>CM055106.1:47877336-49228907 GCA_029204225.1 Diphasiastrum complanatum
GCGAACAATCCGTGAAAGACAAAAATGTCGAAGAGACAAGTGTCGCGAACAATTCGCGAAACATGAAGCTGAGACAAAGAGACAGACTGTCGCAAAATATTCGCGAACAGAATTTATTCGAGTCTGGAAACAGATCGTCTATTTGAATATCAACCGTCATAAAACAGTTAGATTTCTACTGTTACAGTAAATAAAAGGCCAAAAGACCTGTCTTGTAGCAATATAAATACATATGCACTACTCATTGAAAAAGAACTCAATCAGAGAAACAACAACGAGATAAGAAAGCAAGAGATTTATATTGATGAATCAGATTCAGAGTTATAAAAATTCGTCTTTGATCAATAGTTTCTTATTGTCTAAATTGTCTTAAGTTGTCTCATACTTCCGCATACAGTATCTTACTTCCACATATAATTTTTGCACGCATATTCAATCAGAATAAATAATGTTCTATTAGTACATAGATCAGATAAAATCGCGATTGAAAACACTGATATTAGTTTGATTTATTCGAACTTGCATCGTGTTCTTTGTGGAAGAATAATTACTAATTTTCTTGCAATGGTATTAGAGCATACAGAATTAAAAAGTTGATACAGTATTATCTTCGAATCCCTCTCATCATTCTTCATACATCTATCAGCAAGCCGTTATCTGGAGGTTATTTAGAAATAGGAGATGTCGTCGATCACCAATATTCAAGCTAAGATCACTACAATGCTTCGTCCTTCTTTCTATACCATTGTCTTGCTGCTTGTTTGAGACCATAAATGTTTTTATTCATGTGACATCCGTATTCTGGATATTCTTGGCTTACAAAGCCAAGTGGTTGGTCCATGAATAAGTCTTCTTCTAATTTTGCATGCAGGAAAGCAGTTTTCTCATCCACAATATGGATTTTCAAATCATGAGCCACTACATACGCGAATAACAAGCGAATTGATGTATGTTTAACTACTGGTGAGAAAGTGTCAGTGTGGTCAATCCCATACTTCTGCTAACCTTGTTTTTTATCTAATGTTTTCTCTATCAGGACCTGTTTTGATCTTATAGATCCACTTGCACTTGACTGGTTTTCTGCCATCAGGTATAGGTGCAAGTGTCCATACATTGTTCTTGTACATGGATGACATTTCGTCCTCTATCGTCTGAATCCAGCGATCTTTATTTGGTCCATCTACAGCTTCCTCGAATGTTTGTGGTTCGTTAGAGAATCCACAAAATTTGATGGCCACATTAAAAATATCTTGACCATACCTTTCTGGTGGTTTTCGTTGTCTGTTTGATCTTCTCACAGGTGGTTTCGAGTTTGATTCTGCAGGTTTTGAGCTCAATTCTGATTCAAGCTTTTCTGTTGGAAGTTGAACTGGTGATTCGAGTCTGTCAGACACTCGATCTTGACCTCCCTCTAAATCTAGTAACTCTCTTTCATCTTTTGCTTGTTTTTCTTCTGTTGTCGTTGGCAGCTCATAATAATTTTTGAGAATTTCATAGCCGACTAGATCATTGTCTGCTATGTATTTCGTCTCATCAAATTTAACATCTTGAAAAAATTTTATCTTGCCAATTTCGAGTACATAAACTGTCAAAATATTCAAAAATCTATCTAATGTTGTGAGTAGGGGTCCTAAAAATGCCAAAGATGAATTAAGCTCTTTTGGCTTAGTAAAGACCCAGCTTAGAATAAAATATTCAAGGTAGGTAGAAGTAGAAACTCAAGCAACCATAGGAATTGCCATTTGTACTTTACATGCCACATTTGATGCATGAAAAGACTAGGTGGCACAATTAGACATAGTGAGGTGGCTTGAATAAGTCTAGATAGCTTGAGAGGTGGATCCACAACTCCAATTCAACTCAAAGTAGGAGGAGAGTCCATGGATCTATATATATGTGATGTACTCTCATTGAGAAGATGATTAAATTTGTGTGTAATGCAAATTTGGAGACAAGCTCTTTGTGCCCTCTCTCTCTACACGAGTTTTGTACTTCCTATTTTCTCTCTCTAGCCGAGTTGAGACATTTATGATGCTTAGTCTTATGTTTTGTTGACAGATCTTGCTTGTAACACAATAATAATTTTTTGTATGATCAACTTTCTTATTGTCAACCAATGCTAATCTGATCTTTATGGTATTATTGGGCTTAGGAGATCAAAAGTACATGTGTAGGGTGTCCCACGTGTGTGAATTCAGCATGGTATCAGAGCCTACCTAAGATTTACAAGCAAATATAATCAAAAAGTTTGCAGATTTGATCAGATTTCAAGCTAGGAATTGTCCAGATTCTACTTTCTAGCTAGTTTGTAGTTTTCTGGTGATTTAGAGCTTCAAACCACATTGAATGGTCCAGATCAGGTACTGTATGGAATTTCAGGTGCTGGCACGTGTGAAATCCACCCATATCTAGTTTGGTGGTTCTCTCTCACCTTAGATCCAAATTTCATGCAAATTAGCCCACTAGAAAGCTAGAAATGTGTAGAATCTGATGCAATTTGATTCATGACAGTTGGATAAGCCAATCAGAAGCTATAAGCTTTTGAAGAGTCGTAGACCTGTGGCAAATCATGTGTACATGTCATTTATTGCTTGAATGATCACAAAAATCATCTAAAAGTTGCACAATCTCATCTATATGTGATTTAAACAAAATTTATAGGTTCTAGGCAAATTGTTTCATACAAATAGATTGTATTTGAGTCAATTTGACATTTTTGGAGTATTTCACACGTGTGGAATTCAGAGAACCATAACTTTTGCCATACTTCATTTTTTTTTTATGATTCAAATCTTGTTTTAGAGAGATTGTCAAGCTAGTGAGATCTATCTCACACTTTTTTGCTTAGTCTTACATAGGATTTGGTTTTGTACCCTTGATTGGTTCCTATAGTGAGAAGATAAGCAATTCTTTCATCCATCTTTTTTTATTTCCATCATTCTTTATGACTTCATATACGAGAGACCTTTTTTTTTTGCAAACTCTACTCATGCACTTAAGTGTAGATCTTGACTTGAGGGTGTTTAATGGGCCTTGAATGAGCTTGTAAAAGGATGCATAGATCTTGACGAACATTGTTCGCCAAGAAAATCTCACAAGCTCTATTGATACTCTTACAAAGGCCACGAATTCATGCTTATATTTTGACGACTGTCATTTGTCAAGAGCTAAGAATGTGAGATCTTCATCTTACCAGCTAGGTTAAACACTTGGTTGTGGGAGATACACGAGAGACCTTTTATTTGCAGACTCTACTCATACACTTGGAGCAGATATTGACTTGAAGTGAGTGTCTAATGCACCTTGAGTAAGCTTGTAGAATGCCTGAAGCTTAAGCATATATTTTGATGAACATTGTTCGTCAAGATTCATGAATGAGCGAAAGATTAAAGATATTTTTTTGACAAATATATTCATATTTATGTTCTAATAAAGTCAAGACATAGACTTCCTGGGGGTCTTTAGGTAAAAAGAATTTTGACTCATGAATAAGACATCTCCCTCACACTAACACATATACTAATTGATACGCTCTCACAAACCCCATGTATGTATGTACACTCTCATTTCAGTTGGCCTGTTGAAAGCCTAGATCTTAAGCTCAGATATTGACGAACACTGTTTGTCAAGAAAATCTCACAAACTTTTCAAATACTCTTACAGAGGTTGTCCCATTCTTAGATCTTGATGAATGTTGTTTGTCAAGAGCTAAGAATGTGAGATCTTCTTTTTCCCAAGTAGACTAAATACTTGGTTTGGGTATACAAGAGACATTTGTTTTTGCAGACTCTACTCACACACTTGGTGTAGATTTTTTTTTGAATCGAGTGTCTAATGAGCCTTGAGTGAGCTTGTAGATGGTTTGAAACATAAGCATAGATTTTGTTGAACATTGTTCGTCAAGAAAATCTCACAAACTCTATGCAAAGAACACAATTTCATGCTTATATCTTGACAAACGTTGTTTGTCAAGATCTAAGAATATGAGATATTATTTTTACCATTTAGATTGAACACTGTTCATCAAGAAAATCTCACAAAATCTATACATACAAAGACCATGAGTTCATGCTTGGAACTTGATGAATGTCGTTTGTCAAGAAATAAAAATGTGAGATCTCCCTCTTACCATTGGGACCAAATGCTTGGTTTCAGCATATAGAACAGGCTTTCTTTTCACACACTCTAGTCATACACTTGATGTAGATCTTAACTTGAAGCACGTGTCTATTGGGCCTTGAGTGGGCTTGTAGAAAGCCTCGATCTTAAGTAGAGATTTTGACGAACGTTGTTCATCAAGAAAATCTCTCACAAACTCTATACATACTCTCACAAAGGCCATGAGTTCACAAAAAGATCTTGGCAAACGTTGTTTGTCAAGAGCTAAGAATGCAAGATCTTCCTCTTACCAATTACACGAAACACTTGGTTTGGGCATATACAAGGGACCATTTTTTTAGACTCCACTCATACACATGGTGCAGATCTTGACTTGAAGTAGATGTCTATTGGGCCTTGAGTAAGCTTGTAGAAAGTCTAAAGCTTAAGCATAGATTTTGATGAACATTGTTCATCAAGAAATAATGAAGCTGAAGATCTTTTTCTCCCAAATATATCCCTATATATGTTCTAATTGGCTCAACACATAGACTTAGTGGTTTTCAAAAAGTCTTGATTCAAAGAATAGATTTTGATCTCTCTTAGCCTTGAAATAAATCTCTCATTGCGACTAGTTAATTGCACAAAGTCTGAAAATTTCACTAATTGTTCATTCAATTACTGTTAACTTTTTATATTGATTTAAATTCGAATCATTTATGACACTTTGAACCATATGTTTACTCTATGTTCTTCAATTTCACAAAGTTAGAAAAAGTACAAATTGATTGATATTTTTAAATTTACACAACAATCTATGGTTTTCATGTTTTATTCATAGATATGGTATCCATCATGTTTTGATATATCACTTTAAATATGCTTTTAAAGTTTAAAATAGTGGATAATATGATGAAAACATATATATTATAGATCTAAATGGCATTCTTTTATGGGATAAGCATCTTGGTTTGATTCGGGATGGTCAAAGTTTTTTAGCAAATTTTTATTGTTGTATAAAGTTGGACTTAGGTCAACAATGGCCTACAAAAGTGTTTTAAGCATATACTCTTTTATGGAGGACCAAGCTAGACACAAATTACCATTGTTTATGATAGGGGCAAGGAGAATTGTTATCAACAAAAGGATATAATTAGATTGAACAAGAAAAATGTGATTTCAATTTTGAACAATTGTGCTTTGTTTTTTATTCATATCTAAACAATCATAATACCATCTTTATAGATGACTCATCATACAAAGCATGTATGAACAATCCATTCAATTGTATCTTTCCAAAAAATATTTGTTGGATGTAATGATGACAATGGTCTTAATGATTTATAAAGGGCATATTTGGAGAAGATCGTAACATCCAAACATACATCAAACAAAATCATATAAGTCAACAACATATTATTGGTATCATTCACGACATGGTTATTTGAGATCTGTAATAAAGAATATTCAATGGGAATCCAAATTTTCACTCTTATCTTGGAGTCATGCTTCACAAGATATTATACTGCCAAAAGTCCAAGACAACTCGATCCATATACAAGGAACTTGATGCCAAACAAATAACGATACTATATGGTACTGCGTTGACCTATCCTTACTAAAAGTCAAAGAGAATGTCAAGAGGCAAAGCATTTACTTTTGTTGTGCATTTGGGTTTGAAGAATTTTTTATTTTTGAATAAGATGCAAGAAATTATATCAGATATGTTATGTTGAGGTGGAATAAGAAGGAAGAAATTAGATTATCAATATTGAGATTGGAAACTTGTGTGTGGTCAGACAATACCCACTCTTTATTTGGTATTTGGTATCTTATCTGAATAAGTAACACTCGTACATTTGTGTTAATGCAATGTACAAAATTATTATTTTGAAACAAAGATTTACTAATCTACAAGCGAAATTTTAAAGTTCATTTTATTTTTAGAGATAATATAATTCTATGATTTTTCAAAGAATTGATATCATTGGCAATCTATCGTGAGAAAAATTTCAATCAATTACATAGTTTGCTGTTTTATTTTCTTTTCTATATTGTTAAATTTGTGTATGTATTGAGCTATCTTAAAATACAAACAATTACATAGCAATTTTCATGGATTATGCTTTGTCATAACTACTTTTTTCCTTAAAAAAACAATGGTATAATAAAAAACACAAATTATATTCAAAAGCACAATAAGTGCTACAAAAAAATGTGTCTCTCCATATAAGTTGTTTTCAAAGAAAAAATATTGTATCACAAAAGTAAACATAATAATTTACCATTTTTGCATGTATTTGTAACTTTACAAATTAGTAAAAATGATCTATATTTAATTATTTTCAAGAGACTAGGAAAAAAATGAGACTTGCACGAGTCTCATTTTTATTAAACATGTCTTCATGTTTTTTGTATCCCTAACACATTTAGTTCCATTTCGTTCAGTACAAAAAATACAATGCATTATGGACGCATGGACGACACTTTCGTATGGAGCGCATTGACAAAAATAGAAACACGTACGATGTGGAGTCATGGAAAATTTTACCCAAGAGAGTTGAGCAAGCACGGCGGACACCAATTTACTCTCTTCTCAACTTGATTATTGTGGGACAATCAATGACATCCTTGAAGTTGGATTTAGACAATTTAACTTTTTCATATTTGATGTCAAATGGTTCAAAGTTATTTGCAATGATCCCAATGCAACTGTCAGAAAAGATGAGAGTGGTTATTTTGCTATTGACTCTACCAAGCTTTGGACAGATCAAAGCGATACATTTGTTTTTCCTCAACAATGTGAGCAGGTACATTTCTTCTATGTCTTCAAGATATCTATGCTCTTTTGTTGTCAATCAATCGATTTTCAATGTACTGCAAAAAGTGTATATTGTGTATAGTAATACCCAAGCAACTGTAACATAGCTATGGATAATAACTACTGACAAAATTTCTAGAATTCACATGTGTGGAGAATGTCCACAAGAGTGACTGATCTTAATTAAGCTTTGTGATTGGCACTATAACCTGATTCTAGATTTATCAACAAAATCTAGTTCAGAAGAAATGGCTAATCCACAATCTAGCATGCTAATCAACAGAATATAATAGCAATGATCAAAGAATGAATAAAAAATACAAGATTTCAATGTATGAGCATTAGCCTCAACACGAGTTAGAGAGAGAGAGAGCTAGAGAGATAACAAGCAACATTTGTTTAGATCCAAAATGACATGAGATAGCTACAAAGCTTTGGTTCTTCATAATTGATTGTGTGGAGAGCTACACATATTTATGGAGATTGAGGTAGCTCGAGGTAGAACCATATCTATCCATTCCAAAATGACATCTAAAGTGACATCTAGAGTCTATGTGACATTTGTCACTTGTCATGCATGAAATTTTACCAACTTTTTACAAGTGTACTAGTTCTAACTAGAAATGTCCAAATCATCATGCATGTGTCCATTGAACTTTGTGCATGCCTTGCATGTCACTATGGATCACTTACAATTAATGCATGTGAGTTGCCACGAGTTTCTACAAGCATAATCATGCTAATTCTATGTCTACAAACTATATGCAAGTTGCATTTATCAAACTAGATAATACATAACCATGTAGCTCGAGTTCTATGTAGGCCAAACTTGGCATTTTGCATTAATGAACTACATACTTGCATGGTACAACATTTGTAGCAAGCCAAGAAATCAATATGGATTGTTTTTCAATTTCAACACTCCTCCTAAAAATGATCTATATTGATTTGAACGTGGATCTTGGTATAACTCCAAGGTTGGCTCTATGCTTGTTGAAGGAACTTTTGCTCAAAGGTTTGGTGAGCATATCTGCAATGCAAGATAATGTGTCGATGTGCTCCAATTTGATTTCACCTCCAATGAGCTTCTCTCTCACGAAGTGATGTGCAACTTCGATATGCTTGCTCCTAGCATGGAATATTGGGTTGTTGGCAAGGGCTTGAGCTGAAATGTTGACACACATGATCATAGGTATATTTTCTTCCATAATTATCTTTAGCTCCACTAGTAACCTCTTGATCCAAAGCACTTCCTTTGTTGTTGTAGTGAGCGCCTTGTACTCAACTTCACATGATGAGAGTGATACAGTATCTTGCTTTTTGGAAAGCCAAGATATCAAGTTTCGTCCAAGATATATGACATAAGCACTTGTAGATTTTCGATCTGCTCTATCACTTGCAAAATTCGAG
Source organism: Diphasiastrum complanatum (assembly GCA_029204225.1). NCBI lineage: Eukaryota > Viridiplantae > Streptophyta > Lycopodiopsida > Lycopodiales > Lycopodiaceae > Diphasiastrum > Diphasiastrum complanatum. Next base: position 47,885,666 of record CM055106.1, read on the forward strand.
TCAGAGTAACCAATAATAGAAAGATCTTCACTTTTATACAATAAACCAAAATCAAAAGTTGAAGATATATATCTAAGCACTCTCTTGGCCTTTTTCCAATGATAAATTGAAGGATTTTGCATAGCCTGGCTCAACTTATGAACACTAAAGCTTATGTCAGGTCTAGTTATTGTGAGCCAAATTAAGGAGACTATAAGACTTCTAAAAAGTGTGATGTCCTTGAAGGATCTTTCATCACCTTTGTTAGAGTCCTTTACATTTTTCTCCATAGGTGTTTCTTGTAAAAATTACAGCAAATAAGGATCCTAAAACACTTGAAATGATGAGGGAAACAATAGATTATGATTTCATAAGATTAGCACAAGAATTTAGCGGAGTTCAGTGCATTGGAAAGCGCTCCACAAGGGCTTTCCAATGATATGTTACATGACATACTTTTGAGCTACGATTAAAAAGTTATGGCAAGTCAAAAGTATTAGTGCTATAATATTTTAATAATATAAACTACATCTTGCACGAATTCCTAAAGGGTCTTTTTGGAGCTCAAAACTCCTCTAATGTGGAAGTCAATCTCTAATCTTAATATGTAATGAATTTTTCCAAGATCTTGCATCTTGAATTCTTTTCTAAGTGCAATTTTGGTTTCTTCAACTAACTTAATACAACTTCCTATCAGGATAATATCATCAACATAAATGAGAAGAATGACAATATCTCTATCATAAAACTTGACATACAAGGAAGGATTATAGTTACTAAGATTAAATCCTAGTGAATCAAGAAAAGTGTTAAGTCGAGAATACCACGATCTTGGAGCTTGCTTTAGTCCATAGAGACTTCTGAAGAGCAAGTAAACTTTGGTCTTGTCTTGGATGAACCCAAGAGGTTGATCCATATAAATTTCTTCTTATAGATATCCGTTTAAAAATGCAATTGAGACATCTAGTTGAAAAACTTGCCATTTGAAAAAATAAACAATAGAAATAATGATTCTAATTGATACCATCTTTGCAACTAGAGCAAAAGTCTTCTCATAATCAAGTCCATAAACTTGAGCAAAGCCCTTTGCACAAAGCCTTGTCATGTACTTGTTGATTGTGCCATCTTGATTATATTTGACTCAAAAAACCCATTTTCAACCAATGGTCTGCTTGTTGGATGGAAGATCCACGAGTTCCCATGTCTTGTTGGCAATAAATGCATCATGTTCCTCCTTCATGGCTAGAAACCATTCTTTTGAGTTGAGTGCATCACATACATCCTTTGGCTCCTCGTGTGAAACAAAATAAGCATAATTAGTGGAGTTGAGTTCCACTTTCTTGCCTTTATCTCCATATGTAAGCCTCTTAGGCTCGGATCTTTTTCTTTGTGATCTCCTTGGTGAAAAAATTCGAGGTGACTCCTCCTCAATTCTTGGCCCCATCTCTCCATGATGATCTTCAAGGGTGATGATAGGAGAATCCTTTTGAGAAACTTTGATCTCGGCCTCATCAAAGATGTATTTTTTATTCTCATGGAAAATAACATTCCGACTCTCAATTGTAATTAAGGTGGAGAGAACATAAACTCTGTAAGCCTTCTTGTTGGATGAGTATCCAACCATGATCCCTTTGACTGAATTCGGATCATCTCGTTTCCTTGTTTCCAAGGGTACATGAACAAGGCAAGCACATTTAAAAACTCTAAGGTGATCAACCTTAGGTTTCTTTTTAGAAAAGACTTCATATGGTGATCTTCCTGCAAGTGCATTGTGAGGTAATCTATTGCAGAAATAGTTTTCACAATTGATTGCTTCTCCCCAATATTCAATAGGCAAAGAAGCTTCAACTCGGATTGCTTTAGCAAATTCACATAGAGATCATTTTTTTCTTTCAGCGACTCCATTTTGAGATGGAGAATATGCACAAGAAAACTTTGTCTTAATCCCTTCAACCTCACAATAATCATAGAACTTGTTGGAGATGTATTCACCTCCTCCATCACATCTTAAAGCTTTAACTTTGAAAGAAAACTATTTCTAAACATAAGCTTTGAAGACTAGGAAGTGTTCAAACACCATAGCTTTTGAAGAAATTAGGTACAACCAAGTATATCTTGTAAAATCATTGTGAAAGATTCAACTAGTTTCATCACATTTTGCAATATTTTCATATTTGGCATATTGAGGCCAAAACCTGTTTTAGACTTAGAGGTTGACTTTTCAAAGTTTATTAGTCTAAATTTCATTTGAATAAACACTTTTTTGAAAGTGTCAGAAAGATAGAATGCGAGTTTGAGTAGATTCAATTTGAATAAGTTGGGTACATTGAATCTAAACCCAAAATTGGTAGGGTTAGCATTTTGGTGGGAAAGCCAAGTGGCCAAATAGGGTTTGAACCTGCTATAAAAAGATGTAACTCGTGGAGAGAGTCATCTTCTCTCTTCTCTATCTCATTTCATACTTATACATGGTTCTCTTGGGTTCTACTATCCATTGGTGCACTATCTTGGTGATTGCTTGCAATTCTATGTGTAGAATGATCTATATTTGTTATTTTTGGATCCACAGGTGTGAAATACAGTAGCTTGCTCGTTTTGTACGGACAGCAATAGTACATAATCATTTCATTCAAGTTTGATCAAGTTCTATTAGTGTTTGCATCTCAAATTGTGTGTAGATGCTAATTTTTCTACATTGGTGAAATTGGTAGTGTATTTCTCTTTCTAACCAAAGATCATTCAAGTAGATTGGATCTTAAGGATCTGAAATCCTTCACATGGTATCAGAGCTCTTGTGTTTCAGGTTACGAAGGAGAAAATCAGATCTATCAATGATATGGTGAAGATATCAAGTCTAGAGCATGCTAGAGAGGATTCTACACCAAAATCGGATTTTTTGCTTTTGTAGATTGGATCTTTTGTAGATCAAAATACTAAATAGGTCAATATACTTGTTCAATTCCGATTTTTGAATTCACATGCTGGATTTGGCCGATTTTTGGATCATTGGTTCAGCCTAAGTGGTGGCTTATAGATTGCATATCAAATTTTCAGCATTTGCATGTAGATTTGGAATAGTCAATTTTTTGTGATTTTGTCCAAACCCTAATTTTGATTGGATCTCTAGATAGTGAGGTTGTTGGACTTCATTTGAGTGTGTTTCAATCTTAGGAAGTGGCAAAAGTCATTAGATTGAGGATAGATCATAGGTTGATCAAGATTCCATGATTCTATGTGTTGATTTGCTTGGATAAGTGCTAGAAGAGAATTTGTGAGATAGTTTCAAATCTTGGTGATTTCTTTTGAAAGCATTTGTTGTTGTTCAAAGGAGTGCTTTGTGCATTGAAACAGGTTGAAAGAGAAGATCAGGTCATTGCTACATGGCAGCCTCAATTGGAGTCATGTTGGAAGCCAATGATAGGCTTACCTCAAGTAACTATTCATTATGGAAAGTGAGGATGGAGTCACTTCTTGAGATGAATGATGTTTTGGATATTGTTGTAGGTTTGGAGGAGAGACCAGCAACACAACAAGATCAATTGAGGTATGACAAGAGGGCTAAGAAGGCTCTACACATGATAAAGATGAATGTTACCAATGAACTTCTCAAGGAAGTTGGTAAGTGCACATCATCTTTGGAAGCTTGGAATTCATTGAAGAAGCTTTATGAATCCAAGTCTACTTCTAGAGTGTTGACTCTAAGAAGGCAAATCTTTTCTTGTTTGCAAAAGAATGAAGAAAGTCCAAGTACTTTTGTTTTGAGAATGAAAGCATTGAATGATGAGTTAGCTTGCATAGATGAAAGCATTAAGGAAGGAGAGCTTATTCAAGTGATTCTTAATGGCTTGTTGGATGCTCATGCTAACATTGTTCAAAGTATTGCTATTCAAAAGACTTTGCCAAGTTTGATGGATCTTCAAGAGATCTTGATCAATGAGGAATATAGGCTTCAAGCAAGAGGTGGATCTACATCGACACTTCAAGAGGATGCTATGTTCACAAAGGGCAAATTCAAGGGCAAAACCAAAAGCAAGTGGTCTAAAGGGCAAGATCAAGTGGATGCTTCTTCAAGTAGCAAAAAGAAGGATAGATCAAAGCTCAAGTGCTTCTATTGTGGCATCAAAGGACACTTTGCAAGTGAGTGCTACAAGAAGAAGAGAGATCAAGGAGACAAGCAAGGTAATCTTACTCTTGATGAGGATGGTTTGGATGTGCAAGATGCAAATGATGATGCTTTTGTGATGTCTTCATGTATGCTTGCTAATGATGGAGATCTAGATCCTTGGTGGATTGATAGTGGAGCAAGTTCACACATGACCTTTCACAAAGAGTACTTCACTTCTTTGTTGGCATATGGAGATGACAAGAGGGTGATCTACACGGCCAATGATGGTGAGTGTGCAATCAAAGGGATTGGCACAATTCCTATTTCTCTCTCTACAAATAGGAATGTTCATTTGGAGGATGTCTTGTTTATTCCATTTATTACCAAGAATTTGCTTAGTGTGAGTCAAATGCTAAGTAAGGGCCTCAAGGTGGAGTCTGATGGAGATGCTTGTTTGATCAAAAGGAAGGATGTCTTGATTGGAAAAGGTAAAAGGCAAGGGAAGTTGTTCAAACTTGATGCTTGTGTTATTGCTAACCAAGTTGGATGTGTTGCAAGGGAGCAAATTTCTATTCAAGAGGTTTGGCACAAAAGGATGGGACACCTCAACTTCAAGTCATTGGAGGTAATGGCAAGGAAGAAGGTTGTGATTGGTCTTCCAAGTTCCTTAAGTAATGACAAGCATGTTTGTGAGTCTTGTGCTTTGTCTAAGTCACATAGACTACCTTATACTAGATCTATTTCTAGATCTACAAAGCCTTTTCAACTTGTACATTCGGATATTCATGGATTTACTACAATTAGCAATAGTGGAGCTAAGATGTATGTAACATTCATTGATGATTTTAGTAGATTTTGTTGGATCTATCTACTAAAGAGCAAGGATGAAGTGTATGATGTCTTTGTCAAGTTCAATAATGCAAGGGAGAACCAATTCTCCACAAAGATCAAGTGCTTGAGAGGTGACAATGGTGGTGAGTACATATCTAACAAGTTCAAGGCCTTTTGTGATGAGCATGGGATCAAGAGGGAGTATACAACATCAAGGACCCCACAACAAAATGGAGTGGCTGAAAGGAAGAATAGAACTTTATGTGAAAGTGCTAAAGCTATGAGGTTAAGTGCTAATCTTGACAAACCATTTTGGGATCAAGCTTTGTTGTGTGCCAATTTCTTGTGCAATAGGTGGCCGAGTGCTATTTTGGATGGAAGGACACCTTTTGAGATGCTATTCAAGAGGAGGCCGAGTGTCAACTTTCTAAGAACCTTTGGATGCACATGCTATGTCAACATTACTCTTGATGATAGGACCAAGGAGGATCCATCTTCAAGAAGAGGTATTTTTGTTGGATATAGTGAGGTGAGTAAAGCCTACAAGGTTTACATTCCTTCTACTAACAAAGTGATTGTTGGTAGAGATGTCATTTTTGATGAGGGAAACATTCCAAAGGTGTCTTCAAGCATGATTGATGGTAAAGTAGATGGATCTAACATTCTTGATGTTGATGAGAAGGATCCTACTTTGGATGGTGGTGATGATGGAACTTCATCAAGTCAAAAGCCAAGGAGAACATCAAGAGAAAGACAAGTACCTTCAAGGCTCACATATGATCAAAAGGGTAAGCAAGTAGTTTCTAGAAATTATGTTGCTTTCCTAACCTCTTTGGATGAGCCTACAAGTGTAGATCAATCAAGGAAAGAAGAGGAGTGGATCCAAGCAATGGATCTTGAGTATCAATCTCTTATGAAGAGTGGAACATCTTTTGGAAGATCTTCTTGTGTACATGGAGCTATGCAAGTGGATGGATGTTATCTTGCTGTAAAATCAAGTAATGGATCTGGAAAACAAATTTTGTTCAATGAATTTGATGGTCAAGCTGAAGATCAAGAGGTTGATCTCAAAGCGCTTCAACTAGTCAAAAGGGAAGTTGGCAATTTGGAGCTAGTCAAGAGCATCAAAGGAGAGGTAATTGGCAAAGGTGTTATGGATCTATTTTTGCAGCATATTGAAGACTTAAGGTCAAAGGAGCAGCAAGGAAGTGTTGTTCAAGTTTACTTTACTTGTTCTATCTCATGTTTGAGCAATTTCATGTGGATGTGTGCAAATTGTCAAGATATGGTAAAACTAGCTACATTGGTGAGCATTGTTTTGATGTTGGATTTGTACTAGCATTCTTGGCTGATTTTTTTGATGGAAATGAAGCTATTGGAGGTTCATTATGTCACTCATCCATGGCTAAGTTCTCAAGTGTTGAGCTACTTGGTGCCAATACTTGGAGATTGTCAATTTTTGGTGAATTCATGGTCATTTTCTTGTGTAAATACTGGCTAAAGTAGCAAAGGGAGAAAAGGATGATGTTTTACGTAGTTATTGTAGGACATGTTATGGCAAAGATGAATGTATTGCAGTACTTATAGTAAAAACTTATGCCATAAATGGTCTCAAGGAGATAATTGAAAATTTGAAACTTATGACTACTTATGAATCAGTAATATTGGATTCTTACAATTGAGGTTATGGCAAACATCTAGATGATGATTTTTGTAATAACTCTCACAACCATGGCATGAGATGGTTGGTAATGATGGTACTTTGGAAGTAACTTTTTTACAAAAATGCTATGAATTTTAATTTACCATTATCATTCTTCAACCTTATGGTTTGGCTTCCGCTACGTCTGCTAATGTTTGTTTTGTTGGGACTTTTTTTTTTTTTTGTGAATTTATTTTTTTGGTATAATGTAGTTTGTTATCTGTGGTTTTTGGTTGGGCTTATTTTGGTGTGCCTCGGTCTTGGTTTTTTAGGGTTTTTTTAGTTGGTCATTTTGGCGGTTTTCTTTGTGTTTAATTGTTGTGCCTTTAGTTTAATTTTTTGTCCTCTCTCTCTCTCTCTCTCTCTCTCTCTCTCTCTCTCTCTCTCTCTCTCTCTCTCTCTCTCTCTCTCTCTCTCTCTCTCTCTCTCTCTCTCTCTCTCTCTCTCTCTCTCTCTCTCTCTCTCTCTCTCTCTCTCTCTCTCTCTCTCTCTCTCTCTCTCTCTCTCTCTCTCTCTCTCTCTCTATGTCTAGGCTTTCTCTCAATCGTTCTCTCTTGCCCTCATGCACTCTCTTTCATGCTCTCGTGCGTTCTAGGATGGATGTTGGCATGCTGCTCCTGGCAGTGGTCTACTTTTGCTCTTCTACTTTCTGGCTTTGCAAGTTGATTTCCTTCATTCTATGTGTGGATGTTTCTTTTCCTCTTTTGCTTTGGCGGTTGATCTTTTTACGGCTGGTTCTGACTTTGTGGCGGTGTGTGTTTTGGCGTCCTGTGGGTCTTCCTTTATATGCTTACCTCGGGTGTCTACTTTCTTCTGTGGCTACTAAGTTTTCTCTGCTTTCTGGGTTTGCGTTGGTGGTTAGTTCTGCTTTTTCCTTTGGCAATGGCTAAGGTTCTCGTTTCCTTTTCTCTGCTCTTTTTTTCATGTTTTTTGTGAGATTTTCTTTCCATTCTTTTAGAGTGATCTGATTTTGGTGTTGTTCTTGTGTTTCTGGGTTGTCCTTTGTTTGCTTTGGGTGTTGGGTTTGGTTTCTTACTCAGATTCTATTTTTGCTCTTTTTGTGGGTGTGTTGGTTAGGGGTTTGGAATTTTGCGAGTAAATCATCTGCGAGTTTTGTGAGTTTAGTGTTTTAAAATTTCGTCAAATTGATAGCACATGGCATGCTACATTGTTTTTAGGTTTTTTAAATTTATTCTACTTCGCTTTTGGGGGTGAAATCTATTTGTATACTTCATTATCATGTTGTTTATTTCCTTACTAGCTAAAAGATATGTCTACAAATCATGTTGTCTACAAATTGTACATAATATGCTATATCATTGAGAACGCATAAAACTTAATCACTTTAATGTTACATTTATCAAGCTAAAACATTTTTGTCTACTACCAAGGATTGATATACGACCATACATTAAAAGACATGATGGTATGTGGCCAAGCCTATGATAGGTATCATAAAATCAACATTGGTAAAAAAAACATTTTTATTGTATGTTCTAGATGGAGGCTATAACCTAACTATTAAGCTTATGTTGAGATGATAAAATAATATAATATGTTTCATTTTTTTTTTATCAAATTTGATTAAGGCAATGTATTCTACATGAAAAATGGAGCATTTTTGCTTTTTGGATTATCTCAATCCGAGCAATATTAAAAAAGTTACAAAGTTTTTTAGGCCAATTTTTTTTTTTCTTGGAGCTTGAAAGGGGTAGCACGCCGGCGTGCTACAAATTTAAGCTTTTAGTCTTTAACTCAAATTAATAGCACACCGGCGTGCTACCCCTTTTATGTAGAATCCATTGGTATAATCAAAGTTAGTAGTATAAAATGAGTATATATAAAGCCTATATATCTGATAGCATACCATGTGCCATGAAATTTTAAAAATAATTTGTAAATAATACTCGCAAAGAATTTACTCGCAGATTGTCAAAACCTTGTTGGTTAGTGTTTGTGTGTTTTTTATGCTTGTTACTTTCGTTGACTTCGTTAGTATACTTTATTTATGTTCCTCTTTTTGTTGGCTTTCTAGTAGGTTTCTCTTCTTGTGGTGATGCCTTCTTTTTGTTCCTTCTTTTTGTTGGCTTCAAGTATTCTCTGTTCTTCTTTTTGCTTTCTGGTTTTTTGTCTCTTTCGTGGTTGTAACTTGGTGTTTATATTTTTTGTTTTGTGTTTTTGGTTTTTTATTTTTTTTTTCTTTGGTTTATGGTTTCATTCCTTGCTCTAAGTCATTGTTTTCCAGGTCTTTAAGCTAATGCTAGTAAGTTTTGTTTGGTGTTAGTTTTCTTATGTTTTTTTGTTGTGCTGGTTTACTGTCGTTTATACTTTCGTGCAGCAATGATGAGAGGCTCCTGGGAATCATGCTTCACATCATGGATGACCTCAAAGTGGATTGCCGGAGCCCATCGTTGTTTTCTGCCCACAATTTAAATTTTAATACTGCTCGCCTCGACTTTATGGAGAAGGTGCAGTACCATTTGATAAAGATTCGGCGCGAAGCCAATAAAAGTCCCCAATAATTGCATCTCGCAGGTGTCGTGGGACCGCCACCAGTTTTGGTGGGGGATACTGTTGGAGGGTTTGCGGATCCCAAGGCAACCCTAACCCTAGTTAATAAGTGAGAGGGATTTGGCACCCTGCGTGTGCAAGTCCAACCCGATGATCACATAGTTATTTGATTAGTTACAAATATACACTCACACATACACATACATACACATATACACATATAGATACTCATGTACACACATACACATCTACATATACACATATACACACATACACACAAGTAAATAAACATACACATCTACATATACACATACACATCTACATATACACATATACACACAAGTATAGATACATACACACACATACATATACATATACATATACATATACATACACATACACATACACACAAATAAATAAACACACATGCATACATATATACACACATATACACATACACATCCATACACATATACATACATGCACACATACACATACACATGCACATACATGTGCATGTACATACACATGCACATACATATACACATACATACACATGCACATACATATACACGTACATACACATACACATATACACATACAAACATACATAGACACACATACATATACATATACCATACACATACATATATTTATACATATACATACACATACATATACATATACATTCACATGTACATACACATACATACACGTACACATACATACACACATTTATACACATACACAGACATATATACATATGCATACATACACGTAAACACACATACATATACATACACATACACATATACATACACACATATACACAGTCACATACACATGCGCACGCACACACGCACACACACACACACACACATGTACATACACATATACATGCACATATACACGTGCTAGTTTTGTTTGGTGTTAGTTTTCTTATGTTTTTTGTTGTGCTGGTTTACTGTTTGTTTTTACAGACTGAAGGAGTACTATGGCTGAAATTTGCTTCTCTGGTCATAGAAAAGTTGAATCTTGTTGTGTATACATAAGTCTGGTTTGCAACTTTGACGTCTGGCTCATGCAGTTTGGGGAATATGTATAGTGTTTTATTATTGTTCATTAACTTTTGTTGTGCCATCTTTGAGAGTTTGAGGTGCTTGAGCTATGGTGATTGTGGTTGTGATTTGCATAATGCACTAGATCCTCAGTAATTCAACAACGGATGGAGTCCAACATATCACCATTGCACATGGAATGTGTAAATTTCTCTACATATCAACTTTCATATTAGACTTAAACAATATTGCATGTAATGATCTAAACAATGACAAAACTCAAAACACAAAATTTGAATGATTAATCTTACATATGGGTGGCAATTTATATGGGCAATATTTTTGTTCTAATTACCTCCTTGAAACTCACTTTTAATATTCTATCGTTTTTATAGCTTGTAGATTTTTCAAAAGGGTTGCCTTCAACATCCTCCAACTCAAGATTCCTGTTACTTAATATAATTTAATTACTAAATTTTGTCATAAATTTCTAGATATGATAACGAGATAAATGAATCTAACTAATATCTTATTTAACTACAAAATACTTGTCACAACTTTAAAATTAGAAAAAACTCTTGATATCAACTAATTTTGTGGGCCTCATCCCACCCGAGTGAGAAATTTTGAATTGTGTTATAAGTTAATGACCTTTTTTGTATTGGCTAGATGTAACTTTTTACTGCATATTGAAATTGGACTCTCATGAGATAAAATTTAACAATAGCAAAAACTTCTTGGAAATCAAAATGAGCTTAGTTTCCTACATATCTTAAACCCAAAGATTTATAGTATTCTAGTATTCTATAATGCTAAACCCAATATTTCCCCACATAAGAAGTAGCTATAGATTTTCAAGAAATCAACATCTTTCAGTAATTTTATCAAAATCGTTTTGAAGAAAAAGCGTGTTTTCCATCCTCAAACTTTGCTGGCTTTCTAGAACACTGATCAAAGTACTATAGGGCCTTATGTAATAGATAACGGGCCTGGGAAGGCCCGTTCCGGGTTTTTATTGGGCTGTGGGCGAGCCCAATAAAAACCCTGATCAAACTTTGGGTTGTGGGCGAGCTCAAACTTTGCTGGCTTTCTAGAACACTCATCAAAGTACTATAAAGCCTTATGTAATAGATAACGGGCCTTCTCAGGCCCGTTACCTTTCGTTATTAGCAGGATTTTTATATACGGTTTTAAACCGTAGAGCGTATAGCTACGTATGCACGTTATGTAGCTGTTTAATTGTTTGATTGTCAGCTGCTTCCTATTCGCGATAGAAGAGATCAAGTTTTGAGGTACAGATTAACTCTATGTTCTTGTCATATAATCGCTTTGCATGTTCGCATTTCTGATAGCAGGGCCATAGAATTGCTTTGCACTTTTGCACTACTGATAGCAGTACTGTACACTAACTTTAGCTCTATTTTATGTGCAATTCCGATTCTTTTTAGCTTTTTCTGCTCAGCTGTTTTCACCTAACTAAGTATTAGAGCCAGTCACGCATTCATCGTTAGAGTGCTTTTCTAGTGTATACAGGTATTTATGTACAGATCCAACCTCGTTTCCGTCGATTTGTGCGTAAGGTGGCAAGCTTTTAATATCTTTCCGTTGAAGGTCTGTAAATTCTGAACCAATTGGATTGAGGCAATCCTTTGCAACCTTCATGCAGGCTTGACGACGATCATTTCATGCAGGGCTTGGAATACTTCCATACTCTTACGATACTCCATTTCTGATCTCTATCTTCTTCATTGCGTTTCATTTCCTGCTCCGTCTGGTTTCGATGCCCCCCTGTATGGCTCTGGATCGCAATTCTGCTGCTGCTTTTTGCTTTTGATTTGGAAATTGGAAGCGAAGGAATATTCTTGTATTAATTGGGTTGTATAATTTTTGTGTGTATAAAAGTTTGTATACATACAAGTATACAGATTGATACAAATTTGCTTTACAAAAAGAGTGGCAGATTACGGGGCTTAAATAGTCTGTTTTAAGCCCGTTATCAGCAGGCCCTGCTAATAACGTAATAGATAACGGGCCCTGTTTTAAGCCCGTTATTAGCAAGGGCCCGTTATCTTACGTTATTAGCACGTTTCAACACGTATCAATATATCATATTGTACCGTATGACCGTATAAATACATCGCGATCCCGACAGATTTCTTTGTCTCTAGCCCAGGATATTTCTCTGTCTCTCTCTCGTGAGTGACTTGTCATATTGTTACTTGTTGTCTTCCTTGAATCTGATACTAATCCATTTACTCGTGAGTGACTTGTCATATTGTTACTTGTTGTCTTCCTTGAATCTGATACTAATCCATTTACATCTATTTTTGCAGAGCGCATCTTCCATTCCAATTACTAATCGCAATAGCAACAACCATCGCATTAAATCAAGACAGATGCTGGAATGGGCAGAAGCCCTTAGTTTATTAAAATCAAAAAGTTGCTTGAATGGGTAGTGGTCGTTAGTTAATTAGTTGCGAAACATCTCCCAACTGCTCGTTGGATGAGTTAAATCAGTTGCAAAACATATCCCAGCGTCAGTCAACTACATCCAGATACTACAGCTTGTAATAGGTTGAATATTGAAAGTTGCAAAAAGAGACTGATTCAAGTACAGACTGAGCAACAATCGTGGTGATCGCACTGAGGCAGAGAGCCTCAAAGCTTGAGTTGCAAAATCATTGAACAAATCTTTTCCGCAAGAAAAAAAAGGTGACAATATATGGCTCAACGCAAAGCGGCCCACCGTGACTGGCTAGCACCTGCACGCTATGCTCTCTGCCCCTCCGGTCCTACGCTCCAGTGAAGATACACGCGAAAATACACAAGTCACTGATTGTCGTATATTTTTAATGTCGTATAAATACATAAGTACCGTATAATGTAGGGTCCACAACTAAACAGAAACGCCCGATTACGGGATTGAATTCGCCGACCGATTACGGGATTTAATTCGCCTGTTTCTGTCTCGTTTAAGTCTCAAAGTGCTAATAACGTCCGATGAAGAACGAAGGAATTGGAGCTTATATCAAGAAAGTATTAACACAAACATCTCTTTATAGACAAATTGTATCGTACAGTTTATCAGCATTTACAAACTACCACAAGATCGAGCTACATCTGTAATTTGCATCTTGGATGCGGGAACTGAACTGGCGATCATGGAATTGGAGCATAAAAGCTATCCACCAAGCACGCCTCTTCCAATCTTATATGAAACTTTTTTTTTAATCCGGAGGATTAGATTTTTCTGTAATGAGTTCATTTTATCATGGTACTAATTAATTGCAAAATCAGCATATATACACAAACTTACAGTGCACTGATTGTTCTCTGATTGAAGTTCACTTAACTAGAAATAGCATCCAATGCTCGTATTGTATGATACTTTCTACTGACTAAGGCCAGCAGATTTTATAATTATAGTTCACAGTGGAAGATGAAGTGTTGGTGTAGCATTTCGGTGCGTTTTCTCGCCAGATTACACTCAACTATGAGTAGCGTTTCGATACTGTGGCGCTATTTCACGCAGAAATTCTTGCCTTTAAATTCTAATCTCTTCATGAAATTTTGGCAATAAACTCTTCAATTTGCTGGTCCGAGACATAAATGTCGCATTCAAGGATCTGATCTAGCTCCTCAGACTGTGCAACGTTTCCCGAAGGAACAGAGCCATGAGAAATTGTATTGGAAACATCTTTAGCCTCTTCTGCTACAATAACACAATTTGAGCTGAACGACGAAGTTCTGAAGTCATGAGCCTCTGAAGGGCTACATAAATATTGGCTAGAAGCTGCAGCGTGATGAACTTTGGGAAGCTCTTCCGCCTCTTCTGTCACATTGGATTTTGAGGTAAATGATGAACTGCTGAAGCCATCGGCCTTTTGAGAGCCCTGTAATAGGCTAGCTGAGAGATTTGGAGCTTTTGATGATCGCTAGTATCACGCATCACAAGGAATGCAGGCCGATAAAAATTTCTCTATTAGAGATCTAAGTACAGGGGATAAATATTTTAAACAAGGAATAAACTCTTTACGATGTGTTGACAACAGCAAAGAAATCAGCAACGTAATGACAAACTTATGCATGGTTTGTCGATTCATATTTCTATCAGAGGTTTCTCTTGATAAGAAACTCACTGTCGAATCTATTAATAGAATATTTTAGCTTTCCAAATAAGCAGTATCATTTGCAGGATCAGGGTTGATGAGAACCCACTTCTGCTTGAAAGATCCACAAGAATCAATACTCCATTGCGACGATCTAAACGCAGCATCTCGTATCCAAGTAAGACGAGCGACATGATAGAAAACTAAAGAAGAAGATCTTGGCCCAGGCCCCATAATAACAGAAGAATGCAGCTACGTGGAAAATGCAAGGAACCCAATTTATAGCAAATTAGCCAACAACATGAGATCAAATGAGAAGAGAGGGAAAGAGGAGGAGGGGAGGCATGGTTGGAGGAAGGGAAAGCGTGGTGCCCGCTGTGGATTTAGGGTTTGGCGGTGCCGTGTGAAGATGGGAGATTGACGCGATTCAGACAATCATGTACGTGGGACCAGCTCATGGGCTCGTGTCATGATGACTCGGTCCCAAGGAGGTTTATGAGGAGTATATTTATGCATAAGCATCAACATCTACAAGCCCTTATGAGGATATTTATGCACCTCTATGTCTAGGATAGAAGTTAGAAAATCCCTCTCAAGCATACATACAGCCTCCACCATATCTTCTTGTTTTGTTTGCACGTCTATCTCACTAATCTCCTTACCAGACATCCATCTACATCATGTTTGTAGTACAACTAGATTTTAGTACATTCATATTATCTTATCAAACTTGTATTAGAAAAAAAAAACACACAATTTCATAAGATATCGATGTAAACAAAAAAAATTAAGTACCTGACAACGGATGCTAATTTGTAAATGGTATCACGAAGTTGATCAGTTAGACAGCCACGAATGCACATTGGAAATATGTACTCGACCATCTTCAACCAATCATGAGATTTTAGACCATGGACTTTTCCTTCAGCTGTGAATGATGTTCGTAGTGAATGAGCAAAATTTGTTGGTGTTCTCATCTCGCAAATGACTGACCGTACGTACTTATACTCTTCTTTCGTAAGAATTTAAGGGGCTCTTGGAATACTATAGGTATTTCCATCAGTACATAATTTTGGCCAATACTCTTTTTTGTTTTTTATTCTTGTAGATCATGCCTGGCAAAAATACTATCTTTGTCGCCCACCAACTGTTTCCATATTGATTCACCCACATTTTTTAATATGTGCATAGGATCAAGCAAGTGATTGATCAAAAGGTTATTCCAATATGGTAAACAATGAAAGATGGATAGTCTTTTCATACCATTGATTGGCTTAGTCTCGGATTCAATCCAAAGTTTGTGCCAATCTGCACGGACATTCTCTTTGGAGGCATTCTTGTTTCTGATCTTCCTCCAAAGCCTCTTCTATGAGCATTTCTAAATGGATGATTTTCATCATGCAAGTACTTGCGATGATTTTCATACACAACTTTGTTTAAATGACGTGAGTGACGAGCATCAATATTTGGTCCACAAATGAGACACGTGTGATATCCAGAAGTTGTAAAACCTAAAAGAATAAAATCCAATTCGTGTTATAAATAAAAAAAAATTTTAAAGAATAAATATTGCATGCATAAAAAATAAATATACAAACATGATGTCATATGCTTGGACTCCCTTCCATAGTAGCTCTAGTTCTTCAATCATTGGTGCAAAGTAGAGTTAAGAAAACAGTTTAAACACCCGACCGGATTAACCCCCACAGCACAACATCAAGTGCAACAAGACAAGACAACAGAATTGCTCTCCACAAACTGTATATTCCACTCATTAGTAAGTACAAAGATAAAGTTGCTTAAAAGCACTCGAAGGGCTCGTAAAAGAAAGACGGCCCGATAATTCTAGAACTAAGCACATGTGGTGTCGTCGAAATAAGAAAGCACTGTATAAGTCAATCATTGCTATTTTAACTCTCTCCCTCAATGATCAACGTCTCTCTTTATTTTAGAGTTTATTCTATTCATGGAACATACTTCCATGATAGTATTATAAGTAAAAGCTTTTTTTTTTTTTACATAACCAGATCTAAGCCAAGTTTGGCTCTAAAAGTCTCAAACTTTTCTTTACTTAAAGCTTTTGTAAATATATCAGCAACTTGTAACAACGTAGAACAGTGTACAATACTTATATCTTCAAATTGTAGCTTCTCACGCACAAAGTGATATTTTACCTAAATATGTTTTGTCCTTGCATGAAAGATAGGATTCTTAGCCAATTGTATTCCACTTTGACTCTCACAGAAAATAACAGTACGATCTACCTACTTCATGCCAATCTCACATAACAACTTATGTAGCCAAACAGCTTCCTGGGTAGCAGAACTTAACGCTTTATATTTGGCTTCTAAGTAATGTCTCTTACTTCCGACCAGTTTCTCCTTTATTGCTCCTATTGTCAAGTACCTTCCCCTAGGCTCTTGAATAGGTGGTGTCCTTTCATACTCGCCCTCTCGACTCTCATCTTCACGTGCATCATTTTGTGAAGCGTCTTCTTCATCTTCTTCTTCCAATATTGTGAGAAGTCTTTTGATGCTTTCACCACTTGCATGGTCTTCATCTTCATACCTATGTGTCTCATCAAAGATCACATCTTTACTAATGTGAATCTTGTTCATTACAGGATCAAAACACCTATATGCCTTCGTCCTCTCATCATAACCGACGAGGATACACTTGATTGCTTTGGCATCAAGTTTCTTTCATTCTTCCTTTGGCACATGTACATAGGCCTTACATCCAACGACACGAAACTTGTTTATTCATGTAAATGCTTCTTTGGGAGTCACATTTGGAACCGCAACTGTAGGGCTCCTATTTTGCAAGAACATTGCCGCACTGCACACTTCCGACCAAAGTGAATCGGTCAAGCCCATTTGCTTCATCATGGAACGTGCACTCTCCATAATAGTCCTGTTTTTCCTTTCAGCTACAAATTTACTATGCAGCGTGTGTGACTGTGTGAATTGTCTTTTGATGTCATGTTCCTTGCAAAAGTCCTCAAAATCATCAGATTTGTATTTGCCCCCTCTATCAGATCTTAGCACTTTAATGTGTGCATCCAGTTGGTTCTCTACCAAAGTCCTGAACTCCTTGAAGCGAGCAAAAGCGTCAGATTTCTTCTTCAAGAAATAAATCCATGTCCTCCAAGAGTAACCATCTATGAAAGTCATAAAATAATATGCTTTCCCCAATGACATGGTCTTCATTGGGCTGCACAGATCGCTGTGAATAAGTTCCAACGGTTTCTTAGCTCTTGCAGCTCCACCTTTCTTGAATGTCTCCCTGTGATGCTTTCCCATGACGCATCCTTCACATATTGCATGATGATCATCCTGCAATGTCGGTAACCCTATTACCATCTTCAGCTTCGCCATCAATCTCAAGCTCCCATAGTTCAAATGACCAAGTCTTATGTGCCACAACTCAGATTGAGATGTTGTTGAGATAGCCAAACCATATTCTCCTGATTTTGCAGCATCCAATTTATAAAGGCCATAGTTACTTTCTCTATAACCTTTCGCCACCACTTTATGGTTCTAATTCATATCCCTCATAAGGCATCCATCTTTGACAAAGTCAACCTTAAGATGTTGATTTGCCATTACTCCAACATAAAGCAAACTCTTTTTGAGTCTAGGAACATAAAGCACATTAGGAATATTCTTGATTTTACCATTAGGAAACTGCACAGGTACATTGCCCACACCCTGTATTTGGCATTCCTCCCCATTGGCTTGAGTGACCTTATCCCCATCATGGATTGGTGAGAATTTCTCAAACCAATCACGTTTCTCGGTCATATGCCTTGTGGCGCCTGAATCTATGAACCATCTGGCACCATCATCAACCTGGGATGCCAATGATGATAAGAAGACACTTGCCTCATCATCTTCTCCATCATCTTCAGCAATGTTGTCTTGTTGGGTCGCTTTTCCCGCTTTATGTCCGCTTTCTTCTTGTAACACTCACGTGCCCAATGACCCGGTTTGTGGCATTAGTAACATTTGCCTTTCTTCTTCTTTTTTCCTTTTGATGACGACTCTCCCTCGTCGTCATCATCCTTGGATCTCTTGGGAATCTTTTTCCATCCTTTATGCTTGCCTTTAGCAAGCAAGGCTTGATCCTCTTGTGGGGTTTGCCTTGACTTCACCACTTCGCGACGCTGCTCTTCCTGCAACATGATTCCGTGGAAGTCTTCAAAAGTAGGCAATATCTCCCTCAAAGCAATGCCGCTCACAAACATCTGTAGCCCTTCTGAGACACCGCTCATTGTGGTATGTACCAATTCAACGTCCCTAATTGGTTCTCCAATTGCCACAAGTTGATCTCTTAGCTCCTATATCCTGATGAAGAAAGATCCCACTAATTCACTTTCTTTCATCCTTACTGCGTTCAATCTTGACTTCAAGAACATGGCTTGAGCTGGATTGCAAGTTTGAAATTTCATTCTAAGAGCTTCCCAAGCTCCCCTAGTCGTCGTGGCATCACTTATATGAGTGATCACATGGCCTTTCACTGAAAGATTGATCAAGGACAATGCTCTCTACGCCTTTTTATCAAAGGCCCTCATGTCATCTGGAGTGGTATTTGGCCGAACTTCAATACCTGTCACAATCTCCCATAACTCTTTCTCCATCAAAATGCTCTTCATTTTAAATTTCTAGATGTTGTAGTTAGAAGCCCCATCAAGTTTGCTTGCATCGCCCAAAATTGCCTCATTGATGTTTGCCATTTCCAAACTGCTTGAAACTCCACCTGTAGGCTATAAAGTGTATGCCGAAGCCAACCGCGATGTCAGAAATAAAAAATAATGACCTGCAATTTTTGGCTTACCAGGCCACCTGCCGCTCTTTCGCCAAATTGAAAGCCAAACTGGCGTCGCTTTCCGAAATGCTTCTCGTCACCAACTCCCAGCTACATGCCCAGTGGAATGGTGAAATCACATCTGCCACGCTCTGAACACTTTCTCCACGGCAATCACTCTGTTTGGCGTACCGTACTTGCAAGTATAGTCAGGGTGTCCTTCGTTTGGAGGCTTTCGTCTTTTATTTGGCCAAAATAGGCTAAAGGAGGTGAAAATAAGGGCAATTTGGGTTTTTGAACTATTTCTTCAGTTTGAAGAAACTTCACCTTTCACAAAACTTGGGACCCAACAATTTTTTTCAATTTGAAAATTTTTAATGAAAAGAAGGCCTATTTTGCCTTTCACTTCTTCAGAACTCTTTCAAAGCCCATCTAAGGGTGATCCTTCATCCTGTGGCCCACGTTTCTCCCTGAGAACTTTATCTTGGCCATTGATCTAATTGAGGCTCATCTGATGGTTCAAAACGACATCTCGACAGTAAAGCCCACTCCTCCACGCGCTAGACATCTCCAGCCGCTACAGCCATTCTCAGATTCCCTACGCGCGAGTTCTGCGCCTCCCTCCTCCTTCTCTTTCAGCGATGGCAGCCTCAAGCCTTTACATTCAAGCTATGAAAGTTGTGTTTGCTTCACTCCAGCTCATTGGCTGATCCACGGCCGCCCACGGCCTCTCCACACATCCACAACAGTAGCAGAAGGCCCACTCCTGGCTTTTCACAGCTTCAAAAACGGATCTGTATTAAGAGAGAAATGCTTTTTCCCTTCTTGAAACTCTAGCTATCAAAGAAAAAGATATTTTTGGGTTTTATCTGAACTTCTTGAGAATTTAACTGAGCAGCTACCTATCCCTCTGAGGTTGCCCTATAGCAAGCAATATTTTGCTCCAAATCGCTCTTCAAACGGTGTTCGATTGGATTCAAACCAATCACAAACGCCAAGCAACCCTTTAGAAGAATTTTCAGCTTCAATCTTTGCTTGCCCTCTGATTCAGCCGACAATCCCCTACCTCTGAATCTTCTTACAGTTTTGAGCTAATCCACGAATCTCCACAGACTCAGTTTTGTGCTTCCTAGCCAACAAACCGTTGTGAATTTGCAGCTCTCTGTTCTTGTCCGATGATTGTAGCCACCAAGGGCTCTAATACCAAGTTAAGAAAACAGTTTAAACACCCGACCGGATCAACCACCACAGCACAACATCAAGTGCAACAAGACAAGACAACAGAATTGCTCTCCACAAATTGTATATTCCACTCATTAGCAAGTACAAAGATAAAGTTGCTTAAAAGCACTCAAAGGGCTCGTAAAAGAAAGACGGCCCGATAATTCTAGAACTGAGCACACGTGGTGCCGTCGAAATAAAAAAGCACTGTATAAGTCGATCATTGCTATTTTAGCTAGTAGATATCCATATTTTTTACTTTATGTTTTCCAATTAGAAGTGCTAGCATGAGATGTCCTTTTTAATGCTTAGCCAAGGTGGAACATTATAGTTGACCAACACCACTGGCCAAGTAGACCATATGCTTGACATTTTTCCAGAGGGGTTAACCTTATCTGTTGCAAGTGCAAATCTTATATTTCTTGTTTCACTTGCAAAACATGGATATTCTTCGTCAATGTGTTTCCATGCAGGAGAGTCTGAGGGTACTCTCATGATCTCATCCGAAGAACGATGACTAGCATGCCAATTCACAAGTTCCGCAAAGGACTTGCAACGAAATAATCGTTGCAATCGTGGGATTATTGGAAAGTGTCGTAACACCTTGCATGGGATAGTGGTCTCTTGTAAATCATCTCGATATCGAGGAGTATCGCATACAGGACAAGCTTTTAGCCCTTGATACTCACCACGATAGAAGATGCAATCTTTCGGACAAGCATGATGCAATGTATTGTCCATTCCCATTGCACTCAACATTTTTCGTGCCTCACCTCTTGTCTCTAATATAGTGTTTCCTTCTTGGAGTAGTTTGCGCAATAACCTGTACATAATGAGATAAATTTTCAGAATATAAAATAAAAGATCCTTTAGCCAACTAAAACATTTGACTTGAACAACATATCTATTAAATTCTTTAAAAAAAATCGCAATCTTATTTACCCAAATAAGGATGTAACACTTGTATCACTCCATTTATATTTTGCTTGGAGGTTCAATATAAGCAATGAAGCGGCCAAATGAGATGTCTTTGCTCCAGGATATAGTGGTGTGTTTGATTCTTCTCTCAATTTTTTTTCCTCGGCACTAATAAATGATTCACTATCATGTTCAGTGCATTCTTCCACATCATGATGCTCATAGACGTTATTTATCAAGTTGTTCATGATTTCAACTTCATCTTGAATGCAAAAATCATTTTTAGCACTTGATCTTGATTTTGAAGAAGAATAAGAAGAAGATCAAGGCTGATTTGCTTTGGCACGTTGTTGTTCATCTATTTTCATCATGGCTCTCAATCTCATACGCTCACGACGTGATAGTTGATTTATATGCGGCCCATCGTATGTCAATCTTGTTTTGGATATGGAGTGACTGTTGTCATCGTCACTAGAGCTAGATGACAATTCATAGTCCTTCAAACATGAAAAACAAATTAACATATTCATCAATTAACAAATAAGATTGTCATTCATGAAAATTAAAACTAAAATTAAGACATGCAAATCAAACACCATATCTTAAATTAAGGCATGCAATATGAAATATAAAAAACAATTGATTCACATTCAACATAACTTGCTCTCACTAAATAGATAAAATGTATTTTGATATTCACAAGATACATGCTTGTGTTTGGCTCAAAGCCTTTTGTACACATCTTGGAAGAGGGCGATTGAAGCTATATTTCATGAATAGCTCTTCACCACATATAATGGGCCTTATCGCACATACCATTACGTATGTACTTTTTGAGTTCCTAGAAAAGTATTCTTCCTTTCCATTGGTGCGTTTCTCGAAATCACAATGAAGATGAAGACCAACAGTTCTTGAACACGAACGATCCACGAACGAGATTCTCTTGCGGTCCTATACGAGAGAAAGGCGGACGAGGTAAATGAAACCAATGGTGGAAACAAAACCTGTTCTGTCCTCACGCTCCAAGGAGTACCACCAGAGATCACGCAAGTACCAGAAGTACAGAGACCTGACCTGATGGCATGACGTCAGCAGATACTCCCTAGGTCGTGGCTAAACTACCACTCTTGTAATTCTCTGGTTAGTTGTAGATGGTTAATCACTCTAATCTTACATTTGCATAGAGAGACTGTACTTACTGAATAAGACTTGACATATATCAATAGGATACATAGTGTGTAATCAAGCAAGAAAGAACAAAAAGAAGTTTGATGCTAGTAAGCAATCAAGACGAACTCAGACAGAAGCTCCGTCTGCGTGCGAGAAGATAATTTTGTTTAGGATCAGAAGATCCAATTGTCCGCTAGTGAAGCGAGACTACTACTCATGAGAGAGCCGTGCTTCTCTCATGCCAACGCACTGTGTAAATTTGCATGCAGTGCCCTAAAGAAATCAGAGAAAATCAATATAGATTATTTTTTTGGTTGTGTTTGATCCTGGATGTCGAATGCTTATGTTGTGTATTTTAATATGTCTGAGTTTTCTTGTTCCCTTTGAATTCCGCACCTTAGTTGAAATGAAGTCGAATGCTATATTAATTTTAAGAACGTAGATCAGTAGTACCTGACTACAATCCTCTGGAGGACTGTAAGAGTGTTTCAGCTGACAGTGCCCAGCGAACGCCTCTAAACTCCATCTGAATTTCGAAAGAGAGTCGCGAATGTTTCGTGAATTTTCTTCTCACGATTCTCAACATTCGTATCGGAGCACCACTCGACTCCCAACAGTGGTATCAGAGCCACTCTGTCTTATTCTGTCATAGCCAAGAAGCTAGCAGATCCAAGAGGCCAAGCATTTAGACAATCAACCAAATGACAAGAAAAATAGACTTCAAGAAGCAATGGCTTCAATCAGCAACATGCAGAACAAGATCTGCACTATACTCAATTCTTCAAGATCTAACTTTCTAGCTTGGAAAGTTAATACATTTTTGATACTCAAGGGTGAAGGACTCTTCCCCTGGGTGGATGGCACAGAAGAAATGCCTACGACAAGAGGCAAGGAGCTATGCAAATGGAGGGAGAAAAACGACAAGGTAGTAGCCTTGCTATCATCTTTCATCTAAGATAGCCTTACACTTGACCTAGCCACACTCTCCAAAGATAAGGAGCTGTGGGATATATTGCTCACAAGATTTCAGACGAAATCAAAAAGTCAGATTATGATGCTAGAAGATCAGTTGACGAATCTGCAGTGGGATGGAAAAGACCTCACCTCTTTCATGAGAAAGATGAAGGATCTGTTTCTATCACTACACCACTCAGGAGCAAAGATTGAAGTATCAGCTGAGAAGCAGCTCACATATACGTTGAGAGCCTTACCCAGATCTTTCCAAACAACACGAACCCTGCTCGCGAAAGATCCTACCATGAACCTCAAAAAGGCGATTGTCAATATTCGAGAGGAAGTCGAGGCCAGAGAGCATCTTGATCACAAAGATGGTTCTGACCATGCACTCTACGGCAACAGAGAAAAATCAAAGAAACAATTCAAGCCTAAGAGGGAGTCGAATCAGAGGCAGGATTGTGACCAACAAGCAAAGGGGACCAACAAAAGCAACTGGAAGACCAAATGGAGGTCAAAACAACAAGATGCCGACAAGAAGACCTGCATGAGATGCAGAAGAGACGAGCATACAGTAGATACCTGTTGGCTCAATCCCAAGATTGAGTGTATCCATTGCCATAAGAAGGGTCATGCAGCCATAAATTGTTGCCAGAACCCAAAAAATAGATCAGCACAGAACAGACAGGAGAACAATAATAGTTCTTCCGATGTCGAGGAGCCCGAGAGCTCGAAGATGGGCGAAGAAATAACGAACAAAAATTGTTCAACCGCCTACATCTGTGAAGATGTGTGTGCAGCATCAACGTCTGCACACACGAGGTGATTCTGGATTCAGGAGCCACCTCACACTTCGTGACATCAAGACGAATCATGTCTGATTTCAGAAGTGCAGATCCCTCAAGATTCATAGTTCTTGGAGATGGATCCAGACATCAACTGAACGGTATTGGTTCACTCTGGCTCAGCACCAACGGTAGAGACAAACGACTCAAAGACATTCTATTTGTGCCAACTCTGCAGCAAGACTTGCTCTTTGTAGCAAGAATAGTAGATGCAAGGATGCGTGTGATGTTTTCTAACAAAGCATGCAACGTGATTGATGCCAGCACCAGCACTCTCATTGCTCAAGGCAGAAGGAAAGGAAACCTATATCATCTGAAGGTACGCCTACTTGTAGATCAGGTGCATCAGACTCATGACGACTCGCCAGACACTCTGTGGCACAGAAGACTCTGCCACATGAACTCAATGGCACTCTATTAGACAAGTCATCATAGAGCAATAACAGGAGTCAGCATCTCGAATTCAACCAATTCGGTCACCTGTGATGCATGTTTGAAAGGCAAGATGTCATGCACACCATTCGTCAAAGACTCCTACAAAACGACAAAGATTCTGGAGCTGGTGCACTCTGACATCTGCGGTCCATTCAACGTGATCTCAGTAGGAGGTTCAAAATACTATATAACCTTCATTGATGATTATAGCAAGTTTGCCAGAGTGTATTTTATTTTAAATAGATCTGAAGCACTCGATAAATTCACTGAATAAGTGAATTGGGCTGAGAGATGCATAGGCAGCAAGGTGAAGCAGATCTAAACAGATCGAGGTGGTGAATATATCTCGAATTGCTTCATTGACTTCTACAATGATCGTGGCATTATTCATAGAAGAACTGCAGCCTACACACCGCAGCACAATGGTGTTGCTGAACAAAAGAACAGGACCCTAATGGAAGTAGCCAGATGCATGATGGCCTATTCGAAAGCTCCAAGGGCATTGTGGGTTGAAGTAGTAGCTACAGCTGCATACATCCAGAATAGGACAGGTAAATCTGGTGTTCCTCACATGACACCACATGAGCTATGGTGGGGTAGAAAGCCCAACCTGTCTCACGTCAGGATATTTGGCTGTGTAGCATATGCACATATTCTTGATAAGCTTCGCAAGAGGCTTGATTTGAAAGCCGAGCAAGGATTTCTGGTAGGTTATGACAATAATTCGTCATACTACAGAATCTACATGCCAAACATGAACATTATGAAAACAGTGAACGATGTCAAATTCAAAGAGAGCAGGACAATGGCCAACGAAGACCCTGTTAGCTATGAAATTCTAGAAAGACAGTCAGAGAGAGCATAGGACGAACACAAAAACGAAGATTTTTGAGTCATCTCCCATTCGAGCGACGAATCAGACGAAGAAAGATTCGAGAGAAAACCTGCCGCCGCAGTTCCTGTAAACCAAGATGGTTCTGGACCGAGCATAGCAGACAAGGGCAAAGGCATAGCTGTTCCGGGAGGATCTCCCAGAAGGTCGACAAGACCACAAAGAGCGCCAGCAAGATTTGTGCCAGGCAGCTCAGCTTTCACATTAGAAGAATTCTGCGGGTTAGTGGCGAACCACAGACATTCGAGGAGGCAATTGAAGGTCCAGAAAAGGACAAATGGATCCAAGCCATGAACGAAGAGATCGAGTCTATGAGGAAGAACCAGGTATGGACGTTGGAGCCATTACCTCATAAGCGTAAGACTGTCAAATGCAAATGGGTATTCAAACTCAAATATGGACCAAACGAGAGTGTGACGAAATACAAGGCAAGACTGGTAGCGAAGGGTTTCTCCCAGATACGGTATTGACTATTCTGAAACCTTCTCTCCTGTTTTCAAACATTTGTTACTACGTCTGTTGTTTGCATATGCAGTAGCTTATGACCTCAGGATCCACATTGTGGACGAGAAGATAGCCTTCTTGCATGGCGAATTAGACGAAGAGGTCTACATGGATCAAACCCCAGGATTTGTCTCGAATTCACTGCTGGCAAGAATGGTGCTAACAAATGACGACTGTCCAAAGACTGAGGAAGAAAGAGAACATATGCAGCTCACTCCCTACAGAATGCTGATAGGTTCACTGATGTACCTTGCAGACAACACATGTCCTGATATTGCTTATGCAGTATTCAGAATGAGCCAATTCTGCACGAATCTAGGCTCGACACATTGGAAGATTGTGAAACAAATTTTGCAATATCTTCAATTAATGAGGGATTATGGCTTGTGTTATTGTCGTGATGCAGGTCTCAGGATACTTTCCTACAGTGACACTAGCTGGGCATCTCTCAGGGACGACTTTAAAAGCGTCTCAGGAGGATACACCATCGCATCAGGAGCAGCAGTTCTCTCGTCGGCAAGAAGCAGACCATTGTAGCCTAGTCGTCCTACGAAGCTAAGTACGTAGCAACAGCAAAGATGGCCAACAAAATAATTTGGCTAAGGCAGTTCCTAGACGAATTGAGCGAAACAAGGAATGAGCCATTGGTCTTGCAGATGGACAACACCTCTGCGATACACCTGACAAAAGATCCCGTGTTTCACTCAAGAACAAAGCACATTCCGATCAAGTATCACTTGATCAGGAATCTGATTGAAAGGAAGATGATGCAGACCACCTTCATAGGAACGAAAGATATGGTTGTTGACATCTTCACAAAGGCTCTAGACAAAGGACTCTTTGAGAGGCAAAGGAGCAATCTCGGGATCATAAAACTACCATGCTTCGAGAGGGAGCTGAAGAAACAAAGTGTTTATGAATACAAAGCCTTGCTAGCTTATGGTCCCTCACCTGACGAACATGTTTGTGAACTCAAACATCTGAAGACACAAAACATGAAGAGTTTTGCGAACATGAAAGTCAACGAAGACGAAGACCAACAGTTCGCGAACACGAACGATCCACAAACGAGATTCCCTTGCGGTCCTATACGAGAGAAAGATGGACGAGGTAAACGAAACCAACAGTGGAAACGAAACCCGTTTTGTCCTCACGCTCCAAGGAGTACCACCAGAGATCATGCAAGTACCAAAAGTACAGAGATCTGACCTGATGGCATGATGTCAACAAATACTCCCTAGGTCATGGCTAAACTGCCACTCTTGTAATTCTCTGGTTAGTTGTAGATGGTTAATCACTCTAATCTTAGATTTGCATAGAGAGATTGTACTTACTAAATAATACTTGACATATATCAATAGCATACACAATGTGTAACCAAGCAAGAAAGAACAAGAAGAAGTATGATGTTAGTAAGCAATCAAGACGAACACAGACATAAGCTCGATCTGTGTGCGAGAAGATAATTCTGTCTAGGATCAGAAGATCCAATAGTCCGCTAGTGAAGCGAGACTACTACTCGTGAGAGAGGCGTGCTTCTCTCACGCCAACGCACTGCATGGATTCGCATGCAGTGCCTTGAAGAAATCAGAGAAAATCAATATAGATTATTTTTCTGATTGTGTCTGATCCTGGATGTTGAATGCTTATGCTGTTTATTTTAATATGTCTGAGTTTTCTTGTTCCCTTTGAATTATGCACCTTGGTTGAAATGAAGTCGAATGCTATATTAATTTTAAGAACGTAGATCGGTAGTACCTGACTACAATCTCTGGAGGACTGTAAGAGTGTTTCAGCTGATAGTGCCCAGCAAACGCATCTAAACTCCATCTGAATCTCGAAAGAGAGTCACGAATGTTTCGTGAATTTTCTTCTCACGATTCTCATCATTCGTATCGGAGCACCGCTCGACTCCCAACATTCTCTCCTTGCACACATCGCTCTTCCAAAGAACAAGCATTGGCATTCAAGCCATAAACCTGCATTCTCCAATGGTGATGACATAGAGCATGCCAATCACCCCAATTGTATTGAGGTCCTGCATAAGGCATTAATGTGACAACACTATTCAAGGGGACATCAATGCTAGTCAAAGAAAATAAACCCAATCCTGCATTACGAAAGTGCTCACTTGGCTCGATCATATACATATGACCCCAATATGAAAATGATGTTCCACATAATGGTAGTGGTACTCTATCAGGCCAACATGAATATTTTTTTCTATCAAAGGGCTTTACCAATGCTTCTAGGTAGGGAGGAAGGGGAGACTCAGTCAATGAGTTTAAAACATTCTTGGATAAGTCAACAGTACATAAATTTGGTTGTTCATTTTCAAATCTTGTCAAAATGCGTCCAAGTCATGTTCTTTTTTTTAATGGAGTAAATCTAGATGGGAAGAAGAGGAGATTCTACACAAGGTATGTGAAGTGATGTGGGATGGATAGAATCAATGTGAGGTGTCGTGGGATGGATAGAATCGATGTGAGGTGTCATGAGATAGATAGAATCGATGTGTGGTGACATCGTGGAATGAATAGAATCCATAGTAAAATTTGCGTGACGTGTTGTGGGATGGATAGAATTGATGTGAGGTGTCGTGGGATGGATAGAATCGATGTGAGGTGTCATGAGATAGATAGAATCGATGTGTGGTGACATCGTGGAATGAATTGAATCCATAGTAAAATTTGTGTGAGGTGTTGTGGGATGGATAGAATCCATGCGAGGTGTCAAGGGATGAATAGAATCTATGTGTGGTGATATCGTGGGATGAATAGATTCCATGGAAAGATCTATGTGAGGTGTGGTGGAGTGAGTGACGTGCGAAATGGAAAGATGCATAGCTTCCACATCATGAGGTGTGTAGTGACTAGTGAAACCACTATCCATTAGTTGCCCAACACCAAGCAAGCTCCTAGTAAGATTAGAAACATAGAGTACATTTTCTATATCCAATCTTTTAGAGGATCCAAGACTTAAATAGATTGTTCCCACTCAATCTATTCTACATTCTTGATCACTTGTTGTTAGAATAGAATTTTTACAACCTAAAAAAGGTACAAGAGTTGAGAAGAATTCCTTTTGGAATGTCATGTGGGAACTAGCCCCACTCTCAATCCACCATGTGTCATTGGAGTAGCTCTTGCTTGTTGGTGTAGATGCCATCAAGGATGAATCAACTTCATCCTCATAATCCTCAATGGTAAGGTTGTCTTGCTTACTCTCATCTTGTGCATTCTTCTTTTTGTAGCATTGGGATGCAAAGTGCTTTCCACAAAAGAAGCACTTTTGTTTGGCTTTGTCTTTCTTCTTTCCTTTAGAGCTTGATTCTTGATCATCATCACTTTTGCCATGCTTTGGATCTTCTTCTTGGACTTCCATCATGTAGTACATTTAGATTGATTGTTTTTTATCGCTTATCAATGGAATTGACCCCTATCATGCGATATAGCTCAAAATTATTGTCTATCACTTGAGATAAGGCATTGAGCAATTTCGAGTTTATGACATTCATTTAACTTTGAGTGTTGTGCTTACATGTGAGACAACTCAATTTTGGTCCTAATTACTCATCATTGTTCTTTGAGTGATCATAATTGACCAACATCACATCAAATATCTCAATCTTGGTGTCTATCAATGTAAATAGCCCCATTCTGGTGTCTCTATCACTGCTCTTGTCAATTGCTCCCATCTCCATCCATCAACAATCCCTTCACGAAAAAAACCCACCTCCAATCCCTCCTCGGATTCCACCCACAGAGATTTCAGATCTCTTCTATCCTTAATCTTCCTTCAACTGGCTTTAACCACACAACACACAACCATGTTCCTCGAAATCTATTAGCTCATTGGTACCATACTTCATGGAAGTAGTAGTATATCTAACATCCCTCAGTGTATTACAAATAAGAAGCAAGAATATAGCGCCCAGCTAAAACATGTTTTTTCATTTTTTTTAAAATGTTCCGACCCAGTACGTTTTGACCCAAAAGGGTCGAAACGGGTTTCTAAGAGACACATATATAACAAATTAATTAATACTTTATAAACTAAATAATGTCCACAACTTATATTCGACATCAAATCACATATTTACATTTGTCATTTTTTATAAATCACAAAATTCTCTTAAACACATGGTCATTTTGTACCAACCATTTCAAATCATCTACTTGTCTTATATCAAATCAAATTATTATTAATACTCATTTGTCCTTTTTAAAAAATTATCAAAATCGTCAAAGAAAACATGGTCCTCTTGTACCCAAAATATGTCATATCAATCACATGCTTTTGTCCTTTAAAATTCACGCATAAAAATATGTCATATCACCCACATGCTTTTGTCCTCAAAAAAATTTATAAAATAAGAGTCAAATCACTGTTTTAGTTCCATAATTTGTCTTTTTGACAAACCACTCGCTATATGACACCTTCCAAGCCGTAATCACGTATTTCTAGGCAAAAAAAATTGCGTGGCATTGCCACGCGTGGCAAAAAAATGCGTGGTAGAGCCACGCGACACTTGAAATCTGAAAACTGTATATAAATGCCCTCATTCAATCTTTTCCACGCTACTATGCTATCTCCCGAGAAAAGGCAAAGGATGAAAGCCCTTTGTCTTTCCGAAAGAAAATCCGATCAACAAGATCGTGGATTCGTTTCGACGGAGATGTCGTCGGAAGAATCCACGAATATTTTCTATGACCTTGATGAGGACGGTTCCATATTTTTTAACCCTTGAGAGCAACAAGACCAGGGGGACAAAGACAAGTTACTTATCTCACCTTGGATCGGGAGGCAAGGCCAATATGCATGCCCAATTTGTAAGCAATTCTCTTTTAGCTAATTGCATTTCATATGTTTATTGTTTACCAATAATTTTTTGTTTTTTTTCTAATCATCGATTTGTGTTGATGTAGGTTGAAAATTATGGGCGTAAGTATACAAATGCCGAGTACAATATTGGATATCGCCAAGGCTATAGTGCCTTGGATGATCATCTTGCGGCACAAGGCGTACATCCAAGGGTAAATTTTTGTTACATAATTTGTATTTCTCAAATTTTTGATACACAATTTGTATTTCATTTCATTTTTATGACATGTGTTTGGCTAATAATTATTAATTTGTTTTGTGAATGTGTATGTAGAGGGCATCCGCTTTCTTTGTGGAAGAAAGTACGGGAGGAAACCAAGGAGAAGAAGGGAATGAAGATGAAGGGGACGAAGGCGAAGACGAAGGACAAGATTCGGCTTCGGACAACGATGAGGGAGAAGATAGTGAAGACTAAGAAGCCTACTATTACTTCTTAGATTTGATGTATTTTTAGTATTTGCCACAGTAGAAAAAAAGGTATTAGTATCAATGCTCTTTAGAAGCGAATATGTACACTTTTTTGAATTATGAATATAAACTTTTGTATTTGATCATCTCTATCTCATTATGTATGGAATGATTGTTTTTTGTATATGTTTTTCTATTTCAGCTTGTATAAATTTGTTGTAAATATATACAAACAATAAAAAAACAAACAAAAACATCAATTTAAGACGATAAAAACATACCTCATCTATTGTTTGAATGATCTTTAATTCATTCTAAGATGCATCTCTTTTTTTCTCTATAAAAGCAAACAATGAAAACCAAATCATTGTTAGATTACAAAACAAATAATTATTGTTAGATTACAAATCAATCAACAAAATGATAATTGTTAGAATACAAATCAAAGAATCATTGTTAATTAAAAAATCATTACTCATTGTTACATTAATCTCACCATGTTGAAGATACTATAAAAATGCACTTTATGACTCAAATGTAATCTACCAAAATTTAGAATGCATAATATACCTCATGAATAAACAATGAAAAACTAGCAAACAAAACTCTCTCTCTCTCTCTCTCTCTCTCTCTCTCTCTCTCTCTCTCTCTCTCTCTCTCTCTCTCTCTCTCTCTCTCTCTCTCTCTCTCTCTCTCTCTCTCTCTCTCTCTCTCTCTCTCTCTCTCTCTCTCTCTCTCTCTCTCTAAAGCTTTTCTTTAAAATTTAGAATGTCTAACATACTTTATGCATTTGCTTGGATTGTCTCCTTTCCTTCAAAATTGCATAGGTTTTTTCTACAAAAGCCAACAATGAACAATCATTCACTAACCAACCAATAAACAAATCAATAAACAATGAAAAACTAACAAACAAAACTATCTCACCTCTCTCTCTCTCTCTCTCTCTCTCTCTCTCTCTCTCTCTCTCTCTCTCTCTCTCTCTCTCTCTCTCTCTCTCTCTCTCTCTCTCTCTCTCTCTCTCTCTCTCTCCAAAGCTTTTCTTTCAAAAGCTTCTCTTCACGAAATCTATTTGCAAATGCAGTCGAGGCTTCCACCTTCTCCATTTTGCGGGTTTTTTTTTTTTGTTAAAATATTTTTGCATGGCACTGCCACGCGTGACAGTGCCACGCCCTAAAAACTTTTCCAGAAAACTTGCCACGACGTGGCAAGTTTTTGCTTGTTGGAAAAATTTGCCACGCGTGGAAAAATTTCAAGCATTTTGCCATGCATGGCACTACCAGGCGTGGCAGTGCCATGCGGATTTAAAATTTTGTAAAAGCATTAAGGATGTGGAACTTGTTCAATTTGTTCTTAATGGCATGTTGGGTGATCATGCTAACTTGGTTCAGAGTTTTGCTATTCAAAAGACATTGCCAAGAATGGAAGATTTGCAAGAGATTTTGTTGAATGAGGAGTTTAGGCTTCTATAAAGAGGAGGTGCATCTTCTACATCTCAAGTTGGAGAGGATGAAGCAATGTTCACATTAGGGGAAATATGGGCTCAAAATGGGCCCTTTGTAAAGATACTTTTGTTGACTTCCTGCCTTTTAAACTTTCAAATAGACTAATAGCATTCATCCATGTGTACAGTATTGCTATAGTGATGACGGCCTGAAACTTTCTGTCTATAGTTTTGTATTTTTAAAATTTGCATCGGGCAATGAAAACTCATTTTATTGAGTAATAGTTGCTGCCCGTATGTCTTTTCGTCACTGCCCATAGAGCATACTATACCTCAGTTTGTATCGCAACACGATTAGCTTGATTTTGCTTACTTACTAGATATTTCAGCATCGCGAGATTGTTTTTGCTTGAAAGCCAAGGAAAAATCCATTCCTCTCTCTCTCTCTCTCTCTCTCTCTCTCTCTCTCTCTCTCTCTCTCTCTCTCTCTCTCTCTCTCTCTCTCTCTCTCTCTCTCTCTCTCTCTCTCTCTCTCTCTCTCTCTCTCTCTCTCTCTCTCTCTCTCTCTCTCTCTCTCTCTCGTGCAAGCATCGAGTTGTAAGGAGTCATATCTTGATTAGCTATAACTTTCGACTAGTACATCGAAATGTGAAATTGAGTATACCATAAGAAAGAGGACGTCAAGAGCTTCCAACGCATACCATATTGTTATAGTTTTGTCTGAAAACAAAAAAGTTATAGCTTTTAGAAAAATGCAATATCTAATCAGCACGTTTGAGTACATTTGCAACTGTGTGAATCTACTTGAGCGCACTGATTACATATTGCATTTTTCTAAAAGCTATAACTTTTTTTTTTTCAAGCAAAACTATGACAATATGGTATGCATTGGAAAGCTCTTGACATCCTCTTCCTTATGGTGTACTGAGTTTCACATTTCGATGCACTGATCAAAACTTATAGCTAATCAAGAATGTGATATAGATTCACCGCGTCCGAGTAGATCTGCAAAGTTGCAAATGTACTCGGGTGCTGATTAGATATCCCATTTTTCTAACAACTATAACTTTCTTGTTTCTGAATAGAATTATGAGAATATGGTATGTGTTGGAAAGCTCTTGACATCCTCTTCCTTCTAGTGTACTCAATTTCACATTTCGATGTACTGATAAAAATTTATAGCTAATCATGACGGTGAATGACAATATAGGTAACCAATATAGGTTTCGGTGAAATCTCTTCACACTGTCTGTTTAACCAATTAACTTCCACAAGAGTAAATCAACTACTCAAGTTAATTGCCCATGATTTAGAAATATTTAATGTCTATGTGCAGATCTTAATTATACTAGTATAACACCACATTTAGATCCATATCCAAATCAATTTTAAGCTAACCGATAGATCTATCAGAACATATTTGTTAACTCTGCAAGTAGTTGTCACGCACAATACCCGATCATATGTCTATGTTCACCGACTAGGTTAAGTGCACCAGATAACCTTAGTAACCAGGAATACATAGTAGATCCACACAAGATTAATCGTGCACATATGAGAATAATCTCACTATGACCTAGTACATAACACATATGTCATTATTTGGTAGATTCCTTCAAAATTCGCATATGTTACTCACATATCTCACTGAGAATCTTGTAACTCAACTACTAAAAAAACTCTATTTCTCATCAGTAAATAACATATCTGGGAAATCTCTAAAGTGAATAATTCTACATCACAAGTTTTTCAACCATCATACTTTTACCCACAAAATTTCTTCAACCAGTCAACCTACTTTAGAACTTAGAGTACAAACCAAGATTAGGTTGACTTATACAGACATCTTTGGACATAAGATTAAGATTAAAAATTTATTCCATCTGATTCAATCAACAGAATCTTAAATTAATCCTTACCACCACTATCCATAATCATGAATATCTCACAACTCAAATCCCCCAAACCTCCTCTAGTTCCAGATTATTCAAAACAACCACTAGAGATTTCCTCCATTCCCACTGGATGGTCAATTACCAATAACAATTAGGGTCAACTAATGGTTCTATAGATATTTAAAATAAATTCAACTTAATGAATTCAAAAAATCGGCGCTATGCAATTTTCTTACGAGGATTATTTACCAATCCAAATTACATAACACTATCACATTTACCTACTCAGGTGTCTCATTTACTTCCTCCCTTAGATTTTTCATGCACCCAAAAAACTTTATCAGGGAAGGCACCGAAAACTCCTTTGACACTAGTAAATGCTAGATTGCTACCCTTTTGACTACACTAACTTAAGTATTACTTTGTACAGGTTGCCTGAACCTAATGGAAAATCCATAAAATTTGGATCCGGACACTCTTTTTACGATATTCGATACACTTATTTTTTATCGAATATGGAGCTACCTCCAAATATTATGTCCTTTATTTCATTTATTCACTTTAACAAGTATCTCAAAAGCTTTAGTTTGTCCAATCTTAAAGATCAAAATCATTTAGGATGAACCTATCGATGCAACACCGAAGTCGAAAAGGAAGAACCAAAAATACCATTTAACTCAATTTATTGGAAGTAATGGCAACTCTAGAGTTAAATCGTTAGCTAGCACAATACCAAGAAATCAAATTTCCAGTTACAAGGCACTTGTTTGGAGAAAATTACCATGAAGAATTAGTCCTTTATTGACGATCCTAAATCCATGAACAATCACATAGACATTACGGTTAGGATAATAAAGTTATTTCCCAAATATTCTCCCGATTAAGGTTGGGTTTGGTTATCCCTCATTAAGCTTAGCCATTTTTCCATGCGATTAAAGGAAGAGAAATTTAGAGTAGCCAGTGAATAAATATCCATTCTCATTCAAAAAGCTCCTCACGCATGCAAACCAAGACAAGGCCCAACCAAAAGCAAAAAGGCTACCAAAGTTACCATAAGGTTTTTTTTTTCAAAGAAAAGCCAAACCAACTTTAGCATAAAAAAATCCTAGCATAAAGTAAAGGCCTAGACCCCCATTCAAAATCCCTAAAAGGTTTTGCAAAACAAAGAGGAGGCCAGGACGCTGCTACAGCCGCCACCATACACAACATTCAGAGAGGCAGCCAGCCATTTTCATCGCGAGAGAGACTTCAAGCACGACTAGGTTTGAAGTGTGCCCATTCATGATCCATTGGCAGGTTTAAACCACTCTTCAATGTTATCTCAAACAGCGAACTGCTGTCATCAAGCTAAGCCTCCAGGTCTGAGATCGATCTAATGGATTCATCAGCAGTAATATTACGGCCAATGAAAGAATCTCAAAACACATCAGTATTTGTTGGAGAGAGGGAGATGAACGAGTTGAGAAAAGGTGTCGTATGTTAGAAACGAAAAATAAGCTCAAAGAGGTAAGACGAACACGAATGAGACACAAACTCGAACTAGAAATGAACAAGAAACGAACTCGAACAGAAAATGTTTGTGCGCAACGGAACGAGCTATACAACTCTCTCCGTAAGCATGACTATGCCTATCAAAACGAACAAAACGGTAGTGATGGGAATCACAGTTGTTCTTGATTACGTAGCCAAACTTTAATAAATGAATGAAGCTCCAGAAGAATGGTTTGTCGCGAATAGTAAGACAAACTATTCGTCATGAATGATTCTTGAAGAGCTAGACGGTGCTCGACTGATAATTAGTCACGACTGATTCGCAAAAGACAAGACCAAATGTTAGTCGTCTATTACTAGAAAGAACAACTAGAAAGATCAGATGGAATGAATGATAAGCATAGCAATATTAACATAGATCTGAACGCAAAACAAAAAATTGTATCAAATTAAGTATATCATGTATACATGTCAATAATGCGGTAGAGCACAAGACAATAGCGGACGAAATTGTGTGCTCTACGAAGCTTATACAATCTGTAAAGGAATAAAACCTTATTGCTGACAATCAAGAATCAATGCGCAAGGCATCTACTTCGTCTCATTCACTCATAGCTCATTAACCTCGTTAAACTGAATACGCAAATGGTATCCAGTATATATATACATTATATTACAAGCGTGCAGATGTGGAAAGTACAGTGGATGTGTTGTCTGTAAGAGATCGTGGGTTGCTGCAGTTGTTGTCCAATATATTAGCGCAGCTACATGGGGTGAGCGTGAAAAGGGTGCGACGTCAGTCAGTGCTGAGGTGATCGTTGGTGATGACAATGCAAAAAGTGCGTCACTATTACGAGTAGCCTTAGGATTAGATTTACAGGGTGCCTGTGTGTAAATATGCAGACTGCGTGACAACATTAGTAAATATGTAGCATGAATGGAGGTAGATTAAAATGGGATTTAAGGAGAGTAGAGGGAATAAATCCAACACCACCCCCCTTAATCTGGATCCGTGAATGTTTTGATTTTCAGACTGAGCAATGCACAAAATTTGTTGTGTGCATTAACATTGAGTGCTTTCGTGAGGATGTCTGCAACCATGTCTTGCGTTTTGCAGTACGTTAAGCTCACTTCTTTGTCGAGAACCTTGCCCCTGATGTAGTGATATCTGATCTCAATGTGCTTACTCCTAGAATGAAATCTAGGGTTGGCCGATAAGGCAATAGCACTTTGGCTATCACAAAACAAAATTGTAGGGCTGTACTGATACAGATTGATGTCTGACAGCAAATTTCTCAACCAAAACGCTTCTTTAATAGATTGAGAAGCAGCAATGTATTTGGTTTCAGTAGAAGAAAGTGCGATAGAGGTTTGCTTACAACTGTTCCACGAAATAGGACCACCGTTGAAGAAGAATGTAAATCCAGATATGGACTTACGATTGTCTACATCTCCTCCCCAGCTTGCATCAGAATAACCATTGAGCTTATGAAGATTGTCGTTGCTAACATCTCCATAGCAGATGCACTGGTTCATGGTAGCTCGAATATACCTCATGACTCGAATAAGAGCCTTCCAATGGATAATGCCAGGATTAGCCATGTATTGGCTGTGTGAGCTAACAACAAAAGAGATATCTGGTCTTGTATAGACCATTGCCTACATGAGAGATCCTAGTATCGATCGATACAGATACTGTCTCATTTTCTCCTCTTCCTGCTTTGTCTGGGGACATTGGTCCTTTGACAAATGCAGGCCTGGATCCATTGGTGAGTGAGCTAATTTAAAATTCATCAAATTGCATTTGTTAAGAACATTATAAAGATACCTTTGTTGAGTGTTTGTTGAGTGATGTAAATCGATCAATTTGCTCTGTCTCTGTGGATTTGAATTCTCACACAGAAGTGAGCTTCGTCCAAATCAGTCATGTCGAATTCTGAGAACAGCATGTGTTTCAAATCCTTAACCATATTGGTATCGTTGCTGAAAATCAACTTATCATCCACGTACAAGGTGATGATAATGAAGGATTGCTGCATTGACTTCGAATAAACGTTGCAATCAGCAGTGCTTGGTCTAAATCCTTGTTTAATGAGGAATGTGTCGATCCTCTGAAACCAAGCCCTGGCAGACTGTTTCAAGCCGTACAGTGCTTTGTGGAATTTACAGACACGATTCTTCATGCCTTTCAAAATGTATCCTTCGGGCTGGATCATGTAGATATCTTCTTGTATAACTCCATTCAAATAGGCTGTTTGTACATCAAGTTGATGTATTTCGAGGTCGGCAGCTGCAGCGTAAGACAAGAGCATTCGGATCGACGAATGTTTGACGACTGAACTAAAAGTCTCACTATAGTCGACACTCGGGATCTGGGTGATTCCTCGTGCTACCAGTCTAGCCTTTCTTCAATCAATGGCTCCATTGGCATTATATTTGATCTTAAAGATCCATTTGCAGTCAATGATATTGCAGCCAATAGGAGCTTAGACTAATAACCATGTCTGATTCTTGATCAGAAAGGAATACTCTCTGTCCATGGCTTCTCTCCAAAGATCAGAGTTTGGTTGGCTAAGTGCCTCTTCAATTGTCGTCGGTTCCTACATTAAGAGACAGGTAGACTCAGGAGTATACCTTGTGGGATGTGTGCGCACTCGGCTTGATCTTCTGGGAGGATTCGACTGATGAACCATTCCTGGGACTTGTTGCTGGGTAGCAGCAACATCTTCGTCTGATTCGCTATCTCGAAGTGGGTCAACAATACATACGCCTGAGCCAGAAGCTCGGACTATCGTGTCAATGATAGGTGATGAAGGTTCTTCTTGAGCAATATCCTTGCCTTTGAGGTCGACGAACTGATCCTCGATACAGACCGTATCTCAGCTATACAAGATTTGCTGGGTATCATGATCGTAAAGCTTGTAAGTGCTATCAGATGAAGTATATCCGATCAGGATGGTCTTGAGACCTTGGAAGTCCAATTTCTTCATTGTGTCCTTTGGAATCTGCGCGTAGGCAATGCACCCAAACACTCTTAGGTTCTTCAAAGAAGGCTTAGGGCCTGTCCACACCTCACGGGGTGTCTTGTCTAAGAGGGCCTTGGTCAAACATCTGGTCTGGACGTAAGTTGTAGTGGAGACAGCTTCAGCCCAGAATCTCTTGGGCAATGATGCATAGCATACATTTAGCAGATTCGACCAGAGTGCGGTTCTTCCTCTCAGCTAAGCCATTAGACTGAGGACTGTAAGGAGTGCTTAGTTGCTGCTCAATGCCTTGGCTTTGGCAGTATTCCTTAAACTCGACAGAGATATATTCTCCACTTGTCTGACCTTAGGGCCTTGATCGTCCTTCCAGTATCCTTTTCTGCATGCTTCTTGAAGATTCTGAAGCAGTTGAAGGCTTCTGATTTCTTCTTTATGAAGTACACCATAGTCCTTCTGGAGAATTCATCAATAAAGATTATAAAATACTTGTCGTTCTTTAGCGAGGGATTTTTCATCGGCCCACAAATATCTGAATGTACAACATCACAATCCTCTAGCAACATGCTGATGGCTTGACTTAAAT
Organism: Diphasiastrum complanatum; assembly: GCA_029204225.1. Taxonomy (NCBI): domain Eukaryota; kingdom Viridiplantae; phylum Streptophyta; class Lycopodiopsida; order Lycopodiales; family Lycopodiaceae; genus Diphasiastrum; species Diphasiastrum complanatum. Next base: position 47,925,392 of record CM055106.1, read on the forward strand.
GGTTTCCTAGTTTGTTTACCAACTAGACAGTCTTGACAGACAGGTAACTCGACCTTTTCGCGAGGATAGTCGAGATCAAGAACAATAGATTGTCTAGACATTTGTTGTACAGAAGCATGATTTAAATGACCAAGTCTATAATGCCAAAGTAAATTTTTATTTGAATGAATTGAAGTACTGAGAGCCTGACTAGAGGCAGAAAAGCAATGACTCAACTTATACAAGTATCCATGCCTCTTTCCGAGTGCTAGGATCTTGCTTGTCCTATCAACTACTTTACACTGATCACATTCAAACTCTACTCTATGTCCTAGATCTGTGATTCTGCTTACAGAGAGCAAATTCGTAGATAACTTTGGTACATACAGGACTTTAGAGAGTAGCTTAGACTAATTATTTGCAAAGCATAATCTTACAATGCGTCACCGTTAATAGCTTGTTTGCTATTGTCGCCAAGGTGAACGAATTTTTGAGTATTGTAAGGTGTATAGGACTCACAATAGCCAATGAGTCTAGTCATGTGCTGAGTGGCTCCGGAATCCAGGAACCAAGAACCGTCACCAGATGCTCCTTGATGATTGGTCATGAAGGCATCATTATCCGCTTCTTGAATAGGCTATGGAGCTTCTGCAGCTGCATTTGCCACTTGATTCGACTGCCCTTTGCTATTGTTCTTTGCTTGAAGTATTCGGCAGTCTTGTATTTCGTGGTTGTTTCGTTTGCAATATCTACAGATCAACTTCTTCTTTGTCTACGGATTCGACTGTTCCTTGTGCTGAGCTGGTTTTTGGTCTGGCTTTGATTGCTTTGGGCCTTTCTTCTTCTTTTGCTTTGTCGTGCTCTTGTTGGTGTACAAGGGTGAGAATCAACTGAGGAACTCGAGGCTTCGTTCCTTCGCATGTCTTCCTGCAACAACATAGTAATGACTCTCAAAAGAGTCAATTCTTGGATGAGTCATAATGACCATCACCCAGCTGTCGTAAGAACTTGGCAAACTTGTAAGCAGTTGCATCACTGCGTCTTGATTGTTTATGACAGATCCGACAGTGGTCATTTGTCTTAGCAGGTTCTTGAATTGACTAATGTGATTCTGCAGAGAATCACCATTCGTCATCTTGAGGGAGTAGAATTTCTTCCTGAGATGTAGCTTGGAAGCTATATCTCGCACTTTGTATAGTGTGCTCAAGATGTCCAAGACTTCTTTCGGTGTTTGAGCCTCAGATACATGGCCGATCTGGGTCCGTGATGTTGAGGATGATCAACGCAAAAGCTTTTCCATCCTTCAGCTTCCATCTGGCGATTGACGCGTCATCCGCTTCAGGTTTCCCTTCTGCACCTGTAATAACGTCGTACAATTCTTTTTCCATTAGCATAGTTTTCAATTTAAATTTCCACAGATGGTAATTGGCTCCATCAAGCTTGTCCATGATAGGACTGGCTTTCCCTTGGGAATCTATGTGGAAGAGTTAGTCTAAGTGATAGGAGAAACTATCAGTGACTTAAGTATGAAAATTTGATACTGAAAAATACAGAACAAGAAAACAATTACTCTATCGACTAGTAGACTCTTGTACTGTGGGAGCTTATCAAGCTATGAAAATAGCTCTGATACCATGTTGGAGAGAGGGAGATGAACAAGTTGAGAAAAGGTGTCATATGTTAGAAACAAAAAATAAGTTCAAAGAGGTAAGACGAACATGAACGAGACACGAACTCGAACTAGAAATGAACGAGAAACGAGCTCAAACAGAAAATGTTCGTGCATAGCGGAACGAGCTATACGATTCTCTCCGTAAGCATGACTACACCTATCAGAACGAACAAAACGGTGAATCATAGTCGTTCTTGATTACGTAGCCAGACTTTAGTAAATGAATGAAGCTCCAAAAGAATGCTTTGTCGCAAATAGTAAGACAAACTATTCGTTGCGAATGATTCGCGAAGACCTAGACGGTGCTCGACTGATAATTAGTCGTGACTGATTCGCGAAAGACAAGACCAAATGTTAGTCATCTATTACCAGAAAGAACAACTAGAAAGATCAGACAGAATGAATGATAAGCATAGCAATATTAACATAGATCTGAACGCAGAACAAAGAACTGCATCAGATTAAGTATACCATGTATACATGTCAATAATGCAGTAGAGCATAATACAATAGTGGACGAAACTGCGTGCCCTACAAAGCTTATACAATCTGTAAAGGAATAAATTCTTATTGCTGACAATCAAGAATCAATGCGCAAGGCATCTACTTCGTCTCATTCACTCATATCTCATTAACCTTGTTAAACTGAATATGAAAATGGTATCCAATATATATATACATTATATTACAGGTGTGCAGATGTGGAAAGTACAATGGATGTGTTGTCTGTAAGAGATCGTGGGTGGCTACAATCGTTGTCCAGTCTATTAGCGCAGCTGCATGGGATGAGCGTGAAAAGGGTGCGACGTCAATCAGTGCTGAGGTGATCGTTGGTGATGACAATGCAAAAAGTGTGTCACTCTTACGAGTAGCCTTAGAATTAGATTTACAGGGTGCCTTTGCGGCACCTTTGGCATTCTGTAAGATAGTGTCCCCTTTTTGCCTGTCAATATAATGTGTGTAAAAACACAGTGTCGCGATTCTTTCGCCTTTTCTTCGTCTATGCAAATTTGCATATAAATATGCAGACTACGTGACAACGTTAGTAAATATGCAGCATGAATGGAGGCAGATTAAAATGGGATTTAAGTAGAGTAGAGGGAATAAATCCAACAATATTAACATCAAGAAAATCACTATCCTTATCAGGGGTGTCAATAAGGAAGTGACTAATATCTTTAAAGGATGATTGAGCTGAAGATGATACAATCTGAGGATCAGAAGCAACAACTTTCTCATCATTCGAGATCTGAACTAACAGGAAAAGTATGAAACTAGTCTGGTATTCAACAAAACGACATTTTCTCTTATAGTAAGGACACATCGAAGTGCTTTTAAATTGACCAAACAATTTAGTAAACATTCTATCTAGTCTCTGCTTGAACTGTGGAAAGAAATGGACAAGAACAGTAAAATGCATGAAGGAGAATGGACCTAAGGAGATAACAAGTATACTGGGTATATCCCTGAATCTAACATAATGGTCATAAAATACTTCTGAATTGGGTTGCGCAGTCTTGAAAACATGTAAATATGGGCGAAATAGGTTGTGAAAATAGATTAAGTTCTTAGTAATTTCAAATTCAGTAAGAAATGCACTTAGGCTTGTGTCACGGCTAGATCCAGGGAACTCAGACAGATATCGCTCATGTGCGCGAGATAAGAAATCCGGAAAAATAGAGATTGTGAGAACATGCACAAGAGGGATATGTACGAAAGATAACAATGGGATATCACACTTGTGCACAGGTATATGGTAAGCTACAACAAATAACATAAACAGCACGCACAAGAGCGATATGCCACGAAATTTGAGAAAAAAAAGCAAAAAAATAATTGGGTCGTGTGCATTTTATAGGGAAATTTTCACACGTGTGATGAAATAGTCAACGAACATGTGTTGGCTTCCCATTTGTTCGTACGTTTATGCACGTATGAAATGACAACCAAACATGTGTGAAATGACAACCGAACACGTGTCATGTGCTCATTGCTCGGATTGACGACACGTGTTGGCTCCCCATTCGTGTGTATGTTCACACACGTGTGAAATGACAACCGAACACGTGTCACGTGCTCATTGCTTGGATTGGCGACATGTGTCACTACTGTACGAAGTGACAGTTGCACGTGCAACAAGATGTTCTTTCGCAAGTGCGAACCGCGATATAAAACTCACAATCTACGAGGCATTTTTTTCACTTTTTTTTTGCTCCGCATATCACCGCTCATTCGCATTTCTACCTACTACCTTTCATGCGCCCAGGTCCGATATACCATACACAGTCTCCGCATATCACACTTGTGCGCCCCTATACTATATATCACTCATACTATCCGCGCATAGGTCCGATATACCCGTACATAATTTACGTACATATTGCTTCTCTGCTAGAGCAGTCCACCCTTTCCCTTTCTATCTTGCTCATCGCGCACAAGTGCGATACCCCTCAGACTACCTCTACGGAGAGGAGAAAGTAGACAAAGAGAGATTTTTTCTTTGCTGATGCTTCTTGAACACCATTGACGAAGACTTAGTCCGAGAAAAACCACAAAAAAATCCATGCATGCCTACCACTACAAATCCACAAATATCCCGCATGCTAAAAAACAAATCAAGGGTTGATGTACGATTGACTGATAAGCAATTCCAAATGCGTGAAAAGCTGAAACAGCCAAGTTTTTCATTGGTTGACCACATAAAAATTTGGGCAAGAAACTTCAATGCTATTAATACATAAATATGGGCATATACTAGAAATTATGGCTATCATGTGAGCACTTATGGATGATAGATATACTTATAAATCCTAAAGAAATTTAAGCAGAATTAAGGCTTTCAGTTTGAAAAGAAACGAAAAATTAGATGATACTTATTTCAGAGCTGAGTAGCGGGCAAGAATGTGGGCAATCATGATAGACAAAACGTTTTGTGGATGTTGAATGATCCATGTTGATGTTTATGTTTACCCACATATGTCCAATTAGGTGACCCACATACGCTAATTCATGACTCTATTAGTGAGAATGATAGGCAATGTGTTTTGTGGATGTCGATTGACTTGCATGCGCGGCTATCTCTCAGCCCGGCCCCTCCTTTTCCTCTGTCTTCGCTGCCCTCACTGCTGCCTTTTCTATCACTATATCTATCATCTTGCTGCGAAGGCATTCCTCCCTATTCTCTCCAAATTTAGTAGTCCTACAACAGTCGCTTGCTTTTGCTCCCTCCTTCCCTTTGAAGCACTCATGTCTGGTTTTGCGATCTTCTAGACTATCGTGAGGCTGGCTATAGAGCTGTCAATCCGAGTATCTTAATTTTATTCAATTTTGCTACTCAAAGGTTTTGGCATCTTTTAGCGACAGCAGTAGTTTTGTAAGCTGGTTTGAGATCCGATCGTGTTGGTTGGTGGCGGATTGGGCCAATTCCTGTTTTTCCAGGTGATCTTACAGTAGTTTCCAGATACATCTTGTTGTTGAGGAATTCCTCTTGTCATGATTCTGACACTATAATGGAAATCCACATCTTTAACTGTCTAAACAGAACTTCAGCAATTGCAAACTCGTTTTCAATATGTCTGGATCAATTTCAGGAATTGCAAACTCCTTTTGATATGTCTTGAATTATCCAAAACGCACTTCTACTTTTGTCGGATCCTTGACCACAGGTCACCATGGACGCCGCCTCTAAGCTTGGTTCGAAGAGAAAAGTCGAAATTGTTCTTAACAAGATGGCCAAGAGTCCAATTCTGCTTGTCCTTCTGACCGCAGTGCTGTCTTCTTCTGGGAAAAATGTCGTTCCGTCTCTTCGGTTCCTATTGTTTTTCCTGGCATCTCAAATTCAAGAGTCTTCAGAGGCAAGACAAGCACGCCTGTTTTTCCTGGTAAACGTCATTGTTATAGCCATTTGGGTTCGATCCAAGTCGCTTACGTCCCTTCCTCCTTCTGAATATTCATGCCAAGCAATTAAACTACCATGAATCACGACCTATGGGCGAGGCAGCAGTCTTTGGAACGCCAGAATCTGCTGTGTTTATTGGATGCTTGATCGACTGCAACAGATTATTGATTTTTCAGGATGCTGCTGCAAGATGTAAATAGTTTCCACACTCTGTTCAGCAAGATCTTTGATTAATTGCCAACAAAAATAATTGTCAATGGAAGTTATACATGTGGGTGTATGGCTTCACTGCTACATGAAAATGCTTCAAAATTGCAAGAACCCAAATAGCATTACTATCATACTTCGCTCCAAAGCTTTACTTTCATGTAAATTTCATCCTGCGTAACACCCCCAAGGACCATAGATTGATCATATTTTTGTTCTATCCTCACCATCACAGTTCTGGCCATTTTCAACGTGTTTTTGTAGTTGAAATTGAAAATCAGCTTCAGATGGGATAGATGGATCATGGAGGCATTTGTAGCTAGAAAAAAAAAAGTCTCAATTTCTTCTATTTTGACTTGTATAGATGACACTATCTTGTCAAGTAACCTGTCCATAAGAGGTCTTGTTTATAAGCTCAAACGGTTGACCTGGGTAAGAATATTACAACACCAACCCAAGGATGGGAACATACTGATAGTCTTGTGCTCGATGTAAGCTATATACTTGTAAATAAAATGATAATACTATAAGTTGCAAATAAAGTGTAAAGAGAAAGAAAATCCTTGTTAAATCAAAGGGCATTGGCTATGAATGCATATTACATCAATATGGTGTGCATCTTCTGGCGTGGCGTACGGGATTTCAAAAGGTGGCATATTGCACATTGAGCATGTACAATTTTGGCTCAAGTTTTGGATGAGTTTATGTGGAATTGAAGATTATTTAACACTTTTTATAGCTAGTTCATTCTCTATAAATAAGTGAAAATATTTGTTCATCTATATGAGTTTTGTGCATGCTTGGGTGAATGTATTTAATGGAGCAAAAGTCTATCAACATTTGTACAATTTAACTTCTTTGCAATGTTGTCTCATATGCATTTGTATTGTTGAATATTGCCTAGTGTATAACCGTGGAATGTTTGAAGTATGTCTAATTGTTGAATTTTCACTAGTGTAGAACTGTGGAATGTCTAATGCATGAATGCAAGACTTTATCATTTGAAGAAATATTGGTTGATAAAAATTCTTTTCCATGCACTTTTTTTTCCCAAAAACAAGTTATTATTTCAATGTAAGCAAAATGTACATGGATTGTAGGTTGAAAGTAACGATCAAAGAGATAGGCCCCATTTTATCTCTTGTGAATATTGTTTGCAACACTTAAAATACTAAATCATGTTGCCTAGGATTAAGTTTAGGGCTTGCAATTGACTACAAAAAATAGCCCCAAGTACCAATGCCACTCACACATACCTAAGTGGTGAAAAGGGCAATATTATGTTCTAGTATTTTAGTCACTGGATAGAAAATATCGATAAATTCAATACCAATAACAATAAAGAAATAGTGATCTTTTTTGTGTAATATATAAAAAAAACCAAACATACCAACAAAGTAGCATTTATTCAAATAGCTATTACCAGTTGATGACTAGTGTGCCACCGAAGACCATTTGGTTTCTTTGTGTCCATACGTGCCACAAAATAGCCCACTTTTACAATTGCCAAGGGGTTGTAGAGCAATTTAAATTAGCATCTACAACACCAAGGAGCACAATTAATGCCAATATAGATACTAGGATGAGAATATTTATTTTGACCAAAGTTCCAACAATTCAACCATATGTAGAGGTTGCATTGGTAAAACAAAATTGTGAAACAGATTCTTCCACCATTTATATATATTGGGCAAAGGGTATTCCAAGCTTGCCTTACATTGATAATGAGGTCTCAAAGAGCTGGTAAGCAAAAAAATTAAGTTTGCCAAAATTGATGGATGTCAGGGAGATTAAGTCCATGTGTAGTTAAGTATTTATTTTGTTGCCATTGACTTCCAAGAGGCAATACTATGTGTTCAAGTTGTTCAATGAGTTTATGCAAAATTCAACGTTAGAGTCAATCTGCATGTGGGCCAAGTTCAACAACTCAGTGAGGCGTCATGCCACGTGCATGCCCACACTTTAGATCCACCTTTATATGCAAGTCAAAAAATAGAAAAAAGTTTGCATCCCCTTCTCTCTCTCTCTCTCTCTCTCTCTCTCTCTCTCTCTCTCTCTCTCTCTCTCTCTCTCTCTCTCTCTCTCTCTCTCTCTCTCTCTCTCTCTCTCTCTCTCTCTCTCTCTCTCTCTCTCTCTCTCTCTCTCTCTCTCTCTCTCATGCATAGGCTTCAACTTACATGATGCCTCAACATCATCAATAACAATAATAATCAAATGAAGGTGATCTCTTTGCATTCATACAATCATTTCATATATGTTTTTAGTTTTAATGTTGTGATAGCAATATGCTAATTTGATGATTTGTTAAAAGTTGAGGTCACTCCAAGGTGAGTTTGAGCATTGGAATTACTGTTGGCTGATTGTGATGAATCCCCAAGATACTGGGCCAAAGCTATTTCAAGAGCACATCTCACCTTAGACCGAGGAGGTCCTTGAGGAAGAAGAGAAGGAATGACAGATAGACATTGTGTGAGCCTCTTGGTGAATCCCAAGTGATGGAATAACCATGTAGGAGCTAGTATTTCTAGGCATTTGAAATAAATGCTAGTAGACTCCTCTTAAAAAAGTAGAGTGAGCCACCTTTTGATGGTGACCTCTAGTGGAGGAGCTAATTCCACTTGTAATTTGTGAAATTGTGGAATTGCCACTTGGGTTCCACATACACACCTCTCTTGCTTATTTAAGAGATCCCCTCTCTTGTGAGGGAGCTTTACATGTATTGTCTCTACTCTTGTTTATGAATAGAAGATCCTCCACTAGTTTTGGCAATCCTTTGAGCTCCTTGATCATGATGGCTTTCTTGTGTGATGCTTTTATGATCATGCACTTCCATTCTTTCACGTGTGGACATGGATTTAGCTTAGTTTCTTGCTTTCTTTTCTTATGCATTGTGGATTAGTGTGGATTAGATTTCTTGTTTGTGGATTAATGTAGAATCAAGCATTCAAGTAAAGTAAATAGGTTGGAATTGTGGTTTAAATCTTGCAAATTCTCATACATTCTAGTTCTTGATGTTCTTGGGAAGTCCAAGAATCAAGAGATGAGTGATTCTTGATTCTTGCATTTGTGATGCTTGCTAATTACCTTCTTGTTTCTTGTTCTTGATTATGATTGATGCATGTAGATTAATCACAGTTACGATATGTTTTCATTCGATATTGTAGCATTTAGAAATAGGATTTTGTTGGGTGTTCATCCGAGCAGCAAGCTGATCCATCAATGAGCATCATGACTTGCATTTCTTTAAGTAATGTGAGTACATTTTAAGAGTGAACGTTGCACGAGTATCCTCTGACAGGCAGGATAAACTATAACTACAACACGATGAGATCCCTCTACCTGAGTGGGTAATGAATCAAGAAGACTAATTCATAAGAAACTCGTGAAGCCTGGAATAGGCAGAACAAAAACCAAACAAGAACGTGCCAAATTGTAATAGATCTGAAGAATCAATAGACTGATAGGGAATCAGTGAACAATTAGACTTTTTAATTTCATAATTCTTCTAAAATGCAACATTTGCTCTCTCTCTTTTTAATCATTTTTCAACAATTTGAATGTCATGCATAAGGCAAAGCTTGTTATAATATATATCATTCATCTTGTTTATTATTGTCATATCTCTAATCATGCACACACTTTGAATCAAAGTTCAATCCTTGAGGTAAGCAAAAGAAATACTAATCACTATAACACGATTCCAAGACAACTAGGATTTGAAAATAGCTAATTCCCTTGCTTCCAATATTAAACAATCACATTTTTACTCAAGAAATTTGTTGCAATGCCTTTCTGGTTTACCACAATGTTCTTGTCCCATTTGTGATTGAGTGTTTTTGCCAAAAATGTGTAGGAAAACAAATTGCCTTGGCATTGCCCCAAACTAATGAATAGCTAATATCTTGAATTTCACCTTGAATACTCATCCTACTATCAACTTCATGAGTTTGACCATGAGAAGTCCTACTCCAAAAAACTCACCAAATTGAACCCAAATTTATTTCCTTGCCTTCGTTTTGTGGTTGTATTATCAAAGATCTATGCAAAAATTGACTGATCAAGGATTTTCAGGTACTCCTGCATCTTGCGATTTATGGTTCACGAGTCCTAGTCTTGGATTAGGTGCAACCAAAGTATCTCTATAGACTCAACAACTATCCTCTTGGTGTCTAGTCTTTTTGCAAAAACATAGATCATGTTGGGACAATTCATATTTATCATGCCAAAATCGACACACTATGTGAGGTGATCGATCAAATGGCTTTTGTTTGGCCTAACATGTTTTATTGACATTTAGGAAAGTTCACATCTAAGACTAGTGTAGATATTTTTTTATTCATGATATCCATATATCCCTTAAGCATTTTTTACAGATCATCTAAGCCAGAGTTAGATCTAGTACTCTCATACCCCCTATCTGGGCCGATAATTTGTCTTCTAGTGTTAGATGGCAACAATTCTAAATGCTTGGGCTAAGGTCGTGGCGCCGGTACAGCTATTAGAGGTCATCGTATCTGTAATGGTTGAGGATTATTGTGTATTTTATGTCCCTTAAATGGATCCTGCCTCCACACATCTGATTTAAGGTTCATACTATTAACAACTCAAGATATATTTGATGCATGAGTAATTGCGAACAATTTTTCCCTAACTCTGTTGAAGGGAGCTTAGTGTAAATAACAATTTATTGAGGGTGCGATGTGGAGCAAGCTTGATTAGGAACAATCTAAGAAAAAAGTAGACTATCTAGGTATACTATGATACCCTCTCCTAGATGACCTAGTTAAGGTGACCACAAAAATATTAGCTCATGATGGGAATCAGTAATTCGGTTTATAAAAAAAGTAGTGTAGAAAGCATTGATGTGGAACTCAACATCCTCATATGAAGCTCCATGATACTCAAGAGTCACTCCTTTGAGCTTGGATAGTTTGCCTATAGTGTCAGGGACCACCAATGGTTCAGTAGGTCTACCTACCATCTTGATAGGTTTTATCTCAAAGGCTTCCAATGGTGAGATCTCTCTTTGTCTGGCATAATTTCTAGAAACACAATCAACTGTTTCTCAGATGATTCTTCCTCTACACTCTTATATCCCTTGGAGTAGTTAACTCATTCTCATAAAATAACTTGTTTTCTACTTTCTCAAGATTTGGAAATGTATGATGTGATTTTACATATTTGTTTCTACAAATTTTCTTGAAGTATTGTCTTTTCATTACTTGTTTGATTTAACAAATACTCCAAAAGTTGTGTTCGTTTCATTGCTTCATACATCTCGTATTGACTCAACATATCTCGTAAAGGTGATGAACCTATTACTGGCAATATATCTGGAAGAAAGAATCAATGCGCAAATGCATCTACAATGTCTGTCTTTGATTACAAGTGATGTTTCGTTCTATCTTATGTTCTATTCTGATGTCGTTGTTTTTGAATACGTAGATGGTATTCAATATATACATTATTTTTACAGGTGTGCAGATTAAGAAGGTACAAAAGTGATTATGCTGTTTGTGAGAGATCGTGGGTGGCTGTTATCGTTGTCAAATCTGATTGCACAGTGCATGGGATGAGCGTGAGGAGGCCGTGATGTCGACCTTCGCTAAAATTAACGTTGCTAAAAATGTAAAAAATGCGACACTCTAACAAATGCCTTAAAAATTGATTTACAAGGTAGTTCCGCTTTTCTATAAGGGCACCTTTGGCATTTGTCGGGCAGTGTCGCATTTTTTTGCCTGTCATAAAATGCGTGTAAAAATCACAGTGTCACATTTTTTATCTTTTTGCCTGTGGAAATCCCAGAGTAAAAATGCAGACAGTCGTGTTTTTCGCATATCTTATTTTACATGTAAATATGCAGACTGTGCGACAACACAAGTAAAATACAACAACATGTATGGAGGCAGATTAACATAGGATTTAGAAAAGTAAAGGAGATAAATCCAACAAAGGAGCCAATAAGTTTTATATAGAGTGTGATGTCCTCAACGAATGCTTCATCACCATCAATAGAAACCTTAACAACTTGCTCCATAGGAGTGTCAATCACTTTACAATCTTTCATTTCAAATTTTTCTAAGATGGAAGTAGCATACTTTGCTTGACTAATGAAAGTAAAATCATTGCTTCTAGAGACTTCTATACCAAGTATTAACTTAAGAAGTCATAGATCTACTATCTTGAATCATACTAGATAAGCTAACTTGACATTTCTTATGCCATCAAGATCATTTTCTATAAGAATGATATCATCAATAAACAAAACCAAAATAATGATCTTGCCATCATTAACTTGACATGCAATGAAGGTTCATAAGAGCTTATCACAAAATCAATAGAATAGAGATAGTTGTGCAACCTAGAGTACCAAGCTCTGGGTGCTTGCTTGAGTCCATAAAGGCTATTCTTCAAGTAGAAAACATTAGGGGATATTAGAACTCAAAATGGGCCCTTTATCAAGATGTTGTTTTTTACTTCGCATGCTTTCAACGCTTATGTGTCCCAATGAATGGTGTCCATCTGTGACGAACTGTAACAATGGTTGACGGACAGAAATTGTATTTAACTTTTTCAGCCAAATTTTCGTGATTTTCAAATATCCCGCCAGGCAGAACAAACAATTGTGATTGGACCACAGTTACTACCCGAATACTCTTATGCTGCCTGTCATTGTTCACTCGAGGTTGATTTGACGTCAATAGTCATAAATTGTGGTTAACTAATCCTTTTAGTTTAGGGACTTCTTGTCATTCATAGGCATACCTCTCATTTTCTTCATTCTATCTCTTATTTTGGATTGTCATTCTGAGATTTATCTCACAATCTCTACATTCTCTCCGTTCTCAGCTTGCGTACTCGTATTTTCAACTAATGGCTACACATAATTGGAGACCAAGAGGAACCATTGATGCAATCAATACTTGCAATGAAAAAAATCCAAAAGATCAATGGATACCAAGAATATATCAAAAATATCAATGGATCTTGATGCATCTCTCTGCAAAAGGCTCATTCCGAAAAAGAAAAAGACCAGATAACATATATAGAAGCTCTTGGAAAGGCAGGATAATGGATTTTAATTATCACCTGGATGTCAATCTATCACAAAAGTTTTAGTTCAACATGCTTATCTTCACAATGAGCTCAACATTCCAAATGATAGAAGGAAATGCAATTGTAAGTTTTCAGATTCAATTTTTTTAGAGTTAGCATTTTTTTATAATTATATTTTTCTTGAGATGTTTTTGTTGGTTTTGCAGATTTGTATCCATCAAATTTTGTTGAACGACAAATAGTTCAATCGATTGTAGGAATAATCAATGTCATACATTTGAATATCAGTATTTTACAATATAAATGTCGTTCTCCAAAATCACTTTTAAAATTAGGAGTTTTTTTTTTTATGATCACACCTATTTTCCTGATAAAAATGGTTTAGTTGGTAGATTAGAGCCATATCCTCTACCATATTTTTTCAGTGAGGAATCGATTTCTACTGATGCAGCAATTTCAGAAAGTTTTCGATCTAGGCTATATATTGATATTCGAAGTATATTAAAATGTAGCACTAGATCAAAGAATAATAAATTAAATTGGTATCTACATTTTACTATTTTTGTTGATTTTTTTCCAAATGCAATGTTCGGAGAACAAAATCAATGTTTATTCATAAGGACTTGAGTGCTAATATAATCGTCCAGTTGTTGGATGATGGTTGGTATACAAAACAAAATCAGCAAGTTGAGTGCAGAGTATGTTACTCATCCATGACATATAGATATCACATCGAAAAACAAATGCTCACTTTGCTGCTGTATTATAGAAGATGGATTAAATGCAAAAATGTTTGGAATCCACTTGATCAAGATTTTGGTATAAACCCTCAAGGACAACTTCAGATAATAGTGAAAAGAAATGACAACATTCTTGCAATGGTTGAGGTCGAGGAAGGTTGGTGTCTCAATCACATTCGATCAGAACTAGACATGTTGCAATACGATCTACCTCAATACTATCAATTTCGATTGAATGGTGTAAAGGTATATTATGCCATATAAAAATATATTTTTTTCCTATTTCTAAGTGAATCAGTTTCATAAAATATATTATCTAAAACAATTTCTCTTGTGCAGGTAAGAGTAAGGTAGAAAGATCATATAAAATGCAAAGATATTGGAACATCCATCGAAATTGAAGATCCATAGATTTTGAACTATGGAATTTTGTATTATGTAATACAATTTTTTGTATACGTCATTTTTGAAAATATATGGACCACTTTTTCTATGAGGCTCTTTCATTTCTATGAGGCTCTTTCATTTCTATGATCTCCATTTCCATGGTGCAAAACACAATGTAATTGCAACTGGATAATATGAGTTTTCGATAACAAAATTCATTGTCTCCTGTAGGAAATGCATTATCTCCGTTGGGGAGACCTTCAGTCACTTGAACTCCAGTGACCACTACAATCAGATATCGAATCGACGCTTGCCCTTGTTGAAGTCTCGTATATATTAGTTGTATTTTTTGTCTTGTCCTTGTCTTGGCATATTTGGATATGTTCAGATGATGATCTAATCAAAGGTTTGTTGCAACAAATCTAAGTGAACTAACATCGCAGGGCTGCCTATTTATTCTGGCAATCAATAGAATATTCAAAGATGGTTCCTCATCCAAGCATTTCTGTGCTAGTGGCCCTATGATGATTGATTACCTCGATAATCTATCATGTAGGGTATTGTTATAGAATATTCATTCATATGAGTAAATGTGACTAGTAAATATTCTCTCTCATTGAGATTTCAATTCCTTCTTTACACCATATTGTAATGGCTTAAGTTATTCAGTTCTAAGCCTAAGTCTAGAACATTGTAACTTAAGTTATCTAAGTTAGTTCAATTTGAATTATTTTAAGTTGTTCATGGTCCATTGGGGGTTTGTCCCATGGAACCTTTGTAATTAAGTTCATAAAAAAGATAGTCATGAGGACCATTGGGGGTTTGTCCCATAATACCCTTTGTTCGTAAGTGACCACCACTCAAGGTATATAGGAGTGAGCTAAGTCCATTTTGTCAGGAACCTCTTTTGAGCTTAATAGACTATCTCTTTTCTTCAAGAGTGTCTCCCCCTTGTGTGTTGCTTTTGCTCTCACATTGTATTGTTCATACTTAGCTACACCAAGTTAAGATTAGGTTTTCTTTCATGTACTCCACATCTTGGCTGGGATAAGCCACAGCTTGTGGCTAGGATTAATTTAGATTTAGGGTTTGCCTCCCTCTAGAAGGGTAAGTCTTAGTAGACTAACTTAAGTTACAATGTTCTAGACTTAGGCTTAAAACTAAATAACCTTAAGCCGTTACAATATGGTGTAAAGGCCTAAACTTGACTAATCCAGTTCTAGGCTTAAGTCTATATCCCACTTGAATATTCCTTGGAATATCATCCTATAACATTCACAATAGCATTGGGGCAATTCCATGTTGTACCAATCCCTATGAATGCAATAGCTCTTGCACAAATCCATGTGTATTTAAGAGCACTTACGTTATCAACTCTTGTTATGCTAAATATTACTCAACACATTATTAGGTTTCAATGGAATGAAGGCAAAAAACAATCCTATATGTTAAAGCATTATTCTATGAAGCATGAGCAATTGCTAGAATTGGTTTAATTCTACTATTTTTGAATGTGAGCAATTGTGCTTCTTACAAGATTACTATTCACAAGCTACAAATCTACAATGTCCTACTTACATGACAAAAACTCTTGCTCACATTCACAATTCACGTCATTCAACATTAGAACACTTCAAGAACTCAACACACGGCTTGAGCAACAAAATTGTACATAGAAATGATAAGTACTCCAAGGATTCTCAATAATGATAATAATTTCCTACAAAACTCCATGCACAAGATGTGCGCTCACTCGGTCAATTCTGCTATTCACTACACTGATCACCAGCACATGGAATCGGCTATCCTTCTCTGGATTGCCCGATCCCAATCGACTGTCTAATCTCTAACACATCCACCATCTGCCCACTATCAACTATCCGCTCTCTCCCACCATCGATATCTCTTCTTTTCTATGTCTCTCTTCTTATGCACCATCGAGCTTCTTGGCTATCACTTTCTACAACCGAATATTGTTGAACTCCCCACTACTGAGTCACATCCAACTAACTTTTATGTAACTAACTAGTCTTTTCTCAACTCATGGTCTTACACAACAAGATGCCATGGTTGGATTCATAATTACAAGTCTAGTTGCTCTAGTTCTTGGATTTACCGATAGCAAAAAGTATACCTTTGGCTTGGTGAGAATCTACCAACATTGCCCCCTTCCAAGCTTGTTCCCTCTACAACTTCAACTTGACTTCATCGACCAGGCTCTTCGGTTGCTGATCTGGTTCTCCATCTCTTGTAAGTTTGTTCCATTATTCAGCTGCTGACCTTTGGTTAATCCTTTAGTGGGAGCCCAAGTCTATTGTCATGCACTCCTTGTTCCAAATATCAATGAAATTTTTTTCTCTCAGGATTATACATAAAAACAAATCGTTAGTCAATTGAGCGAATGGATTGCAGTTCAATGTTGGTCATCAAAAGTATGGATTACTGGATTCGGTTAAAGATGAATAAGGTAGAGAAGGAAAAAGAGGGGTCAATTTGGTAGGGTATAATCAGGTAGTAGCCTCGGATGGTCCTCCCATGCCATGTCCATCTTGGTCTTCCTTCTTTTTCGGTTGAGATAACCCTGCTTGTACTTTGCAAGTAGTGCCCAAAGCTGGTTCACCTGTTCTAGGACTCTTTGCAAGTCTTGCTACATTTTTTGAACTTGATTCTAGGATACAACAACTTCTTTTCTCGGTGCTCTTGATAAACCTTGGTATTGGCCTTGTGGGCTTCATGCCTCTAGATCAATTCCATGTATCTATGTATCCATATGGCCTCTCCAGGTGGTGGCACTACAGCAATGTCTTCTGGTTTAACTTGTGCTAGCTCATCTATTGTGCACTGATGTATGTGCTACATCACAGTCCAATGTTCAAGACATAGTTCTTAACTCAGGAGCTACGTCGCACTTTGTGATGACAAGGCAGATGATCACCGACTTTCAACAAATCGACTCCTCCAGATACATCATTCTAGGAGATAGACCGCGACACAAGGTGAGCGGCACTGGTGCACTTTGGCTCAGCACCAATGGCAAAGATAGAAGGCTAGACGACATCTTGTATGTGTTGACACAACAGAAAGATCTGTTATCAGTTGCAAGGATAGCAAACATAGACATGTGTGTGACATTCACAGATCAGACATGCAATGTGATTGATGCCAGCAACAGTACACTCATCGCGCAAGACAGACGAAGAGAAAACATGTATCACTTGAAGGTACACCTACCGAGAGAGAAGGTTCATCAAGTCCGTGAGACTATGGATGTTTTGTGGCATAGGAGACTATGCCACATGAACCCAATGGCACTATACAAAGCAAGCTAGAATAATGCATTCATAGGAGTGAGCATCAAAGATGCAAACCTGACAGCCTGTGATGCGTGCAACAAAGGGAAGATGTCATGTATACCTTTCACGAAGGATTCCTTCAGAGTGATGGAACTTCTGGAGCTGATATACTTAGACTTCTGCAGACCCCTTGATGTACTCTTCTTTGTAGGAGGATCAAAATACTACATCACCCTTAATGATGATTACAATAAGTCTGCCGTCATTTACTTCATCCACAACAAATCTGAAGCTCTTGACAAGTTTACAGAATATGTGAACTGGGTTAAGAAGTGGATGAAGAAGAAAGTCAAGTAGATCAAAACTGACAGAGGTGGAGAATGTCTCCAACCGATTTACCAACTTTTGTAAAAGTCGAGGCATTCTTCATAAGAAGACAGTAGCCTACACACCACAACATAATGGTGTAGCAGAGGGGAAAAACAGAACTCTCATGGAAGCTGCAAGATCCATGATGGCCTACTCCAAGGCATCAAGGTCACTATGGGCTGAGGCAGTAGCTACAGCCGCCTACTAGCAGAATAGGACAGGCAAATAGAGCGTTGCTCACACTACTCCACATGAATCTGGGTCATGTTCGAATCTTCAGATGTGTAGCATATGCACACATACCAGATAAGAAGAGAAAGAAGCTGGATGAAAAGGTGGAGCAAGGATTCTTGGTTGACTATGGTATGCATTCTGCATACTATATAATATACATGTCTCAAACCAATGAAGTGAAGACTGTCAGAGACGTCAGATTCGACGAGATAAGAACAATGGTTGAGGAAGATCCAATTAGCTACAAAGTTCTTAGCAGACAGTACTATGACCTTCCCACATCGACAGAGGGAGCGGACCTTGAGCATCCAGATGAAAATGTTCGAATTCCAGATAGACAGAGTGACAGTTCAGACAATGAACAAACTGATATATTGAGAATACCCAGAATATCTGCGACACATCGAAGCTCTATAGCTACCTGATAGGACAAAGACAAAGCAGTTGCTGAGTCTGTATTATCTCCAAGGAGATCTACGAGACAAAGAAGAGCACTAGTCAGATTTGTGCCTGGACAGCTCATCTTCTACTCAAGAAGAGTTCTGCAGATTCGGTGGTGAACCACAAACTTACAAAGATGCAATTGACAGTCCAGATAAGGACTAGTGGATCAAGGCCATGGAAGACAAGATGAGCTCCATGAAGCAAAATGAAGTGTGGACTCTCGAACCATTACCAGCTAACAGAAAGACTGTCAAGTGTAAGTGGGCCTACAAGCACAAGTATGGACCGGACGGTAATGTACTAAGATACAAAGCCATGCTAGTTACAAAAGGCTTCTCATAGAAGTATGGCATTGACTATATAGAGACATTTTCTCCTGTTGTGAAGCACACATCTCTACGCATATTGTTTGCATATGCATCTGCCTGAAGATCCACATCATAGATGAGAAGACAACATTTCTACATGGCGAGCTCAATGAGGTAGTCTACATGGACCAGCCACTAGGTTTCACCTGCAAATCACTTCTTGACTATGCTTGTAGAATGCACAGAAGCATCTATGGACTGAAATAGTCCGCCAGGTAGTGGCACAAGAAGAAGGATCACGTAGTTAGATCCTTGGGCTTTCACCCCTGGATGACTACAATATCTATGTGAAAGTCATAAACAGAGAGATCATCATAGTCGGTGTCTATGTAGATGACACGTTGATTCTGTCACGTAGCGACAACTTGATTGGACAGGTGAAGGTAAATATTTCAAAGCACTTTGAAATATCGGACCTAGGAGAAACAAAGTGCTACCTAGGTTTACAGATCGACAGAGATCTTCAGGCTGGGAGATTGTATCTACACCAATCAAGATACATTCAGAAGATCATTGATGATTTCGACATGACAGATTGCAAGGGAGTAAGTACTCCAATGCTTCCTGGCACAATGCTGACAAACAAAGACTATCACAGAGATGATGCAGAATGACAAGCAATGGAGCATAAGCCTTACAAAAGGCTTATTGGTTCTTTGATATACTTGGAAGACAACATGAGGCCAAACATTGCTTATGTACTATTCTGATTAAGCCAATTCAACATAAATCCAGAACCAATTCACTGGAAGATTGCCAAGAAGATCCTGCAATACTTGGAAGACAACACGAGGCCAGACATTGCTTATGTACTGTTCGGATTAAGCCAATTCAACATAAATCCAGGACCAATTCATTGGAAGATTTCCAAGAGGATCTTGCAATACTAGTAGAACACAAAGGACTATGGCCTATGCTATTGTTGAGATGCATGATTCAAGATTGAATCCTACAATGATGCACGTTGGGCGTCTCTAAAAGATGATAGTAAAAGCGTCTCAGGAGGATGCACCATAGCAGCCGATGCAGTTGTTATCTGGATCAACAGAAGGCAGACAATAACTGCCTAATCATCATGTGAGGCAGAATATGTTGTTGTAGCTAAGATGGCTAACGAGCTGACAGGGCTCAAACAGTTCCTAGGGGGGCTAGGACAAAACACCAATGAACCGTTGATCCTGCATATGAACAACACATCTGCTATTCATCTGACAAAAGACCCAGTGTTTTATTCTAGAACGAAGCATATTGCCATCAAGTATCACTTGATCAGGGATCTGGTTGAGAAGGACGAGAGTTGAAGACCACCTTCATATCGACAAAGCTCCCCTTTGAGAGGGAGCTGAAGAAACCTTGAGTTTCTACTTTTTCAAAGCTTTAGTATTATTTTTTTCTTTCTGTCTCTCCTTACAATTTTTTGGGCTAGGCCAACATGAGGATGACACCGACGAATCAGGCATCCAAAAGCCAAGTCCAAGACGAGTTATCGGGCATGGACGAACTATCGGACCTCAGCTACTCGGGCGTGAAGTTTTCAAACTATCACGATCCATCGCCGCCATGCAACATTAACCAAGACATAGTTAAATAGATGTTTAGCTTAAACTTAGCTAATCAAAATTTTGTAATCTCACCTGACAGTATATGTGTTGGATCAGCGTGAGAGAGGATATAGAATTGGTTAGTCAGAAAGACGACATATAGTGTCATGCAGCAGCAGACATAGAAGAAGATATAGATAATTAGCAGTAGCGAATTCACTCATGATAGAGAATATCTCTCTTGCGCCGACATGCTGATTTGGAAAACAGACAGCGCTAAAAAAAAATTGTCCATGTATACACAACTTTTGATAATAATAGACGAGTTACTTCTGCTCAATGTGCAATCTCTGAATGCTGTGATGCTTATTCAGTTTATCAGTAGATATATTTCCATTGTCATTAGACATTATTTGTTGTTCATTAATTCATTGTCAGATTAGCAGTAGCTATCTGCTGTTCGAAGGATGACTGATCGCGGTTTGAAGCAGTAGCTTTGTGTGAAAAATGCAAAAATTATGCTTGGTCAAGGCCAAATCTATGTATAGAGGATGATTACACATGTGTGGAGCTTGTTCCCACGTGTGAAGTATAATCATATAGGTTGTACATATGATTTAAATCAAGTTCTAGTGGCTAAAAAGGCCAAAATCATATTTTTTTAATCATATGCCACATGGCATCATTCTAGAGATTGCATGAGCCACATCATGAGATTAGGTGTAAAATTCCATGTGTAGAGATCTGCTCACACGTGTGGAAAAGGCTGAAGTAGGCGAGTTTGTACTTCTAGAAGATTTTTTACTAGTTTTCTATATAGTAGAAAAATGGACCAAAAGTGCCCAAAATAGAAATTTTGATCCAAGTGTCAATTTTGCATGATGAATCATCTAGTGACAATGCATCCTCACACGTGTGAGATCAGACGCATGATCAGTACCTTGAGCTTTAAG
Organism: Diphasiastrum complanatum; assembly: GCA_029204225.1. Taxonomy (NCBI): domain Eukaryota; kingdom Viridiplantae; phylum Streptophyta; class Lycopodiopsida; order Lycopodiales; family Lycopodiaceae; genus Diphasiastrum; species Diphasiastrum complanatum. The sequence continues at coordinate 47,946,533 of CM055106.1, forward strand.
AAATGTATTTATAAGGCCACATTTGGCCATAATCATCAAGCAACACCAATCTTGGAAGCAAAGTATTGTCAATCTCTCCATTTGTCTTCATTTGTTTTGAATGTTTTGAGTTCCTATCTTGTACTTACCAATTATGTAGAAAACTAGTTGACATTTTTCACACTCCTTATTCAACTAGTTTTAGTGTAGATTTAAAACATAAAAAGATGTGATCTATGGTTGATGAACAAGTTTGTTACCAATTATTTGATGAAGATATCAGCCACTCATTCCCTTGAAGAAACATGTTGAAGCTCCACCTCCTTTTTCAAAGGCTTGATTCCTCACAAAGTGAATTGAAACCTCAATGTGCTTGCTCCTTGCATGAAAAAATGGGTTGTTAGACAAACTTTGAGCTGAAAGGTTTTCACAAAATATGATTGGAGTCTTTTTAGAATCAATCAAGTGAAGATCCAATGGCATCATTTTGATCCAATGCATTTCTTTGGTGCATGTAGTCAATGCTTTGTACTCGGTCTCAGTTGAAGATAATGAGATAGTTGGTTGCTTCTTTGACATCCATGAGATAGCTCCATACCTTATGAAAATAGCATATAAACTTATGGATTTCATATCCACTTGATCACCTGCAAAGTACAAATCTGAAAATCCATAAAGGTTATGTGTAAATCCACAATGCCAAAATTTCTAGATCCCGAGATGTATCTTAATACTCTTTTTTCTATCTTCTAATGAGACTCACTAGTATCATGCATGAATTGACTTAATATACCAACACAATAGCTTAGATATGGTCTTGTGATTGTTAGATATATTTTCCACCAACCTTGCTTTGCACTTGTTGATAGATCTATCTTGGTTTGCCTTTATCTTGAAGATCCATTTGCATCCAACCTACCTTCTTGTCTTGTGGAAGCATCACCAAACTCCAAGCGTTGATCTTCATAAGAGCTTGATAATCAAGATTCATTGCTTGGACCTACTCTTTCTTTTTTCCACTTCCTCCACACAAGTAGGCTCATCAAAAGAAGTTAGGAAAGCAAAATTGGTACCCTCAACAATTTGCTTATCCTTCTCATCATATGTGAACCATGACGGTTTTTGCCTTGACGTTCTCCTTGGGTTTTGCCTCTCCATCACCATCATTCAACGAACTATCAACATCATCAAGAATGTTAGATCCATCCACAACACCACCATCAACAACAACCTTTGGAACCTTTCATAAAAAATGACGTCCCTACTTATGACCACTTTCTTTGTTGAAGGAATGTAAACTTTGTACGCTTTGCTTACCTCACTACATCCAACAAAAATGGACTTCTTTGAAGAAGGATCCTCTTTAGTACTATCATCAAGTGCAATGTTGACATAGTAAGTAGATCCAAATATTTTAAATTACTTGACACTCGGCCTCCTCCAAAAAGAGCTTCAGAAGGTGTCTTACCATTCGATAGTGCACTCGGCCACCTATTTCAAAGATAGCTTGCACATGTCAAGGCTTCACCCCAAACGGATTTAGGAAGATTGGCACTTAACCTCATAGCTTTGGGGTGAAAATTTGTCAATTAGTTGGTTTATTTGCATTTTTGGAGGCCAAAATGAGATGTCATCTTAGATATAGTTTCATATTTGTCAATAAGGCCTAGATAATGTTTGTACTATTTTTGGCAAGTAGATAAGTAGATGAGGTCGGATTTGGATCCATTATAATTGGCTAATTTAGGTACATTGCATCTAGACTAGTATTTCTAGGTTTTTTATGAAGTATCTAGAAGTTTTCAAATTAGGTCAAGTTTGGGACAAGTGGCCAAATGAAATTTTGGAAGCTATAAATAGATGTACGTACGTGGAGAAATATTCTCAAGAGATGTCGGCTTTCTCGAACACTATGTCAATGGATATAGCATGTGTGGTTGAGATAATTTTTGAAGCTTAATCTCACCCTAATGGTCTCCTTTAAATTATCACTACAATATTTTGGATGTTTTCCGACCCTATTACCAAGGCTTTTATGAAAAAAAATTTGAAAAAAGATTACAAACCTCGGTATACACCACGAAGTATGCCTTGAAGGAGATCCTCGATAATTGCCTCGGTAATCGAGTCCGTAGCGACCTTGCTTCACCTGTCACGCATTGATTTGTTCCCAAGGGAATAGTGCTTCCCTTGTGAAGCCTAGTTTGCAAATCCTAATCTAACCACACCTATTCAACCACAAGCAAGACTCCATAGAGTTCTCTGCCGGCTATTAACAATCGCCTCGGGTTCAGGTGGTCCACTCACGGACTCACCAGGAAGAAGTTCCACTAGATCTTCCACAGGGACCAGGGTCTCCCCAACCCCCAACGAGGGTTTCAACTTACTAACGTGGAAAACAGGATGAATTCCAACGTTAGCTAGAAGTTCTAGTTTGTATGCGACCTTGTTTATCACTTGGATAACCTTAAAAGGACCGCAATACCTAGGTGCCAACTTTGCACACTTAATAGTTTTCAAGCTCCTAGAGTGACTAGGGACTCTCAAAAACACCCAGTCGTTGACCATGAATACCTTGTGCTTCTGAGATAGATCAGCGAAGTGCCTTGCCCTGTCCTGGGCACTTCTTATGCTATCTTTAGCCAGTTGTAGCATTTCTTGCATATCCGCGAGGAAATCAGCTGTGGCTTGCACCCATAGGTTTTTCATGCCAACACTAATTGGTGATCGAGGTTGAAAACCATACATAAGCATGAAAGGGCTGAATCCGGTCGCTGAATGTTTTGCACTGTTATATGCAAATTCCACCAGTGGAAGGTACTGTTCCCAATCAGACTGTCGATGGCCCACATATGCTCGAAGCATATCCTCCATCGTCTGATTGGTCCTTTCCGTTTGACCGTCTGATTTTGGATGATCTGTAGAACTCAAACTTAGAGTTGTTTCCAACTTTTCAAATACTGCTTGCCAAAAATTCCCAGTGAATTTTGGGTCACGGTCACTGACAATATCGCAAGGCAGCCCGTACAGTCGAAAAAGCTTCTCAACAAATAGTTGAGCTAGTTCTGAAGCTTTAACAGTAGTTTTCGTTGGGATAAATTGAGCAAACTTCGTAAGTCTGTCAACAATGACCCAAACCAAATCGTGGTCCTTCCCTGTACGTGGAAGCCCGACCACAAAATCCATAGATATACTTTCTCATTCTCCGGTGGGAATATCTAAAGGATGTAATAGGCCACTAGCTTTTAGCCTCTCTGCTTTATTTAACTGGCATTTAGTACATTTAAGTACATAGGCCTCTACTTGACTTTTCATCTTAGGCCACCAAAATTGCCTTCGAACTAAGTCAAGTGTTCTTTGTATACCCGGATGTCCTGCGCATGGACTATCATGACACTCATGCAAGATTTGGGCCCTTATAGTGTCATTCTCCGGTACACACACCTTTCCTTTACGAAACAAAATCTTGTTTCAAATTAGGAAATCCATTTCAGTCTTTCCATGATTCGAGAAATCTTGCAAACCTGAATCGACCCCCGAAAGTACTTGTTGCCGATACTTTTCAAAAAAAGGATCGGACTCATATAGTCCTTGAAGAGACTGAAACAAGTCCGGTTCTATAACAGTAAAGCACAACTGATCAATAACTGGTAACCGACTCAAAGCATCCGCTAGAGTATTTTGACTTCCTTTACAATAACGTATAGAAAAGTCAAAAATTTGCATCAGCTCAGCCCATCTAGCTTGCCTCCCCTTTAAATCTGTAGCATCACAGAAATATCAAAGGGTCTGATGATCCGTCAAAACTTCAAATCTGGCTCCATACAAATAATGTCGTCAAATTTTCAAGGAATGAACAATTGCAAACAGTTCCTTCTCATAGGTACAATATCTAGACTGAGCAAGTTTCTTGCTTTCATAAGCCACAGGATGTCCATTCTGCATCAAAACAGCTCCAATAGCATAATCACAAGCATCGGTCCTAACCACAAAAGCCTTATTAGTGTCACCAATGATTAGTATTGGTACCGAAGTGACACTTTTCTTAAGCAACTCAAAACAATTATTCATATCCTCCGTCCACACCACTAGTGGACTCTTAGCCCTCCGTCTTAGCTTCTTATAGCCTTTCAAGACCTGGGTAAGGGGAAATGCCAATCGAGCAAATTGGGGAATATGCCAACGGAAAAATCCCACAAACCCCAAGAAAGACTTGATTTCCCGAACTGTGGTGAGAATAGGCCAATCAATAACCCTCTGGATACAATCAACCTCAATCTCCACCCCCCGTTCGGAAATCTTATGCCCCAAGTAGCACAATTCCTTAGCAAAAAAGTCACACTTAGACTCCTTGGAAAAGAGCTTTTCCCTTCTTAGAATGTCCGAGACAATCCTAATATGTTCTTTATGTTCCGCCAAAGTCTTACTGAACACTAGGATATCATCTAAGAATACCACAATGAATCTTCCCAAATATGGCCTGAACAAATCGTTCATCATTTGTTGGAAAGTTGTCGGTGCATTGGTCAAACCAAAAGGCAACACCAAAAATTCGTAGTGACCAAAGCGAGTTCGAAACCCGATTTTTGGTATATCTTTTGCCATAATGCGTATCTGATGGTAGTCCGATTTTAAATCTATCTTGGTAAAGTACCCAACACCACCAAGATAGTCTATTAGATCATCCATCCGTGGCAGTGGATATCTATTCTTAACGGTTACCTTGTTCAATTTCTTATAGTCCCATCCTTCTTGGCCACTTGAACCACTGGTGATGCCCAAGGAGACTTACTAGGTTGTACCCACCTCTTTTTCAGGTAATCATGTAATTGCCTATTTACCTCAGCCTCTTCCGATGCACTCATCCTATAAGGACGTTGTGCGATTGGAATTGCTCTAGGTATTAGGTCAATTTTATGATCAACTGTCCTTTCTGGTGGTAAACCTACAAGAAGGTCTAAAAAAACATCATTGAATTCCTGCCTAAGTTCATTATAGGCTTCAAATTCTGTAGTGTTCTCACTGGGTATATTCATGGCATTTATGTTAAGTTCTTCATCATTGCAGCAAATGATATCATTATGAAAACATAAATAAACTTTAAAATCAGAATTTTTCATAATAGAATTAAGTTCCTGTTTAAAATAAGGGTTAACATTTTTAGTGTCAACACTTAAACTAGACTTGATCTTAATTAAATAATTCTTGTGCATAAAAGATAAAGATTTCTCAACAAAATCAATTCTCAATGATTTGTTCTTATCAAAATGCCATTGTTGCCCAAGAACAATATCTACATTAGCTAATTGATCAGCATGGAATTCTAGTTTTTCAGAGTAATCCTGAATGTGCGATTCTACATCAGGAACAATAAAATCCTTCAAATCGGAATCACTTCCCAATGCCATTGTCACACGGTATTTTTTCTCACTTTTTCTGGTAGGAAGGTTTAGCGTCTGCACCAAATTTACATTAATAAAGTTATAAGTGGATCCCGTGTCAAAAAGAACATTAACAACTTGATCATTAACTTTACCTTCAATGCAAATAAGGTCATTAGGACCAAAAACTAAAGAACTAAGAAAACAAACATCCATCTCATTACTTCGAGATAGATTACCTGAGGTTGAAGCTTGTTTTTTGATGCAATCATGTGCAAGGTGACCCTCGCTATTGCACTTGAAGCACAGGTTTTTCTTACGAGCTTCAGCTTTATCATTGCCACCATGATGGTTTTTAAAGTTTTTCTTGGTTTTCTTAGGATTGTTGGAATTGGGATGGGTTTTATTAACAACTTCCCCATCCTTCCTCTTAAATTGAAAACCTTTTTTCTGCTCATTAGGTTGTTGACCCTAGGTGGCTTAGGTGTGTCATCAAAGTATTTTGCAGCCCTAATAGCATCTTCTAGGGTTTTTGGATGGTTCCTACAAACATCCACTTGATAATCCTTTGGTAACCCATCGATAAACATTAACATTTGTACCTTAGGTGGAATATCACTATAAAGTGGATTCATGTACTCATGAAAATCTTGAATAAACTGTTCCAAACCTTTATTCATGGTTAGATGACTCAACTTTTGGAAGTGTTCATAGTCACCAAAGAGTGGTAGGAAATAATCCCTAAAAAGCTTGCAAAAATCATCCTATGTACAAGGTTGATTGCCCTTTGCAACTAAGTCATCCCACCAAACTAAGGTTGTTCCTTCAAGGAACATGGTGACAGTGGATAACTTCTCAGATTCATGGAATTGGTTCATGGCAAAGTATTTGTTCCAAACATTTAGCCAAGAACTTACCACTTGTAAGTTCCTATCCTTTTTCCCCCCCTTAAACACTTTTACAGGAGCTGGAACTACATGCCTGGAGAATTACACCATTGAACCTGTCGAAGAAGAAGACAAATCCACCATTTAAGAGGGTGCATCGTCTGCTTCATTCTGAACTTCCTGAAATCTGGTTTTCTAACATCAAACAACTATAGCAGCATTGTCAGTAGGCATTTTTTCTGCCCAAGTTGTGAGGTCTCTTAAATCTCAAGATTGTGGTCAATCCAACTGTGGCAGCGTAAGATGAAAATGCAATCTAGCAGGGCGGACAAAATTTGTTGAATTTCTAGCAATGGCATCGTGAGACAGTTTTGATCGTCAGGTGATTCGTTTTCAAATTCAGAAGAAACATGATCTTCATTTGAAGTCATCATATAACCGCACAATTGTTTATCTAATCCTTGACACTGCCTAGCTCGGCTCTCTCTCTCACGAACCCCCTCTCCTCGGCGGTCCACCGATGTCGCTTATTGCCATCAGTTTCCAAGATGGCAGATCTTGGTATTCGAGTTTTGTTCGACGGCAACACATGCCGCATGATCGAGAAAATGACAAACAAGTTGCTGACGGTCGGATGCTAAGAAGGAAACTTCTTTCAGGCCAAGATAATCAGCAACTTTGATAGCATATTAAATGCATCAGAAAATGAAGATCAGTTCTGGCATAGCAAAATGTATCATTTGAAGATGCGGAGCCTGCATGACATGTGCAAGAAAGACATAGTCACAAGTCTCAAGATATCAAGGTCCGAAACTGAGTTCTGCAAAGCTTGTCAGAAAGGCAAGCAACATCGGAATCCATTCACACATGAGGGAAGAAGAGCCAAGAAAGTTCTTGAGCTCGTCCACTCTGATGTCTGTGGACCGATGAAAAGGGATTCGCTCTCAGGTTCGAGGTATTTTCTAATGTTCATAGATGATTACAGCCGGATGACCACGATCTACTATCTAAAGAAGAAATTTGAAGTATTTGATTCCTTCAAGAAGTTCGTGGCATTTGCAGAGCGACACACCTCAAAAAAGATACAGATCATCAGACCTGACAATGGAGGTGAATACAAAAGCAAAGAATTTTTAAAATTCTGTGAAGCATACACACCAGAATACAATGGTGTCGTAGAAAGAAGAAACAAAACGCTAGTCGAAGGAGCCATGATGGCACAGGCTCAATTGCCAAGTCAATTATGGGTTGAGGCAATAGCTGCAATACTACACCTACAGAACAGATCCACAATGACAATGTTGGAAGATAAGACGTCGTACGAAATGTGGACAAGTAAAAGCCTGATCTCTCATACGTACGTGTGTTTGGATGTGCAGCATACAAGCACATTCCAAAAGAAAAAAAAAGCAAGCTCGATGACAAATCAGAGCAAACTATCATGGTCGAGTACTCGAATGGAACACAAGTGTACAAGCTCTACAACCCAACAACGAAAAAGGTTGTTTCGAGTAGAGATGTGAAGTTCGATGAGTTCACATACCCTGGACTGAAAGACAAAAGAGGCCATGAGATTTTCACACTGCTACCTATTCAAGAGGGAGATCGAGGACATTCATCAAATCAGAATGCAGAGCCACAGACTCCAGAGCAGCAGGAAGCAGAAGATCAATCCCACGAATAAGAAACGTTCGAGTAGTGACAAAACGAGCCTAGAAGGTCAACAAGACAAGGAAGACCTCCAAATCGTTACTCTGACAATCTTCAGTGGAGCGAAGACACGCAATTCGAGTACTGCAGCTTCACTGAAGAGCCAACAACATATCAAGAAGCTATCCAGAGTCCAGAGGGAGAATTCTGGAAGCAAACAATGTCAGAGGAGATCGAGTCGATGAGGCGAAATGAGGTATGGACACTAGAAGCACTGCCAATAAATAGAAAGATAGTCGACTGCAAGTGGGTGAAATCAGATGGCACCATTGGCCGCTACAAGGCAAGGCTTGTCGCAAAAGATATGGTGTTGATTAGTTTGACACATATTCGTCGATGGTCAAGATGACAAGCATACGACTACTCCTTGCATACGCCACAGAGCACAACCTGGAAATTCACTAGATTGATGTGAAAATAGCCTTTCTCCACAGAGATCTAGAGGAGAAAATATTCATGAAGCAGCCTGAAGGTTTTGAAGCCCCCGACAATCCACAATAGGTTTGTCGGTTGCAGAGATGCATCTATGGTCTAAAACATGCATCACGAGGTTAGTATAAGAAGCTCGATGGTCTTCTAAAGTCTCTAGACTTCAATCCTACACAAATGGACTGCAATGTCTACATAAAAAGAGTAGAAAAAGATTTTGTGATATTGACTATCTTCGTGGATGATTCCATAATGGTAGGAATTTCTTTGATGTTGATCAAAGACACGAAGAGTCAGATTTCTGAAAGTTATGAAATCACAGATCTTGGAGAAGCAACAAAGTGCCTCGGGCTGGAGATCAGAAGAGATCGAACAAAGGGCGAAATGCACTTGAGCCAGTCAGAATATGCCAGAAAGGTGCTCAAGCGATATCACATGATGGACTCCAATGAAAAGGCCACACCAATGATAGCTGGAGCCAAGCTAACAAAGCAAGATTGCCCAAAAATGGAAGAGAAAGAACAGAAGATGGCAGATATACGCTACCAAAACTTAATCGGTAGTCTGATGTACCTTATACTTTGTATCAGACCCGATCTAGCTTTCTCTGTTTATGTCTTAAGCCAATTCTTTTCCACTCCTAACATGGCACATTGGCAAATGGCAAAACAAATCCTACAGTATCTACAGAGTATCCAAAATATGAGATTAACCTACAGAACAATAGACGAAGAAAAAGGATTCGAGCTGCACCACTACAATGATGCAAACTGGACGAGCTGCAAAGACGACAACAAGTCCATAACTGAAAGATGTACAATAGCATGCGGAACTGCAATTAGCTGGATATGCGAAAAACAAGCCCTGGTGGCTCAATCCTCTTGCGAAGTTGAATACGTCGCAGCTTCAAAGGTGGCAAACGAGGTAGTGTGGCTACAGATGATGCTGGAAGCAATCAGGATACCACAAGAAGGGCCATGCACGATGATGATGGACACTCAAAGTGCCATTTATCTGTCCCAAGATCCTGTCTTCCATTCAAAGACAAAACACATACGTCTGAAGTACCATCACATTCGAGATATGATCTCAAAAGGAGAGCTCCAGGTCCAGTATATAAAATCAGAAGACATGATTGCAGATCTGCTCACGAAGCCGCTCGACAAGTCACTATTTGTCAAGCAAAGAAAGGCAATTGGATTAAACGTGCAAAGTTGCAAGGTTCAAGAGGGAGTGTCAGAAATGGTGAACTCTTGCCACTTTGTCGCAACGCAAAAGTCAAAGAGCCTTGACTCGAAGGACAAACGATTCGTGAAACAATTTGCGAAAGTCAACGTGCTTCCACGCAGCGAAAGACGAACGATTCGCGAATCATTCGCGGATCGTAATCATGCCTCTTGGACCGCAAAAACCACAAAGGAACGCAAAACGAAAAGACATGAAAGAAACGACAAGATAATCTTTCGCGCTGCCAGCTGGTAGCTCGACGGGCTTGGAGTCTCAAACTTCACCCCCAGCTGAAACGAGTAGTAATGATGGAGAGTAACTGATTAGTTGATTAGCGTTAGCTAGTCTTGTAATTCTCTGTTTTAACTATCTTGGAAACTCCGAGACACTGATGGCCTCGCTCTAAAAATCAAACTGATAATACAGTTGCTCTATTTTTGTGCATCTCCTTTTCTTGTGCCATCTGTCTTAATTGCTAGAATGGAATGTAATCTGTGATGTGGAGTCGCGTGTCTAGGTTCCTGTTGTAAAGCTATCTTTACAAGCTTTACTTCCGGCGCCATCGGCGCCAGCTATGTCCCCGGCGCCAGCAGCGCCCCTACTGCTCCCGGCGCCACTGTGACCAGAATCCAGCCGGCGCCAAGTTCCTATGGCTGAAAATCTTTGATCGGTTCTAGCGAAGTCCAGAGAGCTCAGATCGATGTGCAATCACCTCACACGATCTAGGCATGATTAAAGGAAGCCTGGGGATCAATAAAATCTAGAGAGAGAAAATGACTTTCTAGGAAGAGAAAATCCTAGAGAGAGAAAAACGTGCTTTACCAGCTTGGGTAGAGTGCTTGGTATGAGGGGAGGGTGCCGAATCACACCAATACTATAGGGGAGTGCGGGTTGCGACTCAGGGCGAGCTCCAACCAAGTCTCAGCCTCCCTTGCTGGAATGTTGTCATGGCTCTCGCCTTGGCATGCTAGCGCCCCGGAGACTAGGTTCGGACACACACGTGAAATGTAACCTTCTCAGATTTATCAATAAAGTGGGATTTTTCTCAAACTGACTCTGATTACCTTCTGGGTTTCAGTGTTCGGTAAAAGCGCCAGTTGTAAGGCCGCTTTCAAAATTTTTTACTTGGCACATAGCTGAGGGTCGTATCCCGGGACGCCAGCGGTATGCCGTCGGGACCATTCGGTCCGTGGCGCCAGCGGTATGCTGTCGGGACCATTTGGTCCAGGAACTGGTTGTTTCCATATCTGTCGCGGCTTGTGGTTCTGAGTGTTCCTTGCATGAACGTGAATGGGTTAAGCTCTTGGGGAACGGGCTCTAACCTGTCGGCTGAGTTGGATGGCTTGCTTGGGTGGATGTTACCTGTTTATGGCTGTCCAGTCTGGCGTGGCGCCAGGTTGGCTTTCAGCGCTCGTGACGAAGCTTTCAGTTGGTTAAGTCTGATGTAAGTCAGACCGCTTGCTTGGAATGGATGTTACTCGTTTGTAACGAAGCTTCGAGTTGGTTAAGTTTGATGTATGTCGGGCGGCTTGCTTGGAGGGAAGTCACCCACGTCGGGACCCCCGATCTGGCATGGCGCCAGGTTGGATCTCAATGTTGGTTTTTGGAACTTCAAGTTGGTTAAGTCTGATCGTTGTTGGCGAGTTGGCTGCTTGTATGTCAAGTGGGTTTGGATGCCAAGAGTTGAAGGCTGGGAAGCTAAGTCGTGGTTCCCGGCTCCCTTTGGGATGCCTGCGCTCCATGTGGTATCAGAGCCGACTGGCCGGTCAGCTATGCGGATCTCACGGAAATGGCCACGGTTTGGGGTTCATCAAGACAACTATTGTGCAAGGTGCTGCCCACAGTGTAAGCACGGGTGCGTCCACGGTCGGGGTGGTCGGCAGAACGGGGGACTTGATGAGTCAAGGTGTTGCCCTTGAGGTGTAAGCACGGTCAGTTCTCGCGGTTCGGGCCTGGCGCTGTCTGCACGTAGGACGGATGAGGCAAAGTGCTGCCTAGGGAGGTGAAAGCACGGTCTGTACCTTGTGGGGTGCGGGGCGACATATTCGAACTGTACGGGTTAACCATTGATACAGAGATGCTGCTCGAATTCGGGTGTAAAGCACGGGTGGTTAGCTGCCGGTGCGGGATAGCTGCCGATCGTTTAGCTATAAGGGCTATCGACCAAAAAGTGGTGGGGCGTGACTGAGGCAATGTGCTGCTTAATGTGAAAGCACGGATAGTTGGAGGGGTGTCCTATGTGGGCTGATTCCGTGATCGATTTGTATGGGCGCGGCCAGGCAAAGGTCCGTTGGCAGGACCATCTCAAAGGGGGATCTTGTCTTTGTTACTTGTTAGTAAACCTGCCTGAGTGTCTTACTTGTACGTATTCGTGGTGAGTCTTAGTACTCGTGCTTTGCCTGGTTTGCATGATTGCTTGTGATACAAGGAGCTGATGGCTCGAGAAGGAACCTTTTCTTTTGAAGGCTGATACCATCAAACAAAGAGGACTACAGAATCTGTGGGGCGGATTTGCAGTTCAAGTACTCACACGTGAACGACAACGAAACGACTCAATGTTTGCAAAGGATGGATGGCTAGCCTGTTTCTTGGGTTAGTTTCATTTGCGACAACGCCCACCAGATGCAAGCAGGAAGTCAAAAGTTGGAAAGGGCCATTTCAGGGGAGATCTTCTATGGAGCAGTTGGTCTTCATTTTGGGACGGCCACCTTCGGAACTGAAACTCACTGAGCATGGGCGATATCCAGAATCTATGCGGCGGATTAGCAGTTCAAGTACTCGCACGTGAACGTCAACAAAATGACTCAATGTTTGCAAAGGATGGATGGCTAGCCTGTTTCTTGGGTTAGTTTCATTTGCGACAACGCCCACCAGACGCAAGCAGGAAGTCAAAAGTTGGAAAGGGCAATTTCAGGGGAGATCTTCTATAGCAGTTGGTCTTCATTTTGGGACGGCCACCTTCGGAACTAAAACTCATTGAGCATGGGTGATATCCAGTATCAGTTGGGTTTTTCCTCAAAGGGGAAAAGACTAGGATCCTCTTCAGAGATTGGCAACAAGTTGGATCGAGCCATAATCCTAGCAGATGGGAAGCAAAGTGTTGGAAAGGCTTTTTGTCCGAAGAACTATACTCTAAGTCCGATCAGCTGATTTATTAAGTGGAGGGGAACTATCACACACACCTCTCTCTTGGGGCAAATTTTAAATGAAAGTTGATCAAAATGGGGGCAAATTCAAGGTGACCTAGCCATACTCACACGAGGAGACTGGCGAACTTTGGACCTAATAAGTTGACAAGTTTTTGTTGTGGAAAGGAAAGTTTGTTATAGGCTTTCTCTGGACCAGCAATGATGAGGAAACATATGAGTACGCTGGCTTGTGTTACGTGTAAGGCAGCTGATCAATGAAGGAACTGTGAAAGTTGAGTCTTGCATGAGAGACTTGGTATTTCGAACGGACGCTAAGGGATAGTTCGCGTTGAGATCGGATTAGTGCAAACTCTGGGTGCATGTTTCTGATTCAAAGAGAGCTACTTGAAGCCAAGCTCGATGTACACTTCTTGTTTTGACTGTGAGGCAACTAACCAGTGATGGAATTGTGAAAGTCAAGTTTTGCGCGACGGACATGGTGCTTCAAACAAACGCGAAGAGATAGTTCGGATGCGGATCAAACTGGTGCGACCCTTTGGCTTTCCACCAGGTCAATGGTTACATTTGGGCTGATTCAAAGAGCTACTTCAAGCTAAGTGAGAGGTGCATTGCGGAGTACTCAATCTTTGCCTACCTTAAACAGCCAAGATGGAAAAGTATCAAGATCAGGCTTGGACAAGGAGAGAAATCAAGGTGCAGAAGCAACAAGGCACGGAGTGGACCATAAAGTGGGCAATCAAACGATAAATCCTTCGGTTCAGGGAGCCTTGATACCTGTGCGGAACTGAACAAATCTGGAGCTCAGGGAGCTCAACACAAAGTGCATCAAGGACAAATCAGGAGCTCAAAGGAGTTCCAAAGTCGAAAGTCAGAAGCGACAGGGACGAACATTTCAAAGAAAGGCCTCTGTCACCAGTTAATAAGGTTCTCGGGTTTTATGAAAGCGATATCAAATCTACGCTTTTTCCAGACAAAGATATATTTTCAAGTTATGTAATTTTTCAGTACAAAGAGCTGAGCCTCCGACTTGTGGTGTGCCAGCTTCAATGTTAATAAAAAGTGGCCAGTAAATTGAGTACTGTGCCAAGTAGCTTAAATGTATAGTTATTTTAATTGGGAGACACCTTTACTTTAATCTGACATCTGATGAGGACATCAGATTTTATAAAGGTGGGGTGGATGTTGTAAAGCTACCTTTACAAGCTTTACTTCTGGCGCCATCGGCGCCAGCAGTGCCCCTGCTGCTCCCGGCGTCGCTCCCGGCGCCACTGTGACCAGAATCCAGCCGGCGCCAAGTTCCTATGGCTGAAAATCTTTGATCGGTTCTAGCGAAGTCCAGAGAGCTCAGATCGATGTGCAATCACCTCACACGATCTAGGCATGATTAAAGGAAGCCTGGGGATCAATAAAATCTAGAGAGAGAAAATGACTTTCTAGAAAGAGAAAATCCTAGAGAGAGAAAAACGTGCTTTACCAGCTTGGGTAGAGTGCTTGGTATGAGGGGAGGGTGCCGAATCACACCAATACTATAGGGGAGTGCGGGTTGCGACTCAGGGCGAGCTCCAACCAAGTCTCAGCCTCCCTTGCTGGAATGTTGTCATGGCTCTCGCCTTGGCATGCTAGCGCCCCGGAGACTAGGGTCGGTCACACACTTGAAATGTAACCTTCTCAGATTTATCAATAAAGTGGGATTTTTCTCAAACTGACTCTGATTACCTTCTGGGTTTCAGTGTTCGGTAAAAGCGCCAGTTGTAAGGCCGCTTTCAAAATTTTTTACTTGGCACATAGCTGAGGGTCGTATCCCGGGACGCCAGCGGTATGCCGTCGGGACCATTCGGTCCGTGGCGCCAGCGGTATGCTGTCGGGACCATTTGGTCCAGGAACTGGTTGTTTCCATATCTGTCGCGGCTTGTGGTTCTGAGTGTTCCTTGCATGAACGTGAATGGGTTAAGCTCTTGGGGAACGGGCTCTAACCTGTCGGCTGAGTTGGATGGCTTGCTTGGGTGGATGTTACCTGTTTATGGCTGTCCAGTCTGGCGTGGCGCCAGGTTGGCTTTCAGCGCTCGTGACGAAGCTTTCAGTTGGTTAAGTCTGATGTAAGTCAGACCGCTTGCTTGGAATGGATGTTACTCGTTTGTAACGAAGCTTCGAGTTGGTTAAGTTTGATGTATGTCGGGCGGCTTGCTTGGAGGGAAGTCACCCACGTCGGGACCCCCGATCTGGCATGGCGCCAGGTTGGATCTCAATGTTGGTTTTCGGAACTTCAAGTTGGTTAAGTCTGATCGTTGTTGGCGAGTTGGCTGCTTGTATGTCAAGTGGGTTTGGATGCCAAGAGTTGAAGGTTGGGAAGCTAAGTCGTGGTTCCCGGCTCCCTTTGGGATGCCTGCGCTACAGTTCCTATGAAGCTTCTGCGCAAAAGACAAAATTGTTCGCGAAAATGAAACGAAAAAAACAGTTTCGCGACACTTTCAAAACTTGTTTTTCACTTTAAGAGGGCTTTAATTCAGCCTAGATTAATTAGTTATCATGAATCAAATCCAAAACTAATTAATGGCAAGTATTCTTGGTAGGTTATCCTAGGATTTGCACTAAAAATTACATCAAATTGACTCCAGAAGAAATTATAGTGATCCAATGAATATAGGGGTTTAAATGTTGGTTCAAAGTTGTCCACACGTGTGAACAGTATGGATTTTGATCCACAAAAAGTTTGGGATCAAATCCCTTTACCAAGACTTGGATACCAGCTCGCTCTTCCAATACTAGCTTTTTGCACCAAAAACCTGCTAAAACTGGATTAGTCTTAAACACTGATCAATAGCCTTGTACTTGGCTCTAATACCATGTAGAAAGTGCAGTACTAAGGACCATAAATGGATCTTTGAATGATCCACAAGGTTGATTGTGTGCTTGATTAACAATCTATCAGATTCTAATCAACCAAAAACAAGAACTAGTTTAGCAGCTTGATCGAAAACAAGTAGAGACAATCAAAACATTGATCAAGAACTGAATCCCGAGTTCACACGTGTGAAAATCAAGCTGATGTACGGCCTGTAGACAGAGGTTAATGTGTGCCAAAGCTAGGTTTCAATGGAATCAATCACTATTATCATACAAAGAGAGAAAATCCGAGTTTCTCCTTGAGGCTCCGAAAAGTTTCTATCTCCTCACTATGGAGAATGGAAATACATAGTAAAAGACACTTTCTTTGCAAAGTTAGTTGAAAATTCAGCATGTAATAAGGAAGTAGACTCAGCTTTCTTGCCCTAAAGTGAAAACCCTAGCCTAGATCCTAGAGTCATGCTTGGTAGGTACATGGTAGGTACAATTTTCATCATAAATCAAGGTCTAGATCCTACAAAGTAGGAATCACTACCAAATGGACACAACCACTCCTCTTGACTCGTGGTAACCTACATTAGGTGTAGATTGCCATGTGGCACTTTGGCCATACAAGTGACTAACAAGAAATATTGACAATATGTACAATATTCTACATGCTAGATTTGCCAATGTAGGCAATTTTTCATATAATGAAACTGTCCTAAGGCTTTCATGAAGTTTGGTTAGGATTGGACACCATTAAGGGTCTCAAAATGTCAAAAAATAATGTATTTTTGAGGACTTTGAGCATGAATACCTATCAAATGGTGGTATGAACCTGTTGGATGTCATTAAAAGCTTAAAGATATGATGGATTGCCTCTGATTTGAGCCATCATGCATCCAATTTGGCTGTGTGAGTCTTCGGCACCATTATTTTGAAGTTTTGCTTGTTGAAGGAGTCCAAAAATGCATTTTTTGCATGATCTGAGCTTATGATTGCTTGCTGAACCTGATGGAAGCCTTTATGCCTCTCTAGTTAACTTTAGAAGAGTGCTTGTAACCTCTGATTTGTGTGTGAAATCAGAGCATGCAATGAGACTGAGAGCAATGAAGAAGAAGATGATGAGGATGAGAGTAGGGTTTGAACCTCGTCTCTCTCGCCTTCTCACATAATTTAGTAGATAGGTGCTTCAAATCTGTGAGGGGAGGTAACCGAGTGTAGAGAGAGAGAGAGGAGGAGGAAACTGAGTGTAGAGAGAGAGGGGATGTAACCAAGTGTCGAGAGAGAGAGAGAGAGAGAGAGAGAGAGAGAGAGAGAGAGAGAGAGAGAGAGAGAGAGAGAGAGGAGGTTGCATAGGAAGCCGAGTAGTAAAGGGGGGATATTTTGGGCCTTAGGTTAGGTTAGGGTTAAGTTAATATTGTAAGTAGGTAAGGTTAGGTTTATTTTTTATTTTTTTATTAAAATTCAAAATGAAGAATGTGAAAAAAATTTACAAGAGAAACGAAACTTCAGAGCTGAAAATTTGAAGTGCTTCTCTCTCACTTGGAAACATCCAACAATTTTTTTTCAAAATTTTGGCAATTCTGACCCATCTCCACTAATTTGATCATAACTTCCTCAATATTGATCCAAATCACAAAAATCTAGTACATCTAAAAAGCTGACAACAAGCTCTATCAGCTTATAGGATCAGATCAATGATTGAATGTGATTTGATATATCAAATTTAATGGCTTGAAAATTGGTGCAAATAAAAGTTAAAACAAAGCTCTACAAACCTATTGAATCAAATTAGAAATGAAAAACGAATTTGAATGTCGAAAATGGATCTATACATACCTGAAAATTTCAAACTTAAAAATCAGCAAAAAGAAAGCTACAAATGCAATAAATTTATCAAATCTAATGGAATTCACACAAAATTATCATGAATTTAGGATCTATGCTCTAATACCAAGAATTGTCATGTGCCAAATCCCAAACTAATAGCAATAACAATGAAGTAAAACTAAAAGCAAGAAGATAACAAGACAATCATGATAGCATATCAATAGAAAGCTAGAAACAATGAGATCACAATGAAATCACATTAGTAATGGAAAGAATAGTACAATATATCAACATGATCATTGATTCATGTGGATAGGGCACATGAGATCGAGCAATAGAGATCCCTATGGCTCACATTCACAAGGAAGCTAGAAGCTCTCACTTGCAAATGAGCCAAAAGATTCACAAATTGATGTCTCTTGCCTAGTTATAGACAATGCTCTTACTTAACTTAACTTAACTATCTTGAGAGATAGTTAGTCTTTGTTAAGTATTATTTAAACTACATTGGGCCCTTTATGGCCTATTATCCTTATTAATTATTTTGAAGGGCCTAAAGAGAGAACCGCCTTATTCTTAAGGCTAATAGCTCCCTTTGGGCCTACAAAGTTTACATTATATATTATCTTGCATGTATAAGCATGGATGTACTAATAGTACATGACAAACTCCATCCTCACCTTCCAAGTAGCCTATCATTGCCTTCCAACACGTAGCCACTTGAGGTTGCCATGTTGCAATGATTTGATTCTTTCTTTCAAACCTATTCCAATGCACAAAGCACTCTCTTGAATGTCAAAAAATGAACTCAACAAGAAATCACAAAGATATGGAACCTCTCAAATCTCTTTCTTGCACAAAACCTAGCAAATCCAACACATAGAATGAAGAATTCTTGATCAACCTATGATCTGCCAACAATCTAATGAATCTTGCCACTTCCTAAGATTGAAACACACTCTATTAAAGTCCAGAAACTTCAAAAAATAGAGATCCAATCAAAATTAGAGTTTTGACAAAATCACAAAAAATTGAATCTTCAAGATTCTACATGCAATTGTTAAAACGTTGCTATACTATCTTGTAAAATGCAATAAGACCTATCCATATCTATTAAAGTTGCCACATTCCACCAAGTATGGAGTGAAATTGTCCTACTTCAATGATTGTGCTTTCTATTGAGTTTTGATTTACAGAAAATCAATTCTACACTTGAAAAATGCTTTATTTTTTAGTAGGAATTAATCTAGCATGCTCTAGAATTGGTAGCTCCTCCAAATCCTTGCTAAACCTGGCTGATCTTTCAAGTAAACTGCACCAAAGCTCTGATATCATGTGAAGAATTTCAGATCATTAAGATCCAAAATAACTCTAAGATCTTTGATTACTTAAGATAACACATCTAGCACCATTGACAATGTAGAAAACTAGCTCTATCAATCAATGCATAGAAGCTTCAAACTCTAATAGAACTTGACAAAATCATATATGAATGATAAAGTACTATTGTTGTCCATACAAAACCAGTAAGCTACTATATTTCACACATGTGAATGCAACAAACATCAAACCAATTAATTCTACACACAAAAAGTTAAGATATCAACACCAATGTGCGCACCAATGAGTATGGAACCGCAAAGAGATCTCAGGTATAAGCATGAATGAGAGTAGAGAGAGATAATAATACACTTCCCACGTGTGTACACCTATTTATAATAGGTCCATGCTTATATTCAATCTTAGTTTCTCTCCATAGAAACTTCTAGATCAAAAACCCTATCAACAATATGACTAGATTAAATGTATCTAATTGAATGTGTCCAAACTCGACCTACTACATTTCCCACACTTTCCAAAAGTGGTAATCCAAAAATATTTAGACTAAAATAACTTTGAATTTGTTTATCTCTAAGTCTAAAAATGCATATTGGCCTCAAATTGCCAAATAAACAAAATATGACCAAACTAGTTGATATTTCTCACACTCTATAGCTCTTTTATGTACAAAATCACAGTATATCGTTATCACTCAAACAACTAAGAAAGTAGTGTGGTTGAATAACTTGCTATCGAACATTTTTCTGAAGTAGTATGCTTGGACAATTGTCTTATGTGATAATCAAAGTACCATTGCTTTATCAACCAATCCTAGATTTCATTCTAGGAGTAAGCACATTAAAATTAAATATCACTATGTCAGGAGTAAGATTTTCAACAAAGAGGTAAACTTAGAGTACTATCGAATGCAATACATGATAGTAGATATATTTACCAAGGCATTGAGCATTGATGTGCACAACAGATTGTTGGATTTATTCATTTTTTCTCCCAAAATCCCATAGTTAATTTATATTTATTCATGTTGTTGCATATTTACTCGCATTGTCGCACAATCTACAAAAATATATGAGAATTCTAAATAGGTATCTATGCAACAATGAAACTATTGAAAGAACCTCGATAATCAAACTATCAAAAGAGTCTCAACAGTCAAACTACTGAAGGAGTCTTGAGTATTGACTGTCTACTATCAAATATAGACAAAAACTTGAATGTTCGATTCAAGCAACTATCAAATCGAGCATTCGAACTGTTGTCAACCTCAACTTTAGCTAATTCAACTCCGGTTCAAATCAACAATTGTCGATTGTCTAGTTAGCATAGTACCAATATAAATAAAGCTAGTCACCTATGTAAGCTAGTTTTAGCATTTTGCAACTGTTTCGATAATGACAACAATTGTGATCACTACCTATCCAAAGCGACGACTGCCGCCTATCTAGATAGTAACATCCATGATCGCCACCAAGATCCATATCAGATGACTTAACTCAATGTGTCTATACACTTGTATATATTTGAACAAATGCAAATCTTATTTGTCATGGAAATCCAACAAGCATCGATCAAACTCAAACAAAGAGTTAGTAAGCTATCAAATGATCTCAAATCATTGAAGCTGCCATAAAACTAGAGTTAGTTTCTGTTAGATTTTATCCTTGAAATCATTTGTAATATAAAATTATTTTTGTGTAGTCTGTAGTTTTACTCACATTATTGAGACCATGTCGAAGGTATCAAGACCATCAGAAATAGACGTATTGTCTATATAGTTTTAAATTTGAGAGATTATCAAACAAAATTCAAATCAATCAAAAGTTGATGGACTGTTGAGGGTTCCAAACTCGACTAAAATAGATCGAGTAGCACATTCCAGAAATTTCAAAGCCCCTCCTTAGGTGGTGTTGCTATAGCTACCACAATTTTGAGAAAAAATAGCTAAAGAAATCTAAAATCTGAGAAGGAAAAGTGAGTGACAATCCACCAACACCTTCCCCCTTTTCTTCACAAAACCTAAGAGCTAGGAGGACAATCCACCTTTCCCTACCCCTCGATGTCACAAGGAATGCCAGGCAGGCAGTAGATAGGCTTGTTGGCTGCTAGCGAGGGCAACGATGGAGCCGTGATATGAAGCCTACAATTATTTACTTACTTTTTTTTTTATTTCTTTTAAAAAATAAGAAGTAAAAAAAATTTCAATTCATTTTTAATTTTTTTCAAAATCAATGAGATTTAATTTATAGTTGGTAGAGACGGATCGATCAAACCTGTTACAGTTTTTGGTGGCTCTAATAACAACTGCTACTATCACACTAATGGTTACCGCCCGGAGTACCGTATCGGTCAACACAAAAAACCGAACGCTCATGGTCCAATCCAAATCCACTCTCTGTGCCTTGAGCCCAATGACTAAATAACAAGCGAGTTCCAGTTTCTAGCCCTAACAATGTCCCATATCGCCGCTAGTTGGCCTTCTCTTGAACCTAGCAAACACCATCCTAGCTATGCATATGCTCATTACCATCTACCAACTCCTAGGTAGATAGAATGAATGGTAATTGAGATATCCTTCCCCTGTATACCTCCAAGGTGAGAGCCTTTATGCCAAGTACATATCTCTAATTAAGACAAGTGGCATGGATGTTGTCCACTAGTCAAGTCATTAGCCCAGTCCAAGGTGCGATTTCAAGTTAGGTGTGGGATCCAAGAGCTGGGTCCCTAACAAAGCAAAATATTGATATTAGTGCTACATTGTTTACTGTGTATTTTATATCATTATTATAAATAGTTTTGAGTATTCAAGTCTAGTGAATAATACAATTCTTAGAAAGATTAAAAACTACTACCATATTTTGCCAAAAAAATAGGTGGTGGGGAAGTTGAAAGTAGGAGATGAGATCTTTAGATGATGCAAAACCTCAAGCAACATCAAGTCTCAAAACTTATTCTTGTCATCCACTAGTGGAGTGGATAGGTGTGTTACTTGTGGTGAGCTATTTTATAACCTCTTTGTCCCCAAGAGTAGATGAGTTGTATAAGAGTATTACATGTAGCAATGGAGACCCATGCTCTCATCTAGGTCTATGCATGAAATAGGGACATCTAGGAGTCCACAAAGCACAGAATTGACTTTTTCTATAGATGTGGAGGTAAAGTATAAATATTGTACATAATATAATGATGCTAGTGCTAAGTAATAAGGTTGCAACAAAAAAAAAATTGGCATCATATTATGTAACTTCATGCAAAATGGTTCGCAAATTTTTTTTGCTATCTATCCCCACCATGCTTTGAGCACTCCTCACTCTCAAGTTAGGAGAGCTTGATGATTGCCAGCATATGTGTGGTGCAAAATACAATGCTCAGTCGCTCAACATCTTAGTGCCCCACATTGTGGCACCCTTACTGCTGAAGTAACCCAACCGCTGAGAGAAGCTTATTTTATCAACTCTAATTGAGGGTGCCTAACCCCTCACCCTTGGGCAGAGAAGCCATCTCAAGTTGCACCCACAATTGCAGTTGCAGTTGAATATATGCTCCTTTCTAGGCCCGAAGATGAACTATGTCCTTGCATATAGCTCCACTCTAAACTATAAATCCTAAAACCCTAGCTTGTAGCTTCAACCATTAAATTGTAAACCCTAGCTTAATATGTGCTACTATAGTAAAGGGCCTGCCCCACTTACAAGTTAGCACTTTTCTGAGAGGTGTGGGGCCCCACTTACAGCTAGCGCATCCAAGTTAGCTAACGGATTCAGTTAGCACTAACCTGCACTAGAGCATTTTGTGCTTCTCACTAGCTGATGCAAAACAGGTCCTTTCAGCTAACCTGTGTCTCAGTTAGGAGAGGCCCCAACTGCCAATCTGTTGGCCCTCTCCTCCTCCAACTACCAGTGTCCACAAGCATATCATCTCTCCATGGCAGCTCGTCTCCATGGCAGCCTTCAACAGGGTGTGGAACAAGCTCCAAAAGCTCCTATTGGTGCAGTCCATTGCTTGGCTTAACTGAGCCACTAATGGGTATGGAAATGGGGCAGCTCCTCAATTAGTGCTAAACTAAGTGATGGAGATAAGTGTAAGTGGGGCAGCAAGAAAGACGGTTAGCTAAATGGCACAAGTTAGCATTAGCACTAACATAACCGCCAGTTAGCTAATCTGCAAGTGGGGCCTAGGCAGGCCAGGCCCTAAGCGATTTATCTGTGTTGCTCTAAAGATTGATCATTGTTGCTCGAAAGAAGAGGCAACATGAAGCTTTGCATCATCCATTCCAGACATAATAAAAAACTCTAGGATCGCGATAGCCAAGCTTGGCCTCGTCAGCCACCTGCAGAAATTCCACCTGCTATCGCCTGCATCACAAACAATCGTGCAGCAAGCTGTGAGGATTCAATTAAAACAACGGACGATAGCCAGCCCTTATTGCAAACCCTAAGGTTTTGTAACACCACTCTACCTCCATCACAATATAGATTCCTTCAAGAGCTGCTATGCTATCAAAAGTATTTTTTAGCAACAACAGTTTTTAATTAATTTGATTGGTTGATGCGGCTTCAGCTAAGGAGCAGGAGATGCAATTTGGTGACCATTTTAAGGCAATGAAGCCTTTGGATCCGTCTGTGAAGTCAGAAGCCTGCGTCCTTGGCCAGAAGCGAAAGAAATCAACTCCCAAGGAAGCTGCTGTCAGGTTTTTATGTTCCTACTTTCTGATTCCTAAATCCCTGTATATGAATATAAGAATCAGATAAGTAGATGCATGAATGTTTGGGGTTCTCATGGTGGTATTCAAATGATATTGCTCCTTTTGAGAGGGGATCTCAATAATGAAGTGGTTTTCACAGGAAGTGCCTTATTTTAGAGCAGAAGTGCTCCCTGCCCATATTCTCAGGTACATTTCGCTTGTCAAAGGTCAGTTTTAAGAAGTATATAGGTTGAGATTGACGCGTTTGCTGTATTACACACATATTTTTAGAGATTGAAAGACTTTGAGATTCAAACCATTGGCGAAAGGCTGAAGGATAGCAATTTTGTAATACTTCGTTGGCCTTGGTGGATGTTTTGTAGTAAAGTTAAATCTCATTTTATTCGATTTTTAACATTTTGTTGCTGTTAACAGCAAGGGAGAAATTGATTCATCAAGTAAATCAAAATAACACATTAATCGTTATCGGGGAGACTGGAAGTGGCAAGACTACGCGTATGTGATCTGACTGCTCCTTTTGGATTTTTTGGATATAGAATTTTTAAAACTAGGTCTAACATTATATGTGTAAGGAAGTAAGGATCAGCAAGAGTGATGCTTTGTGGGGTCCTTTATTGTTACTTTATTGTTCCTGATTTATCAAGAAGGATGAAAGGGTTTGCACAGGGAGCTTTATTGGTTTCATGCATGGTACCAGAAACTAATTGTTGTGCATTGTGGATGCTGCTGGCCTTTTGGCTTACATAGATCTTCTGCTCATAGTTTGAATTATTCTAAATGAGAAGTACTATAAGCTTTTGCAATTATTTGATTTGTATGGATGAGTAAGTGAGTTTGTGGTTGGAACAGAGCTGCCACAGTTCTTGTATGCAGGTGGCTTTTGCAAAGCTGGAAAAATTATAGGTATAACTCAGCCGCGACGGGTTGCTGCTGTGTCAGTAGCATCTAGGGTGGCTGAGGAAATGGATGTTGAAGTGGGCAAGGAGGTGGGATTCTCTATTAGGTTTGAAGATGCAACTTCTTCTATCACAAGGATAAAATATATGACTGATGGTATGCTACTCAGGTAAAGCTTGAACCAGGCTTTTTTTTGAATAACTCATTGACAGCTTAGAGATCCATGTTCTACTAGCATGTTTTAGGCAATGCTCAACGCATTTGAATAGTCAGCGACTAGACATCTATTTATTCTACTGAGTGTTTCTGAATTCTTACATATCCAGGGAAGCCCTTTTGGATCCTCTTTTGAAGAAGTATTCTGTTGTGATTGTGGATGAAGCGCATGAAAGGACAATACACACTGATGTTCTCTTTGGACTTCTGAAAGGCATTCAGGCACGTAGATCCAATAGCATTGAAGGAAAATTTAGAGAAGAAAATGGTGCTGAGTGGAAAAAGACAAAAAGAGGTGATGTTACAGAGGATTCCAAAAGGAATGGCAATGACCAGAAAGCAGCCTGGCCGCATAATCAGAAAGCTAATATGTTTGAAACAAGTATAGAAAAAGAGAAAGACCATCATGCAAACGGGTTCTTGATGGAGAAAAGTTTGAGTCCGTTGAAGATTGTTATCATGTCTGCTACCCTCGATGCCCAAGGGTTTTCAGATTACTTTGGAGGAGCTAAAGTGGTTTATATACAAGGACGCCAGTTTCCTGTAGAGATATACTACACGTACATGCCTGAAGCAGATTATCTCGATGCAGCTTTAATAACTACCTTGCAGGTGTCCTCCGATGACTCTTTTGTCTGTAATTTGTTTTTGTATAGGTTTATTTCATAGATGCACTGCGGTTCAGTATCCCGATTCTGAAAAATTCAAGAATTGTTTAGAATCGTTTTTTTTTTGGGGCAATATGGGTATTAGATGAAAGCTCTAATTAAGAGCATTATTACTGTGTAGTTTGTTGAATGTTTCGGGTGCATGATGGTCTAGTTTAGGTGCATTAACTCCCAGGTTTACGCTATAGCTCCTTTTAATATAAAAAATTAACAAAAAAAAGAGAATGCCCCAGTGTGTTCATAATAGGATTCTCTCTCTCTCTCTCTCTCTCTCTCTCTCTCTCTCTCTCTCTCTCTCTCTCTCTCTCTCTCTCTCTCTCCACCAGACATCAGTTTTCACAACAGATGAGGAGTCACCTTACATGGATATCTCTTCAGACATTATCAGATATGAGGAGTGGGGTTATCTTCTTTTAGCTGGCGACTTTAATGCCAGGACTGGATCCAGGCAGACAGAGTTCCATAGAGTAGAGGATGATCCACAACGGATACATGCTTTAGACTGGGATGATCTTGGCCTCCGGCGACGATTAGCAGATGCAGAGGGTCCAGTTAGTGATGGAGAGCAGATGCTTGAGTTGGGTGAGGCTCATGGATTGGCCATTTATAATGGCTTATTGCAGTGGCCTGATTCAGGTGACTTTACTTGTTTTCCACACAGTGGAGGGAGTAGTGTTGTTGACTATTTCATGGGATTGCCGTCTCTCCTCCCCTACATTTCATCTTTCCTGGTTCACCGTACCACTTTGTCTGACCACTCATACCTCTCTCTCTCTATTGGCCTTTTTCACACCCCATGTACTCTTGGCAACAAGACAATATACCGCTATAATCCTCAAAACACCCCAGGTACAGGGAAGCATTATCTGACCTCCTGATTCATTTCCCTTACGACGATACTTTGACGGACCAGTCTCTTTTTCTTGTCCGGGCTTTGCATAAGTGTAACCAACACTTTGCTTTTCCATCTGCACGGCCCAAGCACTTACGACATAATCGGCCACACAACCCCACGAGTGTAACCAACTTCATCTGGACTTGATTTATGCACGCTGCCACCTTCCCCATATGGTAAAGGACTTATCCCGTGTATACCGTAGAACCACCCGAAAAAAGAAAATTACTTACGAAATCGGCCAGGGGCATGATCAGCCACCTCTTTGCCAAGGTTTATGGTTCTATTCTTCAGTCAGAGATCAGTACAAAGATGGATACCCGAGCACTGCATGCCATAGGTCAGGCAGGTTTCAGACCAGGATATACCACATTAGATCATGTTTTCACCCTGAGATCCATCATTGAGGAAGCTAAGGCCAGGAGAGAGCGTGTATACTGCTGCTTTGTGGATTTCCGCAAGGCCTTTGACTCTGTGCCTCGACATCTACTGATACAAAGACTTCCGGACCGTGGCCTCCAGGAGGATATCATACAGGCAGTTGTGGCATTGTACAGACGAGTTATTGGTCGTATCCGGGTATTAGGAGTTGTATCACCAGAGATAGAGAGTACCATTGGGGTTAAGCTGGGATGTCCTCTGTCTCCTACACTCTTTGGTTTATATATAGACGAGCTTGAGCAGGTCATACAGACAGAGGGAGGTGAGGGATGCAAATTGGGTGACCTCGTTATCGCTATCCTATTATATGCTGATGATGTGGTTTTGCTTTCGAGGACGAGGGAAGGTCTGCAGCGGCATCTTGACGTGCTTCACTCTTTTTGTACTCAGTGGGGATTATCAGTGAATGTGGCCAAAACCAAAGTTATGGTATTTAACACCTCCAGGTCCTTCATGATGCGACAGGTGCTTTTATGGGAGGAGCATCCACTTGAGGTAGTTGACTCCTACACATACCTAGGTGTGGTATTTTCTGGTCCCACTTTCAGCATGCGACAGGCGGCATTTTCCCGACTACGGAAGGGTTATGCATCGTTGGTAGATTTGGAGAGATTATGTTTCAGCTCACATGTTAGAGATGCGGCTAGTAAGTGCCGACTCTTTGACACTATGGTCGTTCCCTCAGCTCTATACGCATCAGAGACATGGAGTACTAGCTTGACGGCTACCGAGTGGGCGCACATCTCACGACTTCAGATTCATATGCTCTCTCGGATGATACGGGCTAAGCCCTCTGTCCCACATCATATTATATTGGCAGAGTTTGCCGTCCCCCCTATTCAGATAGAGGCACTGTTCCATATTGTCACATTCATACAGCGCCTGGCGGATCTCCAAGGTAGAGGCACACACTATGCTGCAGCAGCTTTGTCGTCCTCCCAGCACCTACACTATGAGGGACATTCCTTTTCGTTGTATTCCTAGGCATGTCGTCTCCTCTCCACATTGAGTATTCACATTACGGATCTACCAGCTGGTACTCATCGATATATTAGAGGATACTTATACAGGGGATATCTTCAGAGCACTTGGGCAAGATTCATCTGGGGTGAAGACGGAGTTTTATCGGGCACATTTTCTATCCCGGGATCCTGCTGGGTATCCCATTGTACCCAGATACCTATTGGACAGTATCTCACACAGATTGCGGATAGTGATGGGTCAGTTCCGGGTTTCCTCTCACCAGTTAGCCGTTGAGACTGGCAGATACAGGGGCATCCCGAGAGATGCGCGGATTTGTAGTATGTG
Source organism: Diphasiastrum complanatum (assembly GCA_029204225.1). NCBI lineage: Eukaryota > Viridiplantae > Streptophyta > Lycopodiopsida > Lycopodiales > Lycopodiaceae > Diphasiastrum > Diphasiastrum complanatum. The sequence continues at coordinate 47,974,422 of CM055106.1, forward strand.
TGACCTACATGATATAGAGGATGAGTTTCATTTTCTCTTCAGATGCCCAACTTACTATGAGATTCGAGGGAGATGCCGGAGACAAAGGCAAGAGAGTAGTGACTCTGAGATTTCAGATGCCACCATACATAGACGGCAGAGACAGTGTCGTCGACTAGAGAGACAGCCAGCCCGCAGGCCACAGCCTACAGCTTCACGACAGCATAGACACCACCGATCATCCACTCAACGACAGAGAGACGCAGCTTGCTCAGAGACAGTGCCACAACATTTTTTCTCACAAGCAGAGAGACATCTATGATGCTTGACTCTCCTTGTGCCTAGCACTATTTCCTGTTTTACTGTAATCTTGTTTCTTTTAGGTGTTAGAGCTTTCACGCTCCCACCGGGCATACTTGACATGTACTTTTTTTCAGTCCTATGTACCTTAGGGTATTCCATGGACATTAATAAAGATCTTTCTTTCTTTCTTTCTCTCTCTCTCTCTCTCTCTCTCTCTCTCTCTCTCTGATCACAACGAACTGAACAAAAAACCATGCTGAATCATGCTGAACAAAAACCATGCTGAATCATTCTGAACCATACTGAACCTTAAACGAAACATTTGTCAACCATATAGAATCATTTTTCAACCATACTCTCTCTCTCTCTCTCTACAACCATAAACCATAAAACCGAAGTTACTGAACTAAAACCACAAAGAACAGTACTGAATCATGACACTGATGTGAATAGGATCATCATAATATATAATATCGGGCCACATGGCACCAAAATGGGGTACAATGATGTTCCCTTGAACGTAATGAAAACTATACAACTAAGACTCGTCGGAGTCATGGTAATTAGAATCCTCCGAGTCTGTGCCTGTCTGCTGATCCCAAGGGTCTGCAGATGAATCGGAACTAGAGGGAACCATACGCCGTGGTGTGGCCCTGGCTTTGCTGCGTGCTCTGGCTCTGGATCCCCCCCACCCCTGCCTCTACCTCTACCTCTACCTTTGCCTCTCTCCCCTCCTCTGGCCCCCATCTGGCTTGCCCCACCCCTGTGTCTGTAGGAAAACAAGAGCCAAGGCACCAAGATCTAACTATCAAACAATCTCCACAAGACAAATGAGAGAAGAGGATAGGTGCCCTCAAGGAGAGAGAGAAAGCAGTAATGCAAGCAGAAAAATGGAGAGCAATGCTTAGCAAATGTAAAAAATGGTATACACAATGAGCATACAAGTACTCTATCTGGATGTGGCCAAATGCCAACAAACCCTAAGCTTAACCACTTACTAAATGTAGGGCACCCCCAAAAGTCAAGATAGGGCCCCTAAACAAAATTAGACCCCTAAGGACCCACGAGTCACTACATGACCAAAATTGGGTCCAACTGAAGTTAAGACAAACTTAACATGGCCTAAATAACTAAATACCTATGGTTACACAAATCTCGACCTTTTGGGTCAAAGTAACCTATGGATTAACTTTAGCATAGTCATTTATTTCTAACACCCTCCTTAAATGACAATGCATAAAATGAAATCTTCACTATGTAACAAAGCCACCCCGTGGTCTTAAATTTAAAGCTTTGCATAAAGCTTCAAATTTCTCTCTAGGCAACGCCTTAGTGAAGAGGTCTGCAACATTATCCTTTGTAGGACAATACTCAAGTAAAATGTCTCTATCATGAAGTCTCTCCCGAACAAAGTGATAATGGATCTCAATGTGCTTCGTCCTCGCATGAAAAACAAGATTCAGTGCAATGGCAATAGCACTTTCACTATCACTCAAGATAAGAGTGGCTGAGGGCTCGCCAAACTTCATGTCAACAAGTAGTCTTCTCAGCCATAAACACCCCGTTGTGACTAAAAACATCGCTCTATATTTTGCCTCACTAGAAGAAGTAGCAACAGTGGGCTGCTTTTTACTTGACCAAGAAATTGCAGAATTTCCATAGAAAAAGCAATGTCCACTTGTAGAGCGTCTAGTGTCTTGATCTCCACCCCAATCCCAGTCACTAAAACCAACCAAACATGCATAATCACAAGCAGGAAAAACCAGTCCATGACTTCTTGTTCCTTGAAGATATCGAAAGATCCTCTTCAACACTTTTCAATGTGATGTCATCGGGGCATGCATGAATTGACTCATGAGTGAGACACTATAAGAAATGTCCGATCTTGAATTACGTAGGTAAATGAGACAGCCAATAGCTTTACAATATTAAGTAGTATCAAATGGTTTACCATCACCTTGACTACGTAATCTCAGGCCTGTCTCCATAGGTGCAGGAACCGGCTTGCAATCTTCCATCTTAAACCGCTTCAAAATCTGCCCAATGTAGCGTTCTTGAGAGATGAAAATTCCAGCCCCTTCTTGTACAAATTCAAGACCAAGATAAAAGTGCAATAGGCCTAAATCTAAGGTTTCAAAAACCGTACCAAGATCAAGTATTAAGGCATCGATCTGCTGCTCATTACTTCCCGTAACAATAAGATCATCAACATAAAGCAAAATAATGATGATAAAATCTGAAGTATGCTTGACAAGAGAGTAGATTCGCTAGGACTATTAGTAAACCCACGATCACAAAAGTAGGCATGTTTCTTTTGATACCACATCCTTGAGGCTTGCTTCAGTCCATAAAGTGCCTTCTTGAGAAGACAAACTTTATCTTCTTGGACTTCAACCAAAAAACCAGCCGGTTGTTAAAGGTACACTTCGTCATTGAGATCACCATTGAGGAATGCTGTCTTTATGTCAAGTTGCTGCAAACGCCAACCAAAATGGGCAGCCAGAAGTGATCTGCAACACAGATATCCAATAAAAAGTTTAGACAATAGTTGAGATGTGTTTAGCAGCATGGAGCAAGCGTCAAGGAAGAAAGCATAGCAAATGGAAAAAACTATACCTCTCTGATCCATGGAAGTGCACACAGGTCATGGATGAGCAAGTCTATGCAATGTGCAGCACAGGGTGTCCACACAATGCTGGGGTGCTCCCTCATCATAATCTCGCCCATCTGCTTGTAGTTCGCAGCGTTGTCCGTGACAACCTGAACCACGTACTCCCCCTTGATGTCAGCAATAACATCTCTAACATGCATGCCCTGCCCGTGATGTACTAGGCCCTGCTGCCTGCTTGTGAGCCCTGCCTATGAGCCTGTAGCTGCTTCTGCTACCTGTCCCTGTCTAGAACCCTGTGATGCAGCATCGGGCCCGTACATACTAGACAACCTCTGCATCTCCTCATCAGAAATCCGGGGGCAATTAGATATGCCCAATGCCCGCCCATCTGGCCCTCTGACCCGCAGTAGGTGAGCCCTAACCCTGGCAAGTGATCCTGTGAAGTGACCACCGCATCTCCATCTGCGGGTTTCCTGAGCCATTATCTAGTAGCGCGATTCTGGCCGCGAGGAGGAGGCCCAAAAATCAGTATATTCTGGTTTTTTTTACAACGACTGGATTTATTTTACATTGTTTTCAGGATGCCAGTGACTTTCATCTTCTCTGATATTTTCTTCATGTACTTTTTTTAGTAAGAGATATTGAAACTCTCTTTTTATCACGGATGAATGAGTCCATTTAGCATCATAAATTAAAACATTGTGGAGAGAACTTCGGCACCTGCTACATTATCCCAATATTTTCGGTCATGAGAGTATTTTGCATCTTGAATTTTCTGATGCTGAAATTTGTGCCTTCCAAGTTTACTTGCCTTGGATAATACCGCATCATTTAAACTTGCCATTGTATGACACTCAGGAGTCAACATAAAATTGTTGGTTTTACAAAGATTTTTGTTGGTTAAATTTTTTTTGCCAGTTCCACAGAATTTGTCGTAAAATTCTTCAATATATGTTGGTTTTTAAAAAAATATTTGATGGTTCCAAAAGGTTGACAGTTCCTCTCTTTAGAATGTACTTATATGTAATTTCACATAGAACCAAAGCAGATAGTTTGGCTTCAGATCTGAAAATTTCATCAACCTGTCTTCTGAGATTTGTTTCTCCAAAACTATCCTTCTTCTAGTAATCTGACTTCTGATGGGTATGTCAATGATCCTAATCCTTGTGAAGATGTGACACTTCACGCTTTGCTGTCCTTCAGCAACCTGATCTTAATTTTCAGAATTCAAACAATGAAGTTCCGGCGACCTGTCTCCTGCAACCTGCTGCTAACTATCTTTCTTCAGCCACCAACACCAGCTAATCTTGAGCAAACTTGAGTCTTGCAGACACCGCAGTACGCTCCAACAGCAGATCTGTAATAAAAATATAGCAACGTTCCTACAGTTTGTAATTATATGTAGATGCTCTCCAACAATCTCTCAGTGATCAGATCTGTAGATTTGGTTTTCAGCTGTGATTTCCTCTCAGATTTTCAGCTACCTTTAATCTGACAATTTATAGCATAAATCTGAAACAAATTCCAGCAAACTGACACATTCTGACTCTTTTTACAGATCCACATATTATATAACTCGGACCAATTTGCTTTTAGTGATCTACCTTGCAGAAGTATTGTGATCCAGTACCTGCAGATTTCTTCTTGGAAATGATTTCAATTGTAACAAGCCAATACCTTTGTTCAACGCTCAATCTAGAAACATCTATGCTCTGATCCAGGATAGGAGTAGACTAATCTTTTTAGTACTCACACACACCAGAAGATGATTGAGCAATAGAAACATATCTCAGATTAATCATAAGTTTGAAGAACTGCTTATGTCACATGCTGATGCTAATAATCAATTGCCCTGCCATGGTCAAGGATTATGACTCTCTCATGATGAACAATACATGGACAATCATGGAGCTGCATGAACATTTAAATAAAATTCCATGCAAATGAATTTTCAGAATTACTTCTAGCTCGATAGATTCGAATATTTACTTCAAATCTGTTCCTACTTCCTTCGTAATCATCACCTTATATCTAGATGATACACTATTGTTCAGTAATAATCTGAAATATTTGAAGGAGGTCGAGGATGTGCTATCACTCCACAAGGATCAACCTGGTAGACTAATTTACATTAGTCAACAAAGATATTTAAAGAATGTGATGGGTAAATATGGCATGTCCGATTGTGAAATGAGCTACTTCCCATTAGATTCAAGATTAGTGTCTTGGAATAGCCGAAAGTAGACCTCAGTGGCATTATTATCAACAGAATCGGAATACATTGCTGCCACAAGTGCTACTAAAGAGACAATTTAGCTCAAAAATCTACTTGCATATATCAACTTTGCTCAACAACAACTTATGTTCTTTGTTTGATTGCACTATCTTTGAATCCGAGATTTCATTCTCAAAGCAAGCATATCGAAATCAAATACCACTATGAAAGAGAGAAAGTGATGAGCAAGGAAATTTCACTTATTTTCTGCAGGACAAAATTTATGGCAGCAGATTACTTCACCAAAGCATTTCTAGAAGACAACCATATCACATATAATGACCTTTCAAATCTGAAAATTTTCAAGATCCTTGTTAAGGGAGTGTTGAAATTCTCTTGTAATTCATTCTTGTAATGAGGACTTGTCAAGTATGCAAAAATACTCATGCTCTTACGCAGTTTGCAGAAGTTAAGTTTTTCACAGCCTGGGTTGAAATCTATTTCGAGACCCTGAGAAATGAAATCCATATCGATCCCTGGCTTGTTTCGACAAATCAAATGGACTCGAAGTCTATTTTGATCCCTAGAGTTGAAATTAATTATTTGACCGACTCATTTCGACCCTACATCTAGCAGAGACGAGACCAGATCCAGTGTATCTTCTTCATTTTGTTTACTTTGATCTTTTTCAAGATCATTTTTGCTTAATCTGAGTATTCAAGTTTTTGTATCATATCACTGATCGCATGTTCATCTTCTTGTTTGCAATTACATTTTTCATGTTCATCATATTTTGCTAGTTGATTGCTGCACTACAGGTTCTGGACAAGTTTGACTTCCATTGCCACTCTGTGAATCTGCATATTTTTGACATGGTATTAGAGCTCATTTTCATTTCATTTCCTTTCAACCTTTTGTTGTTGCACACGAGTGTTCCTAACAGAAGGACTTCTGATTAGTGACTACTGAAACTGCTGCTGAGAACTCCTTTTCACATGGTGACAAAGAATTAACAGATGTTGAGTGTAATTTTCTGATTGACTGCTATACATGCAGGATCTCTGCTTTCTAGGCTAGTTTTTGTTCTATTCATCGATCTATGAACAACTAGACTCTGTTGTTTGGACCATCTGAGTGCTGTGATGCTGAGTATTGTGACCTTTAATGCCTCATGTAGTAGTCTAACTGATGCACATCTGAATGCCTCCTGCTACATGCAGCAACAGTCGCTATCTATCTCAGATTTTCATTTCTCCGAGATGCTCACTATGCTCCAAAACTTCACACCTGCAATTTGGAGGTCCTTTTATAATTGTGCTTCTTTTGGCCAGATTGCTGATGATAGCCGCTTATAGGCTGTTGATAGTTTGCTTCTAGTCATGGATTTCTAGAGCCCCTATTTGTTTACTCAGGGCGCTTAGAAGACTGCTTGAACAAGTTGATATTTGCCTATGTTGACAGAAAGATGGCTTTGTTGTCTTCATCCTGATCTTTTTGGTTATCAACATGTTGGTAGCTGAATGCCGGTGCCTCTGATCACTGACACTGTACATTTTGTTTTAACACTGGTATTCACAAGGCAGATACCTTCTCCTTGAATCATCCACCTACTATCTGAAATATCTCTGTGCTGGTAGGTACAATGCTGAAGACACACGTGTTAGAATCAATGGTTAATTGTAGAGGCCAGCCTGCGTGCTAGAAGTCCTATTTCTATTTTTAGTATAGGTACTATCTATTTTTAGTATAGGTACCTAAGTTAGTACCAATTTTGCTAGAATAGTATAGGAATATATTTTAACCAAGTTAGCATAGATTTCTATTGTTAAGACTTCATAATTAGCATTTCAATTGCTATTGTAGTAGAATAGCTTTTGCTTTTCATTGTGGACAGCCTCCATTGTTATCTCAGTTTCCAGCTTATGAAGCATAGCTTCTTGCAGTCTCTCTTCTTCTTCAGCTTGTGGTTGATGTTTTGTGTGAGTACTAATAAAATTAGTCTACTCCGATTAGAGAATCTCTTCGATTCTAACATGGTATCAGAGCCATCTCGTTAAGATCAGGATCTACGGAAGGAGAAGATCAGCGCTGCAGGTTTTACTGGTGGAGATCGCATCTAGTGGAGGTGCTATTTGGTGAAGGTTGTATCTGGTGGAGGCGTCATCCTGTGCAAGTTTTTCTAGTGGAGGTCACATATGGCGTAGGTAGCTTCTGGACAGGCAGCAGTATCAGACAGGCAGATCTGAGGGAGGCAACATCCAGGACAGCAGAACAGGTGTTTTCTTGTGCAGGTTCATCTGAAGGTGGCAGCAGCAACCAGACATGCAGTACCTGAGGCATCAACGATCAAGACAAGTGTTCCTGAGGGTAGTAGCAGCTGGAGAAGGCAGTACCTGAGTAGGTAATATCTGGACAGGCAGTACCTGAGGAAACGGTGTCGAGGACAGGTTTTCCTGAGGGCGGCAGCAGCTAGGGAAGGTGGTATCCGGACAGGTTGTGATCAGATTTCTGCATGCAGGCAGAACTGAGGAAGGCAGTATCTGGGACAAGCAGAAACCCGATAGACAAGATCTGGACAGGTATTATCTGTCTCAAAAATTGTTGCATGCAATATCTGGAGAGGTGATATCCAGGGAAAACAACAATTGGACAGGTATTATCTGAGGAAGATATTGTTGCATGCAAGTATATTCTTAGTAAAAAGCCCGTCATTTTTGTACGACAAAGATGGGGAGTCTGAATGAATCTGTTCTTCCAGAATCAAGCAAGTTAGATGGATCTAACTACAGCTTGTGGAAGTTTAAACTTCAGAATATCCTTCAGGACAAAGATTATTGGGAAATTGTCATGGGACAAGAGGTGATGGCTCACGGTCTCAATGACCAAGATAGAAGGGCATTTGAGAAACGGGTGCAACGTGCACATCATATCATCAACTTATCTGTGAAGGATAAGGTGATTTTGCTGATCAGGAATGCAGTTGGGCCTAAGGATGCATGGGATATCCTTAAGAACACATATGAAACGGTAAGTAAGTCTCAAGCGTTGTTCTTGAACAATAAGCTTCATACCTTGAAAATGGAATCAGAAGAATCCATTATAGATTTTATTACCAGAGTGAAGGATCTAAGAGATCAGTTGTCTTCTATAGGGGAAATTGTACTCGATAATACTCTAGTACAAATTGTTTTGAGTAGCTTAACATTACAATATCAGAACTTTGTTATGACACTAAGTTTGGGAGAGATTGCCGACATTTGATGAGCTCAATGGTTTGCTACTTCAAGAGGAATTACGAAGACAGAACCTGATGTCTAGAGAAGATTTCAAGGAACTGGGATTTTTTTTCCAAGAATCAAGGTAAGAAGGGCAAGAAGAAAGGAGGCAAAAAGGATCAGAAGCAGGAAGGGAAGGACAATACGGAAAAAGGAGACAGTTCCAAATTTAATCCAAAGTGAAATGGCAATTGTAATTTTTGTGGCAAGTATGGTCATTTTGCGTTTGAGTGCAGGAAAAAGAAGGCTATCTAGGACAAGAAGAAGTAGTCAGGCAACTTCATTGAAGACAAAGACAAACGTGAAGCTGTGGGATGCTATGAGTTATTCCAGCTTCAACATCAGAGATCTCTGAAGATTGTTGGTATATTGATTCTGGAGCAACGCAACATATGACACCACATCATGAGTGGTTCACACAGTTTGATGACACTGGTGTAAATTCACATGTCAAACTTGGAGACAATTCTTCTTACGATATCAAAGGTAGAGGTACAGTGAGAGTACATTTACCTTCAGAGAATATACGAGAAATTAAGAATGTTCTCTATGTTCCAGGCTTAAAAAGGAATTTACTTTCAGTTTCTGCTATAGCTAAACAGTTTGAGTTTGACGATCAGAAGTGTCTCATCAAAGACAAAAACAAAGGTTACAAAGTTGTGGTCAAAGGATTGTTGGAAGGTCGACTTTACACACTTGATGCAACATCAGGTTTGTGCAGCTTCTGATAGTATGGAGAGCAGGATATGGCATGAAAGGTTTGGACGTCCGAACTATAAAAGCTTACAGGTTCTAAAAGACAATAATATGGTAATAGGATTACCTAATATTGTATCTTCAGGAAAAATTTGTGAAGGATGTGTTATGGGCAAGCATCATCGTATGCAGTTTCCCAAGGATGGAGCATATAGAGCCAAGGAGATCTTGGAGCTTGTTCATACAGACTTATGTGGTCCCATGCACTGAGTCTATAGGGGGAGCATCCTACTTCATGATATTTGTGGATGATTTTTCCAGGAAGGTATGGATATACTTGCTTAAGTATAAGAGTCAAGCTTTTAAGTTCTTTACTCAGTTCAAATCACTTGTTGAGAAGCAGACATGAAAGCAAATCAAGATTCTACGTTCAGATAACGGAGGTGAATTCATATCTACAGAGTTCCAGGAATTCTGCAAAGAACATGGAATCAAAAGACAATTTGCTTCAACTGATACACCACAACATAATGGAGTAGGCGAGAGAAAGAACAGGTCTATTGTGGAGAGTGCTCGAAGCATGCTACGAGGTAAGAACCTCAAGAATCATTTGTGGGGCGAAGCAGTTAGTACAGCAGTTTACTTGCTTAACAGAAGTCCTACAAAAGCTGGTCTAAATCGAACTCCAGAAAAAGCTTTCACAGGTATAAAACCTAAAGTGGATCATCTACGAGTTTTTGGTTGTATAGCACATGCTCATATTCCTAAAGATAATCGAAGGCAATCAAGTGTTTATTCCTTGGTTACGATGAGGAAGAGAAGGCATATCGCCCTTATAATCTTACTAGTAAGAAGGTGATTATGAGCAGGGATGTTGTATTTGAAGAAAGTGAGTCTTCTACCCTAGAAGATCATGAGGAGGATGTATTTTCTCCTTCATCAAAAACTTGATGTTCAGGAAGATACAGGTCCATGTGATACAGCTTCTACACAAGTTATACCAAGGGTGTGTACACAGGTGGATCTTGGTTAACGGAAGGAAAGGTCAAGAGTATTTGATACATATTCTCCTTCTACGTCACCTACAAAGAAGTTACCAAGATGGTATTTTGAGACTATAAAAGATAGTCAAATGTTGGATGAGGGAGAATTGAGTCAACAAGGAGCTAAGAGATTGACACGGTCAAGTGGACACTATCATGAAGATGGTGAAGAAACGCATTATGCGTTTATGGCTTGAGTGTTGGATTCTGAGGATCCTTTATTTTATGAAGATGCTGCACAAGAACAAGTTTAGAAAACTGCTATGGATGAGGAGTTCAGTTCTATCATGAAAAACGAGACATGGGATCTTGTTGAACTTCCAGCAGGTAAGAAACCAATTGGTTGCAAGTGGATTTATAGAACCAAGTTTAAGTCTGATGGTTCTATAGATAAGTATAAGGCCAGATTAGTAGCCAAAGGATATGCTCAAAGGGAAGGGATTGACTATGAAGATACTTTCGCACTGGTTGCTAAAATGAATACTTTGAGGAGTGTTTTGACAATTGCATCTCATTTTGGATGGGATATTCAACAAATGGATGTCAAGAGCGCTTTCTTGAACGGTTACCTTGAAGAGGAGGTTTATCTGGAGCAACCTCATGGTTATGAGGTTGAAGGCAAAGAGCACTTGGTTCGCAAGTTAAAGAAAGCATTATATGGGTTGAAACAAGCACCTAGAGCATGGTATACACGTATCAACAATTATTTTTTGAAGCAGAATTTTCATAGAAGCATGTCAGAGTCAACGCTTTATATTATGAAAGATTTGGATGACATAGTCATTATTGTTCTTTATGTAGATGATCTTATTATCACAGGGTCAAATGAGTCACTAATAGAGAAGATAAAGACCAATCCTTCACAGGAGTTTGATATGAAAGATTTAGAGAGACTTCAGTATTGTTTGGGTATTGAAGTTTGGAGATCAAAGGAAAATCTTTTCATATCACAAGCAAAGTATGCAAGAGAGTTACTCAAGAAGTTTAACATGCTTGATTGTAAGTCCATTTCTACACCATATGATCCAAGTGTAAAGCTTAGAAAAGAGGAAAATTCTGAAAGTGTGAATGAAACACTTTATAGGCAGCTTGTAGGTAGTCTTATCTATCTAACGACTACTCGACCAGACATTTCATATGCAGTGAGCATGGTGAGTCAGTTCATGTCTTTACCAAAAGTTTGTCATTGGAAAGCGGCAAAAAGGATTTTGCGTTATGTCAAAGGGACACTCAGGTATGGCATTTATTATGGTAAAGGAACAAAAATAAAACTTGAGGGTTTTGTTGATGATAACTGGGCAGGAAATGCAGAAGATAGAAGATCGACTACAGGATATGCATTTAATCTTGGAACAGGAACTATCCAAGTTAGCATAGATTTCTATTGTTAAGACTTCATAATTAGCATTTCAATTGCTATTGTAGTAGAATAGCTTTTGCTTTTCATTGTGGACAGCCTCCATTGTTATCTCAGTTTCCAGCTTATGAAGCATAGCTTCTTGCAGCCTCTCTTCTTCTTCAGCTTGTGGTTGATGTTTTGTGCGAGTACTAATAAGATTAGTCTACTCCGATTAGAGAATCTCTTCGATTCTAACAACACGTTGGCCTAATTCTTGCTGTGTGTTGCTTCTGGATGTTTTTTTATCAAAAAATGTGTTACAAGCACTTCTACTTGCTGCTATTGCTAGAACAGTCGCTGATAGTTAGCATGAGTTCTCGTGCTGCCTTCAAGTTTAGTTGCTGTCTCCTGGAGTCTTGGAGCTATGCTGCTTTTTGCTTTTGTAAAATAGCTATTGATCCATCAATCTGGCTCAGCCTTCTGCCAGTTGACAAGTTCCTTCAATAGGCCTGAGCCATGTGAAAAACTCTACATTCCTACCAATCTCCTTGCTTGCATGCACAACATATAGAGTGCTTTTCCTTGAAGTAGATGGCTCAACACCTGCATGAAGCAATTTTTTCCCAGGATCTAATCTTTCGTTGCTGATGCTTCAAGCATGCAATCTTGATCTTGCCTTTTGAAGATGACCGATCCTCATGATCGACCCTCGGATGAAGGTCATCGTTAGTAGAAAAAGAGGCACCAATTACACAAGACTAGTAGTGTGAAGAAGGCTAACAATGAACATGAAAGATCAGGACAACTTCATAAGTAACAGATGGACTTAAAGCTTCACCTCTCATAAGTACTTAGAGAACTTCGAAAGGCCCATAATAGCAAACGACAAGCTTGGCAGTATAGAATGAACCTTGCAAATCAGAATAATGGCTAAACTGAGAATGAACGTAAAATGTGCTGACCCTTAACAAAATTTTTGTAGCGATGATGCTTGTCATATTGTCTTTGATACTTGAGCACACTCCATTCAACTAGCAAAGGCAGTAGAGATCATGCCACAGAAGTAATGAATGAAGTGACAACGTGAAGGGGCAGAGTATTATCAGCAACATGTAGACCAAGTAAAACTGGGTGATAACCTCTGGCAACTGGAAAGGAGTAAAACATGTACTTGTATTGAAAGAACTACTACAGCTGAGGGTCAGAACAAATTTCAATCAATACCTTGTTCAAAAGCAAAGTTCTTCAGATAATCTTCTTTTGTATGATTTAGCATTTGTAGATTGTCATCTGACATCAATATATGAATGATACACAAGCTCCCCAGAAGGGTCAGTCAATCAAAAATCCTCAAGATAGACTTGGGTAAGCCATGTAGATGAAAAATTTATGAAAGGAACAAAAGACCTGTTCAGCATAAATTTGAATAGCTGTTGCAATATAATCACCATACTTAGACAAGTGATCAACGAAAATCAAACAAGATATGTTATGACACTAGGTCTAGGTCGTTGGAGTATTAAGCATAAAAATTTCATGCTCAGATTGAGAAGCATTAGGCCAATGTAGTGACTTGTCTGATGAAAGAAGTTGACTATTTATTGCATGAACACAAGGTGGAGACAATGACAGAATCATGGATTTGTTGTTTCAAATGCCGCGATGATAGGGAGCAGTACTTTACGAAGTCTTTTGAAAGTTGTAATGACTGCCAATAAGGGAGGAATGAGCCTCAAGAATATCACTTATTCACAGTTAAGGGTAATACATAAGTAATGATGGTGATAGAACAACCCATCCCGTTAACAATTAGAAGACAGTCTAGTGATTAAGGAACAATTGGTATATAAATGGGGCCATCTTCATTCATTTGTTGGGACTTTGTAGCAAGTGGTGAAAATAGTTTGTAAAGAATAATTGTTTGTCTGAGTTTATTTTAGATCAAGCTAGTTTTCTGTATTTCCTTCATATTTTCAAAACATAATCTCAGCTTCAAGTTTCTACGTCGTTTTCTTGTTTTGATCAAGAGAGTTATATCATTTGCTGCAAATATCTTACTATGAAACTTTAAAACTTATACAAATTTAGTTCTTTTATTTTGAACAGGTGCATATTGAGGAGGACCCAGGTGATGTTCTCGTTTTCTTGACAGGACAAGAGGAAATTGAATCTATGGAAAGGCTACTGCATGATCGTATCTCATGTTTCCCTGAAGGCACGGCAAAGATAATGGTCGTGCCAATATTTGCGGCTCTTCCTAGTGACCAGCAGATGAAAGTTTTCAAGGCAGCACCAGTTGGGACTCGGAAGGTACTTTATTTAGCTATGAAGATCACTAAGGAGCCTAGGGAACCTTCCTCTTATTGTGAGATGAACAAGAAAAATTTCATTCCTCTCTGCAGTAGTTTTTTGAAAGCATGTCATATAGCTGTTAAAGTACATCATGCCTTATTTGGCAAAATCGATCGCACTTGTTATGAAGCTTTCTCCTAATCTTTGTGATTTATTATTGTCAAAAAACTTGCTACAAATAGGGATCACAAATTGGCATTCAATAAATTCTTTTAACTTTATATTGCATAAATGATCCAGTTATTTTTCAAGCATACTATAAAGCTTTGACAGTGCATTATGTCGCTTTCAAAAAAAATAAAATTGCAATGAGCTTTTACTTGAATGAAATCTTTCTATAGTTTTGTGAATAGGAGGTCTTTTCTACTTGTATTGTAGACGATGGTTATTCTCCAAAATGCCTAGCCGGTGATAGCTCAAGGTAGGATAGTTGATATTGGGATATTTTGAACATACATCGGGATAAACTTAAAATACTAATTATTATGTGTTTTAGTAAAACTCTTGGACATTGTAAATAACTCATACCATTTTTCTTCATTTCTTTTAAGAGTTATTTTGTATTAGAGGGGAATATTTAGTCCTGAGAAAAAAAAATTGGCCCATTGGTGGTCCAAAAGTGCCCTTTCGACTGAGACAGAAATGCAATTTGGAGTGACGTATAGTGTGACTCGTTAAACATTTGGTTGTAGGGAATCTTGGTGTTTCTTCCACTTGAAATTCTTTTACCCCACTTAGGATTTAAAATAATTATAAAAAATCCAAAGCATGAGATCTTCTGAATAAAATGGAACAAATTCATCAATCATGGAAATCTATGGCTAGCTTACCAGTAAAATTTTTACAACTCTTCCAAGAATAGCATTAATGTATCCTACTGTGGTAATATTTGGAAGAATATCTGAAGCAAACTTTGCATGAAGAAAGTGGGCGTTAATTCTGGCTTTTCTTTCATTAAGCTGCCATTCTTAGTGTCAACAAAGGAATGCTTAATTTGAAGTGAAGAGTTGGAAGGCCTCATCATTTTAGCTCTTCTACTAGTGGGGTGCCATCTTTGGAGATCCAAACATTATTCTCCAGCTCCTTTTGTTGATAAAGAAGCTGGGTGCGGGTAGATGTATTTGCAATCACATTGTTTTTGAAACCTTGCCAAGGATCTATGTTTTGGAGACAATGTTGCTTGAAAAAAAGTTCTTATTGTTCCAAGATGTGGTACTTTCCTTGGCATATTTTCTTTTAGTGCAAAGTATGTTGTGCGTATTATTTTCTAAGAGCACGCTTTGTTAGGCTACTCATGGAATTGTCAAGACTTTTCGGTAGGCAATCAACTATACCTCTGCAATGTATTTGACATCTTTGCACAAATTTCTTGTGGCTTTTGTCACATTTAGTTGCAATGATTAGAAAAAACATGGAAAAATTTAGCAACAACCAGACCCTCATTATGGTGATTTTACAGGTTATACTTGCTACAAACATTGCAGAAACCTCAGTTACTATCCCTGGCATTCGCTATGTCATTGACCCAGGCTTAGTAAAGGCACGAATGTATAATCCACGTACTGGAGTAGAAGCTTTGGCCATTGTTCCTATCTCAAAAGCACAAGCTCTACAACGCAGGTTACAATTTTTACACAAAATTGCTATCACAATTATGTCTATTATTTCTTGGTTGAAAATTAAGGCGAATTACCGTTAGTTAGAGCCTATCTTGGTCTTAGATATGTAATCAAAAACAGATTTTTGACTTCAAATTAAAGACTTCTACCAACATACTTGCTTATTGCTTTTTAGTACTGGACATTTTAGCCCTTCCATAAATTTTTAATCAGTAAGGATGATGTAGTCTCTCTCTCTCTCTCTCTCTCTCTCTCTCTCTCTCTCTCTCTCTCTCGTGTTCGCCATATTAATTGTTAAGACGTTCTAAATTCTATGAATCCAAAAGGGAGAAGGAAGCTTGAGAATTTTAAAATTCCTTGTATGTACCTGCGAAGGTCTTGTAGTATGCAGGTTAGAATCCATTTAATGCTACTAAGGTTGATGGTATGATGCTTCATGGGTGGACTTTGCAGAGTTGAAGATTGCACATCTCTTTTTTTACCATATTCAGGTAATATTCTAGAATCAGTAGTGATATGTGTATAAACCTGTTACAGCTTTTACTCCCTGTCCCCGTTGTTTACTGTTTTTACTTATAGATGTACTACTTGTAAATACAGAAATGGCTAAGTCACCGACCGGCCTGTGGTGACCTTTGTAACATAAAGGTAAATAAAGCTGTTAATGATGTTTCTGAGCCTCAGAGTCGCATGTTGCTTGGGTATAGGGTGGCTGACTTTGTCACTTTAAAAATTGTTGACCCTCAAAAACCATTTGTCGTAGAAATGGATGCAAGTGACATTGCCGTTGGGGCAGTTCTGATGCAAGAGGGTAGGCCTGTGGCCTTTGAGAGCAAGAGGCTCAACCCTGCACAGAAGAACTATCCAACTCATGAGAAAGAGTTGTATGCCATTATCCACGCTTTGAAGGCATGGAGGCATTATTTGTATGGTGCGGAATTCTATGTGTACACCGACCATAACAAATTGAGATATTTCTGCAACCAGCCAGACCTAAGAGGGCGGCAAGCCAGGTGGGCCGAGTTGAAGCAGAAATTTCACATGGAAATTCGGTACAAGAAAGGTGCCGAAAATCGTGTGGCTGATGCATTGTCTCGTATATTGTATCAGATGTCTTTTGTGGTCATAGAAAATGACCTGATTCACTGAGATTAGACAGGCTCAGCAAGAGGATCCTCATTGTCAAGGAATTGTGAGAGAGGCAAACCTTGCGCAAAAAGAGTCTCAAGATGAGAGTTCTGGTCTCTTTGCTCACACTTACCTTAAATATACCATAGAAGATGGTATGATTAAGAGAAATGGCAAACTTCTCGTTCCAGCTTGTGAGGAGTTGCGTAGGAAGATTGTCCATTTATGTCATGATAACCCTAGTGCAGGTCATCTTGGTGTGGATAGGACCTATGAGTTGATCTTACGTAACTTTTGGTGGCCTAAATTGAAAAAAGATGTTTACCATTATGTGACCCACTACCTGTACCAAGTGGAAGATGGGAGAGTATCTCCATGGATTTTATCACTAACTTACCTCGTACCAGACATGAGGGTCCGGGCCGAAGTGCCCGTGTCCGATGCCCGGACCCAGACGCGAGGTCGGACTCGTCCTTTTTTTTTTTAAATTTCTTTTTTTTTTGGGCTGGACGCGTTCGGGCCCCGGACGCGTTTTTTAAAAAAAAAAAACACAAAGGCGCGGGCCCTGCGGACAGTCCGCAGAACCCGAGACTGCAGCAAAAGAGGGCGGAAGAGGGAGAGAGAGAGAGAGAGAGAGAGAGAGAGAGAGAGAGAGAGAGAGAGAGAGAGAGAGAGAGAGAGATGGCTGCTCGTCCCATTTGGGATGAGGTGGAGGTGATGCCCGACAAAAAGTGGCGTTGCCCTTTTTGTCGAAGGCAGTTCACAGGGAACGCCTCTCGGGCTCGAGCACATCTGGGGGGGTTGCGAGTCCGATCCACGGGGACGACGCTACGGGATCGGCATTTGTATGGTCATCCCCGCTGCAGAGAGGGCTCGCATTATCGAGACATATTCTGAGCCAGCTGCTAAGCCCGGCGAGCCGTCCACAGATGCCGCGGACTCTATTTCCACTGGTGCACCCACTGCCACCGCCCTTGCCACTGGTACACCCAGCGCCACCGCCCCCACCGTCGCATCTGCACCCGCCACCACCGCTGCATCCGCACCCGCCTCCGCCTCCGCCACCCGTACCCCCTCCGCCAGTACTCCCCATGGATCCACAGCCTCCACTGCTGCACCTACGCCTCTGCCATCACCGTTAGATCTGCACGGCCCGTCCACATCTTCTGCTTCCGCACCTGCACCTATGCCACCACCTCCAGATCCGCATCGTCCATCCACATCCTCCCAGCCATCCACATCCCGAGGCACCAGACAGATGTCCATGCCGGGATTTTTCAGAGAGGGGCAGCATAGAGAGGCCACCGGGACCATAGCACAGATGTTCTATGACCTGAGCCTCCCCTTTATCATGGCATCATCCCGCATCTTCCGAGAGGCTATCTCGAAAGTTGCAGTCTGCGGGCCCGGCTACACACCACCCACAGCCGACGCACTACGAGGCCCTTTGCTCTAGACCGGGTTGCATCAGTCAGAGAGAGACTGGCCGCACTGCACGAGGCTTGGGATAGATACGGCTGTTCCATCATGGCTGATGGGTGGACTGATCGTCGCAGACGTCCACTCATCAACGTGATTGTTTCTAGTTGTTACGGTTCCATGTTCCTGCGCAACATCGACGCCTCCGAGGCAAGGAGAGTGCATTCGGCCGAGTACATTTACAGCATCATCCGCGCAGCGATAGAGGAGGTTGGGCCACAGCGCGTTGTCCAGGTAAATTTTCTTTCATTGGTTGCTTGGTCATTTACTGCTTAATGTTGATACAAAAGTTTTGCGTGGTTTTGCATTGATTGCAATGTGTTTCCAAGCTGTGAACTGATCGTGTGAACGTATCGCAAAAGGTTGTGACGGACAATGCGTCCAACTGCCGCGGTATGGGGGAGCTTCTTATGGCAGAGTACCCCTCCATTGTGTGGACTCCATGTGCCGCACACTCACTGGACCTCCTCCTGCATTCCATCGGGCGCCTGCCTTGGGTCAGTGAGATTCTCACGAGGGCACTTGCGGTTGTGGACTTCGTCACATGCAAGCGCCGCGTGACGGCCCTTTTTCGCACATTCAGCAGGTAAGTTGCTACGATTTTTTTGGCTCGTTCAAGATGCTTCTTTATTTTTTGCTCGTTTCATGTGTGCCTCTCATTTCGTTTGTCAATGCAGGCTCGACTTGAAGAAGCCCGTTCGCACCCGCTTCGCCTACCAGTTCATCATGGTTGAGCGGCTACACAAGCTCAAGGGTGAATTGCGGCACATGGCCACTTCGGCAGAGTTCACAGCCATGGACCTGTCCACGACCCTAGAGGGCTTGGTCTTCCACGACATCTTATTCATGGAGCCTTTCTGGGTGGATATGCAGCAGCTGATGGACGTCATGCGCCCCATCTACTCTGTTCTGAGGCTCGTTGATCGCGAGGGGTGCACGATGGGCCTCATTTACGAGTTCGTGGACCGCATAGGCGAGTCTCTCCAGCGTTCCGAGTTGGACCCTGCCAGGTATAACTTTCTTCCGTCTCACCATCCTTACTTCCATTTTGCACTCTGTTTCGTCTTGCTACCGCAACACGATGGTATGTAACTGTTGCCTCCACGTGGTTTGGTCCACAGGTTGGAGCCTATCAGGCGCTTGTGGCAGCGGCGATGGGATAAGTTTCATCGGCCCATTCACAGTGTGGCCCACATACTGCATCCGCTGTTTCAGAGCAAGAGGCAGTACGACGATGCAGAGCTGCGTGCGGACTGGTTCACATACATCCGCCTGCTCAGCAGCGACACTGGGTTCCGCAGTAGGCTCGAGGTGCAGAGGCTCGGTTACAGGTAAACTCTTGATCTATCGTACGCTGTCGTTCGTTCAATTTCCCTACGCGGGCTCAAGTGTACTCAAGCATATCGTTGCTCAACTGCAGGCACTCTCTAGGGCTGTTCGGCGAGGACCTTGCACGTGTTCGAGAGAACAGGCTCTTGCCTGTATCATGGTGGGAGAGCTACGGCGCCGGGCAGCCAGACCCGAGGACGCTCGCGCTCCGAGTCCTTTCACAGGTATGTTGTCTAATCTCATTCATCCAACCAGTTTTCGCATTTTCTCTAAAAGGTCGGTACTCACTCGAGTGGTTGCCAATTAATGCAGGACTGTTCTGCTTGCGTGTGCGAGCGGAACTGGTCAATGTTCAGCCTTGTTCACATGAACAGGCGGAACCGTCTGACGACCCAGTGGTGCAATGACCTGGTGTACTGCAACACCAACACCAGGGTGGTTCGACGCATCACGGAGAGCATGAGGGCAGGAGGCGCACACGCCCTGCTGCTGCAGGTATATTTCGTTGCTCTGTCGTTTTGCTTTCGTATTGGTTTAAGACATTCAGTGTAATGCCCTCGCGGTTGCTTCGGCTATTCTCACGAATGGTTGACTTGTGCAGGTCAATCCCAATGAGTGCCTGGTTGCAGCGGCAGATCATGAGCCAGAGCCAGAGGTTGATCCAGACTATGCCGCTCGGCGTGCTCTGCGGGGTGATCCCGAGGATGATGCCGATGCCGATGAGACCACCACCCTCCCTGCTGACGTTCCATTGCCCTCCTCCTCTGATGAGCCCACATATGATTCAGACGAGACGGTCGACCTAGCAGGGGATTGTCCACGTGCCCGACCCAGTACCCCCGCATCACGCCCCCTTTCCGATGATGGCTGGTCAGAGTTTGCGAGGGAGACAGAGGCTGCTGCCCAGAGACAGATAGAGCAGAGACGACTCAGAGCATCACAGGCAGGCAGTTCTTCCCAGAGACCCCCCCGTGGCAGAGGGAGACCCCCATGCAGGAGTGTACCACAGAGGGTTCCTTCCGGCAGACCCAGAGGCAGGCCAGCCAAGAGGGGACGCACTGATGATTTTTCTAGTCGTCTCTTGGCAGGCGTTGGCCCAGACTTAGAGTCCCAGATGCCTCTAGACTCCCAGCCTGACTTTGTATTTGACACCTTTGCAGATGCATCTGGCACGCAGAGGGATGATTTTTTTAGCACAGATTTGTAGATACTGATACACACTTTAGCATCATGTACAGTGGCATCAGATGAGATGTATATATTTTTTTACAGTATATTTGTGTCATGGCTAATTTATCGTGGTTGCTTACAAATAGTTAGCTCTGTGAAATTTGAATGGTTAGTCATAAATGGTTTGCACCGTGCAAGATGAGAGAGAGAGAGAGAGAGAGAGAGAGAGAGAGAGAGAGAGAGAGAGAGAGAGAGAGAGAGAGAGAGAGAGAGAGAGAGAGAGAGAGAGAGAGAGAGAGAGACCAGCACATCTCATTCATAACATATGCATCATGTTCAACCATTTAACATAACATGCTAAACCCGACACCCCAACAAATGGCACAATTAACATAACACCCTAAACCCCAACAAATCATCCTAAACCCACAACCCCACAGCCATAACCATCAAAACAAGCCACAAGCATAATCATCATAACCACATCCATAAACATCATCAACCCCACCCACGTCCTCATTGTGTCGTACGCATTGCACCACAGGTATGTGTAGATTCAACATCAAAGCTGCACTTGTGTAGCATACACTTAAACCTGCGTAGAATGTATTAATGGTCCAGGAATACAGTCCATTGGTTCGTGAAGCGGGTACGTACCCAAGGGACCAAGCCTGGCTCGATTCGGGCATCGTCCGGTCAAAATGGCCGTTCGATGGGTTAGAAACACAATTAGGTCAGTTGAAATGGACTAGTTTTGCAGCTATCTGTTTGACGGTCCCGTTTCTCCAAACGGGATCCGTTTCAGGTGTTGTCCGTTTCGGCCAGCGGACAACCTCGATAGGAACCTGTGGGAGCAGACGGGCGAGGACCCGACGGACGGCAGGCCCAGTACGTCCTCCACTCATGAACGACGAGGACCCTTTCCCGGACCATGGCCAGTTGTTCTGCGGTGAAGTTAATTCCAATCCGTTGCGTTTCCCCCCCCTCGCCAGCTCGGGCAGGGGGGAGCAGGTCTGAGGACCGTGAGGGCACGTAGCTGCAGCTCCGGTAGTCGCCCCATTATCTCACCCTGAAATCGTGAAATTCTGCTTCTTGCTTCCGTTCGTTGTGTCGGCAGACATCTACCAGGATATGCTCTGACTAGTTGCCCACGTGACGTTGTACCACCCGGAACCCTAAATCTATCTCATCACATAGGCCATGGTACGTGTAGAATGCATCAATGGTCCGGGAACATCGTCCACAGGTTCGTGATCCCGATACGAACCCAAGGGATCGAGCCTGGCTCGATTCGGGTATCGTTCGGTCAAAATGGCCCTTTGACTGGAGAGAAGCGCAATTAGGTCAAGCGAAATGGACTAGTTTTGCAACTCTCTGTCCGACGGCCCCGTTTCTCCAAACAGGATCCGTTTCGGCTGCCGTCTGTTTCGGCCAGTGGACAACCTCGATATGAACCTGGAACAAACAGGACGAGGAAACGACCGACGGTCGGCCCGCAACGTCCGTCCGAAGTTCGACGTTAAACAGGGCTTCAGGGACACTTTGTCTGGTCGGGACCTAAAAACTGGGAGATGTTTCGGAGCCCCCGTGATGGTACGCAAAATTTCGACATCGTATTGTAGCGTGTTGAAGTAGTGCCATAAGTAATTAGTAAGCTGTTGAAGTTCATCCGGGGAGAAACCAATCTCATCAACCTTTAACAGGAGGGGGTAGGTGGGTGCCAGACACCCTCTGATAATTAATTCTAGGGGAAAAACAGGGGCCATAAATTGCTTTTATTTTGCTTTTGGGATGGGGGATAGTGTAGGCAGGTGCCTGTATTTTTTTTTTTTTTTGAAATTTTTTTTTTGGCAAAAAATCGGACGCGTCCGCCATCCGCTTCCTTAGCCTCGTACACAGTCACAGCATGATTCTATCTTGGTCGTAGTTGACAGACTCACTAAGATGGCTCATTTTATTCCAACAAGTAAAATGATTGATGCGGCTGGAGTAGCTAATTTATTTATCGAGCATGTGTTTAGACTTCATGGAATACCGTCATCCATAGTGTCTGTCAGGGATACTCGATTCACTGGAAACTTTTGGACTGCAGTTATGGCCAAACTTGAAGTCCAATTGAGAATGAGCAGTACGGAGCATCCTGAAACGGATGGCCAAACTGAGAGAGTCAACCAAACCTTAGAGGATATGCTTAGAGCATATGTTGGTGATAAGCAAACTCAGTGGGAGAAGTACTTGCCACTGTTGGAGTTTGCTTACAATGATAAGAAAAATGTGAGTACTAAGATGAGTCCTTTCGAGCTTAATTATGGTTTTAGGCCAGCTAGCCCTGTTACGGTAGGAATTCCTCAGAGAGTGCCTAGTGCGGCTTACGCTGATCAGCATCGCACGCCTAGAGAGTTTGTGGTAGGAGACATGGTGTTTCTCCAAGTACCCAAGGACTCTAAGACCCTTAAGATGGGCAAATGTTGCAAGTTGTCCCCGCATTATTGTGGACCCTGGAAAATTGTTAAAAGAATCAGTGATGTTTCTTATAAGTTAGATTTTCCTAAAACTTGTAAAGTGCATCTTGTATTTCATGTTTCTAGATTGAAACGGGTTTTACATAACGGTGGTAACTTGTTGTCTGATGGTTTGTTTGCATTCTAGGAGCAGGGAGAAGTAACCCATGGGCCAGCGAGGGCATTGGATAGGCGGGAGAGGCGTTTACGCAACCGTATGATCCGTGAGTACTTGGTCGCTTGGCATGGCAGGCGTCTTTCTGATGCTACCTGGGAGACCGCGCACAGTACCCTAGCTTTGCCATCGCGGACGATGTTACTTGAGAGGGGAAGGGATGTTACAGCTTTTACTCCCTGTCCCGGTTGTTTACTGTTTTTACTTATAGATGTACTTCTTGTAAATACAGAAATGGCTAAGTTACCGGCCTGTGGTGACCTTTGTAACATAAAAGTAAATAAAGCTGTTAATGATGTTTATGAGCCTCAGAGTTGCATCTTGCTTGGGTATAGGGTACTGGGTCATTGATTCGGAGTGGCTGGACTGACCTCCTAACAAGTAGGAGAGTTGACTAGTCAACATGACACATGTCATATGCTCACATGTCAGGGTTGAACGGTCAAACATGACACGTGTCACATGCTCACTGGGACACTTGGTCCAATGGATGAGTGACACATGTCAGCCTACTCACTTGCCTATGTGTCAGGGTACTGCCAAGTGGCAAGTGTCGACTGTGCATGGAGTTGGCCATGTGTTGAGATTTAGGAAGGGTCAGGGTTAAGGGGTGCTTGAGGA
Organism: Diphasiastrum complanatum; assembly: GCA_029204225.1. NCBI lineage: Eukaryota > Viridiplantae > Streptophyta > Lycopodiopsida > Lycopodiales > Lycopodiaceae > Diphasiastrum > Diphasiastrum complanatum. The sequence goes on from CM055106.1 coordinate 47,998,257, forward strand.
TTGTGTATAAGTGAGCCTAGCATTCCTCATCATAATCTATGCAGCAAAGGCTGGGAGGAGACGAGGCAGCCAGCTCCACTGTGTTTTTGTTTGATGCTATGTGCTTGCAGGGAATCAGAGAGGCTGGAAATTTGTGGTGATCAGTGCATGTTTTGGACGGGTGTCACTACGAAGATCAGGGAGAGCCTGACAATACCGAATCCATTCGATGGTACTGGAAGCAAGTATCCAAGCAAGTTGATTCCATCTACAAGAAGAAAGCACGTGAATCCTTTCAAGATTAAAATCTGATTTTTTGTATCATTTTTAGATTTATGTTGCAAACTATTGTAAGTGGTTCTAGAAAGTTTTTTGCTCTACATGCGAAAAAGTAATTGAAAAGTATTTTGGACATTCCAATTGATAGTGCAAGTGTAGAATAGTTTGAAGGAATCTTGCAATAGTAGACCCAAGATTCTAAAGTTTCTGGTTACATTCGATTGTATTTTGATTTAAAATTAGAAATAGAAAGATATAAAAGCTTTGCTTTAGTTCATCAAACAGATGATGCATTCACTTTGGTGATTGATGATGTTATCATGTGTGAAATGTCATTTTGAGGCTATCTTCTTGATGAAGAAAACTCTCAACATACCAAACGAGCCTTTGTAAGATGCAAAAAGCCTTCTTAGGTCATCATGTATCAGATGTAGATGTCTGTGTGCGGCTAACATCATATACTTGAACTGAGTTTAAGTTTCTTATCACTTCTTAGCATATGATGTTGTTAACATTATAAGCTAGGACCTTAGTTGCCCGTTCTGGAACGCGAACGCGTTCTGTTGAACTTGACCAACTTTTTTTTTAAAAAAATACGGTATTTTTTAACAAAGGAATTGAGATAAGGAACGGAATAGCTAATCTAGGATCAGCGAGAGCTTAAGAACATGGCTCAGATAGCTATTCTAGGATCAACGGGAGCTGCAAGAATTTTGTTAAGTTCTGCAAGATTTTTTTGGCTATAAGCAGCTCTGTATCAGCAGTCAGACTAGATATGCATTATCATCAGACAAGGCACGGACATCTAGACAGAGGGTGAGTTTTCAAATATAGCATTAGATTTCGGAATGCAACGAAGATTTAGAAAGGTCCAGTCATGTGCACAGCGCAGTGACAAATAGCACAGTAGCAACAGAAAGCCATACTTAGAAAAAATACACGCAAATGAGTATGACAGAGATGTGGAGGACGTGAAAGTAACCAATAGTTAGTAACTTCTTCAAATTTGTTTCTGCTTGAACTGTATGTTTTCCAGCGTTTCTGATATCTAGCATCCCGCAATGTATCATCAAGCATCGCTCAATGTATTATCAAGAAGTATGAAGATCGTGGCCAGCAGCACCTGTTTTTTTGTTTTGGAAAAAACGTTCCGACCCAGTACGTTCCGGAACGTATGGAACGGACGGAACGGACGGAACGGAACGTTCTGACCCATTTTGCTTGGAACGGGCTTCTAAGGCTAGGACCCACATCCTCAATGGCTAAAGTACATGTACACGAAATGAATCAACTACATGTGGCGTAATCTGCATTGGTTGGCCCAAAGTTATGTTAAATTTGGTGAGTAATCAAGTCCATAGTACGTATAGCAGTGTGAGAGATTGAGTCCATGATTCAGTCGACAATCTTGTCTATTGTGGCTCAGTCATTGACATGGTTGTTGTCACCTTCTCCTTGCAATTGATCAATAACCTCTAGGGTAGTTTGGCTGACTGCTTCTGTGTTTGGTGCTTTGTGTACCTTCTCTGTTTTCATTGGTTGTTCAAGTTCATCCAAAGCTTGGCTGCGTGTAGCAGTTGTCATGCCTGGTATTTTTGCTGTAATCATTTGTACTCCAGCCTGTAGATTGGCTCCCTTTCGAGCTGTACTATCATGTTCCTTTGGGTGATTTTGCTGATTTATGGGGTACATGTTGGCTGATTTTCAAATCCTCCAAGAATTTATGGTGCCATATTATGGACTTCCAAGATTGATGGCTGCTCCCATTACAGTATTTGCGCACGGCGATGATCGATCCGGTTGTGACTGTTTATTGCCGTACTGAGTGTTAGATCTGTTGCCTTGTTTGGTAGTATATGCCCCTGCCATGGGTTATGCATTTTATTTAGTAATGACTGCATAAGGGCCTGGTACATATCTATTGTCAAGAACGTCCTTTGCAACTTGTGTCTTTGGGGTTGTCTCACCATTGTTTCACTGGACCGCCAGCGGGACCGCTAGTCGCCTTTTGGTAACAACCGATATTCGAATAAAATAATCTGCTGACACTTGCAAAATCCAAGGCATTCTCACGTGGAATCTTCCTAGGTCCTTTTGCCTTTTTAATTGTGGAATAATAATTTTCTTCAATACAAATATTAATGCAGTATGAAGCTTGCTGCACTCTAATATCAGAATCTCTGGCATCTTTTTCCCATTCATAGGTCTTACTTCCATCACTGGTGAGAATAGATCAACAACGTTCGCTCATCATAGGGACAATTGTGGCTGATGTAGACCTTCAATTTTTCATGGGTGGTTGTTGGCAAGAATTTCTGCAACTGCTACAACCGAAAACTTAGGATTTCTTAAACCCTGAGATTTAAGCCGAATAAAATGGATATAGTTCCTTGCAACACCAACCTGTATGTGTAGGGCTCCTCATGTAGTCTCTATCTATGTGTCTTCTACTAAAGTGTGATTCTCTTCCAAAAAATGTGCCCCACCTGTAATTGCTGTTTAAACTCTGGCTTAATAAACAAATTGCACAATTGAATTCTTCATGAACGAAAACCTTGGGTATTGCTGATATGTGGATCAAATGTGCTGTATGTAGAGGGAAAATTTGACTTCCCCCCTAGCTATGTTGGTAATGAGCAATTACAAGCTTACAAACTTGAGGTAGCTCTAAACCTTGTAGGAAGATGATGATATATGCATGTCAGGCTGATCCTATTGTGGTATGAATAACAAATTGATTGACATTGCAAAACAATGTCAAATGAAATGTAACTGAATATACAAGATAAAGCTATTTATAGATGAAAAATCACAAGAACAAAAGATTCTCTTACCAAGATGGAGTTTTTTTTACAGTTAATGTGGATGCAAGTATGCCAAGCTCCCTCATTAATCCATTATACAAAATCAACTTATACTGCATGAGTTGGGGAGGTATGTATAGCTGTCCTCCCACTGGCTCATAAAATTGGCGATAGGTCCGCTAACTTAGGAGGGGACCCCTGTAGGTCCTCCATTGATCTACCACTCTAGGCCCCTAGGTACAGGTACGACTGGATATGAAGTCATGGAGACATGTCACGTCAATTGCACAATGGTCAAATATTCGTCAGTCACATATATTTGAGCAATGGGGAGCACAAAGTACAAGTCCAATAACATTAAATAGACATGCACTTCTTACACGTGCTTTTGGAAGTCGCTCTTTTTTAGAACGTTTCAATGGATTTTTTTGGATTCATCTATGCTTTTAATGAATGAATGATAATTTCTTTCATGTTTCTTATAGGTGTTTTACCATTTGACCTTCAAAGTGAGACTTCTTAGAGTTAATATCTCATCTATTGCAAGCCAGAGAATTGTGTTGGTTCTAGACTGAGATACAGTCACAGTGGCCGTGCAGGAAGAGAGGGTCCAGGGAAATGCTTTCGTCTGTACACAGAGGAAGCATTTCATAAGCTTGATGATGTTACAGTTCCAGAAATCAGACGCTGCAATCTATCAAGTGTCGTTCTTCAGCTCAAGGCATTGGGGATTGATGATGTTCTGGGTTTTGATTTTATGGACAAACCTTCAAGGTGTGTCATCACTACCAAAGACACTGATTTGCATTATTTAAACTCTTACGTGTAGCTATTATTGCACAGTTGGAGTGATCTTTGTGAAAAAATCTGAATTGAATGGTCTTAACATGTTAAACTGGAAATGATTAGAATGAAAGTTGTTCTTTAGTTTTAACATGTAAAGAAGGGACATAGATAACTGTTTAAGTTTATAAAATCAAAATGAGCTTAAACCGTGATAATTTATACTGGTAATTGAAAGAGTATTATGTGATTTAGTTTGTTGTATTCGATCTTTGACGATTTGGAGGGGTTTGAATCATGATTCCAATTCAAATCATTTTGAAACACCATGTTCATTCACAATGATTATTTATGAGATTCATGTTTGTCATGTGGCAGTGCAAAATGTATAATGCTATATGGGATTTTGGTTTCCACTTTCGTTTTGAAAGGATTGATAACAAGAGACGCACACACGATTGTGGTGTAATAGCATCTTTCCAACAAGAAAGTCAAAGCAGTGCACGAGATCGGGTTCCCATATAGAATATGTAGGAACTATACAAAATATTTATGATGTGTCATTTGGTGAAAGTGGACACTTAGAGCCACATCTATGGTTCAGATCTTCTAGCAGTCAAGTTACACATGTTTATCTTTGTCTTCTACACTTGAAGATGAAGATCATTTTGTTTTGTGCCTTTTGTTGGTGGGTATGAAAAGAAAATTGAAGGGAAAGAACGGCTCGAAAGTAAAAAAGAAAATGTTTCATTAGAGAGATGAAGCTATGTAAATATCTGACTCCCTTCACCTTTGGTCGTATGTCCCCGATCCTTTTACACAATAAGAAGTATCAGACTTCAATAGTTATATACATGAGGCCCATAGGCCTATTTATTATTTAGTACACCAAGTACGTCGGAAGTACATTTGAAGAACGACGAGGATATCAAATCAACCATCGTGATGTGTGCACTATAAACATGTAATCTTTTATGAAACTGTAATACCATATAAATTTCCAAATTGACATTTAGTTCAAAACTTTTGGGAAGTCATGGTGTTGTTGATAGGGATGTGAAGATCATATCTCCAACATTCCGCCTTGGTCGAACATCCATGATAAAAAAAAAAGGAAATTCAGCCAGGAAAACATCCAAGGTGCATGCCTCTTGCACTTGCATCACAGATTGACCTAAATTGCATGCTTTGTAACAAGCCAAGATAAAATCTCTTGTGTCTTCAAGGAGTTCATCTTCTAGGGCCTTAATGAAATTGTGAAATCTCCATCACCCTATAGAAGGATACCCACAAAATGTGCACACAAGAACTCTAAGATGGAGCTTCCTCTATAGCGTACGAATTTACAACCTGTTTCACATCATCCTTATCCCTTGACTTCTTAGCCTCTAAGTTAGCCTTCCTCTTTTACAATCGATTCGCCCAATGTCTAAGCTTACTACAATAGTGGCACTTGGTATCGCTCTTCCTATGTTTAGAATCACTTTCTCCGCACTTGCATTTCTCTTAAGGGAGCATCATTTGAGTAGGTTTGAATGCACATACGCTAGCTTTTCTAACTGATTTGCGGAGAGAATCTTCAAAGTTCAATGATCATCAATTTATATGCTTGTAGAATCTAGTCACTAGAACTTACTACTAAGTAGTAATTTGTGATTAGAGTCTAGGATATACTTACAATCTCCTCAATCAATAGGTTGACACTGTGTGCAGCGCATGGAGTCCCAAAGATAGTGGGGTAATTCTCCATCATCAAATCACCCACGGGCTTGCAATTTGCCTCATTGTTAGTAATGACTCGCACAACATTGTCAGTCCCCACATCCTTGATGGCTTGCTTGATGTGTGAGTAGATGTGCTCACCTATAACAAATTGCAATGAGCATTGAGCGTCATATTTCAATATGTAACATTTTAAAACCCTGAGTGAGCATTGACTCTTGAGTAAGTAGCATCAAAATGATTGAAATTTTGATCAGAAATGAGCATTGAAATCCAACATGTGTCATGAACTTGTTACTTACTTGAAATGTTGGTGCCAGGTACCCATGTGTCGACGGCTCTCAAAAAATGGTGCCCACGTAGGAAGACACAGAAATCAATGATACATCACCTCTTGCTATCACTCCAACCACTAGTCATGATGGTGCACCCAAATTGTTTCCAAGGTGGCCCCTATCAAGGCAACATTCTCTACCATATCCCTCCAAGCGGTAGTCTTTGCTAGATAGAAGAGGAGGTCACAAAGGTAGGACAATCTTGTGATAGACACAATTGCCCTAGTATTGTTGTCACCCGGAAATGATTGCAAATATTACTCTCTACCCTTTGCCTCTGTCACTCTAAGATGCATGCCTAGCTGAAGCAAGTAATCCCATTGCAACAAATGAAATCAAAAAACATTTAATCACTACAAGTGACAATGCAAATTCATCATTCAAATTTCAAATTTCAAATTTCAAAAGCAAAAGAATCAACCTTCAGGTCACAAGTGTAGGATGCACTTGCAACTGGACATCTCTAAGCTCTTTCCTAATATCTCCTCCTATTCTCTCTCCTAACTCCTAACTCTCCTAATACTATTGATTTCTAAACACCTAGCTCCTAATTTTCCAACAATCAACCACTCTCTCCTCTCCTTTCTCCTCTCCCTATTTTTCTCCCTTCTTTCCCTTGAAAAGAGGAGCACAAAATCCCTTTTGGGCCAGAACGTACAGTACGTTCCAGAACGTACTGGGTCGGAATGTTTTTTATTATTATTATTAAAAAACAGTCAAAATTTGTAGTAGTTGAAAGGCGGATAGAAGATAGTTTACAAAAATAACAGACAAAACGAACTGAGGTGAATCGAAATCGCACCACAAGTTACATTTCAGCTCTTGGGTTTCCAGTAGTTTCAGTAGTGAAACTACTGTATTAGGAGGTTGGTTAGTCATTCACTTTCAGCTTTGTCATCTGATGCTTTCAGCCAACAAGCCCCAGGCAACCTCTAATAATGTCATTCTGCTAAATGTAGACCTAACAACCTAACAACCTAACAACCTTTCATGAGTATAGGGAATACAAGGTAGGCATTACCTCATCCTGACATTGAGTATTCATAGCTTGTGAATCATAAATGATTGACCATCTGCATGATATTATTTCACATGAACAAAAACTTACCTCTTAGAGAAGCCTGCTCAGGCTGCAAACGAACCATCACAGCATCGGTGGGATTTGCAATAGCGCAACAATAGTTGCCCATTCCGACCATAGTAGCTGTCAAAATCTGATCTACTGGATGGCTGTCTCAATTGCACATTTCAGCTCTCAACTATCTACGTCCGTCTAGCGTAGATGACTCCAGCGATCTCGAGGATTTTTTTTGTAAGTTGAAGAGTATCGCTTTTTTTTTTCCTTTGTTAAAAAAATACGTATTTTTTTAATTTTTGAATGCGTTCTGCTCCTGAATGGGCAACTATGATATTATGTACATAAGATCATACATATAAATTTGAGACCCTCGTAGCTTGGCTCTATAGCATAAAGCATCTCAACGGCTCTCTAGGGATCCAAAACGGATGATAAGGGTAGTATTATTCCTTGTTGTTCTCCAAGCTGAATCTAAATTTCTAGTATGGTGCGCAAGTGTAGTTTCAAGGAAACGTTTTGCTTATTTAAGAGCATTTTGAGTATCTGCAATGTTTATTAGTCTAATGTTGAGTGCCTTCTGCTCCCTAGATTTCTCTTCAGAAGGAAATTTCTAGTATTCTCTATACAGTCATTGCTTTCTTTAAATTTTAATTTTTTGCTGATGTACATAGGTTCATGTTCTACTTTGCACTTATAGTAGTGATTGCAATACTTAAATATCTGATTAGGATATGACTATGTGCTTTTGGCGTGATACTGCAGATGAGAGTGCCTTAGGCTTTCCGGCTAGCTCAGTTTTGCTCCATATGCAGCTACTAAATCAACATAAATCAGTTATAATTGGTCTAAAAAATAAAAAAGATTTGGGACACGTTCTAGATTGCATTCTAGAACAGGTTTCTATGATATACACATACATAATACAGATAATATTAGAAGTTTTAAGAGACATGGACATCATTATATGTGGTATTTTTTTCACTAATAGACACTATAGAATGCATGGAATACATTGTAAGCTACATAACGTATGTTCCCATGACTCTAATACACAAATTAAAGTATGTCACAAAGAATCCATTGTCCAATTTAGAGAAGGTAAAGGGACATATCTTTGGAGCAGGGATTTGGAGATGGAAATAGCTTTTGGGGTAAAGTAAGCTATATTATATGGCTCATTCATATCAAAAGTTTCTTTTTGGGTATGGACAAGATGCTGTTCTGTAATACGAAGCTTAGAAGCCCGTTCCGAGCAAAATGGGTACGTTCCGGAACGTACGGGGTCGGAACATTTTATTTTTGTTCTAACGTCTATTACAGCTGCGGCTACCTGTGGAAAATTCAGGTCCATTCCAGGGACGGGCGAGCCATAGAGAATGAAAGGGAAATCAATATAAATTTTTCAAGCTGATTGGAACTGGTTTAAGCGATAGTCGTGATAATCTGACTAAATTGTTTTTAATAAATTTGACTGAGCACTGCAAAGAGAAATCAATATTTTTCACAACTGTTCATTATCAATGTTGAGGACCAGTTGCAGAATGCTTTTACATGTTGATCAGAACGTAACTGGTTGTAGTAGCTTAACTGGGAGGTCAGCACACAAACACTTCTCATGCGCAATATGAAACTAGAAGCATGTGCACATTACATGTAAAAGTATTGATTTCTCTTTGCAGTGCACAGCACCAAAGCACGGAATAACATATCAAATGAAGGATCACTAAGTTTTTTTCGGACATGCATAATGCTGTTCATAAGCAAGCAGATTCAATCAGAGCTGAGCGAGGTAGAGAATGGAGGATTCGATGGCAGGAAGGATTAATTTTTTCCTTTGTTAAAAGAAACGTATTTAAAAAAATAAAAATTTGGTCCCGAACGTGTTCCGTTCCAGAACGGGACAACTAAGATTACGAAGTAGCTGGTCATTCAAGTGGTTGAATTGGATAGAAGTTTACTCTTAGAAATTTAAGAGTACACTTGTGTAGTGAATTACAAAGATCGTTCTTGAAAAGGGCACGCTGTAAGGATAATTGCATACCTCCTCTGGTTGACAGCTCCTTTACTCGTCTCGAGGTCTGGATTTTAATTTCACTCATGTGTGCAAGGACAAGATTGAAATATGTAGAATAAAGTGGATGGTGATGATAACTGAGCTTGTACGTCCCCAGCATATATTAAGGAATGAATGGGTTTACCATGTGAAATGCCAATTTTTGAGATTCATGATGCTTGTCCTTATGAAGATACCCGATACCTTTGTCTCTCTTAGTTTGGAGTGCTTGTATATTCAAACTTGTGCTTGAACGACTACTCAGGATGGCAATTGTGAAGTCACTGGAGCACCTTTATACTCTTGGAGCACTAACAGATGAAGGGAAACTTTCAAATCCAGTTGGCGTGCAAATGGCCCGCCTGCCGTTGGAGCCATTATTTGCGAAGGCCATGCTTATGTCTGTCAGTTTTAAATGCTCTGAAGAAATGCTCGCTGCCGTGGCGATGCTATCTGTTGAATCGATCTTTTTTACTCCACAGGATAAACTTAAAGAGGTCCCTTTTCATCTTATTTTCGGATTTCGTACGTTGATCATTTTGCTTTAACACTAGCCAGCATTCACTTTGGGTAAAGTATGTTCATGGTTGCTTCCTTGATGCCATTTTTTTGTGGTTGAAATGCAGGTCAATTTGGCCAAGTTGCGATTTTCCAGCTCTGAAGGTGATCATATTACGTATGTCAATGTCCTGTGTGCTTATATGGGTGAATTGAAAAAAATTGGTGAACCTCAAGATAAGAAAGCAAAAAAAAGCCTCCAAAATTGGTGCAACATACATTTCATAAATGGGCGTTCTTTAAAGCGGGCTTTGGACATTCACAGGTAGTAGATAGTCGTAGATGAGTTCTTTTAGTAATGCTTGACTGTATTATATGCATATTAGAACCTTTTTTGTTATGGCTCATTACTCAAGAAAGTGAATCTACATCCAAAAAGTTTCCCGCATTTGTTCTCACATTATTACTTCTTGCTAAAGTCATTTTTGATGTGTTCTTGGCGCATTTAGGCTGAGTTAGCTAGTAGAGCAATTTGAATATTGTCTACTGGTAGCTAATTAAATTTTTATTTGAATAGATCCTTTGCAAGTTGAAAGATATTGCCTTCATTTTCTTTGCAGTTTTCCTTAAATTCTAGCTGTTGTCTATTTTGGTAGGCAAATACAAGGATATATACAAGGAATTGGATTGGAACTGCTATCTTGTGGGGAGGACTATTCAAGTTTCCGGAGATGCCTTGCAGCATCCTTCTTTCTGAATGCAGCTTGCAAGCAACCTGATGGAACTTTCAGGTAGCACTCTTGAAGTCATACTTATGGAAATAGCAATTATTGTACATTTTCATTCTTTGCACTAGCTCTTCTCTTAGGCCATTCAATTTTTGCGATAGCTGTACTCTCAGTTCATTTTTTGGGCATGACCAACGGGGTTGGCTCAGTTGGTTAGCTTGGCATCCAAAGTTTCTTTGGTCCCAGGTGCGAGCCTCCCCTGGGAAACCAAGAAACATTTTTTGATTAATTATAGTAGTCTTTCAGTTGTGGGCTTGTGCATTGTGTTGCTTAGTTTTTGTTATATAAGCTGTTTATTATTTTAGCTTAAGCAGCCAACATTAACCTGATGGCGGTGGGCCTAGAGAACTATGAATAGGTGGGTGTATGACAGAAATTTTTGTAATTACTTTAGTGGCATAAATAAGATTGCTCATTGACTTATAATGGTTATTCTGTGTGCAGAGCTTTGGCAAGTGGGCAAATAGTCTCAATACACCCTTCTTCTGTAATGTTTGGGAAAAAACCAGATTGCATCATCTTCAATGAACTTGTACATACGAATAAACATTACATCAGAAATGTTACAAGGATAGATCCTTTGTGGCTACCTGAACTTGCTCCCCGATTTTATTGCACTAAAGATATTCAAACAAACTTTTTGCCTGATTCCCAAGGGCAGAAACCTTTGCAAGATTAGTGTAGTGTGCTCAATTTTCTCTCTCTTTTACTTATATGCGGTTTGGAGGTTTGTGTCAGAGCTTTTTCAAATTGTTCATGCATGCCTTACTTGTGGCTTTGTTTTGGTCTTATACTGCCCTACTAAAGTTTCTTCTACCTATGGGCCTACATGCGCGGGTGGATGAGTGAGGAGCATGATAAAGGCCTGTGCTGGTGTTACCCCCTCGCTAGAGTCAAGAAGCAGATCCATAAGGCTCGACTTGCCCTTGCCCTTGGGCTTACCTCAAAAAAGTCCTGTGCCTCAATCATGCTGTCTTGGTTCTCAGCATTGAATAGCTGGGCATGGAGCATAAAAGGTTGGCTCAACCGCAAAATCAATTAGCTTGTTAGCGGACCCCGCTTCCTTAAAGTCATCAAACTTTCCAGGCCTCCATAGGCAAATCAAATCTAGTCAATAATGGAAATGGATGAGCATACACCATCACTGTAAGCAAAACCCTAAACATTATGGTGAGTTGACATAAATGCCAAAAAAGGAGTAAACTCGATTCTACTATGTTACTGGGCTCCTGCATCAGCAAATGCCTGCTTGGTGGGGGTTTACAATACATGACATAAAATAGACACTATCCTTCTAACTCGTCTACCATCCATCGAAGGAGCGCGCCCTTCTACTGGATGATAGAAACCAAACTAAGGGATGAATCAATTAGTTGCTGTACTTCCCTTGAATATGTATTTTGCCTCATGCGTCATTCAATAGGTCTTAACTTTGTACCTCTTGCATAACAAGCTGAGTTTGGTTTGGATATATCCATGTACCTCGTCACAACAATCCCTTGACTCATCCACAACATTTGGAATGATAACACAATCAACAAATGAAAGGAATTAGCTATATCTGCCCACTCCGGTGGATGCAAATCTTGAGCTGTGGGACCATCAAGTGAATACTTATCACTTTTGCACGCACTTGTGACACATATCATGAATCTCTAGTGTATTTGGAATATTCTCATTTAGTGATGCCCATGACCCCATCTATAACATGTCACAACTCCAATATAATATCTTGTTTGTGTCCTCCATGATATAGAGGCTTTGCTCTCTTAAGCTTATACTGTAGCTACATATTGCAAGCTGTGCAAAAGCTTCTAGCTCTAATGTCATAGCGGAAGTCAATACAAAAAAAATATGTGGGAAATAGGATTGATCCAAGCAAACTTGGTTGTGCTTTTATGATTGCTCTTGGAAATGAATTGCTGCTCAACGTTCTGCGCTAGCCTCCATATACTCGGGCTCTATTGTGTGCAAGCATGCTGCTCATGCTTTCGTTGGGGGCAAAATTTTATTTATTTTATGAAGGTAACTTCCTTCAAACATGCCTTCTATATTTTTTCCCACATTCTCTTGTAATTATAGCATCAAGCATTTTTGGGCATTTTGTTCAATTAAAGTTTTGCAAGTTTTGTGAGCTACTCGCATAATCTCAAAAACCCAAGTTCTATATGTAAATTTCTTGCAAGCTAGTCGGATAATGTGAAGAGCCCAAATTCATTCACAAAATTTGCCAACAGCCCCCTCACAAATCGTCAAACCCAAGTTTTGAAACATACGCTCAAGCGTATATCCATTTTAAATCGATGAAATAATCTCAATTGGATGCGAATGGTATTTTCCTTGACAAATTTCTTGCATATTTCAAAATTGCAAGAAAACAGACATAATTTCCTTCTTGAAAAATTTGAAGAGGGAAATTGCCACCTCTTCATCCAATTGACATTATTTCATTGATTTGAAATGGATATATGTTTGAGCCTATGTTTCGAATTAGAAAATGCACAAATAATACAAATTGATGTATGGACAGATTGATTGATAGGAGTAGTAGTCAAACAACAATGAGAATAAAGACAAAGTATATGCCTAGCTGACTGCGTATTGGTGTGAAAATTTCTAGAGTTTTGTTTGCAATACAACATTGGTTCCTCTTTGGCAAGGTTTGTAGTGTCCTCAAATTAGGCAACTACTTGTCTTCAAGCTTTATCAAAACATACATCACATCTACCATTTCCAAGAACATTGAGATTTACAAAGTGAAAATCCAATTGAAAGTTATAAACTATATACATATTCACATTAGAAATCATTACGTTTTGTGTTATTTCTCTTATAGTCTCATTGCAATCAATTTTTCATATGTTATAAATTCATCTCAAAAATTTAGGATTTATGCAAGATGATCACATATATTTTGTTCTTTTCAGATTAATTCAATGTTATTTTTGTGTTTTTGTAACAATATTTTAGCTAGAATTTTTTTTTTTCTAACAGGTACTATTATTTCACCTCAAGGATAAATATGGACACCACCTTTGATTTACAACAACTTAGGCTTGTGTTTTTTGAAGTGTTTTCTTTGCTCTGAGTAGGAGTGTATTCTCGAAAATTTGAATAGAAATCATGATTAGATCCAGTAGTGAGTTCTGAAGTCTTAATTAATGAGGACCTTGAATGGGTTCTATCAATCCACAAGAGTGATTGATTGCATTACTATTCTTTTCTATCAATCTTCAAAGCTAGAAATGAAACAATCTCGACATGTAAACAAATTAGAAAAAATATGGGCTTAAAATGGGCCTTTTAAGAAATTTCACTTTAGAGAGAGGTTACGTAGAGAGAGAATGCGAACCGGTAACTTCTGGTCGCCGTTTTCTGAGTTTTCGGCCTTGCTCGACGTTTAACTGGTATGGTTGACTTCAGACAATAGTTAGTTAAGCATGAGATGTAATAACTTCTCTTCATGCTCGTTCCAAAATTCGGGACTAAAGCTTTAAGACTGAAAATCTTGGTGTGCTCAATGCAAAAACTGAAGCGGGAGTAGCAGAACTTTTGAAATCACTGTATGCTTATAGTGAAATATGAGGCGAGACTGTTTTTCAACGCGACCTAAACATTACAAAAGTAAGATATGCTAGATCTATTCATGTTAATTTATTGTAGTTTGAAGCATTTACGGATTGTAGTTTTCAACAATGACAATATTCCATTTGCATGTTGTTCTTCCTATGGAATGCACTCCAATTATTAAGAAAAATTTGAAAGTTGTAGAGAATGCTGCTGCAATAGTTAGAGAATTAAGAATGAATAATCATATGAATATAGATTTGTGGATGGATGGATCAATTTATCCTAATGATCCAGCTACCAATTTGTGTCCAGATTTTAAGTCCGTAACTCATCTTCTCAGATTTGTATGTGAAGGAAATAGCGGATTACTTGGATATTGTCAAAGGTTGCGTGATATTGGAATGCATAGCATATCTTGTCTTAATCAGCAATTACAGTTTGCTAATCAACAATTGCAACGTGCAAATCAACAATTGTTTCATTATGTGCAACACACTAGTGCTGAAAATAATGCACTCAAAAATGCTATGTTAGAGTTGAATGCTACAGTCACTACTCTTCGGGGATCAAACCAAGAAATGTTAGAATCCATGGAAAAGTTGCGATCCGAGAGTATAAAATCTGTTGTTGATATAAAAGTTATCAAAAAGGCAATGATGAAAAGAAAAAGAAAGAGAGTACCGATGAAGAATATTGATGACTTATTTACACATAGCGGCAATCAGAAAAAAAGAATTCGAACATTAAGTATGTTTTCATATAAACTGTTTATTTGATTTGTATATGTCATTTAAGTTTAATTTGCACTTGATAAGATGGATTATTTATTTTTTAAACATAATATGAGTTTCATATGTTTGTTGCAGATCGTGTTTGTGCTCGGTTTGAAAAAATGAAAAATGAAATTGCAAAGACTGTTTCGATTAAGGTTCAATCATACTTGGATGCAAATGTGATTGTGGGTGCATGTGATGTTTTTGGGATTAGCATAAATGCTTATTCTACTTTTTTTAGAATAGTTAAAGAAGCTTTTTCTCAAGTGATGGTGAAGAATACTTATCTTCCGTGTCCATATCGGGTAAGATTAACAAGAAATTATTATAATGATGGAATGTTCAAAGTAGTTGGCCAACCACTTCACATAACTGAATTATACAAATCAGAATATGGTGAGCTCAATTACAACGATTGCAATAATATTTTTTTTGATATCGAAAATGTTCTAAAATACATTATTTGATTTTTTAAACTAGACGAACATCAAGTAAATGGAAAGATTTATTGTAATAAAATTGGATGAATATGAAATCATCAAAGGTCAAAAGTTGGAACGAGTGTGTGTCACTTTGATGAACAAAATTTCAGATACAGATGATCGAACGTTTAGTATTCAATCGAAAAATCACATATGTGGTTGGCGACATTCCAGGTATACATTTCAATTTTCATTTAAAGTATCGTTATTAACATTTCATACTTGCCATTTTTTGTTGACATGTCATGCATTACATGCTTCTCTACAGGTCTTGAAAGAGGACCATAAAATACTTTCATAGATATTTTTAAGAACAAATTATGGCGAGATTATAAAGAGACATTTGGAAGGTGAGAAATTTACAGTCGAAAACCATGGAAGTTTTCAAATTCAATGGCACCTTGCAGGAGATTTGAGAACATTAAAATGTATGTATAATGTCTCTCATGGGGCAACATCAAAACATCCATGTCTTTATTGCATGAAGGATTGCTACAATATGAATTTGGGACGATCAAACACTGGCCCAACATGAGAAGCTGAAGATCCAAATATGAAAAGTGTTCTGTCAATTCTATTAAAAAATGTTCACATATGCATTGCATGCTGAGGTTCGTATTATTGAAAAACTTATTTACCTGCATATTCTCCTAGTATGAAATCATAAACCGGAGTCTATGGCTAAAGTAGCAATTAGGAGGTTGGAAATAGTTCTGTCAAATGCAGGACTACATAAAGGGAATGTCACGATTGAAAAAAGTGACAGACTCTCTAAAAAAAAAGAAACGTTCATAATATGCCATCAATTGGAGGTTCTAAAGCAAGAAGATTCTTATCCTGTCACACATGCAAAGAATCAAGTGTCAGATACGAAATTTAGAGAGAAATTATTCAAGCCACACGAACACTGGAAGGAAATAATCAAGTGGAAAATGGACAAGTGTGGACCAACTTAGACAAACTCATAGGTGTAATCAGTAAAGAAAACCTATCATCAGAAGATATGAGGACTTTGCAAAATCATTGCACTACATTTGCAAAATCTATACATGATTGTTGGAGAAAAGACAACGTTACACATTACATGGTGTTAATCTATATCATTAACTGGTACTTATCTTATTTAGGCTTATATTTTTTTCTACTGATGTAACTAATAAAAACTCTTGTTTGCAGCACATCCTTCTTTATCATGCAACTTATTTTGCAAAGGAATATGGGAGCTTAAGTATCTGGTCATCACAAGGCATGGAAAAATCTCATTGGCAAGAAAAAGGAGCATTTCATAGAGCTACAAACCATGGAGGACACAATTCAAGAAATAAATATTTAGTTCAACTTTTTCAGTGGTCTTACAGAAGAGCACAATTTAGATATCAAGCTAAAAACTCGTCAAATGTTACGATTTTTCGAAAGGCATTTAAATTCATTACAAAAGAGAGATCCTTGTACTATATCAAAAGTCTATTACAAAAAATTGTTTAATTATCATCATCATCTTCTTCAAGATTCAGACGGATGGTATTGTCATGAAGGAATAATCTCCTTTCATATGAATCCAAAAATTCTAAATATTTCTTTTTGCTCATATCAATGTAACCCGAATAAAGGGCCATTGCAGATGATCTTTTTGTAGTCTTATTGAGAGTATAACCCAATATTTTAATTGCCAAATCTCTTTTCACAAAAATTATTTTATATGTTCCTCTTGCGTACTTATGGCCTTTTAAACAAACTGATAATGATTTGATGGCCATAATGACGGTGGTAGCATATGGAATAAAAGATGAATGATATATACAAATCTCATTATTTTGAAAGTTTTTCAAATAATGAGATAGAGACACATCCTTTCTCCCGGCTGATACACCTCGGACGCCTCCATGTCTCATATTAAAGGCATTTATTCAATAGCATCCTATAAACGAGTAAAGAAATTAAACCTAGAATGATACATAACACTGCAAACTCATACTTTAACACAGTGTTTGAAATAAGAAAACTGAACAATATCAATACCAATATAATATCTACGTACCAGATCATAATCATCGTATTCAATGACGTTTGCTCTGCTAATGTCATGTCCTCCAATGGCCTCTACATTTTCGGAGGGGATATACCGAGTCCTTGGGGGATAATTTTTTTAGAATTCCAAAAGTTCCTCCTCTGTAGGCAAAGTTTTTTCATAGGCTTTAGATTTTTCAATCATGGCCTCCAAGGCCTCATTTCCAGATTTCCAATTGCCATCTTCATCATAGTCTATCTCACTTTCAAGGTCATCATATGTGTAATCAACAATGTCAAAATTTTTTGATAAATTTTGTACAAAAGTTGAGAGGATTTCATCCTCTCTCAAATTCAAAACATCTTCTATATCATTAAATGAAATATAACTCTCATTATTTATGAAATATACGGGAATATCGAGTAGAGTTAATTGATTAACATGAGATGCAGATGGATGAGAATCAGAGAGGATTATAGAACGAGGGAGAGTTTTCTGATAATTTGAAGCCATAGATGCTTCAGCTTCAATCCCTATATCAATATATGCATCATCTACATCGACTGGAGCAGATGCAGATGCTTCAATCATTGGAACAATAGAAGATTCTACAAACTCGTCATCTGAAATTTCAGCAGATATGTAAAAGACAAAAGCCATTCCTTTGATTAGAAGGTGACATATTCTTTTGTGGATACCACAATATATATTTCTTTTAAAATGATCATGCAAGTTAGAGTGCTTTCTATTGTGTTTATGCTTAGAGGATGGTTGGGAATGCACAAGGTCCTGAAAATGAACGAAAGAAGAACTATCTATATCCTGAACATGAGTACTAATAATCTGAGAAAAATTATCAAGAAGAGAAAGTAAATTATAACGATTCTCATAAACTAGCTTATCAATATCAAAGGGTGCAAAAAAAATACTGGAAAAATACTCTAATTTCTCAGATGGAATTCACTGACATTCAAAAAATCCAGAAGTTTGTCATCTGAGGACATGGAGGAACTAGCCATATTGAGCCTGATATCGGTTCAACGCGACTGAATTATTTCGGTCAAGGACTGAACAATAGTGCACGCGTTGATCCGATATCGTTTTGACGAGAGAGAAAGAAAATAAAAAGATGGAGTTCAGAATAAAAAATCACGAAATCGAAATATGGAGAGTAGTGTCCATATTTATATCCTATTCCTGTTGATCACAGCCATACATTTGTCAAATAGTAAATTGAGGACCACGACATGCATTTATCCACCAATCAGAGTGAGACATATTTGTACCTCCGCCGGAATACATTAAATAGTCTATCACTAGATTCTTCGAATCATCATTAGCACTGATCCTTAAATTTGTACCTATGTCGGAATACATTAAATAGTCTATCACTAGCCTCTCCGAATCATCATTAGCCCTAACTCTAAAACTCTCCGATATCATAAAACAAATATTAATGAATATTAAATGGACATCATTGAAAAATGTGTACAAGGGCAATTATTACAGACTCTCGCACTATTTAAGCACCGTAAAGATGAATTTTTTTTCTTTTGAGATAATTGTCCATTCAGAACATTTTCATAAGGCGAAGCATTTTGAAAGAGCCGATATTGATTCCACGCGAGAGGAGAAGTGCTTCATCAGACATATCAAATAGGCGCGCGTTGATGCGATACTCCGGTATGACGAATCGGATATCGGATCAACGCGCCCGTCACCAAAAAAAAAAAATTCAACTTGGACTTCGCACGGTGATTCACTATTGGAATGCATTATGAATCATCAAAGCTTGCTTCGGGAGATTCCTCATACACCCAAAGCTAAAAAAAATCTGCCGAAACAAGCTTTGATGGTTCATAATGCGTTACAATATATTTTCAGTGTGTCTCAGATATTAGATCAGCGCGTTGGGAGACGAAAGGGATTTTCCACTTGGACTGCGCACGTCGATTCGCTATTGCAGAAATATATATATATTTTTTAAATTGTCAAAATTATTGGATTGCATTTTGAATGGTCAAAGCTTGCTTTGGAAGATTATTCATATAGTCCAAAGCTAAACTTTGATCATTCATAGTGCCCTCCAATATCGGTTCAGCGTGCGAGAATAACCTCATATGCGCGTCGATTCGATATTGGATGAAATAATGTCGTTGTAATTTTTCAAAATTATAATGATTGGATATAGAAAAAAGTTAGATATTTATAGCATAACCTTGTCAATTTTAGAAATTAATTGTAGATGTGACCATACGTTTCCATATTTACATAACCATGCGTTTCCATGATTACGGTCGTCATTAGCCATATCGACTAATCATTTTGATGACCGATGGATATTTAATTGGATTTGATTGACAAGTCTCTGACTATCTCAAAGTAATGATCACTTTAATCCTAGCCTCGGATCGCCCATCTGCCCTCGGATATCGGTTTGGTTTCGGTTCAGGTATCGGTTCGACGCGCTCGACCAGAATTCTGATCTTGTGTTCTCCTTGCTAGCACGCTAATCCACTATTGGATAGTAATGGTGTGGACTAAGCAAATAGCACGAATCCACCCTGGTGGAATCCCAATCACAGGAGGAGGTCAAGAAAATTCAGTACTGGATGGAGTTTTTCTAGACCCCACTATTTATAGATGTACCATTGTTTTCGCTTCAATTCATGGCTATTCTTGATTTCTCTGATTTCCAAAAGTTTGCATGATGATATGGTCCAATACGTTAGACTGGGGACTCCAATTCTCGTGCTCCCATACATAACAAAGTAATTGTATTTTTATCGGATTTTATTAAGTTGAATTTTTTATATGAATTTTGATTTCACATTCATTTTTATAAATTTATTGTTTTCTGCTTGCAGTGATCATTGGAGCTTATATATGTTGTCCTTATATGTCAATGATGAGGGTGTGTGTAATCTAGTTTGTTTAAAGATGAACTCTATAACCCACACACACACACAAAATTGCCAGGAGCCATATCTAGAAAATACTGGAACTCTTTCCAGTACCACATGCAATAGCATATATGAGGCTGAAAATGGTTGATGCAGAGGTAAAAATTTATCAATATCGGTTCGATGCACCCTTGTAGTTATTGCTTGGTTTCTTTTCATATCGTGCGCGCTGATCCGATATTCCATCAATATTTTTTGGATATCGGTATGAGAGATGAACTAGATGATGGATCCATTCTGGTTGAACGATATCGTTGGTAGAAACAACGATTGTCAAAATATTGTTGGCTGCGTGTTTGCTAGAAAGACGTCTTGATAGAAATAAGACTGATAATCCATAGCAGTAGAAATGCAGATTACTGAAATGCCCGTTCTGATACCATGTCGTAAAACGTGGGATGACCCGCAGCGGAAGCTCAAAGCTTTGAGCGTAGGAGCGTAGTATTGGAAACGCAATAGTTAGTAGCAGAAATATTCAAGAAAAATGATTCATACAAATTGCTCAAAATGAACAATACAGTAGTGAGACAAAAATTGCACTCTGATTAATATCAATAGTGAGTACAATGGCTTGAAGTAATAACTTCAGCTTGCTAAGCGTGATAACGTTGACTACAGATAACTCTGATTGAAAAAGAACACTAACATAGCTTGATTAAGCTTGTATATATATTTACAAGTGTCGGGAGACAAATATCTTATAAGCCTTAACTGCCATTTACTCCAGTTTGCTATATGTACAAAGGTTGGTAACCGCCCTTAGGATATTTGTTTGTCCAGCTGTTTTAGGGTTGATGATAAGTTGGCAACGTCGGTCTGCCAATGCAGCAAAAATCTGAAAAACCTGAAGGTGCCCTTAGATTGAAGGCATGTAGATCCCAAAGGTGCCTCTAGAGCGAAGGCAGGAGAAAGGCGAAGGTGCCTTTAGAGCAAAGGTAGGAAAAATGCGAAAAAGGCAAAGGTGCCTTTAGAGCGAAGGCAGGGAAAATGAAAAAAGATGAAGGTGGCCCTGTAATGGATTCCAAGGCATTCTGGCCACTGTGTCGCATTTTTCGTGAAGGTGTGAAAAAGGCGAAGGCGCCTTAAAAATGTTTAAGGGACAAAAAATCTCAAAGGGAAAAAATGTGAAGACCGAAATATGTAGTCGGCCTTTGGTTTTCAGGGTGCTCACTACTTGAACAATTTGTTTAACACTGAGCATAAGAAATCTAACAGGTATATGGTATGCAATGCCAAATTCTTTTTCAATTGGCTTGCACTACAAGATGAACAACCTAATCTGGAAGAGGTAATCTATACCTGATAATTCCTTATAACTTGCATTCGATTAATAACATTCAATTCTGTATTTGTTTTTTTTCATACTCACATTCCTGAAAACATTCCTAATAACTGTCTTTTTGTTTTTTGTTTTTTTCAGTTTAAATGTCCGAAGGTCTCCCCAATGGAGATAATGCACTTAAGGCATGAGACCATATAACTTGTGATCAAAAATTCATATTCAATTGCAGTGGCAAAGTGTTCTCAGCCCAAGCTACTTCCAACTGGAGAAATGGATTTAGAGATCATAGATTAGCATGACTCACAACTTGATGGAATGATTTTCAAGTTGATATTGATAAAAAGTTGGTCTCCCTTGATGTGGATGAGACACATGTATAGAAATTTTTTATAGAAATATATTTACAGTTTTCTATTGTTGTTCTTACATGTTTGTTTTCCTGTTATTAATTCAGGTTATTATTGATTCATCTTCAATTACTATGGTGTTCCTACATGTTTGTTTTTCATAGCCTTGGTCTGCCTTGCCTTTACCATGGTTTTTTTGGATAACTTTAGAAGGTGATCTCAGTGAACCTTTGCCACAACCAATCCAAACATGCGACATATGTTCACACAGATTTGTTATGGTAATGCTTCACTGAGATCATCTTCTGAACAAGGGTGTGAAAATTGTCAACTTTCCTAGCTAGTTTGAGGCCTAAATTGACAATTTTTGTACATAGTTTTGGATCTAACCTTTCACACATGTGAAAGAGACCTAGAAACTTTATTTTAGTATATATTTTATGTTGAAAAAGTCTCAAACTTTAGGATCTTCAAAATGACACCAAAATCATGTTATTTGGACATATAGGCCAAAATTGGCTATTTTAGACTACTAGTGCTCTAAAATTGGGTAGCAAGTTCTAGAGAGAAGAGAGAGAGAGAGAGAGAGTCATCTCTCTCACCTATATTAGGCTGAAATTCATGGAGAACAGGTTGGAGAAACTTATTGTATTGTTGAGAGAGATCAATAGATCATTGTCACAGTTTCTTCCTCCATTGAGAGCATTGCTTTGTGTATTGTCTTCAAGCTTTTGTGTATGATCTTAAGAGGTTTCCAAAAGTGGTAGGCTGTTGTTGTAGGCTGGCATGCTATTGTTTTTGGCTGTCATCAGTACCTTTTATTAGTTTCTTTTGTCTCTTGAATGCTTTTTCAAGTTCATGTGTATCAAAGGTAGCATTAGGATGCTTTGCCATTTCTAGCTTTTTTAGCTTGTTGTGCAAAGATCTTAGCCAAGTATTTTGGGAGTTTGGATCCATTCAAGATCCACTTTTTTCACATGGTATCAGAGCTAGTTGGCTGCTATTTTTATTAAGATTTCTATTTATGGTGATATTTGGATGTTTGATCAAGTTCTAGCATGATTATGCATTGCATTGTTGATCAAATCTTACTAACCTTTGTTTTGTGAGTTGAACTTGTGGATCAAAAACATATTTCAGGTCTATTGAAGATCAGAGGCTGAGAAGAAGTTATTTTGGAACAGATCATAAAACCTAATCATTTGTTGATTGTGAGACTTGTGCATATTGAATACTAACAATGTTCTGTTCAATGTATTGTTGACAATCTCCACTTCTGTGGATGAACACTCTCCTTTGTGGATGAACACTCTCCTTAAGTGGATGAACCTTCTCCTTAAGTGGATGACGAATACTCTTTGAGTGATTTTGTATTTCTCCAAAAGGCTGAGAAAAGCTCCCACTTGGATGAAAGATCCCCTTTTGGGTGAACAGATTGTCAACAATCTTTTGCATAAATTTTGGTGTACTTTGTTGAGCATGTAAAAACCTCTCCTTATGTAATTTGATTGGAGCAATTTTTGGAAGGTTTTAACATTATGCAAATGTGTTTTCAGGTTCTTAACGGGTTGAGGAACATTCTCATGTGAAGTGATCTTAGATCTACATCTAAACACCAAGATTTGACAAGCTAGTGAAGCTAGTCTTGTGATTCACTAAGTGTGCTCTTTCATTCACCTCTAAAGCTTGTATATATCATTTGCTGGAGTTTATAAACTTTTAGAAGTGTGGTTTACATGTGGTTTTATAGGTTGAATCAATATCTTAGTGTGTTGATCATATGTTGATCAAGTTTGTTTAATTCTAAGTATTCTTGGTAGTCTAGTCTTGTGTATTTTCTAAGAATGCAAGTAACTCTTCACATCATAACTTAATTTAGTCACTTGCTGGAAAGTTTAAGAGCTTAAGCAAGAGTATTTTTAGGTTGGTTTGAGTTTTTAATCCATTCTTAGTGTGTGCAAAGTGTTTCATTTGTTTCAATCTTCCTTTCTATGCTTGGAAACCAGCCAGATTCAAGATAGAAGTGTTTTAGGGTCCTAGATCTTCTGAGATCATTATCCATCATTTGTTGAGAAAAAAGTGAGTGCTAGCTGCATTAGGACAGAGCCTAAAAGTTGAAGAATCATTATATTCATGGCTTCCAATGGTGGGATCATGCTAGAAACTAATGATAGGTTGAGTTCATCAAACTACTCTACTTGGAAAGTGAGGATGGAGTCCTTACTTGAGTTGAATGAACTCATGGACATAGTTGCAGGAACTGAAGAGAGACCACCCATAGTTCAAGAGCCACAAAGGTTTGATAAGAAGGCTAAAAGGGCTCTTCATATCATTAAAATGAAAGTTACCAGTGAACTTCTCTTGGAAGTTGGTAAAAGTCAAAGTGCAAGTGAGGCATGGAATGCCTTGAAGAAGCTCTTTGAATCAAAGTCCACATCTAGGGTATTGACCCTAAGGAGACAAATATTTTCTAGTAGACAAAGAGAGGGGCTCATGCTAAGTCCTTAAGTGATGATCTAGGATGCATTGATGAAAATATAAAAGATGGTGAAATAGTCCAGGTTATGTTGAATGGTTTGCTAGATGAACATGCTAACCTTGTGCAAAGTTTTGCCATTCAAAGAGTCTTGCCAAGTGTGGTTGACTTGCAAGAAATATTATTGGCTGAAGAACATAGGTTGCAATCAAAGCTTGATGGTGCATCCTTGCAAGGTGGAGGTTAAGTGGCTTTCTTCACAAAAGGCAAACTCAAAGGCAAAGGTAAAGGCAAAGGGAAATGGTCCAAAGGTGGTAACTCGGATAATGATGATCACTCTTCCTCCTCCTCTTCTACTTCTTTTAGAAAGAAAGATAAGTCAAAGTTAAAGTGCTTTTATTGTGGGATAAAAGGTCATTTTGCAAATGAATGTCATAAGAAGCAAAGTAATGAAGATAGCAAGCAAAACAACTTTTGTACTTCTAATGAGGATCTAGATTCTTGTGATTATCTCATGATGTGTTCTTCAAGTCTAATGTCAAGTGGAAGTGACAAGGATTCATGGTGGATAGATAGTGGATCTAGCTCACACATGACTAGTCACAAGGAGTTCTTTACTTCTTTGATCTCTTATGTTGGAACCAAGAAAGTGGTTCACATGCCAAATGGTGGTGAGTGTATGATCAAAGGTATTGGCTCAATTCCTATTTGTCTTTCTACTAATAGGAATGCAAGGCTTGACGATGTTCTTTACATTTCTTCACTTTCAAGGAATTTGCTAAGTGTTGGTCAAATGTTAAAGAAAGGGTACAAGACAAAGTTTGTTGGGGATGTTTGCTGCATTACTAAGGAAGATGTCTTGATTGCTAGGGGCAACAGACAAGGTAGACTTTACAAGCTTGATGCATTTGTTATGTCTAACAAGAGGAATGAAATGGATGTTGGTGGTTCTCTCAACTTTCAAAAGTCAATTCCTAGCATCAATAAGATTGGTATATCTTATGAAAAGTCTAAAGAGCTTCCTTATGCTAGATCTAGGTTGAGATCTAATGAGCTTCTTGGAGATAGTTATTGTTGTGCTAACTTGGCAACTTTTGGTGAATCTATGATCAATGTTTTGGATCCATTGGATCTTGAAGATGGACTAATGCTACCTACTAGTCAAATGGAGTCATGTGGTGCTAAATTAGTATCATTTTTGAGCTCTTCTACTCATAGATTTCCAAGTCTTGGTGGCTCTTCAATGGAACTACATGGCAAGTGCAAAAATGAAAAAGGTAAGAAGAGAGCTAACTTTATCAATGGAGGTGATGAAAACTCTTCTTTGGAAATGGTTGTTGCTAATGACTTATTTACTCATTTGGAAAGAAATGGTGCTTTGAGCATGTTTGAAGAAAAAGTTTCTTTTGCATCTTTATGTGATGAGTCCAAGAAAGTCATTTGTGCAACAAGTGGTGTCACATGTATTCATAAAGAAAGTAGATCAAAAGGTTCTATCATGAGACTTGGTGAGGAAGATCTCAAGTCAAAAGGGAGAGATGAACGTGAAGTGTTCAAAGTAGGATGTACTTTGAATGATGCTTTTGTGAATGATAGTGAGGGTTCATTATCATTACCTATATCATTGATTAGAAGTCCAAGTTTGACAAGAAAAAGTACTTCAATCATTCTTATGTTAACTTTTGTGGTGTGATCATTAAGAGGGAGTATTGTGAAGGAAAGGGCAAAGGAAGAGTGACTCTTGGGAAGATCAAAGGCATGGATCTTACATCTCTTCATGAACTCAAAGGATGCTATGATTGTGGTGGAGTGTTCATGCATGATCAAGATGGCAAAATGTTGGATGAAGAAGACTACATGGAGCAACTCAAGTGACAATTTTTTCAAGGCAAGGAAGATTTCATTGGTGAGCTCATTGAGGTTTGGTTTGAACTCAAATGGGCTGGTTTGATACTCAACTTCATCTACTCTACTTCATGTTGGATAGAATTGTAGAAATCTATCTTTTGGTTTATGATGGTGACATTGTTTTCACTAACTATAGTGAAAGGTTGAAATCAAGCAATAATGAGATCTTGTGGGATGTTAATCATGTGTTTGAGTGGGAGTATCTTCAGAGGTTCAGATCTAAAGATGTTTATTAATGCAAAGTCCTTGATGTTTTATTGGAAGATCAAGATGTTGATCTTGAATTGCTTCATCAACACCAAGAGACAAGTAGCAATTGGAAGCTAGTCAAAAGCATCAAAGGGGAGACACATGGGCAAAGCATTTTGGATCTGTTTTTACAGGTTCTTGAAGGTTCAAGTAAGGTTCTTGGAGCAACAAGAAAGTGTCCTTTTACTCTACCTTGTTTAATCTCATGTATGAACATTGTCATGTCAATGTGTTGGAAGTGTCAAAATTCAATGAAACTAGTTCCATAGTTTTGCATCCTTTGGATCTTGGAGATGGAATAGTTATCATTGCTGGTTTTTATGATCAAGTTCATGCATTGATTCAAATCTTGAAAGATATTGAAGTGGTCAATATGTTTACTTTTGAGCAAATTTCAAGATCTAGCATTCGAGTGTTGGCAAATTGGCAAATTGTTGACAATGTAGGATCAAGGGTTGTGTGCAAATCTTGTGGAGATACTTCAAGTATTTCAAGTTCAGGTTTTGCTCATTCAAATGGAGCAGAGAACACATCAGTTTGGCATTCATTCACTCAAGGGCTTTCATGGATTGGAGATCTACAAAGGCAACGTGGTGATGGAGGTTCATTCATGGAGATACATGGTGCATTCACTATGGGCATAGTGGAATGTGGAGGAGGCATGCAAACACTTGTTGGTTACTTTCACTTACAACTTGTTTGCTGCTGTTTTATAGAGAGTTCAAAGGTGGATACATGGAGGAATCCTTTCATTATGATTCTATGTTCATTTACATGTATCTTGTTCACCATTCTATGTAAAATTGATGTAAGAAATAGTGAAGAATCCTATATGGACACTATTATCTATATCAATTATGTTGTACTTCATATTGTACATATTAGAACACTTGAAAAGAGATCTATTATCATGATGGAGATCATTCTTAGGTTGGAGCAAAGTAGTGTTGTAAAACTAGCAATTTAAGTTGAAGAGGGAGTGTGAAAATTGTCAACATTTCCTAGCTAGTTTGAGCCCTAAATTGGCAATTTTTGTACATAGTTTTGAATCTAACCTTTCACACATGTGAAAGAGACCAGATACTTTTATTTTAGTATATATTTCATGTTGAAGAAGTCTCAAACTTCAGGACCTTCGAAATGACACCAAAATAATGTTATTTGGACATATAGGCCAAAATTGGCTATTTTAGGCTACCAGTGCCCTAAAATTGGGTCCTAAGTTCTAGAGAGAGGAGAGAGAGTCATCTCTCTTTCACCTATATTAGGCTGAAATTTGTGGAGAACAGATTGGAGAAACTTATTGTATTGTTGAGAGAGATCAATAGATCATTGTCACAGTTTCTTCCTCCATTGAGAGAATTGCTTTGTGTATTGTCTTCAAGCTTTTGTGTATGATTTTAAGAGGTTTCCAAAAGTGGTAGTCTGCTGTTGTAGGGCTGGCATGCTGTTGTTTTTGGCTGCCATCAGTACCTTTTATTAGTTTCTTTTGTCTCTTGAATGCTTTGTCAAGTTCATGTGTATCAAAGGTAGCATTAGGATGCTTTGCCATTTCTAGCTTTTGTAGCTTGTTGTGCAAAGATCTTAGCCAAGTATTTTGGGAGTTTGGATCCATTCAAGATCCACTTTTTTCACAAAGGGCAAGCGTCAATTCGATATCTGATTGTAGTGGTAACTGGAGTTCAAGTGCCCGAAGATCTCCCCAATGGAGATAATGCATTTCCTGCAAGAGACAATGAATCTTGTTATCAAAAACTCATATTATCTAGTTGCAATTACATTGTGTTCTGCACCATGGAAATGGAGATCATAGAAATGAAAGAGCCTCATAGAAAAAGTGGTTCATATATTTTCAAAAATGATGTATACAAAAAATGTATTACATAATAAAAAATTCCATTGTTCATAATCTATGGATCTTCAATTTTGATGGATGTTCCAATGTCTTTGCATTTTATATGCTCTTCATGCCTTACTCTTACCTGCACAAGAGAAATTGTTTTAGTTAATATATATTTTGAAACTGATTCATTTAGAATAAGAAAAGAAGAAATATTTTTATATGGAATAACGTACCTTTACACCATTCAATCGAAATTGATAGTACTGAGATAGATCAAATTGCACATGTCTAGTTCTGATCGAATGTGATTGAGACACTAGGCTTCGTCGACCTCAACCATTGCAAGAATGTTGTTATTTTTTTTCACTGTTATTTGAAGTTGCTCTTGAGGGTTTATTCCAAAATCTTGATTAAGTGGCTTCCAAACATTTTTGAATTTAATCCATCTTCTATAATACAGCAGCAAAGTGAGCATTTGTTTTTCGATGTGATATCTAAATGTCATTGATGAGTAACATACTCTGCACTCAACTTGCTGATTTTGTTTCGTATCCCAACTAACATCCAACAACTCGACAATTATTTTAGCACTCAAGTCCTTACAAATAAACATTGTTTTCGTTCTTCAAACATTGCTTTTGAAAAAAAAAAAAAGCAACAAAAATAGTAAAAGATAGATACCAACTTAATCTATTATTCTTTGATCCAGTGCTACATTTTAACATACTCTGAATATCAATATATATTCTAGATCAAAAACTTTCTGAAATTGCTGCATCAGGAGAAATCCATTCCTCACTCAAAAAATCTGGTTGAGGATATGGCTCTAATCTACCAACTAAATCATTTTTATCAGGAAAATAGGTGTGATCATAAAAGAAAACTCCTGACTCTAAAAATGATTTTGGAGAACGACCTTTATATTGTAAAATACCGATATATGAATGTATGACATCGATTGTTCCTACAAACGACTGAACTGTTTGCCATTCAACAAAATTTGATGGATACAAATATGCAAAACCAACAAAAATATCACAAGAAATATTAAATTAAAAAAAAAATGCTAACTCTAAAAAAATTAAATCTGAAAACTTACAACTGCATTTTCTTCTATCATTTGGATTCAAATCATGAATGTTGAGCTCACTGTGAAATTAAGCATGCTGAACCAAAACTTTTGTGATAGATTGACCGGTAGGCGATACTTTAAAATCCATTCTCCTGCCTTTCCAAGAGCTTCTATATATGTTATCCGATCTTTTTCTTTCCTGGAATGAGTCTTTTGCAGAGGAATGCATCAAGATCCATTGATATTTTCGATATATTCTTGGAATCCATTGATCTTCTGCATTTTTTTCATTGCAAACATTGATTGCATCAATGGTTCCTCTTGGTCTCCAATTATGTGTAGCCATTAGTCGAAAATACGTATGCGCAAGCAAAAAACGAAGAGAATGAAGAGATTGAGAGGTAAACCTAAGAATGATAATCCAAAATAAGAGATAGAATGAAGAGAATGAGAGGTGTACCTATGAATGACAAAAAATTCCTAAACTACAAGCCCACGAAGCTGAAAACCAAGAGCCCTAAAAACCAGCCTGTATAAAACCTCTCCAACAGCAATGGGACGCACGTCACCGCTAGACTTATCCAAGGCTATCAACGAGCAGCACCAAGAATATGAGCAATAGAAAGAGGAATACGCCCATAAGCTACGGAAGAGCAAACCAAATCCGCTAGCGGAATCATTAGGAGAGAAACAATCACGAAGATGCTCAAAAACCATACCAGAAGGACCGCCGGTTGACAGATGAGGGCTGCGTAGAAAAGCATTAAGAAAATGAGATTCTGAGAGTTGCAAATCGGAATTAGGTTCAAAGTCCTCAACAAAAGAGGGAAGACAGTCATTTGCCGGTGGATGAAGAAGCTCCAAAGCCTGAAGGGTGGTAGCAGAAGGAGAGCTGGACTTGTAGGAGCTAGAGCACGAACTGCACGAGAATACTCACCCACTTGCCCAAGTAAAACACAGCGACGCAACCGACGATGAACGGGGGATATAGAAATACCATCCGAAGTAGAATCCCGCTGAACAACGCATGAGAGCCGGACGCTTAGAGATAGGAGCAGCTTACTACACCTTACACCGTCATGCAACTATCCTCAAGCACCTCCTTATCACTAATAAAGAGTGATTTGCCGTAAAAATTTGCTTTTCCACTACTAAACCTTTTCACAACGAACCCACCAAACAAGCCTTGACGAGGTAGAAGCATCAGCAGAACTTGAAATATGCCCTCCAAACTTTAAATTGTAGGATGGCTCCACCGTAACTTGATGAATCTGAAGTAATTTAACGTTGAGCTTGAGAAGGTCCCATGCATCCTAAACAACGGTCAACCCCTTGCAATTTACAACCAGACCTGTTTATTAGGCTTTCAGCTCCATCTTTGCTGACGTCGCGTGTCACTGCCTCATAGGACAATGGACGTGTCGTGTCGTCTTTATTCCTTGCTTCGTCTTTAGAAAAAGGTCTAGTCGTCTAGTCCTCCTCATGAGAGAGAGAGAGAGAGAGAGAGAGAGAGAGAGCGAGAGAGAGAGAGAGAGGGTGCGTTGATCGTTCGAAGCAGCAGCGATGGCGTACGTTTCTGCAGGTAATCTCGCGCATTCTTTTCGTAATGACCTTCAAACATCTGTAGGCCTAATTTGGGACTCATAATGTATTTGCGCTTTTTTGAAATAGATCAGATAAAATCTAGATGGTGTGGATTTTCCAACGGTAGATTGAATCTTCAGGCAAGAATCTTATCTGACATCCCTGGATTCTTCACCAGTAACAATTCTCTACCTGTAGCTCGTTTCAAGATGTTTTATGGTTCTTAGACATCATGGATCACCTCCGGCTAGTCTTTCGGATTTCTTCAATGAACCCTAATTAGCTGATGTTGTTCCGAAGGGATTTTCTCATTCAGTTTTTGTATTTGCTTGATGATACCTAGGTTTGGCGAAACTTAAACGAAATTTGGTGATGATGTTTCATTGTGTATAGTTTTGGTGATTTTTGGTTGTCTTGTTCTGAATTTTTTGGGGTTTAGAGTAGTGTATAAAGCTGAGGAGCCTGTGATAATATGCATCTACGTTAGGACATTCGATTTTTTGGAATTTGTTGCCGGGAAGGGTCAGGGATGGCATGAGTCTGCCGACTAGCTCTTGATATTAATTCCAGTTTGATGTCAAACTGTTGTGGTCAATAATATCTGACCAGAACAGTGGTCCAGAACCAAACAAAATGACCTTTCTTTTGACCACTGGTAGTTTGGTACTAATTCCAAGCAATAATTGTCATATCATCTTTAATTGAAGGAACTGAAATAGCTTGGGAGAGTAGCAAAAGTCATGCAGTATTCAAGATAGAACTTCACCAAATTTTTGCAGCAGCATAGAGGAGCCCTAATTTCGAAAAACCAATAGCCTATTGTGATCTGCATCAGTTTGAATTTACATAATTGGATGGTGCAGATGGTGTTTGGGAATTCCCATTATCCACAATAATCTTCAGCCTGGATGTTTCTAGGAAATCTTATTGGCAATTGTTGTGATGCCCTTCTGGATGGATGGAGTCCAACAATCTCGAGCCCTCATTTTTGGCACATTTTTTGTTAACACAAAGTCAGCTAGATATTCTCCTCACGATGTGACACATTATCAATATCATAAATGCATGGCATTCCTGAACGCTGGTTCCGGAACGTTTCCGGGTCTTAGCAGAGTTTCAAATTGGAACGCTGCAATTTTTTTTTTTTTTTTTGGTTTTTTTTAAACTGTGTGTTGGGGGTGGGGAAAAACAACATGTAGGGATGTAAAAAAAAATTCAAACACATTGCAAAGCATAGTAACTACTAACTACCAACTTGTCAATACTACTAAACCAAGGCAATTTCACTTAGGCTAAGTATACCATCAGATGTTCTTACAACTTGGATATCACTACTAAACTTGATGGATGTAGATCTCGTTGGTACCAAGGGTACCTTGGACTTTCAAGTAAGTAGAAATGACTCAGTGATGGGGATATAAGGATGTATAGCTGTTGCAAATATAAGATCAAGTTCCTATTATTAGGTATGGGACCCAAGTCAAAATATCAGTGACTACAGATGGTACAAAAGGTAAATGTACATTAGTTAAACTCTGGTACAATCATCAAAGAAATCCTTGAGAAGTTGAGCAACACCATTTGTTAACTAGAAGAACAACTTGCTATAGTAATGACAACTCCTTAAAAATTACTAATGACTAAAATAGGAGCAATCTTTGTCATAGGTAGCAGTAATTCTACTTTGGCAGGTGACTCTTTGCACCTGTGAAACTTTTGGAGACATGGAGCTGTTAACAAAAAAGTTTCCATTTTTTTTGGGGAACGACGTTCCGGAGTTTCGGAACGCAGCGTTCCGGAACGTGGGGGTCTGGAATGCCGATGCTACTTAGATCGATATAATTGGCATGTGCTCTTCTTTGCCACTACTGTAATCTTTCTAATATGCCTTGTCATGAAATCTAGATCTACGTTATCAAAGAGGTCACTATTTCCTTCAACTGTGAGATTTTAAATTTGCTTTAACTGATCAATTTGCCAAGAAGAGAAAAGTTTTGTTGATTAGACCATGGTAAATTTCATAGCATCGCATATTATATGTAATGGTACTACTTTGACTGGAAGTATCATATGTTTTCCTGCTTGTAACAGTGAAGTGGTCATTTTCGAAGTGCAGGTACTGTGAAAGGCAAGCGACCATGGAGCCTGAGTATGGTGATTGAGATCTTTTGGGCAGTTCTCTTCATTATTCGAGATTATTTTGTGACTATGTTCTCTGTATGTACTTATCCTTCAAAGTCATAGATTTAAAAGTTAAAACTTCATGAATGATGAACCTATATGCATGATCACCTGTTGTTAGTGTTGCTTTTTTAAGAACTTGATTTTGTTGCATTGTCTTGTCTATGATCAAGTTACTTGGAGAAAAGTGTAGATCGGTGTTGCAAGAAGAAAAATAAGCGACGCTCTTTCCTGTAGATCGAACAGAATGATCATTGCTATTTAGCCAGATTGTGGTATTATGGTCAAGTATAGCATCTTGGATAAGAAACATTATTACTGTTTTCTCCAAAATTAGACCCCTTTTCTGTTTTCATTGTTCTTGAAATGGCAAAAGCTGCTAGAAACCAGTTGCACAGAATGGGTTTATAAATATGAAGTGGTTCTGCAGTGAACATTTTGACTAGTGGCTTTTGAAATTTTTATGCTGAAATCAAACATTATTACTTCCTTTTCTGGCTCAGCTGTGCTGGAAAAACCTCAAAAACAGTTAGAAACCATGTGCGCTGTTTGGGCTTACAATCGTAAAACAATTCTCTTTTGCAACATTCTGTTGAGTTTGCAAATGGTACTGGCGTTGGTTTGATAGGTTTAATTTTGCCAGCTATTGGAGCTTCATCTAAACCAGAGATTTTTCAGCTCACGTTATCTTTTACCTGTTAATCTATCATATTCAATTTCTCCTTGAAAAGTTTGACGGTTTTTTACGACCATCGTTTACGCACATATTTTTGAGGTTCCAAATGCAGCTAAACAAGGCCTAACTGCCAAAACGACTGAAAAAGCTAATAAACCCTTACTAGACATCCTAACTCTTCACTATTTAACACAATCAATGTTGTCAACGTTTGATTGAGTCATGACAGCTTGTGATTGAATAGCCACACCAAGTGTTTGACGATGATCCTACAGTAAAGGTTGATGAGCAATCACATCAATGGGCTTCTCCCTTATGGTCTTGTCATTAGGTCTAGCTTCCAATGAGCTAAATTTTGAACTTGATGTCAAGGTCAGTTGTGTTGTAGTTGAACCTGAGAATGGTAACTAGTAGGAATGAGAGCACTCTGGAAGTTTATGCTAATTGGCATCATAGGCCTCATTGGACCCAATAGTAGCTCTAAATGAATTGACAGAAAATATATCAAAAGTAACACGACAAGCCATTCAACTTTTAACCTTGACAGAGTCCAACAGGCATTGTTGCACCCAAACTAGACCACATTGTACCAACAACATTCGGCAACCTACTTAAATGAACTGCCCTGCCCTTAAGAAATGCTTTAATTTGATACCCATATTGCCCACAAAAAAAAAAAGTTTCTGAGAAACACTCCCCCATTTCAGAAACTCAGTGCAACTATGATATCTATATCTAGATTCTAATATATATATATATATATATATATATATATATATATATATATATATATCATAGTGGCACGTGGTACCGCCATTATGGTGCCACCCAAAAATCCGCGGTACCAGGGTGGCACCATTTTTTAATTTTTTTTTTAAAAAAAATAATTTAAAAAAAAAAAATCTAGTGGGCAATATGGGTATCAGCTTGAAGCTCTTGACGAGAGCAGTGCATTTATGCAGGTTGCCGGTGCTTTCAGCTACAAATTGTGTTAGACAACTAAATAATGCACCTCTCAGTTTAGTAGTCACTAGTTAACCGTGAGCTCAGATCTGTGAGGCCCCTGTTATGAGGAGAAGCCATTACTGAGCACGGTTGTTAGTATAGGGTCTACTGTGAGACCATGATGGTTATGAGATGGCTAGATTACAGTTTCGGGTCCGGGTACGACGGTACGACCTCTTCATGATTTGGGGTTTGACCCCCTGAGCGAAAACACACTTTTTGGTGTTTTGCATCCCCTTGGTCCTTTGGCTGTTCGCTTTCGTCAAAACCGGCAACCTATATAAATGCACTGCTCTCGTCAACAGCTTCAAGCTGATACCCATATTGCCCACTTGATTTTATTTTACTTTCTTTTAAAATTAAAAAAAATATTAAAAAAAAAAATATTATATATTATGGTACCGCGGATCAGTATGGATCTGCGGTACCACACTGGATCCGCGGTACCGGGATCCGCGGATCCTGGTACCGCTGGATCTATGATATATATATATATATATATATATATATATATATATATATAAACAAATTTTTTGCATGCACTTAGACTTTCTGTTGGGACTTTCTATTGCTAAATGTTCCTTTGATTGATATCATGTTTCTTGCTACATAACTATTGAGCGTTGGGAGTACAGATAGAAGCCACTGAAGCCTATCGTAAACGAGCATCAGCTTCAGGTGGTCGTGGGGGTGGTGGCGGTGGTCCTGGAGGCGGTGGCCCATATGGAGGTGGTAGAGGCCCTTCTAGTGGCAGTGGTGGAGGATTCCGTGGCATGGACAATGTTCGTGGCATTGATCATGGTAAGTTATCGTTTTGCAATCTTATTTTTGGAGGATTTTAGATAGCAGTTATCCACGGCTTTTAAGGTGTAGAAGTAAAGGTTATGCTTTGCATTCCGTGGAGATTTTATACAGTGTTTTTTTCTTGAAAGATGCTTATGTTGTGCCAAACCATACCACTTTCCATATACCTTTCTATTTCCTGGCAAATGCATCAAACCTTCATTTGATCTTGGCAGCAAGAGAGAAAGGATTACTATCTCATATTATACTACAGTACAAGGAGGAAATCTCTTGGTTCTGCGGTTTATACCAAAGATCTGGGTTTTACCTGCCTTCAAGCCTTCTTTGGAATGTTTGCGCACTTCTAACTTGGTTGGTGGTTTCTGAATAAAGATAAAGAAGGAACTGGACCTTGTTTGACATTTCATGGGTTTGGCTGGCTATGTGACTTTATCTGCTCGTTAGATCTAGCATTGATTACTTGAAGACACTAAGCCCTCTCATTTTTCTTCAGCTTCAGCTGTAATGGATTCTAGTTTTTGTGCTGATTTTGGTTTGTTTGACATCAGTGGCAATATGGATTTTCGTCATCTCGTGCCTCAATTTAAGCTTTTGTCCTTTTCTCCCATATCTTTAATTGTTGCATATTATAGCTGTCTGTTTCATCCTTCTCCATCTGTTTATTAATGTTTGGTGAGATATTAATTCTTTCTTTCAAGTGTCACTGCTTGATATTCAGAATTGCTCTAATTTTTTAACTTTTGCTGGAATAGTTATCTAATTTGAAACAAATAATTTAGCACCATGTGACATACTCTGCAGTTTTTTTTCCAAGATTCAGGTCAACATAGGGTAAAAACAACAATTAACATCCTCTATGTTGAAATTGGTGTCTCTGCAGATGCTCCTGCTCCTTGTGGCTCCTGCTGTGGTGGTTAAGTTAGAATTCTCTTTTAGCTTCAAGAAAGAAACTGATGAAAAATCTATGGTATTGTTTAGACCACCTACTCATTCAAATGTTTTATGCTACTGACTTGTGATCCAAATTTCGGAATACCGTGTTATGGAAGTTTTTGGCAATGGAAATGGTCTATGCTCGTCTCTTACTAGATAGATAGGCCTGTACAAACTAGCAAACTTTAATGGATATGCAACCATAATCCTGTGGCATAAACCTTCAAATCCTTTATCACACGATATGTGAAGCATTTTTTTTAAATGTATTGGAAGAAACTACTGACTTCGGGTTCTTTGACAGTGTGGTGGTGAGCAACCATAGAAGCTTAATTGCTAAAAAAAGAAAAGAAAAGCTCTCATTAACATAGTTGATGAGAGCTTTTCATCTATAGACCAATTGCATTCACTCAAATTCATGCATGATCTTCCTACAGGAGTAATCTATGAAATGTGGGTCTAACAAGCCTTTTGGAGCTCTACGCTTGGCTTGTATGTCTAATCTCTAATCATATGAAAAAATTATGCACATGTCCAAGAGTACTTAATTGGCGTACGATGAATTTGACCAAAAAGCGACCATAAGAGATGATTAAAAATTTTTGCAAATTTTTAGAGATGATCAATATGGTTTATATAGCACTTGACTAGATAATTTGAATGGTCATAGCTATTTTTACACAACTTCAACTCAAAATGCTTTTTGATGAGCATGTTACTATGTTTGTATTATGCACTTTTATGTAAGATAGGCAACCGTAAAAAAATAGCGTTGTTAATGGTGTTTGCACATAGTTGCAGACAATGTATTTCTTAAAAAATACTGCATTGCCGATGTATGTATTATATAATTGTGTATGAAACGACTTATCATACACAGTTGCAGCGAATCGTGATTAGTTGGTTTCGCGATTTGCAAATTGCAAATATGCGGCTTCTCGCAAATTTTTTTGACCTGAAGTGTACTGAAATTGGCCTATAATATGCTGGAATTGAACCTGAAACTACTGGAAACCCATTTACTCTCAATCCTCTATGTTTGCTCTTTCTTTTGATACCCAATGTACGTACAAAAAAATAAAATAGATTTGTGACCCGAGCGATTTGCAAACCATGATTTGGACCACAATTCAGAGTCGCGGTGCATCTATGTTATACACCTTTTACTTGTGAGCCCTTCCCTTGTTTTTAGAGTGGTTTATATTTCTTGGCTTAAGAAAAACCCTTTACAATTATTGAGATTCATGTGCATAATTTCAAATTTGAAAGAGTGCACACAACAAAGAAATATAAGGCTCAAGATTAACTGTAAGCATTGGAAAAAAAATTGAGAGTAAATTTGAACCATTCTTCGATCTGAAACCTTAGTTGCAATTCAGAGTGTTTTGTTTTCGAAAACTGAGGAAACTGATGGAACGCTTCTTTCAATATGTGGCTTTTCTTTATTTTATTCCTTTTAGGAATGTTGTGAAAATATAGCTTAAAATTTTTTGATAGAAAGAGGGGTTGTTTGGGGGTGCAATATTGCTTAAAAGAAAATGTAAATTGTAAATTGCGAAAGTTGTATATTGAATATTAAATTGTATGCAGTCTGCAAAGAGATCATGGTTTGGCAAACCTTTACATCTGAACTGAAGTGAAACATTCTTTCATGAGTGACATTACCAAGAAAAGGAACCATTGTCAAATGACATCGCACCCCCACAAACGGGCAGGTCAGTTGTTCGAGCTTCGAGCTTCCAACGTCAGCCCATGGGATTTTTGCCAAGAGGCGCTATAAACGAAGTTTGAATATATCATCCTTTTAATATGAAATAGTCTTTGAAAGCTACCAGAAATGCACTCGGCCTCCACACTTGAGACCTTCATGGATCTTTATAGCCAAGGAACTCATGTGCTTGAAAAGTGCAGTCATTTTATTGTGTAAATGTGCCAGTCACAATGTTCTTTCTTGCAATCTATGAGTGATGTTTAAGAATATGTTTCATTGTCATGGAAGGCTCGTCTTTATATCATGATAGCTCGGGTGAGTTCATAAAACATAAGTTTTGCTATGACAAAATGAATTATCTTTTGTCATATTGGCCTTCTTTAGTTATGATTGCTTGGAATGCTTCTAAAGAGTTTTAATACTTGATTGATAGCTTCTTTGGAGGTCATCATCATTTGACCTCGCACAATATTTGTAGGGTAAGATGCAATACAAATTGTAATACCCCAACCAAGCAGGACAACTGGAAGAAAATGGCCAATGAACTCATGTGCTTTGATCCACTAATCAATATGTCTACTAATGTTTTCCACCATATTTCTCTGATCAGCACATAAATCATTTTTACAAAAATTGTCTATAAAAAAGATAAAAAATCATTAAGAGGTTTGGCCGCACCTAATATATATCTTCCCTTACATGGTTTCCATCCTTTTCACCACATTGCACTTCGAACCTTTGCATCTATCCCGTGCTTTGTTTGTTTCCATATTTTTGCATTGAATCAGCTTTCGGTCAGTTGCACTGTGCACAGTGTAGATCATATGTTCTTTACAAGTGAATTTCCATCTAGTCTTCTTATTTCGAAGTGCTTACAAGGAACATAGATGAGTTTCTTTTAGAGCTATTGGAATTGCATGACCTTCTTAATGATTTTTTTATTGATGTCATCTGTGGATCAACATTTTGATACTTATGCATTAGAATTATTCTTTGTGCAGATTCTAATCCTTTTTTTTAACCGTTATGTGCGAAGATGGAAGCAAGGTTGCCTTGACCATGGGAGCTCCAAACATAACTTGTAGTGGCTAGAAGATTCCAAAAAAAAGCAAATAACACAAAATTTGAATCATGCAAAGCTACAGATGAGTTTGCTAAAACATAAATGAATCCTTGCATTCTTTCAAATAAAGAACCCGAGAAATTGTCAAATTGATCGAACATAAGTCGCATCGTAATTAACGAAACAAAAAAGTCAATAATGAAATATAGCATCGTCTGAAAAATAAGAAGAAAGAACATTGTTCCTAGCAAATGCAAAACTCAACATGAAAAGGTAGCTTTTTGGCTGTATGAACACTTGCCAAAGAATTGGAACGTTGCACAACTCAATCTAAGCTTATTGTAGCTGTTATTCTTTGTTAAATTCAAATGGTAATTTCAAAAGGCCAAAAGAACTTAATGATGAAGAGTAGGTTTTCACTGTCAAAGGTGTAGTTTCCATGCTATAAATGTGTTCTCTAGATTGGAAATATTTTTTATCTACTTCCAAAGGATAATATTCGGCCACTGCGGTCTACCTTATTTAGCCACTAAGGTCTAGCTCTTCATATTGTAGGCACATACATTATGGTTAGACTAGCAGTCAGTCTCATGTTGTATGTCACATTTATTGCAATTTGAAACATATGCATAATAGACTAGATTTGTCAGTTTGATCATACAATGCACCTTGCAAGATTTTCAGTCGACAGACAAAATCTTCAAGAAAAGTTATACATTCGAAAACAAATGATGAGTTAATGAAAATCATCGAGATTTGTCCTTACAAGTAATATGACTAACTAGTTTGTAAAAGATCAAAAAGTCATCTATGCCAAGTTTAGGGGTTTGGTAAAGTTTTTTATATCCACCTATGTGTGAGTAGGTGATAGGGCCAATTAT
The DNA here is from genome assembly GCA_029204225.1 of Diphasiastrum complanatum. Taxonomy (NCBI): domain Eukaryota; kingdom Viridiplantae; phylum Streptophyta; class Lycopodiopsida; order Lycopodiales; family Lycopodiaceae; genus Diphasiastrum; species Diphasiastrum complanatum. The sequence continues at coordinate 48,038,387 of CM055106.1, forward strand.
GGCTTAGGAGGCATAATAGTCAAATACACATGTAAAGCCATGATTTGGCCAAAAGTCGGACATGAGGAAGTGTTGAAAGTGTAGTACTAAGGACCATAAATGGATCTTTGAATGATCCACAAGGTTGATTGTGTGCTTGTTGAACAATCTATCAGATACTAGTCAACAGAAAACAGGATCTAGTTTAGCAGCTTGATAGAAAACAAGTAGAGACAATCAAAGCATTGATCATAAACTGAAATCCGAGTTCCCACGTGTGAAAATCAGGTTGTAGTACGGATGAATTGGCTTAACTTTCCAGCACTATAACTAAGATCAGGTCTAGTTATAGCTAAATAAATCAAGGAGAAAATAAACCTTCTATATAATGTGATGTCCTCAAAGGATGCTTCATCACCGTCAATAGATGCTTTTACATGTTGCTCCATTGATGTCTCAATGCCTTTACAATTCTTTATTACAAATCTATCTAGGATGGATGTAGCATATTTAGATTGACAAATAAAGCTAAAATCACACCCTCTAATAACCTCTATTCCAAGAATGACGCTTAATAGGCCGAGATCTACCATCTTAAACTCTTTTGCCAAAGCAATTTTTACATCTCTAATTCCATCTAGATCATTACCACTCAAGATAATGTCATCTACATACAAAACAAGAATAATGATCTTGTCATCATGAAATTTTATGTACAATGATGGATCATAAGCACTCATTACAAAATTGATGGAAATGAGAAAAGAGTTTAGCCTAGAGTACCAAGCTCTAGGTGCTTGCTTGAGCCCATAAAGGCTCTTCTTCAAGAAACACACCTTTCCTTCATGCTTTGCCTTGATGAAGCCCTCGGGCTGCCACTAATGGTCAACCTGATAGTAACAAGCTTAGCCACAAGAGCAAAAGTCTCATAAAAAAACCTTTGGTTTGTAAAGATCCTTTTTCTACAAGCCTAGCTTTATGCTTACTTATTGATCCATTTTGATTATACTTCAATCTAAATACCCACTTGCAATCAAGAGGTTTTTTCCCTTGAAGAAGATCCACAAGATCCCAAGTATGATTCTCAATGAGAGCATCATACTCTACTTGCATAGCATCCATCCAACTTTTAGATTTACAAGCATCTTCATAGCATGTTGGCTCATCTAACATTGAAGTAAGAAAGGTGTAAGATGTGAAAGATGATGAGCCTTCCCTTTGATCACCTTGACCATCATAGGTGAGCCTCAATGGCTTGGTTCTTGTCCTTGTGGACCTCCTTGGAGTTCTTGGAGTTCTTGCATCTTGAGGTGGATCCTCAAGGTCTTCTTCATTTGGAGGCTCCTCCTCCATCCTAGCATGATCCTTGGCATCAAGATGATGGTTCTACTCCACTTATCTTACATTCTTGACTACTTGCAGTATAGATTGATCTATGTAAATCATTGTAAGAAAATAAAGTGGAGAAAATGTCCTTTTGATATGTCATGTGGGAACTAGCCCCACTATCAATCCACCAAGAATCATTGGTGTTGCTCTTGGATGATGGTGTTTTGTTGGAAACCATCAAGGAGGAGTCTTCTTCATCCTCCTCCTCCTGATGTGCAATGTTGCTTTGTTTGCTCTCTTGTGCCTTCTTCTTCTTGAGACATTCTGATGCAAAATGTCCTTTCTTTCCACAGAAAAAACATTTGTACTTGGACTTGTCTTTGATCTTGCCCTTTGAGCTTGAAGCCTCATCCTCCTCCTTGGTCTCCTTGAAGTGCTTCTTCTTGCCATTGGTCTTCTTCTTGCCTTTGAATGAGAAATTAGCTTTCTCATCACCATCCTGCAGAGAAATAGCATTCATTCTTGCATTGGTATGCATCATCCTACACTCTTCAGCCACTAATACACTATGAAGCTTTTCTATAGTGGGCAAAGTGTCTTCGATTGCAAAGCTTAGGACCAAATTTGAAAAGTCACTCCCTAGACCATTAAGGACAATTTAAACAAGCTCACCATCTTGAATCTTCTCTCCAATGAAAGCTAACTCCCTATTGAGAGACTTGATTCTGAGCACATAATCCTGTGCACTCTCATCACTCCTCTTCATGCTTTGTAGAATCTGATTCCTAAGCATGAGAACCCTCGAAGTGTTACTAGACTCATAGATTGATTTTAAAGATTCCCAAGCCTCTTTAGCACTTTTACATGATGATACTTCCCTCAAAAGATCATTGCTTGCATTCATCTTAATACAGTGAAGTGCAAGCCTAGACATTTTCTTGTATCTCACTAATTCCTATGCACCTAGAGGTTCATCTTCATCATCAATTAGAAACTCATAAAGATCCTGGAGCACCATGGGTGACTCCATCCCCACTTTCCAAATATCATAATTGGTAGAAATTAACCTCTCACTAGCTTCTAGAAGGTAGGCTCCCACTGACCTTATCCTACTAGTGAAATTCTACACACAAAATATAGATTTGGTTGAACTTGAAACTCACAAAGGTTTCTTACTTGTAGTGTTTCACTCAAATTTGATTTTTAATCTAACAAATGGATTTGTAAGCACAGTTCTATCACTCCCTCACAAAGCTGGAATGAGGATAAGATGAAATGAAAACTACTTGCAAGCAAATCTTGCCAATCTTGGCTATTTTTGGACAATAGAATGACTCTAACTCTCTCTATCACTTTGATGTACTTTCAAGACCTGTTTTCCACTTTAAGAAGGTCTGAAATCAGCCTAGATTAAGTAGTTCTCATAAAAAAAATTCAAAAGTAATTACTGGCAAGTGATCTTGGTAGCTTATCCTAGGATTTGCACCAAAAATTACATCAAACTGACTCCAGATGAAATTACAGTGATCCAATGAATATAGGGATTTAAATGCTGATTCAGAGTTGCCCACACGTGTGAACAGTATGGATTTTGATCCACAAGAAGTTTGGGATCAAATCTCCTCACCAATTCCAGGATACCAGCTCGCCCTTCCAATACTAGCCTTTTGCACCAAAAACCTACTAAAACTGGATTAGTTTCAAACACTGATCAATAGCCTTGTACTTGGCTCGGATACCATGTTAAAAGTATAGTACTAAGGACCATAAATGGATCTTTGAATGATCCACAAGGTTGATTGTGTGCTTGTTGATGAACAATCTATCAGATACTAGTCAACATAAAACAAGATCTAGTCTAGCAACTTGACAAAAAACAAGTAGAGACAATCAAAGCATTGATCATAAACTGAAATCCGAGATTCCACGTGTGAAAATCAGGCTATAGTATGGCCTGTAGACAGAGTTTAATGAGTGCCAAGGCTAAGTTTCATTGGAATCAATAGCTATCATTATACAATATGAAAAAATCCGAGTTTCCTCTTGAGGCTCCAAAAAATTTCTATCTCCTCACTATGGAGAATGGAAATACATAGTAATAAGGAAGTGAAAATCCAGCATGTAATAAGGAAGTAGACTCAACTTTCTTGCCCTAAAGTGAAAACCCTAGTCTAGATTCAAGAGTCATGCCTGGTAGGTGCATGGTAGGTACAAAAGTCATCATAAATCAAGGTCTAGATCCTACAAAGTAAGAATCACTACCAAATGGACACAACCACTCCTCTTGAATCGTGGTAACCTACATTAGGTCTGGATTGACAAGTGGCACTTTGGCCATTCAAGTGACTAGCAAAAAATATTGACAAAATATACATGGGTCGACTATGCAACCAACCTATATACAACTGCTCACCCTTCCATCTCTCTTTCTTCTCGTCCTACCCACTGTGACCTCTTTTCTCCTGACATGGTTGAAGCAACCATCTACAAACTCAAGAACAATCGTACGTCTGACATTGACCTCCTTTCAACCGAGCTCCTCAAACCAATTGCCAAAGTCGCCTCCCCTTTCCTGGCCCGCTGTTTCGACTACTCTGTCGTTAATGGTTTCCCCATACCTTGGGCCACCAATCTCCTTCATCCCATTCTTAAAGCAGGCGATGCCATGAATGTCCACAACTATCGCACTATTATGATTGGTTATACCATGGCCAAGAGATATCTATCAATTTGGTCCAATCAAATTTGAGCACACATAAGTCACTCAACCAATCACATCTAGAGGAGGAGAAATAGGGGTCCAATGATATTGAAGCATCCTCTACCTCGAGATCCTATTAGAAGGCATGATTAGTTCATTTGCATTATGAGTTTTTGAGAGTCAATGAAATTTCTACATTATTGAGTCATATTGGATTCTCTCTCTACCCGAGAGCAAGGACTTTTCATACTTAGTTTTTTTTTTTTTTCAAGTAATACTTTCCACGCACATGTATGTACTTGCTTGATGATTTTATGCATGTAGTAATGTGCTCTTGCCTTAGTTTTTTTAGATAGATTTTGATTATCAATCTATGTGCAATCAACAAGTCTTAGAAGATCATTATCACACTTTAGGATCACGTGTGAAATTCAACATGGTATCAGATCCTACCTAAGATATCCATGCATCTATCAAGTTATGTGTGAAAATTTGTCTCGAAATCAAGATCTAGAGAGTGTAGATACACATGGGAACATTCTCCACACGTGTGAAATGTACACACAAACGTAAAACATAAAGTTGCCAAGCTAGATTTATGGCAAAAACAATAATGACATGTGATGAGTCTAGTTTTATAGAATCGTTCCTAGTAGAAGAGGGAGAAAACTGGGACATGTATAAGAAGAAAGAAGCAAAGAATGGTAGATGACCATGTTATCCATTGAAATGAATGATGTTGGCATGTTTGGTGTATGCAGTATGTGTATGTTGAGTGATCTTGTTGCTGGTGCACATCAATTAAATGTTGTTGTTGTGAAGAATTGCCAAAAATTGGCAAATCTAGCTTGATCAAAAACCATGAAGAATAGTGTAAATTTTGTACATAATTGGGTTCCACACATGTATGGCCAAAATGCCACGTGGAAACCCACTCCTAATGTAGGTTAGGTCAAGTCAAGAGAGTTGGTCATGTCTATTTTGTGGTCATCCCTACTTTATAGGACCTACACCTAAGTTTAAGGTGAAAATTCGACCAACTAGCTACCTACCAAGCATAACTCTAGGATCTAGGCTAGGGTTTCATTTTAAGGCAAGAAGGGTGAGTTAAATTCATTATTACATGCTGGAAATCCACCTAACTTCAAGAAGGAAGTCGAAATTTACTATGTATTCCGAGCTCCCATAGTGAGAAGATAGAAAATTTTTGGAGCTCATTGGCAATCTCAAGCTAGTTCACTATGTACATTGAGTTTTTGTCATCCAAATGAAACCAAATCAATTTCTACCTGTTTCTCAGGTTGAAGGCCATACTAAATCCTATAGTACACACATGTGGGATCGGATTTCAATGTTGATCAATGCTTTTGATTGATAATGCTTGTTGTTTGTCAAATTGCCAATCTAGATCAACTTTTTTGTGTCTAGGTTTTTGATAAATTGTTAAGCAAGCATCCAATCACTCTTGTGGATCTTTTGTAAATCCATTTATGGTCACAATTGTTGGTCTTGTGAAATATAAGAGTTGATAATTAATCATTTTGTTGCAGAAAAATTCAAAAGTGAGTTGTGCAAGCACACTCATCTCTTCCAAATGTGATGGCAAATGAACAGAGTGAGGAAACAAAAAAAAGGAATGTCAAAGAGATATTCGTAGTCAATATTGTAGGAAGATGTCGAGGGTGAGTTTTGTATTTATAATGTTAGAATTTATTGAATTTCATCTATTCCATCAGAATTTGAGCTAAGTACAATTAATCTCAAGAATGTGTATCAGACAATTGAAATTTTGTGTAGGCCTAAAGCTGTGCAGGGCTATTGGTGAGACTATTCAAGTTTTTTGACTAGCCACAATTGTCACAAGACAACAATATTTTCTTTTCTGTCTAGCTTTCTGATGGCACCATAGAAACCTTCAGCTTCATTCCCCACTTCATGATGGTTCATCCGATTTAGGGAGAGTTCACTTCCTATCACTATTCAATCTATTGTATGAATTGATCTTTTTGGGTAGGTGCTTTTTTCTTAATCCGAAACTAAAGCAGGACTAGTTTGACGTTTAGTGGTCATTGCCATTTGATTTCAATAAAAGTATTATAGCTCTCGAGAAGTTAGACCAATTATCTATCACCACTATTTTCGAATCTGTGTGAGTTCCACCAAATCCTATGTATCAATCTCGTGTGCACAGCCACAAGAAGTAGCTGGTACAACACAAAATCAAAAGAAGGTCGCAGTCCTACAAAGAACAACTGGTAATAATAACCAATTGTTGTCTGTAAATAAGAATCCTACACATGTGAAGTACATTGATGAAGAAGCATCTTTCTCTTACGATTCTTCGTGTTACTCAGAGGAGGCTCCCATCTTTGATTCTTATGCAGATCCAGAATCACCTACCCAATGTGGCTATGTTGTCACACCAGCAGCCAAACTTAACAGTTGTTGGGCCTATGGGCAACAGGGCCATAGGTTCTTTACTTGTGAATTTTAAAAAGCCTATCAAGCATGCTTGTGAAAATTGTGGAAGAACTCATTGGTATAAGGATTGTCCCATTCAAGAAAAAGAGACTATGCCAGCTAGGCATGTCCAAGAACAAGCAATTTAGGTGATGACAAGGCAACAAAAAACAAATAAACGATGCTAGATCTAAGGGTAAGAACATCAAAAAAGAAGGGTCTTTTGCTACTTCAATGTTGCCTAGATTTTATCCACATCCTATAGTTGACCAAGAGAGGTATAAGCAAGTTCAAGATGAGCTACTACGAGAGTACGAAAATGAACCTATTCCCAACCGAACCATATGGACATATCAATGTCGTATCCATTAGAATTGAGTAAAGTCACAAAAAAGGACCACTTCCCTTTACCATGAACCAACGCCATATTGGAAGAGATGGAATGAGTTTTTTGGATGGCCTTTTAGTAGTTATTTTCTTATTCGATTAGATCCTAAAGACATTCATAAGACAACATTTGCCACAGAGATTGGTACCTACGCATATCAGGTAATGCCATTCGGACTCAGTAACACTCCACATCGACCTTTCAAAGAGTAATGCAGTTTGCATTCAAAGATCCACTGCATAAGATTTTAGAAATATATCTAGATGATGTTCGTGTTAAATCTAAAAATCATTTCTAAAAATATTGAAACGTTATTTCTAAGTCTATTAAAAAAATACATCTACTCAGCAATAATTTCTATAATTTTGAATTTTAGATATCAATGACTGATCAAATGCACTACACATTTAGTATTGATACAATTGTCCACTATGTTAAGCTATAACTAATTTATGTAGTCTATTTGTTTAATAGGTCCTAATGGTAAGGCATGTAAATCATGATGATGGTGAATATTTTAGTTTTAATAAGTAGCCAATAACTAATATTTTAGTTTTAATGAACCAATTTTTTGTATGCATATCAAAACAAGTGTAAAAACTATATATATGCATCGCATAGATAGATATATTTGGTAGCATCTAAAAAGCTTAAAATTTTGAAATTAGATGGTTGGTTTTTTAAACTTTTATTTATAAAGTTTACATGAAGCTCTTGCATTTGTCATTTCCAAAAAATGAATACAATTTGATGATTAAATTTAGACAATTTATATGTTGACGAGTTTATAATGATAACTTATTTCACCAATGTATTGATATAATTTCAAATGTCTTATTTTACACATAATCGATTCTCATATATGTTGATGCGATAGCTCATGCCAATAATATATATATGGTCGGTAGTTGCCTAAAGCTATGATTTACAATTTTGATTACCAAATTTAAAGAGAGTACATTCACTAGGAACATTCTTTTGAGTTAGTTATTGTTCTTCTCAATTTATATAATAATTGTTTCTCATCTTCATATACTAACAATAATTCTACTTGACATCAATTATAGTTACACTATGACGTATGTCATTTTCAAATATTATTGGTTCTTGTTCTTTCAAAACACATGTGTTGAAGGTGTTACAATTGGCTTGTCTGAGGTGCTTGAAAAATAATCGACCATCATTTACATGTAAGAAAATGGTTGTTGTTTTGTACTAGTTCGTGAACAAATCATCTCATTGTTATACAGAAATCCTATTATAATGTCCAAAAGGAAATACTATATTCTAGTAAAGCTATTTTGAATCTAACTACCACACTAAAGTGTTGGTCAATAGTCCCTTCCAAGTATAACTATAATTTGTGCACATTGGTGTGGTATCAAAATCTAATATTTATAGACAAAGTTTTGAGTCATCACACACAAATACAACATTTCTATATTAGAGATTTGGTTTTGAATCTATTTGTCAAATAGGAATATAGATGTAGGAATATTAGTGAATTCTAAATGAGAGTTTTACAACAAGCCAACACTCATCAATGTAAAAGAGAGAATAACAAATTAGATTAACTATTAATAAGTAGGTAGATGCCAAAATTGTTTTTCCTCTACATGTGCAAAAGCGTAAACTTTAAAGAAAGAAACATAGTGCCTACCACTCACTTAGATTATGAGAATGACATTCAACTATATTGACGCATCAGACATGACATGCAATTATTTGAAATTAGAATTGGTTCATGGTATGATAATATAAAACATATTGAATAAATATGGACAAAAATTTAGCTTGGTTTGGTTCACATTGTAAAACAATGCAAGTTAAGTTATTGATCAATGATCATGACTTAACAAATAGCAACTCATGGTGCAAGAGTGTCCACATTAATAAATAAATTGTTGTTAACATAATAGAAAAAAAATTCTTTAATTTTTCATTAAGGTACATCATGCCAATGAGTAGATTATCCCTCCAAACCTCTTGGGAAATTAGAGCACTAAGTAGCTAAGTTGCAATGCACTCTCATTTTCGAGCAAGTGTACTTGGCTCTACTAAACATCTGCAAGACAAGCAACTTGGTCTTCTAATGCCAATATAAACTAATGTGTTTGTGGTGATGTTAATGTAACATTAGAGCCATGCACACAAAAGTGTGTCAAATCCATGCTCACTTATTGGGGAATAACTAGGGAGAAATGTGTCGAAATTAATTATTATCTATTTGATGTGAAAGAGATCTACTTATGCAATTAGTTTAGAGATAAATGCTAAATTTTAGCACGTGTGAAGGATCCTAAAGAGATCATAAAGGAATTCAACAAGCTTTGAATCTAGACAAGAGCATTTGAACACAAGATAAGATCAAGCATTGAAATCAAGTCATAATTGCATGTATGAATGACAAAATTATGTGTTTCGTTTCTTTCATTTCCATTCGTTTCTTTCGTTTCTTTTCGTTTTGCGTCGCTTTGCGGTCCTGGAGGCATGATTGATTTTTGTGAATGGTTCGCGAATCGTTCGTCCTTCATTTGTCTTGGAAGCATGTTGACTTTTGAGAATTGTTTGATCTTCGCGAATCGTTCGACCTTCGAGTCAAGGCACGCTGAATTTCGCGTCGCGGCAAAGTTGCAGGAGTTCACCATTTCTAAATCTCAGCTCTTGAACCTTGCAGCTTTTCATGTTCAATCCAATTGCCTTTCTTTGCTTCGTGAAGAGTGGCTTGTCAAGCGGCTTCGTGAGTAGATTTGCAATCATGTCTTCAGACTTTATGTACTAGACCTGGAGCTCTCCTTTCAAGATCAAATCTCGGATGTGATGGTACTTTAGAGGTATGTGTTTTGTCTTTGAATGGAAGACAGGATCCTGGGACAGATAAATGGCACTCTGAGAGTCCATCATCATCGTGCATGGTCCTCCTTGTGGTATCTCGATTGCCTCCAACATCATCTACAGACACACTACCTCGTTCGCCACCTTTGAAGCTGCGACATATTCAGCTTCGCAAGAGGATTGAGCTACCAAGGTTTGCCTTTTGCATATCCAGCTGATTGCAGCTTTGCCCACTATTGTACATCCTCCAGTTATGGACTTGCTGTCATCTTTGCAGCTCGCCCAACTTGCATCACTATATTCTATTTTGATCTTTCCCATGCTGCATGGCTGCTTTCGTAGTCTTTAATCTACATGAGTAGATCTTCGTTAATGGACAAAATGATGATCGCCATTGCATGCTCATCCTTTCTGATCCTTTCAGCTCTCCTCGGGTCTCCCTCTGGAGGCTGCACCTCTGAGAGTTCGGTCACCGACCAGATGCCTTCGCCCTTCAAAAGTGTTTTGATTTTGAATTTCCAGATTCTGTACTTTGCGCCATCCAGACTGATTGCTACTTTTGTCTGGATCGTTGTAGCCATATTGTGTTGTCTAGACAATCACTGCTTAGATATCAGTAGTGATAACTTGTAGGCTCTGATACCATGTCGCAAACAATTTTGTTTCTTTTGAATTTTCTTTTGTGCGGAAGCCTACAGAAATCTAGACACGCGACTACACGTCACATAACAGATTTCATTCTAGCAACAGAATAGATTTCATTCTAGCAAACAAGACAGTGCAAGACAAGGATATGCACGGAATAGAGCAACTGTATTATTAGTTTGATTTTTAGAGCGAGATGGTCAGTGTCTTGCTTGTTGGCGGCCTGACGCTCTGCTCTTTCACTGTGTTCTGCCCGTTGGCAGACTTTCATGCACAGCTATTTTGTTTTTAGTCTTTTTGTTTTTTGCTCTACTCACACACATTCTCTGTGTTTGTTTTTATTCAGAAATATAGTCTTTATCTCCACTGTGTAGAGTTTACAAGATAGCTAAACAAAGAATTACAAGAGTAGTTAACGCTAATCAACTAATCAGTTACTCTCCGTCGTTGATACCCGTTTCAACTGGGCGTGAAGTTTAAGACTCCAAGCTCGTTGAGCTGCCAACTGGCAACACAAAAGATTTTCTTTTGTTTCTTTCGTTTCCTTTCGTTTCTTTTGTTTCTTTTCGTTTTGTGTCGCTTTGCGATTTTTGCGGTCCTAGAGGCCTGGTTGATTTTTGCGAATGGTTCGCGAATGGTTCGTCCTTCGTTTGTCCTGGAAGCACGTTGACTTTCGAGAATTGTTTGATCTTTGCAAATCGTTCGACCTTCGAGTCAAGGCATGTTGACTTTTGCATCGCGACAAAGTTGCAGGAGTTCACCATTTCTAACTTGGGAAACAGGGTGTGTGGGCATGTAAGTTCGGAAAAAATCAAACATGAAAAAATGGGCGGTTTTGTGGGTAGGTGGAGGGGCTAAAAAACTCCCAGAGGCAATTTCACTCTTTTTCTCATTTGATCCCAAACTTCCATCTAGCTGATAGGTTGACCTATCGTTGTGTCCAACAACACTGTCATCTCTATCATTGTCCCTTGGCTTCTGGTCAAAAATTCTTGCTTGGACCCTGCACTTGGATATCTTCCGGCTTCACAGGAGGAGTATCAACCATCATCGCACCAGACAGTCTTGGTCAATCTGGCTCATCTGTTGCTTAAGTTGATTTTGAATTTCCTTGAGTGCTTCGGCTTGGTTGCCTATGGTGGCTTGCAGCTCCATTATTGAAATCTTCTTCTCCTCAGTCTTGTCTTCTTTCTTCTTGATCTATTTCGGCTGCTCTGCTATGAATTGTCTTTGCTACTTGAGTTTGATTTCCAACTCTTTCTCCTGGCTCACCAACTAGTGTACATGGTAGCTGGTCTTCGATAGGCTTAATATGGAACATTTGGCTACCTTTGACAGCTCTTCAGGGTGGGAAAGAATGGGGTATCTATCAGTAGTATGGTCGGGTGGTGTTAATCCAAAGAAGGGGATTTGAGAAGGTGGGGGTGGTAGTGGTAGTGATGGAGGGAGTGAAACGGTAGCAGTGAAAGCAAGGGTGATGGATGGATCAGCAAGTTGGGTGGAGTTGGCAATGGAATCTGGTGAGATCTAACTTCCCCCAAGCTATTCTGCTTTTCCTTCGTCGATGTCATCTTCTATCTCAATAAAATCTGCAACATCAAAATAAACTGATTTTCCATAATAATGTGGACCGGCTTCGGTTGCTCTTGATCTTTCGTGGTTGTTGTTGTCTCTTTGGGAATGGCATTCCCATCTCCCTCCCCTTCCAAAATTGTTGTCTGTGGTGATGAGGGTTTTGTCTAGCCTTTAGCTGCTGGTTTCGTTGGGATGTCTGCTTGGTTTGCAATGTTCGGCAATGGTCCGTAGCAATGGTGCAGCCTGGATTGCTTGTGCCATTGGTGATCACGTGGCGGTGCTGGTGTCTTACTCAGTAGCGGTGGAGTTGCAACTGATTGTGCTGGATCGGCTTGTGAATTCATGGCTGTGTTGGTAGTTATAGATGTGGCAGCACCATCTATTGCATGATGTGGTGACGACTGCTGTTGGGAAGCCGTATCTGAAGTGGAGCCTCCGTCTTATGAATCTTCTTCAGACTCCATACCATCGGACTCTGTTTCATCCGGGAAAGCATGGCATGTCATTTGCATCTTTGGCCTTGCTTGTAGTGGTCGACGTGTTGGTGGGGCTTGGACTTGTGTGGTGGCGTCTTGCTGTTGAGCCAAAAACTCGTCTACAGAAATGCCCTTTGTCTGTGATGTTGATGAGGTGGGTGCCTTTCTCGGTTGAAGCTTTACTTGGCATGTCTTGACATGTTTTGTGGCTGGTCCTATATGAGAGGATGAGGCTTTTCTCTTCTGAGATGCTGCTTGTGTAGTGTCTTGTGTTGCAGGCTTGGTTGTCTGATTTGCAAGTATCTCCCATAGGGATACGTCTGATCAGGGACCTATGGCATTGTGTATATCTTGTGATATACGCACAAGTAGCATCCAATTGTTTATCGTTGATGGCGTCGAGAAGGTAGCCATCCTTGTTCTTCCATTTGTCCATTGATGGATCGATAAACTTGAAATATGTCGTCGATTCAATCTTCTTGAGAGTTCTGCTGACTATGTTTGGTCCTTAAGGGAATTCAAGTGCATGAAGCTCAGCTCCAGAAATGGGTACTACGAACATAGTGCTCCTTGTAGGAGGTAATATGAATCGGAAAGTTCTGTCAGTCTGGTTATACAAGGCGTAAGCAAGATGCAATAGAACGAGGTTTGATAACCAATGAAAGGAGTGTTGGATTTCTATCCTCTCCATTCCTATCCTCTACTAATGTAGATCCATTCATTGAGCTGTTGTAAATATTTAAACAATCGCATACTCTCATAAATACAAAGGAATTGATGACAGTGTTACCCGATAGTTTGGCCACCCCTTCTTTGTTGGCCACCTTCTCTTATTCGGCTATCATCGATTGTTCGGCCATACCCGATTGGTTGGTCATCCTAGACCATCTGGGAAGATTTTGTTATTTGGCCTATCTAGAACAATCGGTGACTATCGACGAATCAACAAGGACACACATCATGATTGGACAAAATCAAATATTGTCCGATGGCGACAACATGTAGTGCCTTAACCTAATTGTAAACTATAGATTAACCATTCTTTTAATTAGTTAGCCATGTGTATATAACTAGCAACTTATCAGTTGCTCTGGTAGCTGAATTCACTATCTGTTGGAGAGCGCAATTGTCTTGTTCTTTCTCTATGTTACTACAGAGTATTGTCTTAGAAAGGATGCCTCTCTATCTGCATTCAGACTGTATTTTCTACATGACTAATCTATCAATGTTCCAACAATTTAAGTTGCATATGCTTAGTGCTTATTTATTTTTATTGTCAGATAGATTCACACTAGCAAATAAACTTACTCGTAGATTAAAAATGCTCTCAAGTGACTGATAGCACTGCTCAATCTATCGTACTAATAAACATACCCAAATTGCTTCCGCAAAGCTAGATCTGATCAACAAGATAATTTGTGCATGGCTATGGAATCAACTGTTTAGATCCAGCGACTTTGAAGCTATGATTAAGTAAGACAGATCTCGATCTGTCTGAATCTGATAAACATAGTTGCATGTTTAGAGTATTTCCCGTTCGCTTCTCTTTGTCGCGACGGGAATAGCACCGAATTTCAACATGGTATCGGAGCTTTTTACTCTGATTTTAGTACGTATTTAGAGCTAACATTATCAAAACAACCATTCTAATATAATGTAGACATTTTCTAGAACTGTTTCCAGTTATACTATCTACTATCTGCATTACACTCATCCCAAAATTCCGAATGGATTCACAATCACAGTCTGCCCTAATGACAGACAAACTCGATGGTTTGAACAACCATTTATGGAAATTCAAGATGAAGGTAATTTTGATGGCCAAGGGGCTTTAGAAATAGTTGCTGGAGCCGAGCTACTTCCCAGTGTTGATGAGCAAGCCATTTCCAAATGGAAGCTCAAGGATGGCAAGGATTTCGCCTTGATCACCCTTAACATCTCCGACACACATATTGATCATATTAGAAAAGCCTAGTCCTCGAAAGAAGCTTGGGATATATTAAATGTGAAGAATTGAAAAAGATTATCTATGTTAGATATAGGGGTCTTATGTTTTTTACATCAAGCATCTAGGTGTAGGATGTTGATAGGAATAAATTTGGCATAGATGGCAAATTATGCATTTCCACTTGTAATGCCACTATTGAGCCAAAATAGAGTAAGAGGCTAAACACTTGCTAGTTAGAGTGTAGACAAGTGTAAAGTTTTTGTTTGATGAATTCCAAGAGGTCCAATAGGATTTAGAGGTGGAACCTTGTGAGGTCCAATAGGAAATTGAGGTGTGCTTGAATATAGTCCAATAGAATTAAGAGGTGCATAGATCAATGATCCAATAGGATCAAGAGGTGACAAAATGTGGTCCAATCATAGTTAAGCATAGTGGTAGCTCGTGGACCTACTAGTATCATTGTACTCCTCATTTTGAAGTCAATTGATTTGGTGATTTCATGGATTTTGTGAGTTATTGGATTTCTAGCTTTCTCTCTCTACTCGAGAGATCTTGATGCATTTTCTCTCTCTACCCGAGGAGAGCAGCTTGTTTTTACTTAGATTATTTTTTGAATACTTCCCACACGTGTGAGTGAGAGTTGGAAGTGATTGAATGCATGTAGTAGTGTGTTTTTGCCATAGGATTCAAGATTGATCTTGAATCTCAATCTAGTCTTGATCTTGGTGCATCTACACACCTTAGGAGATCACAAGTACATGTAGTGGACAGTCCACACGTGTGAGAATCAACATGGTATCGGAGCCTACCTAAGGTTACCATGCATTTTGATCCATCTAAGTGAAAAAATTTTCATCAATCTTGAGCTAGAAGTTGTCAAGGCCCATTTTTCTAGCTATCTTGTTCAATCTTGGATCAAAAGAGATCAAAAGGACATTGATTGGGTCTGACCTGGTACTGTACGGAATCAGGTGCTCAGACATGTGTGAGGAACATCCAATTTCAGTTTGGAAGTTCTCTCTCATGTTTGATCCATTTATCTTGCTTGATAGCTTGTTTTGAAGCTATTTTTGTCTAGTTTTTGTTGCAATCAGTTTCATTCCATTTGGTTGAGCCAATTAAAAGCTATAAGCTTTTGAAGAGGGTTAGTTAGGGCACCTAGACCTGGGTGGACACATTTGGTTTGGTCAAGAGATTTCTTGGTTGATCCAAAATCACAGTTGTATGCTTGCCAATCTCATCTATATGTGATCTAGGCACTGTTTTGAGATCTTAGCCATTTTGTTTCATGCAATATCATTGTATTTGAGTCAAATTTGGTTTTTTAGTGTATTTCACACGTGCTAAGAGTGTTAGATCCTAACTTTGCCTATACTCCATCATTTGATGTGAAATAGATCTTGTTTTAGAGAGATTTGAGTAGCTAGTGAGAATCAATTCACAAATTGTTGCAAGATCTTTCATAGGAGGAGATAGTACTCAATTATTGGATCCTATTGAAAGTGTGTAACAACATTTATTGTTCATCATTTGAGTTTTCTTCACTTCAAATGTCTTTAATGGGTTCATCCTTGTTGGAACCAAGTGAAAGATTGACCACTTCAAATTATTCAATTTGGAAAATGAGGATGGAGTCCATCTTGATCCTTCAAGACGTGATGGACATAGTTCTTGGCCTTGAAGAAGAACCACAAGTTCTTCAAGAGGTTCAAAAATACAACAAGAGAGCTAGGATGGCTCTCCACTACATTAAGATGAATGTCTCTAATGAGATATTGAGGGAGATAGGTACTTGTACAACAGCCAAAGAAGCTTGGGATTGTCTCAAGACTATCTATGAGGCTAAGAATACCTCTAGGCTTCTCACTCTTAGGAATCAAATCTTTCAAAGTAGCCAAAAGAGTGATGAGAGTGCATCTAGTTATGTTTTGAGAGTAAAAGATATTCATAGAGAGCTTGCTTGCATTGGTGATTCCATCAATCAAAATGAGCTAGTTCAAGTCATTCTCAATGGCTTGAGAAGTGAATTTGATAACCTTGTCCAATCCTATGCCATTAAGGAGGAGCTACCAAGTTTGGAGGCTCTCCAAAGTGTGCTAATTTCAGAAGAATCAAGACAAGAGTACAAGCTCTTGAGGATGGACAAGCTTTCTCTCACTCATAATGATGGCAAAGCTCTCTTTGCCAAGGATAAGCACAAAGAGAGGAGCAAGAACCAACATCAACAATCCTCAAGCAAGGACAAAGTCAAATCCAAAGACAAAGATGAGGAGGAAGATGATTCCTCTAATGCTTCATCATCCAAGCTCAAGAAGAAGAAGAAGATCAAGTGCTTTTATTGTGGCAAGAAAGGTCATTATGCCACCAATTGCTTCAAAAAGAAGAATCAACTCAAGCAAGCCAATATTACCAATGAGAAGGAAGACACTATTGCAAGTGATGGAGAGGGATCTCTTATGGTCTCTAGTTTCTCATCTACTCCTTTCAAGAAGGACGGCCTATGGTATATTGATAGTGGAGCCTCTTCACATATGTGTAGCTCCAAGGACTCTTTCTCTTCTATTGCACCTTATGATGGAGTCAAGAAATCAATATACACTGCAAATGATTTTGAATGTCCTATTGAAGGCATAGGGAACATTCCCTTGAAGCTTGCATCCTCTAAAATTCTTTCTCTCTCTAGAGTTCTTTATGTACCTAAGCTTACCAAGAACTTATTAGTGTTGGCCAATTGCTTGATAATGGCCTTGATGTGAAATTCAATGTTGATACTTGCACTATCAAGAAGAATGATGAGATACTTGCTTTAGGATCTAGATTTGGTGGCATCTATAAACTAGATCCAAATGAGTATGTGAATGCTTGTAATGTTGCTCTTGTGAACAAGCTCTTTATGGAGGAATTATGGCATAGGAGGTTGGGACATCCCAACTACAAATCCATGCTCTCTATGATCAAAGAATCCAAAGCTATTGGCTTGCCAAAGTCATTCTCCAAGAAGATCAAGCCTTGTGAGGCTTGTGCTATTGCTAAATCTCACAAAAAGCCATTTACAAGATCTTCTATCAAAAGCAAGCATCCTTTGGAGTTAATCCACTCGGATGTGCATTTCTCATCATCTACAAGCAAGGGAGGAGCCACTTATCTCTATGTGAATGTGCAAAATCTATGAGAATTGAGGCATCTTTGCCCAAAGATTTTTGGGGAGAAGCCATTAATTGTGCAAATTATCTTTGCAATAGGCTCCCACATATAGCTCTTGGAGGAAAGTCACCATATAAAATCTTATTTTTGAAGAAGCCTAAGGTTGATCACCTTAGAGTTTTTGGATGCTTATGCTTTGTCCATATTTCCTTGGAAACAAGGAAGAAGGAAGATCCTAGTGCATGCAAAGGGATCATGGTTGGATACTCATCCACCAAGAAGGCCTATAGAGTCTTTATACTCACTACTTCTCAAGTTATTGAAAGTAGAGATGTTGTCTTTCATGAAGATCAACACTCATCATTTGAAGAGGCCGAGATCAAGAAATCTATGGATGCATCATCAATTATTGATTTTGAAGACAATCATGATGTGAAAGGGTCGAGATTTGAAGAAGACTCTCCTTGGAGTTTTTCACCAAGAAGATCCATGAGAGATAGATCCAAGCCTAAGAGGCTCTCATATGTTGACAAAGGCAAACAAGTGGATCTTGATTCCACTAATTATGTTTTTTATGTCTCTCATGAAGAGCCAAAGAATGTACAAGAGACACTCAATACCAAGGAGTGGTATGATGCCATGAATCAAGAGTATGATGCATTGATCACCAACAATACTTGGGAGCTTGTGGATCCTCCATCCAACAAGCATGTGATTGGTTGCAAGTGGGTATTTCGGATCAAGTTCAATCATGATGGCACCATCAACAAGCATAAAGCAAGATTATGTGCCAAAGGATTTTCTCAAATCCATGGTCTTGATTATGAGGAGACCTTTGCACCCGTTGCAAAGATGGTGACAATAAGAATTCTTATTTCTCTTGCTTGTTTTTTCAAGTGGAAGGTGTTCCAATTAGATGTATCCAATGCTTTTCTAAATGGTTATCTTGAGGAGGAGATCTATATGGAACAACCTCAAGGATTCATCAAGGATGAGTCCAAAGTGTGCTTGCTCTTCAAAAGTCTTTATGGACTCAAGCAAGCACCAAGATCATGGTATTCAAGACTTAACTCTTTTCTTATCTCACTAGGATTTACTCTTAGTGACTATGATCCTTCCATGTATTTAAAGTTTGTTGATAGCAATATTGTCATTCTTCTAATTTATGTTGATGACATTATTCTTTGTGGAAGTTGTATCAAGCTAGTTGATGAAGCCAAGCTAGCACTTGGATGTGAGTTTAAAATGCAAGATCTAGGAGAGATGCATTACATCCTAGGCCTAGAAATTGATTTTATGAAAATCATGTCTTAATATGCCAATCTAGATATGCTCACTCTATGTTGAAAAAATTCCATATGGAAAATTCTAAGAGCATAGATACTCCAATGGAGCAGATTGTAAAAGATCCTAATAAAGGTGATGAAAGATCCTTTGAGGACATCACACTTTTTAGGAGTCTTGTAGGCTCCTTGATTTGGCTTACCATTACTAGGCCCAATCTTAGTTTTTGTGTGCACAAATTGAGTCAATTTATGCAAGATCCTAAGATCCATCATTGGAAGATGGCCAAGAGGATTCTAAGATATATATCTTCATCTTGTCATTATGGTCTACTCTATAAAAGTGAAGATCTATCCATTATTGGCTACTCGGATTCAGACTTTGCAAGTGACAAGATGGATCGAAAGTCTATTAGTGCATACACTATCTTTCTTGGAGGCAATCTAATATCTTGGCTTTCCAAAAAGCAAGATACTATATCTCTCTCTTCATGTGAGGCCGAGTACAAAGCACTCACTACAACTACCAAAGAAGTGCTTTGGATCAAGAGGTTATTAATGGAACTAAAGTGCATCAAGGAGGATGATCTACCAATGATCAAGTGTGATAACGTCTCGGCCCAAGCTCTTGCCAATAATCCCATATTTCATGCAAGAAGCAAGCACATAGAAGTGGCACACCATTTTGTGAGAGAAAAGCTTATTGGAGGAGAAATCTATTTGGAGCATGTCAACTTGTGCTCTTGTATTGTCGATCTACTCACCAAGCCTTTGAGCAAAAGTGCTTTCATCAAGCATAGATCTAATCTTGGAGTTATATCAAGATCAATGTTCAAATCTTCATAGATAATTTTTTAGGAGGAGTGTGAAGAATTGAAAAAGATTATCTATGTTAGATATAGGGGTCTTATGTTTCTTACATCAAGCATCTCGGTGTAGGATGTTGATAGGAATAAATTTGGCATAGATGACAAATTATGCATTTCCACTTGTAATGCCACTATTGAGCCAAAATAGAGTAAGAGGCTAAACACTTGCTAATTAGAGTGTAGACAAGTGTAAAGTTTTTGTTTGATGAATTCCAAGAGGTCCAATAGGATTCAGAGGTGGAACCTTGTGAGTTCCAATAGGAAATTGAGGTGTGCTTGAATATAGT
Source organism: Diphasiastrum complanatum (assembly GCA_029204225.1). Classification (NCBI taxonomy): domain Eukaryota; kingdom Viridiplantae; phylum Streptophyta; class Lycopodiopsida; order Lycopodiales; family Lycopodiaceae; genus Diphasiastrum; species Diphasiastrum complanatum. The sequence goes on from CM055106.1 coordinate 48,058,306, forward strand.
CCAATAGAATTAAGAGGTGCATAGATCAATGATCCAATAGGATCAAGAGGTGACAAAATATGGTCCAATCATAGTTAAGCATAGTGGTAGCTCGTGGACCTACTAGTATCATTGTACTCCTCATTTTGAAGTCAATTGATTTGGTGATTTCATGGATTTTGTGAGTTATTGAATTTCTAGCTTTCTCTCTCTACCCGAGAGCTCATGATGCATTTTCTCTCTCTACTCGAGGAGAGCAGCTTGTTTTTACTTAGATTATTTTTTTGAATACTTCCCACACGTGTGAGTGAGAGTTGGAAGTGATTGAATGCATGTAGTAGTGTGTTTTTGCCATAGGATTCAAGATTGATCTTGAATCTCAATCTAGTCTTGATCTTGGTGCACACACCTTAGGAGATCACAAGTACATGTAGTGGACAGTCCACACATGTGAAATTCAACATTAAACACATTATACAAAGTGAGAGATGTCATTTCAAAGTTGCATCTGAGGAGAAAGTTCTCACTCAGAATGTCAGATATTGATTCTGATGATTCTGGAGCAACACAACACATGACAAGCTATCAAGAATGGCTCATCAATTATTTGGCCTACAACACCAAGAGATTCGTTCACCTTGGAGACAACAGCTCCCATAGAATTGACTGTTAGAATGAATTTTCATAATGGAGTGTCAAAACTTGTACCAAATGTATTGTATGTCTCGAAGCTAATGACAAATCTACTGTCAGTCAGTCAAATCATAGATCTAGGACATAGGGTAGAGTTTCAAACAGACTCTTGTCAAATTCTTGATAAAAGCAGGAGAGTTCTTGCACTCAAAAAGAGACAAGGCGATTTGAAAACATGGAAATGTATGTATAATGTCTCTCATGGGACAACATCAAAGCATCCATGTCTTTATTGCATGAAGGATTGCTACAATATGAATTTGGGATGACCAAGCATTGGCCCAACACGAGAAGCAAAAGATCCAAATATGAAAAGTGTGCTGCCAATTCCATTAAAACATGTTCACATATGCACATTGCATTCTAAGATTTGTATTATTGAAAAACTTATTTATCTGCATATTCTCCTTGCATGGAATACAAAACCGGAGTCTATGGCTAAAGCAACTATTAAGAGGTTGGAAGAAGTTCTTTCAAAGGCAGGACTACAAAAAGGGAATGTCACCACTAAAAAAAGTGACAGACTCTTCGGTAAAAAAGGAAATGTTCCTAATAAGCCATCAATCGGAGGTGCTAAAGCAAGAAGATTCTTATCCAATCACACATGCAAAGAATCTAGTGCCATATATGGAATTTGGAAAGAAATTGTTTCAACCACACGATAATTGGAAGTAATCGAATGGATAAAGCACAAGTGCGAAAGAACTTCGACACACTCATAGGTATTATTAGGAAGAAAAACTTATCATCAAAAGATATGAGTACTTTGAAAAATCATTGCTCCACATTTGTAAAATATGTACAAGATTGTTGGGGAAAAGATTATGTTACACATTACATGGTACTGATCTATTCATTATATGGTACTTATCTCATTCATGATTATATTTATTTCTACTGATGTTACTTATTTCAACTCTTGTTTGTAACAGATCTTTCTTCATCATGCAACTAATTTTGCAAAGGAATATGAGAGCTTAAGTATCTGGTCATCACAAGGCATGGAAAAATCACATTGGCGAGCAAGAGGAGCATTTTATAGAGCTACAAATCATGGTGGACACAATTCAAAAGATAAATATTTAGTTCAACTTTTTTAGTGGTTTTACAGAAGAGCACAATCTAGATATCAAGCTAAAAACTCGCCAAATGTTACGATCTTTCGTAAGGCATTCGCATTCATAACAAAAGAGAGATCCTTGTAATATAACAATAATCTATTATAGAACATTGGTTACTTTTCATCATCATCCTCTTCAAGATTCAGGCGGATGGTATTGTCATGAAGGAATAATCTTCTTTCATATGGATTCAAAAATTCTAAATTTTTCCTTTTGCTCATATCTATGTAACCCGAATAAAGGGCCATTGCAGATGGTCTTTTTGTAGTATCATTGGGAGTATACCCAATATTTTAATGGCCAAATCCCTTTTCACAAAAACTATTTTATATGTTCCTTTGGAGTAAGAAACTAACAGATAATAACTTAATGGCCATAATAACAGTGGCAGCATATGGATTAAAAGATCCATGATATACACAAATCTTATTATTTTCAAAGTTTTTCAAATAATGAGAAAGAGATGCATCCTTTTTCCCAGGTGATACAGCGCGAAGGCCTCCATGTCTCATACCAAAGGAATCTAGTTCAATAACATCCTGTAAAAGTGAAATTAGAATGAAATATAACAATACAACCTCAAACTTTAACTTTGATTGAAAAAAAATTGCACAATATCAAAACCAACATAATATCTACTTACCAGATCATGATCATTGAATTCAACAATGTTTGTTTTGCTAATGTCATGTCCGTAGCCTAGATACAATCGTGAAATCCTTCGGCATGATAGTCACCCGCTTAACATGAACAACTACATGAACACAATCTGAAAAGTATTTACTTGGAAATCCTCATAGGCTATGTGCAGAGATTCAACTGCCATGACCCATCTCACACTCTTAGAAAGACTTCTTGTTACATGTCTGATTGATCTTTGGATGTGAGCTTTCGGAATCAGAAGATTGTTTGTCTTCTCTAGCCTCCTAATGTCCTTTAGCCATGGTGGGTCATGTGGTCTGCCCCTTGGCCTAGGAGGTGGTGGTGGAGGACGAGGCGGTGGAGGATTTCTCTGTCGGCCTGCTTGCATTGGGACACCTCTGGGATAAAGCCAAGTAGTTTTCTTTGTGCGGGCCATTCACAGTCCCAATATCAAATTAGTGTACGCATCTATAGATCTGCAAGTACACAGTGTAACTAGCACGTGCTGAACCGATATCCAAGCAGGTCGTGAGAAACTTGATAGCTAATGAGCGCACGACAAAGCTTATTCAGAATACCAAGTGTAGGTCATGCATGCTGAACCGATATCTTGGCAGATCGTGAGAAAATTCGATAGCAGATGAGCGCGCACGACAAAGCATATATGAAATATTATGTGCAGTCGAGCTCACTGAACCGATATTCTGGCAGGTCGTGCACACTGAACAAATGCTCAAAGTAACAAAAAAATTACCGTCATGTTTGTGCTTATATAGGGGCAAGCGTCTGAAGTGAATCTTGAGGTACGGAATACGACAACCATTAACTTTGCAATCTTTTTGGAATCTAGAAAATCAAATCATTAATAAATGTTCAAGGGTCTAGCCTAATGATGAATCTAAAAGGCTAATGATAGACCATTTATTACATTCGGCGCAGGTACCATGTTGAATGAGTATGATTGGTCAAAATTTAAAGGTCCCAGACTTCTATTCATTTCTTGACAAATGTATGGCTGTGATTAACTGGGATAGGCCATAAATATGAGAACCACTTCATATGAGAATTATTTCGTGATCCTATCTTTGTAAGGCCTTTCATGATTTTGTCGGCTTCTTTAGCTGCGATAGCAACGTGCGCCCTTCATCTAAGAATTGTTCTTTCTTCTTTGTCGCGCATTGTTGATTGGTATGAGTCTCCCAGACCGGAATATTGAATCAAGGCACACACTAGTGGAAGTCTCTCGAGTGGAGTCATCCATGCGCACTGAACCGATATCGCCTTCAATATGGCAAGTTCTTCAAGGTCCACTGATGACAATCTTCTGGGGTTTTTGAAAGCCAGTGACATTCCATCTGACCAATTAGAGTATTTTGCCACTATTTTTTTGCACCTTTTGATATCAATAAGCTAGTTTATGAGAATCATTATAAATTACTTTCTCTTCTTGATAATTTTTCTCAGATTATTACTACTCCTATTAGAGACATAGATAGTTTCTGCTTTGTTCATTTTCATGACCTTGTATTCTCAACCATTATCTAAGCACAAACATGATAGAAAGTACGCTAACCTACATGAACTCTGTAAGAGAAATATATATTGCAATATCCACAAGACAAAATGTCGCCTTCTTATCAAAGGTATGGCATTTGTCTTTTATATCTCTATAGAAATTCCAGATGATGAGTCTGTTGAACTGATGCTCCCTTGATTGAATCATATGCATCTGCTCCAATCGAAGTAGATATTGATTTAGGGGTTGAAGCTGAAGCATCCATGGCTTCAAATTATGAGCAAACTCTCTCTTGTTCTATAATGCTCTTTGACTCTCTTCCAACTGCAACTCCCATTAATACATTAACTCTACTAGATGTTCTTGTATACTTTATAAATAATGACAGTTATATTTCTTTTAATGATATAGAAAATGTTTTCAATATGAGAGAGGATGAAGTCTTCTCAATTTTTGCACAACAGTTCTCAAAAGTTTCTAACATAATTGATTATAGTTATAATGATCTTGAAAGTAAGATAGCATATGACAAATTTGCTGAGTGCTTCCAACCAACTCCGTCCTCTCCTCCAAAATCGGCGACAGAAAAGAAAAAGCGGAAGCAATCTCAACCGACCCGGCTTGTATTTTGGGTGCAGAGTGGGCGTGTCTCAAAGAAGAGGAGGTCCCTTGGCAGTCCTAAAAAAGCCAAAGATTTTTTACAATCGTCTCCTCTCAAGGATATCCTTAAATCAATCTCCTCTTCTCCTAAATCTCCTCCTAGATGGGCTTTGAAAGGGTCCTGAATATTTGAAGGGCAAAGGCACCCTTCTTTTCATTAAAAATTTTCAAAGTGAAAAAATTGCTGGGTCCCAAGTTTTGTGAAAGGTGAAGTTTCTTCACACTGAAGAAACAATTCAAAAACCCAAATTGCCCTTATTTTCACCTCCTTTAGCCTATTTTGGCCAAACGAAAGGCTATAGCCTCCAAACGAAGGGCACCCTGACTGTACCTGCAAGTACGGTACACCAAAACAGAGTGTTTGTCGTGGAGAAAGTATTCAGAGCACGTCAGAAGTGATTTCACCATTCCACTGGGCAAATAGTTGGGAGTTGGTGACGAGAATCATTTCTGGAAAGCGACGCCAATTTGGCTTTCAATTTGGCAAAAGAGCGGCGGGTGGCCTGGTAAGCCAAAAATTGCAGGTCAATATTTTTTATTTCTGACATCACGATTGGCTTCAGCATACACTTTATAGCCTACAAGTGGAGTTTCAAGCAGTTTGGAAATGGCAAACATCAATGAGGCAATTTTGGGTGATGCAAGCAAACTTGATGGGGCTTCTAACTACAACATCTGGAAATTCAAAATGAAGAGTATTTTGATGGAGAAAAGTTATGGGAGATTGTGGCAGGTATTGAAGTCCGGCCAAATACCACTCCAGGTGACATGAGGGCCTTTGATTAAAAGGCACAGAGAGCATTGTCCTTGATCAATCTTTCAGTGAAAGACCATGTGATCACTCATATAAGTGATGCCACGATGGCTAGGGGAGCTTGGGAAGCTCTTAGAATGCAATTTCAAACTTGCAATCCAGCTCGGGCCATGTTCTTGAAGTCGAGATTGAACACAGTAAGGATGGAAGAAAGTGAATCAGTGGGATCTTTCTTCACCAGGATAAAGGAGCTGAGAGATCAACTTGTGGCAATTGGAGAACCAATTGGGGATGTTGAATTGGTACATACCACAATGAGCGGTGTCTCGGAAGGGCTACAAATGTTTGTGAGCGGTATTGCTTTGAGAGAGAGGTTGCCTACTTTTGAAGACTTCCACGAAATCATGTTGCAGGAAGAGCAGCGTCGCGAAGTATTGAAGTCAAGGCAGACCCCACAGGAGGATCAAGCCTTGCTTGCTAAAGGCAAGCAGAAAGGATGGAAAAGGATTCCCAAGGAATCCAAGGATGATGATGACGAGGGAGAGTTGTCATCAAAAGGGAAAAAGAAGAAGAAAGGCAAATGTTACTATTGCCACAAACCGGGCCATTGGGCACACGAGTGTTACAAGAAGAAAGCGGACATAAAGGCGGGAAAAGTGACTCAACAAAGCAACATTGCCGAAGGTGATGGAGAAGATGACGAGACAAGTGTCTTCTCATCGGCGTTGGCATCCGAGGTTGATGATGGTGCTAGATGGTTCATAGATTCAGGTGCCACAAGGCATATGACCGAGAAACGTGATTGTTTTGAGAAATTCTCACCAATCCATGATGGGGACAAGGTCACTCAAGCCAATGGGGAGGAATGCCAAATACAGGGTGTGGGCAATGTACCTGTGCAGTTTCTTGATGGTAAAATCAAGAACATCCCTAATGTGCTTTATGTTCCTGGACTCAAAAAGAGTTTGCTTTCTTTTGGAGTAATGGCTAATCAACATCTTAAGGTTGAATTTGTCAAGAATGGATGCCTTATGAGGGATATGAACCACAATCATAAAGTGGTGGCGAAAGGTTATAGAGATAGTAACTATGGCCTTTATAAATTGGATGCTGCAAAACCAGGAGAATATGGTTTGGCTTTCCTTCACCCATGTAAAGAACTTGAGCAAGGTATAAACCTTGAGATGTTGGAAGAAAAATTTAGCCAATATGCCATAGTTATGATACAATTGGGTCTTGGAAATGATCCATTACATTTCATTCAATCTTACTCAATAGAACTTTTCTTGTCATACATTCAAAAAAATGGCCATCATGTGCTACACCACAATTTATTGTTTATTGATTTTGGAACTTCTAGTTAGATTAATATGTTTGAATACGGCCTTTCATGATTCCAACTTGAAGCCATTCTTTTAGAAAAAAGCTAAACCTTGATTTCCCAAAAGCACATTAGTATGGTATGCTTGAATAACTTGTGTCTCCCACATGGTTTTGTGCGCAAGCTTTCATTTCTACTTGTACAACTTTGAACGATGTATACAAGGACTTGGCACCATGTACCACCAACAGTACTTGTACCTACCAAGAAAAATTATGGGCTCTCTCTTCCATAAGATTGGATGGAGATCGATTGTAAGGATTGTTAATGAGTACTACAATCATGTATATTTAACTTTCATACAATGTTTAAATATTTCAACAAAACTTATGTGCATCTAGGTGAGCTAAGAAATATCTAGTTTGAGCTATAAATTCTTGCCACATGGCTCATTCAATTTCTTTCTACCTCAGAATCAAGAAAAGTACTAGTACAAAGGACAATTATATATGTTACTTCATTTGCAATCAATCTAAGAAAAGCATGAGATATTTTGAATAAAACATAATTAGATGCCAACACATACTTGCTTTTCCGTACTACCTTAAAACTAGGATAAAAGTACATGAATTTTAAATTTTGTGGTAACATCTACACCTCCAATCAATACTATTCTAATTCATAACTAGCATCTATGCAAATTGCAATTAAGCACAAACTATAAAAATAGATAATTAGAGAGGCACAAATTGTCAACCATCCATTTCAACAATTAGCTATATCATGGGCAACTTATCTCAAAAGGAAAAATAAGCATTTGTTTAATTTTTTTTTATCCTTTTCCATTGGCTCTTTCTACAAGAAATGAGATCAACTCAAATTTATGGGCTCTCATAGAACTTTGGTTTGTTATTTTTGAGGCAACTTACTTAGCTACGTTGATATAGCATGGAATGTGGTGTTGGTACCATGATGGCAAAGTCATCGGGACATGTGTCCCATGATGGCTAGCCAAGCCTTGCATGATTAGCCTTAGAAAATTGTATGTATAGAGTCTTTTTGAGACATTGCTATGACTGAGGTACTTAATTATGTGGACTATTTTGTGTGCAAATCTAGCTTTGTTAACGATTGCTCTTGGATATCTACAATCGATTTTAGTCTGTCATGGTATTGTTAGAGGGTCATGCACAAAGTGTGAGAAGCATAAGAGAGCTTCAAGTGCTCCAAAATCATGATCTCTCTCACATTGAATGAATGATTTGCCGTTACAAAGAGGATCCTATCCTTGGCTGGATGAGCAGTTACAAAACCTGTTTAGGTACCAAAAAATCATTAGGTTGACCTACTCAAGTCAATTTGACCTAACCATCTATGGTAGTTAGATCAACACCAACTTTTTTGATTTTTGGAGGTAGCTCCTAAATTTAGAAAACTGGACCAAACTTCCTATCTAACTCCTATGATTAGGTCCTAAATACCCTAGGCCTATTCTCACATGTGGAGATTACAATATGTACACTAAACTATGTGTTTATCAAGCTCAATATTTGTAAATTCTCACACTCCTCCTCAAATTTAGCTTGATAAAACTATGGTACATCTCTCTACAACTCCAAGAGCTAATCTTAGCTTGATGAATGCATAATTTTAGAAGAATTCTAGCTACAAACAAAGAACCTCTGTGACTCCTATAGAGAATGATGTCCATGAAGGATCTTACACCATCTCTTAAAGGATCCCCTACAAGATGTTCCATAGATGTGTATTTGTACATGCATAGATCCATGTGAAAACTTCTTAGGAAAGAAGTAGCATGCTGAAATCAATAAAATCTAGCAAGAAAAGTGGAGCTTGGAATTGCCAAAAATTCTTGCATCATTTTCATGAAAGAGGAGATTATTTACATATAATGCAAGAATGAATAGTGATCCATCATGAAACATAAGGATATGAATTGGATCATGCACTCTTAAAATAGATTTAAGAGAATAAAGGAAGACCTTGAGTTGAGTATGCCAAGATCTTGGTACTACCTTCATGACCTTGATGATCTTGTCAAAAAATGGGAATTTGAGGACCTTGCTAAGATCTACCACGAACTGGATCCATGCATGTGAGTTTGCACAAGATCCATTAATGCTTGATCAACTCAAGATCTCAAGACCTTTCTAATGCACTTTGAATCAAGGCAAGAGCTCATCTACATCAAAAGTTAGGATCATTCATAGACAAGCAAGATTTGCATATCCATATGGAAAAACCAAGTGAAAATCTCTAAGAGAGCTGAATCCAAGCACATTGCTCTTGGGTAGAGAGAGAAAGAGGGAGTGTTCTAGAGTAGAGAGAATCCAAGCACCTTGCTCTTGGGTAGAGGAGAAAGAGGGCTTGTTCTCGAGTGGAGAGAATCCAAGCACCTTGCTCTTGGGTAGAGGAGAAAGAGGGCTTGTTCTCGAGTAGAGAGAATCCAAGCACCTTGCTCTTGGGTAGAGGAGAAAGAGGGCTTGTTCTTGAGTAGAGAGAGAATAAACCAAAAATGCTCCAAAGTGAAAATTGCATTATCTCTCAAAAAGTTGTATGTACAAGGAGAGCACACTCCCATATAGTAGTGGCTCGAGATCTAGCATGAGGAATTCTCAATTTTGATTGGACCTCATGGATTCCACCTCTCATAATGTTTGGACCTCTATATTCCCACCTCTCTCCACGATTGGACCAAGTAGCTTAAGCCTCACAATTTGATTGGCCAAGTGATTTGCACCTCTAAACATGATTGGGCCAACCATTCTTCATCTCTTAATGTGATTGGCTTTATGATCTACACTTCTTAATTTGATTCGACCATGTTGGAAATTGAGATGCGGATTTGGTTGCATACTAGCAAAAACCAATCCTTACATTTTGTGACACACGTCACCATTTCGCTAAAACTCGAGTTGGAGCCCTTTTGAATTTTCAATAACATTAGAAATAAATGATGGTGGACATATATACATGAAAGTGAAAAACAATCAAGCTAAATTTTGCTCATTTTTTACACTCCTCCTCAAAAATTAGCTTGATGAGATACTAGATCAAATAAAAAACTTAAGATGCTAATCCTAGCTTCTCAAGTGTATCCTTTGGCATGGATATGAAGTGAAAACCAGCCAATGTACTTGTGATAGTAGCAAATTCACCATAGCCATGATATAATTTCTTTGGTGGAGATCCATTTCCAACGCATTCCACCAATTTGGCACCTTTTCCATTGAATTCATCCACGTTTGAAGAAGGTCTTTGACTTGATAGCTCATCCTCCTTAAAATAGCTGCACCATAATAAAGGAAATTTGAGGCCTCCATGCCTCACAATGATCATGAAGATTAGAATCACAAAGTAAATACATGTGTTGATTACAACGATTTTGCATACTAGCTTGACTAGTCCACAAACTATGAATATTTTGCATAACATAGAGAGACTATAATCTGCATCTTATCAATACAATAATAACTATGACTAAAAAAACAACAATAAGGCTAGAAAAAGGTTCGTTTACAAGAAGATATTTTTTTCATGATATGGAGAATATTTAGATCCAAAACGCAGATGACATACATGTGTAAGTGGTAAAAAAGAGTGATTTGGTTAGCTTGGGAGAAAAACTTGTTTACCCAACATCCATCATTGAAAAAAATATTATACATATTCAAGTTGCTACATGCAAATCCATCTCAGATGAACGGATTCGAATATCGAAATAGAATCTCTAGAAGTACATCTAAAGGACTCAAGTACAAGACAATCAAATTCTGAAGAGACTAATGCTCAAGTTATTCATATGAATATCATGTATGAAAAATATCTCTTCAAAAAGGTGGGTTGCAGCTTCTAGTGCAAAAACTTTGTGAAATCACAATATTTTATCTACCCTATTGATTATTTGTAGTAAGTAATCAAGGATGGAGCTGCAAATTTGATGATGTATTTTTCACCCATATAGAGTGTAGTGTTTTTTATATGCTCTAATTAGTTAGCACAACTTTAGTGAAGAACTTTTTGTAGCATATTGTGTAGTCGATTCATGAACTAAAACAAGAAAAAACTCACCCCACTAGTATGCATTTAAACCATGATTTACTTTGTCATGGTCGATTTGCCCTCAAGTACATTGCAAATTGGCTTTGTAGGAACTACTTGTCAATGTCCTTTTAGTATATTATCTTTTGGTCCTCATATTAATTGGTTTCGAGTTAAGGGCAAATTATTAGGGAAAGATGTTAATGTATTATTTGATTCCGGAAGCATGCATAATTTTATCAATTCTCAATTTGTGCAGAAACTCTAGGTGCCTACCAAGCCAAGTGATCATCGTTGCATGGTCAAGTTAGCTTTAGGAGCCAATACTGAAGTTGGGGATCTCAAAGTTCCAGGATTGGAACTTGATTTGTAGGGGCATGTTGAGAGGATTGATTTCCATGTTTTGAACTTGGGCCAGTCGAGCATTATATTAGGTTATGAGTGGGGTTTTTTAATAGATCCACTCTAATTGCTATCATGAAGATGATTTTGACATGACTAAATAAGGCTATATATTTAGGAATTCACGTCCTTTTTGGCTCCCTCCCTCTCTTCTCTTATATGATATCTCGAGTGACATCACATAGCCCCTACGAAATAAACCATTGGATTGGACTCTTTGGTTGCTTTGTAAATTTTCACAAATATTTTATCATGTTTGTGGCTATTGCATGATTCACATCATTTGTAGTTATTATCATCTTTAACCCTTTAAGTATTGTTCAAACTATTATCAATTTCACAAGTTTGCAATTATTGTTGTTTTTGCACCTTTTACGATCATAGAATTATTATAATATGAAAGCATTCTAAATCATCCTTAAATTAACCCATGAAAGTATGCATGTTCCTACAGTTTTAAGTATTCCACCTAGTCTTGCCAAGCGTGAACAATACTTTTTTCCACGAGATTCTCAAGACACATATTAACATCCTTCACAATTATACCATTGCTTATATCATATGTAGATAGTCTCTCTCATTAAAAAAGTACCTTATTTATAGCCTTGGGCTCAAACATATTAACCATGTTAGATACAAACTCAAAACATTTGCTTTCACTATACAAAAGCAATTATAGCCAATTCCTCCTTAACAACATTAAAAAAAAATTAAGGCTTCCCAATATATGCTTCCAAAACAATTTCCGAATGATCTGATACCATATTCCAGTAGGAATATAGAAATTGTCTTTCTTGAATGGCCATAATACCTACTTCTGTTCAAATAGTTAAACAATAGTTATCCTTAGTAGGCCATTTGTACATCTTTTATTCCAACTACAAAAACTTAAAAGGTACGAATATGAGCTTTCCACAACCTCCAACTCAAATTATTCCCTTTGATTGTACACTTTATTTGCAACCATTTCAAGTTTCATCTTTAAACTTGCACAAATGTCATTTTCAGACCTCAAATCCTTCTTTTGTCTCCGCTTGAAAAATAAAACAAATTGGCCAATCCACACTTCTACATTGTTGGCTTAAACTGGAACTTGGTGAAGAGTGTATGATACATTTGATGGAAATCACGAAAATCATTATGATGACAAAAAGTTGTTCCAACCCTAACATGTACAAATATAGATCCCCACTTGTAATAACTATTATTAATCAAAGGGAATTGCTTTGTGATATTTATTACAAACTAAATATTCATAGCATCGACAAAATTGAAGCCAGTATGTTATAATTGGAACTAAAGCAACCAAATGAAGTGTTCACAGGGAGGTCTTCACTTAAAGATCGTATGACATTCAAAGAAAACATTTGGAAAGGTTCTCTTTAGGATAGGCAAAAACTGGACATGATTGGTTGAGGAAAGGGCACTTGGATTCAATGGGTGTGGGGTGAGCAATACAATCCATAGAGAGAAAAAATCTGCATATGGTAACAATGTGCTTGGCTCTTGAGACTGTATTCCTTTCTTCCACACAATACGAGGATCAAGTCTCTACCAATTATATTGTGATACGAAGAAGGGTAAAGCTAAGATGGAGAATATAAAGGAGCACCAACAATAGCATTTTATGCTCTAAAGTCCATGCATTATGATATGCAACAAAAAAGCAAAAAAGAACGTCATTTAAGCAGTTTTCAAGTTGAGATGTCAGTCCTAAAAAGTGCTCTCCACCTATAATCCACACTAATCTTAACAAGTCATTTTACAACCATTGAAACTGGTGCTAGAAGACATTTTACAACCATTAATGTTCATGTTCAGGAAACAAATCCATGGCCTTCATCCAACAAATGCTAAAAATTCTGCAAGCAGGGCAGATTGATGCTAGTGACACTATGGAACAAAGTTTCCATTAAGATCTTGCGTGCATTTTCCGTAATCTTGGAATTTCCTGGCTGATCTGATCCTCAAATTCGGAATCTTGAACAATATTCTTTTGTATGTCAGTCCCATGAACAAATTTATCACTAGCATAATGTAGTTAGTGCTTTCCACAAACCAGCATAATTTGTCTACTCACACTCAAGTGCCCGACTTGCAGTATATGAACAATGCAAGTGCCGAAAAGTTGTGCTTACTATTGCAAATGAAGACATCCATCTGAACAAAACAAAACAACATCCATCCACATTTGGTAATGCCAAAGGCTTTCACCATTGCACCTTTTCTTTCAGCAATTACAGGAAAATTTTCAGTAGTTGGCATGCATTCAAGAATACTGTCGTATAATGCAAGAGAAGACAAAAAATTTATGAAAAATTACACTCTGATATAGTGCCTTTGCAATATCAACCGGTTCATCTACTCCATATTGTAGCCATGTTGAGTCAGTCATGAGTCTATGAAATGGTTCTTTCATATCCATGAATTTATTTACTGCAATAATTTGTGCAAAAAAACTAAATATGAGTTTATAGGAAAAGGCATGGATTCAGAGAAAACAGTCACCGGTGTATAATGCCAGCCAATTGCATGCTCAATCTTATGCTGCTACTAAAATTTGCACACAGAATTGATGACACAAGGTATGTAATTCATAGCAAACCTGTATCTCATAGTATTAAACCAACTACTAATATACTGATTACAAGTATCTGAGCCAATCAAAGTATATTGCCAGCCAATTGCGTACATAATATTATGCTGTTATTAAAATTTCATCAGCACACATAATAGTCCATGAGTGTGATAAGCCAATTGTGGTATATTGGCAGCCGGCTGCATAATGAATCTTATGCTGTAACTAAAAACTCAACAGCACACAGATTTCAATACACACGGTCTTATTCTTCATAGCTTAACTATAGTTCATACTACCTGATCCATCTCCTGATATACTAATGTCAAGTTGGTTAACGTAAGAATACCTTCAGGCATGTCCTAATGCCAATTTCTTCTAAATTGAGTACATTATTAAGGATGGATCTTATTGGATCCCATAAGCTTCAATAGAAGCTCCAACACATCAGCAAGTACCCACTACCTTTGATGAGTCACAATAGGTCAGAGGTATTTAAGATCTGCATATATCTGCAGAGCACATTTTCTATAAACAAATTTGTACACCTTGAGCCACCCTTTTCAGAAATCTACCTTCCTCAGCTCCTCTACAGAAGCTTGTCTGAAAAAAAAAACCTCAGATGCTTCAATTTGAAAGGTAACTTTGAATATATCTGCCAGAATTCTGACATCAGTCACGGGTCTGTCTGTGCAGTTAGAATTTAAATAAATAGATAGGCAGCCGCAGCTTAATTGTATCCCCAGTATGGACTACGACGGCGAAGCGATTCCTGTCTCTGCAGCCGCAGCTGCTGACGAAATTTTGCAAAGAAGGCTTCGATCCTTTCATTCAGCTCATCTTTGTCAATGACCATGGCTTCTACCGCTCCTTCTGCAACAGAGATATCTCTGACAATCACACTGGAAGGAGCCTGCGGATATGATGCACATTTGTTCTCGTATTTGAGTTTGTGCGTTCTTTCTGCAGAGCTCTGTGACTCTGCTACTGCAGCAGCAGCAGCAGTTGTCTCGGAATGCCGGCGAGTGATGGCTTTGGCCTTCGCGTTAGTCCTCTTCTCTGGAGCAGAAACTTGCCTGTGCACACGTTTAAGCTTTGTACGATCACTGGAAGCTCCATCAGTCAGTTGACAGGATCTTGCATCTTGTTCCTGTTGATCATCTTGGGAAGAGCACAATGGATCAACGCCTTCGGATCCATCAACCTTCTCGTTTGTGCAAAAATATAGAGACAGTTGATTCTCAGCTGGATTAGATGGAGGAGTGGATGCATCTAGGCTGTTGCTTGGGGATGATACGATCATCTGAGGCAGCTCTTCGGGAGCATCTCCGATGGATTGAACCTTCTCCTCATCCAATTGTCTTTCACAAACCCGATCAGAATTGGCATGGCAGGCTGTGCTAACCCAAATTGAGACAATGACACAATTTACGAGAAGAAATAGTATGGGTTGGGTGAGCCATTGCGTTGCTTCCTGCCATAATTGAGGTGCAAGAATCAGGAAAAAGGATCTGAAAGCTGGAACTATATGACTTGCAGACCAAGGGAGCAATGATGTGGTGAAGATGACAAAAGTGGAAACCCATGTCCTCCTAGCAAACGTTTTCATTACGAATTCAAAAACGACCTTTCCTGCCATCTCCATGTGCTGCAAAACCCGAAATAGACTGTGATGATCGCAATGCAACGACGACGGAAACAATAGCAGTGGATTGCGGTATTTTGCACTCACTCAGATAAATCCAAGTGAAAGCTTTTCTTTTCAGTGGATTAAAGGCAAGACTAAGCAAAATTTTGGAATTATGGAAAATGAGCAAAGAGCAAGACAATGAACTTCATAAAGATGATACTAATCTCGGCAATGGGCAAGAAACGTAAATGAAAAAGCAATTTGCTGTTTGCAGGTTGTAAGGCTGAAGGCAATGATGCCGGGATCTAGCATGAGAATTGCTTGTTCTCTGCAGATTGCAATTGTGCTGAGAACTTGAAGGTATAAAATAGATTCGAATTTCATAAGACTGAATAAGCAATCAATATGTTCAGAAGGTTCAAGACTCCGGAAGCTCCACGGAGAAGGCTGGAGCTCTGATCTCATATATATACTGAAGTAGACCTCTGACCATCTCTGCAGACCTTTGACCCAGCTAAAAGAGTAGGCCACCAGCTGCAGAAGCCCATGCCACAGTACTCTGTACAGGTAGTCGTCACCGTTGTCTGTGTTACTGTAGTATGTGGCCTATGATATCAATGACCATATCAGATAGATTGTTCAATTTGGGAAGCTGGACATTGATCAGTTTTGCACTCGCAAACTCCAGTAACTCACTTTAGCTTAACCTTAGAGAA
The DNA here is from genome assembly GCA_029204225.1 of Diphasiastrum complanatum. Lineage (NCBI taxonomy): Eukaryota > Viridiplantae > Streptophyta > Lycopodiopsida > Lycopodiales > Lycopodiaceae > Diphasiastrum > Diphasiastrum complanatum. The sequence goes on from CM055106.1 coordinate 48,074,380, forward strand.
GATCCAGTATCAGGATTCAGATCCTGGTGAGTTTTGGAGATGACAAGCCCAAATTCCAATGCCTACAGACCACTGCCCACAGTAACCCCAGATTCAAGTCTCAATAACAGACTCCCAGGCTGTGTGTGGGGACAAAGATCTGCAGTCCTCTCTGGAAAGGAGAGTGGGAGGAAAGCACCGCAGATGGTCCAGATTCTTGTGGACCCACAAACTGAACCTTGATGATACTCCATATTTACCCTAAAGCCCATACTGTACACACCAGTTACCAATTATCCCTTGGCACCCTGGACTGATCACCAGACTACTGGGCTAGGATACTAGAGACTAATGAAATGTGCAGCATTACACGGAGGATTATGAAGATCTCAGGTCATGGACCAACATCCTAAGCTGTGATCTCTATGATCCATCGACCATCCATCCTTCTGAGCTGTTGCATTTGTTGCTTTTTCTTCTTGGGTGTCAGAATTACAGCTAGAATTCCATAAGAGGGGGGTAGAGAAACGTGGGAGAGAGAGTAGAAAGAGAAAGAGGAAGAGGAAGAGGAAGAAGAGAGGCTGGTTCTCCAGTCCTTTTTGTTGCTTTATTGAATTTGCCACTTTTGTGGATTTGATTTTCTGAAGGTAACAGCTTTAAGGTAGATGTGGGCTATAGTAGTGCAACATTCAAGGGTTATGGAGGGTTACACGTGTGGCACTACCTTTGGTAGCTTTTACACACTTTCTTTTTGGTGCAATAGCTTTGCATTTAAAAACCCAAATCTAAGACATAACCTATACTAATGCCACATGTTATGAAGATTTTTCTACACCACATAGTGCCTCCCTTTGCAATAAGAAGCACATTAGTAGGTGGTGATTGCTCCCCAGCGCAAATGGGAACATATCACCAAAAGGGTAGTGCCCCTTTTGAACTACATTGGGACAATACCAATTAGGGGAAAGTTTAGGGTTTAGGTTGTAGCTCCCAACCTTGCTCGACTAGCAAGCCTACCCCTAAAAATCAAACGCACTGCACCATTTCAAAATGTTGCTTTTTTTTGCCTTAACAATTGTTGAGCATTTTCTCATGCATCTTGAAACTAGGGGCTAATGTTAGCTAACGTCAGCCTACGACAACAATGAGATCCGAAGCCCTCACTCCTTGGAAAGTGCTCCTAATGTGACACTTGCCAATTAGTGAGTTTAAAGACACCCTAAGAATGAGGAACTTAAACTCTCTTAAGTTGTATTACTTGGTGAACGTACAAAACTACGCTATTGTTTTTTGGTAACATTATTAAGCAACTAGTGGTTGTTATGTACACATAAATGCAGCAACTTGGCCAAGCCATTCATGGAACTAAGCTCCTTGGATGTCAGTTCGCAATGCTCGGATTCGAGTCTGCACCTTCTTGGCTGCAGTCAACAATTGTACACATACACTCCACTACAATGGATATTACACTAAATTCACTTGATGTCTGCTATACAAGGTTCTACTCCAAGGCAAGAGAGGTATGAGTGTTTCTTAGAGATAGTGCATGAATATACATTTGGTGATATCTATCATTGGGCACCTAGTAGCCATTAAGGTTGCCACAAACATGGGAGTGCATTAGTAGAATAACTACTTTCCCAAAACTCATATAGGACCAATATATTTTGCTTGTATGTCCCCCCTATGTGGTAGATTGGAGTCGAACTCTTGACCTCACAGAGAGTAAAGGAATTCCTAACCACCTCACTACTATATAGAGGATGTACTTACATTTGTAATATGTTCACTTTTTCAAAACTTATATAGAACTACCCCTAACCAATTCTAAGACAAACTTGTGTGCATCTCATGGAGCTATATTTGTAATGTCCATTCAAACACAATATATCTATTATGTTATGTTTTGTATATTGGGAATTCTTAATTGTGGTCCTCTAATATTGGTGCATTGGTTAGAATTTCCTTTCATGTGTTGAAGGTTGGGAGTTTAAATCCAATCAACCACACAAATGAGGAAATGCAGACACGAGAAAAAAAAATATAATCTCATGTGTCCTTGGACCTCCACTATCATAACTTGTGAGCACCTAAAATGCTTCGAAAAGACTCATCTAGGTGACACTCCTAGTCTAGAGTGAATCTAGATCAATTTGGATAACTCTTTGACTTGTGAATGAGCTAGCACATTAGATGACATTGTGCCAACCTATGAATGATCTAGTCACTTAGCTATATGAGTCGAGCTAGCTCTAGAGCTCAACTATGGGCCATGTTGGCTCTTGGAGCTTGTTGCCCTTGAGTCATATTCAAAAGTGTTTTACAACAATATGCTGTACCAAATCAATATTGTGTGTTCAGACCAAATGTGCCAAATCACATCAAAACTATGAGGGGAGATAGGTAGTCAAAAAATTGGTAGCTGGGCATTTTTGTGCCAAGTCTTGTCTCTCCTTACCAACATATGTGAGGGTTCATGCCCAACTAATGCTAGTAGTGATGAGGCCACTAGTTTGTGGGATGACTATCATTTTCTATTCGCCTTTGTGAATGGTCCTAGTTGAAGGATCAAGTATAGCCTTTTAGTAGCATTAAACATGGGAGTAAACCTCAGTCAACTATCTGATAGGATCTAGTGCAGTATGCAGATCACATCAAACATTCATCATAGCTACACCTCTCAAGCTATCATAGATGGCACAAGGCCTACCACCCGATAAATCTTGGTAACAACCAAATATAGTAAACTAGATAAACTATAGATCTAATTTAAACTATACAATAATACAATATTTGAAGCTTATAAAATGTATATCAGATTAAATCTAATTTATAATTCTCTCTCTTAAGCTCAAAAGTGAGAAGAGTAAAGAAAAACAAATTGTAGTTATGTTTGGAGTGTCCAATAGATATTCTGTATATCCATGCTACCTTGTACTTGAAACACACTCAAGGGCACCATCAAACCACCAATTTTGGCACACAACTGACTTGTCCCCAATCCAACTTGGACACAAGTGGACCACATGAGCAACATGGTTCAAGCTGAGAAAATCCCACTGCCACCATGAGACTTACATGCTCCATCTAGCTAGGTTGACATCATATCAAACACTTACAAGCATAGACTTGTAAAGCTGACATAAATGAGTGACTGAGGCTCAACTTGAGGAAATCTTACTGCCACTATAAGCATGTACCCTCACCAAATAGACAACTAGTAGACATAATAACAAGTCACTGAGCATACCAAATGATTACTTTGTTTCTGGCGTAGCAAATGCATAAACACATCTGACTCCGAATCAGATCTAGACTTCCGTGACAAGGTAACATGCAAGCACACATTTATGCAAACCAACAGAAATACATAATACATGACCAGACTTGTGCAAACTATGGTATCATGTCATACCAGTACCTGTCACTTGTAGATCTGCTACTACACCACTAGTCTCCAAATCGGATTCTCAATAATGGCCTGCACCTATAACCAAGATGCCCTCATGTCCAAGCATATCCAATAGATGTCTGCATACATCATCCAAGACCAACCATCTTGATCTAATGAACGCTCCAAGCCTCATCCCTGATATATCTCCCCAAAAAACAATACTCTAAGTAGCTTTGCCCTAACATCTTGTCTAGTATATCCTGAAAGTTGATTCCCATCCATTCCCCATGCTCTAAGCACAAAAGTCTACCAAGGACTCAATGAATGAATGTACACAAACCTCATCATAGGCTATATCTTAGTAGCTCGTTCATCTCCAAAGATACTGATGATGATTTGCCAATCCTACATCCCATGTAGATTCAACGTAAATATAGCAAAATGCATGAAATCTATACATAGCTTATTCATGCATGTGATGGTAGATGTCTCCCCATCGATGCTAATGCCAATGACTGGCCCCTTGCTGTAATGCGATCAAGTACTCCCAAATGAATGAACCATGAAGTCCTCGCCATTAGTGTCCCATCTAGTAGATCTTTAGCAGACCACTCACCACAATTTTTGCCACCATCACACCCAAGCATGCAATATCCATCAGCTCTCCAACCTAGAGTTGGCTTACAAATCTCCATGCCTTGCCCATTTGAGTTTGCAATATCCATATTCCATCATGAATCCCACCTATAAGCCATGTCCCATCCAAAAACTCAAGTCCAATCTAATAAATAGCTGCTCTTTGATTATCATCATGTCATCCTATAGTCCAATCCCTATCAGGTATCCCAATGTCATCATTGATCATGAAGATCTGAGCATCTACCCTATAGTGCCCCCCCTCTGTATTCTCCCAAGCTAGCTCTAAAGCTGCTTATGAATGGTTCCAAACCAATGTCTGAGAATACACTGAGATGCGAAATCCAAATCCACCATCAAGTCCCTCACATACTGCATATACCAATTTCCCTCCAAGTGAACCTATGAGATTTTCCATGGCCCAAACCAATGGGGGGAGGGGGGTCCCCATCTTGACCGCTCAGCAAGTCTCAAGAATGAATGCTTTTGTGATTGAATGTTGAATTTCTTCACTAACCTTTGAGTTCTTTTCAGTTTTATTCCACAGTTGTTTGTTGATTTGCTCTTTTAAGTCACAATATTTAAAGTCAGGACTTTAGAATTAGTAGACCTTCACTTGAAGTTCATAGTTTGGTATCAGAGCCAAGGTCTACTATTTTTTTTTTTTTGTGAAATTGATGTGAAGGCCTTGTGTATTCATTCTTGAAACAAATGCCAATACACAGGACTTTGTATGTTTACTTTTGAATAGATTTCCCTTTCGCTCGAATTTCCTTCTTCTTACAAGATCTCTTTAATATTAGAGCTAATAGACTCCATTTGGGAGATCCTCGAGAATTGGATCTCCAACTTGCTTTCTATTTTAGGGACAATGCTTTGCTAATGCGAGCTTCTATCTTCCTTTTTGGAGAATGGCATTTCTCTGAATCACAAGTCTATTCGTACTTTTTGCCTTGAGTTTGTGTATTTCAGGTGAATTCCAAAAACTCCAATCAAAGATGGATAGCTCCTCACGAGGCTCTTCAAGCTCCTCTTCATCTATGTCGTCATCACCTCATGTTTCCTCCAAGTCAACTTCTTCTACTCGATCTAGGAAAAGGAGGTTTGCTAAGATTTATAATAAACTTTTTAAGTTTTCTAAGTTCGATGGAGATAGTAGCAATGAAGAGAGTTTGCTTGCTTGGATTCAAAATCTTGATACTTTTTTTGAGAAAAGTAGATACTCAAATCATTCCAAGATTCGATTTGCAATGTTACATCTAGATAAGTATGCATTACTATGGTGGGCTGCTATGAAATCAAATCACGAAGCTGCATCCACATGGCATGGCTTTAAAAAACAACTAAAGCCCACTTTTTGCCAAAAGATTATAAGAAAGATACTTTAGCTGCTTGGGACATCTTTAGACAAAGCAAAATGAGAAAGTAGTTGAGTATGTTAAGAGATTTTGGGAGTTGCTTTTAAAAGTTCAAAATTTGCATTCCATTTCCAAGAAAGAACAGAAAAGGAAGTTCTATTTGGGTTTGCATAGAAGTATACAATATGGCTTAGATCTAGTACAAGCTGATACTTTAGAACAAGTCATATACTATGCTACCAAAATTGAGCTACATGATAGTCATCGAAATGGAGGTGGGAACGAAAGGAATGAACCTCCCACAACTCAAATTCCAAAAGAAAAGACTCAATGCCTTTCCAAAGAACAAGTGCAGGCCTATCGCAAGGAAGGAAGATGCTTCAAGTGTGGGGAAAAGGGACACCTTTTCTTCAAATGTCCACTAAAAGATGCCAAAGCTTCAAGTGCAGACAAAGGAAAGTAGGTGGTCGTACAAAGCATTGAAGATACTCAAACCCATGATCTTCTCAAAAAATGGGGACAAGTCCATAACAAACTCTGTCTAATTCTCTTTGATGCAGGCTCCTCTCATAATTTAAGCTTGCACAAGAGATAGGAGTTGGTTCTTTTTCCGAATCTATGCTTAAGGCTAAAGGTGCTTTTGTTGATGGTGATGCAAACATTTACCCTGTAATTGGAAAACTTAAGCTCCAAATCTCCGACTACTATGAACCTATAGAATTCATGGTAGGTCCTTTGCAGGGAGTAGATGTAATCTTAGGCATGCCTTGGCACAAAATGCACAATCCTCTGGTGGACTACAATAAGCATTTGATTTCATGGAAGCACAAAGGTAAAGATGTTAGTGTGCATGCAGGATAGAGTGGCGAAACAATTCCTTTCATCAACTTCTGTATTAACTGGTGTTGATTGTATCCTTGAAACATAATCGACAAGATAATGTTGTTTAGCCTTCCGAACCACAACTCAAAAATCAAACTCAGATAGTAAAAGTAACTCTCTTGCAATGCATCCCGTATTGCATCTCTTGTTCACTAAATACAACAAAGGCTGATGATTCATATAAATTGCAAAATGCGTTGCCATCAAATAATGATGAAACTTTTTAACAGAGAAAACCATGGCCAACACTTTTCGCTTTGTGGTGGAATAGTTCACTTCAACATCATTAAGTTGTTGGCTCACAAATCTAATAGGAAAGTCTTTCTTATATTCTCCTGTCTGTGTTGATTTCCTAGAACAATTCCGTGAGTAACCCAAATTTGACACAAAGATCTGGTACTTCCAACATTGTTCCAGCACTTTTTCTAAATGTTCCAAATGTTTTGACTTCAAACCATGGACTCCAAGATCATTCAAATAGATTTCAATGAATTTCTATAAATAATCCTTGAAAGCAAACTACATCTTTTACAACTAGGAAGAGCTGCCCTCCAAGCTTTTGAGTTGATGTCCACCAATGACTCCAAAGAGCCCTCCAAGGTGCCTCTCCTCCGATGTCCTAAGATCCTTCCAAATTAGACAATCAAAATGGCCTCAAGAATTCACCACCCAACCATTGCTAGATCCGTGCACAAGCAAGCCATTCTAGCACCCCCTTGCTTCACCACAATCAATCACATAGCTATCATCACAAACACAAGCATATTCAAAGACCCTACCCCCATCTAAGTCCCATACCAAAGATGGATATCCTCACAAGAGTAATGAAGCAAAAAAAATGCTCTCTCCACTCTAGCCTTCCACTAGTAAATAGAAGCAAGCAACAACACAAGGATCCCCCCTCCTTATGGGCGCCCTATCCCTCTCTTATAGATTGGAAAAGACTCCCTCCAAAGCCCTAGAGAGTGTCCTCACAAGCCAATGAGAAGAGGGGAGGCAAAGGAAAGGCCAAGAGCCTCATAAGTTAGTGGAATGTCAAGAGATACCTTCCATAACTTATGTTTCTTGGATAACCACTTCTTGGTTGCTTTAGGGACATCAAGGGACCCTAGTAGGTGCACCCTCCTACTAGGTCTCAATGACCCACATGTGATTGCTACTTTGGCCCAAGGCCAATTATATGATCATGGCTCAATGTTGAGGCCCAATGTTTGGGAAAATGACCAATACACATGGAAAGGTCCTTCGAACACCTCACAAGGTTCCATACCTCCATCCAAGGCATAGAAACCTTCATGCCCTTATCCAAGGACTCAAGTACCTTAATCCAAAAGGCACCTACCCTTATCCAAGGGTGATTCACCATTTAGCCCCCCAGATAGTAAATGGGAACATAGTGTTTATTGAAGTACTATTAGTTACATAGGTATGTAACAACATCACTCGTTGAAAAGTACTTGGTGCATTATATAGCCCAAACAACACAACTCTGTAAGAATAGGTCCCCCATTTTGTTGCAAAGGCAGTTTTATGCTAATCAGCAGGTGTAATCTTGACTTGATTGTAAGCACTAAATCCATCAAAAAAACTATAAGCTTTGGCACCAACAAGATGGTCTAAAATGCTTTTGGTGAAAGGCAATGACAAACGATCCTTTCATGTAACCACATTTATAATAAGTGCTTTTGGTGATTTTGTTGGCGGTTCATCAAGAATGTTTCGAATTTTGTTAGGATCCTAATGTCATAAGATTTGTTCATCAGTGAGTTCTGCATTCCCATTATAAAATAAAGTATGACTGATAGAATCAGTTCATCTTCCATTGGATCTACTATTGGATTAGCTGAAATCCAAGCTACGTTCATCATATTGACAAAATTCGTGATGGCGGTAGCAAGAGTACGATCTTTTGTTTGGTATAACACTCACTTCAGATCAGTCATCATGTCAACACATGTTTTTAGTTGTACAATCAATAATGTCTAATGCTTGTTTCCAGTTAACATTATAAATTTGAGAATCATAATGGATTCCCAATGACTTTTCTACTCGGTCACAAGTATGAACCATTGTGAAAGAATCATCATCTCCCTTTTGAATAATAGTTGACTTGATTGTCTGAGTCAATGGATCAACTTTCACTGCTTGCTTGCAATTGTCATATGTGATTTTGCCCATACCCTAGCTGTGAATCACTTGTGCAACTTGTAACCAAGGACGTCCCAATAAAACATGATAAACTGATGGTGCTTCTGACAAGTCCATTACTACAAAAGTAATGACAAACTGGACATCAACAATCTTGACTAGTATGTCTTTCACCATGCCTTTAGATCAAATAGTAGAGTAATCTACCAAATTAATTGCAAAAGTTGTAGATTTCAACTTTGTGAGAACCCACTTGGTACACAATTTGGTAGAGATCAAATTGACTCCAGACTCTCTATCTATCACAACTGCCTCTCAATCAAAATGCTTATGTTGAATTGTCAAAGTGATATTCTGTTGTTCACTTTTCCAGGCGGCCTCTACAGTGAGTACTTCATTTGATTCTTCAATTCTTGCACAATATAGTTGTTGGTTTTGTACAATCTCTCAAATAATACTTCCTACATCCTTTTCAACTTTCAAATACTTCTACCTATTAAATGAAGATGCATACTTGCTAGCCACTCTATTCTGACCTTAGAAAGACATTTAAAATTAGAAAACTAGCCCCTATTGAAAAACACACAAATTTCTAGAAGCGTGAAATGGGTGCTATTTCAATAACACTATCATAACAATTTGATGACAGATTTTTATGCAACAAAAAAAAGAGGTTTAGAATTTACCATCATCACTTTGGAAGAGGCTTTGATACCATTATTACAACTAGGAAGATCTGCCCTCCAAGCTTTTGGGTTGATGTCCACCAATGCCTCCAAAGAGCCCTCCAAGGTGTTGTTGGAGAAAGAGGGTGTGTGAGTGAGAGAAACGAAAACAGCTCGAAAAGAAACGAACACAAAATGAAGAGAACTCGAAACTCGAAAGAGAAGTGAACTCGAACAGAAAGTGTTTGTGCACAGCGGAATGAGCTATCTTATTCTTTCCCTAAGCTTGACTACGCCTATCAGACACGAACAAAACATTAGTGAAAGAAATCACGGTCGATCTGATTACGTAGCCAAACTTTTAAGCAACAAAACATCAGAAAAATAATTTGTCACGAATGATTTGCAAAGAGGTAGACTGAGCTCGACTTCGGGAGTCACATTTGGAGCCGCAACTGTAGGACTCCTGTTTTGCAAAAACGTTGCCACACTGCATGCTTCCGACCAAAGTGAATTGGTCAAGCCCATTTGCTTCATCATGGAGCGTGCACTCTCCATAATAGTCCTGTTTTTCCTTTCAGCTACACCATTACTATGCGGCATGTGTGACTGTGTGAATTGTCTTTTGATGCCGTGTTCCTTGCAAAAGTCCTCAAAATCATCAGATTTGTATTCGCCCCCTCTATCATATCTTAGCACTTTGATGCGTGCATCCAGTTGGTTCTCTACCAAAGTCTTGAACTTCTTGAAGCAGGCAAAAGCGTCAGATTTCTTCTTCAATAAATACATCCATGTCCTCCTAGAGTAATCATCTATGAAAGTCTTCAAAAGTAGGCAATCTCTCCCTCGAAGCAATGCCGCTCACAAACATCTGTAGCCCTTCCGAGACACCGCTCATTGTGGTATGTACCAATTCAAATGTTGGAGAGTTTGCGGATCCCAAGGCAACCCCAACCCTAGTTAATAAATGAGAGGGATTTGGCACTTTGCATGTGTAAGTCCAACCCGATGACCACATAGTTATTTGATTGATTAGTTAAAAGTTAATAAAGGACTTTAGGCCTTTTTGCGGGACTTTTAATGTCGCAGGGCCTAAATGTCAAGTTAGTGAATAAAGTTGGGTTTCCCTCCAATCTTGATGGTTCTCACACTTTTTTAAATTTGAATAAAAAGAGAGGCAAGATTGGACCAATAAGATTCAGAGGCCAGGGTCCTCTCTCTACTATAAAAAGGGACCAACTCGAGTTGCTCCTGATGTTCATTTCCTCGTTTCAATAAAGCAGATTGGTTCTCTTTAGAAATAAATTGATGAATGTCCTTGCTCTTCCTCTCTTTTCCTCCATTTCTCATGCTTTCTTTGGTATTTGCCAATTGTTGGATTTGATCATTATTGGGATTGCTATTTCTTATGCTTTTTGTGAGAGAGAAAGGGAGAGAGAGAAGAGTAAGTTTCTATCATTGTTGTGGATTTAGGGTTAATGGAAGTAGGGTTAATGGATATAGTGTTAATGCTTAGTGTTAATGGATGTTAGTGTTAGATCTTCCATTCATGTTGAAATCTGAACTATGCTATCGCTCTCATGGGAACAAACCTACGCGTGACAACTAACTCCGTCTCTTTGATACTAGATTGACTAGATCTTGGATTCAGGTTGAGCAAGGAAAGAAACCCACTAAAGTTTTGGCGCCATTGCCGAGGAGCTACGCCAATTTTTCCAGTTTGCAGCATGTTTGGTTGATGGTTAGCTTGCATTAGGCATCTTGTCATGGCATGAATAGTGTTAAATCTGCATTTTAGGGTTAGTTAAAGATGGCTACCCCTAGAGCTGCTCCTGGAGGTGCTCCACAAGAGGTCAATCCAATTATTGTTAGAAGAGCACCCTGATTGGATCTACCCAAATATAATGGATTAACAGATCCAGTTAGATTTCTTCAAATCTATGCTGAATCCTGTGAGGTCTATGGTGAGATTTATCCTCAAGATAAACTTAAGCTGTTTCCTATGGCCTTAATAGGCACAACACAAGATTGGTATTATAACCAAGATGAAACTGAGCGTACAGATTGGGAGGTTGTTAAACGAGCCCTTATCAAATGGTTCAAACCGCGGAAGTTTATGGAAGACCCTTTCCTACTTTTAAGTAAAATTAAAATGGGAAAGCGAGAAATGGTTCGAGATTACATCGAAAGGGTGAAATGTCTTAGATCTGAATGTGAACCTGAGCTGATTAATGAAAATGCCATGATTATGTGGTTTTTGTTAGGTCTATCTAAACGGATCAGACGTGAGCTAAAATGCCATAATGAGTACGCACTTTTGCAAAATGCTATGGACGATGCAATTCGGGAGGAGGATGAAGATTCAGATGATGAGCCGAATGTCAGTATGTTGCCTTATACAACAAGGCAGACTACTACGACATCCACCACTATTGCATCAACGAATGCCAATGCTACTGCAGAATTGATGCTCAATGAGTTTGAGAAACTTGGGAAGACCCAGCAGAAACAGATGGAAAAGTTACAGTTGCAATTTGATGAGAAGATCAAAGCATTGAAAAATTTCCACAGAGAAGTGAACAAAGAACCTGAGAAGTTTGCAAAGACTTTTCCTACCAAGGAAAATGTCTGGTGTTCTATTTGTACAAGAAATCACACAGTGAACGAGTGTCCTCAATTGAAAAAACGAATGAAAATCAATGTTTGCCATCTGTGTTATTCACCTGACCATGAGACTGCTTTTTGCAACTTCAACCCTCGGATAATTCAGCAATGGTATGCCTAGATGGGATATCGAGAACCACAGTATGGAGGAAATCCAGCAGCAAGACTGCGACAATCTATTCTTGGATACCCGGAACGTCTAGCTTTGCCTGCCCCACCAAAACACTCTGCTCCTCCTGCCAATTTGATGGAACGAGAACCTTACGGAAGTGTTGAGCAATGGAGCTATGGTAATGATTAGGAAGGTGGATCTTCAGAACAGTATGCCATTTATGCTGCTGCTCAACAACAAGCCTCGAAAAATTGGGCCAGAGCACCAATTGGATGTTTTGCATGTGGAGAAAATCACAGAGTTGCAGAATGCCCAAATAAAGAAAAATTTGTACCATTCTGTCGTGATTGTGGATATGGGCATTGCTATAAAGATTGTCCAACAGACCAAAGCCACCACCAGCTGCAGCACCTGTAAGTAGCTCAAAATAAACCAAGTGCACCCTTGATGGTGGTCACCAGAGCACAAAAGCAAAAAGAACCAGTAGTGGATCCAGTACCTGCTGATTCTATATTATTGAACGATACACCAACAGCATCGGGAGTCTATCCAAATCTCAATGTAGAAAAATGAAGATATCAGGATATGAGACAATGGATTAAACATCTTCAAGAAGAAGAGGGACTTGAAGCTGCTAAAGTAACAGCTGAAGTTCGGTCTTCACCATTGCAGCTCCAAGAAATTTACGTATGGATATGAATGATCAATTACATCATCACAAAGAACCCTTCAAGATGACTAAACCGGAAGCACCGCATATAGAATTACTCATGAACATTTGGTCTAGCAAAATCAATATTTCATTGGGAGAGTTCCTAAAGTTGGTACCAAAAGCAAAAGAAGTCTTAGCGCAAAAGTTAGCTCAAGAAGAATCAGAAGTCCATCAGGAGCCGCTTTTTTGTGCTAAATTTGAAGAATCTAACGGTGTACGCCATGTTGGAGCTGCTTGGGAAAGTGAACAAAAGAATATCACTCTACCGATACAACATAGACAATTTTCTAAAGAAGCAGCCGTGATAGATGGCGGTTCAGGAGTTAACCTGATTTTTACAAAGCTATGTACAAAATGGGGCCTTACAAAGATTAAGCCTGCTACTTTTGCTATTAAGCTAGCTGATGTCTACCGAGTTCTCTTAGGACGTCCATGGTTATGAGTTGCGCAAGTAATTCATAATTGGGGAACAAGAAAAGTTACTTTTGAAAATTGTGAACGTGCAGTTAAAGTTGATCCTACGACTTGGACTATCAAACCAGTGGTTCAAAAAGCGGATGACGATTCATCAACAACGGATCACGCTTGTGATCGACCAGAGAAAAAATTGGGAGTTCACTACGATTCTCAAACGGATACTATCAATTGGAATGAAGCTCTTGCAACAATTGATTGTATAGTAGGATATATGTGTCAACAAGATATTCAATCAGAGTTGAGCGAGATTTCCTTATTAGATCGAACATTGGATACACCAATCACGTTTCCACTAAATGTGCTGAATGTAGCATGGATATCAATGGAACCTATACCAGATCCAATCGAGGATGATCTCATACTAGTGAGCCATGCCTTAACTTATGATGGCAATGCAGAACTTATGGATGAACAGACTCTACATCATATGGATCCGACCAGATTTGGAGTGCGCAATGTTCCTGATGAACCAACAATCAAATTGCCCAAAGCAATTATATTGAAGGGAGACAAGATCACAAGTTTGATGACGAAGAAACAAGCTAAGCAACATTATGATATGGTCTTGAAATGGGAAAATTCCCCTCAAAAGATCGATTCAAAGGAAGTGCCACCTCTATTGGATAAAGGCAAAGGAAAAGTCAAGAATGATTCTTCAAGTCAGATTTCTAGCAAGACATCATCGTCTAGGAAGTCTTCACCTGTGAAGAAAGATTTATCATCCCGAAAGTAATCACCTCAAAAGAACCTCATAGATTGCTTGACGTCGATTTCATTTATGAGATCGAGCATACAGAATGGATTTCTCCGATTGTCATTGTTCCTAAGAAAAATGGAAAATTGCGAATCTGTGTGAATCTCAAAGCATTGAATAAAGTGACACGGAAGGATCACTTTCCGTTACCTTTTATTGAAAGCATTTTGGATCGTCTTGCTGGAGCGAAAGCTTATAGTTTTCTGGATGGCTCTAGTGGTTACAACCAGGTTAAGATTGCACCTGCCGATCGCCACAAAACTGCTTTCGCAACAGAATGGGGCACCTATGCTTGCAAAGTAATGTCGTTTGGACTCTGTAATGCACCAAGCTCATTCCAAAGAGTAATGCAATTTGCCTTTAAAGATTACCTGCAAAAATTTCTTGAAATTTATTTGGACGACTTGGGAGTTCATAGTACAGATACAGACCACCTGGATCGATTGGGGAAAGTATTTGAAAGATGTTGCACCAATATCAGATTTCTCTAAATCCAGTAAAATGCCAGATACTAGGTTTTGCACAAAGTTGTGCTTGGACATGTGATATCAAGACATGGTATTGCCACCGATTATTCTAAGATCAAAGTTATTGTGGAATTGCCACTACCAACAACAATTCAAAGAGTTTATGTGTTTATGGGTCATGCGAACTACTATCGAATTTTTATTATCTTCTTTGCGGATTTAGCACGACCTATATACAAATTAACTATTGTTCCTATTTGGACAGTAGAGGTGTTAAAAGCCTTTGAAAAGTTAAAAAAAGTATCAACTTCAGCACCAATACTGCATTCTCCAGATTGGACATTAGAGTTTCATGTTTATACGGATGTTTCAAAATACGCCATTGGATCAGTTTTGATGCAACCAGGTGACTATAAGAAGGATTATCCTATACGATTTGCACGCAGACAACTTACAGATCCAGAGAAGAATTATTCAACAACAGAACGTGAAGCGCTAGCCATGATTTTTTCTGTTCGGAAATTTCGTCACTACCTCATGGAAACGCACTTTGCATTTTATACGGATCATCAACCGTTACTTTACTTGGTAAACAAGACATGTAATACTGGACGTATTGCAAGATGGTTATTATTATTGACTGAATTTGACTTTCGAATTGTAGTTCAAAAGGGAAGGCAACATTATCTAGCCGATCATGTTTCGCGAATTGAATCCGCACCAGTTAATACTGAAGTGGATGATGAACTGCCAGATGCTGCGTTGTTCTATGTTGAAGCAGTATTTGAGTGGGTGGCAGATACTGTTGAGTACCTGATGCTAGGACAACCGAATGACTCTTTGACAAAAGTACAGAAAAGAGAATTGATCCATAAGGCTCAACCTTATCAATAAATTGCAGGACAATTGTATCGTCGTGGAGCAGATAATATTTTACGAAGATGTGTTTTACCGCATGAAGTACCAGATTTAATCATGTTTTTACATGATGGCATGGGTGGAGGACATTTCTCTACAAATATTACTATTCACAAACTTTTGCAATTCGGTTGTTGGTGGCCTATGCTTCATAAGGACACAGAAAATTTTATTCAGACATGTGATGTCTACCAGCGAGCACGACGACCTACTCGATAGAATTATGAACCCTTACATCCAGTTTTATCGCAAGCACCATTTAAAAAATGGGGACTGGATTATGTTGGTCCTATTCATCCTGCTGCGCAAGGATCTCAGGCCCAATACATTATCGTCGCAACTGATTATATGACCAAGTGGGTTGAAGCCAAAGCTGTCAAAGTGGTTGATGCAAAATCTACGGCAAAGTTTCTATATGAAAATATTATAATCAGATTTGGATGTCCGATCGAAATTGTCAGTGATTGGAGTACAACTTTGTTAATCAAACCATAAAGTGTTTACTGGAAGATTTTTTGTTATACACAGATTTAGTACTCCCTATTATCCCAGACGGAATGGCCAAGCTGAATCTTCCAATAAGATTCTCTGCACCATTATGACAAAGACAGTTGAAGCGAGTCGGTCTGATTGGAAACATAAACTGTATGCAGCATTATGGGCATTTATAATGCTTACAAAAATAGTACAAATCAAACACCTTTTCAACTGGTTTATGGTCAAGATGCTGTTATGCCAATTGAATTTTTAATCCCATCTTTATGCATAGCAGCAACCGAACGATTAACTGATGATATGTTTTTACAACTCTGTCATGAAGCATTGCACAAATTATGTGAAACCCGATTGATGACAGTTCATGCCTTAGCAGCAGAGAAAGCCCGCCGCAAGGCATGGCACGATCGTCGATTGCACAAAAAAGATCTGAAAGCAAGAGATCTTGCATTGATGTACACAACCAAGCTGATCAAGGGTAAGTTGAAGTTTACTGGTGAAGGCCCGTATAAAGTGAAGGAAATCTTGAACTATGGTGGAGTAATTCTTGAGCACTTGGATGGAATACAATTCGATACTCTGATAAATGGCAGTCGATTACGCAAGTTTTGGCAGCCTGCTCCGCCAGTTGAACAAGCCTGATCTCAATGGGTTTTTTAATTTATTTGTTTTTCAATTTTTTGTTTTCAATATTTAATTTGCTGACTTTTTTGGAAGAAGATAGTTATAAAAAATAAATAAATAAATAAGGAAAGACTGATGAGCAAAAGTCAGGAAGTCATCAGCATAAAAAAAAGGAAGCACATAATTTTTTATGGAAAATGCCTTAGAAAACCACTGTTTTGGGCATATTTGGCTAATACAGTACCAAAAACCTTCGCTGAGCTCTCAGACTGTACATCCACCCTTGATTTATCTAAATTGAGGTGAGCAAAGGTTTCTGACAAGAGAAAATTCAATTTTTGAGTCAGGCGAATGTTCAGTGATATGTCATTTTGGGAACCTTCGCCGAGCATCATAACCTCATTATGAACCTTCGCCGACCTGCTAGATGATCTTAAAATATCAAAATTAGGTTGTCTATAGGTTCAAATTGTGAAAAAATACATTTATGACAGTACCTGGACAAAGGACCCTCTTGGGCGAAGGTTCATCCTTTGCCAGCCCTGGAAAACGTTCGTTTGATAGGTTCAGATCCCTAGAAACCTTCGCCGAGATTTTTATAGCCTATTATTACAGTACTGTACATGCTTGCAAATTTTTGTGCAGAACTGATCAACCAAACTACTATTCAGTGTAATGGACCCACCAAATTCACCTATAAGTTGGCTGAATTCGATTCATTCCTCACTTGTGCTAGCGAAGCTCTTGCGAATTTTTCTTGCGACCAAAGCCTTCCAAATTTCTTGCATTGCCTTGTAATACGCTTTCACACGTTTATAATTCCTTTCTGATCATCATGTCTTCTACCGATACTTCCCAGTTTTTCACGCTATACTATCCATCGTGATGTCCCATCTGCAACGGGCATCATGATTCTTCCTAGCACAAGCATGGTCACTCAGTGGATGACCCTTGCAGAGCCTCTACTCACTGCAATGGGTATTCATGAGAGAGCCTTTTCGGGTCGTATCAATATGGATTTCATCACTCTTGCCTTCAGTACGTGGAAGGAAGAGAAATCCAAGTTTTATATCACCTTCCAAGGAGCCACACACAAAGTGCACTTCACTGAGGTCGCACTTGCAACTATAGGAATCTCATCCAGTACGCAAGCCTCACCCAATCACAAGCACGCCAAACAGGCCATCAAGCCATACATTGACCTCACCAACGATCTGCACTGGACCAATGATGGCTACCTTCTGGAAGCCATCACTGAGCCTTCCATCCACGCAGCTGCCCAGCTGTTGAATCATTTCCTGATGGTTGGCAACCTCAGGAAAGAGCGCATCACATCTCAAATCCTTCACAGGATAGTGGAGTCCCACATCAAGTTGGCCAAAGCCCCTCTTGGACCATATAACTGGTTCAAGACTGTTTTTGGTGAGCTCAAGCGAGCTATTAAGGCCAATACTAAGCAGCAGTTCATCGCTAGCTCTCTATTGTCCCTCTTAGCCGCTTCTCACCTAGAAAACAGAATCCATGGCTTCCACCTAGATTTTGTGCTTTCGGTTTACGAAGAAGCACCGGCTGAGTCATCTCATCAGGCCTCAAGTTCTCATGATCGTCATCGTCCACGCAGCGAGATCGTAATTCCTGACTCGCCTTCCACGTCACGACGTCGCACTAGGCATACCTCGTTAGCTGCGCTTCCGCCCCCACTACTGTTTGCACTGAACTTCCCATTCCCCTCACGTTTGATGCTTCCCTCGCCTCTGCTCCCATACAAGGACAGTCTGTGACCATTGGACCTACCATTTGCCATCACAGTTGCCCAGGTCGCCTCACCCCTGCGCACCGAAGCAACCTCACCCAACACCAAAATCTTTGAAATGCCCCAGAGCCTAGCGCCCTTTGAACCCCAATCCCCTAGAAGAGGATTCGGGCATATCCATGAATCTACTATCGGTGTCGAAGATGCCAGTCAGCAACCACACACACACAAGGTAACCCAGCCACACTTCGGGTGGACACATCTGTCAAGTCACCAAAGCAGTTCAACGCCAAGATGCCTGAAGGGTTTGAAGAAGAGGATACTTTTGAAGAAGAAGAAACCTTGGCACCTATTCCATGCCTACCAAGGACAGTACCATCAGGTTCTCCTGTTGTTGCCACCTCCACAACCGTCGATTCTGGTGATGCTCTAGGGTTAGTTTCAAGCCTTGGACAAGTGATCCAGTCTATGCTGGATAAGAAGAAGGAAATGGAGCAGAGGATCTTTGATCTAGGATCCGAAAACACTCTGATCAGCCAGAAAATTGTCCAGCTGGATCGAGAGTTAAAGATAGCCAAACAAAATGAAGATAAGGCTGAAAGCTAAAAGAAATTGGCCCAACAACAAGTTGATCGCTTGGAAACCTACATCAGCTCCCTGCAAAACGCCATGACAACTGCACAGGATCAGGTAGATAAGGCAGTGCAAGATGCCAAGCAACAGGTGCAGCTGCTGAAGGGGCAATTACAGATGGCCGAACAAGATTGCACACGGCTTCAAGGTGAATTGGATGCGACCACCCTTGAGCGTGATGCCTATCTGCAAACGCAAATACCCGATCATCTGGTCACACCGACGGAGATTGTGTATTTATTCAAGAAAGTGGAAACATACAAAGTGGCCCTTCAGGGATTCCAAGGCCTCTTTGATAGATTCAAAGGAGTAGCTTCAACCGAGTTGGCAAAGGCAAAAGAGACCATCACCACCTATGAAAAAGCAGTCACTCAAGTATTGAAAGCCGGACCACAAGTCCCCGTTCCAGTCATGCTGCAATTCTCTCCTTCACGCCAGTACAATTGGATATAGGGATTGATTCGAGCATGGACCAGGGGGGAGCTCCAGATCTAGTAGATCAACCGCCAACCATACCGGCAGTACAAGCAGGTCCATCCTCATCAAGGACAAGACATTTATTCAGAAGGCCCATCAGCGTCGAGGACCAGATCTAGACCTTCTTAAAGCAACATCTGCATGAGTCCTCGCATGGTGGATGGGTTCTGAAATTTAAGACCTTCGAGATTGAGGCCGACAAAGAATTGGACAAAATACCTGCACTGGGAGAACAGCCGGCATGGAGAATCACGATTTTTGAGAAAACTCCGGAATCAATTAGGAGTTACGTCACCAGCCCTCGTAAGTTGCAGGTAGATCCTTATTACGTGCCAATGCCACGAAGACATAAATGGAAAGATTTGGGATTGGCTATGGACAAAATCACCATCCATACACCCAATTGGCCAATCATCCATCAGCCTTATAGCTAGAACATTTCAGTGGACTTCCACTGTGCCTTACAGGCATATCAGAGAGAGTATGTCCACTCTCCGGATCCAACGGTGCGACAATCGACAATGTTTGCTAAAGATCTAACTTTGTTGGCATCAATGGCAACCCAATGGGACGATTGCCTTCCTACCTTGGCATTTGATCCAAATAAGCCGATGGCCTCAGAGCAAATCACAGATTAGCTGCCGATTGCTCGACTGTATTTTTGCGCAGCTATGATGGGAGGCTCTTGGGAATCCCGCTTCACCTCATGGAAGACTTCCAAGTGGATTGCCGGAGCCCACCGTTGTTTCCTGCTACACAACTTGCATTTCAATACTGCACGCCTTGACTTTATGGAGAAGGTGTAGTATCATTTAATTAAGATTCGGCGCGAAGCCAATAAAAGTCCCCAATAACTGCATATTGTAGGTGTCGTGGGACCGCCACCAATTTTGGTGGGGGATACTGTTGGACGGTTTGCGGACCCCAAGGCAATCCCAACCCTAGTTAATAAGTGAGAAGGATTTGGCACTTTGCATGTGTAAGTCCAACTTGATGACCACATAGTTATTTGATTGATTAGTTAAAAGTTAATAAAGGACTTTAGGCCTTTTTGCGGGACTTTTAATGTCGTAGGGCCTAAATGTCAAGTTAGTGAATAAAGTTGGGTTTCCCTCATTCCGACACTTTTTTAAATTTGAATAAAAAGAGAGGCAAGACTGGACCAATAGGATTTAGAGGCCAGGGTCCTCCTCTCTACTATAAAAAGGGACCAACTCGAGTTGCTCTTGATGTTCATTTCCTCATTTCAATAAAGCTGATTGGTTCTTTTTAGAAATGGATTGATGAATGTCCTTGCTCTTCCTCTCTTTTCCTCCATTTCTCATGCTTTCTTTGGTATTTGCTAATTGTTGGATTTGATCATTATTGGGATTGCTATTTCTTATGCTTTTTGTGAGAGAGAAAGGGAGAGAGAGAAGAGTAAGTTTCTATCATTGTTGTGGATTTAGGGTTAATGGAAGTAGGGTTAATGGATATAGTGTTAATGCTTAGTGTTAATGGATGTTAGTGTTAGATCTTCCATTCATGTTGAAATCTGAACTATACTATCGCTCGCATGGGAACGAACCTACGCGTGACAGCTAACTCCGTCTCTCTGATGCTAGATTGACTAGATCTTGGATTCAAGTTAGGCAAGGAAAGAAACCCACTACATTAACGTCCCCAATTGGTTCTCCAATTGCCACAAGTTGATCTCTCAGCTCCTTTATCCTGGTGAAGAAAGATCCCACTGATTCACTTTCTTCCATCCTTACTGTGTTCAATCTCGACTTCAAGAACATGGCCCGAGCTGGATTGCAAGTTTGAAATTGCATTCTAAGAGCTTCCCAAGCTCCCCTAGCCGTCGTGGCATCACTTATATGAGTGATCACATGGTCTTTCACTGAAAGATTGATCAAGGACAATGCTCTCTGTGCCTTTTAATCAAAGGCCCTCATGTCACCTGGAGTGGTATTTGGCCGGACTTCAATACCTGCCACAATCTCCCATAACTCTTTCTCCATCAAAATGCTCTTCATTTTGAATTTCCAGATGTTGTAGTTAGAAGCCCCATCAAGTTTGCTTACATCGCCCAAAATTGCCTCGTTGATGTTTGCCATTTCCAAACTGCTTGAAACTCCACCTGTAGGCTATAAAGTGTATGTCGAAGTCAACTGTGATGTTAGAAATAAAAAATAATGACCTACAATTTTTGGCTTACCAGGCCACCCACCACTCTTTCGCCAAATTGAAAGCCAAACTGGCCTCGCTTTCCGAAATGCTTCTCATCACCAACTCCCAGCTACTTGCCCAGTGGAATGGTGAAATCATTTCTGGCATGTTCCAAACACTTTCTTCGCGGCAATCACTCTATTTTGGCAAACCGTACTTGTAGGTACAGTTAGGGTGCCCTTCATTTGGAGGCTATAGCCTTTCGTTTGGCCAAAATAGGCTAAAGGAGGTGAAAATAAGGGCAATTTGGGTTTTTGAACTATTCCTTTAGTGTGAAGAAACTTCACCTTTCACAAAACTTGGGACCCAACAATTTTTTCACTTTGAGAATTTTTAATATAAAGAAGGGTGCCTTTGCCCTTCAGATCTTCGGGACCCTTTCAAAGCCCATCTAAGGGTGATCCTCCATCCTGTGGCCCACGTTTCTCCCTGAGAACTCCATCTTGGTCATTGATTTTATTGGAGGCTTATCTGATGGTTGCTAACAGTCTCGAGTGTCGAAGGTAGCTCTTCCAGATGCCAAACACCTCCACGCACTAGGGCTTCTCTTCGATTCACCGCGCGCGAGCCTCCATGCGACCTATCCTCTCTCCACAGCTATGGAGTTGACAAAGGGTTTTGGAAAACAAACATCCAACTTTTCAAGCTTTCCTCCAGCTCTCAGCGGCAGTCAGCGGCTGTCTAGAGCTTGATCACTCCATTTATTTATTATCTTTCAAACATTCACAAAATCATCAAAGATCAATCTTAGATTGATGGTACAACTCGACCTTGAATTCCATTG
This sequence comes from Diphasiastrum complanatum, assembly GCA_029204225.1. Taxonomy (NCBI): domain Eukaryota; kingdom Viridiplantae; phylum Streptophyta; class Lycopodiopsida; order Lycopodiales; family Lycopodiaceae; genus Diphasiastrum; species Diphasiastrum complanatum. Next base: position 48,096,523 of record CM055106.1, read on the forward strand.
TCACAATGTCTCCAAGATTGCTTATCTCAAAAAGTGTAGATCACAATGTATCTTCATCAAGGATAATATATTAGCTTGGATTTGAGGATTAGGGGTACATTGCATGATCTTTAGATTTAAAACTAACATCTAAAAACATAATTATGAGATCTCACCTACTTGATGGTTGGACCAAGATGAGTTAGGTGGTTGGTCACCAATCTCACCAATAACTCAGCGTGTACAATGCCCTAACGCTCGTCGAGCTACGTAGTCCGCTAACTCGACTTGTCCAATGCTTCGGCCTTCAGCCTTAAGCTTTTTGGCTTTTTGGTTTTGAGTCCTCGTCGGCCACTTCGATGTCGATGATGTCGGCGACTTTGACTTCGGAAACTTCTGGCTTTGGTTGTAGGGGCAGACGTCGGGGCACTTGGACTTTGACTTCAGCCACTTCGGGCACCTCGGCGTCTAGTTGCAATGGCACCTCGTCGAGCACTTCAGTGACTTTAACTTCGACTATTTCGGCCTCAGGCACTTCGACTTCGGGGAATGCTAAGGAATGGTTGCAAGAGTTCACCATTTCCAACTACCCAGAAGATCAACAAGACAAAGCAGACCACCTATCAGTTATATCGACGAGTCTGCAGCTTATATTGTTCAAGAGTCGACAATTGTCGAAGAGGCACTCAATCAGCCCGATTCTGATCTTTGAAAAGAAGCTAAGGATAAAGAGTATTTATCTCTTATCAAGAACTAGGCTTGGACAATTGTCGAATTACTTGTCAATAGAAATGTAGTTGATTGCAAACGGTTGTTTAAAATCAAGTACAAGGCAGATGGAAGTATCGATCGAAGAAAGGCTCGACTTGTCACTGGAGGTTTTTCTCAGGTACACAACATCAACTACATTAGGACTTCTAGTCCAGTTGTTAAACATTCTTCTATTCGACTTCTATTGTCATTTGCTGCTAATGTAGATCTGGAAATACATCAAATAGATGTACAAACAAATTATCTTAATGGAGTTATCGAAGAGGACATTTACATGGTGCAACCTTAAGGTTACAATATCGAAGGTAAACACAATCATGTGTGTAAACTCCATAAAGCACTTTATGGCTTGAAGCAATCTACTCGAGCATGGTTTCAAAGGATCAATACTTTCCTTATCGATCATGGCTAAAAATCAAGCACTTTAGATTCGAATGTCTACTTCAAGTCAATGCACCATTCTTTTATTATCATCACTTTGTATGTGGATGACACATTGTTTTTCAGCAACAATATCGATCTGATAAAAGAAGCTAAGACAATGCTATCTCCTGAATTTGACATGACCGATCTAGGTGAAGCTCATTACTGTCTAGGTATTCAAATCCAAAGAGACAGAAATCAGAAGTTGATCTACATTACTCAACAAAGATATGTGCACAATGTCTTAATCAGATATAATCTGCTGAATTGCAAATTGGCTCTCTCACCAATGGATCCAGGACTCAAGATGTTGAAGGACCAGTGTCCCCGAACAATCGAAGAGAAGGAGCGGATGTATGAGTATCCTTATCATTAGATAATAAGATCTCTTATGTACGTGATGGTCTGTATCAGACTAGACATAGCTTTTGCAATCAATTCCTTAAGTCAATTTATGACCAATCCTGGTATTACGCATTGGAAGGCTCTTATCAGAGTTTTGAGATATCTTTGAGCTACTATGGACTTTTGCATCTATAATGGAGGAGTCGACAATGACAAACTCAATATTCTCAGTGGTTATTCAGATGCAAGTTGGGCAAGAGATGTAGACACTCGTAAATCCACTTCTGAATTTACATTCTTCCTCAACAATGGTCCTATTCATGGAACAGTCGCAAACAAACTTTGATAGCTCTATCTTCTACTGAATCAGAGTATATCGCAGCCTCTCAAGCTATAAAGGAAGAAGTATGGTTGAGAAACTTACTTTCATATATCAGTCTGAATCAATATGCTCTGACAATTCTATTTTGTGATAATCAAAGTGCTATTGCTTTATCAGCCAACTCTAGATTTCATTCTAGGAGTAAGCACATTGAAATTAAGTATCACTATGTCAGAAGCAAAGTTCTCGACAAAGAGGTTGACTTGTAGTACTGTTGAACGCAAGACATGACAATAGATATTTTTACTCAAGCATTAAGCTTGGATGCACACACAAAATTTTATGCAGAACTAAGTTTGAAGGTCAAAGCATTCATGGATTCAGATTAAGGGGGGGTGTTAGATTATTCTTTATTCTACTATTTCCCAAACAATCGATCTTTAATCTTCATCCAATTCTGCAGTTCTCTTCGTCTTTTTAAACAGCCTGTAGAAATACTCAAGAATCGCTAACAGGTGGCTCCGACATATCGGACATAGTCTGAACTATCAAATGAGAGATAGTTATTGTTCCACTTGAATTAAAGCTACCCTTGCCCTAATTGATTAGCAAGTAAATTTTCGGGAAGTCCAAATTGGATGGATGCCAGCTCATTATGGCCAACTGGCTATTGCGATCTGTGACCTAATAGCTATCCTACTGGACGTGCATCATTTGCTTAGTATAAATAGTTGATCATTAAGCTCTTCATTAGCATTAGCTCAGCTCAGTTTTCATACAGATTTTATTAGAGTATTGCTACTTGTGCTTATCGCTTATCAGCGGGAGTACTTTCAGACAGAGATTATTAGTTACCCAGAGATAGCTTAGAGTACACGGTTTGTATCTGCAATTGTCTTGTGCTCATCATCATCTATTTTTGTACATGCTACATGCTGAATCAATCTACTCCTTTATTGCATTTAGTATTATGTCAGAATGTATGCATCTCTGTGATTGTTTTGTAACTGATAATCTCTTATAGTCTTGTTTGATAATTCAATATTTCATTGTTTGACTACGTAATCACTGTTATGCTAGCGATTTCAAAGTTGGTCACTATAAGATCAAACGTGACTTATGTCATTATGTTTTGTTCAATATTGATAGGCATAGTCATGCATAAGGAAAGAAGGCTTCATTCCGCTGTGCGCGCGATAAGTCACCATAGTCTTCGACTTGTTGTTATTGCATTACCTCTTTCCAACAAATCTAACTAGCTTTGCATCTTGGCAAGAGTTCATGTACGCAAAGAGAGATCAATCATCAAAATCAAGTGCATATCAAGTACACATGTGAAAAAATCAAGTGCCATCATTAGCCACAACCAAAACGAGATATTAACTATTTTTATCTAGATTGAAAGAAACTTAAATTTGAGATATTATGTTCTTTGAAATTCATTGTTGTTGACAAGATATAGCTTTTATATAAGGTTACCTTCATGATAAATAATCACTTATCTACTATTAGTAATGTATGAGTTTGGAGTGCTAAATGTATATGCATGTCACTATACTCTAGTAGTAAGCATGCAACTTTTCTTGTGAAAATTATAATACTTGAGATGTTAATAACATACCATGCACAATAACACCTAGTTTTATAAAAGATTTATTGAAAAGGAAAATCTTTATAGATTTGCACAAATGTTTTAACAAAAAAAATATTGCTTTAAGTTTTTTTAGATAAAAATGCATGTACTACTTTGATTTTTCAATGAACAAAAAGCATGCACTTTAAGTTTTGTTATAACACACAAACCATTACTCACTTTTAATATAGGAAATAGTTTTATTATCAAATCCTTTGAAAAAACATGTTGACTGCTATTGCAAGATAATGTTGATCCCATTCTATAACAAGAGTTTCTCTCTCTCTCTCTCTCTCTCTCTCTCTCTCTCTCTCTCTCTCTCTCTCTCTCTCTCTCTCTCTCTCTCTCAAGGTTCACCCAAAACAAGAAAGGATTAAAAAATGCATAATTGTTGACACATTTTGTACCTTCTATTTCTATATATGTTTTGCAAATCATAGCCTACTAATTCTTCCAAACTTACTAGTTGTTCATATACTTTTTGTACCGTTACTTTCCATCATTGTATCATATCATTGTATGCATTTGTAATTAGCATCAAGGATGTCATGAGTCAATAAGAAAGAAAATGCATCTAATACATAAAAATCTCAGCTAAATATTCCTCTTTGTTGAAAGGCAAATAGGCTTTTATATCATTGCCTCTCTAATTCAACATAGCATTGCATACCTTATTAATTTGACAACACATTATATATGTGTATGTCTAGTAACAAGTCCTTAAATATTGGCGATAGTGCAAAAATGCAATGAAACCAAATTAGCATTTATGATGCTTACGTTATCCAATTATGATTGATTCCAATATTGAAATACTCATGATAGGTGCTAGTACTTGCTTAGTGAAATTCTATTTTGTGAAGGTTGATCAATATTCAACAAGGGATCATAATACAATCACAATGATCTAATAATAAAAAAATAGGTGAATTTTCTCAATGTTTGCAATTTTGGTAGGACCTTATTAGGTGTAGCCAATAAATTTTTTTATTCATTTTTTTGTTGTGAGTTTATCTATATTTATTCTTAGCTAAGCCATGACCAACCAATAAGCAAAATGTAAGTGACTCATTTCTTTTAATATTTTCAAAAGTAGTTGGAAAATGTTAGGGATAAGCCCATTTAAACATCATCATGGCTTTTATCTATATATGCCCGTACTTATCACCCATTAGATTATATTTGTGCAATAAAAGAAATCCAAATCACAATTTTGATTTACTCAATATTATAAAATTTAGTGAACATGACATCTCAATCTAAATATGAGATTCTAGCATAAATAAAATGAAAAAAACGTTCTTGATGTATGCTTTTGATACCTTCTAATTATCAAAGAGTATAATTTAATCTATATGACTCATAAGTAGCACCTTACAAATGATTTCTTTCTCTTGCCTTGGTTTGATGCTAGAAATACTCACATGCATGAAAAAATAGAGTACGTCATGTGCAAACATAGACCAAGTTTTGAGAGTGGACTGTAGCTATCACAAGAAACACTCTTATCCAACTCAGCTATAGTGGGGAGACGCCTTAAAAAAAAATTTATTTCTTGTCTAATTGAGACTATTTTCAAAACTATACAATGTTTGAGCAAAAAGAGACATACAAGCTTTTGTAGCAATTACCTAGAGTTGATGTTTACAATCTACATACATTTATTCAGATTTGGAAGATGTGGGCCAATTTACATAACAACTATCCGTAATCATTTTTCTCAAACAAAAATCATCTTAGATCTTGCTTTCCAATGCAACAATGAAAGCTAGTCTAGATCTATGCCTATCTTTGTGTTGTGAAAATTCACAAATTCTAGCTTGATTTTTGTATAATTTTTGTACATTTTGTAAATTCACATGTGTGAGAGCATGTTCCCACGTGTGTAGACTAGGCGAGATAGGTTGTATCCCAATCATAGGGGTTAGTTAGCCAATTTGGTCATGATTCCTAAAATCAAGGGCGAAACTCCACAAATCAAGGATGCTGGTGAGTGACCTAACTACCAAAGTTGGTAAACCTAATGGTTAGGTAAGATTGACATGTTTAGGTCAACCATATGCTGATTTGACACTTGAAAACATGTTGGACCTGCTCAACTAGCCATGGAAAGGATCTCCTTTGTACTATCATTCATTCATTCCATTAATGAGAGATTAGATTTTGGAGTTTGTTGACAATCTCGAGTTTTTACTCTATTTGTGTGATGGTTTTCGTGATGAATGCAATCTAAACTTGATTAGGATCATTCTTTTCCCACAAGCGAAACTAGAGCTCAAAGCCAAGTACAAGAGAATATTTCATGATCAAAACACAATCCAAATTTAGCAAATTTGTTGCTAGAAAACTAGTTTTGTGAGTCGTCTTGTCTCCTTCTTTATGAAGCCTGAGGTACTCTTTGTGAAAAAATCAGACTGTCATCTTCAATCTATAATGCTGTTCAATGTTATGATCCCAAGCAAGGAGCTTGGCTTCCTCAATATTCAACCCAGCAAAAAACAATCGCACTAACTTGCCTAAAAGACTGTACATGGAAATACTCTATGGAGAGTTTCTTTCTGGCTTGCAAGATGTGAATTCCACCTAAAACAAAAAATTACAAGAATATATACATTGAATTGGATATCAAAATCTGCTAATGTTGGATAGTCAACAAAAACTATAAAAGGAGTAACAATGGCTTGTGTGTGGTCTTTAAATTTTATCTTAAGGTTATGTAGATGGGATGGATTTGGCTCTTTGACTTTCATAGGCCTGTCACCAATGGTTGGGTCAATAGGGGGTCTATCACATTGTTCAATATCAAGAATGAATGTAGTTTCTTGAATGTTTTTTGTTTCATGAATAGTTGCCCTCAGTTTTGCAACATCCCTACACCTCCACGCCTAGAATGCAGAATGCCACGCATCGATGCACCAAAGTACGATGGAGAATCTGACCTAGTTAGATTTTTTCCAAAACTTTGATAATTTCTGACGATTCTATGGAGACACCTCTGAAATTGAAAAGCTCAAATCATTCCCTATGGTGCTCTATGGAACTGCCAAAGAGTGGTATCTCAACCTTGAAGCTCCTAATCTCATTTCTTGGACTACCCTCAAAGACGTTCTCATCAAGCGTTTCAAACCTTCTAAACTAACTCAGACCCCATTCATCCAAATCACACATTAAGATGTGTCACAAAGACTCTGTAAAAAGCTACATTGGGCATTTTAAACGCCTCGAGGTAGAATGTATTGACGAAAATATCACCGAACGAATGGCCATCAAACTATTCTTGGATGGACCTCCTAAAAATATCCACCGAGAACTAAAAGTAGTTGACCTGGAGAACTGGGGGTTGTTATCCTAACAACCCAACATTCCCTCGAGTGTACGTTCTACACCCATTATAGATCCTCAACCTTTCGAAAACATTAGGCTGCGTCACAAGTATCGTCAACAAATTCAAAATGCAGACCAATACTCTCCCACTTCCCATCACGCACCTCATGCCTTTTGAGACTAAAACCCTAGAAGGCACCGAAGTCTGGGGAGATCTGTTATAAGCTAACATGACTCTCCCTTTCCACATTCTATGAAGACATGTGGGTAAGTGGGCAATACCATGAAGGAGAAGATGAAGAAACTACTTCTCATCCAACTGCCTAAAAATCTTACCACTGTTCGGAAAGTTCTTGAAATCGCCATAGCTCATACGCCAATCCCAAAACCTCCCAAATCACCATCCAGACAGTTAAAAGACAAGGCCCTCCTCGACTCACCCACACATGATGTGCCTGAATATTTTAAAAATTATACAATCGAGGATGTGACTATCCAATTATCACAAGCTCAACGCGAGCCGAATGGCAATTCACCTTACGAAGGTCCTGCATGAACAATCACTCTATCCTTGAGTGAGCCCAATCTGAATAACGAATGCAATGTTCACATCGGGACTCTCCTCAATCATGAGCAACACAGAAGGCTTGAAATACTTCTGGACAAATATCAACATGTCTTTGCTTGGTCCTATAAAGACATGAAGAGAGCTTCACCCCAAGTAGTTGTGCATCATGTTCCCCTTAAACCGGGTGCGAGGCCAACTGCTAGCTATCCCTACAGATGCCATCCCATCTACAAGGCCAAAATCAAAGAAGAATTACAATGCTTGTTAGATGCAGGATTCATCTACGAAATCGAACATACTGACTGGGTTTTCCCAATCTTCATCATTCCTAAGAAAAATGGAAAACTCTGTATTTGTGTCAACTTTAAGAAACTTAATGTCGTCACAGAACATGATCATTTTCCATTACCTTTCAGCGAATCCATCTTAGAAAATCTAGCAGGAGATGAGGCCTACTCATTCTTAGATGGCTTTAGCGACTGCAATATGATTCAAATTGTTGAAGAAGTTGAACATAAATCGCTTTTGCCACAGAATGGGAAACCTTCTGTTGGAAAGTCATGCCCTTCGGTCTCTATAATGCTCCTAGCACTTTTTAGCATGTTATGCAAGCTGCCTTTTCTCAGCAGATGGGAGATACCCTAGAAGTTTACTTGGACAATTTAGGAGCACATTCAAAAGAAACACATCATCTTTATGTGCTGGAAAAAAAATTTATCCAATGTCAACGCTTCGGAATCTCCTTGAACCTGAAAAATGCCAAATCTGGGTAACACATGGCATCGTCTTAGGCCATAACATTTCAAAAAAGGGCATCGCAACTGACTCTGACAAGGTCTTGATTATTCAAAATATGCTCGAACCACGTACTATCTGTGAAGTCTTCATTCCTAGGCCATGCCAATTATTATCGCTGCTTCATTCTCGATTTCGCTAATAAAGCATGATTAATTTATAAGGTGGTCATTGTTCCCAAATGGACTGATGAACAACGAGTTGTGTTCATTCAGTTGAAAGAAGGCCTCACCAATGCACCTATTCTTCGGATCTTGATTACTCCAAGGAATTTCATGTGCATACCGATGCATCCAAGTATGCCATTGGGGCAGTGCTCACCCAACCGAAAGAACTCAAAAAGGATTATCCAATCCGATTTCTTAGTAGACAATTGATCCCCGCTGAAGTCAACTACACCACTACCGAGCGTGAAGCTTTGGCGATGTTGTATGTGGTTCAGAAGTTTCGCCATTATCTTCTGGGAAAAGTTTTTGCGTTCTTCATTGATCATCAAGCACTTCTCTACCTAATCAATAAAACTTGCACAACCGGTCGCATTACTCGATGGATCTTGTTGTTACAACGGACAAATTTTTTTAGAAAAAAAATCGACTTTATGCCTTTACACCCTATCACGACTGATCAAGCTTTTCAGAAATGGGAGATTGATTATGTTGGACCAATTAGTCCCGCTGCTTGAAACACTCAATCTAGATATATAGTGGTGGCTACGGACTACTGTACCAAATGGGCCGAAGCTAGAGTTGTTCGAAATGTTGACGCTCGTTCTACTGCAAAATTTCTCTATGAACAGGTTATCGTTCATTTCAGATGTCCTCTAGAACTTATAAGCGATAGGGGTACACATTTTCTTAACTCTGTCATAGCAGATTTATTATCAAAAAAAAATTGTATTACATCGCAAGAGGTCCCCATATTATCCACGATGCAATGGCCAGGCAGAATCCACAAATAAAATCTTATGTGGTGTTCTCACCAAAACCGTCAAGTCCAGCCGATCCGATTGGGAATTGAAACTTCATGTTGCTCTATGGGCCTATCGCACTACCCCGAAAAGAGCCACAGGTGGCCCATCCCAATGTGAAATGGGCTGAGGTCTTTTACGAAGAGGTGTAACCTCTATGTCTCTCTCACGTATTGTATTCCTCTCATATTGTAGTGTGCAAGTTTATGGAATAAAGCAATGGTGTTCTCTTTCTCTTTTTTTGCTATGTGCATGCTCTGATTTCACACACATGGTATCAGAGCCATCTATGGCTAACACCTGAATGATCCTGGCATGCAATTGATTCTTAGGAGATTTTGATAGCATATTGTTTGTTGAGAAATTTTTAGAATGTAAGAGTTCTCAATTTTGTTAATAAATAGAGATGAATTCTCTGATTTTATGTTCTTGTTTATGTTTCTAGAAATACATTGTTTTTGCTTTTGAGCAGAATGAATAAAGAGAGGTAAATCAGTGATTGCTTGTTATTCTAGTGTGAAGAGAGCACGAAAATTCAGCAAGAAAGGAAGGCAAGGGGAGTGGGGGTTTCTGCGCAGAACCACATGCTCAACATGAAACTGCAGAGGGCAATGGCGGATTTCTAATAGGAAATTGCTTGTTCTGTCAGCAATTCAATGGGCGGATCTGCAAAGAGTCCTACAGTGCATTCTGGCCCTGGATCGTGTGTTTCAAGTAGGTCACTATTGCAGCCAGGGGGGCAGGACAATCTAGAGCGCGTTGTTTTTTCAACGTGAAGAAGGAAGTTGATCAGCCGTTGTAGCCGTACTGAATAGCATAGTGAAAAGTCGATAGAAAGCAGGTGAAATTGCATTGTAAGTCGTGATGATGGCATTCAGTCGTGGACAGTCGTGAGTGAATGAAGATTCACATTGTGCATTGGCAGCCACACCATAGCCATTCAAACTGCAGTCTACACAACACGGATCCATCTTTTTCCTGCTCCAACACCGATCCTACTGCTCCATTCGGTGCTTGAAACCATCATCAATGGCTTTCCTCAGTTATGGTATCATCACCTGAACTGCAAACAATGAAAGGTGCAGCAGTAGTCGCGATCCAGAACAGCCCATCGTGAAGGAGATCCAGTCGCGAGCCTCAGTTCTGGCCGCTGGCTTTTGGCTGCATGAGAGATACAACCGTGGAAAATTTGGTGCCCAGAACAGATTTGAAAATGGTAATTGTTTTTTGGTTACTTGAAGTTTTTAATGGCATTTTGAACAAAATTTGAAGTTGGGTCCCTAAGGGTTGTCTTCCAAGCTTAGAGACAGACCCACTGTGTCAAAATTTGAGGAAAAAAGAAAAACAGAGGTTTAATTTTGCATAGAAAATTCGTTCCTGTAGGAACAAAAGCTATACATGACTATTCTACAATGTCTAAGCTTTGTTTTGAACCAAAAATCTAATGATTCGGACATCAGCAGAAAAACTTATTAAGTTTTTAGTGCAGAGATCCCATTTTTCATTAGGGACATCATAGACTTTACAGAAAAATGTCAATGTAAAACTTGTTAAAAGCTGATCAAAAGCTAGTAATTGATTGTCATGCTAAGTACAGAATATATATAGATTGAAGTAAATGTTTTCAAGGAATTAAGAGGTCAAATTGGTTTTACGAACTAACCAAGTGATAAGCCTAGTCGAGGTGACGTCTTATGCCCTCTCCCTCGGTTACGTGCACTTATCATTAGTTAGCTAGGTAAAACACTTGCAGAAAATTCCTGAAACTAAATTGATCATTCATTTACGTCATTGAAGTTGGCTATAATGGATCAAAGAACTTCATTTGATAAATTTGACGGTAAGAACTTTCATACATGGCAAGTCAAGATGAGATTTGTTGATTTCACACGTGTGGATTGTCCACTACATGTACTTGTGATCTCCTAAGGTGTGTAGATGCACCAAGATCAAGACTAGATTGATATTCAAAATCAATCTTAAATCCTATGGCAAAAACACACTACTACATGCATTCAATCACTTCCAACTCTCACTCACACGTGTGAGAAGTATTCAGAAATTATTCTAAGTAAAAACAATTTGCTCTCCTCGGGTAGAGAGAGAAAAACCATCATGAGCTAGAAATCCAATAACACTCAAAATCCACATAATCACCAAATCAATTACCTTCAAAATGAGGAGTACAATGATACTAGTAGATCCACGAGCTACCACTATGCTTAACTATGATTGGACCATACTTTGTCACCTCTTAATCCTATTGGGCCATTGATCCATGCACCTCTTAATTCTATTGGAGTATATTTAAGCACACCTCAAATTCCTATTGGACCTCACATGGTTCCACCTCTGAATCCTATTGGACCTCTTAGAATTCATCAAACAAAAGCATTACACTTGTCTACACTCTAATTGGCACGAGTTTATTCTCTTACTCTATTTTGGCTCAATAGTGGCATTACAAGTGGAAATGGATAATTTGCCATCTATGCCAAATTTGACCCTATCAACATCCTACACCTAAATGCTTGACTATGAAATTCTATGAGACCCCTATATCAAACATTTTTATTTACTTTACAATTCTCCACGCGTGGGAACATCCTTCACACATGTGAGATTCACTTACAAACTTCTATCATAAAAAATACCAAGCTATTTTTTTGCCAATTTCTCACAAGATTATTATTGACTGAGAAAAATCTGTGAGATCTTGTTGACAGTTCCAAAGTCAAGCAAGAAGATTCCGGTGATTCTTCTAGTATTGATTTGTGTGATAAGAGAGCTGCTGCTTACATTGGTCTTGGTTTGGCTGATTCTCAAATTCATCATTTAGACCTTTCTAAGACTGGTCGTGAAATATGGCAATCATTGGAAGCTATATTTGGAGCACATTCTAAAAATAATAAAATTCTTCTTAAGCAGCAATTTTTTGCTCTAAAGCTAGAAAGTGGAATGAGCTTAAATGATCACGTGAATCGTATGAAGTCAATAATGAATAAGCTTGCTAGAATTGGTTCTAATGTTCTAGAAGATGATGCTATGGCCGTGCTATTGAATAGTATGTCGGCTGAGTATAGTAATGTCATTTTTACGCTTGGAAACTTATCTGATCAGTCATTAGAAATGATGATAGCTTCATTCTTGAAGAATAACGTAGGATGCAACATTCTGTTGTTACAATCTCTTCAGATGAAATCACTTTGTTTACTAAATGGAAAGCTAATCAGACTAGTAAATCTTAAAGTGATGAAGGCAGTTCTAAGAGTAAAAAAAACATTAATTGCTTTTATTGTGGAAAGATGGGACATTATAAGAATCAATGTTTAAAGATAAAAGCAGATCTTAAGTCAAAGAAGTCCACTAAAAGTGATAAAGAAAAAGAGAAAGTGAACCTAACAGCTGTAGTTGAAAAGTCTTATGACGAAGCAGATACTTGGTAATAAGTTTGTGCGCATGTACTTTATCTTCTTTGGGATTTAGAAAGTTGTTGCAGGATTGCTAAACTTGGAATAGGTATCCTAGAAGATGGTTCCTTGGATGCAGAAGTAAGGTGATATCTTCAATATGAGGCAGTTTGCGGATGCATTTCAGTTTCAGGGAAGGATATTATCCTTGGCATAGCTCTTGGGCATGATGCAGTGAGCAATTTGTTTTGCAGATTCTAGTGGATGTTTGGCTCAAGGGAGAGTGATGGAATTGTTCCACACATTTTCCGTTTGATGACATCAGATTTTTGCACTAATTGCTAGCATAAATGCCACATCAGTAGAGTTAGGAGTATAATGTACTTTTAGTGTGATGTACTTGGTTAAGCATGAAGTAACACCTCTAACAAAGTTGTCATTGAGGTAGGGTGTTAGAATTACTATTCATGGGCAATGCCACTTTGTTATTTATAAACATACTTGAAATGTAATAGATAAATGTGGTAAAGGCCAAATGTGCCTAAAGTCAAGTTTGATATATTTTGGGCCTATCCCAATGTGAAATGGGCTGAGGTCTTTTATGAAGAGGTGTAATCTCTACCTCTCTCTCACAAATTGTATTCCTCTCATATTGTAGTGTGCAAGTTTATGGAATAAAGCAATGGTGTTCTCTCTATCTTTTTCTGCTATGTGAATGCATATGTGCATGCTCTGATTATACACAAAAAAAAATCAAACTACCAAGGAGCGAGGCGGCTACATCCTTCCAAACCTCGACCATTGCAAAACTCATAAGGAAGCAATCAAGCTCCTAGATCCACAACTAGCCTTACGCCACCAGCTATTTTTATAATAAAAAACCTCCATGGCATAGTATCTCGAAGCACCCGCCTACATGTGCACCAATCCATATTATTATCCGATAGCGCGACGAGAACCGTTTCCTACCACCAAGGTAAAGAACAATATTTTTTGGCCCACGCTCATAGGAGTGGATACCGGCAACCCAGCTGATGACATGGTCACAAATTGTCGTGTATTCTACCAAAAGCACCATGGCAACCCTAATCGCGATGTGCGTTACTTTGTAGATAATTGCGGCCTGGTGGCAATTTTTGGCGGAACTAAAAGGTTATTAGGATCGCGGGCTACCACCAATTGCTATCGACATCAATAAGCTTTTGAAGACTCAAGACAACCACATCAACATAGTGCAGCTTTATTATCGAGCATCCCTCAGTTCTGCGCTTCATGTTGATATGGTGGAGCTATGGAAAACTCACGAATTTCTTCAGGGTATGCTCCACTATTACAAACCCATGTCGTTCCTTCATAAATTCTGTTGGCAAATGATGGAAGGCATCAGCAACAAAATTTATCAATCCCGACAACAACAATCTCGCCTCCAAGAAGCTCAAAAGATCCAAGACGAAAAAGCTTCGATTGGTGTGGGACCACCAATCCAATAAGAAGGGGGATAATGTTAGCAACACAGTGAAAAACACCAAAAAAAAAATAAAACTCTGTGGCATGTGTATTGTAAGTCCACATTGGAGTAAATGTTAATAAACTTCTACTGTGGCATGTGTTTTGTAAGTCCATGGGTAGAAGCTTAAATAAATAAAATAACTTAAACTTAGACTTAAGAAAACTTAAGCTTAGAAAGATTCTAAGTTATCTTAGGCTATCTTAAGTCTAGAGTTAAAGATTTTTAAAAAGTCCTAGGTTCTAAGTTAGAAATTTAGAAGCCTTAGAATGGCTAGTTTAGATACTAATCCCATAAGCTAGCGGATGCTTATGGAAAGCCCTTCTTGCTACAAGAAGAGAGGCATTTCCCTTGTAATCAACACTTTGAGGTTATGCTAAATTGCTCTCTTTTGAGATTGTCTTTCATTTTCATTGTGTTCCCTTTGGGAAGGTGCTCAAGCCTCCTCTGCCTCCTTTTTCATAGGTTTATTGTGGCATGCTTTTTATTGCTTTATGCTTAGTATTAGCTACAATCTTATTTCCAAAACCCTTTTGGGTGTTAAGTAGGATTTAGATTAATGATCTTGCTAGTTAGGAAGCCTTAGCAAGATCTTGCTATTTTTGTTCACCTTTGCTAGTTGGGAAAGCCTTAGCAAAGTCATAACTATTTTCCAAGTAGTGGCTAGTTGGGTACCACCTTAGCCACACCATTTTATTCTGAGTACCAGTTGGGAAGCCTTGGTGCTTTCCTTTTCTTTATGTTTTTATTTTCAGTTGAAAGCTTTTGTGTAGATCTTAAAAAGTGGACAACCCTCTCCTTACTATACTACATCCGTGAGTAGATCTAGCCACCATGTAAACTAGAATTACTTCCAACACTGATCACCCATCTGTCGGTGGATGGATGTTTAGAGGTCCTCTTTTGGAACACAGAGGAGCGACATTCTTAGCGAATTTTAGAGTGGGATGTGCAGACATCGCTCCTCTGTGTTCCAAATGATGATGTCTGATCACCCATCTGCCAGCCATTGGGTATTTAGAGGTTCACTTTTGGAACCACTGAGGAACGGAGTGGGATGTGCGCCATGGAGGAGTCAAAGCACATTTCAGCTTGTTCATCACCATTTTGTAAGACATTTTTCTACCTTTTCCAATGCCAGTTTGTATGGCCAAACATTCTTACTTCATTACCAATCTACGACCCTATGTATGTCGCATGACACTCTCCCACATGCTTTCCAGCGAGGGATGTGTACATGGCACTTCAGAAATTTGCACCCTCTCTCGTGCTCCTCTCTTTCTCTCCCTTGCCATCTCTCGAGGACCATCACGATTTTATAAACTCTCTCTTTTTAGGATAGTTGAAAACATAGGTCGATCATCTCATATCGAAAATGACATCATCATGTGACTAGACACCACATGTGAACTTGAAGTGAAGGTCTACTAATTCTAAAGTTCTGACTTTAGATGTTGTGACTTAAAAAGAACAAATCAACAAAACATTGTTGAATAAAACCGAAAAGAACTCAAAGCGTAGTGAAGAAATTCAACATTCAATCACAAAAGCATTCATTCTTGAGACTTGCTGAGGGGTCAAGATGGGACCCCCCGGAAGGATTTTCTTTTAAATTATGCAAGATCAAATGGCCCAAGGCCAAATACATATACAGTGGTTTGGGGAAATGGATTCTTAAATCTTTACATCAACCAGATGTTAACAAAGTTTGGATCTTATACCAAGAAAAGTGATTTCTTATGACATGCAAAAGTTTACTGATCAAGAAAAGAGCATGCATAGGCATTCGACATTAGATGGCCTGACATGCATGAATCAAATCTGACATGCAAACTTCAATTCCAACATGCAAAGTCATTAGGCTAGGGATGGTATGGCATACAAGCTCTAGTTCCAACATGCAAGCTTCAAATCATACATGCAAGTTCCCAAATCAGACATGCAAGCTCCCAAATCAAACATGCAAGTTCCAATCGGACATGCAACTCCCAAATCAAACATGCATGACCATCAAGTCATGGATGAGCCTTCTTTATAGACTCGATTGAGCCTTCTTCAGGCACCATCTTTAAGCTTTAAGAAGCATCTTTAGATTCATTCTTCAGGTACTCTTCTTAGTACCTGGACATACCCTTAAGAAAAGGTTAGGAGTCATACCATAAAATGGTTCATCATTAGATTCTATTTCTAGAACCTGCATATCAAACTGTTAGCATTGATCTACAATTTCATTTCTTGTCTTCAGGTAATGATACCTGCACTCATATTTCATCAGTTAGAGTAATAAGCTCTAATATTCAAAATATGTTTCATACAAAAAGAATGGAAGACTAGAGAGCCTTTATTTCTTGGTCAATTTGGTCTATAAAATTTTACATCCTCCGACGCATTAAGCGTTGTCCTCAATGGACATTTCTCAAATAAACATTTAAAATTTCTGGATATTCTTGGAAGAATTCTTCTTCCATCCATCTTGCATCCGTAGTAGGATAGTTTTTAAACTTGAGTATTTTGCTAGTATTTTTTTTGCTCCCTTTGATATCGATAAGCTAGTTTATGAGAATCGTTATTATTTAATTTCTTATCTTGATAATTTTTCTTAGATTATTAGTACTCCTATCATGGATATAGATAATTTTTGTTTCGTTCATTTTCAGGACCTTGTACATTTCCAACATCCTCTAAGCATAAACATAATAGAAAGTACTCTAACTTGCATGACCATTTCAAAAGAGATATATACTGTGATATCCACAAAAAAATATGTCGCCTTCTAATCAAAGGAATGGCTTTTGTGTTCTACATATCTGTTGAATTCCAGATGATGAGTCTGTTGAATCTTCAATTGTTCCATTGATTGAAGCATCTACACCTGCTCCAGTTGATGTAAATGATGCAAATACTGATATAGGGGTTGAAGCTAAAGCTATGGCTTCAGATTATCAAAAAACTCTCCCTTGTTCTATAATCCTCTCTGATTCTCTTCCATCTGCATCTTTTGTTAATCAATTAGCTCTACTCGATGTTCCTTTATATTTTATAAATAATGAATGTTATATTTTATTTAATGATATAGAAGATGTATTGAATTTGAGAGATGATGAAATCCTCTCAATTTTTGCTCAAAATTTATCAGAATTTTCTGACATTGTTGATTACTCATATGATGACCTTGAAAGTGAGATAGATTATGATAAAAGATGGCAATTGGAAATCTGGCAATGAGGCCTTGGAGGCCATGATTGAGAAATCTAAAGCCTATAAAAAGACTTTGCCTACAGAGGAGGAATTTTTGGAATTTCAAAAAAGATATCCCCCTAAGACTAGATATATCCCTTTCGAAAATGTAGAGGCCATTGGAGGACATGACATCAGCAGAGCAAACATCATTGATTACGATGATTATGATCTGGTAAGTAGATATTATATTGAAATTGATATTGTTCAGTTTTCTTATTTCTTATTCGTATTGATATTGTTCAGTTTTCTTATTGAGTTTGTAGTGTTATGTAATATTCTAAATTTATTTTCTTTTCTCATTTACAGGATGCTATTGAAATAGATGCCTTTGGTATGAGACATGGAGGCGTCCGAGGTGTATCAGCCAGGAGAAAAGATGTTTCTCTATCTCATTATTTGAAAAACTTTCAAAATAATGAGATTTGCATATATCATTCATCTTATAATCCATATGCAACCATTGTCATTATGGCCATCAAATCATTATCAATTTGTTTAGAAGGCCATAAGTACGCAAGAGGAACATATAAAATAATTTTTACGAAGAGAGATTTGGCTATTAAGATATTGGGTTATACTCCCAATGAGACTACCAAAAGATCATCTACAATGGCCCTTTATTCGGGTTACATTGATATGAGCAAGAGGAAAAATTTAGAACTTGTGAATCCATATGAAAGGAGATTATTCCTTCATGACAATACCATCCATCTGAATCTTGAAGAGGATGATGATGATAATTAAATAATTTTCTATAATAGATTTTTGATATATTACAAGGATCTCTCTTTTGTAATGAATTTGAATGCCTTCCGAAATATTGTAATACTTCGCGAGTTTTTAGCTTGATATCTAAATTGTGCTCTTCTGTAAAACCACTGAAAAAATTGAACTAAATATTTATCCTTGAATTGTGTCC
Organism: Diphasiastrum complanatum; assembly: GCA_029204225.1. Taxonomy (NCBI): domain Eukaryota; kingdom Viridiplantae; phylum Streptophyta; class Lycopodiopsida; order Lycopodiales; family Lycopodiaceae; genus Diphasiastrum; species Diphasiastrum complanatum. The sequence continues at coordinate 48,114,726 of CM055106.1, forward strand.
TCCATGATTTGTTGCTCTATGAAATGCTCCCCTTGCTTGCCAATGAGATTTTTCCATGCCTTGTGATGACCAGATACTTAAGCTCCCATATTCCTTTGCAAAATAAGTTGCATGATGAAGAAGGATGTGCTGCAGACAATAGTTTTGATTAGTTACATCAATAGAAAAAAATATAAGCCTGAATGAGAAAAGTACCAGATAATGATATAGATTAGCACCATGTAATGAGTAACGTTGTCTTTTCCCAAACAATCATGTACAGATTTTACAAATGTGGTGCAATGATTTTGCAAAGTCCTCATATCTTCTGATGATAGGCTTTCTTTCCTGATAACACCTATGAGTTTGTCTAAGTTGGTCCACACTTGTCCCTTTTCCACTCGATTACTTCCTTCCAATGTTCGTGTGGCTTGAACAATCTCTCCAAATTTCGTATTTGACACTTGATTCTTTGCATGTGTGATTGGATAAAAATCTTCTTGCTTTAGCACCTCCAATTGATGGCTTATTAGGAATGTTTCCTTTTTTCTCTGAGAGTCTGTCACTTTTTTCAATTGTGACATTCCCTTTATGTAGTCCTGCATTTGACAGAACTATTTCCAACCTCCTAATTGCTGCTTTAGCCACTGACTTTGGTTTATGATTCATGCTAGTAGAATATGCAGGTAAATTAGTTTTTCAATAATACGAACCTCAGCATGCAATGTGCATATGTGAACATATTTTAATGGAATTGGCAGAACACTTTTCATATTTGGATCTTCAGCTTCTCGTGTTGGGCCAGTGTTTGTTGATTGTCCCAAATTCATATTGTAGCAATCCTTCATGCAATAAAGACATGGATGCTTTGATGTTGCCCCATGAGAGACATTATACATACATTTTAATGTTCTCAAATCCCCTGCAAGGTGCCATTGAATTTGAAAACTTCCATGGTTTTCGACTGTAAATTTCTCACCCTCCAAATGTCTCTTTATAATTTCGCCGTAGTTTGTTCTTGAAAATATCCATGATAGTATTTTATGGTCCTCTTTCAAGACCTGTAGAGAAACAAATAATGCATCACATGTCAATAAAAACTAGCAAGGTATGAATTGTAAATATAGATATTCTAATTAAAAATTGAAATGTATACTTGAAACGCCGCCAACTACCATATGTGATTTTTCGATTGAACACTAAACGTTTGATCATCTGTATCTGAAATTTTGTTCATCAAAGTGACACTCACACGTTCCAACTTCTGACCCTTGATGATTTCATATTCATCCAATTTTATTGCAATAATGATCTTTCCATTTACTTGACGTTCGTCTAGTTTATAGAATCGAATAATGTATTTTAGAACATTTTCAATATCAAGAAAAATATTATTGCAATTGTTGTAATTGAGCTCACCATATTCTGATTTGTATAATTCAGTTATGTGAAGTGGTTAGCCAACTACTTTGAACATTCCGTCATTATAAAAATTTCTAGCTAATCTTACCCAAAATGGACGCGGACGATTGATTTTCTTCACCATCACTTGAGAAAAAGCTTCTTTAGATATTCTTAAAAAAGTACAATAAGCATTTCTGCTAATTCCAGATACATCACATGCACCTTGTATCACATTCGCATCCAAATATGATTGAACCTTAATCAAAACAGTCTCCACAATTTCATTTTTCATTTTTTCAAACCGAGCATTTTTTATCATTTCCTTTGCTGACTTTCTTGGCAAAACATGACTTAAAGATGATCCAATGCATGAACGATCTGTTAAATAATTCTTTGCCACCAAACATGATCTGCAACAAACATATGAAATTATGTTTAATAAATAAATAATCCATGTTATCAAGTGCAAATCAAACTTAAATGACATATACAAATCAAATAAACAGTTTAGATGACAACATACTTGAATGCTCGAATTCTTTTTTTCTGATTGCCGCTATGTGTAGATAGGTCATCAATATTCTTCATCGGTACTCTCTTTCTTTTCCTCTTCATCATTGCCTTATTGATAACTTTTAGATCAACAGTAGATTTCTCGGATCGCAACTTTTCCATGGATTCTAACAATTCTTGGTTTGATCCTCGAAGAGTAGTGACAGTAGCATTCAACTCTGACATAGCATTCTTGAGTGCATTGTTTTCAGCACTAGTGTGTTACACATAATGAAGCAATTGTTGATTTGTACGTTGCAATTGTTGATTAGCAAACTGTAATTGTTGATTCAGACAAGATATGCTATGCATTCCAATATCTCGCAACCTTTGACAATATCCAAGTAATCCGCTATTTCCTTCACATACATATCTGAGAAGATGAGTTACGGACTTAAAATTTGGACACAAATTGGTAGCTGGATCATTAGGATAAATTGATCCATCCACCCACAAATCTATATTCATATGATTATTCATTCTCAATTTTCTAACTATTGTTGCAGCATTCTCTACAACTTTCGCATTTTTCTTAATAATTGGAGTGCGAAAACTTCTTCTTCCTCATGATTAGGGTTTGCAGGGCAAAAAGTCTTGATTTTTCTCTATTGGAAATACGTTTTTGAGCTAAGAGCTGAAGGTGGGCACCCTGGCAGTGCGACCCAGGCTGCGGATGGCCGTGGATGGCCGCGACCTGCAGAAGGAGCTGGAGATCGATTGGGGAGGGCTGCCATAGCTTGCTGCGAAGGAGAATGAAAGCATAGAGCAACATGCAAATGGAACATTGTCATTGTTAAAGCTACAATCATTTATATCTATCTACATTAAATCAATATGAATAGATCTAGCATTCCTTACTTTTGTAATGTTTATGTCGCATTGAAAAATCGTCTCGCCTCATATTTCACTATAAGCATACAGTGGTTTCAAAAGTTTTGCCTCTCCCGCTTTAGTTTTTGCATTGAGCACACCAAGATATTCAGTCTTAAAGCTCTAGTCCCGAATTTGGAAATGAGGATGAAGAGAAGTTATTACATCTCATGCTCAACTATCTACTGTCAGAAGTTAACCATACTAGTTAAACGTCAAGCAAGGCCGAAAACTCGGAAAATGGCGACCAGAAGTTATCGGTTTGCATTCTCTCTCTACGTAACCTCTCTCTAAAGTGAAATTTCTTAAAGGGCCCATTTTGAGCCCATAATTTCCCTAATGAAAATCTGATGAGATTTTTGTCTCTTTTTCCTCCAAAAATATATTTAAGCTATTTTTATGGTTTTTTTGATTTTGTGAATGGATGCCAAGCCCTGAGGCTGTTTTAGGTCTCCATTACCCTCTCACACCTCCTCCGCTAGCTAAGAACAGTCCAAACACAAGAAATCACACAAAACAAGCTAAATCTACTCCAAAAATCACCTAAAAATACTCTAAAAAAGCAAAAACAACTAAAAATACAACTAAACTAGTTAGTGAAATCTATCCCCGACAACGACGCCACTGTAGGGTGTGTAGATTGGTTGGTGAGCAGCCCTTCCACCTGTCAAAAAGGGTTAGAACACTAGATAGGTACCTAACTATGCCAAATTGCTAGATTTAGATGCTTTCTACTCTTTTTCCTAACACTACTCCACTTTAACACTACCCTTTCCTACACTAACCACACACACACATCATGATTTGGAGTGAAAAAGAGAGGGAGAGCAATAGTTAGATAGATGGAAGAATTAGAAGAAGAGAGAGAGAGAGAGAGAGAGAGAGAGAGAGAGAGAGAGAGAGAGAGAGAGAGAGAGAGAGAGAGAGAGAGAGAGAGAGGGGGGGAGGGGGGGGGGGGAGGAGGTTAGCTCATTTGCTCATTGTGCATGCTAATGGAGAAACATTAATTAATGAAACCAAAACCATGGAAACTAGAAAGCAAAAGCAAATACACAATGAGGATGCTTCTCTCCAAAATGGTAGAGTTTCTTCCTTCTCATTAAGCATGGAAAATGGTTACAAATGGTGTCTTTTTATCTTTGGGATGGCCCTTGCCCCTTGCTGCCTATTGGCTACTTGCAAGAAGACGAAATCCACACCATCCACAAGAAACACAAATGAATCTATGATGTAGGAAGTAGCACACCCCACCTACCACCATTTGACCTTTGACTATTTTACAAACTTAGAAACTAAACTTTAAGCTTAACTTTGGCCTTCTAATCTTATTTTAAGTTACATGGCCCAAAGTCAAGTTTATGTCCATAATTATTTATTTACAAGTGCTCAATGGGCCATGGGCTCACCCTCGCAACAATTTCAGGCTAATTCATTTATTTACACTATAATACCCTCAACAACTAACCTTGTCCAAAGCTATGCCATCATGGGAAACTTGCCCACACTTGAAGACCTTCAAAGTGTGTTGATGGCCGAGGAGAGTAGGAAGACTCACATCAAATCAAGAATGGAGTGGCTCTCCATCAATGATGGTGATGACAAAGCCTTGTTTTTCAAGAGCAAAGGCAAAGCAAAGAGCAAGAGAGGAGCATTCAAAAAGGACAAGCAAAAGATGGAGATCAAGGAGGATCTACATCATCATCATCACAAGTCAAGCCCAAGAAGGACAAATCAAAGATCAAGTGCTACTATAGTAGCAAGATGGGGCACTATGTCTCGGAATGCTTCAAGAGGAAGCAAGCTCAAATTCAAGCCAACATTGGACAAGAGGGGATTGTTGAAATTTCACAATTCTAGCTTGACCAATTTTGGCCACAGCATTGTAATTGGCAAGATGGCCATGTAAATAGATGCCCCACATGCCAAATAGCATAGGATGTTTCTCCAAAACTTCATTTCTCATATTACATTGTGATAGCATCTTTGAGATGAGGCAAAAGAGTGTCTAGATAGGCTAGAAAAATTCTAGGAGCTAAAAATAACATGTTTTATATTGTTTTTGGATCTTGAGATCTTGACCCAAGTTAGGGTGGATCCAATGACCTATTAGGTTAGATGTTAGGGTTAGGGTATGATAAATTCAGAGATGCCCTAAAATATTCAGATCCACGCTTGAAATGTATAAATATGTGATGGGATCTCCATCAAAGTATGAAGAAAAATCGAGTTTTTCCATCAAGATTGTCTTTGAGTGGCTGTGAGTGATTTTATGCATTCATTACATGTTTTGGAAGGTGTTAAAGGTGATTACAGGTCTAGTATGCTAGTTGTACTTTGCTTTTGAATATTTGATCAAATCTATGTGTCTTTTGTGGAGTTAAATGCCAAATTAGCTAGTTTTGGTAACTAGTCTTGACTCTATTATTTGGATCTAGATCTTTGATTTGTGCATCCTCCATCACTTTTAGGATTGATTGGGATTCATTTTGCGGTAAAATTTTGTCACCAAGGAGTCATACTTTGCATGAGGTGTACTATATAACGTTCCTTCAATAAACTTACTACATGAGATGATTTCAAATTGTTGAGCATAATTTGCCGTCTCAACAACTTACAGCCTTATAAATCGTATGTCACTTTTGGAATTTGTTGGGCATTTGGAAGTCAATGAACAGGAAACGTCTTCAATGTTAAGCTAACATATGACAAATGATATCATAAAACCATATTATTAATCTTTGTTTGGGAATAGGCAATTGCATAAGGGTAAGTTCTTGTTAAAATTAGTGTGGACTAAATTCAGATTTTTGTGTAGGTTTTGCAGATTTTGGTTGAGAGGCAAGAGCAACGTGTGAAGGAGAAATAGTTTGTGACTTAATTTTTAGAGACTGGGCAAGAAGAGTAGATGAAGCATAGTGTTTTAATTGGGAGATCAGTTTGTAGGAAATTTAGTTTTAGACATCCTCCTCATAAGACACGCTCATTTTAAAGGTTCTTGGATTTGACCAGTTTGGATCAAAAAGACAAATCAGTTTAACTTGATAAGCTTGACATGTGGGAGTTTATCGCTTTAAATCATTGTTCTCGATTTTCTTTGATATTTTTGGTGTCAACACAAGGTGCTGGATGTACATGTTGGACAAGCAGACATAATTTTATGCCTTAATTTGTTCTATCTCGATGGTTTAACAAACAACAAGATCCCATAAGTTTCTTTATTCAAATCTTATGTTCGGGTATAGGGTTTTATCAGTCATTTCCTGCTTTTACACATTGCTTTTCTTTCTACCACTTTACATGGGCAAATTTTCAGAGTATTTACATTTACTGTAACTGTGATTCCAAGATTATACAACTTTTGTGTGAACTATATGTTGTGTCATTTTCTGGAACACGCAAGTGCATGAACGAATCACGAACTTGGATATGCATTTGATTATTACTTTTCTACAATACTGTTGCTATCATATGTCACTTACGGGAATTTGTTGGGGCATTTCAAACTGAAACTTGTACAATGTTAAACTAATTCATGATAAATGATATCGTAAAACCAATACTATTGCTATCATATGTCACTTCTGGAATTTGTTGGGCATTTCGAAGTCAATGAACTGAAACGTGTACAATCTTAAGCTAAGACACGACAAATGATATCGTAAAACCATACTATTAATCTTTGTTTCAGAACAGGCAATCCTGAAGAACAGGTGGCAAATACAACGAAACTTGCAGAACATATAAAGTACTCTTAACTTGAACTCTAAATTCCCCTTAGCCTACATATGAAAAAGTAGAACAATAAAAAAGGTCTCCTGGCCATTTGTGCTTCTTACAGCAGCATCTTGTGTTCAGACAAATCTTGCACATAAATGCTTCCACAAACACTTAATTCTCTACTTAATCCTCCAACACAGATTTCAATCAACTTTCATTTCAAGTCCAATCACTTTCCATCTATTGAATAAAGCTGTTAGTACTAGCTTAATACTTCAACATGAAGAAGACTGGTGTTTACCCCACAATAAATATGTAGATATTCAATGCATTCTCCATGCAAATATCAGCAAGGAAAAATTCTCAAGCAAGAGCATACCACCAAGTGTTTTGAAAGCATATGCTAGCAGGGCAACATATGGCAGTCAGATCAAGTTCTCTTTTGAATATGCTAGTATGATCATACATCGGTGTGGTGCTGGAAATAGCAGACTCCTTTCCAACACCAATTACTATACAAATTTGTGGTGCTGGAAATAGCAGACTCCTTTCCAACACCAATTACTATACAAATTTTCATACGAAAAGGTAGCTTATTACGAAAAAAGGACTCATGCTTAAATAACAAATTTTGCGACTCATTTTTATAACTGGCCTAGAAGAGGAATACTTCATGGCCTGAATAGCTTGAAGTGTCTGTAGCGTCATAGAAGCAATTCTCTCCCCGGATTCATTTGCAGGCTCTTGCATTGCAACCAGGGTTTGCGTACGCTTCTCTTCCAATTCCCTCATTGTCTGTGTACGCTTCTCCTCCATTGCTGCCATTGTTTGTAATTTCTGCATCTCTATTTCTCGTTGCGCTTCCGTGAACGAGTTAATCGCTCCGACGAGCTCCCTCGAAGTTTGATTTAATTTACGACGCTTATTCATTGCTTTCGTGTTGAAGACACCTGCTGCAGTCCCTTCGACCTCTGCATTTGTATTAGCCTTTGGAGAAGCTGGAGGCGACTCTGGTACCATTTCCACTTCTGGCATCACGTTTCCTCCACAATCCATTGCATTGGGAATTCCTTCAAACTTTGGTGATGTTGCAAATATGGCAGCACAATGAGCATAGAAGAACCAACGTGAAGGTTGGCACCGGTGCGATTTTCAGCTGCCCTTTCCTACCTAAACTTTCTTTTCAACTTCTCGATCTTAGCCTTGCATTGAACCCTATTTGTTGCACTGTCCTACATTGAATGTAAACCTCGGTGGCGGCGACATCTTGCCAATGTCTAGAAGACATATTTCCTCTGTTCATCTCCAACCACCTCTCTTTGTAGATGTTTAGTTACTCGGTCTCGTCGTCTCCCCAAAGGTCCACAACTCTTTTCAAAACTTGGCTCTTCGAAGCATCATTTGAGTCCAAATTCGTTAACCTTCCTCGTAACTCATATCATGCACAAGAGCATTTAACATTGACGTCAATGAGTGAGGAAACGACATCTTTGAGATAGAAGAGTATTTACGGCAAAGCCAATGAAGTGGTGGCTGGAATTTATTAACAAACAGCACGGGAAAGCAAAAACGCAGCCAGGAGAGCAAAGCAACCAAGGAAACCCAAAAATGCAGGTCTGTAAGAATGTGAGAAAATTAGAAACTCTGTGAAAAAACGCAGGTCAGCTTATCCAGAAACACAGATCTGTGAGAAACCAAACAATATGTGAGCCGCATCTCATAACTGCCATGCAGAAGCAGCAGTCTCTTAATGTACATAGAAGGACCATCTGAATGTAATGTTCTAACTCAAAATAGGACTTCCCCTGTCGCTTAGTTGAGTTGTAATTGATGATGGCCATATATTGAATGCTCAAGTCAAACCACTTCTGAAAATATGTAGGCAATTGTATTTCCATCAATCAGTATATCATGAAGGAGAAGCATCACCAATCACATAGCAATATTATCTATTTAAAAGATGAATGAAAATAATTGAAATCTAGCCTAACATTGTTCCCAAGGTTTGTCCCCTAGCATAAGAGGCAAGTCCCACGTGAATGAACCTCATGTTGGTCAGAGCACATCAAAAACTAGGTGTAGAAATGCATCTGACAGAGAGAGAGAGAGAGAGAGAGAGAGAGAGAGAGAGAGAGAGAGAGTTAATGCTTGTGCAGAAGATGCGGGGGGGAGATTAGTCTGAGCAACCAATGGTGATTGACATTTAATCAATCCTTCAATCTCGAATTACTTGAGAAGTTGTGCAAGGCTACAAGAGTAGTATTGTTGAAGGACCTACTTGATACTGCCACAAGAAGGAGATGGAAGTGAAATCCGTAGGAGAGATAGTGCTTGTTTGTTATGCCTCATTGACATATCTCATTAATTAGAAATCTGTAGGTGTAAGTTCTGGTCCTCCTACTGGCAAGGAGGTGGTCAAAGACCAATGACATTTGGCAAATACCATTTGAGTTTCATAAACAAGTTGTGCTAGAATGTTTTGTCTAATACAATTTAATGAGTCAGCTTGTCAACAGTTGCAGTTCAGAGGAAGGTCAGTACCAGTAAAGCCAAGGAGATTGTAAGTTGCACTCCCAAGATTTCCAATCTCAGCATGCAATGCACAATCTTCAAGCTGCAAGATTTTAAAAAGATTTCTTTGGCCTCACTGGTGGTTGTGTAGCATTTCTTGATGCTCAAAACAATCATAACACTTGATTTAAGAATGAAGGTTACAAATTATTACATTTCAACTACTCTTTATCACGAATCCTGAACTTACAATGACTGCAAATGCCTGCCCTAAAAACCAAGGCATGCACGCACTTCATGAAAACGTCAAACAACATACAGATTCAACTCTTGAACAACGATGGGAACCCAAAAAATTACAGAAAACATTTTACAAGGAAATTTTGTCCAAACTGAACAGCTTCAATGAGACGATGTGAAAAAAAATTATTTGCATGAAAATTACTTAACAGCAACTTCTCTCAACCTGAAGCAAAATTGAGGAGCTTAAGGATTCACTCTTATACATCTCCCTCAGTCATAAAAATAAGAGTTTGTAAATAGAAGCATATTCCTACACAACATCTTTCTGTCAACTTCTTCCGTGAGACTCGAGAGCAATGCACGACATGGATTCTCATTGCTAATAATTAATTGCACAAGCGAGATTGCCAAAATGGTATAGTGATTTAGTTATTGTAAAGCACTTGATACAGAAGAGATGTTTTTGGTTCTGTTCCTAAATGCCAACGCACGAGCCTTCATGACCAAACTTTACCATGTCAAAGTAATTCAGAAATCTGCACAATCCAACTTTTTGATTAGCCATCAACATCTACATACAAGTGATCCAAGACTATAAATGGCTACAAAAAGTTCCTAGCACTAACCTACAGATAGAAATGTTCCAGGTAGGACATGCAGATCAAACTAACTGAATGAACTTGTGTTGTAGATGTATTAAAGCCTTGCTATGAATGAAGGAAATGGAAGTTAGCAAATACATGAATTGGCATCTCGTCTATGACAATTCCACAGCCTTCCTCAATGTTTTTGAGTATGCCAACTTCTCCTCCAACAATGATATTGATCAGAATTCCTCCTGAAGGACGAATACAAACCCTTAAGCTATCAAAAACAATATTAAGATTCCCTCAATAAACAAAACTTATCAGCTATTTGGATGGAAAGAAAGCTAGAAGATTTTAAAATGAAGTTGAGCATTGCAGCACAAGGAGATTGAAAGATTCAAATAATTTCAATAATCTTGTGGTAAAATATGGCCAGATACCTTTTTGAGAGATCTTGCCATACGTCCCATAAAGTAAACAAATACAACAAAATGCTTCAAGTTGTAGTTGGAATCTTAGAAGCCCGTTCCGACCAAAATGGGTCGGAACGTTCCGTTCCGTACATTCCGGAACGTACTGGGTCGGAACGATTTTTTGTAAGTTAAAAAAAAATGTAAAACGACCCTGTTGTCCCGCACTCTGCATTTGCATTTCACAGATAGCGAGTTGTGGGTGGCTGTTGTTGTTGTCAAATCTGATTGCACAGTTGCATGGGATGAGCGTGAGGCGAAAAGAATGAGAACGCAAATTGCAAATATCAATCAAACTCTGAAACGAAAAAAAACGAAATGAAGCAAAACTAGACCAAACGAAGCGAAACGAAGCAAAACTTGAACGAGCTCTGATTTTGACATTGCTGAAGCGAAATCAAATTGATCAAGAATGAAAACAATTCGGATGGATTTCAGATATGATTGTTAGTGACTGCCCGCTATATCATTCCTACAATCCTCCAGAAAGTAGACAGACAATGCTGATCTACGTTATAGATTAATACAACATTCAACAAAACTGAACCAGTGTGCGGAATTGATAAAACAGGTGAATACGAAGGTGCCATGGATGCCAATGGCCATAAGGCACTCTGGAAGGAAGCTTCACAGAGGCGATGAGCTCCAGCGATTCTTCCTTGAAATTGAGCAGACTTTTCTGTACATCGATGACTGACATATTTTATGCTCATCGATGACTGACATATTTTCTAATTTTACCTGTTGCTTCAAAAAGCAATTGCTTTCATGAAGAGATTGACATTCTTGCTTGAGAATCGCCCTCTCCTGAATTCATCAAGAAAAAGATGAAGTGAATACTGAAGGACGGTCTATAATAATCTACAATGCAGCTCAGTCAAACTGACTCAAAGGAAAAAGAACAGTAAATCACTCATCAAATAAAATGACAAACATCGATTGGACATAAAAAGCACAATTACCAAAAAAAATACGTAACGAGCATATCATGGACGTGGTCCAGGAGTTTCCAGCGATGGTGAGCTTGCGGAAAGAAAGCAGGAAGCCTTGTGGACGTTCACCTTTGATTGAACACACACCTTAGATGCTCCTCAAGCTTCCTTAGATATTATGGTTTTTTTTTTCCTTTGTAAAAAAACGTTTTTTTTTTTGAGGGTCTGGAATGTGTTCCGTTCCGGAACGGGCAACTAAGGTTGGAATATAGTTGCAGTCACGAATCGCGAATCTGGTTATAGGGATTTGAGAAGTGGTTTTTTTTGTTTTTTGAAAGTTGGAACATAGTTGCAGTCATGAATCACGAATCTGGTCATAGGGATTTGAGAAGTGGTGGGGGGGGTGGGGTTATGTCAGATTGAAGCTCTAGGCGAGAGCAGTACATTCATGTGGGTTGCTAGTAGTCTCAGGTACAATGCAGTCTAGTTCACGGTAGATATATAGCTGGAACTAAGGAAAATTAATAAAAAAATTGGACGCCCGCTTTTTTTTTTTAAATTTTTTTGCTAAAAAAATCTAAAAAAAAAAAAAAAATGGACGCATCCGACCCCGCGTCCGGGGGTCGGATGCGTCCAGGTCCGGATGCCGGACGTGGAATGTCCGGCCCGGACCCTCATGTCTGAGCTGGAACAATGTTACAATGTCTTACGTGTCAAATTCCAAGGCCTAGCTATGGAGTATCATAACAGCATAGTAAGCACACTATGAAAGCTTCAGAAAACCAGCTATGGAGTAGAACACAAAAGCAAGAGAGAGAGGACTTCAAAGCTCACACAACATGAATGAATATTCAAAGTGTAGTAGGGCGTGGAAACCCCTCCAAAGTTTGGGCTACATATAGCATGTTATGTATAGAGGTGGTGTCTTGCTAATTCTAGCTCTAGAACCCACATGGGTCCTTAACCTACTTGATTTACTTGCCTAATTAGCACAAGTGGGGTGTACTATGTACATAAATGTTTTACCCCCATGTCTTATGCACAACTTACAAGTTACAAGTATACAAGCCTTAAGGGGCAAAATAGGCATTTATTTCAACACCCCCCCTCAATGGCTATTTTGTTCATACCAACACCTAGCATGCTACGAAACTTTTCAAATTTTTCTCTACTAAGTGCCTTAGTAAAGATATCTGCTGCTTGTTCGTTGGTATCACAGTACTCGAGCTGAATTTCTCCGCTTTGTATCTTCTCTCGTAAGAAGTGTTGATCCACCTCAATATGCTTCGCACGAGCATGGTACACAGGATTTTTGGCAAGCTGGATGCAACTCTGGCTGTCACACTGAAGAATAGTAGGACCATCCTGTGGAATCTGCACCTCCCCAAGAAGTCTCCTGAGCCATATTGCCTCGCAGGTAGCTTTTGCCGCTGCCCTGTACTCAGCCTCTGTCGATGATAAGGTAACTGTGGGCTGTTTCTTGCTACACCAAGAAATGGCCCCTGAACCAAGGTTAAACGTGTAACCTGTGGTCGACTTTCGATCATCCCTATCACCTGCCCAATCCGAATCAGTAAAGCCTCCAAGCTGAAGCTTTCCGTCATCTATGTACTCAATCCCATAGCAGGTTGTCCCTTTGACATACCTCAAAACCCTCTTGGCTGCTTTCCAATGTGCTTCAGTTGGAGAACTCATGAACTGGCTTGCTACACCAACCGCATAGGAAATGTCTGGTCTCGTAGTGGTGAGATAAATCAGGCTACCCACAAGCTGCCTATAAAGAGTCTCGTCCACAAAAGGAGTGCCATCATCTCTGGATGGCTTACTGCTGGTATCAATGGGCGTGGAAACGGGTTTGCAATCCTGCATGTTGAACCTGTTCAAAACTTCACATGCATAGTTGGCTTGGGAAATAAACACACAGTTTTCCTTTTTCCAAACCTCCAAACCAAGACAATAGTGGATTAAGCCCAAATCCTTCATCTCGAACTCATTTGATAAATGAGCCTTCACCTTTTCAATAAGCTGCCCATTGTTACCCGTGATGACCAAGTCATCCACATAGAGAACTATCAAAACAATGTTCCCATCTTCCTCCTTCACGAACAGGTTGCGATCCGACTGACTCTTTATGAATTGCTCCTTGGCAAAATAGTCGTCAATACGACTATACCAGGCCCTAGGTGCCTGCTTCAAACCATATAAGGCCTTCTTAAGCCTGCATACCATACTTTCCTTGCCCTTAGCCTCAAAACCTTGTGGCTGTTCCATGTAGACTTCTTCAGCCAACTGTCCATTAAGAAAAGCACTCTTCACGTCCATTTGATGGACCTCCCAACCAAAAAATGCAGCCAATGCTAAAACCAACCTGATAGACGTCATCTTAGCTACCGGTGCAAACGTAACATCACATTTCTTTTCTGAATTATACTATCACCTACATGTAGACTCCACGTCTTCACACACCATTTGTGTGTGGTCTACGCAACTATACGTGGACTGTGATTAAACCGTCTTTCACTTACATGTAGACTCTACATCTTCACACACCATTGTGCGTGGTCTACGTAGCTATACATGAACTGTGAATTTTGATTTCTGAATTTAGTGATACCTACAAGAAGCTACATACATCATTAAATTCTAAAGAGCTACTTCTACTTCCTCTTCTTCAGCTAACATGGCAGCTTCTTGATTTTTTTTCTCATCATAGGCCTTCTTCCAACACTTCCTTGCAAAATGGCCAATTTTTCCACAGTAGTTGCACTTGGCTCCTTTCTCCTTCTTGTGCTCTCCCTTGCTTTTGAATGTGTTTCTCTTGCTTGCCACATAAAGGGTAGTGTCATGCCCATTGTGATAGCCTTCAGAGGATTGATCTTTGCACCTTAGTTCTTCTTGGAGCAGAGCTCCCTTGATGCTTGTAATGTCATGAGTATGACCAATGCTTCCAAAAATGGAGGCGATTGAGCATAGGACTCCGACAGGCTATGAAGCAGTGATACAAGAGCTTCATCCTCATTTATCTTTGATCCGATTGCAGCCATCTGGTCAATAATTGCTTGAAGCTTTAAGAAATGATCTGCCATAGATTCTCCTTCTGACATTTTTAGCAACATGAGCTTCTTTCGTAAATGAAGCTGATTTGTTACAGTCTTTACTTCAAAGATTGCTTGCATCCCCTTCCATGCTTATGTTGCAGTGTTAGCCTTGCTAACATGGAGTAGCTGGTTGTCACATAGGCTCAGAAGGATCAAGGCTCTGGCTTTGTTGTCTCTTCCAATCCAGTCTTTGTTTCTTGCAGGCTCTTTAGTTTTTGTTCATCACCATTTGTGATCTCCCACAAATCTCTTTCAAGGAGGATCATTTGCATCTTCAGTTTCCAGAGGTGAAAGTTCTCACCATTGAACTTCTCTATCACCCTGGAATCCATGGTGATGTGAGGAGATCAGAGAGGCGGCAGCCTGGAAGGAGAGGGCGCAAACTGCCTGAGCAGATGCGTAAAGAGAAAAAGAGAGAGAGAGAGCTTGAGCAGATTCGTAGAGGGAGGGAGAGAGAGCCAGGTAGCTAGCGTTGAGTCCCAAGAAACAATCCTCCTGGAAACCGGCAGTACAAGTCACTCCTTATTGATGACTGGCTGGTGTAGGTTACTGCATGTGTGGGCCCATAACCTTTGTTAGCTTTAGCTACCAAAAGGATGACTGCTAGTTAAGCTACGTAAAGAAACTCAGAAACTCAGAAAAGAAACAAGAGAGCCTTGATGTAAACGACCATGCACAGCCAGCCTTCGTGGGCTGTTTATATATCCAAAAGAGAGAAGATTACATGCCAAGAACTAGATACTACGGATTGACAGCCTTGAGAGTTGGATTGCTGATGTCAGCAAACACAAGAAACAAAAGTGTGTTTTGTTTGACACGAACAGCCCATAGCAGATTACAGCATAACAAAGTGCTTAAACCTAAATGCACACATCAGACCCACCAATTGACATCAACTTTGACACATATCAAACACACCCATTATGGTTTGTGTAGAAGAACAAATATACACCAAACATTTCAAAAAAATTAAGCACCAAACTGGATAATAAGCATGAATGATCTCTCTCTCTCTCTCTCTCTCTCTCTCTCTCTCTCTCTCTCTCTCTCTCTCTCTCTCTCTCTCTCATGTGAGAAATATGGCAAAATATGGCTTGATTAGGTCCAATTTATGTACACAATGTCATTCCACACTTGTGGAGCCTGTTCCCACATGTCCCAAGTTAGCTTGTACATAATATCAAGAGCCATTAAGGCAAATAGACAAGTTTTTAGAGTTAGAATGCATTTTCTTAGATTCTAGCTTTTTTCAAGAGGTGCAATTTGATTCGATGGCCATAGATTTGTATGAGACCTTAGGAGGAGCCAAGGGACAAGTGGATGTATTGTCCCACACGCGTGAAACAGGTCAGGTCAGCCCAAGCTCAAGCTTTTTGTATATAGTCCAATTTGGAGCTCATTTGGTAACAACAATTTGAAGAGATCTTAAGGATTTTGCATCCAGCTAGTTTATCTCTCTATTTGCATGCATTTTGGTGGATCCAATGCTTTGATTAATGTTAATACTTTGCTCTCTGGCCTCTGTCCGTACATTAGGCTGAGTTTCAAACGTGTGAAGCCTATTTGAACGTTCTTGGTATGCCTAATCTTTGTGATCTTGGCAACATATGGATCTTTGTGATCGTTATGAGGCTGTTGGAATGTAAATGGGATTGCTTACATTACCATAGGTTACTTTGACCCAAAAGGTCGAGAGTTGTATAACTATGGTCATATTATATTAGGCCTACTAAACTTAGAGTTAGCTAAGTTAGTATGAAATTAAATTGGTAGGGACTCATGGGTCCACTAGGCCTAATTGTGACATTAAGTACCCAACTTGACATATTGGAGGTACCTTATTCTTTCTATGTAACTTATAAAAAGTTGGATAGTCAATAGTCAAGTAGTTGGATAGCCAATAGTCATGAAGTTAGATAGTCATCTTGGACTATATATATGTGTGCATCCCATTTGTATGAGACACTTTTGTAAGCAATACTGACTATTCTCCTTGCCTATCCACGAGTTTCTACAAGAGGGTTTCTAGCCATCTCTCTCTTTCTTTTGAGAATGCTTTGTGTGATTGAATAATTAAGATCCTGGATCCTTAGGCTTCTATTTCCTACATGGTATCAGAGCCTTTAGGTGATCATATTGCTTGCAGGAGGGCGCCCAATCGGAAGCTATCTTCTTCTCTTTTTGGTTGCAGAAAATCATCAAGATGCTGATTTTTGCAGGAGAAGAATTTGTTCATCTTTTTATAACTTTTTTGCAAGAAATTGAAGGGCACCTTCACCTATTTGAGAGCTAGCAGTAGGGCGCCCATGCTCAAACCAATTGCATGTGATCTTGACTCAATTACATGCTGAAAATTTCAGACTTACTTATTAAATGAAAATACATGTGTTTTACACACATTTCTTGCTGAAATTTCCCTGTTGGTGAGCTTGGAGTAAGGCGCTACCATCAGCTCTATATGCACATAGTGTGCACTCTTTTTAGCCACAAATTTCTGGTTTTGGTTTAGGCTTCATTTGAAGTCTACCTATTTGTGAGCATTCTGTTTTTTGTGCAAAAATCAGCCACCTATTTCATTACCTGTTGAGCAAATTGCATGTGGAGTATTGCAATCTATTGTGCTCATAATTTCAGCTTTGAGGTTGCTGCCCTTTGAGTAGATTTTGTCTTGGAAAGTCTATTTCTTATTTATTACAAGCTGATTTTTCCGATATGGCTAAAGAATCGGAGTCTATTGGTTCTTTATTCAATGAAGATAGGCTGGATGGCACAAACTATTCCTTGTGGTGCTACATGATAAAGAACCTTCTAATTGCTAAAGGTTTGTGGGAAGTAGTTAATGGTGACGAAGAGAGGCCGCCTACCTTGCCACCTATTACACCATCTAGAACAACTACTTCTTCATCTACGGAGGTGTCTTCCGATGAGCAAAAGAAGTGGGATCGACGAGATGCACAAGCACATTCCGCCATTGCATTATCAGTGAAGAGATCTATCCTTCCTCATATTAGATCATGCAAGACTTCCAAAAGTGCTTGGGAGACTCTTGCCAAGATGTTTCAAGTAAAGAATGCGGCAAAAGTGGTATATCTTTGAAATCAACTTTCTATCTTGAAGATGCAAGAAGGTGATTTGCTTACAAACCACTTGACGAAGATCAAGGATCTTCGAGAGGAGCTTCTTAGTATTGATGAGGTGATTGAGAACTCACAATTTGTATCTATTTTTACTCTCAACTCTCTTCCTAATTCTTACCTTCCATTTGTGTCATCATTGAGCATTTCTCTTAGGGGACAGCAAATCTCCTTCGACGAACTTGTTGGCTTACTTCTTCAAGAAGAGCAAACAAGGATCAACTTTGGTGAACAAGAAGATCAAGCTTTCTTTGCAAAAGGCAAAGGCAAAGGCAAGTGGAAAGGGAAGCCTTCTTTCAAAACTTTCAAAGATGATCAAAAATCTAAGGAAGCTCAAGAACAAGGCTCCAAGAAAAAGGGTAAGTGCCACTATTGCAAGAAGTTTGGGCATCACATCAAAGAATGTAGGAAGAGGCTTGCAAAGGAAAAAGAGAAAGGTAACGATACAAGTACTGCAATCATTACTTTGGAACAACAATTTAAAAGGAGAATAATCTTTTCAATAATGATTATGCTTTTGTCACTAATAATCTCATCTCTCCTCGAGACGAGATTTCTGCCACTTCAAATCTTGCTGGTTTTTCAGCAAAAAACAGCTCATCTTCAGCTTTACAAGTTGCTGTTTTTTTATCTATTGATTGGGTGATTGATAGCGGTGCCACACGCCATATGACTTATCACAAAGAAGTCTTCGCAAAGCTTGTAAAAGTGCATGATGGAAGCAAAGTTCAAGGTGTTGATAACACCTCTTATCCTATCAAAGGTATTGGAGTGATCCCCATTATCTTACCCAATGGTGAGGAGAAGTACATTTGTAATGTACTTTATGTTCCAAAAATAAAAAAGAATCTCATTATGGTGTCTACAAATTATGAACCAAGGATTGGTTGTGGAATTCAAAGAAGACAAATGTCTTATCAAAGTAACCTATGGTGGCATCAGAGCCAAAGGCCCAAAGAGATCTCTTATGATCATTGCTTCGGAAACATTACGCGGTGGATTGTTCCTTATGGATACCTATGAGCGAAGAGCTTCATCATCTTTTTGTCTTGTTGCATCAAGTTCACATTCTTTGGAGTTGGCTGAATTATGGCATGCTAGGTTTGGACATCTCAACTTTGCTAGTTTGAAGATGTTGAAGAGATTCAATATGGTTGAAGACATTCCTAATATTGAGCATCCCGAAGGACATGTATGCGAAGGATGCATACTTGGAAAATTTCAAAAGCAAGCTTTTCCAATTGATGGAACTACTCGAGTTGATGGCAAATTTGATTTGGTTCATAGTGATGTATGTGGTTCAATGAGAACCGAATCCATTGGAAGGTGTAAATATTTTGTTACTTTTATTGATGACCTTTCAAGATTTACATGGATTTATCCTATGAAGGCAAAATCTGAAGTTTTTCAACGCTTTAAGGATTTTCTAGCAATGATAGAAAACCGGTTTGGGCACTCTTTGAAGATCTTACGTACTGACCGAGGAGGGGAATATATAAAGAATACGTTCGGTACTTATCTTCAAAGCAAAGGTATCCATCATCAACGGACAACCCCTTACACACCTCAACAAAATGTTGCCGAAAGAAAGAATTGCACTATCATGCAGATGGCTCGATGCATGCTCAAGGCAAAGGGCCTACCTCACAAGTTTTGGGCTGAAACGGTTATAACGGCGGCTTACATTAGTAATCGGTGTCCTACTAAAGCCTTGAAGGTATTAACTCCTTATGAAGTTTGGTATAGTAAAAAGCCTATTGAAGATGGGTAGCTCACAAGAAATCACCTCACCTCGCATTCAGGTACGAAGTTCTATAATGCTATTTGAAAAGGTAGTATCGCTCCATACTACCGTTCCCGATAAGCTAAGAACCAAGCTTGATGATAAAGGAATTAAATGCATATTTGTTGGCTATAGTAGCGAAAGCAAGGGCTATAGGTTGTTTAATATGGATACTAATAAAATCATAGTGAGTCGTGATGTTCATTTTGATGAAAAGACCTCCTATGATGTTGCGCTCACTCATGTCATGAAAGGGGACTTCCCCCATGATGCATATCTTGAAATATTTTCACATTTGGTTTTGCCATCTAATCATGAAGATAAGGGACTGCCATCAGCTTCTAGTGGACAGCCCACTACTTCAATTTTGCAGCCCATAGTTCATCAAGAAGAACCTATTTATGGTGAAGAGCAGCCTATTGAAGACATTGGACAGCAAGGTCCAAGTTCGGAAAACATTGCACAGCAAGGTCCAAGTTCGGAACACTTTGGACAGCAAAGTGTTGACAAAGGTGGCTGTTGGACAGCCCAAACCAATCCCTAAATGGTTGTTGCAGACTTTGCAGGACAGCAAAGTGGATCATTTCTATGAAGGGAAGACTCGTGCCTCTACTAAATCAGTAGAATTTGCTGATTTTTCCGATTTTGCTCTTATTTCTATTGAGGATGGTGCAGTAGAGCCTGTTTTTTATGAGCAGGCCAGAGGAGCAAAATGTTGGGAGGATGCGATGCAAGAGGAGTACAACTCACTCATGAAGAACCACACTTGGGTTCTTGTTGATCTTCCACATGGGGCTGGAATCTTCATCTCTCAACAACAATACATTGAGCAGATGTTGAAGCAATCTTCTTTTTAAAGTCACCGCAAGTTGATGCATATGATGGATGCCCTGGTGAAAAGTTTCATGCAAAACCTTTTCAATTTGATGTTTTAGCAAAGGCTAAAAAATTCAAGCACTCTTTGGAACCGTTTTGTACTAATCGAGGAGGGAGTCAACATGTGTCAATTAGTACTTTTGTTCAATGTTAAGAGCGAGCATTTGTTTGGAGAGAATTTTTCATTACTTGAAGAATCTTCTATGTCATCCCATGCCTCTTCAAGGGACAGCTTTGATGACGCCATCGTTAATGCATCTCTTGATAGCGTGCCAACTTTTTATGATGAAGACGTTGTACAACAGGTTCAGTCATCTTCTTTTGGTCATTTACAGCCCATTTTACACCATGCGCAGTCCATTATGCTTTGGGAACAGCCTGCGGAAGATTAAGGACAACATGGTCCATGTTGGGAACACTTTGGGCAGCAAAGTGTTGAACAGCCCATAACAGTTCCTTGTCGGCTATTGGAGACTTTGCAGGACAGCAAAGAAATGTCTTACTACGAAGGGAAGGCACATGCCTCTTTAAAATCAGTACCTCTTGCTGATTTTTTTGGTTC
The DNA here is from genome assembly GCA_029204225.1 of Diphasiastrum complanatum. Taxonomy (NCBI): domain Eukaryota; kingdom Viridiplantae; phylum Streptophyta; class Lycopodiopsida; order Lycopodiales; family Lycopodiaceae; genus Diphasiastrum; species Diphasiastrum complanatum. The sequence goes on from CM055106.1 coordinate 48,135,444, forward strand.
TACACTTACTCTTCATCATGATGTTGGTACATTGCCTATTCTATGTGAGCAAATCATTGATGGTAAAGTTTGGGAGGATGTGATGCCAAAAGAGTTTGGTATTCTTTTTTATTGTCCTTATGGTAAGAAGTTTTTTTCAATGATGTGGGAGCCTATGATGGATTACCAGTCCATGTTTCGACTTATTGCCGAGTTTATGTTGGTTCCCTACTTCGGATGGAGCATGCAAATCCTCACCCTTCGACTTGATGCTTCATTATTACACATTCTTTTCCTTTTATATGTTGGACATGATTGGGGATGAGATTTCGACTACTTCGGTGCGAAGTTTATTTGGCGACATGAAGTTCGGACAGCAAGTTACATTTTTCTCTTTCGAGAAGTTACTTCATGTTATGTTATGCATTTCCATTTAAGGAAATGTAAATGGAATTGCTTACATTACCATAGGTTACTTTGACCCAAAAGGTCGAGAGTTGTGTAACCATGGTCATATTATATTAGGCCTACTAAACTTAGAGTTAGCTAAGTTAGTATGAAATTAGGTACCTTATTCTTTCTATGTAACTTATAGAAAGTTGGATAGTCAATAGTCAAGTAGTTGGATAGCCAATAGTCATGAAGTTAGATAGTCATCTTGGACTATATATATATGTGCATCCCATTTGTATGAGACACTTTTGTAAGCAATACTGACTATTCTTCTTGGCTGTCCACGAGTTTCTACAAGAGGGTTTCTAGCCATCTCTCTCTTTCTTTTGAGAATGCTTTGTGTGATTAAATAGTTAAGATCCTGGATCCTTAGGCTTCTATTTCCTACAGAGGCAACGTGGCCTTCGGTTTGTCTCAAGGAAGAGCAGCTATTTTCAAGGAGGAAAGCTTTGGGATCAAGGATCTTCTCCAAGTATGGAAGGAACCAAATGGCAAAGGTACAAGGATGGTGGAATGCTCTTCATGGCGTTTGGGAATGGATTTCCATCAAGGAGATCTTATCATGGTTGTGGTGATCTTGCATTAAGTTCATTCTTTTAGTGGCTAATTTTCAAACTTTTGTACCTACAAACGATGTGTTTATGAAGCCATAATCAGCCCTTGAAGCCTTGTACAATTTGTCATAGTTAATCAAACTATTTTTTGAGAAGTGTGAGGAATATGGCAAAATATAGCTTGAGTAGGCCAAATATATGTACATATTGTCATTCCACACGTGCGGAGCATGTTCTCACGTGTGAAGCATAGGCCTAGGTTAGCTTGTACATAATCTCAAGAGTGATTAAGGCAAATAAGCAAGTTTTTCAAGTTAGAATGCATTTTTCTAGAGGTGCAATTTGATTGGATGGCCATAGATTTGTATGAGACCTTAGGAGGAGCCAAAGGACAAGTGGATGTACAACCCCACACGTGTGAAACAGGTCAAGTCAGTCCAAGCCTCAAGCTTTTTGTATATAGTCCAATTTGGAGCTCATTTGGTAACAACAATTTGAAGAGATCTTAAGGATTTTGCATCAAGTTAGTCTATCTCTCTATTTGCATGCATTTTAGTGGATCCAATGCTTTGATTTATGTTAGTACTTTGCTCTCTGGCTTCTGCCCATACATTAGGCTGAGTTTCACAACTGTGAAGCCTATTATATTGTTTACACTTTGTTTTAAATTGCTCTTGCTTATAGATCTACATTGTGTCAATTCTAGGTGCTAGTTTTGATGGAGATGAATATGGTAATGCAACCAATCACTTTTGTGGATTGAATGAATCCATGTATGGTCCTAATTGTACTTTTCTTTAACATGGTATCAATGTAAACCATGTCGTAATAAAAACATCTCCCTAATCATGAGTGCAACAGTCATGCCACTCCGACATGCAGCTCCTGATTATGTCCTTCTCATATGGATGGACCTTGCCTTAGATGATAGTGATGATGACGGTGACACTTTGGGACACAGAGACCACAAACAACCTACTATTTAGACTCAGAGAGTTCTTAGAGCCACAGTTCATGCGATCATATATCTCATAGACGACTATGACGACGTCATCAGCAGCACATTCCTCCTCCAGCAGTTGCAGCAGCTCCTATCACATCTTTCTTCATAGTTCAGTAGCAGCCATACTTGATTACTTGATGACATCATGTTTGCCTTTGCAGTCATTGTTTAGATGCATTCTAGTTTAGCAAATATACTTAGCGTATTTTTTCTTTACTGCTTCGGAGATGTTTCATACGCTCCCCATTGTATCACACACTTGACATGTACTCATCTCTCTCTCTCTCTCTCTCTCTCTCTCTCTCTCTCTCTCTCTCCAGCAATGGTGATCCTCCCCTCCTAGTCCGCCCTCCTTCACTGCTCCTCCATCAGCACCCTCCTCCATGGCCCGTAAAACCAGGGGGAGCCCTTGCTCCCCCAACCCCCAACCCCCCCCCGCCCCCCTCCATCTCCTCCTACCTCATCCTGCGCTCCACCCGCTGCTGCCCTCCACCCTACCCCTGCCCCACCCGCTCCAACTGCTGCACCCGCTCCACCTGCTACCGCCCTCCCCCCTACTTTTGCCCCACCCATTCCACCTGTTGTCGCCCTCCAGCTCTCCCCCTCCACCCCACCTGCTGCCTCCGCCCCACCTGAGATCTCCCCTGCTGCCTCCGCCCCACCCATTGCCTCCGCACCTGCGGCCTCCACCCCACCTACGGTCCCCGCCCCACCTGCTACCTCCGCCCCACCGGTTGCCACCCTCCATTCTACCTCCTCCACCCCTGCTGTTGCCCTCTCTACTGTTCAAGAGCTTCCCCATACTGCTGTGCAGCAGGCACCCCTTCCCTCGCCACACACTAACATCGCCCCCCCTCTCCTCGCTTCCCACTCCGGCCCCCCTCCTTCATCTCCTGTCCCTTCCACTCCCATCCCTGCCAATGCTGCCCTGGACACCCCCTTTCTATCCCACGCAGATTACACGACCTCCAAATCCTTCGAAAAAATTTTAGCCTACCAATTGAAAGAGCTGAAAGCAGATGTACAAACCTTGAAACTGGAAATCATACATCTACACACAGAGAACCAACAACTTCGGACAGAAATGGATAACAAGTGTGCTTCCCAGCCGCAAGCAAAGACAATGACGAAGTTACAAGACCTGGAACAGCAGTTGAGCCAACACAAAGAATCCACCAGAACATGGGCTTCTACTCTCACCAATGGTAAAGGTACCAACCCACCTTGGACAGCTGATGGCGGAAGTAAGTCTGCCCCTCTTTCATCGTTCATTTCCGCTACTCTTACGGAAGAAAAACTTCGAGATTCCAAGGCTCTCAATATTAGGGTACGAGGCATTGTCGATGGACTTCCCTTCCTCCTAGCTCGTCAGGCCATTATTGAGGAAGCTAGACACAGGAAAGAGCGGGTCTACTATTGTTTTGTTGACTTTAGGAAAGCCTTCGACTCTGTTCCACGTTCCCTCCTCATCCAACGGCTTCGTGATCTCGGCTTTTCTACTGACACGATCTTGGCAGTGATGGCACTATATGAGAGAGTCCTTGGTTGTTTTCGGAGTGACATCGGCATCTCAGATCATATCTGGAGCACTATTGGTGTTAAACAGGGTTGTTCTCTAACTCCAACCCTGTTTGGGCTATATCGATGAGCTTGAGAGAGTCATTGAGGGATGTGGTGGCACAGGTTGCAGATTAGGGAGTATCTTGATTGCTATACTTTTATATGCAGATGACGTGGTTCTCCTATCTTCTACCAGAAAGGGATTACAGCGACAACTCGACAGCCTTCATGCTTTCTGCAGTAGATGGGGACTAGGGGTTAACATATTGAAAACCAAAGTTATGGTTTTCAACACATCGAGAGCTTTTATGCAGCGCCAAGAACTCATCTTCAACAGGCAGCCCTTGGAGGTTGTATCTTCCTACACTTACCTTGGCGTACTCTTTACAGGCCCTATCTTTGGTATGCGACAGGCAGCTTCCGCCAGACTTGGGAAGGGCCACGCGTCACTTGTCCAGTTAGAGCGTTTCTGTTTCAGACGGTTTATTCGGGATGCCCCGAGTAACTGCCAGCTTTTTGACACTCTCGTTACACCCACAACCCTATATGCAGCAGAAGTATGGTGTACGGGTCTTACATCATCGGATTGGGCCCATATTTCACGACTGCAGGTTCTCATGTTATCCCGGATGATACGGGCTAAGCCATCCGTCCCACACCAAATTATACTGACAGAGTTCGCGGTTCCACCCATACAGCTATCCGCCATCTTCCAGCTTATCCTATATATCCAGCGTGTCATGTTGTTATCCACAGACGAGCAGAGATACATACAGATGGCACTCGCTTCATCACGACACCTTTATGACCAGGGACATCGACTATCATGGTTCTCTCAGGCCTCCCAGCTATTGGACACACTTGGCATATCTATCACAGACCTTCCATCAGGCACCCATGAGTACATCAGACGCTTTCTTTATAGAGTATATCTGAGACGGACATGGCAGGGGCAGCTCGGGGTCGAACCCGACTATTACAGGACACACTTTTTGGAGCTAGAAACAGCAGGACTTCCAGTTTTGCCACACTACCTCACCTCAGGACTGTCTCACGGGCTTCGGTTTCTGTTGGGCCAATTTCGAGTATCTTCACATTAGTTGGCTATTGAGACTGGACGCTTCCAGTGCACCCCGCGAGAGGAGCGGATTTGCCAGTTGCGCTCATTAGCTATGGTCGAGTCAGAGGAGCACTTCCTTTTCACATGTCCAGTTTACTATGAGATGAGAGGGCAATATCATTGCCTTTTTCGTCAGACACATGTTACACTGCGGTCCCCTATCTCATACGAGGACCCCCGTTGTGTGGCACTTATGCTACGTGAGATGTCCCTCTTACGACAGGACCTATGTCAGGCAGTTCAGCATACTTACCCAGTCACCCAATCCCAGATTACATCCTTCTTCTCACGCAGGAGATCACGTTCTGATGCGGACATGACTGACAGCGATTGCGACGACATTCCCAGACCCAGGACGCAGAGACGACGTACCACGCAGCCTCAGGCGACCATGAGAGTTACACGTCCCACCAGGCCTCCTAGACAGAGACGCACTACATATGCTCATACTCATCGACGACACCAGCATGTTCCAGCGCTTATTGATGTTACAGCTCGCATTACATCCTTCTACAGCATCAGCACAGCCCTGACTTCTTGACATGGATACATATGATTTTCATGCACAGGCTTTTTCATTTATGTATTTATCTTAGCCTGTACCAGATGTTTTTTTCTTTATTACAGCATTGGAGATGCTTTAGACGCTCTCCTATTACTACTTTTGTCTTATATGCCTTTTGGCATGGAAAAGACATTAATAAAGCTTTCCTCTCTTTCCTCTCTCTCTCTCTCTTCTTAGTTAGTTTGGTTTTAGTTATGTTGTTTTGACGGCATTGCTATGTCTTGGTGCCATCCATTTTGATGTACTTGTTCGTCTTATATGCCTTTTGCATCTCTGCACATGAAAAAAATCATCATATATAATGTCGAGCCAAATGGCACCATAATAGAGTGCAATGATGTTTGATGAAAAGTATGAAAACTAATATACAACTAAGGCTCAGGCTCGTCCTGATAATCCTCATCATCTGAGATTGGCTGACTTAATCAAATGAGTTTGACGGTGACATGCAACTCCTTGCCTTTGCCTTTGTCCCCACCACACCCCCCTTCTTCTGACTGCCTCCAACCGGTCGCCCTCTCACCTGTGATCCCATACCATGGGAAGGCCCTATAAACTTAAAGTCGACCTAGCTTACAACTACCTAGAATGCTCCACTCTTTTGAACAAACAATGAACCCACCCCTCGCCCTTCGCGGAACCTCTCGGTTGCCCTCTAGGCCTACGTGACTTGATGGCTAGCTCCTCCTATGTCTCTGCATAGGGGTCCGCCAGCAGGTCAGATAAGAAGTTCCCCTAACGCTCATCCCCCCTCTTGTCCTCCCTCACCCTCCACCCACTCCTCTAGTAATCAGCCCCCTCCTCTCCTATCTCTTTCATGCGCGCACGACCAAATGGGCACAATTATGGTTTTTCAACAAAGAAAAGAATTTGACAGAAAACAAATCGTGATTCTCATGTGCAGATCACGATTCTCAAGTGCAAATCGCAATTCACTGCAACAATGAGTTGGGATATAGTCCTACAAACACTAGCATAGTGCTTATCATAAAAACTTCACCTAACTCCTCTCTCATCACTAAAAGCTTATTGTGTTTCCACTAAAGTGAAAATGGTCATTTAAGACTTCAGCCACTATTATGAAAGAAAGTAATATTCATTTCGTAGCATCAAGACAAAAATCCTTCGATTTGCACTCATTGTTGGTGGTGAAACATTACAAGAGCACTCAACAAGACCGATGCAAATTAACATAAAACCTTTACTGGTATATAGTGATAGTAAAATCTCCTAGATAAAATCGATTTTGACATAAAGGAACTACCCTGAAGTATAGTACAGCCAGTATGAGTGTTCACTCCACGTATGAGAGTAGAACAAGATATCGCATAAATAAACCAGGACAAAGTTTGACTACAATAAGAGTTTCACTTTTAGCTTTGACTTGATGTTTTCACTAGCATTTCTCCAGTATACGCTCTACAATTCTAATAACTGAACCTTGTAAAACAAGTCCTTTGTTCAAACATAGCACATTACTAAGAAAAAATAAAATACAAAATCTAAAAGAACATTTGATCTTTTCAAATTATTCTCACTATGATGCACACTGGATTTTGATACCTCATAGGTGGCCAAACTCTAGGGACACTAAACAAAAAACAAAATGGTACCCAATTTTATCTTGAAAACATCCTACTTGATGAATATGGCATGCAATACATGGACTTTCAAGCTTTAAACTACTTGAATACAAGTAAAACAACGCTATTTTCAAAAATCAACTTTTCGAGTGATAGATTTTGAATTGTAGTATAGCACAACAACATATTGCATCATGACGATTATAAGATGCAACTTTAAGGTGCTCAAATTTTTTCTCAAGATTATGCACAATTCTCCTTGGTTTGCTAGCCTAAAGGATTTTGGAAGATTTGAGAGTAATTTTGCCTTGAGACAAGCATCCTAAATGTCTAGGCTCATTTTTTCATTAAGACAGGCATTTTTTTAAATTTATGCCTATTCACCTGATGATCCCTGTTATATAAGTATGTACATGGAATAGATAACCCCTTGCTAGGGAAGTGATGCAAAGTTTATGTGGAGATGATTCCATTGATACTTTGTCGGAATTCACAAATAGATATTCGAACAAGACTTTGACATCAACTCGATGCCTGACTTTCTCGCTTTTGCTTTGTTTTACTGGAATGTTATTCGGTTGCAGCACAAGCTCGACAATTTACCTTGTCAAAGCTCAACATGGAGATCATATGTACATTGTTGCTCTTGTTGTTTGAACCACATACTTTGGGGATTTACGTCCTCTTAGTTCATAAAGTAGCTTATTATTGAGTTCAGCATACTTAAAGTACTTTTTACAAGAGATTGGTGTGCAAGTCCTACAATGGAACATTGCTAAGCATCTCCTCTGAGAGAATATCAGCATTAATAAGTTGGCAAATGACCAGTAGAGAACCTATTTATACTACTCCAAAGGCTACAAACTACTAAATAAATACATACGATGGAAAGGATCCCAAGAGGATCTGTGTCCAACAGCTTGGTCAGTAGGGTAGTAAGTCATAAAACTACTAAATAAATACATACGATGGAAAGGCTATTATAGAACGTTGAGGTCGCATAGCCAATGAATGAGCTACAAGTATCCTGTGCTATTCAAATTGGCTCATTAATTCGATTTAGTGCTATTCAATGAAACACTAGTCCAAAGCTTTATTAATGTCTTTTGATGCCACAAAAGCATATCAGATGAAGTACGTGTCAAGTGTGTATAACGAAAAACTGCAGGAGCATAAAAAGGTCTCCAAAACTAAAAATGCGTATAGAAAAACTAGACTAAGGAAAAAAAACCTGGAATAAAGACATACAGACACAAGTAGAAAAGCAATGCCACTAAAAAATCATCATCTGATATGTTGAAGGTGCAGTCCCAACTTCCAAGAGGTATATCTGGAGTGGGTCACTATTGTTGTTGACATGGATGTCAAGTATGTGATCTATGAGTATGTGACTGTAAACTGTGTCGAGTGCCTCTAACTGTCACATGATGATGCACTCAACATCTCTGATCTCTATGGTGGTCCCAAGTAGGAATATCAACTTTATCATCAGACTCAAAATCATCACAAGATCTTCTCTAGCTTCTCCTAGAGAGGAAAGACACGATCATGAGCTGTGAAGTAGGACGCTGCGACTGCACATAGCATGCATACACTGCTCCGAAGTAGTAACATCTCGCAAATCATGAGAGCAACACGGCATGGATAGACAGAGAGTCTCTGAAGCGGCAAAAGAATCCCCCCTCTAATCTCATAATAAGGGACATCAAGAAATAAAGTGATCCTCAATTTCAACCTCATCAAGAATACAAAACTAGCAAAGCCTCTCCGCCCGGGGGATGCCCTGGAAGCGACCCGTCTCAACCGCAAGTTGGTGTGAAGAAACTCTGAGCTGGCCCAAAAGTAATCTAAGACCATGTCAAAGACCAGACTCCAGATAACGAGGTAGACGCAGCAAACCAACTGTATCCAACTCCAAGAAGTGAGTCCGATAAAAGTCAGGTTTGATCCCCAACTTGCCAAGAGAACAACCCTGTTTCACCCCTATACTAGTCAAAATCTGCTCAAAAATACCTAAGTCACCTCTGAAAGAACCCAAAACCCTCTCATATAATGCCATGACTGCAAGCACCATGTTTGTGGAGAGAGAGAGAGAGTTTTATTAGTGGCTTTTCCATGCCAAAAGGCATATAAGACATCTTGGATTTTCTGAGTACACATGATAGGAAAGAATGTTTCCCCACAAATTGAGAATGTCTCCCCACAATCGAAAGCCGCGATCGTAATTAGACTTTGTCTAGAACTTGGACCATTGCACATTCACAAGTGGAAGCAAGTGAGCACAAATTCAGCAAGTTCACAGAAGTGGCTATTCTCAAGCATGCAAGTTTGGATGCGTATGCAGCCATAAGTGACTACCAACTCCAAGCCATGCTGATTCAAGCTCAAGGTTGGCTGCGTAACGTGCAGGCACACACCCACACACACAAACACAATGACCACCATCCTCTTGGACCAGATTCAAAAGTCAGCCTTTCTGAAACTTGCTTAAAATGACATACAGCTGCATCAAATTGGCCTTGGAGCTACGCGATCTCAGTGAAGTAGAGATCATCTCATCTCAGGACACGCCAAACTGCTGAAATAACCAGTAAATGGCATCAACACTGCCCGAAGATTTTGGGGATGCTCCCGACCCCATCCGCTTTGGCAGGCTGAGGCCAATGCTCCAGAGATCAAATTCAACATATGGTTAACCATGAAGCAGCCCAACAGTCATGAAATTGGCAACCAGACTGACAGGATTCAGACACTTGATGGAGATGTCCCAAACGGCCCAAGTACGTCAGTGCCCCATAATTGGGGGTGAACGGTATATTCACTGAAAGTCTACCATACACGATGGTAGTTAAACACCATATGAATCTTGTACTGAATAGATGAAATCAATGCTACAGTGAAGAGAATCAAAGGCTTAGGAATGTCTTCCAAACAACTTTCATGAATTCCTGAGGTCACAAGCATCTAGTACCTGAACCATGGTTTCCCCCACCACTGGTGACAGTACTGAATGCAGGACTTGAATGCCCAGTAAGACCTGCTCCGCTCACCCTTCCAAGCATTTGCGGTGATGATCCCACTGTCACAGGAGAGCTTAGTATTGCTGCAATTCTTCTTAGATATACTTCCTGTATTTGTGATAAAGTGTTAGTCCAACCTACTCATTTGGCTAATAGGCACTTAACAACTAGCATCTAGCAGGTGCAAACAATGTCCAAAATTTAAACTGGAACTGGAAAAATTGGAACAGAGAACACCTGATTGTTAAAATATTGTTTACTTTGACTAAGGTATACATAGAATCAAAATCAAAACTCTTCTGAAGTTGGAAGTATGCATGAGTAGAAGTATCAAAAACCAGTGTTGTCTATCTTTTTTCTGCAAGTAATGGTAACAACAGTGGGCAAGTCAATTGTTGTTTCTGTCTGAGGGACCAGGGTAACCACTTTGGAACAAGACTTTTTTGAACATATAAAGTCTTAAAATTGACACTCTACCATGAAAAAGGTGCCTCTAAAAAATCAAACAACAAATTCAAACAATTTGAAATGGATAAAATTTGTTCCCAAAAATACAAAGCAATTTACTTTGACAATAGTACATTGGAGTAAACACACCCAAGAGATTAAACAAGAGGAAACCTGGGCAGTGGCCCAAGCCTCAAGTACAAGAAAGCTACTGAAGAAATGGCAGAAGAATCCAGCTTAAAAATCGTTTATGTAGAGCATTGATTGCCAAATAACTATTCCAGACAAAAATAAGAGAAGGAAAAAAGAACTTTTCAACTGTAACACTGCAAGGCTCAGCTCAACAGAAAAAGCCAACTTTTAATGAATAAAAGGCAAAACTATCTTATAAGAAATCATGATATAGATGAGCTGAAATACTCGACAGCACTAAAGAAAGAGTACCAGAGCTGTTACAATGGAAACAAACATCTCAATGGTCAAATTCAATACATCTGACGATGCTACAGTAGCTACTAGCTATGTTGTTCTAAAGTTTAAAAATCTACCGTGTGTTGCACCAAGACAACCTCCAAAAAAAGCTCAATGACAAAATAACAATGTGCTCTTACCTTCTTACTAGGCAGGTCATAGTTTATCAGCACTCGAGCAGAAAGACATTGCTCCCCAACAGCTTGGGAAGGCAAGCAAGCATCAGTAATAACAAGAAGATGAGACGGCTTCCTCGATTGCCCTTCATGAGCCGGCATCCTGCCATCTTCCAGAATTTCGTTCCATTCTGCAATGGCATGCCTAAACTCATCGCATGTTGTTGCACGAGCTTTCTCTCCAATATCACTATGCTACATCCAACAGGAGGTTACTATAAGCACCAAATGATAAGACTTTCTGCACAGTGACATAAAAAAACCAGAAAATGATGCAAATCTGTGGAGCATGTCTAAAGGCAAATACTTGAGTTGAAACCTTTCCACACATCTTGGCTTACAACATGAAAGAACTTAAGTTTCAAACTACCAAAAGAACATGCTGTGCAGTATATGTAACCTGGACTGCAACATTTAAACGCAGAAATTTGATATGTAATTCAGCCATGTCTTGACATGAAATAAGTGAAATGGAAGGTGGCCGAGAAGACAACGTTGCAAGTGATACAGTCCTTTGACTGATGCTGAAGGGATCGTGAAAGTGGGGCTGAAACTTTCGGAGGAACTGGAACTCATGACGGAATTGACGCAGCTGTACTCAGAAGAGGCATCCCAAATAGAGAATCCAAGGTGTTGGCCAAAGTTTTATGAGCTTCTTTCAAGCCATAAATGAATACTACCAAACCTGTTTAGGCAGAGTATAGTTTCAATAAATCGTGATTCGATGCTAATCAAATCGCGAATCCAATTTGGACGCTTCGAATCTCTGAATCAAATTTTCCTAGAAAATTTTTTTTCTCACGGAACCCGATTACAGAGGCGTCCCGTTTTTCTCTTTTTTGTTTTATGTTCTTCGTTGTGAGAGCGCAATGGAGTGTGTGTGTGTGTGTGAGTGTGTGTGTGTGAGAGAGAGAGAGAGGGAGAGAGAGTAAAATTACAAGTTATTACATTTTTATGAATTCTGCAGAATTTAAATTAGAATCTATATTGTTGAATGTTGAATGTTGAATGTTGAATGTTTTGAGTTCATACATGTAAAATTTCATTGTTATTTGTTTCATGATTCATCTATGATTTGACATCACTTTCAGGTTTACTATTTTAAAGTTCAAACCCTAAAAGTGTACATAATACAGGTGTCAGGGAACACGTATCAGGTAAAGTTTAAACAGTTAATCGTTACAATATGGAATTTGGAACCTTCTTCAACATGATACCATAATGGTTGTCGTTGAACAGACTCACAAAAATGGCTCATTTCATACCTATTACCAACTCATAAAAAGATAGATGCACCTGGGGTAGCCCTTCTACTCATACAGCATGTATTCATACTTCATGGTTTACCATCATCCATAGTGTCTAATAGAGATACAAGCTTTACGGATCATTTTTGGACTACCGTAATGCATAAGCTTGAGGTGCAGTTGAGAATGAGCGGTACTGATCACCCTGAAAGGGATGGTCAAACAGAGAGAGTTAACCAAACCATAGAGGACATGCTTAGGGCATACGTAAGTGTTAAGCAAACGCAATGGGAAAAATATTTGCCGTTCTTGATGTTTGCTTATAATGATAAAAAAGAATGCTCCTACTAAGATAAGTCCTTTCTAGTTGAACTATGGTTTTAAAATGTGAAACAAACGATGGATTGCGCAAAGATACTTGCTAATCGTGATCATACACCAAGAGAGTTCGAGGAAGGAGACATGGTGTTTCTCCTGATTCCAAAGGACTCAACCTTCTCTTAAGACAAGGAAGTGTCATAAGTTATCTCCGCATTATTGTGGACCCTGGAAAATAGTTAAAAAGTTTGATGATATTGCTTATAAACTAGCATTACCTCAAGATTGTAAAGTTCATCCTGTTTTTCATGTTTCACGCTTAAAGACGGTTTTACACAAGGGTGATAACTTGCTAACTGATGGACTTGTTTTATTTCAGGAGCATGGAGAGGTGATGCACGGACCTACACAAAGTATTGGACCGGAGAGAGAGTCACGGCTTAGAAATTGTCTGATCCGTGAGTACTTGGTTGCGTGGCACGGTAGACCTCTCACTGATGGGGACACCGTGCACGCTTTGTATGCACAATACCCTTATTTTACCATCACGGGTGATGTTCCTTGAGGAGGGAAGGAATGTCATGTATTTATATTCATGCCTCGTCGAACTTGTAAATTGTAAACTGTAAATATTGAAATGGCTCACACCGGCCTGTGGTGTTTTGTGAGAAAATGCAAATAGCAGATTTTTGGTAACTTATTGTATTGGGTCTTGATTTAGAGGCTGTCGAACTAACCTCCTAAAAAGTAGGAGCATTGACCTATCAACATGACATGTCATATGCTCATTGGGACACTTGGTCCAGTGCATAAGTAACATGGGTCGGACGGCCCTAATTGCTTGAAAAAGTATCAGGGTACTGCCAAGTGGCAAGTGTCACTTATGCATGGGGCTCGCCATGTGTCGACGTTAGGAAAGGGTCAGGGTTAAGTTAGTGCTTGAGGATTATTGATAAGTGAACCTCGAGAGAGGCATTCCTCATCATAGTCTATGCAGCAGGTGGCTGGGAGGAGACTTAGCAGTAGTGCTCTTATGTGTTTATGCTTGTAACTTGATATGTACTTTCTAAAGTGGATATTTGGTGCGCACTTTGGTGTGCTTTGGGTTTGATTCAGATAGCTTTGTGAGAGATACTTATTGCTCAAATTTCAATGATTTCATTCTTCATAATCCATATGTCTGATGATAATATCATGATATGTAAACTAAAAAAAACACTGAATAGTAATATATATTATGATCAATGTCAAATGAATCCGAGCATCTCTCGGGATGCCACTGTATCTGCCAGTCTCAATGGCTAGCTGGTGAGAGGAAACCCGAAACTGACCCATCACTATCCGCAGTCTGTGTGAGATAATATCCACTAGATATCCGGATGTCATAACTCATGGTTACTTTCTAACCTCTCTTGGCTCTGAGCCTCCTCCAAACAAGTGTTGTCAAGTGTAGTCTCTCTCTCTCTCCATCATCCACCCTATCCATAAAACTATCCATAAAAATGGTGACTCCATGATTCTTGGTAACTACCACACTAACATGATTAGGCATGTTCTCGCGAAGCTATATGGCACCATCCTTCAGTCTACAATGAGTTCAGAGGCGGAATCTCGGAGATTACGTGCTTTGGACAGGCAGATTTTCGATCCCATTATGCCACCGTTGACCGTATCTTCACACTTCGGGCTTTGATTGAGGAAGCCAAGTACAAGACAGAGAAGGTTTATTGTTGTTTGTGGACTTTAGTACATTTGGAGCACCATTGGGGTGAAGCAAGGTTGTTCTCTTTCACTAATTCTTTTTGGGTTATACATCGATGAGCTAGAGAGAGTCATCTCACAGTGCGGAGGTTCGCACCTTCAAAAGCTGGATACTTCCATTGAAGAACTCAAGAACAAAGTTGCAGTTATCAAAAGTGATACTGGAACAACACCATATGGCTGTCCAATCATGGGCAGATGGACTTAAAGGTTCGTCTACAGTTATCTCTCCACCTTCGCCTTCACCTTCACCTTCATTTATTTCAACCACGTTCACTGAGAGCCATCTGCAAGAGCACAAAGCTCTCAATGTTCGTGTTAGAGATATTCTGAACTCCCAAAATGTTGTTGCAGAAGCTGATAAGTTTTTGGATGAAAATCTTTAGCACCATAGCGCAGGTATGGACATTACCTGGCGACCTAAGAAGGACCCGGATATCCGCTTCACATCAATGTCTCACCGGCGTGAAGTTTTGGGAAAGCGATCTAAATTGCGAGATACCAAAATCTATTTGGAGGAAGATCTTACTTTCATCCAAGTCCAAGAACGTAAGAAGGCAAGACAAAAAGCTTTGTCAACTGGCAAACGGCTTATCTATCGTGATGGTAATTATCATATTTGTAGATCGTAAGCCTATAGTTAATGAGAGTCTTAACTCTATTATGTGAAAAATAAAAAAACGCCCAAAAAGCGTTTGTGAGACAAAGTCTGAGCTGGAGAAATGAAGAGATGTCCAATTGAGCATGTAAATGGTACACGTACCATATAATCTCTCTCTCTCTCTCTCTCTCTCTCTCTCTCTCTCTCTCTCTCTCTCTCTCTCTCTCTCTCTCTCTCTCTCTCTCTCTCTCTCTCTTATGATTCGAGCTAAGCCATCGATTCCACACCAAATCATCCTTGTTGAGTTTGCATTCAACTTGATGCCATCTTTCAGCTTATTATTTATATATACATAGTCATGGATTTTCCAGCCACAGATTCTAGATATTCCCAACTGGCACTTACATCCTCGCGACATCTCCACTTCTCAGGAGTATCATCTATCATGGTATTCTTAGGCCTCTCGCTTACTTGACACATTTAGCATTTCCATTGCACATCTTCCAGCTAACTCCCATCAGTATATCCATCATTGCATCTATTGAGCATATATTCAACGTACCTAGCATGGTGAGTTGGGTCTCAAACCTGACTTCTACCTACTTTACCTCACTATCTAGATGTTGGTCTCTCACACCATCTCAGATTCTTATTGGGCCAGTTCCGAGTTTCTTCGCATCAGCTTGCAGTTGACAGGACGTTTTCAAGGTATCCCCCGTGGATTTGCCAGCTTTGTACTTTGGACGAGGTTGAGACCGAGGATCACTTTATCTTCAGATGCCCCATATATTATGAGATCAGAGGGAGATTCTTTTGCCTCTTCAGAGACTCTCCAAGCACATTACACTCTCTCATCACCTGTGTAGATCCACGTTGCGTCGCCCTCATGATTCACGAGATGCTACTTCTTCGGAGAAGTCTTTGCCATATACAACAAAGACTTGCCTCATAGCTCCAGAATACCTCTTTCTTCTCCAGGAGAAGACCTCATGATGATTTCGAGTCTGATGATGAGATTGATATTCTCACTCGGGACTAGCATAGAGACTACTGACGCCGAGTACTTAGAGCTATACGACACCTCGAGACCACATGTCTAGAGGTCACATATCCATCATCCTCACCAACGGCAGCAACAGCGTCCAAATACCCACTCCAGCTATACCTTCTAGGACGGCTCACATTACATGTTTCTTCAGCAGGATCTAACGATCCCTCAGCATCGTTGTTTTTTATTTACATCTATGTATCTTTAATCTAGTTATATGCATTTGTATTTTCGGAGACATTTCTATGCTCCCTCAGTTTTCATGACACACTTGACATTTACTTCGTTTCATATGCCATTTTGGCATTTAAAAGACATTAAATAAAGCTCTCTCTCTCTCTCTCTCTCTCTCTCTCTCTCTCTCTCTCTCTCTCTCTCTCTCTCTCTCTCTCTCTCTCCAAGCATTGTGCAGGAAGCGGGACCCGGCCAAAAAACCTAACAAGCCGGTTGAACTTGCCCCGAACGGTTCGAATGTTTCGAACCGCAATTCCTGGTAACACTACCAAGCTAGTCGTCTAGACCAAGTGAATCCAGTGGTATATAGAGAACCCAAGTGACCCATAAGGCCCATGAATATAAATCACCATCCGATCCACATGCATGGAAGAGATAACGGCAAGAATAGCACCACATGAAGCATCACAACAACCTGATCGTAATGAATCATTGTATTGACAAAATGTAGCACATTGAAAAATTCTTGAAATCCATAGAGCATTGGCATGTATGTCAATAGATATTTCCATGAATCACAAGTCAAAATATTGAATCGAATCAGCCAAGTTCAAATTTCGAGCCGAATTCAGGTAAAAAAAACAAAAAAGCCCGATTTGGGTCATTGATTATCAATTTTGATATCTTATCATATTTTGAACTTTTAGTATTGTAATCATGAATTCCAACTCAAGCTGCTCACTTTAAGAGAAAATTACTATGAACCATGTTTGCAAAGCAAGGCTAATGAGCTTAATTAAATCAATAAATAATATGTTCAGGATTGAAACTACTCAATAATACTACAGATCACACCATCCCTCAAGTCGCCTTGGCTATGGTGCCTTGATATGGCTCAGCTCAAATTTTACACGAGTTGTGTCGAACCACAGTTCGTTCAAAGAACCGCGTTCGAACCGCCAATTCAAATCGGCCTAGCATTGTAATATGTATGGTGTGACGTTAATGTTTTGAGTGACGAGTAACAATGATCAATCTTTCTAGTCATGTATGGAAGTTGGTAATTACTAGCTAATGTCACAGATGATATCAAATAGATCATAGCTAAAACTGCGGGTAACAGATGGATCAAGAACCCTAAATCACAGATGACAAGTATTGTTAGAGGATTCAAATTTAACTATCGATTAATCACAAATTATAATGTACATGTTACCCATTAACACTAAGAAAGCACTTGTTTTTGACATAATCAAAGGGTAGAAAGTAAGAGGGGTGGGGGACCCTAAAACCGATTCGCAGGTTGGAACCTGGAAAAGCCGATTCTTTCTCGATTCAAACACGGTTCGAAAAGGCGATTCAAAAGGTACCATAAAACATTGATTAGTATATCCGAAGTTGAGACCCTCATTATCCACTATAATATTAGCCTTGATTTTTCCTTACAATCTCATTCGTTGTGATGTCAATGTTTGGAAAATATGGAGACATTGTAAATGGAATAAAAAATACAAAACCCTATTGAATGGGAAAGCTGAAAAAATTTCCAATTGCAACCATAATGTTCACTCCTTTGCATAGTATGGAAATTACAGCTTGTCCTCTCATCTTGCAGCTACTATGACTTGACAAGAGGACTTTGCCAATACTTCCGTAAAACAGCTTGGAGAGAACATTATCTAATTTTTTAAGAAAAAGAATGAAGCAAAAGAGGAATGCCTCCACTTTATTTTTATTTTTTTCCTTTTTTTGGGCGGAGGGAAAACGCATGCTCTAGATAGCTTAGAATTCTTTTAAGGAATTGATTTTACCCTGTATAAAAGCCTGTTGCAATGCAAAATGACGGTGCGAATGAGGTGTTTAAAGAGGGCCTCACCAAGAAATTGAGAGAAAATTGTTGACATGCAGATACAGTGGCATAGACGGCATCTAAGCTATCCCGTGTGCTGCAACAAATCACCAAAGGTAGTCCCGGTCTTCTTCCTAACACCTCCAGTAGGTCCACAAGAGTTTCCTGAAGCACAAGGAAAACCCTAAATTTCACAGAACAAGAAGCAAGGCACATAAACTGACTACGATTTATGAAGAAAATACAGCAGGACTTATCAAAATATGGATGTAGAACAACAAGAATGTTCAGTGTCTTGGTCACAGATGCACTATTATCAACATGTCAGTTTAAAACTACATTTTCCTCCTGCAAGAAAACCTGCGAGACAGAGTCCAGGAGAGCAGAGACACCATCTTAAACTGCTGGCGATCGACAGCAATGTAATATTGATGTAGGCCATCTCCGTCTCGCTGCCTGTGAGGCCAAGTACCTTAGAATCTTCACACCTAAACAAATTCTTGCATTACAGATTTCTTGACATAATAAACCAGATTTTCGGTATTTTGACTAAGATAGGGTTGTGATAAATATTTGAATTTCCACAACACAAACTATTCCTATTACTGAAGATATGAATACGAGCGCAAATTTCAAAACCAGGTAGAAAAATGAACGCAGAAGTGAGGATTGCGAATGCGATGCAGAATAGAAAGAAGACCTGGAAGAAACAGGTGATGCCTCGCTCGCACCTGCATGCACTGATTCCGACGCCATCGCCATCGCCATTGCCATATCAACGATACTCTCATATACAGTCCGATATGGACGTATACATACGGTCGGAAACAGCCCGTATTCGACACCTGATTGAATACGACCCGTATTTGTTACCCACAAGACAACTTATCTCCTTCTTCATCCTCGCACGTCCTCCAGATTCTTATACCTTCACCCGCTAGTGTCCAGGTTGTGGACGGCTCCTCTTATTTTTAGCACCCTCACGGGTGCTGGCACGCGTCAGGGTGGGCCAGGCAGGGAGTTTTTTTTTTTCTTTTGAACTGGTTGCCCTGGTGCCACGTGTTGGGCGCCAGGGTTTATCCCATAAGCAAATCTTTGAGATAAACCAGTACCTATATATAACTGAACCCACCTGCTTACTCACATGTGTGCAGGTGGGTGTGAAGCTGCCTAGTGCCACCTGCCCCGGTTCCCGACGCCACTTGGGCGCTGCCTGCTCGACGCCACCCACCTGGCGCTGGTGCCCTTGCTCGGCGCCACCTGGGCGTTGCTTGGCGCCACTTGGGCGCTGGTGGTGCCCCTGACCACCCACTTGGGCGTTGTCCGATGCCACCTGGGCGTTGCCTGCCCCCTGGCGCGCCAACCTATGCCTTTTTGGCCAGCCCCTGACTGGCACACCCAGGCGCGTCAGGGTGCTAAAATTATGTGGAACTATTGTGGACGTTTATATATGCAGGGTGCGAGCCTTTCCAAGCATCAAAATGCTTGTACCGTCTTCCACCAACGAGCTACCCTTTTAAAATCTACCCAAACCCTTGGGCTTGGCCTCGCAGTCTTGATATTTTGGGCTCCTTTTATTTTGGTTTCCCTCATTTACACCTTTATGCCCGCATTCTTATGGCCCTTCGCCTTGACGTTCAAAGAGCTCTTTGATTCCCTTTAACCTTCTTAGCTACCAACCCTTCTGATATCGCTGCTTGGCATACTTTTTGCTCTTTTCCCTTTGGTGTTTGCCTCTTCCTCCTAGAGGTGGTGAAGCAGGTCATCGGGAAACTCGTAACAGAATTCGACGTTTCATGTCAAGCAATTTTTGGCAAAATTTACAAGAGGAACTTTTTCTTCGTTGCAATGCACTTGTGACAAAACGGGAGTTTATTTCAGTCTCAGACTCGGGATCCATTCTTATTCATAGTCATCTACATCGTTATGTTTTGCTTGGACAAGCTGGTGAATTTTCTTGAGCTGCACACGCTCTTGCTCCCTCAATTTCAACAACACCTTCTTCTACTACTATTCAGGCATTGGAACGGCTTCATCTCCATGTCAGTGATTCTCTTCATTTACTTGTAAAAGACTTTTAGCTCGACTCTGATCTTCAACTTGCAAAAGTTCATTTTATGAAAGCTTTTCTGCATAGTCCTCGCCTCTCAGCTGGTGGGTCTTCAGAAATGGTTTTTGAACATCTATGTGTGTTTTTCTCCAGATGATTCTGCTAGTGGCTTTGATCTTCTCTTCAAGGTGTGCTCTTTCATTGCATCTGGGCAAATCTCTCCTTTAGTTGCTCATATTTTAGGTATCGCTTGTCTTTTAGCATTGGATAAAGCTTCTGGTGGTGTGCGTCCAATTGCAGTGGTCGAATGTTTATACAGGTTGGTGACAAGGGCACTTTGTTTCCAGTTTTGAGAAGCATTTCAAGCTCATCTTTTTTCGTTTCAATGTAGGTGTGCTCTTGGTGGTTGTGAGACGGTTGTTCATGCTTTACGTGCTATTTTGGATCTTCATCTTGACTGGGTAGTTTTACAAGTTGATGTTGCTAATGCTTTCAACTTTATTTCTCAAGCGGCTATCTTTCAAGAACATGACACACTTGTCGTGCTCATTCCTTTTGTGCGGTGCTTCTATTCTAAAAGTTCTCCTTTATACTTTAGTCATGCTTCTCGTAATGGTGATGTTACCGTCATTTCTTCTGCTAAGGAAACTAGACAAGGGATCCTTTAGGTGGTCCTCTCTTTGCTTTGTCACATTATCATGCATTGTGTGCTATAGCTACAACTTTTTTCTCTTGTTTGTTCCCATCTATTGCGAAATGATACACATATTGTGGGGCCTGCTAATGAAGTCGTCCTGCTTTTTTGCATTTCTCAGCTCAACTTTCTTCTATTGGGCTTATAGTGAACAGGTCTAAGTGCGTTGCTTGGTACCCAAAAGGCCTTCCAACAGATATCTTCTTACTTGAAGGTTTCATTACTCCTCAACTTGGCATTAAGGCATTGGGTGTTCCCATTGGTTCTTCTGGTTATGTCACTTCATTTATGCGGAAAGCTCTGGAAGAATTTTCTTTTCATTTTGATATGTTACCAAAGCTTGAAAATTCTAAGGTTGCATTTGGAATTCTCACTCAATGCTTTGCTCAACATCCTCGCTATCTTCTACATTGTGTTTCTCCTTCACTTGTCATGTTATCCTTACTTTAGGATTTTAATGATATTTTATTGGCCGTATTTGGTCGTCTTTTGGGGCCAGGAACCTTCGACACTTGTGAAGGTCAGTTTTCTAAGTGGCAAATATCTCTTCCTACCTCCTTAGGTGGTGTGGCCTAGTATCTACTGCTTGCATTGCACCAACTGTTTTTCTTGAAAGTTGAGCTCTTGTTGCCTCTGCACTAGTTTTCAGATTTCCAACCTCTTCTTCTTGATTCAGTGGCTCATGTGAAGATTGGCAATTTGGCTTTTCAACACGCTCTTCGCATTGCTCAAGGTTTACTTCCACCTCTTGTATGATCTTTTGTATATCCCTTTGAATTTTTGGTCACCAATCAGTGGCTGGTTTTTCAGAAGACTATCTTGGAGCATCTTTACTCTTATTGCTTCAGTCAACTTATCAATGATTCACTTTCTGATCCTTACATACTGGCGCAAAGGTCTCCTCATAGTCGATCCCTTTACTTTGTGCATACCCTTTCATTACCAATCTAGCTTTGTGCTTTGCTATACTTCCATCTGCATGGTACTTAGTTCTGTATACCCATTTACAACCAATGGATTTCTTGCCAACTGGTGGTTCCACTAAGTCCCATGTGCTACGCTTAGCAATTGACTCCATCTCCTCTCCCATGGCCTTGACCCAAATGTCATCATCCTTTGTTTTACCATAAGTCAAAGGTTCTTTGCTTTGAATAATACTAGATAAGAGAACATAATTTGCTTCATACCTTTCAGGTTGTGCCTTCTCTCTTGTTGATCTTTGTAGCACTCCCTGGCTAGATGATCTTGGAAAGTCATCCATGTTGCAGCTCTCCAACAATCTCTCAAACCACTTACGGAGCTTCCTGTCAGGTGATCAGCTTCCTAGTGAAAATGTATCCCACAGTACATCTTTCTCCTTGCGTTTGTCACCTACAACTTCAATCCTTCTTGCACCAAAAGGTTTATCTCTACCTCTCCAACCTGTATCTTGAGGTTGAGTAGTAGTATCTTGAGATGTATCCTCGTGTCCATCACTAGGGAAGTCAATAAATGGATCATCATCAAGAGGTATCCTCACTATACAATCTTTCCCACTGGATGTGTCTGTCTTCTCAGCATCCTCGTCTTATACATCTTAGATTCATCAAAGATGACATCACGACTGACATGTATTTTGTTCTCCACTGGATCAAAACATCTATAGCCCTTCACACGATCATCATATCCTAGGAATATACACTTGATAGCTTTCACATTAAGTTTATGTCTCTCTTCCTTGGAAATGTATACAAAGGCCTTACATCCAAATATCCGCAAGTGATTCATCTTTGGCTTCTTTTTCGTGAATGTCTCCTCAGGTCTTAGCTTTGGTATGGCAATGGAAGGACTTCTATTTTGAAGATAGACTGTTGTTCTGCATGCTTCTGACCAAAAATCTTTTGGTAGTTTCATCTCAGCTAGCATAGATCTGGCACTTTTCACAATCGTACGATTCTTGCGCTCAGCTACACCATTGAGAGCAGGAGTATGATCTTGCGTAAATTGTCTTTTGATCCCACATTGATCACAAAGATCATTGAAGTCATTAGACTTGTACTCACCTCCACTATTTGATCTTAGAATTTTGATTTTCCTACCTGTCTGATTTTCGACCAATGCTTTGAAGCTCTTGAAATTGTCAAATGCATCTGATTTCTTCTTCAAGAAGTAAATCCATGTCTTACGTGACATATCATCAATAAAGGTCATAAAATAGAAGGCTTTACCTAAGGATAGTCCTCATAGGCCCGCATAAATACATGTGGATCAAATCCAGGATGTTCTTTGCTTTGCAACACCACCTTTATTGAACTTCTCTCGATGCTGCTTCCCATGCACACATCATTTTCACATCAACTTCAAGTGGTCTTCTATCGTAGGCAATCCTCTCACCATTTCCAATTTCCTCATCAAACTGAGGCTTCCTTAGTTCAAGTGACCTATACAATTTAGTGTTGTGCTCCCTTATACTATCCATGACTTTGAACTTTTGGTTCACATCCTTCACAAAGCAACGATCATGGGCAAATTCTACTTTCAACTTTTGATCAATAATGATACCAACAGAAAGTAGATTTTTCTTCAAATCTGGTACATAAAGTACCTCCTTGATCATCTTGCTTTTGCCATCAGGTAGTTGGATTGAAACGGTGCCTATCCCCTTGATCTTGCACACATCACCATTTGCTTGTGAAACGGACGTTCCATTATCCAACACTTTCAAGCTACTGAACCAATCCTTGTTACCTGTCATGTGTCTTGTGGCTCCCAAGTCAATATACCGCGCTTGATCATCTTGATTAGATGACAATGTTGATATGAAGATACTAGAGTCTTCAATCTCACCCTCATCGACAAGCTTACTTGCTTGTTTTGGTTTCCCCTTGTCTGATTCTGCCAGGAATTTCCGAAATTCACTCTTCCAATGGCCCTTTTTACCACAATGGAAGCACTTGCCTTTCTTCTTGGTCTTGTTGGAAGATCTCTCATCCTCCTGAATCTTGGAGAATTGCTGCTTAGAATTCTTCTTGCCCTTGCCCTTGCCCGGTTTTTGGCATGCCGCAAGTGCCTGATCATCAGTGTTTTGACGTCTAGCTTTCACCATTTCTCGTCGTTGCTCTTCCTGCAGCAAGATTCCTATGAGCTCGTCAAAGCTTGGCAATCTTTCTCTTGATGCTATTCCACTCACAAACATCTAATAGAATTCTATAATGCCGCACAATGCATTATGCACCATCTCCCCATCACGTATGTGCTCACCAATAGAATGTAGTTCATCCCTCATTGTCTTGATTCTGGTCATGTATGTCTGAATGTGCTCTCTTTATTCCATGTGGAGACTATTCATTTTTTACTTCAGAAACATGATTCTTGATGGATTTGACATTTTGAACTGCTCCTTTAGCACATCCCATGCCTATCTGGGCGTAACAGCATCACAAATGTGGGTAATGATGTGATCCTTCACTGACAAGTTAATGAAGGTCAAAGCGTTCCTCACCTTCTTATCAAATACTTTGATGTTTGCTTCATTTGGCAGTCTTCTCTCATCACCTACAACAACATCCCACACGTCCTTCTCCATCAGTATGTTTTTCATTTTGAATTTCCACACTGCATAGTTGAAAATCTCGTCCAATTTGCTACTTTCACTCAAAATGGACTCTCCCATGTTTGTCATCACAAAACTACTTGAAACTTCAACCGTAGGCTAAAAGCAGCATGCCGAGCCAACTGTGATGTTAGAAGTTGAAAATAATGACTTGCACTTTTTTCTTTACCAGGCCACCCACGGCTTTTCCGCCACATTAAAAGCCAAATCGGCATCGCCTTCCGAAGTGCACTTTGTCGCCAACTCCCAACTTCGTGCCCAACGGAATGGTGAAACCACTTTTGGCGCATTCCGAACACTTTCTCCACTGCAATCACTCTATTTTGTGGTACCGTACTTGTAGATACAGTCCGGGTGCCCTTCGTTTGGAGTCCTAAGCCCTTTGTTTGAGTGAAAACGAATAAAGGAGATAAAAATAATTGCTTTTTAAGTTTTTGAACTATTTCTTTAGAGTGAAGAAACTTCAAACTTCACTAGTGAAGGGACACAACTCCCATTTTAGAGTGAAAATTTTTAATGAAGTTGAAGGCCAATTTACCCTTCAACTCCCTTTAGCCCACTTCAAGGCTCTCTTCAAAGTTCATCTAATGGCTATCCTCTATCCAATGGCCCACAACAGTTCTTGGAGGCTCGATCTTTACCACAGATCTATGTGAGTTGAGATCTGACGGTTGTTCGTGATCTGGCGTGCCGAACCACTTTCCTCTAGTCGTGAGACCCCACATTACACCAAGTACATGGCCGAACTGGGCGCACACGACCCTCCTCGCGGGTCTGCCCCTCCTTCACGAGCTCTCTCAGGCTATGGTGACTAAGGGTTTTTGCACCCTCTGAAAATCTGATCCAGCACCTCAGGTACAGCACGACTATTCACGGCCACTGGAGATCTTATTCAATTGATCAAGGTGCCCTCATGCCTGCTTTTACAACATCAAAATCCGTTGAATACAGAGAGAAATCCACGATTTATCATCTATAAGTCCTAAACCAGGGTTTCTACACCCTTCTTGGCAATTAGTAGCCTCTGTACAACTCTTCAACAAGCAAATCTTTTTGCTTTAAGGTTGCCCTACAACAAGGAATCTGATACTTCATACTGTTTGTCAAACGGTGTCCATTCGGATGCACACTGATTGCAAACACCAAGCAGCTACTTTACAAAAATTTTAGAATTTCTGTTTCTCCAACTGATAGGCCTTGTCTATGAATCCTCACACAGTTTCACACCTAGCAAACCGCTGCATGCTAGAAATCATGCAATAGTGCTTCACTTTTCATCTCCAGCCCGTCGTAATCCCCAAACTCTCAGAAGACTTTTCTTCTCCTGAAGCTCTCTTCAACAGCGACACTGTACTGTGTACACTCCCTGTATGGCTTTGATACCAACTTAGAATTTGCTTCAAACAAGAACAAAGATCATGCTACAAACAGTAATACAGACAGAAAAACACTCTCCACTCCAAGCTCACGTAGCAACTGTATTTCTCAAAATGAAATTACACTGTACATATAGTTCTTCACTCAGGCAACCCATGCATGACCCAGGTTGTCGTTGACGGGACACGTGTCTCGTCGACTTGACTGATCCTTATCGACTGATAGGACCCACAATACAGTAACACAATGATTATACTTTAATTCTAATTGTTCGACCTCGTCTTCTTTCATGTGTTGGTCCAGGTGCAGGGGCTTGGTTGGTTGCATGTCCAGTTCTTCCACTCTTGCGACTCAACAATGACTTGTTTGTAACTGCCCTTCAAACTAGATTGGGACTTCCACATCCATTGTTAATTATTCTCTCTAAGTGTTCGTGTGGGCATGTGTTGGATTCCTTGGGTACTCATCTTATGTGGAGCCCTATTATTTCAATAATTCCATTCATGATGCCCTTGCTGCTATTGCTCATGATAGTGGTTTTCATGTTGTTCGAGAACAGACACACATTTTATCAAGGTCTTCTTTGCAATATTCTCGACGTCAAGGTTGACCTTGTTCTCTCGCGTGAGGGAATTTGCACTCTAGGAGATGTTGTCATTGCTGATCTGTCTCGTCAGGACCTCCTTCGTCGTTTTTTCACCACGCAAGGGGCTGTTCACGCAACTCAAGAAAAGGAGCAAGATTATAATGATCATGCACCTGGTGAAGATTTCATCCCCTTTGCCTTGAAAACATAGGGTTGTCTTCATAAAAAAATTAATGATTTTTTTGTCTCTATGTGCGGAGCTATGGTGAAACGCCATGGAAATAATATTACCTTACCATCTGTCATTGTTTCTTTCTATTGTCAACGTATTTCTATTGCATTACAACATTCACAAGCGCTTTCAATTCTTCGACAAGTTCAATTTGCATGAGCGGCTCCTTGTTACAGATAGAAATCCTTCCCTCATCCAAGAGCAACCTATTGAATCTCCAAACATCGAATTTGCCTGACCACAGCTTTCGAACAAAGATTCTTCCTCGTCGTCTTAGTCATCTCAAACTAATGTAAATTCGAAACTTTCATTCTTGTCTGGTGATTACAATCACCAAGGGTCTGATACCACGTTGACAACACGATACAAATCGATCGATTCAACCACCATAGAACAACATCAAGTACTTCGAGACAAGATGAACGAAATTGCTCACCATCAACTGTATATTCACACTATATTCACAAGTACAAAGAAAAATTACCTAAGTGCTCAATATGGGCTCGTAAAAGAATCGGTTCAATAACTCTAGAACTAAGCAAAACGTGTCATCGTCAAACTTAGAAAGTAGTCGTAAAGAATTTACACGTTGATTATTGTTAATTTAACTATTGGTGCATCATACAAGCCAAGAGCCTATGGATGCATGCAAGAAAAAGAGAGGGATGTGAATTGCTTGCTCTTTATGACTTCCATGTAAAGTGACGTTTAAAGTGTGGGCATGCATGCAAGAAAAAAGAGAGGAACATGAATTTTTTGTTTTTTTTTACTTGCATATATAGGTGCACCTAATGAGCAGAGTTCTTGCAATAAGGTCCTTAGCAATGTCACGAAGCTTTTTGTGCACACATACCTTTATAATTAAAGACATTGACTGTAATTGGACTTTGCATAAACTCCATTGACCAACTTGAACACATAGTATTGTCTTGTGCAAGGCAATGCCAACAAGTCACAAGGGTATTTCATCTTCAATGCATCTACTATGCAATCTTTCTTAGTAGATGGTTGTGTTCACCAATCTTTGAGAGGATTGCTAGCATACAACCTCGTCAATTCACAAGCTTGTTCCATAAACAAATATCCATTTTTGTTGTCCATGTTCAAAGTTCCATCTTCATTAATCTCATATGGGCATGTGGTAGACTAGGCATTTGTCAAGTAGTTAGCACATCAAGGTCACACATTGACTGTTTGTAAACATATTGGAGAGCATAACTTCTCATCAAATTTAGTGCCAAATAGAGATTATGATGCACAAGATGATAACTTATGCATCACAAGAACAAATCATTTCTATTCAAATGCTAACCTAAAAAACTACTAAGGTGCACATCTCAAATTACCTTAGATAGTAATTTGCAATAGACAGATAAATCGGTACTTGCTTAAAACAATAAATTGCATGCCCTTCAAGATTCACAATAGGCTTTTGTGCTTCATTGACATTTGGTATTAGAGATGTAATTGTATATATGTGTAATATTATTTTATGTCAAACTATTTTTAGAGTAGTATGGTGTGTTGTGGATGATTGCAAGTCCAATGAACACATTTGATATCTATAGTCTCCATTCCCATACATTGGTAATAGTAACTCGTTTTTTGCAAGTTTATGGCCTTTGTGAAGGCATAAAAGATAGTTGGAAAATTGGTTCAGTCATTAGTGAGCCAATGGAGCAGTGTCACAATCTATGAAATTAGGAACACCTCAAGTGAGCTACTAGCGACAACTTTCACTGGCTATTTTGGAGAAGTACATCTCATTTTAGGCTATCCATAATGTTTTTTTAACAAAGACTCATTTTTGGTATACCACTTTTCTGATTTGTTGTTACAACAATTTACACTGAAAATCGCTATGTTGAAAAACCACTTAGCTCAATTTTTTTATGCTATCAACACACGCATTGATATGTGATTGTCCAGTGTAGAATGGATTAGCATAAACAGCGATTCAATCATTCTCTTCTCGATACTTTTTCACCACATAATGCTTTCACAATTAGTCAATAGCTTGAGTGGATGCAAAAGACTTACAAAATGGGATGTATCGTTGTTTTGAAAAGGCATCAACATTCTACACTACCGAAATGTAACGCTACATACATTTAGTGTTGTTTATGATTGAAGCATACCTCGGCCACATGTACAACACCATTGTCATATACAACTATATACTACACAAAGGATTTGTGTTTTCTATCATACTACGATGATAGATAGTGTTGGTGTTGGCTCGTGATGTATATTGATTTTCAAATAATTTATTACAACTTTAATGAAATGTTCGTTTTAACTCTCCCACATATCCACACTCAATAAAGGTTATTGTTGTAATGCATGAAGAATCGATAGTTGCGAAGATATTACGACAATCTCACAGGATAACACATCTACCTCTATTCATGTACGAGCTTTAGCTAAGTTATTAAGAAGTATCTGCAAAATAAAGGTAAAAAAATAGCTTCATTACTTTGAGGAAGCATAAGCGTTATTAATCAGGAGCTTTATTTAAATCTCCCTCCTCGATGACACTTTATTATTATAACCTTTTCAATGCATACACGAAATTTCAGAAATAATCTGCTTAAGTACTCCATATGTATAGTTGTGCGGTTTATTTTGGCCGGGGTACTCTTGGAACGCATGGATATGTGCAAGAGTCGTAATAGTCTCGTGGGTTAGAATGGCATGGAGATGCCCTAACACAGCGGTCGGGACTATACTAGCCATTGATATTCTTCTTTATTGCAGCCCAAATAACTATATAGGTTTCATATGTGCCCTTTCAAGTTTATACTATGAACAAAATTAGGACTTGAGCTAGAGCACCCTTGGAAAGCATGGATATACTCAGGGGTCTTGACACCATTACTTGTTATACAGGTCCAAGGGTTAGCATGGCATGGATTTGCCCTAACACCTTTGTACGTGTGTCCTTGCTCATTCTATGTGTTACACATTTTCGTAAATATGGTTTACACTTTTTTAGCATACGTTTTTTTTTTTTTAAATAATTGATATGGACTAACGCTGCATGTACTGATCAATATGGCCCTTTTTCCTGATATGGTAAAAAGTTGGCTTAGCCTATCGCTAAAACTCGCACTTGAATGAGAAGATCGGACTACGAATTTCTATTTTAATTAAAGATGTTAAGTAGCAAAGCTTATTTTGTACATGGATAACAATTGACATTCAGCAAATTTGACACACGTCTTCCTCACATATTCACTCGCGCGGTTTTGTTTTGTGGGATGGTGGCAGGTACCAGCTGGATGTCTTGAAATAAGTCTTGCTTTATGGTGCTTTACTGTACTTTCATCCAACCGCTTGCCAACTTTGTCGCCCTAGCAAGTTGCAACACTCAGATCCTATTTGAAGCCAAATGGACAAACCAAATCTCATCTTGATATTTGAGCTCAAAGGCCAATATTTCTTGGGTCCATATTATTCACAATTGAAGTTCTGAAAGGCATAAATCCCACAAACTTTCTTAGAAAAACTTCAAAGTAGGGTCCAAGTTCAAGTCTAAGCTCATGAGATTTTTTGTGATTTTTCCAATTTGTGAGCCAAGAAGTAGAAGTGTAGTCTAACTTGGACAATATTGGCCCAAACTCGGCCAAATTTCACCAAAATAAAATTCTCAAGTTTAGGTAAACCTTACTCAGAACCCCACAACATAGAGTTAATGTGGATTAGAGGTAGCATTGCTTTTCCAAACAAATTTCATTGTTGCATAGCTCTCACCGATTTCAACGCACTAATATTGGATTCCAATGGAAAATGCCTATAATGACGGAGAAAAGTAAATATGAAAGTTGTGGCAATTAGTGGTAGGTCATAATTCATCTTATTAGGCACTCTTCCTTGAAATTGTAAAAACTCAAGAACAAAACAATGTGCAGCCATGAGATGAGTAATGCCTCAAAAATCCAGCCAATTCATGCAAAATAGTTGAAATTTTCTAGAGCCAAATGACTTGTCAAGATCCAACAACATTTGTCCCAGCTCCATTGGTGATCCACTCACCCACCCAGCGACTTGGGAATTTAGCTCGATTGATCGATCAGGTATATTGATGCTCCTAAAACCACCAATTTTTATTGAATTCGAGGTACATTGCCTTTCTTTAAACTGATCGATCTGCACAAGTGGAGAATAACCTCGATCGAGGTATAACGCCGCTCCTAAATTCGTCAGTTTGTGACTGCAACGACTAACCTCAACGGAATTATATTACCACACCTGAATCCGTTGATTTTTACTTGCAAAATTTGCCTTGATTGAGTTATCTAATCCTAAATCTTATCTGTGTCAACCTGTGCCTTGTAGTGAATATCATAGTTTCATGCCCAAAACGTCAGAATTGTATCCGATGACATATCAATTCATAATGTAAGTGTACTGACTGATAAAAGTTGTTGATTAATGACTTCCACAGTTTGTTTACTGTTGGAAATAGATTGGCCTCATGATCTTGAAAGTTGCACACCTACACAATGAATTTTTTTTTCAAAAAGCATTAAGACGTTTCTGAGATATGCTAGCGGCTGACATCAACACCTTATCAGTATTGTCATGAGAACTTAATTCAAGCTTAAACGACGACTTTGTCTCATCTGCTAGTGGTATGATGTAACTGTGTTAATCTGTTTGATATTCTCAAAAATGTCAACATACAGCTTCTGCTTACCCATTCATTTGTCGGTACCACTTCGTAAACGTGGAAGCAGCTAAAGGCCATCCTCATACCTGCATCATTGACTCCACGTCATACTGGTGTTAATAGGCTTCTGGATACCACTCTGAGAAAGTGTGTCAGAAAGGCTTTCGGTTTGCTCGGATGGAAAAGCTCGGAGAGCCATTCTTCTGGTTTTTAGAGTGAGAAGCTTGAATATCCCTAATGAGATAGGGGTACCAAGTTCTTGATGGTTATGATAAATGAATGCTCTCTGATGCAAATCGTGTACCTGCAACCTAGCAATTTGACAGGCAGCAGAACATAATCGTCAAGGCAATTAGCAACAATAAAAGCCAGAAAGCAAATGATCAATACGCAGACAATCAGTACACAATGATGGCAAAAACTCGAGTGAGGCATCAACGCCAAAATTCACTTTCATATATTAGCTTTACAGGTGTCCACCAAGAACAGGACCCGTACTTGCCAAGAAACAAAAACTCACATCTGTCATTCCCTGATTTACCACGTGCCTTATAGGCCAAGAACTACACGAAGCTACTTTCATACCATTATGACAATTAACTGGATTCTGAAATTGAACCAACATCAAGCAGCCCCATCTGTTCCCTGAGGTAACAGAATCCTCCCTTCGGTAGGGCTTTGGTTAGCCCATCAGCAATCATCTCCTTAGTGCAACAGTACTCTATTTTGATCAGATCACCCTGCACCAAATCCCTTACATAATGATACTGCAAATCAATATGCTTGCTTCGCTTATGAAATCCTCCATTCTTGCAGAGGAACATGCAACCTTGATTGTCTCCATAAAGAACCTTCGGCTGACCTTTAACTCCCAGCTCTGACAGAAAGTTACCAATCCACAAATACTCTTTCGCTCCCTGACACATCCCCATGTATTCATATAGAGTATTCACAAACTGCATGAAAAGGCAGGTGTCCTAAAATTGGCCTACCACCTGTCAAACTAAGGTCGGGCCCAATATGGCCAAATTCGACCGACAAACTTGGGACATGCCCCCAAGTATAGCAAGTACTGTAAATAACTATGTACAAGCTAATTCTTCCTATGTGTGGCTACCCGGCTAACCCAAGTAGTCGTCTACGGGATCAGTGCCCGATCAATATATCCTAACGAGTCACGTCCCGATCACAACCATATATAGTAAACCAAATAAACTGTACACTAATTACATCATCACATTTAGAGCTTATACTAATGAATCAGATCACAAGCTGACTTCTAACTCTCTCCCTTAAGCTCAAATGTGATAAGAGTGAAAAACAATATATTGCAGCAGTGTTTGGAGTGTCCAAAAGATGTTATGCATATCACAGCTACTATGTACTTGACTCACACTCAAGCACACCAACAAACCACCAGGTTTAACTCACAAAGTATCATGTAAACACAATGCTCATATAGAGAGTCTACCACACTCTCGACCAAGTGACTCGTCCCCAATCCAACTTGACCACAAGTGGACCACATGAGCGACATGGCTCAAACTGAGGAAATCCCACTGCCACCATGAGACTTACATCCTCCATCTAGCTAGGCTGACATCCTATCAGACACTTACAAGCACAGACCTGTAAAGCTGACATACATGAGCGACTGAGGCTCAACCTGAGGAAATCTTACTGCCACCATAAGATTGCACCCTCACCAGATAAACAACTAGTAGACAATGACAACTCAATGAGCATAAAATGACTATTTTGTTCCTGACGTAGCAAATGCACAACCACATACAACTCTGACTCAGATCTAAACTCCAGTGACAAGGCAACATGCAAGCCCACACACACTCATGCAAACCAACACGAATGATGAAGCGTCAACTACATGACCAAGGCCTGCCCATAAGTGGTATCATGTCGTACCAACACATGTGCCACCTGTAGATCCGCTGCTACACCACTAGCCACCAAATCAGGTCCTCAACCATGGCCTACACCTGTACCAAGATGCTCTCATGTCCAAGCATATACATCTATCCAATAAGTCCTGAAAGTTGATCCCCATCCATTCCCCATGCTCCAAGCACAAGGGTCTACCAAGGACTCAATGAATGAATGTACACAAATCTCACCATAGGCTATACTTGAGTAGCTCGCCCACCTCCCAGAGATACTGATGATGATCTACCTATCCTACATCCCATGTAGGTCCAACTTTCCATGCTTGACGTTGCCAAC
Organism: Diphasiastrum complanatum; assembly: GCA_029204225.1. Lineage (NCBI taxonomy): Eukaryota > Viridiplantae > Streptophyta > Lycopodiopsida > Lycopodiales > Lycopodiaceae > Diphasiastrum > Diphasiastrum complanatum. The sequence goes on from CM055106.1 coordinate 48,168,814, forward strand.
TCTGATTTGACCAGTACATAGGCCTCCCACCAAGGAGCCTATTTCACCAACACTGTATCCATCATAGCATCCAAACCAAAGCAAATGCAAACTAGATCCACTATCGTGATGAATAGCTCACCCACAATCCATAGCATATCAGGTAGAATAGCTCTAGAACCCTGTACCCTGTACCATCTGATCACCAAGTATCCATTACCCGCTGATAGCTCCCCAAGAATCTGTCCACCTGTAGTGCAACTAGACTCCAATTGGATCTAACCAGAAACTGCATCTTGCTTACCAAATAATGATGGATAGAAACAACATGTGATGCCAACCTGGAGATCATTGTGCATATAACCATGCAGCTCACCTGATCACTCGCCAAAGTATCAGTTGTCACTCCCTGAGCAACCATCTCCATCCCTGCTGGCTCACAACCATGGGCATGCTGGATCCACATCATCCCGTAATGCTCTCCATGCCCTCAGGATATGTACCACCACAAGTACACTCCATGTCACCTACTTCCAAGTAGGCTTGACCCGTCCCTAGGTCATCACATGATGCACCAGCTGAAGAACATCGTCCATACAATGAAATATCATACCGGATCAATTGTAGCATCTCCCTGAGTGCCACCCCAATGGACTCGTCATCCACATACTATGCTCACCTGATGTCTCGAATCCTGGTCACCATCCTGCTAGACAAGCTGAACTCCAAAGCATCACCTGCTCCACCTGGCTCCTAGCATTTGCTCACTCTCCCTGGCTATGTGCCACCCGACACCATGCCAACGCAAGCATATCCCTGAGTTGCCGCTCACAGGATCCCGAGACTGCTGTCGTCCTGATTGTACTGAGGTATATGGCTCTGAGTGACTTCCTCTAGGCTTTTCCATGATCTCACCACCTGAGAATCTGCACCATGGAAATTCCAACACCTGTGCTAAGCCTAGACTCTTGCAAATACAACCAAATTCATGAAAGCTATAAGTAGCTTATCCACGACCGTGATGGTAGATGCCTCCCCATCGATGCCAATGTCCAAAACTGGCCCCCTGCTGTAATGCCATCTTGTACTCCCAAATGAGCACACCACGAAGTCCTCACCATCAGTATCCCATGCAGTAGATCGCTAGCAGAACACTCAGCACAGTGTTTGCCCTCTGATCACACCCCGTGCGATCTCCATCAGCTCTCCAACCTAGAGCTTGCTCACAAAGCTTCACGCTTTGCCCGTTTGCGTTTGCAGCGTCCTGATTTCATCATGAATCGCCCCGTAAGTCCTGTCCATGCCAATGAATCAAGTCCAATATGAAATAGCTGTCCCCTAATGATCATCCCATGTCATCTTGCAGTGCTATCCCTACCAAGTATCCCAATGCCATTCCTGATTACAAAGATCTAAGCATCTACCCTATAGTGCCCACCTGTATTCCCCCAAACTAGCTTCAAGCTGCTTTTGTGAATGGTTCCAAACCACTCCATGAGAATACACTGAGATGTGAACTCCAAAGCCACCATCAAGTCCCTCACATGACTGTGCATGCCAATATCCCTCCAAGTGGACCTGTGAGATCTTCCATGGCCCAAACCAAATGATCCACACCTTGCCATCACTGGAATCTACAGTCCTGATATGGCAAATTGACTTGACTTATCTAAACTAGCAATTGAAGTGTATCTCCTCGATGACAAACTTGATACACTGCTCCACAGCTACAATGGCTTGATCAAAATTGACTTATTTCTTCTTTCTTTGTTCCTGGATTTCTTCCGTTAGTTTTTGTGAAGTCTCTCAAGCTTTCTGCAAAACCACAAAATCATCACACTCACCACTCACCAAGAGCATCCAAAGTGTGATTACCGACCCGTTCTTCATCCTATGCGTGTCCCACACACAGCTCGTCCAATGCAAGTCCGCTATCTTGCCCAATGGCTTCCAACTGGCACCACTTCGCACTTCCATCACCTGCGACCACCAATATGTGTGTACCTCCAAGCTAGCCCATATTTCCCTCCGAACGAGAAATTTCCAAGCTACAGATGCGTGTGTCAATGCAGCTATCACCTGACTCGACATTGCCACTGCCGATCATACCTGTGAGAGCGTTCCCCCAAAACGCCACTTGACGTTGGTTGGTTCGAACCCCAAAAGTTGAACCTGATCACAAGAATTTTTCACCTGTAACCGGCAGACCATGCCTACCTCTCACCTGTGATTGCTTGCCCTCTCAAAATTGTCGCCAATGATGAGTTGGCATCATGACTACTACAATTCCGCTACCATTCGCTCCCATACTGCATTTACCGCTTCTAAACACCTTGTTACCCTGTCAAAAGTAAGTAATAATGATTCCTAAGCGATAATGCCTCATCGTACCGCCCTGTAGCAAGTTTCACCAGCCAAAAATTTCCCCAAATTTGGCCCTACGGTACCCAAATAGCAAATGTAGCCCATCACTAGGTCACCCGCACTCCGCTCGATAGAATGGTGATAAAAACTCTTCAAAAACACGTTTCTACCTGCTCTGTGACGTCGCTCTGTCCGCTGGCTATGAGCAGCCAGTTTCAGGGGTCATTTGGGCCCAAGGATGGCCAAAAAATGTGTCCTCTAGCCAAAGTTATCCCTTTCCAAAGGGTGACTTGCAAATTTGAACTATTTCTTCATGATGAAGCAACTTCACATTTCAGTTGTGAAGGGACCCAACTCAACTTTCAGTATGAAATTTTTTAATGAAGTAGAAGTGCTTTCTGCACTTCAGACCCCCTCAATTGAAGTTCTTGGTGGTTTTGAGACAATCCAATGGTGCATTCACATCTAGGGGCCCATATCACATGTGGCCTCCACCGTTGATCAGCAGATTCCTTGATCGCATGGCCACAATGAAACTTGAGCACCAAACAAAGCTCTAGGAGACACCACTCCCTTTCATACACTACAAGACCAACGTAGCTGGCTTTACACGCTGGCCCGCGAGCCTTCAAGGCTATCTCTCCTCCATTCTCCTTCAAGCCTTCTTCCAAGCTTTTCAGCTACGGCAGATGTTGGGGCATTTTTCACACTTACTCCTCTGGCCTGCGGCCATCCACGACCCTTTGCTAGATCCATATTTGCGCTAGGACTCCCATTTGTAGCTGTTGACAGCATCCAAAACGGTTCACATCAGAGGGAAAACGAAGGATTTTCAACTGTAAACCCTAGCCACCATTTTGGCTCTTTAAGAGAATTTGATCCAGTGTCATAATCTGTCAACAGCTGTCCACGGCCATCTGCAGGCTATCTCGCCCTGCCAGTGTGCCCCTCTTCACAAATTTACACTGTTGCAAAAGACTTTACATAGAGAACGATCTAAGCTTTTTGCTCTGTAAACCCTAGCAGCTTGAAGAAGAGGATATCCAGGGCATTTTTCCACATTTTCTAGTGGTTCTTCTTGCAGCTCATCATCTAACTGAGGTCACCCTTCCTCTAGTGATCTGATCCAATTTACAGTTCTTCAATTGATGCGGTATTGACTGCAAACAAGCCGATTTTCCAAGAAATCCATCAACACCCCACAAAACTGGAAATTTTCGAAATTTCCTCTGTTTTCAACCAAATTTAATCCTGTAAATTGCCATGGCTCTCCATCACTGCTCTTTGCAAATCCCTTGCAAGCCCCGTTGCGCCAAACGGCTGTCCACACAGTGAATTATGAAGCCACCATCGATGATTTCCCTGAAACCACCGAAACTACAAGTTTCTCCGTGAATTCTCCCTGGAATCCACCTACGACGATCGTTCTGATCTTCCCTGAAGCTCCGATCAAAGCAACTTTGCTGTCTCATGCCATCCAGACTGCCGATACCTCGTGTAGAGTCCTCTGTCCTGAGACGCTCCGAGTGCTATTTTTCCTGGTGAAAGACGCTATCCCATAGCTCCACCGGATCGTGCATACGTGCATCACCCTGACGCTCTGATACCAAGTTGAAATTCCGATAGAATCTAGTGCAGTATGCAGATCACATCACACAATCACCATAGCCACTCCTCACAAGCTCTCAAAGATGGCACAACAAAAGTTATTAGATTACAAAGAAACACTTTACATATAGAGTATTCACAAACTGCATGAAAAGGTAGGTGTCCTAAAATTGGCCTACCACCTGTCAAACTAAGGTCGAACTCAATATGGCCAAATTCGACCGACAAACTTGGGACATGCCCCCAAGTATAGCAAGTACTGTAAATAACTATGTACAAGCTAATTCTTCCTATGTGTGGCTGCCCGACTAACCCAAGTAGCCATCTACGGGATCAGTGCCCGATCAATATATCCTAACGGGTCACGTCCCGATCACAACCATATACAGTAAACCAAATAAACTGTACACTAATTACATCATCACATTTAGAGCTTATACTAATGAATCAGATCACAAGCTGATTTTAGACTATAAAGCCCCCTCTTTCTGTTCCCTATTGCTATAGAAAAACCATCAACCATCAAGCTACACTCTTTCTTGCTATACATGATTTTCCAATATCTGTTATGTTGCTAACTGATACAAGGTTCTTTGCAATGTTACCCACAATGACCTCCTTACCTCCTACAATAAACTCATAGGTGACAAAAAAGCCTCTATTATATGTCATATGGCTGGTGGTCGCAAAATCTGGATACCATGATGGATCCTAGCTAATCGATCTCTGATACATGTGCGATAGCGTAGGATACGACCGTGATGATTATGGTACTAGTGGCGTGGGCCCATAACCTTTGATGGTTATGATGAATGAATGCTCACTGATGCAAATCGCGTACTTGCAACCTTAGCAATTTGACACGTAGCAGATCATAATCATCAAAGCAATTAGCAACAATTAAAGCCAGAAAGCAAATGATCAATACGCAGACAATCAGTACACAATGATGGCAAAAACTTGAGTGAGGCATCGACACCAAAATTCACTCTCATATATTAGCTTTACAAGTGTCCACCACCAAGAACAGGACCCGTACTTGCCAAGAAAAAAAAACTCACATCTGTCATTCCATAATTTACCATGTGCCTTATAGGCCAAGAACTACACAAAGCTACTTTCATACCCATTATGACAATTAACTGGATTTTGAAATTGAACCAACAGTTCTCTAGCTATCATTTTTCCAATTCTGGTCATGAAAAGCTTTTGTGGACAATTGGATGGAGATTTGACAAGGAAAAAAACCCACAAACTAATGAGACCTTTTTTCATCGGATGAAATTTTTCTTCATGTCAACCATACTACTTGATGACTCAAACTCATACAATGAAGCGTGTTATGGTTCCCCTTTGTAACAAAAAAGAAAACTGGATTCCGAGTAAGTAGAGATGATTTTGAGTTTGTATACGTATGATGTCTGGCTGTGGAATAGGTTGAGTTTTATTTGTTCAAGCCACAAAATTGGCATGCTAAGTTTGTAGGCACTAACAAAGGCTCACAGTAATGTAGATGATTTTTTGGCAACAAATAGATACATATACAGAATATAGATGAAGAGCATAGTTTTCTCCTTAAAATAGAAGCAAATGAGCATCCTGACATTGATAAGCCTTTGTACTAGGGTCTAGAAAGATCATATCAAGTCCTCCTAGAAACTATGGTTCGTTGAAGAACTATGCATAATGCAAAACTTTTGGAGTATGTACCCGTTCCTTGTTTACATCACTCTACATACACAACATGCAGAAATTGTTGTCTCACCATTTTGCCAATGGAAAGAATGACCAAAGTGGAAAGTTATAAAAGTTAAGATGTTGCTATAGACATTTGTATTGAGGTTTGAATTGATCCTTCCACTGTCTCAACTTTTGACTGATTTACAGCCCAAGCCTTGGTTGTAAAGAAATGTATTTGACATGGTACAAATCATTGGAGAATTCATTTTCCTGAATTGAATATTTGGATTCATAGTGTGTTTGAAAAAAAAAAATCAAGTATACGATAACCTCACATTCTTATGTTGATGCATTTGATCTCTATCAATTCAATTTTTGGATTGCCATCAGATTCATATCAAAATTTTGTTGCTATTATTTGTTCAAAAAACCCTGCAATTCCATAATAGAACAAGTCAATCATATTAAATACTTAGTAAAAAACTAGTGACAACTTGAAAATGGTAACCTTGGTTATTCATTAAAATGATTGAAGAACAAATATCAGAGGTCAAGTAACAAATGTTTGGTGCTACTTTGGTAAAGTTGAAGCAACAAAATAGCCATCCCAATTCCTAAAAAGAATAATGTCATGAAAAAAATGGCATGGATTGAAAACTCAATCTTGCTTGTGGCCTGCACCACTTGTTGTTTGCATGTCCCGTGTTAGTGCTAGCAGGTGCCCCAACCTACATTTAGTTAACTAGCAATAGTTAGCATGCTTAGTGCTCATGTTCTCTCTCTCTCTCTCTCTCTCTCTCTCTCTCTCTCTCTCTCTCTCTCTCTCTCTCTCTCTCTCTCTCTCTCTCTCTCTCTCTCTCTCTCTCTCTCTCTCTCTCTCTCTCCTATCACACGGTCTTTGTTTCACTTTGGGACAGTTTAGAGTCTCCTCACATCAGTTGGCTATTGAGACAAGCAGATTCCAGGGTACACCACGAGAGGAGAGACTATGCCTGCTGTGTCCCCTACATGAGATAGAGTCCGAGGAGCATTTCATTTTCAGATGCCCCATATATTATGAGATTAGAGGGAGATGTTTATTCCGTGACATGCCTACTACACTTAGAGCACTGATGGGATATGAGGACTCTCGCTGTGTTGCACTTATGCTACGAGAGATGGTCTTGCTGTGCCAGGATATGTACCAGACAGCTCACCAGCCACATCTAGCTCTCAGGTTCAGATTACGTCTTTCTTCACCAAGAGATGGACTCGGCCCGACGACGATGACGACGACATACCATCTCACCGATGTCAGAGACAGTGTATCACTCATAGTCATGCAGCAGTTCACACTTCTCGCCTTGTTACGAGAGTACACATTTTTCATCCTCCTAGACGACGTCAGCGACGGCCCATACCTCCTGATACAGCTCGTATTACGTCTTTTCCCAGCAACAGCAGTATCTGACAGTATCTGATACTACTCTACTCTACTCTACTCATGGCAGCTATTCTTGTTCCCACTTATGGACAGTTGGCAGTTTGTAGTTTACAACTATATTACTCATTTCTCTTTTATGCATAGTTTTTTCTTGGAGACGTTTATATAGGCTCCCATGGTTTTCACAATATTGACATGTACTCCTTTTGGTCTTATGTGCCTTTTGGCATGGAAAAGACATTAATAAAGCTTTCTTTCTTTCTTTCTTCTTCTTCTCTCTCTCTCTCTCTCTCTCTCTCTCTCTCTCTCTCTCTCTCTCTCTCTCTCTCTCTCTCTCTCTCTCTCTCTCTCTCTCTCTCTCACACACACACACACACACACACACACACACACACACACACACACACACACACACGGATGCTTCTATGTTTATACTTGCCCTGCTTTGCTACCAAACAAGTGGAGAATAGACGCACCACCGCCTCCTCAAAAACACAAGGTTATAATTCAAAGTAACCCTCTCTTGCATAAAACTTCCTTTGTTAACTGAAGGGGTTTTCCCTCCTTAGATTTAAAAACACTCTACAAAATTTTGAAACTTAAAATCCTAACTGGAGGGAAATTAATTTTCCCTCCCTCATGACCTTCCGGGAAACCACTTTACATAACACCATATAAGCTTGCAGTTTCGAGGATCCTCCCTCACATCACAGTGAAGAGTTTGCTTGTTTCTCACATACAGCAGTGCCCTACCAGTTCCGGATTCAACAACATACTATCTTACAGTAAGCGACTCTCCATTACTTTGGTATTCCAATGCATTTTCTATGCTTCCGGGTTTTAATCATACTTCTGGGTTTTGGTCATACTTCTTTGATTAACCGCTGGCTATAGCTAAATCGTGCTCATAATATAAAGCTCTGTATGAGTCAGTTTTGGTATGATGGATGAATGTCCAGCGATGGACAAATCTAATGGATTGTTGTGTAGGATAAACATGTGCATCTTGCCTGTCAACGATGGACATAATACACTTTACTACATCGCTTCAAATATGTTTGGTAGACTGCCTCCTCATATATATGAATGCCTCTTCACTCTTAAGGGACATCGATGGAGTAAGTCCTTAGTAGCTGTTTTTTGGCTTCAAAGTAAACACTTATGAATGCTTCTGTCCAACAATGGACAACTAGCATACTCTCTTCACTTTTGATGATGGTTTTGCAAGGTAGATGTGCTTTCTGTCCAGCGATGGACAACAAGCTCCATCTTCTCCTTTTTGTGTGTACTTTAAATGCAAACACACACTACTGCCCAGCCATGGACAGTAGGATCACCTACACTTAATTCTCTGAAGGTTTATATGGTTCTTAGGCTTGCTGTCCAACGATGGACAGAAAACAAAAATCTTTGAATGATTGTTGTTTCTTACATTCATACCTTCTACTATCTAGCGATGGATAGGAGGACTTTTGATGGCTCACCTCTAAGAAATGGCTTTACTCTCGGGTCTTACAATAAATTGATATTCTCAAATGCTGTGTTTACCGTTTCAAGTCTCACCCTACGATACTAAACTGCTATTGGTGCGTGTGATAATGTAGCATCATTTTTTACTACGGCCTTTCATCTTCTACATTCTAGTTCATACTCGAACCGAGCATTATCGTACTCAAAGCAAAGCTGCATCTACCTATTGAAACTTCACAAAGCAGACAATTTAACACACTCCGTATACTGTATCTAGACGTTTCTTACTCTTTAACATAGCCATGACTAAAAAGACTATTTTCTTGTCGTTATGATATAAAGAGAAAACCTTTACGAAAAAACAACAATGGCAGCCTCTCAAGAAGCCTCGTCTACAAACATTCAGGTGTGACTTCTCGTTATCGATTCGTATGCGATTCTACGATGCACGAACAAGAATGGGTTACGTAGTTCTTTATACCTTAACATCTATGTCTCTTTAAAAAAAACCCTTTCCTTTTTTTTAAAAAAAAATGACTTCAGAAAAAGATACTACTTCCCAAAAAGCAAAATTGACTAAATGATTCTTAAAGAAATCCTTGTCAAAAACCTAATAGTAGGGACTCCAATAAAACGGTCTTAGATAGCATGGAAATGCGTAAGATCATAGTTTTTACGAAAGGGTTAGAATGGCACGGATCTGCCCTAATACCTAGTAAAAACATTGGAAACTTCCTACTAAAAACTAATCATGTCTATCCGAAGCAATTGTTATATGATTTAGTTTTCAAAGAGGGCAATTTGACTTGGACAACAAAAACTAAGGTTCTGCATTAAGCGTGCTTGAGCATAATTTGAAATGCTAAGGTACAAGGAATGATAAAGGAAATTATAGAATCATAAGAACGAGAGATCTCGTTGAAACAAAAGAATGCAAGGGCAAGGAAGTAGAAAGCAATATAGTCTCTTGGGCTTGTGGGAGTTGCAAGAAATAGAGGATTTCATAGTTAGAGATTGTGAGTGATTTGATTTTGCATGTCAACTGGCTAGAATTTGATTGATTAACCATATCCATAATACTAACACACATTTTCACAAGATTTGTGTTTGCTAGTGAGAATTGACTCAATCATTCAAGACTTCACATGTTTAGCAAAAATCAAATCATCTTGTAGCCTAAACCAATGTGAAACTAGACGACAATAGAGGCTTTGGCATAAGACTGTTGGGTTATGTGCTCAATATGGTGGTGGGACTTTGTAGAAGGGCCTCCATGCATTGTATGCCAATATGATGAGATGTGATGGGTCCACCAATGCATATGTATTTTAGTTGTCACTGGCTGAGTAGCAACTATAATTGTACCTAAGTTCGTAAATTGTTGTGCAATGCACTAGGATCTTATTGGCTGATCTACGAGATCAAACAAACTTGAGCTAACAATTTTACCAGCATGTTGAGAAATTTTCACCTAACACCACTTTCAAAATAGTTATATTTATAAATAATACTCTCAAACAATATAACCACAAGGGTATATGTATTTATGTCATATCATTAAGACGCCATGTGAAATTGCTAAATCTAGATATGTGGCCAACCTAATTGTCCATAACTGAATCTATATGCAAAAAGGAGCATCGATACATGCTCACAACTCATATGCTGGACACATTCATATCAACCTTTGGAATAAACAGACTTTAAGACCGTATAAACTTTGTTTATAATCTTTTATGTCTCATATCATCGAGACCCACTTCACATCTTGATTATCCAAAACACCATCTATACCTAGAATAGGTTCAACCATCTTGTAACGGAGTACACATAGTACATGTATCAATCGATAGACTTGCAACTTCCGAAAGATGAAGGCAATACACTTAATACCATTTCAGTTTACTTTTCGTTCGTTTACACCATAGTGAACAATTTGCTTGACAGATGGGCTCCACAATCAATCCCAGTGAAACTATGCTGGCATGAACTTTGTCATAATGACATTCATGAAACTGTGCAGGAAAATGATTGCATCTAAGACTCAAGAGTAAAGTCCAAGTCAAACAACGAGCGTGCAAATTTGAGAGGGCAAATGAAATGATACATAACACATGTATTGAAATGAATGCCCATCTTGTCTCACTGACGCCTACAAGAGCAGCATATTTGAAATCTTGTTTTCCTGGTCTGCATATACATCAATAAGTAACTTGTACCATTTGAAGTACTGTGATTGAGCAATAAATTATTCACCTTGACATTGCTTTCTATGAGCACCCAATGCACAATAACAATAAAAAAAGCATGACGTGCAATTCTACATGGGCTACCAAGTACATTATGACTGCTTACAAGTCCATAAAAACAGAAAATCTGGAGAAAGTATTAAGACAATAACTAGAATAAATCTGGACACATTCTAGGCTGAGGCACAAATCTGGAACTTTTCGAAGGGAAAAATGAGGTTGAAGCAAAGAATCATCATCATGAATTTTGATAATCTAATCAGACAATGTCCTTCGATCCAATTAACAAGTAATTCTTTTTATTCCAATCACTCAGCTAACAGATTAATATCACAACTGAACATCCATAGAACATATGCAAGACTCAATTGTTATGTTTTTCCTTGCCAAACTCACAACTATTAACAACAAAACTTTTGTTGCAAAAGAAAAGAAAGAATGATCAACTGATATGTAAACATCATGACATGAACTGTTCAAACTGGATATATCAGCAAGATACATGAATCATCATGTAAACCCATGAGAATGTCAACAGTGTCAGTTTCAATCAAAATACCCACACTTGTGAAACATGACCAGATTGAGTTGACATACTCGAGACAGAGGCCTTCATACAAGGCTGTTGAATACACCATTCAATATAGCTTACACAAACGTGGCTTGTTGCAAAATTCACGACCTGTTGATCTAACAATAAACAAAACAGCAGCTGTCAAACTAGCACCTAATATGGTACACAAAATCTGAATCGCATCTTGGCCTCCTGCTGAAACCAAAAAAGAGGAAGTCAGATCAGTTTCATGAGTATTTCTCAAAGTCAAAAGGGGTGCATGAATCCTCATTAAGCTCATTCTGCACAAGACTGGACACTGATATATTTCACTTTAAGAGTACATTGAGCCTGCAAGAAAATACCCATCACCTTATGTCCTAACACATACCTTGTCGCAGTGATACACTCGTAAAAGTCACTCCTGCTCCTGCCAGAATCAATGCCAATGGAAGGGACTGCAAAAACACAGAGTGTGGATACACTTCATCAAAACTACCACAAATTTTAATCTCACATCTACTTATCCAAGATAAGACATCACAACTAGATAAACTCCGACATCCTTAATAAACAAAAAAGCTTCATTGATGTTTTTCTTGGGTGCCAAGAAGCATGTAAGACTAATGAAGTATATGTCAAGTATGTTCCAAACTAGTGGAGAACGATATATACGTCTCCGTAACATGAATATGCAGATAAAAAAATAAATTGAATTATCTAAGCTGATACATAAAAGTCTGACTATCCAAATATGAGCAATTATGAGAAAACATGAAGCTCTCAATCAATAGATGCTGGCATGGTATCCTGCTAAAGTGATAGTAAGAGAAAGTCCTGATGAATTCTGGAGGAGGTGTAGCATGTGTGTATAACTATCATGATCTCTAGTGAGGACATCATAGAGTAACCCTGGAGACGGCTGGTATAGTATGTTGACATTGTCTTTGAGTGTGATGTTTGAAAGGGATATCTATTTCAGCTTTTGACTCAACTATGCCTGCGTTCTAGGTCGTCTCTTCTTACAAGAAAAAGAGCTATTATGTTCTTGTCTATGGTGAGCGGTGGTTTCTGTTGGGCTACAAAACTCTCTCCACAACCTGAACATCTCTCATATCATCAGAGCAACACACTGCTGACCTCATATGTCATAATAAAACTGAGTGTGATTCGGTGATCTCGAAATAAGTATCAGTATCGCCCTCAGATCCCATAATATATTGGTCACCTAGAGAGAAAATGCTCCTAGGACTACTACTCCACTAGAACACAATTGGCAAATTCACCTGTCTCGAGGGCTACCCTGGAAGCAGCCAACTTCTATCTGTAGCTAGTGTGAGGATACTCTGAATTTTCCTTGTTTATCAAAGAGCATGCGACAATCCAAGATGAAGGTACCACAGTGGAACAATGTCTCCATGGGGATCAATATCAAGAATGTCATGGATAAAAAGTTGGCTTAACACCCAACATACCACTACAAGCTCTATGAAGATATGATATGTTGATCACCTGTCAGATATATGTGCATGAGTACCCTCTGGGAGATGAGATATAGAGATGACAAATGAAGATATGATATGTTGATCACCTGTCAGATATATGTGCATGAGTACCCTCTGGGAGATGAGATATAGAGATGTCAAATGAAGATATTATATGATATGTTGATCACCTGTCAGATATATGTGCATGAGTACCCTCTGGGAGATGAGATACATGTGCATGAGTACCCTCTGGGAGATGAGATACAGAGATTCCAAATGAAGATATGATATGTTGATCACCTGTCAGATATATGTGCATGAGTACCCTCTGGGAGATGAGATATAGAGATGTCAAATGAAGATATGATATGTTGATCACCTGTCAGATATATGTGCATGAGTACCCTCTGGGAGATGAGATATAGAGATGTCACATGTGTCTTGTAGGCGTGATGCCTACAAGCACCATGATGAGTGATCAACCTACTCATGAAGTCCTCCAGAGGATGTGACTGCTATCCAAGAGTATATCTGCAGACTTCATTGCCACGATCACTGCCTACTATCACCACCAGTCCCAAAAGCCATAACCCTATGTATTTAAATAATCATCCAAAAGATAGCCTCTAGCTATAGGGGAGGCATCACAAACTTTGCTGAAATGATCTGGCGTGGGACAAAGGGCTTATTGCATGTCATCCTTGATGGCATACCTACCAAGAGAGGTGCAAAGCTAGTCCAATTAAATCATGTGATCCCCAATCCCCATACCTTTGTTGCATACATGATTGTACTATAATATTGAAACGGTGGCCATTACTATTTGAATCCCAAAATGTGCTTCCTTAAGCATGACCTGACTAGAGGTAAGTGTTCCTTCCTTAGATGTTGTTTGTCTCGTGCTAAATCTAGGGCCTTCAACGACTGCACCCAAAATTCAAATATGTAATATTGAAGAAATTATCTCTAGTGGTTGGCCATCCAAAGTGAAGGTGTGTCTGATGTGGTTGTAGGAGTCGCTATGGTGTCAAAAAAATGGCACTAACTATTTGAATTCCGAATGTGCTTCCTAAAGCATGAGCTCTCCACAGTGACTACAGATAAGAGTTCATTCCTTAGATGTTGCCTGTTCATGCTGAATCTAGGGCCCGTAATGAGTGCACCCAATTATGTATATGAAGGGACTATCTCTGGTGGCTGGCCATCCAAAGTGAGGTGTGTCTGTGCATGAAGGAAGGGGATGTATTAAAAACCATCACTTTGGCCTTCTTTGTGTTGACCTCCAAACCCCCCGTTCTTTGTGAAAAGCATGTAAAGCATCAATATGTCTCTGCCTCACTCAAGGGAGAGACAAACCCCACGTCATCATCATACAACAATGTAGAGATCGGAATCTCTCCCAAAATTGCACCTCCCTAATCACCGCCTCCAACTCATCAACATATATGCCCAACAACGTAGGCAGGAGTGAACACCCCAGCTTGACCCCAATAGTACTAGTGATAAACTTCAATGTACCATCTATGCATCTTAAACGTTCCATCACTCATATAGTGCCATCAATGCCAAAACAGTCTTTGAGGGGAAATCGGGTCGCCATTTGCTGTAACTGGAACCTCTCTGTCAGCTGAGACTCTCTGAATACCCAACTCTCAAGTATCTAGTGCATTATTCATAGAGGATTAGATTCCACCAAATGTATGTCTCTCTCTAGTCCTGTCTTCCTGGTATCAAAATCCCCTAATAGTAGGACTTGACCCCTCTCTGAGTAAGAGATGATGTCTTCTGAGATATCTGAGTATGGTGATACCCCATCACTACAAGCATAAGAGGAGGTTTTCGTGCACAATAGTATACACCACAATGAATATATCCTGCTCCAACCCAATATTCCTGCCCATAGTCCTTATCTACAAGTACCTAGACTTCTCGTCTCGCTGCACAATAGAGAATGAGGTGTAGAAATTCCCTGGACATGCTACTCCTCCTAACCCCCTGCCTCCTATTGATCTTGCCTCCCCTCTGCATAGTGGTGACCAAGTGTAGCCATGAAAGGCAGGTAACTGAAGGAACTAAGCCATAGCGCGATACTCACATTACATCAGTGGTATCAGAGACCTGAAAGCGCCAAAAACAGATTCATCAGTGGTATCAGAGCCTGGTTACTTAGAACTGGAGAGCCTCATGGCTTCAATAAGCAGCATCCAATCGAAGATTTGAGTTCTTGAGGCAGACGGGTCAAATTATTTGGCCTGGAAAGTGAAAACTTCCCTCATCTTGAGAGGAGAAGCTTTATGGCCCTGGGTAGACGGGACTAAAGAAATGTCTGCCAGCACAGGCAAAGAACTTTGTGAATGGAAGGAGAAGAATGACAAAGCAGTAGCTATCATATCATCTTCAATAGAAGATAGCATCAATGTGGGATGCACTGCTAGCAAGGTTTCAAACCAAGTCACGTTGTCACAAGCCAGTCTCTCCAAGCTCGTGAATCCTAGAAGCCGATGTGTAGAATGAACCTCCCAACCATAGGCACCCCCTCCTTGAGTCATTCTACCTGCTATTCCCGTCAACTGGCACATGGCATCCACCTGTGGGTGATCAGTCCACTTGGCATGCATGGCCCCTGTGACCTGTGAATACTGAGTGACTCATAGGGTACCACCCCCGTGCCCCGCCAAAGACCTGTGACCCTCTTGGTCACCCCGACTACTCGTCGGCTAGCATCTCGTCACTGACGGCTAGGGTCCCGATGGTCAAGACACACTGCATCTCTGTTAGCTTGTCAGGCGGCCACACCGGGTCACTGCTCGTGACGCATCGGTCCCTACTTGGGATAGATGTCCTCATCGGTCACCGACCCTTGCCAATACTAGGCCTCAGGCCCTTTGGTAACCGGCCGTGCCGAGATCATGATAGAGCCATAACTGGGCTCTAACAATCCTTCCCTCCTCTAACAAGTCATCGGTCCTCAATGACAAACTCTGGGTAAGACTTCTGCAACGCCTGTCGCATCTCCCAGGTAGCATCTGACAACGGATGCCCTTTCCAAGTTACTAGATACTCTTGAAGGAGACGATTCCGCAATCGTCACTCTCTTCGATCTAGGATTTTGTCTAGCCCATCCACATTGTTGTTTTTCCTTAACTGGTCCGTTAGAGGAGCAGCTACCCAGGAATAATTCCTAACAAACCGTCGGTAGAACTTACAAAAGCCTAAGAAAGATTGTAATTGGCGTATATCGGCAGGCCTCGACCACTTCTTAACCATAGCCACCTTGGCTGGGTCAACCGAAATACCCTCAGCAGTCACTACGTGACCCAAATACTCGATACGAGTTTTACACAACTCTGTCTTCTGAGCATTGGCATACAAGACAGAAGCTTGTAACTTGCCAAACACGGTCTTGAGATGAACCTCATGCTCCTCGACCGCTTTACTAAAAATCAATATATCGTCAATAAAATTGACGACAAACTTGCCCATATAGTCTCGCAAGACATCGTTCATGAGCATCATGAACGTGGCTAGGGCATTGGTTAACCCAAATGGCATAACCAAAAATTCATAATGACCGAAACGGGATGTCTTCATCTCGAATCCGTATTTGATGGTATCCACTTTTGAGATCTATCTTACTGAAAATGGTTGCACCTTGTGTCAGACTCCAAATCTGAAAATTCACTTAAAACCTAGCTTATCCCGTGCGCAGCAATCAGCAATGTCGATCCCTGTCGATTTCCCTGCATGTACAAACATCAGAGCACACGAAACATGGTGGAGCTAGCTGCCTTGTCTCCTCCCAACGTTTGCTGCATAGATTATGGTGAGGAATGCCTCTCTCTAGGCTCACTTATGCACAATCCTCAAGCACCACTTAACCCTGACCTTTCCTAACGTCGACACGTGGCGAATTCCATGCACAGTCGACAGTTGCCACTTGGCAGTACCCTGACACATAGGACAGAGATAGCACAAAATCAAGCTAGAAATTTTGCACTTAGTAAAACACTCAGAAAAAGCAAATCTGACCAAACTTTCAACTGCAAGACAACGAAGACAAGAAAGGGAAAAAAAATGAGCTCTCCCTGAAATCCAAGCAAAGGGATCCCCTCAGGAATGCGCTGGCAAGGAACAAAAAGGTGTCGATTCTGCCTTCAAAATAGCCTCAAATAGCTTCAGAATAGCTTCAGAACAGCACTGGACAGCTGTCCCACAATTTTGGATGTTTGTAGATCTTGAAATCAGCGCTGGAACAGTCAAATGGGCACTAAATTGGTGCTAGAGCAGCACTCCAGTTCCCTACAAATTTTAGTATTGATATGTCCTCAGATCAGCGCTGGTCACCGACCCTTGCTAATACTAGGCCTCAGGCCCTTTGGTAACCGGCCGTGTCGAGGTCATGATAGAGCCATAACTGGGCTCTAACACACGTAATCAGATCATGCACTTGGAAGACCAGCTTACCTATCTACGATGGGATGGCAAGGAAGAATCTACTCCTCTCCCTACACAATGCTGGAACAGAACATGCTGTTTCACAAGAGAAGCAGCTCACATACCTCCTGCGTGCTCTACCAAGATCGTTCCAGACCGCCCGGACTCTATTGGCCAAAGATCCTGACATGACTCTTGAGAAGGCTATAATTGAGATCAAAGAAGAAGTAGAGGCTCGTGAGCACTATGATGACAAGAACGAGTCAGATCAAGCTCTCTACAACAACAAAGAGCGACAGAAGAAGAAGTCTTAGCCTAATAGGGAGTCAGATCAGAGACAAGAACGGAGTCAGCAGAAAGAGGGAGATCAGGAAGGCAGATGGAAAGGAAGGAGCAAGCAAAAACAACAAGATGGTGAGAAGAAATCTTGTGTGAGATGCAGACGTTTGACACATACTAGCTAAATCCGAAAATAGAGTGCATTCATTGTCACAAGAAGGGTCATGCAACCGTGGACTGCTATCGGAATCCAAGAAACAAGAAAGCACAAAGCAGAAGGGAGAACTCCAACAGCTCATCCTACGTAGAGGAACCAAAATCCTCAAAGATGGCTGAAGAAAGAGCTAACAAGAATCCATTTGCTTATTTGTGTGCTAATGTGTGTGCCACATCACAAGATGATATACAAGAAGTAATTCTTGATTCAGGTGCTACGTCACATTTCGTGACAACAAAGCAAATGATTGCTGATTTTCAAGAAACTGATTCCTCCAGATATATAATTCTGGGAGATGGTTCCAGACATCAAGTCAGTGGAACAGGGGAACTGTTGCTGAACACAGAGATAGGATACTTGAAGATGTCCTATACGTGCCTACACTTCAAAAAGATCTACTATTTGTGGCATGCAAGCATGTCTGTCATCTTCACAGGTGATTCATGTGAAGTGGTTGAAGCTAAAACCACTTGTCTTATTACAGAAGGCAAGTGCAAAGGCAATCATACAGTAGCTCTGTACAACGCTAGCCAGAATGGAGTATTCACAGGCGTTAGCATCAAGCATGCAACATGTCTGAAGTCCTGTGATGCATGCAACAAAGGCAAGATGTCACGTACACCTTTTACCAGGGACTCATTCAAGACTAAAGCACTCCTGGAGTTAGTACACTCACACATCTGTGGACCCTTCGATGTAGTCTCTTTGGCAGGTTCAAGATATTACATCACTTTTATAGATGACTTCAGCAAGGTTGCAGCTGTGTACTTCATTCATAACAAGTCATAAGCACTGGACAAATTTACAGAGTTTGTAAATTGGGTTGAGAAGTGGACAGACAAGAAAGTTAAACAGCTAAGGACAGACAGAGGTGGAGAATATGTCTCCAAACGGTTTGCAGAATTTTGTACCAGCCGAGGCATCCTTCATTTGAAGACAGCAGCATATACACCACAACGTAATGGTGTTACATAGAGGAGAAATCGGACTCTCATGGAGGTTGCAAAATGCATGATGGCCTATTCCAAAATGGCGATCACAACCAATTACCTACGGAATTGGACAGGGAAATCTGGCATTCCCTATACAACTCCACATGAAGTGTGGTGGGGCAACAAGCCAAATCTGGCTCATGTTCGCATCTTTGGGTGTGTAGCATATGCACACATACCAGATCAGAAAAGAAAGAAGTTAGATGAAAAGTGGAGCAGTATTTCTGTCAGACTCCCTCTCTGATCTTCTCTTCAAACCTTGCTAATTTCCTGCACATACAAGCATCAAATTACTTCTAACACAAGATGGAGCTGGCTGCCTTGTCTCCTCCCAGCCTTTGCTGCATAGATTATGATGAGGAATGCCTCTCTCTAGGCTCACTTATCCAAAATCCTCAAGCACCCCTTAACCCTGACCCTTCCTAAATCTCGACACATGGCCAACTCCATGCACAGTCGACACTTGCCACTTGGCAATACCCTGACACATAGGCAAGTGAGTAGGCTGACATGTGTCACTCATCCATTGGACCAAATGTCCCAGTGGGCATGTGACACGTGTCATGTTTGACCGGTCAACCCTGACATGTGTCACTCATTCACTGGACCAAGTGTCCCAGTGAGCATATGACATGTGTCGCGTTGACTAGTCAACTCTCCTACTTTTTAGGAGGTCAGTCCGGCCACTCCGAATTAATGACCCAGTACCCTATACCAAAAGCAACATGCGACTCTGAGGCTCAAAAACATCATTAACAACTTTATTTACATTTCTATTACAAAGGTCACCACAGGCCAGTGACTTAGCCATTTCTGTATTTACAAGAAGTACATCTATAAGTAAAAACAGTAAACAACCGGGACAGGGACTAAAAGCTGTAACATCCCTTCCCCCCTCAGGTAACATCGTCCGCGATGGCAAATCTAGGGTACTGTGCACACAGGCTGTGCGCGGTCTCCCAGGTAGCATCAGAAAGAGGCCTGCCATGCCAAGCGACCAAGTACTCACGGATCAGATGGTTGCGTAAACGCCTCTCCCGCCTATCCAATACCCTCGCTGGCCCATGGGTTACTTCTCCCTGCTCTTGGAATGCAAACAAACCATCAGACAACAAGTTATCACCGTTATGTAAAACCCGTTTCAATCTAGAAACATGAAATACAGGATGCACTTTACAAGTTTTAGGAAAATCTAACTTATAAGAAACATCACTGATTCTTTTAACAATTTTCCAGGGTCCACAATAACGCGGGGACAACTTGTAACATTTGCCCGTTTTAAGGGTCTTAGAGTCCTTGGGTACTTGGAGAAACACCATGTCTCCTACCACAAACTCTCTAGGCGTGCGATGCTAATCAGCATATGACTTTGCTCGATCCATCGCTTGCCTAATATTAACCTTCGCTAACTCAAGCATTTCATTCATTTGAGTTAGAAAATTAGCCGCACTAGGCACTCTCTGAGGAATTCCTACCATAACAGGGCTAGCTGGCCTAAATCCATAGTTAAGCTCGAAAGGACTCATCTTAGTACACACATTTTTCTTGTCATTGTAAGCAAACTCCAACAGTGGCAAGTACTTCTCCCACTGAGTTTGCTTATCCCCAACAAATGCTCCAAGCATATCCTCTAAGGTCTGGTTGACTCTCTCAGTTTGGCCATCCGTTTCAAGATGCTCCGTACTGCTCATTCTCAATTGGACTTCAAGTTTGGCCATAACTGCAGTCCAAAAGTTTCCAGTGAATCGAGTATCCCTATCAGACACTATGGATAACGATAATCCATGAAGTCTGAACACATGCTCGATAAACAAATTAGCTACTCCAACCGCATCAATCTTTTTACGCGTTGGAATAAAATGAGCCATTTTCGTGAGTCTGTCAACTACGACCAAGATAGAATCATGCTGCAACTGCGTGCGAGGCAAGTTGGTGACAAAATCCATGGAGATACTCTCCCATCTTCCTTCTGGCACAAGTAGTGGGTGTAAAACTCCACGAGGTTTAATCCTTTCAGCTTTAGTGACTTGGCACTTCAAACAGTGCGTCACGTAATGGTAAACATCTTTTTTAAGCTTAGGCCACCAGAAGTTACGTAAGATCAACTCATAGGTCTTATCCACACCAGGATGACCTGCACTAGGGCTATCATGACATAAATGGACAATCTTCCTACGCAGATTTTCCCACAAAGCTGAAACCCTCCTGAAGTAGGTGTCTCAAACTCCTTGGCCTTTTTTGCATCCTCATAGTATAGGGCCATCTGTACCGCCCTATGGAGGCTTGAGCCTGCTCCTTTCTCACGAAAGGCCTAAGGCTCTCACGCAAGCCCTCCACAAACTGGAATACTTGCAAAAACATTGGCACTTCTTCTGGTATCCGCATCAGTGCTTCTCTGCACTTGTCCGCATATTCCTGTACGGACGCATTGCCTTGTTTGAGGCTTGACCATGCTTGCATCGCCTGGTTTTTCTCATCTAATGGCACCCAATTCTCAGCAAACATCCGCTTGAACTGATCCCAAGTTATAGGCACCAAATTATCCTTCTCAATTTTACGCCACCAGCGTTGTGCCGTCTCTTGCAAGCGATATGTGGCTTCTGCAATCTTCTGTTCATCATCATCAATACCACACATCTGAAAAGCCTTTTCCCACTTCTGAATCCAATTCTTGACTGCATCGGTGTTGCGTACTGCAACTGCTCCTGTGTATTTTGGCAGTTTCAAATCTTTAATTGTGGGCAATTTTTGCATCTTTGATGGTTGTTCGGCTTCTTTCTCGAATGTCATAGGCTCAACGACTACCATAGTCGTTCCACTAACCCTTTCAGATTCCTGTGGAGATTTAGCCGACTTTAGTTGGTCAAGAATTTGTTGTAAATTCACCTCCATGGCATCCACCTTGGCTGCCACTTCTTCGATTCTCAAGATTTCTGTGCTTGAACTTCCTAATGGATCCATATTTGCAATATTGGGGGCTGTCCACTTGTTTAGAAGTCGAAATTACTGGCAAAAATGAGTTTACAACTCTCAAACCCTTTTTTCCTTGTATTTTGGCCCAAAAATCAGACCAACTTTGGATTGCTATAACTTTTCCGTGACTTGGACTTTTCCTGAGCGGTCAATTTGTAGTAGGTCGCCCTCCTTCTGGCTTTCCAATGAACCCTTAACAGTCCGGTTTAGGCTAGGATTGCCCAATCATCAAGCAATTTCTTCTCAGCTGGTTTTGCACCTATCTATGAGAACCAAATTTTGAAAAAACACCATAGGACTCCGTTTTCCTTGCTGTAAATTGCATACAACAGCCCTTGAGGTCTGCCTAGAAGACTTTCAAAATTTGAGGATGATCCAAGAACATCTTTTCTCGCACTTCATATGTCATTTTTTAGATGTTACCCCTTTCTCTTGACTTTCTTTCTAAAAGGTCTTCCTGTCTAGGATTGATTTTTCCTATAAAGAAAAAATTGCACACAACCATGTATCCCACCCATACAAGAGAAGAATCCTCTAAGCAAGTCTTGCCATCTTTCGTGCACACCCAATTGGAGATCGTTCTTAAGAGTATTCTCATATAGTTGGAGATTCTACTTAAGTGAGGAGCTCATCCTTAGCAAGCCCATAAGTACACTCGTTCATTCATCCCATCCATCATTGTAAATGGCACACAAAATAGTTCCTTGTAGTAAAGTTGTTATTGCTTTCTTCTACTAGGGGTCTACCTCTATCCTTGCATGCTACTTGGGGTTACATTGTTCCAATGAGCTTTTTTCCTCTGTGTGGCGCCCTTGACAGAATTATGATGTTTTACATTAGTCTTTTGTTATGAATAGTCACCATGGACTCTCTCTGTATTTCAAAGCCCTTTACTACTATCATTCAGTGGCGGAAATTGTCCATGTGAGTCTTTAATTTGGGTTAAATCTGAAAGTTATCATACACTTTTTGCTACTTCTATATGGCATTCCTCGTCTACACAACCGTTTTGGGATGCACATCTATATGTTAGATTTTTTACTGTGTGTACTATGTTCCATTCAAGTGGCGCACCTAGTTTGTGCTATTGGCATGTTCTTTAGTTACTTGACATTCAAATGATGTCTTCACTTGGCATTTCTAGTTCTTTTCATGGCTTTGGGTACTCTTGGCCATTGGAGTAGCTTTGCACCAATAAAAAGAGCATACATGAGAACCCTATTTGGCACGCACACAATGGACAACACACAGACTTTATTAAATAAGAGAGTCAAAATTTACGACCCTTTGCTGGAAACTTTTCTCCAACAAAAAAGGTACTCAATGATAACTAGCCCTTCTGCTGAAACAAACTCTCAAAACGAGTGTTTTTCAGCCTACGAAGTATCATAGTTGCATGCAATCCACAAGACATACAAGGAGAACAATTTTTTGTAAACCTCTTGCTCCAATACCAAATAAAGGACTTGGCATGCTAAATAAGGCTTCTAGATGCTCACACAATAAATTCCAAAAGCATGAGAAACAAAATCAAATAGATAGCACCAATAGAAAAAGCAAACATGAAAACCCCAATTGACACACATAATATTGAATACCGGAGAGTACAAAAATCTTTCACATTTCCATGATCGGAGCTCCAACTGCACCCAACACATAAGAGACTCCAGCTTATAGAATCTCGAGATTAGAACCCTCTATATAGCTTGCCCTCTACATGATCACATTGATGATTCATGGGATATTCACAAAACATGTGCCAAGTGAAACTAATAATTGCTACCTCATAATTAAGACCTAGGGTAACTAGTTCCTAACTAGCATCTTGAGGTCCTCTAATGAATTGGCACCTCAAGCTCCTCAAATATTGATGACTTGTGAATACATTGATTTGGGTCCTTTGCATGATATTTAATGATTAACTTGTCCACAACAATGAAGTTATTATTCCTTACCGTTGGGCAAATTTATTGATTCTAATAAGGGGGCAGCCTACTTGCTACTAGCACATCCAATAAATGCTAACTAAAGGATGGGTGGTGCCCTTCTAGTAGGTTTATTTAACTGTTCTTAGTTTGTGTTTTCCATCAGCACTAACTGAATAGTGTAATTTTTTCTAGCTTTAACCACCCTGAAAGGGTATGGTTATCTTTAACGGAGCCCTTGAACTCCATCAAACTCCCTCAAACGAGCTCCAACTTCCTTGCTTCTGAATGTGGACAAGCAAGGTAACTTGATAGAATTGAACTTGCATCTAAACTGAAGTGTCTGTTCCTCAATAATGGTCGTCAATGTAAGCATTCAGCTAAACATTTTCTTCACCATTCAGTTACTTCCTCTGTTCAAAGCACTGCCGTTTTCTGCAATATAGCCCTACAAGATCACTGAATCACTTCATTTCCTTCAAATCGACCACACTTTTCATTAAGTAAAACCGATATAATTGGCTTGCGGTTCACAACTAGTGAGCTCGAAAGTTGTTCAAAGTTGTCGCGGAAGCGAAACTTTTTCTTCTTCGTATTCGCGAACGATTTTGTGTCTTTGAATTTTCTTTTGGGCGGAAGCTTTTACAGGATCCTAGACACGCGACTACACATCACAGAACACATTCTATTCTAGCAATCAAGACACAGACGGAACGAGACAGGGAGATGCACGAAAATAGAGCGACTGTATTATCAGTTTAGTTTTAGAGCGAGATCGTCAATGTCTCGCTCGTTGGCGGAGTGACACTCTGCTCTTTCGCTGTGTTCTGCTCGTTGGCAAACTTTCATGCACAGCTCTATTGTTTCTAGTATTTTTCTCCCTGCTCTACTTGCTACCTCTATCTCTTTGTCTCTCACATATATCTGTCTATTTTGATTACTTGTTATGATCCAGCGAGGATAGTTTATACCTCCACAGTGTGGAGTTTACAAGATGGCTAAACGTAGAATCACAAGACTAGTTAACGCTAATCAACTAATCAGTTGGTCCCCGTCGTTGCCTCTCGTTTCACCTGGGCGTGAAGTCTACGACTCCAAGTCCGTTGAGCTACCAGCTGGCAGCGCGAAAGATTCCTCTTCGTTTGTTTCGTAATCTCCCGTTTGCTTTCGTTCTTTTCGTTTCTTTCGTAGTCTTTCGTTTTGCGTCCCTTTGCGGTTTGCGGTCCTGGAGGTGTGTTTACGATTCACGAATGATTCGCAAATCGTTCGTGCTTCGAGTCAAGGGACGTCGACTGTCGCGAATTATTCTCGTTCGACCTTCGTTTCTTGTTCGTGTTGCGACAAAGTTGCAGGAGTTCACCATTTCTGACAAAAGCCACAACCCATTGGCCACAAGTGATGACACTTTTTTCATCACTATTGTAATGCAAGCTCTTGTTTTTGACAGGATCTTATCTGTGTGCAGTTATGCTATCAAACAACGTGAGCACAATCCAAGACCAACTTCAGAGAGAAACAAGCAAATCACCTTTCACTGCAACAGAGGGAAATTACTGTATTCAAAAACCACACACCAATATATACATAATGATTTCTCTTTAAGGCAGTCTTGCTTGGCAAGGTTGTCGTCGACGGGACCAAGTCCCGATGTGTGTGCCGTTACGTAGCACATGCATGACACACTGCTCCTAGCGCTTAAACCTGTGTACACAGTCAAGATTAGAAAGTATTGTACCGACATGACGGACTTAAGATTTCAATTCTAACACTCTCCCTAAGTTCCTCAAACTTGTCCTTACTCAAGGGCTTCGTAAGAACATCAACTAAATGATCTACAGTACTACAATGTACAATCTTAACTTCATTACTAAGCACACGTTCACGTACAAAGTGATATTTGATTTCTATGTGCTTAGTTCTTGCATGATAAATAGGATTCTTCACAAGCTGTATGACATTCTGGCTATCACAAAATATAGTACTCCCGGAATCATGCTGAAGTCCAATCTTTGCAAGCAATTATCTTAACCAAACAGCTTCCTGTACAACACTCCCCAACGCTTTATACTCTACTTCTGTGGTTGATAGAGCTACTGTGGTCTGTATCTTGCTGGACCATGAAAAGCAACCATTACCAATGTGAAACACATATCCTGTTGTGGAGCGTCTATCATCCATATTACAGCCCCAATCAACATAGCCTTCAAGTTTCACAAGGTTAGTATCATGGGAGTAAAATAAGCCAAACCTTGAAGTACCTTTCACGTATCTGAGAATACGCTTGGCAGCTTTCCAATGCGACTGCTTTGGCGCATGCATGAACTGACTTACTAGACCCACCGCATAGCAAATGTTAGGTCTTGTGGTGGTCAGATAGATAAGGCTTCCCACTAATGAACGATATTTAGTTGCATCAAAGGAATCACTATCATCATACTTTGAAAGTTTTACGCCAACTTCAATAGGAGTAGATGATACCTTACTATCTTCCATGCGAAACCTTTTGAGTAGTTCGACACCATACTTTGTTTGGGTAAGCGCAATTCCTACATTGCTTTGCCAAACTTCCACACTCAAGCAATAGTGCATTATGTCCAAATCTGTCATGTGAAACTCTCTACATAGATTTGACTTGACTTCCCAACAAGATTCGTCATTGCATTGAGATTATTCTCAAGTTATGAAGTATGAAATAACTTTGAGTAGAAGGACATATTTTAGTCCTTGGACATTATATCTTCCTTTGAAGAAAGCTCACTTGTTCAACAACATAGAGTGTTTGACTTTGAATTCAGCCTGAAAGTTTCAATGGCATCACTCCACTACATGTTCTACTCTACAGAATAATCAACACGAAAAACATTTAGGCAACTGCTGGTCTTGGTCAAATACAGAGTGTCAAAAAAATACAAAGAGGATCAAAGACATAAGAAAATATACTACTTACAGATTTTCCTTAGCATCACATATCCTTATTATGATCTCTCCTAGCATGCCAGCATTTTGAAACTCAAAAAAATAGAAACTATGGTGACAATTTTAGCTGAAGTTCATTTTACTTCAGGAATATGCTTTGAAAATTGGCACTAATGAACTTTCAAACTTTTAAAGAGTTGAACTTGAATGGTATATTTTATCAATCACTAGTCTCCATTCACCTTGCAAAACGTATTTCATGAATGCCTTCCAAATAATCCTTTAAAGGTCCATCATTTTATAGGTGATAATAGTTCCCTCGTGAAGCACAAGATCTTGATTTCTATTTTACTAATGTTCACTGCATTCGTCTTTGTTGAATGATTCCCATCCATTTTAATATCAGTTTGCCTCAACAATTAGTGGCTAATTACTGGAGATCATCATCCATGCTTTACAAAATGGCAATCCAAAGTAGCATGTTAGTCAAGAGACCTGTGAAGGGAAATTTTAAATTGCATACCCTATTAGCTACATGTTTATCTCTGAAGCGAGGTCAACAAGTAAAACATCTCAGAAAAACAAAAATTTCACAAATGCAAGTTATGATTGTCTTTGGTAAGAAAATTAAACTCCTCACAGTTTACATGTTTTGATGACAGTTCAGATTTTGTTTGAGATAAATCTTTACCTTCTAGGAACCTAAGGGATTACCATTTCCAGAAAGAAGACATAACAGAATCAGAAAGAATTTTCAATGTGTAAGAATTGACAACTTTACAGAGGCATGGGTGTGAAGGCATGTAATCTAGATTTTAACTGAATGAACAAGCTCCCAATTCCAATACTCACTGAGTAGGACTCAAACCCCTTCGGATGGATTAAATTTGTGTTGCTTAGTTTCAAGTCATACTTTCCAGTGACCAGATCCATGGCATCCTGAAAAGAAATGAAACAATAAAAAATAATCTCACGTGCAAGATGAATTTGAAAGAAGCAAAAAATACGATAAAACAACATTCACCTCAAAACCATGATGATGTAAGCAAAGCCTTTCAGCATTGAAGAAGAAAATGAAAAACAAAGGTTATATATATGCAAAGCAGCTAATCGCATGAGGTAAAGTCATATAAATAAGTGATATGACTTTTAAGCCTGCAAGCAGTCAATGTATGTAATGAAACCAGATATTTGAATTGGATCGATATCACAAGCAACAATTGGATAGTATGATTGAAGAAGACAGTCAGAAACCTAGACCTTTATGTATGCAGAAGACAAGGACAAGGTGCCATCTACATAGCAATGCTAGAAGTTTTAGGACTGCACACAGCAGCATTCATACTAGGTATTAGAACCAGATTACTTTCAAAAGAAGTGATACAGCCTTATCATTTAACGTTGAGGCTATACGAAATTTCATATTGCACAGTGATAGTTGTAATTTTGATTTGGGGACGTGCCATCTACCTTGACCTTAAGAACAGTAATATTTTTACTTAGCTACCAGCAAAACTAAGCTGCTCAATACTTGCTATTTAATAATCCAACAATCCAAAAGTAGCTTTGCAATAGCCTAGGCTTACTATACCACTAGAACTTACTGTTTCGGAGTACTTGAACGACAAAGTGACAGTTGGCAACCTGTTTTGTCACTCCAGCTTTTCTGCAGTCCTGACAGTTTATGTGCTTCTCCTTCTCCTTCTCCTTCTCTCTCTCTCTCTCTCTCTCTCTCTCTCTCTCTCTCTCTCTCTCTCTCCACCCACGCCATCCCACCCCACCCCTGCTATGCAGCAATTTTTTGTAACTGCTGCACGCCCCGCACCCCCCCCCCCCCCAAACATCTTTTTCTTCTTCTTCTTCTTCTTCATCTTCATCCAACCTACCTCCTTCGCCTGCCCCTCTTTTTCTTATTGTTATTTACGGAGAGAGTTATTACACTCGAATGCTTATGACACGCTTAAGATGTAATTACTCAGTCTTCTTTCTTTCTCTCTCTGTCTCTCTCTCTCTCTCTCTCTCTCCAAACACCTTGAACACACCAGCTTCCTAATGGTGCTAGGAAGGGAATGCAACACCGCTACGTTTCGTCAAGAAAAACCTTATGCACATCCACTAAAAAGAACATTCGCTTGTTTCTCTCACACATTTGCAAAAGATACGCTATTTATTCAGCCAAGATTTGACTTGATTTGACTTTATGAATCATTATGATATCAAGACCCACTTAATCATGATTATAATCTTGGGCCAAGTGGTAGAGCACTTAATGGGACTCGTGCCATGTTGAAACATTCCCTAACCTATTTGGTACCTTCTAGAAAGGAGAATATATAAAATTCCTCAAAATATAATAAGCTGATTAGTTAACTCACAGTCATTCTATAGTTTATTGTTCTGGAGTTATGTGATTTCTTAGTTGGATTCTCATACAGCAGGTTCTTTGAGGGGTCTGCGATCTACTTGTGGATCAGCGTATTTGTGCTTGTATAGGGACCTTACTTGATTGAAAAATCTTACATGAACATTGGCTTGCTGTTGAAATCTCCATCGTCAGTATGCTGACCAAGACTTGTCCATCATATGATATGGCATGTCATGTTTTGTTCTTAACTCTAACACACCTTATGAAGAACTAGAAACTAAAACTTCAAATAAAAATAGCTTCTTATCTTTGGGCATCATTCTGAATCTTCACAAAAACATGAAATATGTGTTAACTCTCTAGGTAATGAAAGCATATGTTTGACAAGATTCGGAAAGTCAACTGAACGGTGTAACAACTTTTGCAGATGGGTAGAATGTAAACTTACTAACCCAATGATATAAACCAAGAATACTGATGGCATAATAAGGAACTTTTGTGCAACTAAGACATGATTCTAGCTTTTTTGAGCCTTCTCATACCTGTTTAAGACCATCATGGAAGTTGTTTAAGTAATATCGTGCAAGGGAGTTATAGCCATCTTGAATGGGACCAAATGTAGTCCGTTTTCCATGTCTGTCCACGTGGATTGCAAAGTATATAAACAAAGAACATGTAAGGATAAGCTCTTACTTCTATGTGATTCTAAGCAATGTAGATCGTGATGCAAGACCAACCTAAAAAACTCCAACAGAATCCACAAAGTGAATTTCTAATGCCAAGGTAACTTCGTTTTCTCAAGCAAATGGTGGTTCTCAGTAGTAGTTGAAGAAAAGCCTCTTGCAACATAAAACTTAAAATAGAAACAAACATGTGAGCTGATTGCGATATCGAAGCTTACCTTACAAAATCACCTTTCAGAGCAGATGTGCCAGAATATTGAATGCTTATGTTATCTCCATGATCTGCCCATACTGAAATCACCAAACCAAGTGATTCATGATACGATCAGTTTGCATGCCAACACTTAAATCACGACAATATGAGCCACTGACAAGCTTTTCTACAGTCCTACAATAAATTGATCTATATTACTTTTCTAAAATGGTGATCCCAGATTATATGGGCACCAAAGAAATAATCCAATCAGCTCAGGCAACAATTAAATATCATGGGAGTTTTGGAATCTGATTAAAAAATTCCACTAGTCATTGTCTAGGGAACATGTACAACCTGCCAATATGTGTTTCATAACAACTTAATATAGACTGCTTAAACTAATATGCCTTACATTGCTTAAACTGCTCGTCGAATGTAGCATGCTGTGTCACAGAATCTGAAGGTCCAAAAAGACCTGCTCGCTGAAGTTGTACTTCCAAAGATTTCCTCCCCAGCAGACTCTGTATTAATGAATCAAATATACTCATCACTAGCTTGATACACTAGCTAATCTGATTGCAAGAGCCATTTCCAATTATCTGACTACTGACATTTAAGTGGGAGTTGAAAATAAAAACTAGTGTGTACCTGACATGCATTAAAAGACGAGTCATGCAGATTTGCAGCTATTTTTGAGTCTGTGGTATCTTCAATAAAAGTTTATCTTCTTCAGCTATCTAGTTGTCTTATGTTAACAAGCAATAGAAGAAAATTGTATTATGTTATTGCAAAAGTGAACTTGAAATCGATCACTCCTTTGTGAAACATGGAATGTTTTCAAGGATGAAGTGGGTCAGAAGAGCAGAGACAGCACCATCATTAGTGAATTCAAAGTAATGATATAAAATTTGCAGAAAGGATCCCTTGTAAGTTATTAGGGATGCTTATTTCAGAAAGAGACTTGATTGATAGTAGGCCCGCAAGACTGTGGGCCGCATGGTCTCTTATTCACAAAAAGAGGCATATTAGATTATCATTGAGTGTGACTTCTCAGATTTTATTACACCAACCTAAGACTTGTGCGAGACAAGGGACAGGTAACATAGATGACAAGATATTATCAGTAGGCTGAGAGGGAGGCTGTAGCAATTGAGGGAGGTGATGAGGCTGAGGATCAGGCAGAATAAAAAGGGGGGCGCAAGTGGGGTGCTTGGGAGAAGGCGACTCAGAAGGTGCACATCAATTCTTCGACAAAGACATGTGCACAGTTTGCAACTGCAACACCTATACACAAAGGCAGGGACAAACCTAGAGGTTCACACAGAGTCACCGACTGTCTACATGTTGAGGCAAGGAAATATTCAAAGGAATGTTATGGAACAAAACGCTTGAATTTTCCATAAGCATTATGAAGCATTCATTTGGCTACAAGTTCAAACTGTAGCACAGCTATACTTCAACACCATGCAATGTATCTAAAGCAGCTCCAAAATCTTGGAGAGGGTAGTAATTTGCCTCTTGATTACCATTCTATGGAGCCTAACTCCATCGACTTGAAAAGCGATGGGAGTTGTAGTTCAGAGAGATGATTTCATAGTGGCTTAAGCAGAGAGAAGCCTTTCTAAGCAAAAACTCATGAAGGAAAAGCAAACCAAAATTTCAAAGGGGATAAAGGACACATATTCTTTGCTGAGTAATTCTTATCCCAAGTTAACAAAGTCCCCACCATTACAAGACATTTCCAATTTCCTCATTTGAAGATAATGCGAAGATTGCATGTCTCAAACTCGGTAACATGTGAAATGTAGCATCTTCAAAGAGATACATTGAGAAAGCTTTATATCAAAGCATAGCCTATATTTACATCCCTTCTAACCGCATTTTACAAAATTGTCAATGTTTCCTTAAAGAAGTGGGTCAAATAAACAGGTAGTGACTACATAGAAGCTTTCCAGTACCTGAGTAACGTTGGTGCGATCAAGACAATCGATACAATTTGTCCTGGCTACACCTTTTTGCTCTTCAACAACTACTCCAGATGGATTCACAAAAAAATATCTGATAAACACAAGTCATACTTATCAAAGCAGATACATAGATCATACGTAGGACTCAAGAACATGATCAAGCTATCTTTTAGGAGAAAAAAGAATAAAACCAGTACCCTTGGTCAGAGAAATCCTCTGCAATTTGATCGTAAAGAGATGTCAAGCGTTCGAAATGTGTATGTCCACAGGTCCTATGAAAGTCAAATGGAACATATCTGTCGAATGATTTAATCAGTACAACCGATAAAGAACAAGCATGGCATACTACTTGGAAAACTAGACAAAAAACAAAGGAATCTAATGGAGCTTACTACAAGAAAATGAAGAATGACAATTGTATGCCTACACGCATGCGACTTTTCTTAAAAGTTCATATCACATAAGAATATTACGCAAGAGAAACCACTTGATTCCATAGTACCTTAAATTTTTGTTTACCAAACTTTGCATTGCACTTCCATATGCCAAACTAAGGACAGCCTCGCTTCCTTGCTGCAATACATACTAAGCAGATTAGAGTGATAGAAATAACATAACAAGTTTCAAATAGCCAGAACTGCTTATTAGTAACAATATGTGCTAGAGTTGAATTAGGTGATAGCTGTGCTCTCAATGAAGTACTCTCTCCATTGATCTCTTGAGGTACTGAACGTTAATTTAGCATGAGGTTTGATTTCTCATACATGTTGGTCAAAATCATCATGTGATGTCTATGCTCAAGTAAAGCTTCATTCAAGCTTAGACACCAAAACTTAACCATAGAGTACTACACGCATCTAGTTATCCACATAATGTGCCTTCAACAAAAAATTGCCTTTCAGGCTAGTGTTCCTATCCTGCTACCTGAACTTTGAACATGCAATGCCATGTTAAAAGTTCAAAAAAAATCAAATTCACATTGAAGGTACTATTGCCTATGGACATGATCATTTGATCTTCCACAGTGTGATTTTACACAAGCATGTGTAATAATTGGTAATTGATAGCATTTTCCAGCTGGTTCTTTGGTGGTGCAAGTAACAATACAACCTTTCAGTAGCTCAATATATGAAAGCATAATTTCTAAAAAAATAAATTGCAACTTTTTTCCATATTAGTACTAAGTTACTAACAACAGTCATCCGAAACTAATGAGAGGTTCCACATTTTAGCTTATGATCGTCAATGTAATTTTCATGCATTTTGTTGGAGTACCCATTTTGGAATGTCTTCATTGTATAGCAGTTTGCTTATGAGTAACGATATCTTCAGGAAACATTCAAATAACATATTAACCTTATCTTAGTTACACAGACACCTCTAGCTCTTAGAAGAAAGTGTTACTAATTTTTTTTTTATAAAAACATCATCAAAATGGCCTCCTAAATGCCTCAGCATTCAAAACTACAAACTAGAAATGCCATTCTTGTTGTAAATGCGGCTTGGGAGCTTCAGACTGCTCCCAAAAGCCTCATCTGGATGACACTCCTAATCCTTGAGTATGGCTAACCCTTTAACCTATAGATGAGCTAGCACATAGTTGTAATATGACTGGGCCTCCAACTTGTGGATGAGCAAGTTACTTCATTGTCGTAGTCAAGCAACCTCCAAAGCTCAAGTCAGGGCCATTATAGCTCCTAGTGCTCATTGCTAAAGAGCCTCTAACTGAAACTATGTTGGTCTTCTTGTTCTAGCAGAAAAGTGTGGAGCACCAAATCAACACATTGTTTCTTGACAAACTGGAGGTTCCAAATCCCAACATATATATGATGGGAGACAAGCAACGAGAAAATTGGCAATGCCATGTCCCAGCCCCCCTTACCAACATGTGTTAGGCCCTATGTCCAGCTCATGTTGTTGATTCCAATAAGTGTCGATCTAAATGTATCTTCTCATGATTGATGTATAAAGATTAGTGCATTGGGGCCCATCACCATTCTTGTTTCACCTCCGTGCTAGGTCGATGTTGAAGGACCAATTGAGGCCTTTTAAGTAGCATTAAGCACAGGATCACCCTTATGGGCGCCTAGCTTGCAACTATGCAAGCTAGTTGGATTGGCTCCCACTTTGTTTTTTGAAATTGTCGATTGACATGTTGGCTTGGTTGGTTATGGAAAAGACTAATGTTTTATTGTACCTTTCGAATCGCCTTTTCGAACCGCGTTTGAGTCGGGAAAGAATCGGCTTCTCAAAATTCGAACCGACAAATCGGTTTCCGGGATCCCCCCCCCCCCTTTCCCTTAGTTTCTACCCTTCGATTATGTCAAAAAACAAGTGCTTTCTTAGTGTTAATGGGTAACATGTAGATTATAATTCGTTATTAATCGATAGTGAAATTTGAATCCTGACATGCAACTCCTGAGTCTTGTTACCTAACAATACCAGTCACTTGTAGTTTAGGGTTCTTGATCCATTTGTTGCCCGCAGTTTCAGCTATGATCTATCTAATATCATTTGTGACATAAGCTAATAACTACCAACTTCCATACATGACTAGAAAGATTGATCATTGTTACTCGTCACTCAAAACATTAATGTCCCACCATACATATCACAATGTACAATGACACACTCGAAAAACTCTCAAGGTGCTCTCTCTCTCTCTCTCTCTCTCTCTCTCTCTCTCTCTCTCTCTCTCTCTCTCTCTCTCTCTCTCTCTGGAAAATGCCAAAAAAATGGTTTGAACCGCGGTTCAACACAACTATGTGTTGGATAGTTTGCTCGAATGGTTTAGGGCTACCAGTGTGAATCTCATGCTAGCATGGTGCCAAGGTGATTTCTATTGTGCTTATGTTATATAATTAAGTCAGGTTAATCTTCCAAGAAAGGTTGTTCCATGGAGTTGGTACTTGTTGACATGTTGGGTTAGGCAAAATGAAGGTGACGTACGCTTACGAGAACTACCAACAAACAAGAGAATTGGATTCACAAGTCCACTTTGGCCTCATTTGTCCTTTTGTGCTAGGCCATTGAAGTGTGATTGTGCTTACACCCCTTGTTAGCACATTGCCTCATGAATTGCCTACGTTTTGGAAGCCACCCCAAATGGGTAAACCTGTGTTTACGCTCTCATAAGTAGCAGCTTGTGCAACCCCACACCCCACCATAGTTTGAACCTTGGTGGGGTGTGAGGTTGTTCAATTAGTTGCACCAAGGGTCTATTGATAACAAAGACGTTGTTGAACATGAGTGTAAAAAACACAAGTAGTCCTTTAACAGTGCAAGTTAGATGCCAATCATTCAATTTTGTAGTACAAAGGACTTGATGAGACCATGTACTGCCTGATCAAGTGTAGACACAGTTAATCCTTGGGTTTGCGAGTTGTCAACCAAGGTGGCTGAGCGCTACAAAGTCAATGTGTTGCTAGACAGTGAAAGCATGGGCATGTTTTCCCAAATGGGTCTCTTGGGTGGGTTTCCCAGGCACACTGGTGTACAACTAGGTAAAAATCCTGGAACACATAGAAATTAAAGTTTGGAATCCTTCTATAGCATTGCTTGGTTGCCTAATTGAATTTTCTATTGGTGAGTCTTGAACTTCCTTTGCCTAGTTTGTATGTCTTCTGCAGCTGAAGTCTAAGGCTTCAAGAAGGATCTATCATTTGGATGCAGACCAACTAATGAAAATCATAACATAGTAACAGGGATTGTTTCTTTGAAAGTTTCCAGATTTTCAATTGGGGCACTAACACAGCTTCATGGAGGATCATCTTCGAAGTGTTTGGTCATTGCCATGAGGATGCAATCATGGAATCAAAACATAACCTCATCGAGGTGGCAACAACCAATGGAATATGTGAAAAAAAAAGGCCACCTTCACCAAAGGTCGAGCTCTCAAGAGAAAGCTAGGATCTTTCTCAAGTATCTCCCACTGAAAATACAAATGTGCTAGAATTCCTTTGTAGGTTCACAAGATGCTGAAAAACCATCTACTGCAAAACTCTAGTCCAAAGCTCATTCCCACATGCCTTTCTTGGTGCTTGAAGCTAGGGTGCAGTTGATAAAGGTGGGCAAACCCAAGGGAAACTAGTTCTATATAGGTTCAGCATGTTGGCACAACAAAAGAGAGGACCTCACATATGCCTCTCCAATCACTCAAATAGAAATCAAAGCCAAAAGCAAAGTGTTGGTGCTTGGGAAAGGCCATTGAGTTGTAGAGTCTAGAGAAAACAAAGGGGTTCCAACTAGAGGAATGTCTTCAACGATGGCAGTACGAAGATACAATAGAAAACAAACCAGCTAAACAAAAGTTCGGTGTGTGCATGACAAAAGCTAACACCTAAAACAAAATGCTAAATGATTCTTGGATGGGGTGTGATCAAGCTAAGGACAAAGTGGTTGTTGTCTATCAAGGAAAGGCATCAAATGGACCAATCTGCAAAGTGAAGCTATATATGAAGCTCAAGGAGCTCATTACAATCTGAGACAATAGAGATAAATCTGAAGGTTAAGGAGCTAAAAACAAAGTTGTCTAAAACGGAAAAATCAAAAGCTTAGGGAGGTCACTACCTAATGTTCCAAGAAACGATGCACTCAAAGCTTGGAGAACTCAACTAAGAAGTTGCACTACAAAGACATTCTGAAGCTCAAGGAGCTATTATGCAAAAAAGGTGAATCTTAAACTCAAGGAGCTCAACAGGAAGCTTGGATCTAGAGCTCAAAGAGTTGAATTTCCACTATGCACAAAAAAACAAAACTTGAACTACGAAGTTCCAAAAAGAAATCGAGTTAGAAAGCAACAAATTAAACGCTCACACAAGCAAACATGTAATAAAGGTACATCTCAAACTACGAAGGGGCTTCAACCTTTTTTGTCCATGCAAATAAATACCTAGGTTTTACGTAAGTGAATTCCTATCTAAACTTTTCTTGTGCTAAAATAGCCTAGAGTTGTGTGGTGTAATAAAAAAGGTCCATGATTTTAACTTGGACCTAATAGCTTAGGGCTTTGTATTTTGTTAACAAGGTTGATGAATTGAGCCCTTGCTTAAGATTATAACATAGTGGTCTAACGAGGACATCGTCTTTCTCAAAGGTGCTATCGAGCTAGCTTGGGAGCTCCAAAATGCTCCCAAAGGACTCAATTTCATGGCACTCCCATTCCCAAAGCAAGAACATAACTAAGCCTCCAACCTATGGATAAGCTAACACATTAGATCTAGT
Organism: Diphasiastrum complanatum; assembly: GCA_029204225.1. NCBI lineage: Eukaryota > Viridiplantae > Streptophyta > Lycopodiopsida > Lycopodiales > Lycopodiaceae > Diphasiastrum > Diphasiastrum complanatum. The sequence continues at coordinate 48,205,797 of CM055106.1, forward strand.
CTACTGAGCCTTTGATGACCTATGGATGAGCCAGTCACTTAGCTATCATGATAGAGCTGGCTCTAGTGCTTGATTTTAGACCATGATGGCTCTTGGAGCTCTTTGCTCAGGAATTTTAGATTGAATACTCGGTTGGTTTTCTATTCTAGTACAAAATCATGAACTACAAAATCAACATTGTGTCTGAATCGAGTGGAGGTACTGAATCCCAACAAAGAGGAGACAAGCAATCAGAAAGCTAGTAGCTATAGAGGCTCATGATAAAAGCCTAGAAATCAACCAATCTCTATCTGAATGCACCTTCTTGATTTGCCACTTTTCTCTCCAAAGAAAATGCAAGCTTAAAGGAGGAACTCTAACGTCATATACATATATTCATGTAATTAACTAAAATCTCTTATTCCAACCTATAGCTTGGGCTCACTTTTTCTCAACAGAGAGTCTTAGCCCCCCTGCAATAAACAAAGCCATAAACATTCAGATCATCCTTGAATGTAACCGTGGCATTGAAACATGAATAGAAGAGTTCACGATGTTTGATTTTCCATGCTTCAGCAAACAGTTTTGGGTTCAGTTACAAGATAATGGTGATTTTGAAGTGGAGAGGGTTTATTGAGTAACAGCACATCTGATCTTAGGGTTTTCTCCTCACATAAAGAGAAGGTGTGAAGCCTTTCAACATTGCTTTCAGAATCCTTGATGTGCAACATCTCAAAGTACACCTTATTATGCCAGCAAGATGATTCAAAAAATTTGAGTCAAGAGCCGGGGGCTAACATGTGTATAAAGGCTAAGCATTGGAACAAGCACAAATGATAAAACCACAAAAAACTAAAAAATGATATGCTTTTTGCAAGAGATGCTCCTTGGAGCTTTTTAGGGCTTTGAACAGGTACCTGGTTTATTAAATCAAGGGCTAGAACTGAGCCATATCTTTGAGAAAGATCTTGAAAGTGACGTTGTACCACTTTTGGCTGCATATTCACAAGTTTTCCATCTTTATTACACAAACTTTAAGGCAAATAACTGCATGCCTGAGAAAGGCTTGAAGTTTAAAGCCAAGAAAAAGAAGTACAGCAGAAAACTGAAAGACCAGTCATGAGTACAAATATATTATAATAACTGGGATTGCAATAAAGCACAGCAAGCTTGTTATCATGTTGTCTAGCTCAACAAGAAGGAGCTTTCTTATTGACCAGACATATTGTTCCCACTATCAACCCTCAATAGCCAAAAACAAGAAGTAAAAGCTCTCCAGCTCCATACTGTCTCTTCGAGATCAATTGCTCTCATCTTAGGTTTATAGGTGAGGTCCACGATCTGCTCCCAAATAACAGGAATAGAGCCTCGTACCTGTATCCAATACTAATATTGTTAAAACTTTAAACTTTTTTGTAGCAGTTGGATCAGTGGTACCAAAGGATGGTAACAAGCTATCACTTGTCTGACCTGAACATATGATGCCAAGTAACCATCCACTTCAAGTATCTGCTCTGTTTCAACAAAATTAGCAACAGACCCTTCTAAGTCTGCTCCTCTTCTCCACATCCGTGTACCTGACAAGTCAATTGAACAAGCACGTACACAACAGTTTTCTATATAAATGGGTTTGCTATTATAAGAACTATGCTATATATTCCTCTCTGCAAAATTGAACATCCATTACATTCCACGCTGCAAGGAAACATGATGCTCTATGAACATTAGAATGTCGTGCCACCAAATCATTTCACTCACCAACACGACGCATGCAGCGTCGTGAGACCAAAGTAACTGATACAAGTTTTTCTCTTAGCAGCACCTGAATTTTTTGAAAGCGTAACAATCTATTAAGGTCCAACTGATTTTCTGTATTGCATGAATCCAATTGATACCTTCAGAATGTAGTCACAAAGTTTCCATTTCAGGAAAATTTTGAGTTTTGTGAAGCTTGAGCCCTTTAGAAAAACTGCTAAGCTGTGCAAATTTTACTTCAAATTGCAAAAATGATCCCATTGAGAACCAAAGCACAACAAATTATTCATTATAAAAGATTATGCAGCATGATTTTGACTGCGCTGTGCAAGAAACTACTTAAAACTGGTAAGAGCCAAAAATGTTAAAAATTATTTTGACTTGTGCTACAAATCACAATGCAAAACCAAAAATTCTGGGGAAGCTTCATGAAAGGATATTCCCTTGAAATACTGGAAGGAGGTACGAATCCAGCTGCACCAAAACATTGTTGCAAAGACGTATCTATGAGACGCAGTATCTAACAATGTTGATACAACCTATGTATACTCAGAGACCAAGACTTATTGTACTTCGCTTGAACTGAAGCCTCTATCCATATCAAGCAACTAGATCTAGAATCTGAATTGACTAAGATATACCTTGCGTTCAATCAGCTCCCCCAACATATAGTAATTCCACAAAAACCTAGCATCAGCCTAGAGAAGATGTATTAGGAACGTAGTCAGAGTGTAGTAGATGAACAATCAATTATAATGATACATGCTTCAAAAAGACCTGTTCCTAGGAGTGCTACCGATATCACACACTACAACAATTCCTTCGAATATAAAACCTAGAATCAATAAGCTCCCACCTGTTTCCACAAAGGAAGTGTGATTTGAGAATTATCCAGCTTTTGCATTCTTTGGGCACTACAAAATATCAAGAATATCAAACAATACACTTGTGGTCACCACCATCCGTTTAATCTAAAGACTTGAACGCACCTCTCTATCTGTATTAGCTTTATAACCTAAACCACGGATACAAAAAACAATAAGAGCTATAAATACGTATCTCTCAAAGGTGCTGTGCACCTAGATCTGTTAAAACACTGACGACTTCAATATTCTCCAAGCAAGTACCTGAGAGTCAAATCAACTCCATACGAGAAGTACAACCCTGGGGTGGTTTCCACAGTTCTCAGCAATCTCGTAAAGTAAGCCTCGTCCCTTCTCTGAATCGGCATCATGACAGGATCTATCAGTTAGACTAAAGACTTACCTTAACCTTCAGAGGATAAAGTCAGAAAAAATGGCAAAGAATAGATATGCTACCACCTCTTTGGGATTCAGGGCCTTTGATGTTGAATTGCAACTAAAAAATTTCATCGATGAGGCTCGATATACAGGATGTCCATGATACGTGCCAACACTCATCCTACCAGTGACCACCAGAACATAAGTTCCTGCATGCCAATGATATAAAAATTTCATAAAGCAAACAACAAGCAATACATGGTTGTCACGGTTCACCATAATGTAGTACATGTATGCAACAACTGTACCACTTCAATGAAAAACTAGTTAGCCAATCACACTATAGGGAGAGGGAGAATAGTCACAATACAGCTCAAGGCCATAAATTGGTGTAAGTTGTGAATCAGTAATAGAAACTTCTGTAGAAGATTTCTGGCCTTTCTATTTCTACTAAGCATCTTAAAATGTGAAGGATTTTTCAAAGAACCGCAAACTTCTTATTTTAACATTGATACTATCAGCTTGAATTTTAAAAACAGAAAATGGCTTTCCCAGCTACAAATATATTAATTTACAAAGATATGAATTTATTGTCATATAGTAACAGACAATGTTATAAACAACTATGTCTTTAAGGTTATTAACATAACTTGTTGCAATGCCTGCATAGTCCAATGAAGGTCTTGATCTAAAAATGGAGATAAACTATTCAAGTGAATACTTTCTTCCAATTTTTTTCCCAGTTACAACTTGCACGCAAGCATCTGATGCTTCAACACCTGAAGAAAAATAGGCTAGAAACACAAGTTGGATCTAAACTGAATAATGAATACCTGCAAGCAGCCTGAGAACTCCCACTATACCAAAAATTGGGGTTGTCTTTGGATGCTGATCTCCATCAGAAACTGGTAAATCACCTGCATGTTTGCTAAAGCTCTTGAATGGGCTAGCTTGGCAGAAAGCAGGTTTATTGAACTTATACACCAGGAAACCAACAAGCTTATTACAGAATCTAGAATTTGGAAGTTTATTTACGATATTACTGTAAAAGGGGGAAATGGCAAGACATTGAGTTAGAGAAATTATTTCCATCAAAGGGGAGCAAACGTAAATAAATACACCTGAAAAAAAGAGCTCAGGGTTGCCTTGGATGCCTGAGCTAAACGTTGGTTCTTTCTGAGCATACAAATGCATTTAGACTGACAAGACAGCACTCCACAGAGAAGAAAAATTCAATAGAATTCACAACAGGGTTATAGATTCAAAAGATCCAAAGTGTGTGTATTTCAAAATATTTAGACATATCCTGATTGACAATATTGCTTGTAAGCCTGAGCGCCCTCAGATTATCCCAAGTCACAATCATGAGGCAGCTCTAAGCTTCCACGAACGTCATTACCCACCCATTATGTTACATGACTTCTATACTCATCACATCCTGCTCAAAAACAGAGCCTGACATGCCACCCGTCTTATCGTGGCTCACAACTTGTCTTGTAAATTGAGCTAACTCCAGCTTATGGCTCAATAACATATCAACCTTTTATGCTACGAGAGAGCCTTTAACTTGATGGAAGCCTGGATTTCCCTATATTACAGCCTTCTCATCTTGGAAAAAATTCTGCCCTCAAAATTTCCCCTGCACACAGTTCAACATGCCCTTCCAGAGGCATTTTCAAAAGTAACCCTGTGTGTTCTTATCATACGTCTTGCTCAACCACATGTGATGTTAGGCCCCAGTTGTGGTACCCCAAAAGGACCAAAGACCAAGTTGGTCAGGTGACCGCCAGTCACGAGGCACAACCCACAAAAGTGAGTAGGTGACTGCCGGTAGAGGGCATGACGGGGGCATAACATGTGATTTGCGTCATGGCATCCAGATCCTCCATATGCGTTTCTTGTATTTTGGAGACCCAAACCTCATGTATTTCTAAATCATTGTAGCTTAGCAAGACCAGATTCAAGAAAGGGTATCAACAACCATGTTGTCCCTGCCTTTTGTGTAGCCGTAGGTTTGCACAGATTTTAACCATCTTCGCTGCTTCAAAAAAACAGAGACTTCAATTTGAAAGTACTTCAAAGTTTGATGAGGTTTGATTATAAGGTAACTATTGTAAAGATAGAGATACCACTTCTTGATCAAGGATTTAACATGAATTGTTGCTAACATCCCCTTATCATGGATGACATATAGCATCTCTTTACCATTCTATTTTTTGCTTTGGTCTGCAATTACCCCTTGAGCATATTTCAATACAACACCAATACTCGATTACCCCTTCCACAGGCATCAATTTCTAATGTAAAAATTTGCACAAATCCAAACGCTTAGCAATGGAGAAGAAGAAAGAGCTCCCTTTGGATCGTCAAATGCAATCTAAGCTTTCTCATCCCACCCGGAAGTGTCCTTCTTCAGCAACTTGGTTTGTATTGCTACTTTTTGCCTTGATGAATTTCATGTGAAATGAAGCTAACTTAGTAAATCCTCTTAATTGGGTCACGGGTTTAGGTCGGGCCAATTCTTTATTTGCTCTCACCTTGCTAGGATCTACTTCAATCATTTTTGAGCTGATGATATGGCCTAAACACGACTTTCTCAACCATAAATGTGCACTTCAACTTCGCAAGGAATTGGTGAATTCTCAAAGCGTTCAACACCTACTCAACATGCTGAAGATGCTCATCCTTTAGTTTACTAAAAATCAAAATATCATCAAAGAAAATCATTCAATGTTGAAAAATTACAGATGCAATAGAGAAGCTGATTGGGATAACTCAAAATTTATGCAACCACTCTACCAATCCTAAATAAGGATTTGTGGTCATCGTCTTTCTTGATTCCGATCCGATGATATTCTTACCTTGAATTGATTTTTAAGAAGATGGGCTCCTTTCAGCTTGTCTAGAAGATCATCCACTCTAGGAAATAGGAATCTGCTTTTGATAGTCGCTTTGTTCAAAACCCTATTGTCAATATACAACACGTACAAGATCCATCTTTCTCGTCAGCTAGGAGAACTAGTGAAGCAAATGTTGATCGACAATGAGTGATGAAATTCTGATGCAAAACCCCCAACTTGCTAGGCCACTTCTTCATTGTCCACTCTGGATAGCCTGTAAGAAGCCCAATTGATTGGCTAGGTGTCATCTCTAGCAGTACCCCATCAGGGTATTATCCTAGACATAACATCAATATATGGATATATCGATAGCTTTACAGAGTTAAACTCGACCATATTCTTCTTCAACAAAACTTGAACATGGAAGTATATTGAGAATGTTATCCACTTTTCACATCATTTGAAGAATTCTATAGCTTAATCAATAGATTTGCCGGAGACCAGATACTATTACATTGATAATCCCCCCAACAGAATTTGTCTGACTGTCAACTTAGAGAAGTTCTTGAACTGCTTAACTGCCATCCTATATCAGCTCAGAAAATGAGATGGTGTGCAAAATTCTTGAAACCTTAGAAAGTCAAAGCAAAATGCAATATGATTAGTAACAGTGTGTGAAAGAAAAACTATTTTTACCTGTATTGTTAGCAAGTACTCATGCGACATGTACTATGATTAGCTTTGTTGTATAAAAGAAAAACTATTGGCTTAAAACATTCTCATTTCAGTTACAGCAAAAAACCTTGACAGGGGAAAAGCATCATACCAATCGTACGGATATCTCCATCTGCACGAGACACAGATAAAAGCTCATGTGGTTCACCATCTAATGGTTCAAAGACGAATTGTTCTTTGAACTCCCAAAGACGCATCCGGTCACAAAGTCTATATTTCTGAGGTGATTCCGCCATTTTTGCCTCCAGAGTTTATTGCAAATTCGAGTGGACCAGTGAAATCATTAAATAGACCAACTTGTAATGCTTTCAAACTTTCATATCGATCTTGGAAAACCTTCAGCTATGTGGATCACCTTCTTATAATCATCTGATAAATGTTATCGACAAAATGCAAAATAGTGAGCTACCAATGTAAAGTTACGAAATCTAGACAAAAACAAAAGGGAACCACAGGAAGCCAAAAAGAACCACAGAAAGCAATCAACCAAACTTGTATAAACTTCTCCTGAATAACCTGCCGTTGACGTTATTTTGACAATTCGCTCATTTTTAAGGAAGGAAATCTAATTATGAAACCGTATGCTCAAAAACTAAAAAGAGCAACAACATTAGTAGAGCCTTCCTAGATGGTGCATCCAGACTCAGCAATCATGACGAGGCATTCAAATAGTCGGACTTTAAGCTGAACGGTAGCTTTCTATTTGCAGAATCGTGTCAGCCACAGTGAAATTCTGGAACATAATGGACTAGATATCCAGCTTTCAAACAACTCTCAGTTGCCTCTAGTAGAGAGATAATGTGAGAGCATAAGATCAGAAATTCACATTGTGCTTCCAAAACAGAAAAATAAATCACTAGCCTGTTGCACACGCCCATCAAATAGCTAATTTGTGAGTCAAACGTAAACATCAAATTTTTCAAAATTTGTATCGTCTGCACATCTATATCTGGCCACGTTTTTTTTTTTCACAATGTCTTTTCCCACAGGTTATTGATATCAAAACTCGCATATGAACTAGGAGCTTTGTTACTGATTCTAACAGCTCTAGTAGAATTACTGCCTTCGTTCACAAAGATATCCTACTAGAAGTCAAAATCGCATAGAAGGAAATTGTCGAACAATTTCGCCTGAATGTGTACGGCATATATGAGGAGAGGACTGCTACCAACCAATGAAGTTAATGTCAGCGGCGTATAATGCAGATTCACGGGATAGAAAAGTAACGCTGAATCGATTCTATGATACAGACATGTTTAAAATTTAGTTATTAAAAATCAAATCTATTTTCGTCTAGCAAAATAAACCTTTACTGCATGTTTCAAGTCGAGCAATTAGAATTGCATATCGTTTAGCAGAATAAATCTTGACCACAGATATGTTTTAAGTCGAGTTATCAATGTTGCAAATCTATTATCGTGTAGCAAAATAAACCTCGACTACAGACATGTGTTTAAAGTCGAGTTATGAAAATTGCACATTTATGCAAAGTAAACCATCATCACGGACACGTTTAATTCGAGTTATTTATAATGCAAATCTATTATCGTTTAGCAAAATAAACCTTGAGGATCTGTAAATTCGTGGTGGCATAGGCGACACCTCCAAAACAGCTTCAGGTTTATTGTCCGACAAAGAAAGCGAATCCGCGAGCTTGGATCTTGATTATCTGCAGCAATGTAGTCAGCAACCCTATTTTGCTGCTCCAAATGCCAAATCTGGCAGAAGTCAATAATGTTATTAGCCTAATATCATCATCCCATAGATCAGCGCCGAAGGTTCAAGAACTGATCAATGCGTGTATGATGAAATGTTGAAAAGATCTCAAAGATTAGCGAACAATTGCAGATGCAGACGTCCCGAAAGGAAATGGCGATGGCGATGGCGATGGCGATGGAGCGAGGGAGGGAGAACGAAACAGAAGCTGCAATGCAGCAGCCTCTCTCGCATTCACATTCAGCGATCACAAGCAGAAGAAAGGGACTTTTAAGGGCCTTAATGGCACTGCATACTCTCGCCCCGCACGCTTGGATGCTCGCCACCATCACATTTGACACGTGTACATTTTTAGACGGTCTATTTCTAATCGTGGCAGGATCTGGATGATTCTTGGAATATCCAATGGGTAGTGGGATTAAATTGGCCTTGGGCCTTGACATACTGTCGTGCCATGGGGATGGACCTAAGGTCATACATATACTCTCCCTGGTGATTGGCTTGTAGGAGTCATGTTTTGATTTTAATAAGGTATGTACCAAATCTAAGGGTGGAGATGATCAATGGTGAAAGAGATATGGGCTGGTATTGACGGAGTGTCAAGGCATTTTATATGTCGGCGCTCAACTTGGCCCCAACAGATATTAGACATAATCAACAAATGAGAGAGTAACATGTCAAAAGAGCTATATTACAATGTATAATGTTTTTGCTCTTAACAAATGAGAGTGCAACATTAGCCAAAGTTTGCATTTGTCAAACTATGGTGATGCATCCTTTCATGCATTTTCTTATATGGCAATGCCTACACCCTCACGCAAAGCTCAGGTCTAGACCAAGAGCTGCACTTCCATCCATTATAAAGACCATATAGTAACTTTGCAAATATAATCAGTAGGTGGATCTGCCTCAAATCCATCTACAATGAAAATTTCAGGCCAATCAAAACAAATAAATTATCAAAGAAACATTGGGACCAACGGGCTAAAATCACACCATTAGCCAGCTGAATTGATCTGATCCCAACAGATCTAGATTGCTTTCTTCACATCTATCAAGATCCAGTATCCCTGGACTTATATATAATCAAATGTATGTTAGATTAGAATACCTTGCCAAGGGACTTGGCATTGCGATGATCATCATCACATAATCAATGTTCGGAGGGTTTTCATTGATGTGACACTCTCTCATTCATTGAGAGGACATATGCTACACCAAGTAGTTTCAGCTCTTCTTAAAAGAGTGAGGTGTCATCTCTCCATTCGTCGATTATGTAATGTATTAGGCTTGTACCATACCTCATCACTTTCGTGGCCCGAGCTTTGCTATAGGCTGATATTCAACAGCTCCCATGCAATACATGGTTTGTAATTGATCGTATAAGGTTTCTTGTTGACTTGGCATTTGTCGGTTGGCTCTTAGCACAATTGTCACCAGCCAATAACCTACAACCTGCCCATTCCTAATTGTGAAGAGGACAGATACAATGACATACCTCACAAGAAAAGAACAATTACAAGTGCCTACCTCATGAAGTGTCAGGGAATGGGAGATCGAGCACGAAGGATCGGTCCGGGTCCCAAACAATTGAATCGAGGCGATCCTACTACTACTACGCGAAGGCAGCGTCCGACGGATCCCTCGGTACGTGCACTACTATTAACAATAGGTGAACACAAGATTAAGTTAGAGTTTAAATGCGCGGTTGTTTACGGAAGCATAAGAGCAGACAATCAAACAAAGCAGTAAGAATGTTAGACAAGAAGACGTAGTAGCTTGAACATACAATACTGACAAGGACTCTAAACGCAATAAAGACAGTGCTTGAGTCAGATTAGTGTATGGAAATACATGTCAGTTTGATGCTATGAGCACAAGACAATAGCGGACGAAACTGCGTGCTCAAGAAGCTACTCCGCTCTGTAAACTCTATGAGCCTCTTACTGACAATCAGTCTGAAGAAAGAATCGATGCATGAAAGCATCTATAATGTCTATCTCGTTAAATGTTGTTACGTTGCATTACAATAGTTATCTATATACAATTTACATTTGTGCATATGAGTGTACAATGAGATGGCGTGGATCCGTTGTGTCGTTTGGAGGAGCTCATGGCGGCTGTTGTCATTGTCAAGCTAGTTGCACAGTACAGGAAGTGAGCGTGAAAAGACTTCGACTATTAGGACGTCGAGCGAGTTCCTGACATGGCCAAATGAGTTGGAGTAGTTGATAAGTCGATATGTCGGACAAGTCGCGTAAGTTGATATGTCGGATGAGTCGACAAGTCAGACTCCTTGATATGTCGGCCAAGTCAAGCTTTCCCGATATGTTGGCCTCCTCGATTAGTCATCTTTCTCTTGCCTGTCTTTACTAATAGAGTTGTGCAATGCATGTAAATTTGCAGCGTTATGAATGGAACTAGATTAACATGGGATTTAGTAAAGTAGAGGAGATACATCCAACACCCCCCGTTAATCTGGATCCATGAATGCCTTGATCTTCAGACTAAGCAAATGCACAAAATTTGTTGTGTGCATCAATGTTCGATGCCTCGGTGAACACATCTGCAACCATGTTCTGCGTTCAACAGTACGTTAATCTTACCTCTCTATCGAGAATCTTGCCCCTAAATGATATCGAATCTCAATGTGCTTACTCCTAGAGTGAGATCTAGGGTTGGCCAAAAAGACAATGGCACTCTGATTAATATAGAATATAGTTGTCGGGGTGTACTGATTTTTCTGTTGAAGAAAAAGCAATAGATATTTGCTTACGGCTGTTCCAAGATATAAGATCGTCATTGAGAAAAAATGTAAATCCAGATGTGGATTTACAAATATCTACATCTCCTCCCCAGCTTGCATCATAATATCCACTGATTCGATGGAGATTGTCGTTGTCGACTTCTCCATAGCATATGCAATGGTTTGTAGTAGCTCGAATGTATCTCATAACTCTTATAAGAGCCTTCCAATGGGTGATGCCAGGATTAGCCATGAATTGGCTGAGTGAGCTGACTACAAAAGAAATATCAGGTCTTGTACATACATGAGAGATCCAAGTATCGATCGATAAGGATATTCTCTCATCTGCTCCTCTTCCTACTTGGTCGGGGACATTGGTCCTTCGACAATCGCAGGCCTGGATCCATCGGTGAGTAAGCTAATTTACAATTGATCAGATTATATCTGATGAGGGTATTGTGAAGATACCTTTGATGAGTGATATAGATCAGTCGTCTCGCTCTGTCTCTGTGGATTTGAATGCCCAGACAATAGTGAGCTTCGCCCAAATTGGTCATGTCAAATTAAGGAGAGACGGTTGTCGTGGAAGCTAAAAACACTGTTCAATTTCGCGAAAGCAAAACTGTTTTTTTTTTTTTTTTTGTCTTCGTATTTGCGAACGATTCTGTGTCTTTGAATTTTCTTTTGTGCGGAAGCTTCACAAGATCCTAGACACGCGACTGCACATCACAGAACACATTCTATTCTAGCAATCGAGACACACAGCACATGACAAGGAGATGCACGAAAATGGAACAATTGTGTTATCAGTTTAATTTTTAGAGCGAGGTCATAAGTGTCTCGCTCGTTGGCGGAATGACACTCTGCTCTTTCGTTGTGTTCTGCTCGTTAGCAGACTTTCATGCACAGCTCTATTATTTCTAGTATTTTTCTTTTCTGCTCTACTTGCTACCTCTCTCTCTATCTCTTATAGAAAAAATTATGTCTATTCTCTTTTTCTACGTTTTTGATCCAGAGAGGATAGTTTATACTTCCACAGTGTGGAGTTTACAAGATGGCTAAATGTAGAAATCACAAGACTAGTTAACGCTAATTAACTAATCAGTTAGTCTCCGTCGTTGCCTCTCGTTTTGCCTGGGCATGCAGTCTACAACTCCAAGCTCGTTGAGCTGCCAGCTGGCAGCGCAAAACATTCCTCTTCGTTTGTTTCGTAATCTCCCATTTGCTTTCGTTCTTTTCTTTTTGTTCCTAGTCTTTCGTTTTGCATCCCTTTGCGGTTTGCGGTTTGCGGTGGAGGTGTGTTTACGATTCACGAATGATTTGCGAATCGTTCGTGCTTTGAGTCAAGGAACATTGACAGCCGCAAATTGTTCTCGTTCGACCTTCGTTTCTTGTTCGTGCTGCGACAAAGTTGCAGGAGTTCACCATTTCTGATACTCCCTCTTGAACCTTGCAGCTTTGTTCGTTTAATCCAATTGCCTTTCTTTTCTTGGCAAAAAGTGGCTTGTCGAGCGGTTTCGTGAGTAGATCTGCAATCATGTCTTCAGATTTTATATACTGGACCTGGAGCTCTCCTTTCAAGATCAAATCTTGAATGTGATGGTACTTTAGAGGTATGTGTTTTGTCTTGGAATGGAAGACAGGATCCTGGGACAGATAGATGGCACTGTGAAAGTCCATCATCATCGTGCTTGGCCCTTCTTTTGGTATCTTGATTGCCTCCAACATCATATGCAGCCACACTACCTCATTCGCCACCTTTGAAGCTGCGACGTATTCAGCTTCACAAGAGGATTGAGGCACGAAGGTCTGCTTTTTGCATATCCAGTTGATTGCAGCTCTGCACGCTATTGTACATCCTCCAGTAATGGACTTGTTGTCATCTTTGCAGCTCGCCTAGCTCGCATCACTATAGTGATGCAGCTCGAATCCTTTTTCTTTGTTTTCAACTCTGTAGGTTAATCCCATATTTTGGATTCCCTTCATATACTGTAGGATTCATTTGGCCATTTGCCAATGTGCCATGCCAAGATTTGAAGAGAATTGGCTCAATGCGTCAACAGAGAAAGCCATATCGGGTCTGGTACAAATTGTGAGGTACATCAGACTACCGATTAAATTCTAGTAGGGTATACATGTCATCTTCTGTTCTTCCTCTTCCGTTTTTGGGCAATCCTGCTTCATGAGCTTGGCTCCAACTATCATTGGTGTGGCCTTCTTTTTGCAGTCCATCATGTGGTATTGCTTTAGCACTTTTCTGGCATATTCTAACCAACTCAAGTGCATTTCGCCCTTTGTTCGATCTCTTCTTATCTCCAGCCCTAGGCATTTCGTTGCTTCTCCAAGATCTGTGATTTTGTAGTTTTCAGAAATCTAACTCTTCGTGTCTTTGATCAGCATCAAGGAATTTCCTATCATCAACGAATCATCCACAAAAATGGTCAGTATCAAAAAATCCTTTCCTACTCTTTTAATGTAGACATTGTAGTTTGTTGAGTAGACTAGGACTGAAGTCTAGAGACTTCAGAATACCATCAAAGTTTTTATACCAGGCTCGTAATGAATGTCTTAGACCATAGATGCATCTCTGCAACCGACAGACATATTGTCGATTGTCGGGGTCTTCATAGCCTTCAAGCTGCTTCATGAAAATTTTCTCTTCTAGATCTCCGTGGAGAAAGGCTATTTTCACATCAATCTGGTGAATTTCCAGATTGTGCTGTGTGGCGTATGCAAGGATTAGCCTTATGCTTGTCATCTTGACCATGGACAAATATGTGTCGAAATAATCAACTCCATATCTCTGTGTGTAGCCCTTCGTGACAAGCCTTGCTTTGTAGCGGCCAATGGTGCCATCTGATTTCATCTTTTCTTATACACCCACTTGTAGTCAACTATTTTTCTATTTTCTGGCAGTGGCTCTAGGTTCCATGCCTCGTTTCGCCTCATCAACTCGATCTCCTCTAACATTGTCTACTTCCAGAATTCTCCCTCTGGACTCTAGATAGCTTCTTGGTATGTTGTTGGCTCTTCAGTGAAGCTGCAGTACTCGAACTGCGTGTCTTTGCTCAATTGAAGATTGTCAGAGTAACGGTCTGAAGGTCTTCTTTGTCTCGTTGACCTTCTAGGTTCCTTTCGTCGCTGTTCGAACGTTTTTTGTTCGTGGGATTGATCCTCTGCTTCCTACTGCTCTGGAGTCTACGGCTCTGCATTATGATTTGATGTCTGTCCTCGATCTCCCTGTTGAATGGGCAGCAATGTGAAGATCTCATGGCCTGTTTCGTCGTTCAGTCTAGGAAATGTGGACTCATCGAACTTCACATCTCTGTTCAAAACAACCTTCTTCGTGGTTGGGTTGTAGAGCTTGTACACATGTGTTCCGTTCGAGTAGCCGACCATGATTGTTTATTCAGATTTGTCATCGAGTTTGCATCTTTTTTCTTTTGGAATGTGCTTGTATGCTGCACATCCAAACACTCCTACGTATGATAGATCAGGCTTTCTGTCTGTCCACATTTCGTATGGTGTTTTGTTTTCCAACGCTGTCATTGAAGATTTGTTCTGCAGGTGTACAGCTGCAGCTATTGCCTTAGCCCAGAATTGACTTGGCAATTGAGCCTATGCCATCATGCATCTGGCTCCTTCGACTAGCGTTCTGTTTCTTCTTTCTGCTACACCATTGTATTCTGGTGTGTATGCATGAGTGAACTGGTGTTCGATCCCCTGTTCTTCGTAGAATTTTCAGAATTCTTTGCTTTTGTATTCACCTCCGTTGTCAAATCTAAGGATCTGTATCTTTTTTGAGGTGTGTCGCTCTAAGAGCGAATCCATCTTCATCGGTCCACAGACATCAGAGTGAATGAGCTCAAGAACCTCCTTGACTCTTCTTCCCTCATGCGTGAATGGATTCCGATGTTGGTTGCCTTTCTAACAAGCTTCGCAGAACTCAGTTTCGGGTCTTGAAATCTTGAGACTTGTGACTATGTCTTTTCTGCTCATGTCATACAAACTCCCCATGTTCAAATGATACATTCTCCTATGCCAGAGCTGATCTTCATTTTCTGATGCATTTAATATGCTATTAGAGTTGCTAATTATCTTGACCTAGTAGAGGTTTCCTTCTCTGCATTCGACCGTCAATAAATTGTTTGTCGTCTTCTCGATCATGCGGCATGTGTTGTCGTCGAACAAAACTTGAATGTCAAGATCTGCCATCTTGGAGACAGATAGCAGATCTTTTCTGAGTGAAGGCACATAGAGTGCTCCTGGCAGCTCTGCTTGGCCTGACAGTGTTTCTAGTTGTAGAGTGTCGATGCCTTTGACATCGTGTCTGCTCCCATCACTTAGAATCACTGCTCTGTTGTTTTCGAGCTCTCTGAAGTCGATCAAGACCTTCTTGTTGTAGGTTATGTGAGACGTTACTCCTGAATCAACGACTACATCGTAGTCGTGTTCAGTGTAGCTCGTTGAAGCTTCATCGAGTATTGTGAAAGCTTCGTCACCTCTGTCAACATCTTTTGATGACTCTGCAACATTAGCTTTTTCAGCTTTGTTCTTTCTTTTTGGGTTGAATCTGCAATCGTATGCAGAATGTTCTTTCTTCTTGCAATGCATGTAAGGAATTGCTGGATTGAACCAGCATTTGTTGGATGTATGGCTTGGTTTGTGGCAGTGATCGCAGGAAGAAGATTGCTGATTCGAGGACTTTATCTTCTTGAATCTTGGTTTGTTCTTGTTCTTTTTCTTTCCTTTCGTAAAGAGAGCCTTCTCTTGATCACTACTTTTCTCTCCTTCATCTCTCATCAGTTTCTCATTAGCGACAAGACTGATTGCTTTGTCGAATGTCATATCTGGTAGACTCAGTATGAGCATTCTCAGTGGCTGATAGGACGTCGGTAGAGATTTCATGAAGTACATCAACTGATGTGGTGTTGGGACCTGGTGCTCCTATTCTGATGCGGCGAGTTGAGCGAAGATCGTTATGATCTTCTCAACATGCTAATCCAAATGGTTGCCATCCCATTGTATGGATTGCAGCTGACTGTGAATGTGCATGACTGAAGCTGCAGTCCTCACTTCATACTTCTGTTTTAATCTTTCCCACTCTACATGGCTGTTTTTGCAGTCTTCAATCTGCATGAGTAGATCTTCATTTATGGATGAAACGATGATCGCCATTGCGTGCTCATCTTTTCTGATCCATTCAGCTCTCCTCGAGTCTCCCTCTGAAGGCTGCACCATTGAGAGTTCGGTCACTGACCAGATGCCTTCGCCCTTCAGAAGTTGTTTGATTTTGAATTTCCAGATTCTGTAATTTGCGCCATCGAGACTGATTGCTACTCTTGTCTAGATTGTTGTAGCCATATTGTATTGTCTAAGAGAATCACTGCTGGGATATCAGTAGTGATAACCTGTGAGCTCTGATACCATGTCACGGAAGCGAAAAACATTGTTCGGTTTCGCGAAAGCAAAACTGTTTCTTTTCATTTTCGTCTTCGTATTCGCGAACAATTTTGTGTCTTTGAATATTCTTTTGCGCGAAATCTTCACAGAATCCTAGACACTCGACTGCACATCATATAACACATTCTATTCTAGCAATCAAGACACACATCACAAGACAAGGAGATGAACGAAAATAGAGCGACTGTGTTATCAGTTTAATTTTTAGAGCGAGGTCATCAATGTCTCGCTCGTTGGCCGAATGACACTCTGCTCTTTCGTTGTGTTCTGCTCGTTGGCAGACTTTCATGCACAGCTCTATTGTTTCTAGTATTTTTCTTTTCTGCTCTACTCGCTACCTCTCTGTCTGTCTCTAACAGAAAAAATTCTGTCTATTCTCTTTTTCTACGTTTTTGATCCAGAGATGATAGTTTATACTTCCACAGTGTGGAGTTTACAAGATGGCTAGACGCAGAAATCACAAGACTAGTTAACGCTAATTAACTAATCAGTTAGTCTTCGTCGTTGCCTCTCGTTTCACCTGGGCGTGAAGTCTACGACTCCAAGCCCATTGAGCTGCCAGTTGGCAACGCGAAAGATTCCTCTTCGTTTGTTTCGTAATCTCCCGTTTGCTTTCGTTATTTTCGTTTCTTTTGTAGTCTTTTGTTTTGTGTCCCTTTGCGGTTTGCGGTCCTAGAGGTGTGTTTACAATTCACGAATGATTCGCTAATCATTTGTGCTTCGAGTTAAGGGATGTTGACTGTCACGAATTGTTCTCGTTCGACCTTCGTTTCTTGTTCATGCTACGACAAAGTTGCAGGAGTTCACCATTTCTGACAATAGCATCTGTTTAGCATCATTCACCAGGTTGGTACTGTTGCTAAAAACCAACGTATCATCGACATACAAGGTGATAATAATGAAGGACTGCTACATTGACTTGAAGTATACATTGGAATCGGCAGTGCTTGGTTGAAAACCATATTGGATGAGGAATGTGTTGGTCATCTGAAACCAAGCTCTGGCTTATTGCTTCAAGCCATAAAGTGCTTTATGGAACTTACAAACATGATGTTTCATACATTCATGAATGTATCCTTCAAGTTGGAGCATATAGATGTCTTATTCGATGACTCCGTTCAGATAAGTCATACGTACTTTGAGTTGATATACTTCGAGGTCGGCTACTACAGCATACGATAGGAGGGCTCAGACCGATGAGTGCTTGACTACCGGACTGAAAGTATCGTTGTAGTTGATGTTGGGGATCTGAAAGAATCCTTGTGCTACTAGTCAAGACTTCCTTCGATCAATAGCTCCATTGGCATTCTACTTGATCTTAAAGACCCATTTGCAATTGACAAGATTGTTGCCAGTGGGAGCTTTGACTAGTGACCATGTCTGGTTCTTGGTCAAAGAGGAATATTCTATGTCCATCTCTTCTCTCCAGAGATTGGAGTCTAGTTGGCTAAGTGCCTCCTCAACAGTTGTCGGTTCCTACATTAAAAGACAAGTAGACTCAAGGATATACCTCGTGGGCTGTGTCCGCACTCGGCTCGATCTTCTTGGAGGTGGAGTCGGCTAATGATCCAATCCTTGGATTTGTCGTTGCTGAGTATCAGCAACGTCTTCTTTGTCTGAATCAATTTCAAGTAGTCAATCGACTATGGGCATGCTTGAGCTAGAGGCTTGAATTGTTGTGTCGGAGGCAGGTGTCGAAGGTTCGTTTGGAGCTTTGCCTTTGCCTTTGAAGTTGTTGAATTGATTCTTGATAAAGACTATATCCCTACTGAATAAAATTTGCTGGGTATCGGGGTTGTACAACTTGTAAGTATTGTTAGAGGAAGTCTATATAATAAGAATGGTTTTGAGACCTTGGAAGTCGAATTTCTTCTTTGTCTCCTTCGGGATCTGCGCGTACTCGATGCATTCGAATACTCGAAGGTTCTTCAATGAAGGCTTAGGTCATGTATAAACCTCATGGGGTGTTTTGTTTGAGAGGGCCTTGGTCACAACATCTATTCTGAATGTAAGCTGTAGTGGAGACAGCTTCAGCCCATAAGCTCTTTGGCAATGATGTGTGTGCTAGCATGCATTTGGCTGACTCGACCAGAGTACGATTCTTCCTCTCAACTAAGCCGTTTGACTAAGGTGAATAAGGAGTGATAATAAACTATTGTTCAATGCCTTGGCTCCGGCAGTACTCCTTGAATTTGATTGAGATATACTCTCCATCGTTGTTGGACCTCGGGACTTTGATCTTCTTACCAATTTTTTTCTTTGTACGCTCTTTGAAGATCTTGAAGCAATTGGAAGCTTTTGATTTCTTCTTAATAAAATACACCATAGTCCTTCTGGAAAATTCATCAATAAAAGTGATGAAGTACTTTGCATCCTTTAATGAAGGATTATGCATTGGGCCAAAAATGTCTGTATGTATGACATCTAGTAATACTCTAGCAATATATTGATGGCTTGATCTAAATGGTTTCCTAGCTTGCTTACCGACTAAACAGTCTTGACAGACAGGTAAGTCGATTCTATTTGGATAATCAAGATCAAGAATAGTAGATTGCTTAGACATTTGTGATACATAAGCATGATTTAAGTGACCAAGTCTATAATGCCAAACTAAACTTTTATTGATTTGAATATAAGTATTAAGAGCCTGACTAGAGACAAAAAAGCAATAACTTAATATGTACAAGTATCCATGTCACTTTTTGAGTGTCAGGATCTTGCATGTCCTATCAACTACTTTACACTGATCAGCGCAAGGCATGTCCCTGAGTCATCGCTCACGACGGGATCCTGACCCTTATTGTACTGAGGTATATGGCTCTGAGTGACTTCCTCTAGGCTTCTCCTTGATCTCACCACCTGTGAATCTGAACCATACAAGTTCCAACACCTATACCAAGTCTAGACTCTTGCAAATATAGCCAAATGCATGAAAGCTATAAACAACTTATCCACACCCATGATGGCGGATGCCTCCCCATCAATGCCAATGTCAATGATGGCCTCATGCTTTAATGCCATCTTGTACTCCCAAATGAGCACACCATGAAGTCCTCGCCATCAGTGTCTCGTCCAGTAGATCACTAGCAAAACACTCACTACAGTGTTTACCTTCATCACACCCAATCCTATGATGTCCATCAGCTCTCCAACCAAGAGCTGGCTCTCAAAGCTTCACACCTTACATGCCTACCTCTCACTTGTGATTGCTTGCCCTCTCAAAATTGTCGCCAATAATGAGTAGTCACAATGCTTGCATTTTGAACTGCAACTTCACTTTGAAGTTTCTTAATGAAAAGCCACCCAATTTGAATGTCGGGTCCCTTTCAACATTCTTGTTTGAACATTTTTAATGAAGAGAAGGCCAAATATGCCTTTCAACTCTTCAGGGCCCATTTCAAACAAATCTATTGGTCCAAATTGATCTAACGGCCCATGATGAATTCTCCAACACGCGTTCTAGACCATCGATTCTTCTGAGACCTCTTACCTAGTCCACAACCCTTTAAGGCCATTTGCAGGCCAATTCAACTTGCTAGGGTGCCCCTATGTGAATCTTTGCAGCTCAATATTTTGTTTTCCATAGAAAAATATCTCCATTTTTCTCTATTCTTGACTATCTTTTCCATTATAGCTTCATAGATTGATTGCTCTCTGATGACAACATGGCTGACCACGGCCACCTGGCCTCCTAATGGCAGTACCAAGGCACCCATCCTTAGCCACTAACAGCTCCAAAAACATTTTCCTACTACCAAAGATCCAAGCTTTTCTCTATTGAAACCCTAGCAAGCTTTTTCTTCCATAGCTAAGAAGATGGATAATTGCTCATATATTGTTTCATGCCTAACCCCATGCTTCTGGGACTAGTTTGGCCTCTGTGAAATCAAGCTGGGTAGCACTTTACAGTGCCCAATTCTGTTAAGAATGGAGAAAGATCCATGGTTTTACGTTTTTCTCAAAAACTAAGCCACTACGGCTAGTTCCCGAAACTGCTACTTTCTAGATGACACTACCATGCTCCACCTTTTGATCCACTCCACTTAGTAATTGACAGATTATTGATAGAGTTTTTGCCAACTTTTCGTCTCAGTCATTTTTTGAAGCAATTCTCTGTTTTTGAGCAATTTTTCGTGAAGAATTCACCTTACGACAATCGTTTTGATCTTCCACGAAGCTCCAATCGAAGGAACTTTGTCGCTTCATGCCATCCGGACCACCTACAGCTTGTACGGTGTCCTTTCTCCTGAGATGCTTCTCGTGTCGTTCTTCCTAGTGAAGGATGTCAATGATGGCTCCACCGGATCATGCATACATGCAACACCCTGTCACTCTGATACCAAGTTAAAATTTTGATAGGATCTAGTGCAGTACGTATATCACATCAATCAATCACCATAGCACTCCTCACGAGCTCTCAAAGATGGCACAACAAAAGTTAATTGCAGTACTAAAGAAACTATACATATAGAGTATTTACAAACTTCCTAAAACTGGCCTACCACCTGCCAAACTAAGGTCAGGCCCAATATGGCCAAATTCGACTGACAAATTTGAGACATGCCCCCAAGTATAGCAAGTATTGTAAATAACTCTTTACAGGCTAATTTCTTCTGTGTGTGTCTACTCGGCTAACCCAAGTAGTTGGCTATGGGACAAGTGCCCGACTGATAAGTCAATGATGGGTCACAATTGAATACAACAAATCTAATTAATTGTACGCTCATTCCAGTATCACATTTGAAGCTTACATAAAATGTATATCAAATTAACTCCGATTTCTAACTCTTATCTGGTTGACAATTTGGAGATTGTCAAAATCTGTGCTTTGGCAATTTCAAATACTCGCATAACTCGCATGCATCTACTCGCAAAGTGTCAGACCCCATTTTACATGAAGGTGATGTTACTAACTTATTGAGAGTGAAGCGCATATGGAAAATTTATCACTTAGTGTACTTTCCAAACTTGATTTTGTACTCCCAAGTAGAGATAAACATTTGAAAGATTGTTCTATCTTTGAGTACTTGATTGACATGTAAAGTCAAAGTAAGGATAATGATTTTCTAGGTAAGTGTTGGAAGTTAAAGAGATGGTTCTTGACTTTCTTTCTTGTTCTGAGGACAAAACTAGTTTAAGGGAGGAAGTGTCCATGTCCTGCATATAGATTCGACATAGTCCTAGACTTGGATACACAGTACTCCAATACTCAAGATTATTGGTTACGCCTTGTTAGTCCGAACTAGGCCAAAAATGTAATTAATAACCTTGTGAGGACCCAATCACACATCTTCTAACGTGTGGAGCTATTCCATGGGCTAGGCAGACTATTAGCATGGTGTAGATATCAATAGTAATGGCTTGCATGTATGGGAATACTATATGCTTGGATGGGCACATGCATAGGTAAAGCAAGGGCTATTTCCTCTAGGAGAAACTCACCCTACTCCCATTCTTGTTGTGAGATTTCATTGCCAAGTTCTTCTCTCTACACCTGGATCCTATCTTCTGGCATGGGGGAGATGCTATTGGAGATTGATCGGTAGTATCTCCAGGGTTGGGTGGTTTGGCTCCACTGTAATTTCTTCGTGTGTGTCTTGTAAGCAAGATCTTGGAGGCGCTTCTCCTTACATTGTGGATACTTTCAATTTGAAGGTTGGGGGTTTCCATGCCTAGTGTGCCTACAGAAAAAAAAAAAAAAAGTTTTTCAAGGGTGAAGTAAAAATAATTGCATTCTAGCATAGCAAAATTTGTATTGCAACAATGACAAATTTTGAAACTTCCTATGTATAGTTGATCACACATTGAAAAACAAAACACTTCACACTACGCTTACAAAAAAAGTGTTCAAGAAGTCAAAGGTCAATGGCTAGATAAAACAAAGCACTTACTACTCTCAACACCTAGTCAACTTCAAAAACTAACCACCACTTCTATTCAAGCCAAGTGCCTGGCTATTATGGAAAGTAACACCCATTTCAATCAGCATTTATGTAAACTACTCTTGGTGGAAACCCACTACAAATATTGTTGGTCAAGCTAATTAGAAATATTATGGAAATTACTATCGCTTTCTTGTGTTGGGACCCCTTTCAATTATCATTCACATTAACTACTTTTGATGGAAACTTACTGCAAAAGCTAATGAGAACCACTTCACTAGAATATTCACAAAGAGCTAAAGAGTCTAGTTTTGTCTTTTTAGATTTACATTTCAACAATAATTCACAAACCTTGACGAAACAAATCTCCTAACAGAACAACACAAAAGCACCAATTACTTCTAACTTGAGGTGTTCCTTAATGGAGGGGAATAGAAATAGAGCCCTAACATTAATGACATGAAATAGTAGTCTAAGCAAAAGTTTTTAACAGACGCATAGCATCCCCTTGCAATAGTTGAGTTGGATTTGGGTGGTTGATGAATGCAAAATGAGCATGGTCAAGTTCCATTCACCATATAATAGTTTGTTTGAAGAGTGGCTAGGCCTAATATGTTGTATTCAATCATGATGCTATAGCCCTCCAAAGTTTCACAATCTAATGTAGTATTCATCCGTGTTAGTAGAAAACTATCACACCTTTAGATCAACTTGTTAAGCAAGAGAGCATAGAGCGCACTACAACATTAATGCCTTCCTTTGAGATGAATCTCAACATTTTAGAACGTAATTTGAAATGTCGACTAAAAAAGCACAACTTTAACTTCTAATGAGTGATTGTCAGCATATTTTTTACTTCAAAGGACTTACATGACCTACTTTGTTGAGTTTGATAATCAAAGAGAGGGTTGTGGACTAAGCATCTGTTGGGGCGGGGGGGGGGAGGGCGCTACATAAAAATACGATGTTCCCTCCTACCTAACGAGCCATGAGAGTAGCTAGAATGTTAGAGGCAATGCTATGTTAAGCAGTGTTGTCTCTCTCTCTCAGCTACTATTTGATGTGAGTGGGAGGACTTCTTTATGTTGGATTTATCTCCTCTACTCTCCTAAATCCCATGTAAATCTAGTTCCATTCATAACGTTGCAAATTTACATGCATTGTCGCACAACTCTATTACTAAAGACATGCAAGAGAAAGACGACTTATTGAGGAGGCCAATATATCAGGAAAGCTCGACTTGGCCGACATATCGGGGAGTCCGACTTGTCGACTCAACTGACATATCGATTTACCCGACTTGTCCGACATATCATCTTATCAACTACTCCAACTCATTTGGCCACGTCAGTGACTCGCTCGACGTCCGAATAGTCGACATCTTCCTTGACTGAGAACTTGTGAAGCAATTAGCTATTGCTTTACTTCTTGTTTTCTTGATTCCTTATCTCTAAAATCTAGGTGTTTTTGCCCATTTCAGGTGGTTGGCTCTTTAAATATGATCTTCTTGAATCAAATCCAGATCAGGCAGAAGGATATGGGTTCGTTGTAGTATGTTTCCCAATCTATCAGTGGGAAGCTCATGTCAGAAATGGTAAACTCTTGCAACTTTGCCACAACACGAACACGAAGTGAAGGTTGAACGGAAAACAATTCGCGAAAGTCAACGTCCCTTGACTCGAAGGACGAACGATTCGCGAATCATTCGTGAATCGTAAACATACCTCCAAGACTGCAACAATCGCAAAGAGACGCAAAACGAAAAGATACGAAAGAAACGAAAAGAACGAAAGAAAATGAATGAAACGAAGGGGAATCCTTCGCGCTGCCAGTTGGTAGTTCAATGGGCTTGGAGTCCTAGACTTCACGCCCAGCCGAAACTGATAGCAACGACGAAGATTAACTGATTAGTTGATTAGCGTTAACTACTCTTGTAATTCTCTGTTTAGCTATCTTGTAAACTCCACACAATGGAGATAAAAACTATCATTTCTGGATCGAAATATATAGACAAAATTTTTGTAAGAGAGAGAGAGACGTAGCGAGTAGAGCAAAAAAGAAAAATACTAGAAACAAAAGAGCTATGCATGAAAGTCTGCCAACGAGCAGAACATAGCAGAAGAGCAGAGCGTCAGGCCGCCAACGAACGAGCAATACCTTGCATGCACTGCAAGAAGAAGAGACACTCTACATACGATTGCAGATTCAACCCAAAAGAAAAAAGAAAGCTAAAAAAGCTAATGTTGCAGAGTCATCCAAGGATGCTGATAGAGGTGACAAAGCCTTCAGGATATGCGATGAAGCCTCAACGAGCTACACTGAACACAACTACGATGTAGTCATTGATTCAGGAGCAACATCTCACATCACCTGCAACAAGAAGATCTTGATCGACTTCAGAGAACTCGAAAATAACATAGCAGTGATTCTAGGTGATGGGAGCAGACACGATGTCAAGGGCATCGACACTCTACAGCTACAAACACTGTCAGGGCAAGCAGAGTTGCCAGGAGCACTCTATGTGCCTTCACTCATAAAACATCTGCTATCAGTCTCCAAGATGGAAAATCTTGGCATTCGAGTTTTGTTCGACGGAAAGACATGCCGCATGATCGAGAAAATGACAAATAAGTTGTTGACGGTCGGATGTAGAGAAGGAAACCTCTACCAGGCCAAAATAATCAGCAACTCTGATAGCATATTAAATGCATCAAAAAATGAAAATCAGCTCTGGCAGAGGAGAATGTATCATCTGAACATGAGGAGCCTGCATGACATGTGTAAGAAAGACATAGTCACAGGTCTCAAGATCTCAAGGCCCGAAACTGAGTTCTGCGAAGCCTGTAAAAAAGGCAAACCATTCACGCATGAGGGAAGAAGAGCCAAGGAAGTTTTTGAGCTCGTCCACTCTGATGTCTGTGGATCGATGAATATGGATTCGCTCTCAGGTTTGAGGTATTTTCTGACGTTCATAGATGATTATAGCCAAATGACCACGATCTACTACCTAAAGAAAAAATCTGAAGTGTTTGTGATACAGACCCTTAGATCTGACAACGGAACTGAATACAAAAGCAAGGAATTCTCAAAATTCTGCGAGGAAAAGGGGATAGAACACCAGTTCACTCCTGCATACACACCAGAGTACAATGGTGTTGTAGGAAGAAAAAACAGAACGCTAGTCAAAGGAGCTAGATGCATGATGGCACAGGCTCAATTGCCAGGTCAATTCTAGGCTGAGGCAATAGCTGCAACTGTACACTTGCAGAACATATCAACAATGACAGCGCTGGATAACAAGACGTCATACGAAATGTGGACAGGTAGAAAGCTTGATCCATCATACGTACGTGTGTTCGGATGTGCAGCATATAAGCACATTTCAAAAGAAAAAAGAAGCAAGCTCGATGACAAATCTGAACAAACAATCATGGTCGGCTACTTGAACGGAACACAAGTGTACAGGCTCTACGATCCAACCACGAAGAAGGTTGTTTCGAGCAGAGATGTGAAGTTCGATGAGTCCACATTTTCTGGACTAAAAGATGAAAGAGGCCATGAGATCTTCACAATGCTGCCTATTCAAGAGAGAGATCAAGGACAGACATCAAATCAGAATATAGAGCCACAGACTCTAGAGCAGTAGGATGTAGAAGATCAAACCCACGAACAAGAAATATTCGAGCAGCGACAAAAGGAACCTAAAAGGTCAACAAGATAGATAAGACCTCCAGACCATTACTCTGACAATTTTCAGTGGAGCGAAGACACACAGTTCAAGTACTGTAGCTTCACTGAAGAGCCAACTACATATCAAGAAGCTATCCAGAGTCCAGAGGGAGAATTCTAGAAGTAGACAATGTCAAAGGAGATCGAGTTGATGAGGTGAAACGAGGCATGGACATTAGAGCAACTACCAGAAAACAGAAAAATAGTCGACTGCAAGTGGGTGTACAAGAAAAAGATGAAATCAGATGGCACCATTGGCCGCTACAAGACAAGGCTTGTTGCCAAGGGCTACACGCAGAGATATGGTGTTGATTATCTCAACACATATTCGTCGATGATCAAGATGACAAGCATACAACTACTCCTTGCATACGCCACACAGCACAATCTGGAAATTCACCAGATTGATGTGAAAACGACCTTTCTCCATAGAGATCTAAAGGGAAAAATCTTCATGAGTAGTCTGAAGGTTTTGAAGACCTCGACAATTGACAATATGTCTGTCGGTTGCAAAGATGCATCTATGGTCTAGAACATGCATCACGAGCTTGGTATAAGAAGCTCGATGGTCTTCTGAAGTCTCTAGACCTCAATCCTACACAATCGGACTGTAATGTCCACATAAAAAGAGTAGGAAAAGATTTTGTGATATTGACAATCTTCGTGGATGATTCCCTAATGATAGGAAATTCCTTGATGCTGATCAAAGACACAAAGAGCCAGATTTCTCAAAGTTATGAAATCATAGATCTTGGAGAAGCAACAAAATGCCTCAGGGCTGGAAATCAGAAGAGATCGAACAAAGGGCGAAATACACTTGAGTTAGTCAGAATATGCCAGAAAGGTGCTCAAGCAATACCACATGATGGACTGTAAAGAAAAGGCCACACCAATGATAGCTAGAGCCAAGCTCACGAAGCAGGATTGCCCAAAAATGGAAGAGGAAGAACAGAAGATGGCAGGTATACCCTACAGAACTTGATCAGTAGTTTGATGTACCTTACAATTTGTACCAGACCCAATCTAGTATTATGTATTTACGCCTTGAGCCAATTTTTTTCCAATCCTGGCATGGCACATTGGCAAATGGCAAAACGAATCCTACAGTATCTAAAGGGTACCCAGACTATGGGATTAACCTACAGAGCTAAAAATGAAGAAAAAGGATTTGAGCTGCACCACTACAGTGATGTGGGTTGGGCGAGCTGCAAAGATGACAACAAGTCCATAACTGGAGGATGTACCATAGCATGGGGAGCTGTAATCAGCTGGATATGCAAAAAGCAAAACTTGGTGGCTCAATCCTCTTGCGAAGCTGAATACGTTGCAGCTTCAAAGGTGGTGAATGAGGTAGTGTGGCTGCAAATGATGTTGGAGGCAATCGGGATACCACAAAAAGGGCCAAGCATGATGATGATGGACTCTCAGAGTGCCATCTCTCTATCCCAGAATCATGTCTTCCATTCAAAGACAAAACACATACCTCTGAAGTACCATCACATTCGAGATTTAATGTCAAAAGGAGAGCTCCAGGTCCAGTATATAAAATTTGAAGACATGATTGCAGATCTGCTCACGAAGCCGCTCGACAAGCCACTCTTGCCAAGCAAAGAAAGACAATTGGATTAAACGTGCAAAGCTGCAAGGTTCAAGAGGGAGTGTCAGAAATGGTGAACTCCTACAACTTTTCTGCAATACGAACACAAAGCAAAGGTCGAACGGAGAACAATTTGCGAAAGTCAACGTGCCTTGACTCGCAGGACGAACGATTCGCGAATCATTTGTGAATCGTAAACATACCTCCAAGACCGCAATAACTACAAAGGGATGCAAAACGAAAAGATATGAAAGAAATGAAAAGAACGAAAGAAAACGAAAGAAACGAAGGGGAATCTTTTGTGCTGTCAGCTGACAGCTCAATGGGCTTGGAGTCCTAGACTTCACGCCCAACTGAAACGAGTAGCAATGACGGAGATAAACTGATTAGTTGATTAGAATTAACTACTCTTGTAACTCTCTGTTTAGCTATCTTGTAAACTCCACGCAGTGGAGACAAAAACTATCCTTTTTGGATCGAAATATATAGACAGAATTTCTGTAAGAGAGAGAGAGACGTAGCGAGTAGAGCAGAAAAGAAAAATACTAGAAACGAAAGAGATGTGCATGAAAGTTTGCCAACGTGCAGAACACAACGGAAGAGTAGAGCGCCAGGCCGCCAACGAGCAAAAAACTGACGATCTTGCCCCCAAATCAGACTGATAATACAGTTGCTCTATTTTCATGCATCCCCTTGTCTTGTGCCATATGGCTTGATTGCTAGAATAGAATGTGTTCTGTGATGTGCAGTCGAGTGTCTAGGTTCCTGTGATGCTTCCGTGCAAAAGAAAATTCAAAGACACAAAATTCTTCATGACAAGGAAAGCGAAAAAGAAAAAGACACAATTTTGCGACAGCTCGGGTAGCGTTCACTCCAGTTGCAAGCAGACAATCAAACATGCAATTTAAACTATTCATCTATGGATTTGCAAAAAATATTGATGAATTCCAATCGGTTCTTGCTATTGTCTACTTATGAAATGTTAGAAAAACAAACAAGATACTCAAAATTAAACTACAAATCAATATAAATGAAAGCAAGAAACAAGAATCTGATTACTGAACAACATATTGAAAGTCCAAGGATCAAGAAACACTCATTTCTTGATTCTTGGATAGCCCAAGAAAATTAAGAATTGGAATGTCACCGATATGCAAGATTTACTCCACGAATCCAACCTGTTTAGTTTACTTGTATGCTGAAATCTACATCACGGCTGAATGTATTTTGTTCTCCACTGGATCAAAACATCTATAGCCTTTCACACGATCATCATATCCTATGAATATACACTTGATAGCTTTTACATCAAGCTTACATCTCTCTTCCTTAGGAATGTGTACAAAGGCCTTACATCCAAAGATTCGCAAGTGGTTCACCTTTGGCTTCTTCTTCGTGAATGCCTCCTCAAGTGTTATCTTTGGTATGGCAATGGTAGGACTTCTATTTTGAAGATAGACTGTCGTACTGCATGCTTCTGAGCAAAAATCTTTTGGTAGTTTCATCTCAGCTAGCATAGATCTAGCACTTTCCACAATCATACGATTCTTGCGCTCAACTACACCATTGAGTGCAAGAGTATGAACTTGCGTAAATTGTCTTTTGATCCCAGATTGATCACAAAGAACATTGAAGTCATTAGACTTATACTCACCTCCACTATCTGATCTTAGAACTTTGATCTTCTTACCTGTTTGATTTTCGACCAATGCTTTGAAGCTCTTAAAAGTGGCAAACAAATCTGATTTCTTCTTCAAGAAGTAAATCCACGTCTTACGTGACATATCATCAATGAAGGTCATGAAATAGAAGGCTTTACCTAAGGACATAGTCCTCATAGGTCCGCCTAGATTTGTGTGGATCAAATCTAGGATGTTCTTTGCCCTTGCAACACCACCTTTATTGAACTTCTCTTGACGTTGCTTCCAATACACACATGATTCGCACATCGACTTCAAGTGGTCTTCCATCATAGGCAATTCTCTCACCATTTCCAATTTTCTCATCAAAGTAAGGCTTACTAGGTTCAAATGACCAAGCCTTTTCTGCCATAGTTTAGTTTGCAATGAAATGGACGAGATAAGTCCATGTTGTCCCTTGATTGTAGCATTCAACCTGTACAATTTAGTGTTGGGCTCCCTTATACCATCCGCAATGACCTTCAACTTTTGGTTCACATCTTTCACAAAGCAACAATCATGGGCAGATTCTACTTTCAACTTTTGATCAGTAATGACGCCAACAAAAAGTAGATTTGTCTTCAAACCTAGTACGTAAAGTACCTTCCTGATCATCCTGCTTTTGTCATCAAGTAGTTGGATTGAAACAATGCCTATTCCCTCGATCTTGCACACATCACCATTTGCTTGTGAAATGGACGTTCCATTATCCAACACTTTCAAGCTACTGAACCAATCCTTGTTACCTATCATATGTCTTGTGGCTCCCAAGTCAATGTACCATGCTTGATCATCTTGATTAGATGACAATGCTGATATGAAGATACTAGAGTCTTCAATTTCACCCTCATTAACAAGGTTACCTGCTTGCTTTGGTTTTCCCTTGCCTGATTCCGCCAAGAATTTCCGACATTCGCTCTTCCAATGGCCCTTTTTACCGCAATGAAAGCATTTGCCCTTCTTCTTGGTCTTGCTGGAAGATCCCTCATCCTCCTGAGTCTTGGTGAATTGCTGCTTAGACTTTTTCTCGCCCTTGCCTTAGCCTTGCTTTTGGTGTGCCGCAAGTGCCTAATCATCAATGTTTTGACGTTTAGCTTTCACCATTTCTCACCGTTGCTCCTCCTGCATCAAGATTCCAGTGAGCTCGTCAAAGGTTGGCAATCTTTCTCTTGATGCTATTCTGTTCACAAACATCTGATAGAGTTTCGCAATGCCACACAATGCATTGTTCACCAACTCCACATCATGTATGCGCTCACCAATAGAATGCAGTTCATCCCTCATTGTCTTGATTCTGGTCATGTACGTCTGAATATGCTCTCCTTGCTCCATGCGTGCACTATTTAGTTTTGACTTCAAAAACATGATTCTTGATGGATTTGACATCTCGAACTGCTCCTTTACCACATCCCATGCTTGCCTGGGTGTAACAACATCACAAATGTGGGTAATGATGTGATCCTTCACTGACAAGTTGATATAAGTCAAGGCTTTTCTTGCTCTTCTATCAAATGCTTTGATGTCATCTTCATTCACCGATCTTCTCTTGTCACTTGTGACGATATCCCACAATTCCTTCTTTATCAGTATGTTCTTTATCTTGAACTTCCACACTGCATAGTTGGAAATCTCGTCCAATTTGCTACTTTCACTCAAAATGGACTCTCCCATGTTTGCTATCCCAAAACTGTTTAAAACTGCAACCGTAGGCTATAAACAATATGCCGAGGCCAACTGTGATGTCAGAAGTAAAAAATAATGACCTGCTATTTTTTTCTTACCAGGCCACCCACTGCTTTTCTGCCAAATTGAAAGCCAAATTGGCGTCGCCTTCCGAAATGCACTTTGTCACCAACTCCCAACTACGTGCTCAATGGAATGGTGAAATCAATTTTGACGTGCTCTGAACACTTTCTCTACTACAATCACTCTATTTTTGGTACTGTACTTGTAGGTACAGTTTGGGTGCCCTTTGTTTGGAGTCCGTAGCCCTTCGTTTGGCCAAAATAGGCTAAGGGAGGTGCAATTAGGGGCACTTTGAATTTTTTGAACTATTTCTTCAAACTGAAGAAACTTTACCCTTTAGTGAATTTGGACCCAACTCTCACTTCAAACTAAATTTTTTTGAAGAAGTTGAGTGGCCAATTTTTCTTCAATGGCCTTCAGGTCCTTTTAAAGCCAATCTAATGGCTTCTTCCCATCCAACGACCTTCATAACTTTTCATCAACATGATCTCCACCGTCGATGGTTGGTCCTTTTGATCTAACGTCCATTCATCATTTCATGCATTGAAACCTTCTCCTTGCAGCCACTAAGCACTTTTATACACTATGTGCTTCCTCCACTTGACCGTGCGCGACCTGTCCATGCCTCCTCCATGAGCTTCCTGGCTCCAACTATGGAGGTAGGGTTTCTGACATTTTTTCACAGGCTTTTGGATCAATTCAGCATAGTCTACCTTCTATGGCTGTCCACAGATAGCTAGGAACTTGTTTGACTGACCGGGGCGCCCTCCTACACATCTTTACAGCACTGAAAACAGATTTCTTTGAAGAGAAATCAACAATTCTTCCTCTACAAACCCCAAGCCAAGGTTTTTGCTACATTCTTGGCACTTAGTAGCTTTTATACACTT
This sequence comes from Diphasiastrum complanatum, assembly GCA_029204225.1. Classification (NCBI taxonomy): domain Eukaryota; kingdom Viridiplantae; phylum Streptophyta; class Lycopodiopsida; order Lycopodiales; family Lycopodiaceae; genus Diphasiastrum; species Diphasiastrum complanatum. Next base: position 48,237,795 of record CM055106.1, read on the forward strand.
CTTCAACAGGCAAATCTTCTTTCTCTAAGGTCGTCCTACAGCAAGGAATCCATTGTTTCAAACCGTTTGTCAATCGGTATCCGATTGAATGCACACCAATTGCAAACACCAAGCAGCCTCTCTACGGAATTTCAAAATTCCGTTTGTCTTGAGTTCTGATTCAGCAGACAATCCCCATCTCTGAATCCTCACACAGTCTCAAGCTTAACAAGCCTCTGTATGTTAGAATCCGTGCAGCAGTGCTTTACTTTCTGTCTTCAACCCGCCGTGAACCCTAAACTCTCATAAGACTGCTCTTCTCCCCACCTTCTCTTCAATGACGATGCTGTACTGTGTATACTCCCTGTACGGCTATGATATCAACTTAGAATTTGCTTCGAACATGAACACAGATCATGCTACATAGTAACACAAACAGAAAAACACTCTCCACAACAAGCTCACATAGCAACTGTATTTCTCAAAATGAAAATATACTGTACATATAGTTCTTCACTCAAGCAACCCATGCATGGCCTAGGTTGCCGTTGACGGGACACGTGTCCCATTGAGTCGCCTCGTGGTGAGGCCAACTGATCCTTATCTACTGATAGGACCCACAGTACAGTAACACAATGATTTTACTTTAATTCTAACTGAAACTACTCTAATTCCACCACCACTCAAAGGAATGGAAGGGCATGTTCAAAATAGAATCACTCAAGAAAACCATTATGAACAAGGAGCTTCAAGAATGCCAAGAACTCGTGGAAGATCTTTTTACTCAAATCAAGACCAAAATGACATTACATATAAAGCTCCCTCACAAGAGAGGGGTCTCTTAAATAAACTAAGAGGCTGCCGATGTGGAGCCTAAGTGACAATTCCACAATTGACAAACTCCAAGTGGAATTAGTGTAGGGTGTGTAGGATAATCAGTGAGCAGCCCTTCCGCCTGTCAAAGAGGGTTGGAACACTTGGATAGGATCCTAACCTAACTTAGATGCTGCTTTTAGTTTATCTCTACTTTTTACACTAACACTACCACCTTTAACACCACCCCCACTAACTCTACTCCACTGAACTAGCATTCAACATGATTTGTAGTGAAAAAGAGAGGGAGGGAGAGACTTAGATGGATAGAAGGGGAGAGAGAGAGAGAGAGAGAGAGAGAGAGAGAGAGAGAGAGAGAGAGAGAGAGAGAGAGAGAGAGAGAGAGAGAGATGGAGAGTTGAGATGAGGTTAGCTCACTTGCTCATTGTACTTGCTAAGGGAGAAACATAAACTATTGAAACCAAAAAACATGAACTTGAAAGCAAATGGAAAACAACAATAGCAATAGCAAGCATTGAATAGCAAATGTGAAGGATGCTTCTCTTCCAAAAATGGTAGAGTTTTCTCCTTTTCATTAAGCATGAAAATATGGTACAAGAGGTGTCTTTTTATCGATGGGGAAGGCCCTTGCCCCAAAATCCTATTGGCTATTTCTAAAAATATGTACACTAATCTTGTCCATTCATTTTGGACCCAACTTAATCCAAGAGTCTTAAAAAAGTACATTGGATTTCACGTAATTCATGTGAGTCTCAAATTGGACCCAACTTGGAAAATTTTTCTCTAAGTTTACAAACTTGACATTCTGGCCTCAAGTTTTATTTTATTTACACAAAGGCCCAAGTCCTTTATTCTATCTACAACTTGACTTGCGTGCTCATTGGGCCATGGGCTTATACACGCCAATGCATCTTTAAGCTTCTGGAAAGCCTGTAGGGCTTCCTCAGTCCAATGTGGTTCCATTGTGAGTTTGTAAATTGGTTGTGCTAACTTCGCAAGGTCCAGAATGAAGATCCTGTAATAGTCAGCGTGACCCATGAAAATGTAGACTCCGCGGATCATTCCTGGTGGTGACAGATTGACAATGATCCTTATCTTTGACAGGTCCGTGGCGATCTCGTGTCTGGATACTATATGGCCAAGGATTAGGCCATGTGTAATCCAAAACTGACTTTTTTATGAGTTCAGGGATATCCGATACTTGTGGAATTTCTTTAGCACATTTTCTAGATTAGATAAGTGCTCTGAGTTAGATCCATGCATGCACAGATCATCCAAGAAAATCTTCAGAAATTTCTGCAAGTACTCTTTGAATGTCGTCTACATGACTCGTTGGAAGGTACTTGGGACATCGCAAAGTCCAAACGACATCACCTTGTAGGCATAAGTTTCCCATTCCGTGGTGAATGTTGTCTGTTAGAAATCAATGATAAACTTCATTGTTACACTTCTTAGGTACTGTTTACGATGTACTTTATTACTAGCTGTAACTAGCCGTTGGCTAGTCTAGTAGTCTACTGCTAGGTCTCCCTCTTTATTAGGGTTCAGGGTTCATATGTACATTTTACATTCAGTATGTAAGAGTGATAGAGTGATTGTGCGTGTTCTTCTTCCACCTTCTTGTGGTGAATGCTTATGGTGAATGCTTGATGTTGCATTTCTGATTCTTAACATGGTATCAGAACGACAATAGTCATGCATGCATGATTGTTGTGTTGTCGATGTAGCATAGAGGTCCGTCACTGGGAGTGGCAACCTCGCCTTCACCTGCATAGCAAGAAGAGAGAGGGAGAGGAGAGAGAGGATAAAGAGAGTGGAGAGAGGGAGAGAGAGAATGCCTAGGTTGAGAAAGACTTCGGGGGCTCGAGCGCCTACCCAAAGCTATTCTATTCCAACGTAGAGAGAGAGAGAGAGAGAGAGAGAGAGAGAGAGAGAGAGAGAGAGAGAGAGAGAGAGAGAGAGAGAGAGAGAGAGAGAGAGAGAGAGAGAGAGAGAGAGAGAGAGAGAGAGAGAGAGAGAGAGAGAGAGAGTGAAAAACCAAGAGAGTTTTATTAGAATGAGAATGGAAGATGATGCAATACAAAGGAAATGACTCCCTCTTATAGATTTTAGAGGTGAGCCTCCTTTACTCTCATTGGCCACTTCATTGGGGCAAGGATTCTAATCCAAGCCTTTCAAAGAAACACAACTTGAATCTAATGGTGCTAAGAAAGCACAAGGGCACTCACATGATTCATGTGAGTTTTAAGTTGGGCCCTTTTAGCTTTTTTATTTGCAACTTGACTTAGGGCCTCTAATGTCATTTTAGAGTTTTAAGCCCCTAGTCTCTTATTCCTAGGAATTACAACTTGCTACTTGTGCTCATTGGTGGCTGGGCTTATACACACAGGATGCCAGTGCCTTGCACTTATTATTCTACTGTACTGTGACAGGGCCCACTAGGCAAGGCTTGGCCAACAGTATTTTAAGTGGTGGGACCCACTCATTTATTTGTATACATGAAATACCCACAACAGGGTCCACGGCCCAAAGTAGTGTCGGTCCCTCGACACTAGACTGCAACTGTCGTGAAGAGGTGTTGTTGTCAATTCGTTTATTGCTGAGACATGGGTGCTTAAGGAAAAGTGTGGATAGAATTCACTCACATAAAACCTGAGGCTTTATTGATTGTTGATCAGCAAGAACCTAGAGTTGCCAGATTTTCAATAATACACATAAGGGTCTGGTGGCCATATCAGATAACCTTGTTCATTGACAATTGGGTAGTCGAGGCATTCCATCGGAGGACCCCAAGATAAATCTTGCTGATATAATGGATCTTCATAGATTGGCACGACTGGTCCCAATGTCATAGACTCCCCCAAATCATAATGTGGATATGACGTGTTTGCTTGATGCTCTTGTCTGGCCAGGTATGTGGAGTATGCATCAGCTTGACGACTTTCCTCAGCAATCAATATCATAGATTTAGGACAAGGCTTTATCATTGTAGGTTCTGGTTCTTGTTGTACAATTGGCCATTTTGGGCTTGGATTCCCTGGATTTGGCCTTTGAAGAGTGGATATACCTCGAATTGGCGTTGATTTGGGGGTCTGTTGAATTATGGAACAATTAGACTTTGGTTGAATCTTGCTCGTTGAGGGGCAATTATCAACTTTAGTCGTCTCTTGGTCATTGCACTTTCCCGTTGAAGGCTGCGTGATGGCACTTTTTCTTAGATCTTGTGCTGAATTGCCTTCAAGTTGCCCTGTTGACGCTAGTCCCCTTTGTAATTCATCACCAAGAATTCTTCGCATTGAGTGCCAAAAAAGCCCTGACAGAATCTGTTGGAGTTCCTCGGTTCTACTTGTTTGCCCGAGGGTATCTTTGCGTACCTTGGGACTTTTGTCAGATTTTCTTCTTCATCACTCGCTTCATAACCCAGTGGCACTAAGATTTTTTTTTTGTAGTACATTCGAGGTGGAAGGGTTACCACAGGTGCATGTCGATCTACATAGGCCAAATGCCTCTTGGCTATTTGTGAATTTCTCATCGGGCAATCTCGGCATGGATGATTATATCCGCCTTGTGAACACGAGGGATCAAATGTTGATGGATTCCCTCGGTGTGGACATTCAGCACATCGGTGTTTTCCTCCACATCCATAGCACCTAACTGAGTGCAGTATGCCATCACCTCTAAGTTGATAGGCATACACCGGTAACAAATCCCCCTTAGGATCTTCCACAAAATAGACTGGTAGGCTGTTATGGTCCTCCATTGAATTCGGTGACATGCAAGAGGATATAACCAAAACTTCTACCTTGTCACTGTTTGTTGAAGAAACTCGTGATTTAGATGAATCAATCTGACATCCACCCTTTCGGTGAGCTCCTTGTTGGCTTGATTATGCTTCTGACCGTTGAACCGCTAGATCTTGCTGTCGACAAGCCTGTTGCTCTATATTTTGTCATTTTAACAAGCGTGGATTCTTGATTGGACACCTGGTACTTGGATGATCTCCAAAGTAGAAGGTACATTCGTCCTTTTCAAGAAACTTAATAGAGCGGATGTTGACCCATGTTATCGCTCCATGATGGCTTGCTTGGTAAAGTGCCATTGAGTTCATGTGGTAGAGTCTTTTGTGCCACAGAGTGTCTGGTGAGTCGTCATGAGTCTGATGCACCTGATCTGCAGGTAGGCGTACCTTCAGATGATACAGGTTCCCTTTCCTTCTACCTTGAGCAATGAGAGTACTGGTACTAGCATCAATCACATTGCATGCTTTGTCAGAAAACGTCACATGCATCCCTGCATCTACTATTCTTACTACAAAGAGCAAGTCTTGTTGCAAATTAGGCATGAACAAAACGTCTTTGAGTCGTCTGTCTATGCCATTGGTGTTGAGCCATTGTGAACCAATACCGTTCATCTGATGTCTAGATCCATCTCCAAGAACTATGAATCTTGAGGGATCTGCACTTCTGAAATCAAACATGATTCATCTTGATGTCACAAAGTGTGAGGTGGCTCCTGAATCTAGGATCACCTCATGTGTGTCAGATGTTGATGCTGCACACACGTCTTCATAGATATAGGGTCGAACAATTTCTGTTTGTTCTTTCTTCGCCCATTTTCAAGCTCTCAGGCTCCTCGACATAGGATGAACTATTGCTGTTCTCCTGTCTGTGTTGACTTGTTTCTCGGGTTCTGGCGGCAATCCATGGCTGCGTGACCTTCTTGTGGCAATGGATACACTCAATCTTGGGATTGAGCTAGCAGGTATCTATTGTATGCCCATCTCTTCTGCATCTCACACAAGTCTTCTTGTCTCGACCTTGTTGTTTTGACCTCCCTTTGGTCTTCCAGTTGCCTTTGCTTGTTCCCTCTGCTTGCTGGTCATGATCCTGCCTCTGATTGGACTCCCTCTTAGCCTTAAATTTCTTCTTTGATTTTTCTTTGTTGTTGTAGTGGGCCTGGTCAGAACCATCTTTGTGATCAAGATGTTCTCCGGTCTCGACTTTCTCTTGAATCTTGACAATCGCCTTTTCGAGGTTCATGGCGGGATCTTTCACGAGCATGGTTCTTGTCGTCTGGAATGATCCGGGTAAGGCTCTCAACATGTATGTGAGCTACTTCTCAACTGACACAATGTTCTATAATCCAAAGTTATGTAGTGACAGAAACAGATCCTTCATCTTTCTTATGAAAGAAGTGAGGTCTTTTCCATTCCACTACAAATTCGTCAGCTGATCTTCCAGCATCATGATTTGACTTTTTGATTTTGTCTGAAATATGGTGAGTAATGTATCCCACATCTCCTTTGCTTTGGAGAGTGTAGCCAGGTCAAGTGTGAGACTATCTTTGATGGAAGATGATAGCAAGGCTACTGCCTTGTCGTTTTTCTCCCTCCATTCATGTAGCTCCTTGCCTGTTGACGTAGGCATTTCTTCTGTGCCATCCACCTAGGAAAATAGTCCTTCACCCTTGAGTATCAAAGATGTCTTAGCTTTCCAGACTGTTGATGGTTGTTTGTTTGAATGTTTGGCCTCCTGGATCTGCTAGCTTCTTGGCTATGTCAGAATATGACAGGATGACCTACTTTGATACCACTGATGAGAATAAAATTCTTGTTCTGATGCACTGATGAGAATCATATTCGTGTATCGTAATTTGGATTTCGCAGTCACGAAGCTTTTGCAAAGGAACCACGATCATCTGTTCTGATTTGGATGGAGTTCAAATGCGATCGTTGGACACTGCCAGCTGAATCACTCCTCCAATCCTCCAGAATGTAGTCAGGCTCTGCTGATCTACATTTATAAAATTAATACAGCATTCAACATAGTTTCAACCAAGGTGCGAAATTAAAATGAACAAGAAAACTCAGACACACGATTAACAACAGAAGCATTTGCCTTTGAGATCAGACACAACAAGAGAAATTATCTATATTGGTCTTCCTCTGCTTTCTTCAAGCACTGCATGCAAATCCACGCAGTGCATTGGCATGGGAGAAACATGGTTCTCTCATGAGTAATCCTCTCACTTTACTAGCAGACAGTTGGATCTCTATGGATCCTGATCACGGAGCTCGTCTCGCACGCAGGCGGACTTGTTGTCTATATTTCGTCCTCCTTGCTTACTAGCATCAGACTACTTCCTTACACTGTATGTGTATTCTATTGATCTATATGTCAAGTACCATCCAGTAGGTATGGTCGCTCTATGTAAATCTGAGATTAGAGTGACTAAGCATCTACAACTAATTAGTGAATTCCTCTTTAGGGCATGCAGGCAGGAGAACGTTTCGTTTCCGTCGTCGGTTTCGTTTTGGTCGTTTGACTTCTCTTGTATTGGACCGCAAAAGATTCTAGTTCGTAAATCTTTTGTGTTCGTGAACCGTTCATCTTCGTCTGCTTTGACTTTCATGTTTGTAAACCGTTCTTCGTTTCCTATGACTTTTGTGTTTGCGAAACTTTTCGTGCTTCGTGTCTCCAGATCTTCGAGTTCGCAAATGTCTTCGTCGGGCACAGGGCTGAAAGTACACCTGATCCTCCATCTACTACTGCTGCCTCATCCTCGAATCTCTTGTGCTTGATTGGTAGGGTGATATTGTGTTCTTCGCTTTTCCATGTTGCCCCATTGTGGAGGATGTTGTTCATTTTTTCATAGCCCGCACAGTATATGGGCTATGGTATCACTGGTTCCGCTTCAGCTTTGGCCCATTTGGCTAGGAGGCTCTTGGGTTGTGGTGCAATCGGCAATAATTCTCCAAGGGATAAACTAACATGGCTTGCTAGCAAACTTGTGAGCACTTCAGTGTGCGGTTCCTCGGGATCCACCATGTGGAAAGGTGGTTCATGATGACGCAACCAATCATTCTGATCAGTTCGCAATGGTAAGCCCGCTTGTGGTACTAGCTCTTTAGCAACAAGAGGTTCTACATGTATGTCTCTTGCTTGAGCTTTTTCCTCCTCTTGTGTCTTCTGCACCCAGTGGCATATTTTCTGATACTGTCTGCCCTCCTCCCTTATATCTGGAATGGTCTTGTAGTTGAGGGTTAATCATCGGATACTGATGGTGGTGGTGAGGGTGCCACTTCCTTCTGCTTTTCTGCTCGCGTGATTGCTAGCATTGGGGCATGGAAATGTTGTTTTTCTGGTGGCATCCCTCTTGGAACTGCTGTAGGTTGTACTGTGATAGGTTCAGTGGTTTACTCATTCCAAGTCTTAATGGACAATTCTTGTAGCAGTGTCCATAACCGCATTCTTAGTAGAAGGGTGTGTATTGTCCCTTGTAAGGACATTCTGCAATTCCATGACCTTCACCGCATTCGTAGCAGCCGTAGTTTCTGCCACCTTGACGCTGAGGTTGAGTCACGTAGGTCGCATCTCGTTAATGGCTGGATCCACAAACATCTCATCCGGACCGTACCATTGTTATTGCTCAGGTTGAGGTGGTGCTGGTACTTCTTGTTCCGCTGCTACCAAATTCACATGAGCCACTTGGTTGTTAGCTGGCCCTGGAGGTGCAGGTAACGCCATGCACTACTGGTTGTTCAACGCGCCATACCTCGGTGCCGCATTGGGTGCCCCTTGATGATATGGTTAAGAGGTCTGATAAGGACTCCTCTTCTGCTATATGATCTGGGGATTAAATTGTTGGAAATTAAGCCCACAATTGTCTCCTTGGTGAATGACTAATTTCTATTTCATGATTCTTCTTACATGTTTATTGATCATTGATCTAGGGTCAAGTGAAACCAACTTTGGTTCTACGTCTGCTCATCTGATACCTGTAGGAATCACAAACTTAGACAGCCAATTTATTTGAAGAACATCTACAACGGGCTTCCGGCTGATCTCCAGCAAAGGGTGACCAATCATGTCATAATTTCAAAGTTCAGATGTCAAGTTTAATAACTTGAAGTCATTGAAGACTTGGCCATCTTCAAGGACTTCCACAAAACTTGCACTTAGAACAAGTCTGCAGAAATACATTACTTGTTCAACAGTTTGTAGAGACACTATGTTTTCAACAGCTTCGGTGTTTTCGCATTTCCCTGAAATGCGACACTTACATAGTTCAAAAGTTTTTTTACTGCTTTTAACACACCTTCGGCTCTTTGCAAAAAATGCGAAGAGAGAGAAAATCCCGAAGGTCATCTATTTTCATGCGTTAAGCTGTTTTAAATACATCACCATCTTTTTAGGAGCAACTTCGGCTTCTTGCAAAAAATGCAAAGAGAGAGAAAAATCCCGAAGGTTGTCTCAAATAAACGGGGAATGTTCCAGCGACGTCCTCATCCATGTCAATGATGCTAAATTATTGACCGTATATGTACAGTGTACAATTGTCACAGAAGCCATATACTTCCAATTACAATGACTTTCCTAATCAGGTGACAAGCATTCAATGTAATTAATACACGAATGAAGTCTATAAATAAATTATCAAAGCACAGATTACATGTTGCTCCATCCATGAGATGCATTATTTGAGCCTCCCAATTACGCCATCAATTTTTGTTGTAATTGCTATTTTGTATTGTGCTTCAGTGTAATATAGCAGCAACTTGTTTTTATCTATATACAACGTAGATGAATGCTTGTTGTGATTGAATGCACTTTCATTGTTGTTTGATTGCGCTTGTTTACTCACTCTGATTAGAACACGGATGTTTACGACTCCTCAATTTTTGATCAGACGATGGTCATCTTTGACGCCTGAAGAACTCGTGATATCATACTGCTCTTCCATTTATTTCATAACTATACTTCACGTTGAATTTGATCTCAGTAGCACCACATACAAACCATCTCTAATCTCTTCGGTGGACTATACTCTTGTTTCAGAGTATGAATTAATTTTTAAGATCTTGTTGGGCAATTAGAAAACTTAAAGCTGTGATTACATTTAGCATAAGTTGTCTATTAGACTGTTTTTGCTTTTAGCGGCTGATTAGAACGGGAGAGTTGTTCCGCAATATTCCTGCTCTCTTCTTTGTTCGCGTTCTTCTATCTCCCTTGCCCCATCAGATTGGTATCAGATCATAGTTCAAATAAACTGAGAGATTAAGTTTGTTCTATTTGTGTACTATTATCATGTCTCATATAGATATCTCTTCGTCTTCATCACTCAGTGAAGCTAGAGTCATTGACAAGTTCAATGGTTCTAACTTCTACATTTGGAAGTTAAAACTTAGAATGATGTTGAAGATAGAGATCTTTGGGATGTAGTAGAAGGTGCAGACATGAAACCAGAAGATGGTGATCAAGCAAAGTCCTGGAGGATCAAAGATCAGAAGGCCCTAGCATGTATCACACTCAATCTGGCCGACTCCCAAATATCTCACGTTACCATGTGCAAAACCTCTAAGGAGGCATTGGACTTGTTATCAAGTCTTTATGAGACTCACGATGTAACCACGAGATTACATCTTACAAGGAAGTTCTTTACTCTTAGCATGTCTGATTCTACTGCCATCACTTCTCACATCAATAGCTTCAAGTCCCTACTAGGTCAGTTATCAGTTGTAAGATGTTCTATTCAAGATGATGATGTCGTCATGACCTTGCTTTCTTCTCTTCCAAAGTCCTATAAGAACTTTGTGGTGATGATCTCCACACAACTCGATCTCACTCCTTAAAAGGTGATTGGTCATCTTCTTCAAGAAGAAATGCGGAGAAAGACTAGCAGCCTGTCCATCAAAGACAAATCCATGGCTCTATACACCAAGAAGAAAGACTATTCCAAGGGCAAGAATCAAGTGCAGCAGCAACAACAGAGGCCTCATTAGATAGGAAGTCTTTCTTTTGTGAATCATGCATCTATGGGAAGCACTCTAGAAGCAAGTTTCCAAAATCACATTCCATCAAAACAAAGCATGTACTAGATCTTGTACATAGTGATCTCTATGGTCCAATGCCAACTCCGTGATTAGGAGATGCAATATATTTTATCACTTCATAGATGATTATTCTACATGGTCTACAGTCTTGTTCATTAAGCACAAATCTGAAGCCTTTGAATGCTTTAAGAGTTTCAAGGCCATGGCTGAGACACAAACGTCTAAGAAAGTGAAGACACTACGAACTGATGGTGGCGGCGAATACATCTCTAACGAGATTGTCAAAATATTGAAAAATCCATCTAATGTTGTGAGTATGGGTCCTAAAAATGCCAAAGATGAATTGAGCTCTTTTGGCTTAGTAAAGACCCATCTTAGAATTAAAATATTCAAGGTAGGTAGAAGTAGAAACTCGAGCTACCATAGGAATTGCCATTTGTACTCTACATGCCACATTTAATGCATGAAAAGACTATGTGGCACAATTAGACATAGTGAGGTGGCTTGGATAAGTCTAGATAGCTTGAGAGGTGGATCCACAACTCCAATTCAACTCAAAGTAGGAGAAGAGTCCATGGATCTATATATATGTGATGTACTCTCATTGAGAAAATGATGAAATTTGTGTGTAATGCAAATTTGGAAACAAGCTCTTTGCGCCCACATCTGTTTTTGTCTCTCGGTTAGTTTTGTGTCGACAATTTTGTAACCGAGGTTTTTTTGTTTGTTGAAGAGGCGGCGTGATTGTCTCTCGAATCAATTCTTCATTTATTACGTCCTAGACTTCGTCTGGATACATGTCCCATTGGTATACCTTGGGTTTGGACCGATAGGCCATTGTGTTGGGTACTTTGGACGTGAGTTGCACATGAGCCAGAGGCCCTGGTGACTTAATCTCTGTGAGTATGAACTTGGGGATTGTTTCGTGGAGGATATTGATGTGATGGGTTCCGTGAAGCAAATTGGTTTCTAGGAGGCTGGTATTGTCCTCCTGATTGGTCGTGATGCTGGTTTCTTGGATTGTAGCAACAATAAAAAGAGGAATGGCCCACGAAGTCACATATTTTGCATTTAATCAAAGAGGTATCTAGTACCGGTTGATAAGATGGGCATTCATTTCTAGTGTGTGCACCCCTACAATGAGGGCACCATGTATTGTCACGTCTATGAAATACCTGGTCAGTGGGTAACTAGCCAGTGGGTAACTAGCCTGACATGGAACTTTGTATATACTTCAAGGTGTTTTGAAACTCCTTCATAAGTTTCTCCATTTGTTGTTGGTGTTGCTGGTTAAGTGACTCCATATGAGATTTCCACTGTTGTTCTCGAGTTTCGTCGTTTGGTCTAGATTCATGGACATCATGGTGTGCTCTTCGTTCTCTAGGTTCATCAACATCTGATCCCTCGTCCTCTTCTCGGATGGTGTCAGACATGGCTTGTTTTAATGATATGTATTTATCATTAGATCTGAGTTCACGTTTGATCCATCTGGGAAGTCCGACTAGAAACTAGATGATGAGCATTGACTCCGTGGGTTGTTCTTGTACCTGACTTTTTAAGCGTTTAAATCTTTCAATATAGTCACGTACTTTCTCATCCTTTGTCATTTTGATATTACTTAGTTTGACAAAGGGACTCTCGATCACATGAAATGGTTTGAATCGCTTGATGAAGGATTCTTTCAAGAGAGACCAATCACGATTATCTTCATGATCCAGGTTGAAGAACCATTCACGTGCTCGATCGATCATGGTCATCAAGAAAAGTTGTATCATGGCTTCGGGAGATGGCTCACCATATACATCGCAAACAATCTCAAAGACTTGGAGAAATCTTTGAGGGTCTAAATTCTAGCTTGGGTGTGCATTTTTCAGTACGAGGAACGTGGTTGGCAAAAGCCCCATTTAAGTGGGCCAATTAAGTGAATTCTTGCATGAGAAGACTCAACAACATGAAATTGTGGTCGGTTGTAGGCAACTTCAACTCTCATAGGCTCCCATATCTCTTTCTTGATTTCTTATCTCTGGAATCCAGGTGTTTCTACCCATTACAAGCGGTTGGCTCTTTAAATATGATCTTCTTAATTCAAAGCCAGATCAAGCAGAAGGATATGGGTTTGTTGTAGTATGTTTCCCAGCTTGTCAGTGGGAAGCTTGGGTAGCGTTCACTCCAGTTGCAAGCACACAATCAAACATGCAACTTAAACTATTCATCTACAGATTTGCAACAAATACTGATGAATTTCAATCGGTTCTTGCTAATGTCTACTTATGAAACATTAGAAAAACAAACAAGATACTCAATTTAAACTACATATCAACATAACTGAAAGCAATAAACAAGAAACCGATTACTAAACAACATATTGAAAGTCCAAGGATCAAGAAACACTCATTTCTTGATTCTTGGACAGCCCAAGAACATCAAGAACTGGAATGTCAAGGATATGCAAGATTTACTCCACAAATCCAGCCTGTTTAGTTTACTTGTATGCTGAAATATACATTAAAAATATGGAACAAGAGATCTAATCCACAATACAAGACGAAAGAGCGCAAGAAATTACTCTAATTCCACAACTATTCCACAACCACACTCAAAGGAATGGAAGGGCATGCTCATAATAGAATCACTCAAGAAAACCATTATGAACAAGGAGCTTAAAAAATGACAAGAACTCGTGGAAGATCTTCTTATTAAAATCAAGAGCAAATTGACAATACATGTAAATCTCCCTCACAAGAGAGGGGAGCTCTTAAATAAACTAAGAGGCTGCCCATGTGGAGCCTAAGTGGCAGTTCCACAATTTACAAATTCCAAGTGGAATTAGCTCGTCCACTAGAGAAGACATCAGGTAAGCATAATTTGTGGATGATAATTGGGATGACACTCAAGGAGATGCTACAGTGACAAAATTTCCAAAATTCACACGTGTGGGGAATGTCCACAAGAGTGACTGATCTTAATTAAGCTTTGTGATTGGCACTATAACCTGATTCTAGATTGATCAACAAAATCTAGTTCAAAAGAAATGGCTAATCCACAATCTAGCATGCTAATCAACAGAATATAATAGCAATGAATCAAAGAATGAATAAAAATACAAGACTTTAGTGTACGAGCATTAGCCTCAACACGAGTTAGAGAGAGAGAGAGCTAGAGAGATAACAAGCAATATTTGTTTAGATCCAAAATGGCATGAGATAGCTACAAAACTTTGGTTCTTCATCATTCATTGTGTGGAGAGCTACACATATTTATGGAGATTGAGGTAGCTCGAGGTAGAACCATATCTATCCATTCCAAAATGACATCTAGAGTCTATGTGACATTTGTCACTTGTCATGCATGAAATTCTACCAACTTTTTACAAGTGTACTAGTTCTAACTAGAAATGTCCAAATCATCATGCATGTGTCCATTAAACTTTGTGCATGCCTTGCATGTTACTATGGATCACTTACAATTAATGCATGTGAGTTGTCACGAGTTTCTACAAGCATAATCATGCTAATTCTATGTCTACAAACTATATGCAAGTTGCATTTATCAAACTAGATAATACATAACCATGTAGCTCGAGTTCTATGTAGGCCAAACTTGGCATTTTGCATTAATGAGCTACATACTTGCATGGTACAACATTTGTAGCAAGCCAAGAAATCAATATGGATTGTTTTTCAATTTTAACATATAGTTGCACATGTATGATACGTCATTGGATGTATAGACAATGTTTTTCAGTTCGTGCATCAATTTTTGTGTGGTGACCTAGGGACATGTCAATCCTACTTGGAGGTAGGTGGCATGGAGTGTACTTGGAAGTGGTACATATTCTGCGAGCATGGAGTTCATTACAAGGTGATGTGGATCCATCATGTCCATGGTTGTGAGCTGACATGGATGGAGATGATTACTCAGGGAGTAATTGCTAATACTTTGGTGAGTATTCAGATGAGCTGTATGGTTATATGCACAGTGATCTCCAAGTTGGCGTCGCATGTTGTTTTTATCCATCATTATTTGGTAAGCAGGATGCATCTTGTATGGTTAGATCCAGTTGGAGTCTAGTTGCACTACAGGTGGACAAATTCTTGGAGAGTTATTAGCGGGTAATGTGTACTTGGTGATCAGATGGTACAAGGTACATTTCTAATGGAACTATCCTACCTGATATGTTATGGATCGTGGGTCAGTTGATCATCATGATTGTTGAATCTAGTATGCATTTGCGTTGGTTTGGTTGACATGTCCTTGGTAGGAGGCCTATGTATTGGTCAAATCGGAGTTGGCAATGTCAAGCATGGGAAGTTGAGCCTACATGGGATATAGGAGAGAAAAATCATTATCAGTATCTTAGGGAGATGGGCGAGCTATCCTTGTATAGCCTACATTCATTCATTGAGTTCTTGGTAGAATCTTGTGCTTGGAGCATGAAATGGATGGGGATCAGCTTTTAGGACTTATTGCACAGGATGTCAGGGCAAAGAGTCTTGGAGCATGGCTTTTTTCGGGAGATACATCAAGGATGAGGCTTGGAGCGCTCATTGGATCGATATGATTGGTCTTGGGTGATGTATGATGGCATTTGATAGATATATGCTTGGACATGAGGGCATCTTCGTTACAAGTGTGGGGCCATTAGCGAAGACCTGATTTGGTGACCAATGGTGTAGCAGTGGATCTACAGGTGTCACAGGTGCTAGTACGACAAGATATAGTTATGGGCAAGCCTTTGTTGGAATTCGATGCTCAGCCTCAAATCCATTCAATAATGAACATCCAAAAAAACCAGAAATAGAAGGCTCAAATTTCTAAGCAGAGGATCAAAAAATTCGATCTTGAATTTTTTCTAGAATTCCTCAATACCAGATCGACTCAAAAAAATTCTATATTTTTTGAGTCATTGTACATTTTTTGATACTTGTAAATTTTGATATTGTCGGTCTAAAATACGAACAATGACTTTGCTTGACAGTCCGCCCACTTTGTACATGCATTAACTGTAATGAGGCGGTTGTAATAGCTACAACAAAAGGTAGTTGTAGATATTTTTGTAGGATATCAATCCTAGAATCTTCATCAGAAAACTTCTTCTGATTATTCGAGTTTTTGTAACAAGAGTATTCACTCTAAATGACTGTAAGCTGAACTTATCACTCCAAGCATTGTACTCACTGTTTGATATTAATCAGAGTGCAAATTTTCAATCCTACTATTGTATTGTTTCTTTGTGCATTTGTCTGAATCATTCAATTTGAATATTCTGCTATTGTTTGTGGCGTTTCCGATCCTACACACACCCGTTGGAGCTTCTACTGACTACTAACCTCTCGATTTTGACATGGTATCAGAGCAAGAAGTTTAGTAATCTGTATTTTATTGTGGATTATCAAGTCTTGTTTCTATCAAGATGTTGTTCTAGCAAGCGTGCAACCAACAGTACCTTGAAATCATTGTTTCTACCAATGATCTCGCTCAAATAGAATGGATTCGTCTTCAAGTTCTTCTCTAATCAACATAGTCAATGGAAGCAACTACCATCTATGGAAACTCAAAATGAAGGTCATACTACTAGCCAAGGAACTGTGGGACATCGTTGATGGCACATAAGTTAAACCTGAAGGTGATGCAGCCACTATCACCAAATGGAGGCTGAAAGATGACAAGGCTTTTTTCATGATCACTCTCAACATCAAACACAATCAAATCAATCACATAAGAGCTGTTCAGAATGCTAAGAGTGCATGGGACATCCTAGCAACACTCTACGATATCAGGGACGTCTCCTCCAAACTCCATTGAGGAAGAAATTCTTCACCTTGAGAATGTCTGAAGCAACAAGTGTTTCAAACCATATCAACAACTTTCAAAATCTTATGGACCAGATGACTGCAATTGGCTCAATCATTGAAGATACCGATGCTATTATGACTCTATTATCGAGTCTTCTTGAGGCCTATGAAAATTAAGTCCTAGTAATTTCGATTTAGGAAAACATCACCCTTTTCAAGAGTGATCTCATTATTTCAACAAGAAGAGGTTAGAAGATCCGCAACCTCCTCAGGCACAGGGTCGGATCCTCAAGCTCCATATTTCAAAAATCAAAAGTTCAGATCCAAAAAAAAAGAGCAATATGCAGTCAGGATCGAATTTTGACTCAGGCTCAAATTTTGGCTCTGGGTCGAATTCAGGCTCTAGGTCGAATCCGAATTTTTCATTTTTCCAACCAAAGCATAAACTTTTCTACATATACTGCAAGAGAACTAGACATCAGATCAAGGACTATAGAATTTAAAATTCAACAATGAGAAGAAGAAGTAGTTCCAACAATAAGCAAATTCTACCTCAACCAGTTTTTTGATACAACAACAAGAGAAAGATGAAGCAGCCTTTATGACCAAGGTCGGAGAACAACATGATATCGATTCCTGGTATCTCGATTATGGAGCAACTCAACACATGGCTCGCCATCAAGACTGGTTCAAAGATTATAAATCTTGCACCCACTCTTGAGTTGTGCAACTTGGAGACAACTCATCACATTCTATTCGAGGTGAAGGAACAATCAGAATCAAATTTCAGAAAGGTGAAGTCAAGTTGCTATCCAACATTCTCCACATTCCATATTTGACCAAGAATCTGCTCTCAAATAGCATAATCACTGATTCAGGTTAGAGGGTCGAATTCGATACAACTGGTTGCACCATCCTTGACAAAACTCAAAAAGTTCTAGCTTTCGAGAGAAGAACTGGAAATCTCTACAAACTCAGCCATTGTCATTCTTCCAACAATCAAGCTCTTCACACCCCAGCTTCTGAATCATCTGATATGCTTTGGCATTTTAGATTAGTCCATCTGAAGTTCAATAGTATTCAACAAATGTTGACTCATAAACTAGTACAAGATCCGCCTTCTGTCAAAAAGCCAACTTCTCCATGTAAAAGCTGTATAATCAGAAAGCATGCTAAAAGTCCTTTAATTTCTGACTCAGTTCATACTTCCAAAGGCCTGCTAGATCTTATACATAGCGACATCTGTGGCCCGATGCAGACTACTTCCAAAGGAGAAGCTCTATACCTCCTAACCTTCATCGATGACTTTTATCGAAGGACTACAACCTATTTTCTGAAGAACAAATCAGAGGCATTCAAGTTCTTCATGCAGTTCAAGGCATCTGCTGAAAATCAGACCCAGAGGAAGATCAAAGCTCTATGCACAGATGGAGGGGGAGAATTTATCTCCACCGAAAGGAGTTCTGCAAGGCCAACAGATTATATCAACAATTCACAACGAGCTACTCACCTCAGTAGCTGAACGGAAGAATCAGACACTCATCAAAAGTGCCAAGAGCATATTGGCCCATGCCTCTCTTCCAAAGAAAATTTGGGTGGAAGCTGTTTCCAGCGGCCGCCTACCTACAAAATCGATCCATCACCAAAGTCCTAAATGGCAAGACACCTTATGAGGTGTGGACAGGATCGAAACTAGCACTCAAGAATATCAGAGTATTTGGTTGCATTGCTTATGTTCAGATCCTTGATAATCTCATAAAGAAGTTGAATGACAAAAGAACAAAATCGATTTTCGTTGGCTATTCCCCATATCACAAGGCATACAAGCTCTACAATATGGAAACAGAGAAATCATTCACGAGCATAGATGTCATTTTTGTGGAAGATCTATTTATTAACTACAAAGGAAAAGCTCAAGAATTTTTCGGTAAATTATCGAAGAAATTTTTGATCCATGTATCGAAAAAGGCTCCAGGATCGAAAATCAGAAAATCGATACAAACTCGAAAAATCAGCCAAGAAGATCAAATCGACCAAGATAGCCTCCATCTAGATTTATGAACGATGCAGCTTGCTACTTCGTATAGGAACCAAATACAGATTCGGAGGTGATGTCTACACCTAATGCTGAATTCGATTCTCTGATAGAGAATCAAACATGGATAGTCACTGAGGTGCCATAGGGAAGAAATCTGATTCCATGAAAGTCGATATTCAAGGCGAAGTATGATGCTGAAGGAAGGTTGAATCGATACAAAGCCAGGCTGGTCACCAAAGTCTATTTCTAGATTCCATATTTGGACTATTCTGAGACCTTCAGCCTAGTTGTCAGGCATGCTTTGATCCGTTTGCTACTCTCCTTTGCAGCTGCAGCATATCTCGCAGTTCATCAAATGGATGTCCAAATGCTTTTCCTCAATGAGACCATTAAAGAGGAAATCTTTATGTCACAACCAAAAGGATACGAGCTGAGCGGAAAGCAACACCTTGTGTGCAAAATTCACAAGGCACTCTATGGGCTGAAACAATCACCCAGGGCCTGGTTCCAGAAAATAAATACATTCCTTATTGAGAATGTTTTCATTCAAATTCAGCAGACTCAAATGTCTACTTAAAATCTGTATCAAATTTCTTCATCATCATCACTCTCTATGTGGATGATACACTATTATTCATTAACAATATGAATCTGATGAAGGAAACAGAATGCATGCTGGCCAAGGAGTACAAAATGATTGATATGGGTCCAGGCCACTATTGTCTCGAAATTGAAATTTTTTGAATTCGATCCAACCATCTAATTTTCATCAGCCAACAGAGATATCTCACAAATGTGCTGGAAAAGTATGGAGGGAATGGCCAACTGCAAATCTAGTCTCTTTCCACTCGACCCTAGACTGAAGCTGTCAAAAGAACAATCTTCTCAAATCGAGACAGAAAAAGAGGAGACTCAAGCAATATCCGTTTCACTCCAACATCGACTCACTGATGTATTCAATGACCTGTACTCGACCTGACATTGCATATTCGATCAGTTCACTCAATCACCAGTATCAAATACAGGTCTAACCCATTGGAAAGCGCTCACAAAGGTCATGAAGTAAATCCAGACAACCAAACATCTTACCATTTGTTATGGAGGCAACCAACCTGCCAACATACTTGAAGGATACACAGATGCAGATTGGGCAGAGAATATCGATACCAGAAGATTGACTTCTAGATTTGTATTTTTATACAATCAAGGCCCAATCTCTTGGAACAACCGAAAGTAGACCTCTATAACATTATCATCAACCGAATCAGAATACATTGCTGCCATGAATGCTACAAAGGAGACAATTTGGTTGAGGCACCTGCTAGCAGAAATCGACCTTGCATAGTCATATCCAACGACCATCTTTTGTGACAACTTCGATATCGGATCGACTCGAAAAAATTCTATATTTTTTGAGTCATTGTACATTTTTCAATACTTGTAAATTTCGATACCGTCGGTCTAAAATTTGACACAATGACTTCACGTTTACAGTTCGCCCACTTTGTACATGCATTAACTATAATGAGACGATTGTAATAACTACAACAAAAGATAGTTGTAGATAGTTTTGTAGGATATCAATCCTAGAATCTTCATCAGAAAACTTCTTTTGATTATTCGAGTTTCTATAACAAGAGTTATCACCTAAACCTGTAAGCTGAAGTTATCACTTCAAGCATCACTGTTTGATATTAATCAGAGTGCAAATTTTTAGTCCTACTACTGTATCATTTCTTTGTGCATTTGTCTGAATCATTCAATTTGAATATTCTGCTATTGTTTGTGGCGTTTCCAATCCTACATGCACCCGCTCGAGCTTCCGCTAACTAACATCTCAATTTTTGGTAGCCTTGGCATGTATTTGATGTATTCATGTTGGTTTGCATGAATGTGTGCTTGCATGTTACCTTGTCACGAGGGTCTAGATCTGAGTCGGAGTTGTATGTGCTTATGCATTTACTATGTCAGAAATGAAGTAGTCATTTGATATGCTCATTGACTTGTCGTTATGTCTACTAGTTGTCTATCTGGTGAGCGTATAGTTTTATGGTGGCAATAAGATTTCCTTAGGTTGAGCCTCAGTCGCTCATTCATGTCAGCTTTACAGGTTTGTGCTTGTAAGTAATTAGTATGTACAAAGTTATTTACAATACTTACAATACTTGCTATACATGGGGACATGTCTCGAGTTTGTCGGTCGAATTTGGCCTGCTGACCTTAGTTTGTCAGGGGGTAGGCCAGTTTTAGGACACTGTCCTTTTAGGAAGCTTGTGAATACTCTATATGTACAGTTTCTTTAGTAATACAATCAACTTTTGTTGTGCGATCTTTGAGAGCTTGTGAGGAGTGGCTTTGGTGATTGATTGATGTGATATGAATATTGCACTAGATCCTATCAGAATTTTAACTATAAGAAGATTCTATTTAGAGTAGAAACAATGTCCAAAATCTAGTTGCAGTTAGGATTTGCATTAAATCTAGCAACTTGCAAATGTAGGCCCATTTAAGAAAAAAAAGGTCTAGGATTTGAATAACACTAGAAAGATTTTAGATATGACTACAATTTTTCAAAAAAAATTGTTTAATTGTGTCTTTTAAAAGACAATTATTTTTGTTGTTTCATCTTCTAGTCAACTTTTCCAACTTGTGACATCCAGACCATAGGGAGGTATAGGTTTACACTGTTTTTATGCATAATGGTTTTGAACAGCAGCAATATTGCAGTAATATTCAACGTATGTTTGGAAAATGATGCTATATTCCATAGCATAATCCATCTAGCCATTGAAAAATCTAGCAGCATCATGGGAATATATACTAATACGATCGCCAAGTGAAGATCTCCTTATATCCTATTACATGCAACCAAAAGGACAGCAGTGGAGCAAAACCACCCAACCAACAAGAAACTTCTTGTCTTCTAAAGGAGGGGATCTTGGCTTCTGAAATCAGAGATACAATGAGGAGATGGGCAAGTTCCTACAAGATATATACTCTCCAATGAAGAAACAAAACTTTTCTATTACCAAAGCTTTGCTAGCTTTCAGCCCTCAATCTGACGAAAAGACATGAAGTGAAAATGTTCGTGAACATCACGAAAAGACATGAAGTGACACCCTGACAAAGAGACATGAACGCGAAAAGTTCGTGAAAGAAAATTTTTTGTGATACAGCAGAAGAAAGTTAGACGACGCGAAAGTCAGACGGCTCGAAGTGACAGGAAAATCTTTGCGACACTTTTCGACCTTCATGCTCCAAAGGATCAAGAAGATCATGCAAGTACCAAGAAGTACAAAAAACCCTAATCTGATATGATGATGTCAGCGGAAGAGTGTTAGGACATGCCTAACCCACCTTTCTTGTAATCCGTGATTAGTTATAGATTGTTTAGTCTATCTAATCTAGTGTGCTGCTTTGAATGTATAAGATACATATAGTAGGAGATAATATATATATATATATATATATATATACAAACTACAGAAAAGAAGTCCGCCTGTGAGCGAGACAAGTTTTGTAAGCAGGATTTACAGAGATCCAAGAAGTCCGCTAGTAAGCGAGACATTACTCATGGGAGAGCACCGCTTCTCTCACGCCAATGCGCTGTGTGGGTCTGTCATACAGCGCACAAAAAACAAGAGGATCAATAGATGATACTGTAGCTATTACACACATATCACTCTTATTTTAGTCTGATCTTGAATGAATTATTGTCAAATTTGATGAGAGCAGAACGATGGCCAATGATGATTTGGTCAGTTATGAAGTCCTTGGTAGACAATACTATGATCTACCAACTATGACAGAGGGAGCAAAGGACGAACACTCAAACAAAGATATTCGAGTCGCACCTCATTCAAGTGACGAATCAAACGAAGAAAAATTCGCAAGCCAGCCTATTGCTACAGTACCTGTATACCAAAACGGTTCCAGACCTAGCAGAGTTGATAAAGGCAAGAGCATTGCAGTCCCAGTAGGATCTCCTAGAAGATCGACAAGAGAACGAAGAGCGCCAACAAGATTTGTGCCAGGTAGCTCAGCTTCTACACCAGAAGAGTTTTGTGGATTCAGTGGAGAACCGCAAACATTCAAGGAAGCGATTGAATGTCCAAAAAATGACAAATGGATCCAAGCCATGAACGAATAGATGGAATCCATGAGGAAAAATTAGGTATGGATGTTGCATCCATTACTATATAAGCAAAAGACTATAAAATGCAAGTGGGTATACAAGTTGAAGTACAGACCGAATGGAGATATTTCTAAATATAAAGCAATACTTGTAGCGAAGGGATTTTTTTAGAGATATGGTATTGCTATGCTGAGATCTTATCTCCTGTCATGAAACATTCGTCCCTACGTTTACTGTTTGCATATGCAGCTGTTTATGATCTTAGGATTACATCGTGGACAAGAAAACAACTTTTTGCATGGCGAGCTTGATGAGGAAGTCTACATGGATCAACCTCCAAGCTACATTTCAAATTCACTTCCTACTTATGCATGCAGAATGCATAGGAGTATCTACGGTCTGAAGCAGTCAGCGCGGCAATGGTACAAGAAGAAAGATCAAGCCCTCAAGTCTTTAGGATTTAAGCCACTAGTTGTCAATTCTAATGTTTATGTAAGAATAACAGACGGAAATATCATCATTGTAACTGTGTATGTGGATGACACTTTGATATTTTGCGAAAGTGAAGAGCTTATTGCTGAGGTAATTATGATATCTTGAAACATTTCGAGATCATAGACCTGGGGAGAAGCCAAATGTTATCTTGGCTTACAGATTGACAAGGACTATGAGGGAGGTAAGTTGTACCTTCATTAGTCTAGATATATCTAGAAAATCCTAAAAGACTGATGCTGAGTTGCAAGGGAGCAAATATCCCCATGCTTGTAGGAACAGTCCTGACGAATGAAGACTGTTCGAAGACTGAAGAAGAAAGAGAGTTGATGCAACTTACACCATACATGAAGCTGATCGGGTCGCTGATGTACCTTACAAATAACACACGTCCTGACATTGCTTATGCCGTATTCATGATGAGCCAATTCTGTATAAATCCAGGATCAACTCATTGGAAGATTGTGAAACGAATTTTGCAATACCTCCAAATAACGAAGGATTTTGGTTTGTGTTACTCTCATGATGTAGGATTCTAGATGCTTTCCTACAGTGATGCTAGCTGGGCATCTCTCAAGGATGACTGTGAAAGTTTCTTAGGAGGATGCACCATCACTTAGGAGCAGCAATTCTCTGGGTCAGCAAGAAGCAGACCATTGTGGCTCAGTCATCCTGCGAAGCAGAGTACGTTGCAACAACAAAGATGGCTAATAAAATTATTTGGCTCAAACAATTCCTTGACAAACTGGGTGAAACAAAGAGCGAGCCTTTGATTTTGTAGATGGACAATACATCTGCAATACATTTGACAAAGGATCCTGCATTTCATTCAAGGACGAAACACATCGCAATCAAGTATCACTTGATAAGGGATCTGATCGGGAAGAAGATGCCGAAGACTATCTTCATTGGAACAAAGGAGATGGTGGCTGACATTTTCACAAAGGCCTTAGACAAAGGTCTATTTGAGAAACAGAGGAGCTGTCTTGGAGTCATCAAGCTACCACGCTTTGAGAGGGAGCTGAAGAAACAAAACTTTTCTATTACCAAAGCTTTGCTAGCTTTCAGCCCTCAGTCTGACGACAAGACATGAAGCGAAAATGTTCATGAACACCCTGACGAAGAGACATGAACGTGAAAAGTTTGCAAAAGAAAATTATTCATGATATAGTAGGAGAAATCAGATGACGTGAAAGTCAAACGACTCGAAGCGACACAAAAATCTTCGCGACACTTTTCGACCTTCATGCTCCAAAGGATCAAGAAGATCATGCAAGTACCAGGAAGTACAAAAACCCCTGATCTGATATGATGACGTTAGCGGAAGAGTATTAGGAGGTGCCTAACCCACCTTTCTTGTAATCCGTAATTAGTTACCAAAAAACAAGAGGATCAATAGATGATACTGTAGCTATTATGCACATATCACTCTTATTTTAGTCTGATCTTGAATGAATTATTGTCTGCCATTGCTTGTGCATCTCATTCACTCATTTATCAATTCTGCACATTGGTTCAGTTTTTGTTGAATGTTGTGTTAATCTAAAACGTAGATCAACAGTGTTTGTCTACATTCTAGAGGATTATAGGTATGATATAGCCGGCAGTGACCAACAATCATATATGAAATCCATCCGAATTGTTTTTCATTCGTGATTAATTTGATTTCACTGCAACAATGTCAATATCAGAGCTTGTTCAAGTTTCGTTTCATTTCGTCCAATTTCACTTCATTTTCGTTTCGTTTCGTTTGAGAGCCTGATTGATATTTGCAATTAGCGTTACCCACATATTCTTGGCATCATCCAAAAGCTAGAGAATATTCTCTCTAGGATCCCTCCAATCCTATCAAAAATATTTGACCTCCTATTCTTGCACAAAAGCTGTCAATCACCATGCAAAAGCTCCATAGGTCCAATTAGAGCACATGGGCTCTCATAAGATTTTTATTACATTACTGGCCAAGCCCGAAATGATATGGCATAACTAATAATCTTATACACTGGAGTACATGCTATCCATGTCAGGAATTATTTTGTATCACAAATATTGGACATATATGTAACATGTTCCCCCCCTTGAACTATTTCTATCCTCATAAGTGGAAACTAGGGAAGTTCTTCTTTATGCTTTCAACCCTTTCCCACGACATCCTCAGTCCAATCCTTCCACCTAATCAAGCACTCAGACATAGAATGATTTCTCAATTCTAAGATATACGCAATCATCAAATTTAAAATCTTTGAGAGACCTCTTAAGATCAACATAGTGCTTAGCTCTATCCCGAGCACTACAGATACTATCACATGCCACTTGCAACATTTCTTGCATATCACGCAAGAAATCTGCAACTTTCTGGATCTTAACAGACTTAGACTTCACATTTATCGAAGATCTAGGTTGAAAACCGTACATCAACATAAACGGACTATAACCTGTAGCATAATGTTTTTGACTATTATAAGCGAACTCCATCAAATGAATGTAATCTTCCCACTGAGACTGCATGTGAGACACATAAGTCCTCAACATATCCTCTATAGTCTAAGTAGTTCTTTCCATCTAACCATTTGATTCATGATGATCAATAGAACTAAAACTAAGCAAGGTTTCTAGCTTATGGAATACAACTGACCAAAAGTGACCTGTTGTTATGAGATTTGAGTGGAATCATGATTTCCAAACTATTTATGATACCTCCTATTGCTTCACAAAGATGTGATTCTAGTAACGATTCCCGAAAAACTCACTTAACTTGATTCATAGTTGAAAACGCCTGTAACTTAGGATCTTTGTCACTAACAATATCACTTGGCAATCCATAAAGCTGAATAATCTTTCCAAAAAGATCTAGGCTAAATCAGAAGCCTTTGTAGTTGACTTCATTGGTATGTGCGTAGCTAACTTTGTTAACATGTCCACAACAATTCAAATAGAATCATTCTGACATATGGGGTCTTTGGAAGTCCAACTACAAAATCAATAGATATGCTTTCCCATCATTTATGAGGGATATCTAATAAGACTCGACAAATGGCTTGAGTTTTGGCCAATAAAATTCTCTTCCGACCAAGTCCAAAGTCATGTGTGTTAGAATTAAGCAATTTTCACATGGTTTTTGATGTATTTTGACATCTATGTGGATCCACACATGTGAGGACCTGTCCACATGTGTGAAATGACACTTGTAATATTCAGATCCATTTTGATTAGCTTTCATTTGAGTCTAATATGACATCTCCTAAATTATAGGAGTTAGGTCCTAAATTGTAGAAATCTAGAAGGTCAACACAAACCACCAATGGATGATGTGGCAAACTTCATAGATCTTATCCAAAGTGGATATGTACAATGAGCTATCCCACACGTGCTGGATGCAGATTAAAGAGAGATTATGGTGATTTGGTACTTGATTCATGATGGATCCATTGTTGAGCTAATGATGAGAAATCTTGGTTTGTGAAGCAATCTTTGTGTTTTGACTCTCTTAAGCGCTTTCTTTGTGGATGAATGCTTAGTAAATGATAAGTAAACTATTTCTCTGTTATCAGGCCATACAGAAGCTGTACTTCACACGTGTGAAGCCGTGGATCATCTTTTTTGATTGTTCTTGCTTGGAATCACAAAGATTATCAAGTAGAAGCTAGATTTAGAAGCTAGTCTTGATATAGATCAAGATCCCAAGCTACCAATCACTATTTGTGATCATTTGTAGATCAATTTCAGTCCTTAAACTCTGAAATTTGACATGGTATCAGATCCAAGTCAAAGAGCTTAGTTGATGATCCAAAAATCTTCACTTTGGTGAAAGCATTGGTGCTAGATTCACTTTGAAGGAGGGTGACCTTTTCTAATAGTTTACTTGTGATGTTGAGGTTCAGATTAGTGTGTAAAGTTTAGATGTACTTCTCACACATGTGAGAGGCTACTGGAGTTGTACTTTCACCAAAACTTTGTGTTTTTTCAATATTTAAGCTTCAAACAAGTTGTGTAGAGTGAAACTAGTGATGTGCTTATGAAAAACCATTGTTTCCATTTTAGATTTGATGAGTGAATGGTGTTAGAATCTTATTAAACCTATAAATCCTTGAGAGAGAATTTGAGGCTTATGTTTTTTAGTTCAAGAGTGAAACTAAAACCAATTCTAAACACCATAGGAAGGCATTGGCTCTTCCAAAAATCAAATCCAAGGTTCTAAGTGAATAGATTGTGTAGAATACACTTTCCAAAATCTTTTTGAGTTCAAGATCATTATAGATCTTGCTTCTTGAGTCTAGTGAGATTCAAGAGAGTAGCATTTTAGCTAAATTCTGAGAAAGGAAGAAGGGAGAGCCTTTGAATAGTACATTTGTTGTACTTGTTACTAGATAGAATGGGTTCAATTGGAGCCTATCTTCTTGAGACTAGTGAACGGCTAAATTCTAATAATTATTCAACTTGGAAAGTAAGAATGGAGTCACTAGTTGTGCTCCAAGATATGTTTGATCTTGTCATAGGAGAGGAAGAAGAACCTCAAGGAGGGCAAGATCAAGTGAGGTACAAAAAGAGAGCTAGACTAGCATTAAATTGCTTGAAAATGAATGTTAGTAATGAACTTCTAAAGGAAGTGGCATCCTATACCTCGGCCAAGGAGGCATGGAACTACCTCAAAGGGATTTATGAATCCAAAAATAGCTCTAGAGTGCTTATGATTAGAAACAAAGTTCTTCAAAGCATTAGAGGGAGTGATGAGAGTGCTCAAGAGTATGTCTTGAGAGTAAAATCTCTCAACAAAGAACTTTCCATCATTAGTGAGGGTATTCATGATGATGAACTTGTTCAAATCATTTTGAATGGTCTTGGAGATGAGTTCTCCAATCTTGTACAAAGCTTTGCTATTCAAGATGCACTACCTTCCATTGACAAGCTCCATAGTGTGCTTGTGGCCGAGGAGAGTAGGATCCTTCATGTCAAGCAAAGGATTTGATCCTTAAAGTTGCATGATGGTGATGAGAAGGCCAACTTCTCAAGCAAGGGAAAGGAAAAGTCAAAGAAGAAGATCCAACACAAGGAGACCAAGAATGATGATCACCCATCAAGCTCCAAAGGTGGAAAGAAGAACAAAGCCAAACTCAAGTGCTTCTTTTGTGGAAAGACGAAGAATGCACAAGGAGAGAGCAAACAAGACAACCTCACTCTTGAGGAAGATGAGGATGAAGTGGATTCATCCTTGATGTCTTCTACATCAACATCAAAGAGCTACTCCAATGACACATGGTGGATTGATAGTGGGGCTAGTTCCCACATGACATTCCAAAAGGATTTTTTCTCAACTCTTGTACCTTTTGTAGGTTGTAAAAAGTCTATTCTAACAACAAGTGATCAAGAATGTAGAATAGATGGAGTGGGAACTATTCCCTTAAGTCTTGGATCCTCTAAAAGAGTAGATCTTGATAATGTACTCTATGTTCCTACACTCACTAAGAATTTGTTAAGCGTAGGACAATTGATGGATGATGGCTTAGATGTCCATTTAAAGCATGGTGTTTTCTCCATAATGATGAATAATACTTGCATTGTAAAGGGATTCAAGCAAGGAAGGCTTTTTAAGCTTGATGCTAATGTTTTTTCTGGAAGTGTGGACATGGTGAAGGAGAGCTCAATCAAGTGGAGCTTTGGCGTAAGAGGCTGGGCCCCCCAACTTCAAATCTATGGAGATGCTATGCACCAAGGATCTTGCTCTCGGCCTTCCAAAGACACTCTCAAAGTGTGGAGAAAGTTGTGAAACTTGTAGCCTCTCAAAGGCACACAAGCTACCTTTTGATATCTCTTCCACTAGATCTACAAAAGCATTAGATCTTATTCATAGTGATGTGCACTCTTTTCTCAAGAATCTAATGGAGGTGCATCTATGTATGTATCTTTATTGATGATTACTCTAGATACACTTGGATTGAACTTTTGGATTCCAAAATTAAAGTGTTTGAAGCTTTTGTTAAGTTCAAAGAAGTGATAGTGGTGGAGAGTATATCTCCACCAAGATGATAGAGTTTTGTAAATCCAATGGCATTAAGAGAGAACTTACATGTACTTATAGGCCTGCTTGTAGTCCATCCCGATGTTAGACAATATCTTTCGTGTCTCATCTCTTGTCTCAGGCATGACATTCCCTTCTGGGAGAATTTTGTTTTTCAATAGTCTGTACATGACAAAAGAAGTCATTGTAAAAAAAATATCACTCGATGTCCAAATTGTAAATTTTGTTTCGAAGCAAAAATGACAAGTAGATGAATTTTTTTTTACTCAAATAATGATGTGAGGCTTTGGTCACTCCATCTATATTTGA
Organism: Diphasiastrum complanatum; assembly: GCA_029204225.1. NCBI lineage: Eukaryota > Viridiplantae > Streptophyta > Lycopodiopsida > Lycopodiales > Lycopodiaceae > Diphasiastrum > Diphasiastrum complanatum. The sequence goes on from CM055106.1 coordinate 48,267,225, forward strand.
AGATTTAATAGAAGTAGAGAAGTCGCCAAACGAGATGTCTTTGCTCCAAGATACAATGCGCTCTTTGATTCTTCTCGAAATTTTCTTTCTTCTTTAGACAAAAGTGCCTCCTCATCTTGTTCATTGTGTCTAGCTGAATATTGTTCTCGTACATATCATCCAACATGTCTCCCATGACTTCAAATTTATCATTCATTGGAAGATCTAGATGAGCTAGATTCAGATGCATTAGTCTCTTGATTAATGCGCTCATCAATTTCCATCATCTCTTTTAAGCCTTGATGTAGACGACGAGGTAATTGCTTTATATGTGTACCGTTGTATTGCATTCGTCGTCTACGTCGACCATTACAAGGATTATTGTCTCCAACACTAAATGAGGTGAAGAATCCTATATATCAAAATAACAAGAAGTAGGTTGAAACAATGTTTGATAAACATTTCCTCCCAATACTTGATAGATCTAAATGTTGCATATGAATATAAATTACCTCTTAGTTTAAAAAGTATGAACATACCAATGTATCTATTAGACAGATTTGTCTTTTCAACTTGTTAACATTCAATGAACTCAAAGACGAATAATGCTCCTAACATTTAATCTAGACAAATGACGAATAATGCTCCTAACATTTGACATATTTAATGACACAAACCAAATACAATCAAGATGAATGGATTATACATCTCTACATATCAACAAAATTTAAATTTTCACATTTGACTTATTGTCTTTTGCAAGCATTTGGGTAGAGGATGGTTGAAACTATACTTGATGAACAATTCCTCCCCAAACCTGATAGATCTAGTGGCACAGACCATTACATAAGTGCCCTTTACATTCCTAGTAACATATTCTTCTTTTCCATTGGTGCGTTCTTCAAAATCACAATTCGTCAATAGAGGGCCCTTGAGATGTTGCCTCCTTGCATGCGTTGCTCCTCTAAAGAACAAGCATTTGCATTCAAGCCATATACTTGCATCCTCCATTGGTGATGACACAAAGCATGCCAATCACCCCAATTGTATTGAGGTCCTACATATGGCATCAATGTCACAACACTATTTAAAGGGACCTCAATACTACTCAATGCAAAAAGGCCCAAACCAGCCTCAGGAAAGTGTTCACTAGGCATGATCATGTACATTCGACCCCAATACGTAAATGGTGTTCCACATAATGGTAATGGTGATTGGAGTGGCCAACACGAATATCTACTTCTAATAAAAGTTTTTACTAATGGTTGCAAGCTAGGTGGAAGAGGAAGGTCAGACAAAGAACCTAGAATGTCTTTTGACACATCAACAGTGCGTAGTAATTTGCAATTATTTTTCAAACTAGTCATAATACGTCCAAGACGTGTTCTCTTTTTTAAAGGGGTGGCCAAGTTTGTGGAATCCACGTGGAGTATCGTGGAGGACTCATGTGCAACATCTAGGATAGGTGTGGTTGGGTGGTAAGAACGTTCTAGAGATTTGGAGACATGGATTGAATCACAAGGCATTGATGAACTAATTATATCATGCAAGGGATTCTCGATCTCTCTTGCAACTCTTTTTCTTAAAACCAACTTATGGTCCTTCTTCTGCAAAAGTTGAAAATGCGTGTAGTGTGTATTATGATCTTAATCCACGTGGTGGAGTTATAAAAAATACGCGTGGCAATGTAGTTTATGCCCGTTTGCATGATTTAGTTGCTTTAGATTACATGTTCGATTGGTCCTCCCAATCGCTTGAAGACAAAAATAAAATAATAGAGACTTTGTATTCTGAATTCCCTCAATCCAATGCTTTTAGTAGGACTTGGGCCTTGAATACAATGTGCCTTTGGATTTGAAACAAAAGGCAATTGATGAGAAGAGCCGTGAGGAATCCCAAGAATCCACAAAGCCTGGATGGTGCTCCAAAAGGGATTGGAGGAAGGTGAAAGGGGAATTGTTGCAAAACAATCCCCAAAAGTATGAACAACAACGTAGAGCCACCGCCGAGAAGCTCTTAAAACATGGCCAAAGTCACTTGGGATTGAGAAGAAGGGGCAATCTAGAGGCCCAATTTGTAAGTGCAATATTTTTTAATATGATTCTATTTTTGTAGTGAGATTGTTAATGTTTTTTATTGCTAAACTATATTGTATTGCTAAACTATGTTTTTTTTGTTGAAGGTAGCTTAGTGATTTTGGAAGACACATGACCGCCGCAGAGTACAAGCAAGGCTACGATCATGGATATGCTGACCTTAAGGCTTTTATGGAATCCCATGGATTGTTTCCAATCGTAAACTCTTAACCTGTATTGTTTTGTGATTGTTTACTTTGTGGTTTACAAGTAAGTTTAATCTCAATTTAATTAAATCTTTGATTCTATTTTGTAGAGAGGCTCTACAACTTCAAGTCTTCGTGATGTGGAAGAGAATGTGGAAGAGAACATGGAAGAGTACGTGAATGAGAGCGAAGGGGAGTTTGAAGATGTGGACACCAACGTACACCTACAAGATCAAGGAGGCGAGGAGGGAGGAAGTGATGATGAGTAGAGGTTTTTAAATTAAATGTAAGGCCTTGTAGAAGGCAATGTAGGAAGAGAGAATTTATTCTCTCATCAATGTACTTGTTTTTAAATCAATTAATATGATGTTTTGGCATCACATCATTCTTGCAAAATTTTTGAATGCATATATCTTTAATCCATGAATGCAAATGTATAGTCTATTGAATGCACATCTATTGATTGCAAATGTATCTATTGATGTATTCAATGCAATGTATAGTCTATTTAATGCACATCTATGCAATGCAAATGTATCCATTGATGAATTCAATGCAATGTATCACATGATTTGCATGCTAGAATGCACAATAAAAAGTAATGGAAATAGATAACACATTAAGTTATCAACTAAATATTGAATGAATCAAAATAAATGTGAATTTACCTTTACTATTGTATCTCCATTGTTTTGCAATTTTTGCTTTTCCTTTTGCATGCACTTGATCTTTGAATCCTTTGCAATGAAAGCTCATTTTTCATTTTTCATATCCAAACCTACATCACAAACAAAAAAGATCCTAAAACTTATGATCACAAAACACATACTATTAACATCCATCAATGAACTAAAAATCCTAAACACTATCAATCTTCTCACTCACATTCATCCTCATCTCATTCTCACTCCCATCTATACTCTCTTTTTCTCTCTCTCACACAACACAAAAATAGAAAGTCACCTCTAGTTTCGGAGCGAACCACATTTTGGTTCGCGCCAAATGTTTTTTTTGGACAAAAAATTTTGCTTGGATTATCCACGCGTGGATAATCCACACAAATTCTAGAAACCTTTCCGCGTGGATACCGTGTGGATATAAAAAAAAATTTATCCACGTGGTATCCATGACCTCAATTCTCTGGATTTTGCATGGATAAAGCGAATTTAGCGTGGATAATCCACGCCTGGATAATTATCCACGCAGTATCCACGCGAAAGCCGAGCCTTTTTTATTTAATTTTTACTATGGCGTGGATTATCTACGCGTGGATTATCCACACAAAATTAGAATTCCTATTTCTGGCTTCGAGTGTCGGAGGTTTGCCCGGCTGTCAGTAGTTGAACTTGGCATGGATAATCCACGCGTGGATAATCCACGCATTTTGAATTTCATGACATCCGGCCGATCTGCTGCCGGAAAAGACATTTGCGTGGAACATCCACGCATGGATAATCCACGCGTATATCCACGCCAATCCGCGACTATATCCATGCAAATTTTTTTTGCCCGCGCGTCCTCCTTTGTATTGTGTGTGGATATTTACTATATGTGTTCTTGTGCCTAACCAAGTTGCAGATGCTCTTAGTTGAATTGGTGCATCAAATGAACTTTCATTCACCCATATTTCCACTTATCTATATCTTTCATTGAGAGGAACGCACTTGGAAAATGGTTGAGATTGGAAGAGAGATTAACTCATAGGGATCTCAGAATCCTAAGAAAGATAAAAATATTGTTGAATAGTTTTTCATTCGAGGTGGTTTTCTATTTCGAAATGGAAAGTTTGTGTGCCAGCGGATGATAAAATAAAAAAGAGAACTTTAAAATATCTTGATCACAAAGATGGTTCTAACCAGGCCCTCTATGGCAACAAAGAAAAATCCAAGAAGCAGTTTAAGCCTAAGAGGGAGTCGAATCAGAGGCAAGATCGTGACCAGCAAGTAGAGGAGACCAACAAGGGCAACTGGAAGAGCAAAGGAAAGTTGAAATAACAAGGTGCAGACAAGAAGACTTGCGTGAGATGCAGAAGAGACGAGCATACAGTAGATACATGCTGGCTCAATCCCAAGATTGAGTGTATCCATTGCCACAAGAAGGGTCACGCAGCCATGGATTGCCGCCAGAACTCAAGAAACAAATAAGCACGAAACAGACAAGAGAACAGCAATAGTGCATCCTATGTCGAGGAGTCTGAGAGCTTAAAAATGGGCAAAGAAAACAAACAGAAACTATTCGACCACCTATATTTGTGAAGACGTTTGTGCAACATCAACATCTGACACACATGAGGTGATTCTAGAGTCAGGAGCCACCTCACATTTTGTGACATCAAGACATATAATGTCTGATTTCAGAAGTGCAGATCCCTCAAGATTCATAGTTCTTGGAGGTGGATCTAGACATCAAGTGAACAGTATTGGTTCACTATGGCTCAACACCAACGACAGAGACAGAGGACTCGAAGATGTCTAGTTCGTGCCTACTCTACAACAAGACTGCTCTCTGTAGCAAGAATAGCAGATGCAAGGATGCGTGTGACATTTTCTGATGAAGCATGCAATGTGATTGATGCAAGTACCAGTACTTTGATCGCTCAAGGCAGAAGGAAAGGAAACCTATATCATCTGAAGGTACGCCTACCTGCAGATCAGGTGCATCAGACTCATGATGACCAGCCAGACACTCTGTGGCATAGGAGACTTTGCCACATGAACTCAATGGCACTTTACCAAGCAAGCCATCATGGAGCAGTAATAGGAGTCAGCATCTCGAATGCAACCAGTTCGACCACCTGTGATGCATGTTTGAACGACAAGATGTCATGCACACCATTCGTCAAAGACTCCTACAGAACGACTAAGATTCTGGAGCTGGTGCATTTTGACATCTGTGGGCCATTCAACGTGATCTCAATAGGAGGTTCAAAATATTATATAACCTTCATTGATGATTAAGCAAATTTGTCAGAGTGTATTTTATCCAAAATAAATCTGAAGCACTTGATAAATTCACAAAATATGTGAAATGGGCTGAGAGATGTACATGCAGCAAAGTGAAGCAGATCAGAACAGATCGAGGTGGCGAATACATCTCAAATCGCTTCACTGACTTTTACAATGATCGTGGCATCATTCATAGAAGAACTGTAGCCTAAACACCGCAGCACAATGGTGTCGCTGAACGAAAGAACAGGACCCTAATGGAAGCAGCCAGATGCATGATGACATACTCGAAAGCTCCAAGGGCACTGTGGGCTGAAGCAGTAGCTATAGCCGCATACATCCAGAACAGAACAGACAAGTCTGGTGTCCCTCACATGACACCACATGAGCTATGGTGGGATAGAAAACCCAATCTGTCTCACGTCAGAATCTTTGGCTGTGCAGCTTATGCACATATTTCTGATAAGCTTCAAAAGAAGCTTGATGAGAAGTCGAGCAGAGATTTCTGGTAGGATATGACAACAATTCGTCATACTACAGAGTATACATGCCAGACACAAACACTGTGAAAACAGTGAGAGATGTCAGATTCGATGAGAGCAGGATAATGGCCAATGACGATCCTGTCAGCTATGAAGTTCTAGAGAGACAATACTATGACCTACCACCAATGATAGAGGGAGCAGAGGACGAACACGAAAATGAAAATTTTTGAGTCGTCTCCCATTCGAATGACGAATCTAACAAAGAAAGATTCAAGAGGCAACTTGCCGCCGGAGTTCCTGTAAACCAAGATGGTGTCAGACCAAGCAGAGCAGACAAAGGAAAAGGCATAATTGTCCTAGAAGGATCTCCCAGAAGGTCGACAAAACCACGAAGAGCGCCAGCAAGATATGTGCCAGAGAGCTCAGCTTCCACATCAGAAGAGTTCTACGGATTCAGTGGTGAACCACAGACTTTTGAGAAAGCGATTGAAAGGCTAGAAAAGGACAAATGGATCGAAGCCATGAACGAAGAGATGGAGTCCATGAGGAAGAACTAGTAGGTATGGACGTTGGAGCCATTACCACATAAGCGCAAGACTGCCAAATGCAAATGGGTTTTCGAGCTCAAATATGGACCAAATGGAAACATCATGAAATACAAGGCAAGACTGGTAGCGAAAGGTTTCTCTCAGAGATATGGTATTGAATACTTTGAATTCTTCTCTCACGTCGTCAAACATTCATCCCTACGTCTGTTATTTGCATATGCAGCAGTTTATGACCTCAGGATCCACATTGTGGACGAGAAGACAACCTTCTTGCATGGCGAATTAAATGAAGAGGTCTACATAGGTCAACCCCCAGGATACATCTCGAATTCACTTCTTGACTATGCATGCAGAATGCATAGAAGCATCTACAATTTGAAACAATCAGCCCGACAAGGGTACAAGAAGAGAGATCAAGCCCTGAAATCATTAGGATTCAAGCCTCTGTTGGCTGATTCTAATGTATATGTCAGAGTTACAGATGGGCAGATCATTATAGTGGCTGTATATGTGGACGACACTCTGATACTTTGCAGGAGTGAGCAGCTAATTGCTGAAGTAAAGGCAGACATCTCGAAACATTTCGAGATAGTGGATCTGGGAGAAGCTAGGTGTTACCTAGGCTTACAAATTGAAAGAGACTACGAGGGAGGTAAGTTATACCTTCACCAGTCCAGATACATCCAGAAGATCCTAGAGGACTTTGGGATGCTGAACTACAAAGGAGCGAACACTCCAATGCTCATAGGGATGGTGCTAACAAGCGACGACTATCCAAGGACTGAGGAAGAGAGGGAACAAATGTAGCTCACACCTTACAGGAAGCTAATAGGATCACTGATGTACCTTGCAGACAACACACGTCCTGATATTGCTTACGCAGTGTTCAAGATGAGCCAATTCTACACGAATCCAGGCTCGACACATTGGAAAATTGGAAAATGTATTTTGCAATATCTTCAATTAACGAGGGATTATGGCTTGTGTTATTGTCGTGATGCAGATTTCAGGATATTTTTCTACAGCAATGCTAGCTGGGCATTCCTCAAGGATGACTGTAAAAGCGTCTCAGGAGGATGCACCATCGCATTAGGAGTAGCAGTTCTCTGGGTCAACAAGAAGTAGATCGTTGTAGCCCAGTCATCGTGCGAAGTAGAATATGTTGCGATAGCAAAGATGGCCAACGAAATAATCTGGCTAAGACAGTTTCTGGACGAATTGGACGAAATAAGAAACGAGCCCCTCGTCTTGCAGATGGACAACACCTCTGCAATACACCTGACGAAAGATCCCGTGTTCCATTCCAGAACGAAGCACATTGCGATCAAGTACCATTTGATCATGGATCTAATTGAGAAGAAGATGTTGTAGACCACCTTCATCAGAACGAAAACATGGTTGCTAACATTTTCACTAAAGCCCTGGACAAAGGACTCTTTGAGAGACAGAGGAGCAGCCTCGGGATCGTAAAGCTATCATGCTTTGAGAGGGAGCTAAAGAAACAAAATGTTTCTAACTACAAAGCCTTGCTAGCTTCCAGCCCTCAGCTTGAATCATAATCTCTCTTGCCTTATTTCTTAAGTGGAAACTATTTCAACTTGATGTCTCCAATGCTTTTTTGAATGGCTATCTTGAGGAGGAGATATACATGGAACAGCCTCAAGGATTTATCAAGGATAAATCTAAGATTCTGATTCCGCAAGTGATAAAATGGATCGAAAGTCCATTAATGCATATACTATCTTTCTTGGAGGCAATCTTGTGTCTTGGCTTTCAAAGAAGCAAGATACCATATCTTTATCATCTTCTGAGGCCGAGTACAAAGCACTCACTTCAACAACTAAAGAGGCGCTTTGGATCAAGAGGTTAATCATGGAGCTAAAGTGCATCAAAGAGGATGATCTTCCCTTGATCAAATGTGACAACATATCGGCACAAGCTCTTGCAAACAATCCTATTTTTCATGCAAGAAGCAAGCATATAGAAGTGGCACACCATTTTGTAAGGGAAAAGCTCATTGGAGGTGAAATCAACTTAGAACATGTCGACACATCTTTGTGTATTGCTGATCTTCTCACAAAGCCACTTTGCAAAAGTGCCTTCTCAAAGCATAGGTCCAATCTTGGTCTTATCTCAAGATCAATGCTTGATCCACATTAGATACATTTTTAGGAGGAGTGTCAAAATATTGAAAAGTCTATCTAATGTTGTGAGTATGGGTCCTAAAAATGCCAAAGATGAATTGAGCTCTTTTGGCTTAGTAAAGACCCATCTTAGAATAAAATATTCAAGGTAGGTAGAAGTAGAAACTCGAGCTACCATAGGAATTGCCATTTGTACTTTACATGCCACATTTAATGTATGAAAAGACTATGTGGCACAATTAGACATAGTGAGGTGGCTTGGATAAGTCAGATAGCTTGAGAGGTGGATTCACAACTCCGATTCAACTCAAAGTAGGAGGAGACTCCATGGATCTATATATATGTGATGTACTCTCATTGAGAAAATGATGAAATTTGTGTGTAATGCAAATTTGGAGACAAGCTCTTTGTGCTCTCTCTCTCTCTCTCTCTCTCTCTCTCTCTCTCTCTCTCTCTCTCTCTCTCTCTCTCTCTCTCTCTCTCTCTCTCTCTCTCTCTCTCTCTCTCTCTCTCTCTCTCTCTCTCTCTCCACGAGTTTTGTTTTTGCTATTTTCTCTCTCTAGCCGAGAAGAGGCATTTATGATGCTTACTCTTATGTTTTGTTAACAGATCTTGCTTGTAACACAATAATATTGCTTGTATGATTAGCTTTCCTATTGTCAACCAATGCAAGTCTGATCTTTATGGTGTTATTGTGCTTAGGAGATTAAAAATACATGTGTAGGGCGTCCCACACGTGTGAATTCAGCAAAGACAAAGTTTTAAACCGATTTAACATTACTTCCATCTGCTGATCCCTCAAATTGTTCTGACTGTTCATCTCATTAAGTGCTTGAATTAATTGCTGAAAAATCTGTAAATAGGTAGGCATAGACTTCGTACCCTCAAGACCTGCGTTGTCATCTGCCATTACTAATTACCTGAAATGGAAAATGGGCTTAATTAGTCGACGGATCCAAAATCTTCAACTAAAAAAGTAAAAATATATTGGACGTTCATTATTGGCTGATTTCATTTCAGCAAGGACTTTCACTTTATTAAGCTAATTCTGTTCAATCAATAAATGACAGAATTACAACAATTTTGAACTTTCATGGATCATTCAAAAAATTTACGAATTGGAATTTATCAACTTCCGTTTGACATGGACCAAACTGTGAGAATCAATTAAAAGAGTCGATCATTTAGTTTCATAGGTGCCATTCCATTCCAAACTTATTTTGAAACATCTGACATGCATTGATTTTTTGAATTTTTTTTTTTCGTAAATTGCCTAGTAACTGGGAAATTAACTTTTTGGCTAGTTTTTCAAAAATAGCATCCATGCATAAAAGTACTTTGATCAACCTACTGTACCACCTTGTACCATGCATACAGGTTCATCCAAACATTTTCAACCACTACAAAAGCATGCATGCAATCAGAACAATTCAAAAAATTTTAAGTTCTACACTAAAAAATGCCAAACTTTTGACGAGCATTAGTTTTGCTATAGGACTAATATTTGGTCACTATAAAGTACAATACAAAGGGAGATGAGGTTATTAAGACACTTGCCACATCACCCTATCATGTTTATCTAGATACTCACTTAATTGTCTCTGTACCTCAGCCTCTTCCGATGCACTCATCCTATAAGGGTGTTGTTCAATCGGAGTTGACCCAGGTATAAGGTCAATCTTCTGATCTACAGACTTTTCAAGTGGTAACCCTACAGGAAGATCTAGAAAAACCTCATTGAATTCTTGCCTAAGTTCACTATAGGCTTCAAATTCAGGAGTGATCTTACTAGGTATATTCAAGGCATTAAGTTTAAGAATTTCATCATTGCAACAAATTAAATTCTTGTGAAAACATAAATAAATTTATACTCTATGTTCTTCATTAAAGAATTAAGCTCATGCTTAGAGTAAGGTTTAATACAAGTAGCATCAACACTTAAACTAGCACTAATATTATTAAAGAACAATCATGCATAAAGTTAAAGATTTTTCAACAAAATTAATTTTCAAAGATTTATTCTTATCATAATGCCATTTTTGCCCAAGAACCACATCGACATTTGCCAAATTAACGGCATGGAATTCAAGTTTTTCATGATTATTCAAGGTTCAAAAAGACTATAAATCAGATTTGAAGTTTTCTAAAGTTTTGTGAAGTCACTAAAGTTCTGTGAAGGGCTGTGAAAAAAAATAGAAACTCAAAATGAAGGGCAGCTTTGGCCTAAGATGGGTTGATTCCTCACTAATTTTAGTGTATAAGCAAGACCAATCTTCCAAACTACCTCTACAATTTAGTAACTTTACTTTAGGCACAAACTAAACTTCAAAAATAAATTTGAAAGTTGAAGTTGGGCTCTTATTGGCTGGGCCCACAGATTTGGACAGCCAATAAAAGATCAAACCTCTACTTCTGTATTTCAAAACAAGAAAATTCCAACCTCTACTATCATGAAACACCTCTAAATTCAACTACTTTTCAACTTGCAATTGATTCTACCTATCAAATTGATAATGTGCGCATGCTGGCCATTATATTCTCAACTTAGAAAGCTTTTCAAAAATAGAAAAAAATAGCACCTAAAAAGAAGCCTACGTATTTCTAGAAACAAGAATTGGTGCTACTTCTACCTCACAATCACAAAAACTTGATAGCAGATTTTTATGCAACGAAAAATAGAGGTTCAGAGTTACCATTCACACTTTGGAAGAGGCTCTGATACCACTTTAATAACTAGGAAGAGTATCCCACCAAGCCTTTGAGTAGATGTCCACCAATGCTTCTAAAGCCTCCAATGTGCCTCTCCTCCAATGCTCCTAAGATCCTTCCAAAAGTAGAATTTACCACCCAACCATAGCTAGATCCAAGCTTCAAGCAAGACATATCTAGCACCCCCTTGCTAAACCACAATCACTACCATCGCAAACACAAGCATGCTCAAGATCCTACTCCCATCTAAGTCCCATACCAAAGATGGTGATCCTCACAAGAAGCAAAATCAAAGCTCTCTACATACTAGCAACTCACTAGAGGATCGAAGCAAGTCACAACACAAGAAATCTCCCCTCAATTGGGCACCCTCTCCTCTCATATAGATGGCCAATGACACACTCCAAAGCACTATGGAATGCCTACACAAGCCAATAAGAAATGAAGAGGAGAAATAAAGAGCCAAGAGGCTCACAAGTTAGTGGAATGTCAAAAGACACCTTCCATAACTTGTGGTTCTTGACTACAACTTCTTGGGTTTCTTTTGAGGCATCTTGGGACCCTAGTAGGTGCGTCCTCCTACTAGTTGTCTTGAATGAGTTCCAACTCAAGAGTCTTAGTATAAATCAGAATGAGCCTTCACAGGCTTGGCATGAGGTTTTTGAGTTAACTTCTTGCTTTTGCCGCAAATATTCCCGCTCTCTTCTCTGCTCACGTTCTCCATACTCCCTTGCCCCATCAAAAAAGAATATGTAGTATAAAAGATTGTCGGTTCTCCAAAGAGACTATTTTATATTGTGATTTTTGATGTTTTTAACTCATTTAATGTTCTTGGCTTAAAATTTGGTTGTCAACAGACATTCGACGATCGGCAACTAGTATCACTGATTAAAATGTGGTGTCAATCATACAAACAAAAGATATTGATGCTGACAATTCTCCTATCGAGCATGTTTCATTGCTGATTAGTGTATCCGACTTATCGGATAGACCAATTTATCGTTTTATGCACCTAATTAAGTTTGTCAGACAAGCATAGTTTGTTGCATCAGATAAACCGACCCAAAGAAACATACAAATGTCTTTGCACAATCGAAATGTAGTCCAACAATCTGTCATCAACAACTGATTGTGGCTCATTCAAACGATCAACCATAGAGTTAAACTACACGAGTATCCATATGCAAGATTCAGAGTATCGATTCACAACAACACAGAGCATACTTTAGGATGTGCAAGAATAGATATACGTCAATGTAATGAAACAATGATTCCGAAGGTTTTCATCACGATTAAGTTTCAAACAATTGATTATTCAATCACACGGGCAATTAATGAGTTTTAAGACAAATTTAGTAGTGAATTTACAGTTGCACACATACAATCGTATCAAGGCTAAGGAGTTTTCTGACCAGAGTTACAATCACAGGTGCATCCGACAAGTCGAGGCTTACCAACTGTTATAAATAGAAGAACTCAACAAACAGAATGCTTATGAAAGCTACTTTACCAAATAGAGAGGGATGCATAGCTTTTCTGCCTTATTAAAGACCTTCTCTACCAGCTCTTAGCCACAATTGCAAATCATCGTCAATTTGCTTGACAAAAACTTCAGTCATATTGAAAACTATCTACGCTTCTCTCGCTTTTTCTTGAAGTAAACATTTCATCCTTGTTGCATTGCTATGTGTACAATATAGCATATGGTATGCTAGACACACGTTGCTATGCAGCAAATTTGAAACTCTAATGAGCAAACCTCCAAGTGAGACTATGTTGAAAGGTTCGCAGATGTCAGAATGTATCATCTCCAAGAGCTCTATCGTCTTGAATGAGTCTCTTGTGAAAACTGTTCTTGACATCTTGCCTTTGTTACATGCTTCACATGACTTCAAACTGTTTGCATCTTTGATGCTTGCGCCGGAAAATACTCCGTTTTGTCTGGCCTTGTATAGAGCCATTATATTCATATGACATAGCCTTCAATGCCATAAGATGTGAGTGGACTCGTGAATTTGGTGTGCTTGTTCAGTTGGAACTTGTATTTTCAAATGATACAAGTTGCCATTGCGCTTTCCTTGTGTGATGATGTGAGTATTGGTTGCTTCAGTCACTTCACATGAATCATCTACAAAGGTAACGTTTATGCCTGCATCAACCAACTTTGTGATAGACAATAGATCCTTCTGAAGTATTGGGACATATAGCACACGTCGTCAAGCTTCATATCTCTTTCATTGGTGTACATCCATAGTCGGCCTGTTCCACTTACTTGGTGCCTTGATCCATCTCTCATAATGATGTATCTAGAGGAATCCGTCTGACGGTAGTCAACAATCATGTGCGTGGTGGTCACGAAATGTGACGTAGCACCAGAGTCAAGAATGACTTCTTGTACATCAGCTTGAGATGTGGTGCACACTTCGGTGCATAGGTAATAAGCTATGGATTGTTGGTTGCTCTCTCCTCAGCCATCTTTGAGGACTCTACGATGAGCTATTGGAGGGCTCCTTCCTGTTTAGTGTCTTTTTGCTTCTTGGGTTCTTCAAACATTCTACTGCTGCATGAACCATCTTATGACAATGTACACATTGAATGTTTGGATTTAACCAACATGTATCAACGGTTTGATAGTTGCATGTGCATCTAACGTAGAACTTCTTGTCACCACCTTACAATTTTGCTTGGTAGGTGCCTTGGATCTTCCTTCTTTGTCTACATCCTTTGGCTAATTGCAGTTGGATCTTTGAGACGACTCCCTCTTAGCATTAGGCTTCTTCTTGCATTGATCCTTGTTGTTATACAAAACTTGATCAGACTCTTTTCTGTTATCGTAGTGCTCTCTAGCTTCTACTTCCTCTGTGATCTTGGCTACTGCCTTCTCAAGAGTCATAGTAGGATCCTTAGCTAATAGAGTGTGTGTCGTTTGGAACGATCTTGGTAGCATGCACAATGGATACATCAGTTGCTTCTCATGTGAGACTGCATGCTCCGTGCCATCACTGTGCAAAGAAACAAATAGGTTTTTCATCTTCCTGAGCAATGTGATGAGATCTTTACCATCCCAACATAGGTATGTGAGTTGATCTTACAAATGCATGTTTTGGTTTCGTGATTTGGTTTCAAACCTTGCTATCAATGCATCCCATAGTTCTCGTGCATTTGTTATTGATGAGAGATTGAGTATGATGATGTCTTTGATGGAAGAGAAGATAACAACTATTGCCTTATCATTTTTCTTGTTCCATTCATGAAGCTCCTTTTCGGTGTTTACTAGCTTTTTTTTGGTCCCATCCACCCAGAGCCAAAGTGATTCTCCTCTTAGGATAAGCAAAGTCTTCACCTTCCAGGCTAGGTAGTTTGATGCATCTGCTTGAAGTATTGTGCAAATCTATGATTGAATGCTGCTTATAGACGCCATTGTTGTATACAACTTTTTAGCTTGAATGAGGCTCCTTTGTTCTCAATGACCTTGGTCTGATAAAACCTTGGTGTTATGTTACTCTGATCGAGCAGGCTCTAATACCAGTGTTGGAAATTCCTAATAGATGAGACGCTTTTCAACTTCACGTTGTGATGCCACTGTTGGAATCTACACGGAATGACATGTAGGGAGACGCTCTGACACTTGTTAGGTATGATAATGTGCTCTCTGATCTGATTTTTATGATTAAGCTTAGATTCGAACTCTTCGCATCAGCTACTACTATGAACAAAGATCTATCTTCTTCCAATCCCTAGATGGACACTGCCTATCTAGTATTGATTTTATGATCATTCAACCAACTAGCCTATGTGCAGAAAAACTTAATGACAGCTGAATACACATAAACAATGAATGAGCATAAAGGCATTCAAAATTATACAGAAGAGTCAAGATGTGCAAATAGCATATGTATTCTCAAATGATTTGGTGAAAACTGCTTGGCATACCGCACAGTGCATCCAATGTAGTATTTGTCTCTAGGGATGTAATATTTCAAGAATATACATACTATGATTTCAAACAACCATCAATAAATGATGCTATGTCATTTCATCCTATTTTACGTAGCATGGAATCTTCTAGTGATAATGTTTCATCTACAGAACCTGCAGCTATAGCTACAGAAGTCGAGCAACCGATAGTACCGACCAGACCAAGCTAGCTCGAGCAGATCTGGAGAATTTCAAGAAGAAGCATCATTGCATCTTGGTCAACCAAACATCCGCAGATCCTCACGAACTCGGACAGTTCTTGAGAGGTGCACACCTCAATTATTCTGGCCTTCATCAGAAGAACCAGAGAGCCTAGTTGCAGCAATCAACTCCAAGGATGCTATGAAGTGGCGAGAAGGTATGAAAAGTACAACTCACTTTTAACGAACCAGACCTGGACACTGGTCGACTTCCCCACTCACAAGAGAGTTATCGACAACAAGGGAATCTTCAAGAAGAGGATCAACTCTGATGGTTTCATTGCTAAATGGAAAGCATGGCTGGTGGCTAAAGGATTCACTCAAGTCCAAGGAGTGGATTATCAAGAAATTTTCAATCCTATCGTCAAGATGCAGTCAATCAGGACTTTGATTGCATTAGCAGCCGCAGAAGACCTAGAAATGCATCAAATGGATGTCAAGGCATCATTTCTCAATGACAACATGGAGAAAGAGCTGTATACCTTCCAACCGAAAGAATTCGAAGTCAAAGGCCAAGCACAAAATGTGCAAGCTACATAAAGCAATCTATGGTATGAAACAGGCCACAAGAGCATGGTTTGATAGAATCAACTCTTATCTCATGCAATTGGGATTTGCAAATAATTCAGTTGACTGTTATGTTTATTCGAAGCATATAGGCACCAATTCAATTCACATAGCTCTCTACGTAGATGATAGATCAAGTTATTACTTCACGACTTATATCACACTCAGTTCAATACTACCACCATTTGTGTGACAACTTGAGTTGTATTTCACTGTCATCGAATCCCAGATTTCATGGGAAATCCAAGCACATAGACATCCAGTATCATTTCATTCAGGAGAAAGTTTTCTCAGGGCAAGTAATCCTTCAATACTACTCCACAACAGAAATGGTCACAGACATCTTCACCAAAGTGCTTCCCAGGATCAAGCATCAGAAGTTTTTTAACATGTTGAACCTGATGAAGATACCAAGACACCAACCGTGACTTTAAAGAGAACTATTGGAAATTAAGCCCACAATTGTCTCCTTGGTAAATGACTATTTCTATTCCAAGATTCTTCCTGCATGCTTATTGATCGTTGATCTAGGGCCAGGTGAAACCAACTTTGGTTTTGGATCTCCAGCAGCTTCACATGGACCAATCAAGACACTCAAATCTGAAATCTACATAACATAACTTTTTGAGTCCACATTAAAAAATGGCATAACTTTTTAATGGTAACTCTGATTTCAGCGGATTTTAGTGTCTTAGAAAGCGCTCGATGAGGCTTTCCAATGATTTCTTATATGACATAGTTCTGAGCTACGGTTAAAAAGTTATGGCAAGTCAAAAGTATTAGTTGAAAATAGTGTTATAATATTTTAATAATACAAAAGATATCTTAGCACGAATTCTTATAAGGTCCTTTTGGAGCTCAAAACTCTACATAAATACACTAAGTGTTGTAGTAGTCTACAAAAATACACACTGTGTCACTACAGTCTACAAAAAATGAACTATGTTTTTAACAGTGTCGGCAAAACATGAAGCGAAGGAATTCGTGAACAAGATCAGTTCATCAGGAATTCAGATGTGATCGCTGGTTAGTGTCGGCTGTATCACTCCTACAATCCTTCAGAGAGTAGCCAGACACTTCTGATCTACGTTTAACAAATTAATGTAGCATTTAACGAAATCAAACCAAGGGCGAAAATTAAATGGACAAGCCTATCTTCGATGGATGATGATAGCAAGGCTACTGCCTTGTCATTTTCCCCCCTCCACTCGCGTAGCTCTTTGCCTGATGTTGTAGGCATCTCCTCTGTGCCATCCACCCAGGGGAATAAACCTTCACTCTTCGGTATCAACGATGTCTTAACTTTCTATGCTAGAAAGTTAGATCCTGAAGTATCCAGAACTGTACAGATCTTGGATTGTATGCTACTGATTGAAGCCCTTGCTTCTGAATTCGTGTTCACTTGTTGATGGTTGATTGTTTGAATGCTTTAGCCCCTTTCATCTGATAGCTTTTTGGCTATGTCAGATTATGACAAGGTGGCTCTGATACCACTGATGACAACGAATAAATGCACTCGAAAATACCAAATTCTAGCCAAAAAACCTAGTGACAAATTGATAAAATAGATTTTGAACGATTCACAAAACTTTTCATGAAACTCGAATTATTTCTATTCGAGTTGGATCAATCAGGCTTTGCAACACAACGAGACAAAATCTGGAAGAAAACGAAACGAAACGAAGCGAAGCGAAACTTAGGTAAGCTCTAACATTGATTCATGCTGGATTTTCAGAGATTGCAAAACTTCACGAAACGAAATGAAGCGAAAGAGTTTGCGGCAAGATCAATCGGGCTGCAACGAGACGAGACGAGACGAGACAAAAACAAGATGAAACAAAACGAAATGAAGATGAGCTCTGTAATTGATTTACTCTTATGGCTAAGTGATTGTGAAGCGAAGCGAGGCGAAACACAAAGCAAAGGAATTCGTGAACAAGATCAATTCGTCAGGAATTCAGATGTGATCGCTGGTCACACCCGGCTGTATCACTCCTACAATCCTTCAAAGAGTAGTCAGACACTTCTGATCTACGTTCGACAAATTAATGTAGCATTCAATGAAATCAAACCAAGGTGTGAAAATTAAATGGACAAGTGAATCAGACACACAAATAGTAGCAGATGAATTTACATTCAAGATCATACAATTATCTAGAACAATAGTGTGCACAACAACTACAAAATTATCTATTGATCTTTCTGATTCTTCAAGCACTGCATGCAGTTCCAAGCAGTGCGTCAACGTGAGAGAAATACAATTCTCTCACAAATTCGAGTCTCGCTTACTAGCGGACTTGTGGATCTACAAATCCTATGCAGAATTGTCTCGCACGCAGGCGGACTCGTATTCTGAATAATTCATCTTCTGACCTCTTGTCTTGCTTACTAGCATCAGACTTACTATAATATGCATCAACCAGAAAGTATATAGTTCGCGAACAATTTCATGTTGCATTCTTGTAACTTACAGATTAGAAAGATTAAACATCTATAACTAATTTGCGAATTACAAGAGTGGCAGATTAGCCACGATCTAGAATACTTCTGATGATGTCATGACACCAGATCAAATATCTGTATTCCATGGTATTTGGCTGATTTTCTTGCTGGCTGTTTGTGGGGCACGACTGATTTCGTGTCGTGTCATGTCATGTCGAGTCATGTCGCCTTTTGTCAAAGGTTCAAAATTATAAGCTAGCAAAGCTTTGGCATTAGAAACAAAATGTTTTTTCATTAAACCCACTTTGTGTCCTTTTTGTCACACCTCCACTCCAAGGCAATAATGCATTAGGCTGAGATCTATCATCTTGAATTGTTCCATTAGGTCTTTCTTGATCATGTCTATCATCTCTTGATTATTTTCCATAATAATCAAGTCATCAACATAAAGAGCAATCAAAGCAACCATATCATCAAAGCATAAGACATAAAGATTTGGATCAGAATGTGTTCTCACCATCCCCTTAGAACGAAAGTAGGCATCAATCCTGCTGTACCATGCATGTGGTGCATGTTTAAGACCATAAAGTGCTTTCTTCAAGCGACATACTTTATTCTCCTGTCCTTTTGCTACAAAGCCTTCAGGTTGATCCATGAACACCTCTTCTTCTAACTCACCATTTAGAAAAGCAGATTTCACATCCATCTGATGTAAAGGCCAACCAAAATATAAAGCTAAAGCAACAAGTAGACGTAGAGTATTCCACTTACATTCTGGTGCAAAGGTCTCCTCATAGTCGATCCCTTTACTTTGTGCATACCCTTTGATCACCAATCTTGCTTCGTGCTTTGCATACTTCCATCTGCATGGTACTTAGTTCTATATACCCATTTACAACCAATGGGTTTCTTGCCATCTGGTGGTTCCACTAAGTCCCATGTGCTATGCTTAGCAGTTGACTCCATCTCCTCTCGCATGGCCTTGACCCAAATGTCATCATCCTTCGCTTCAACATAAGTCGAAGGTTCTTTGCTTTGAATAATGCTAGATCAGAGAGCATAATTTATTTCATACCTTTCAGGTTGTGTCTTCTATCTTGTTGATCTTCGTAGCTCTCCCTGGGTAGATGATCCTGGAAAGTCATCCATGTCGCGGCTCTTCATCAATCTCTCAAACCACTTAGGGAGCTTCCTGTCAGATCATCGGCTTCCTGGTGAAAATGTATCCCACAGTACATCTTTCTCCTTGCGTTTCTCACCTTCAACTTCAATCCTTCTTGCACCAAAAGGTTTATCTCTACGTTTCCAACCTGTCTCTTGAGGTCAAGTAGTAGTATCATGAGGTGTATCCTCGTGTCCATCACTAGGAAAGTCAATAAATGGATCATCATCAGGAGGAATCCTCACTATACCATCTTTCCCACTAGATGTGTCCGTATTCTCAGCATCCTCGTCTTCATACATCTTAGATTCATCAAAGATAACATCATGGCTGACATGTATTTTGTTCTCAACTAGATCAAAACATCTGTAGCCCTTCACACGATCATTATATCCTAGGAATATACACTTGATAGCTTTTACATCAAGCTTACGTCTCTCTTCCTTAGGAATGTGTACAAAGGCCTTACATCGAAAGATTCGCAAGTGGTTCACCTTTGGCTTCTTCTTCGTGAATGCGTCCTCAGGTGTTATCTTTGGTATGGCAATGGTAGGACCTCTTTTTTGAAAATAGACTGCCGTACTGCATGCTTCTGACAAAAAATCTTTGGTGGTTTCATCTCAGCTAGCATAGATACGATTCTTGCGCTCAGCTACACCATTGAGTGGAGGAGTATGAGCTTGCGTAAATTGTCTTTTGATCCCACATTGACAACAAAGATCATTGAAGTCGTTAGACATATACTCACCTCCACTATTTGATCTTAGAACTTTGATCTTCCTACATGTCTGATTTTCGACCAATGCTTTGAAGCTCTTGAAAGTGGCAAACGCATCCGATTTCTTCTTCAAGAAGTAAATCCACGTCTTACGTGACATATCATCAATGAAGGTCATGAAATAGAAGGCTTTACCTAAGGACATAGTCCTCATAGGCCCGCATAGATATGTGTGGATCAAATCCAGAATGTTCTTTGCCCTTGCAACACCACCTTTATTGAGCTTCTCTCGATGTTGCTTCCCATACATGATTTGCACATCGACTTCAAGTGGTCTTCCATCATAGGCACCTCTCACCATTTCCAATGTTCTCATCAAGCTAAGGATTCCTAGGTTCAAATGACCAAGCCTTTTATGCCACAGTTCAGTTTGCGATGGAATGGACGAGATAAGTCCATGTTGCCCCTTGATTGTAGCATTCAACCTGTACAATTTAGTGTTGGGCTCCCTTATACCATCCCCAATGACCTTGAAGTTTTGGTTCACATCTTTCACAAGGCAACGATCATGGGCAAATTATACTTTCAACTTTTGATCAGTAATGACGCCAATGGAAAGTAGATGTTCTTCAAACCTGGTACGTAAAGTACCTCCTTGATCATCTTGCTTTTGCCATCAGGTAGTTGGATTGAAACGGTGCCTATCCCCTCGATCTCGCATGCATCACCATTTGCTTGTAAAACGGACGTTCTATTATCCAACACTTTCATGCTACTGAACCAATCCTTGTTACCTGTCATATGTCTTGTGGCTCCCGAGTCAATGTATCATGCTTGATCATCTTGATTAGATGACAATGCTGATATGAAGATACTAGAGTCTTCAATTTCACCCTCATCGACAAGGTTACCTACTTGCTTTGGTTTCCCCTTGCCTGATTCTGCCAAGAATTTCCAGCATTCGCTCTTCCAATGTCCCTTTTTGCCGCAATGAAAGCATTTGCCAGTATTCTCATATATCTATGGGATCAAATAATCTCACCTTTTTATTCTATTAATTGTACTTACCATTGTTGTGTGGAGTGTCATTCTATAATGAATGAAAATGAAGTGTCATTGTGTAATGAATGAAAATGTAGTGTCAATCTGTAATGAATGAAAATGTCACCTTTTGTGTCGTTATGTGGCATTGTTTGTTGGTGTGTGATTTAGTTATATGGGAGAGCATTGGTTAACACACTACACAATGCACATCCAAGTGTGGGTGTGGTTCATAGATATATCATATCACTCTCTCACCCACCAAAGAAGTGCGTGAAACACGTGAATTTGAAATGGCTATTGTGATTGCAAATGGGTATGCTCATCATCTTCTTCTTTTTATCACGAGTGCTCATATGAGAGAGAGAGAGAGAGAGAGAGAGAGAGAGAGAGATGGAGTGTCCGTTTTTATGTCTGACTTGATTGCTCCATTGGGTTCCGTGTTCTTGAATATTGTGAACTATAAGTCGGAGGGCACGCTCACAAACATAGACACAAACACAAAAGGCACACAAAATCCAAGTGATCAGAGTTTGTAGTGTTTTGTAGTGTAGCTGCCATTGTTCCTGCTCGTTGTGATCGTAAGCTGTGTCATGTTGCAGCTAGATTGACTGCTGTGCATGCATTCGACTTGGGCTTTCAGTTCATTGCAATTACAACAAGTGGGCGATCGGGAATTGGCTTGGAGAGTGTAATTTCGACTGTGAATGGCACCAAAGCGGGAGACCACTACTCCAGCTTGTTGCAATGCTGCAGCAGCGGTTGCTCGTCCTGAGGTGGAGGTGCAGAAACTGACCATTCAACCTCAGGCGGCCGCTGGTGATCTATCCTTGTCTCCAGATTGGATTGGAAATGGTGACATAACAGAGGAGCAGCAAGACCATACAATTGGTATCAGTCCAGAAGTATATGCAGGAGGCAAAGATGCTGGCACACCGACTGGCAGAAGTACCTCTATGAAGAGTAGGCTCTTACTTGCCCAGTTTTCGGTCAGATCTTGCCTGAAAGCAGAGAGAGTAATGGTGCATTGATCTCTATTAAAAGAAAGTAGAGAAAACGTTGCCTTGATTACCAGTTTTGAGCGTTTGTTTTAAGCATATTGTCTGATTGTTGGTGCAGACTCTGCTGGATTGCTTTTCCAATCTCAACACAACCATCCCTTGGATCCTCTTAGCTCAGCTGAGATTCAAGTAGCTACTGAAACAGTCAGAGCAGCTGGAGCGTCTGCTGAAGTAAGACATTACAGATGCAACTTCAGTGTTTCTATTCATAATCAGACAATCGCAACTTTCTGTCTTTCGATTACTCCTGGATGATAATAGCTAGGAGGTAGTCTGGCATCTTATTTTGCAGATTCGGGATGGCATGCGATTCATTGAAGTTGTACTTCTCGAGCCGGAGAAAGACGTGGTAGCATTGGCAGATGCTTACTTCTTTCCTCCGTATCAACCCACGTTGGTTACTCCCAGGGCTGAAGGAGGAGCTTTACTGCCCTTGCATCTTCCGTTCAGGCTGGCCAGATTGACTGTTTACAATGTATGCAACAACGAAACAACTACATGGATTGTTGAATTCACAAAAGTGGATGCTGTTACAAGAGGTGGCCAACATCGTGGCAAAGTCAAATCCTGTGAAGTTGTGCATGATGTCCAGCCCTCAATGGTGAGTCGTTTCTTGAGATAGAAGACAGCTTAATGAAACATTTTGATAATTCTTTTTATAATTGTATCTGGATGATAATGCTGTGAACTCTGTCAAGATTAGCGAATCTCTTTACCGAGCTTGAGAATTTGAGAAGCCTTCATTATAAAATTTCTTGCCGAAGGTTGTCTGCATAAGTAGTTGCTTTTACTAGTCGCATTCCTCGAAATGATCAGGCCTCGATGAATTAAATTCGCTTTGTTGTAGGATGCGGAGGAATATGCTCTATGTGAGGCAACAATAAAGGCTTTTGGGCCTTTCAAAGAGGCTATGAAAAAGAGGGGAGTGGAGAATATGGAGCTTGTAATGGTTGATCCCTGGTGAGTTGGTCGAATTGATTGGAGCTAAACAGAACATCGGTCTGTTTACTTGATCGTAGTATGACCTTAATTTGCAAGATTAGTATGCCTATCTCTTCGCTATTTGATTTCTTCGAACATTTTGACATATTCTGCGTTTCTCTCCAGGTGCTCAGGCTATTACGAGGAGAAGGATGCTCCCAGACGGCGATTAGCAAGGCCTCTAGTATTTTGTAGAACAGAAAGCGACTGCTTGATGGAAAATGGATATGCACGACCAGTGGAGGGAATATATGTTTTGGTTGATCTTCAAAACATGAAAATTCTTGAATTTGAGGATCGTCGATTTGTTCCTCTTCCTCCACCGGACCCTTTGAGGAATTACACCCCTTCTCACATCAGAGGTGGAATGCGAAGTGATATCAAGCCTTTGCAGATTATCCAGCCAGAAGGCCCCAGCTTTTGTATCAATGGTTACCATGTTGAATGGCAGAAGGTGAGATTACAATAAGTTAGCTCTTGTGAATATAGTTGATGACCAAGCGGATCAATTTACTCGTTTGCCATACAAATTGTTGAACTTATCACCGCTCATTGCTTACTATAAACTTGCTCCAAATTTTCAGAATCAAATGATTATAGCGCTAATCGCTAAATTCTTCTATACCTGTGGTCAGCAATGTTCTACAGAGGAACCCATTTCTGTTGGCTGCGTGTGTTAAGTTAGCATATGTATTTTTCAAGTTTTGCCACTTAGCTTGTCGTTTTGGTTGCAGTGGAACTTTCGAATTGGCTTCACTCCAAAAGAAGGACTTGTTATTCATAGTGTTGCTTATGATGATGGTTCTCGTGGTCGAAGATCTGTGGCTTACCGCCTGAGCTTCGTAGAGATGGTTGTACCTTACGGTGATCCGATGGATCCGCATTATAGGAAGAATGCATTCGATGCTGGGGAAGATGGTCTTGGGAAAAATGCCCACTCACTGAAGAGGGTAAGTTAATCAGGATTGCATTTACCTGCATCTTTAACTATGACTTGCTACTAATCTTTCTTTTGCTTGCTGCATCTTATTGACGATTGTTTATGAGGGGAGCGATTGAAAGACGCTATTTAAATTATCTGGAGGTTTATCGTCTAAAACTACCAAGTTTTTTGGAATTCGCTATATTTATACAGGGGTGCGATTGTCTCGGATATATCCAATACTTTGATGCCTATCTCACAAATTATAGAGGCAGCGTGGAGAAAATCGAAAATGCCATTTGCATGCATGAGGAAGACCATGGTATCTTATGGAAGCACCAAGATTGGCGTTCTGGCTTCTCTGAAGTTAGAAGGTCCAGAAGGCTGACTGTGTCGTTCATTTGCACAGTGGCTAACTATGAGTACGGTTTTTATTGGCATTTTTACCAGGTAGTCTACTTTCTTTATTAAACTACTTGCTAATTGTTGTCAAGGATGATCTTCATACTTAAGAATTTTGTGGAGGCAGGATAAGATAGTTTGTGCTTAAAATCAAGAGGTGAAAACGTTTCTCAAATGGCTTATGGACAGCATGAAGCAAAAGCATCAAATGCCAACGAGGTACAGCAAGGGTAAACTTGAACACGTTATACAAGGGCTCATTTATGTGAGCTATAATAAAAAAGCTTAACAGCAAGTGGAGAACAAAACACCCTTAAACCATAACAAATTTTTCTGAAAATTTTACTAGCATAACAGCACTAACGGCAAGCCGGGATGATCCCCCCAAGCTTGGGCTAATTTGTTTCTACACAGCTAGATGCTTACTTTTTAATGTCTAGCACTGCTGCTACTCTGTCTAGGATGCTGGGCTTATAAAGTGCATAGATAAAATTGTCAGCTCTGACTTGGCGGAGAGTTTCTTAGCAAAAACATTTTGCCATACTTTCTTGTTGTGAAAAACAAATTCAGTTTGTAGATAGGTTAAAATAAACCTGCTGTTGCAATATACTACAGAATGTAGTAGTAATCTGTCAGCTGACTGAAATTTGTGTTAATATTGCAATTGGTAATTGATTGAATAGCCCGAATGTTTTTAGATCTGCGGTTTACTTTCTTTCGGTTTGATTTCCTAGGATGGGAAAATAGAAGCGGAAGTGAGGCTGACAGGCATTCTTAGCTCAGGAGCCCTTAAGGCAGGCGAGATAAGGAAGCATGGAACAGTGATCGCACCTGGTCTTTATGCACCAGTGCACCAGCATTTCTTTGTTGCCCGTATGAACATGGCAGTGGACTGTAAACCTGGAGAAGCTTCCAACCAGGTAAATTTCGACATAATGCACTTTGCATGACGAGTCACTACTCAGTCTGAAGCTCATTAAGTACCCCACCCCAATGACACTAAACTCACTCTTCCTGGCTAACTTGGTAGGGCTTGTTTTAGAAACTAAACGATATGCATCACTTCCATAGAATCTCGAGTTTACTATTACCCACTTTGTTAAGTCAAATGTACAGAGTTGTTGTCACTGGTATCTGAATAGATTTACCTCTTCATATGAACTTTTATTTTTTGTTCTTGTATGTTTAGACTATTTTAAAGCATGATAGTCCTCAACGTAAACATGTTTTCTTAGGTCTTTCAAAATCGCTGAAAAGTGTCAAATGCCTTGACAGATTGTGGAAGTGGACGTGGTACCCGAGGGACCTGGTCCCGAGAATCCAAATTATAACGCTTTTTATGCCAAGGAATCTGTGTTGCGCTCCGAGATGCAGGCTCAGAGAGACTGCAATGCACTTTCGGCTCGGCATTGGGTGGTGAGTGTTCACTAGTTTGTGGCCTTCTTCTTCATCTAGTTTGCTTTATTTGTTTATTCCCGTATTGATGACTAAAACTATTGACGATCTATATTCATGAGAAACCAACTGTATAGATCTGCTATATTGAGAAACACTGCAAACTTAGGCCTAAATATTCGGCGCAGTTGAGAATTAAAATAAGGAGACTGTCTCTTGAAACATGTATAGCTTAAAAACCATGAACTTTCATACTTGGCGAGAAATTTTGTGTGATGACTGGATTCCTTGTGGGCATTTTGCAGATACGGAACACAAGGACTAGTAATCGAGTTGGCCATTTGACTGGCTATAAGCTTGTTCCAGGGACTAATTGTCTACCGCTAGTGGATTCTAAAGCAATGATTCTCAGACGTGCTGGATTTTTGAATCACAATCTGTGGGTTACTCAGTATAATCCAAATGAACAATTTCCAGGAGGTGAATTTCCAAATCAAAGTCCTCGTGTAGGAGAAGGGCTGCCTACTTGGGTGAAGCAGGACAGAAACTTGGATGAAGCAGATCTTGTTCTCTGGTGATTGATCATTAGCCTTTTTGCAATTTGCGTATCAGAAGCAATGTATTTGTTGTTGTTATCTGTCTGTGAGCATTCATCATCCGAAAGACATACCGTATATAGCTGCACAGGCATCACAAAGCTCAATGACTTTTTGAATATTCTCATAGTTTTCATGCACTTATCCCCTGCTGCGTTTGAATCTGTTGATGCCATGTGATGAAAAGCTTAATTATAGAATCTGGCTGCTTAAACCAAGTACTGCGTGTAGGTATGTATTTGGTGTGACCCATGTACCAAGGCTGGAAGACTGGCCAGTAATGCCTGTGGAGCGCATTGGATTCTCACTCGTTGTAAGTGATTCTTGGGCACCTTACTCCTTCCTTGCTTGGCTATACCCGTTTGTGATAAGCTTCTGTATGCTCAACTGCTTTTTACTCTATCTCACTTTTGATGCTTGTGCACCTTAGTCCTTCAGTGCTTGACTGATAAGCTCAACTGCTTTGTTACTCTATTCCCCTTGTCTAAAATTCCCAGGTAGTATGCTTGTTTGTACTGGGGATTTTTGCAGCACTTTCGTTGCTTATATCATTGCTGTTGACACTATCTGTATCCTACGCTCTTAATTTTATGTAATTATTCAAGATTGTGTACTAACTACTGTCCTTGTACAGCCTGATGGGTTTTTCAGTTGCTCTCCTGCAATCGATGTTCCTCCAAGTGAGCATCAGGTGGATGTCAGCAGCAAAGCAAGCCTTCAAACTCTGAACATCAGACCTGTAGCTGCATCAAAACTATGATGTTATGTTGACTGGGAAATCTAGCTGGATGTAATTTAACTTGAGAGCCAATTTTGACTCATCTCTATATAATATGGCTTTGTTCCATTTATTAATCTTGTACCATCTATGCCAAATTCACATAGGAACATGTATTATGGAATGCGCCCAGGGCATACGAATTCTGCCCGATAAAAAATCAAAAAAGGGGTCGAGCCTAAAACTTTTTGGAAAGTAGAATCGAGTGTTATGTGCTATGCACCTTCCATTGCATAATGGGTACCTTTAACTTTTTTTACATGTATTTTATCCACATAGTCTAAAGATGCTATGTGGCAGTCGTAAAGTGGAGCCTGAGGAGAGGAAAATGCAGCAAAGGCAGTTGGGAAAAAAAACATAAATATCTTGCTTTTTAAGATGCTAAAAAACCAGGCATAATAAGCAAAAGGTATCCATTACAAACCTATAAGCTTCCGACAACGTGCTAAACATTTTTTTAGCTTACAAAGAAAGTTGTGCCATGCCCGGTATGCCTTGGCCCCCCATATACGTACCCCCCGGGCCCCCCCTACTGGTTCCCAGTTGCCTCGACACCGGTTCTCGGCTTGGCCCCAACCACCGGCTCTTGGGCTCTGGTTGCTGGCTCGTTGCTCTTGGAGCACAATGTGGCGGCGTAGACATATCCCATAAGCAATATGGGGAGTTCTCCATTTAGCCATATAAGTGGAAACTTGCCCATGTTCCTTTGTGTGCGTGGGTGCCCAGGAGAGCACGTTGTCGGTGATAGGTTGGCGCTAGGACACACGGCTGGTTGCTCGGGACAGTTGGGCGCCGCTGCCTGGGACAGGTGGGCACCCGGACACGTGGTGCTGGGGACATTTGAGTGTGCTGCCCGAGACACGCATCTGCCGAGGACAGCCCGGTACACCTGGGTGCCCAGGCAGGTGGGTGTCGAGACAACTGGGGGCCTAGGCATAGGTGGGCGTCGGTGCCCAAAATAATAGTGGCCCGTAGAAAATGGTGCAACCTGTGCTCGCAAGACATTTTCTCGGGCACCCGGCTATTCTAACTGAGCCTGGGCAATAGCGCCGGTGGCCAGGAGCTGGGCGACGGCCTTTGTCCCACATTGCCAGGTGGTACAAATGTCCCGAGCACCCCGACACGTGGTGCTCGGGACATTTGAGTGTGTTGCCCGAGACACGCATCTGCCGAGGACAGCCCGGTACACCTGGGTGCCCAGGCAGGTGGGTGTCGAGACAACTGGGGGCCTAGGCATAGGTGGGCGTCGGTGCTCAAAATAATAGTGGCCCGTAGAAAATGGTGCAGCCTGTGCTCGCAAGACATTTTCTCGGGCACCCGGCTATTCTAACTGAGCCTGGGCAATAGCGCCGGTGGCCAGGAGCTAAATATTCTTTTCGGCTAAGGCATGGGGATAGACTGTGTAGAGGCATGCCTGTACGCCCCCCCCCCCCCCCCCCCCCCCCCCCCCTTTCGCGCAGGTTGGCGTTAGGACAACTGGGAGCCCCGACAAAGGTGGGCGTCGGTGCCCACAAAAAATTGTGGCCCGTAGAAAATGGTGCAGCTCGTGCTCGCAAGACATTTTCTCGGGCATCCGACGATTCTAACTGGGCTCAGGCAATAGCGCATGTGGCCGGGAGCCGAGGCCTATCCCACATTGCCAGGTGGTACGAACAGGGGGGCGTACAAGCCCATGCGCCACGGGCATACATGCATTTGCACAATCTATCCCCAAGCCATCATCTCTTAGCAAAAAAGATTACTTAACTCAAGACACCCCCCCGTTGGATTTCAATGCTCAGCCTCAATTCCATTCAATAATGAGCATCCTGAAAGCGATCGTTTTGTAGTCGTCTTGCGGTTTGCGGTTTGGTTGCTCGCGGTTGAACTGTTAGCCGAATCTCTCATTAACCAAATTTCTCATTAACCGAATCTCTCATTAATTGTGACTGTTGTAGGAACTTGTTAAAGTATGTCTGAAGTTGATTCGTGACTCTTGAAAACACAAGGAGTTCTCCTTGTCTCTTCTTTCCTCAGAACAATGTAGAAAGACAAGTGGGAAAAACACAATGGAGAATTATAACATGTAGTTGAATATATAACAGAGCGGTGTGAAAAAAAGTAGACAAATTTGTAAGTACACTAAGTGCGTATTGGAATAAGAAGACGTTACAAAATGTGTGGGTTGGAAAAATTTTTCGCAAGGAGGAGACGTGAAGATATAGGTTTTTGGAAAAGCATGGATATGAATTGCTTACATAAAACCAAGAAACATATTACCTATTTTTTGAAGAGTATATACATATATACAAAAAGAAATCACAGTTTTCATAGGATATATAATGTGCGCAATTGAGATCCATTGACCAACGTGTCTAATGGGATCCCATCTCATGTTTCTAGTTGTACAGATCCATTGGTATGAATCTTGGTGATCACATAAGGACCTTGGCCTCGGAATTTGAGTTTACCTGGTTTTTTCAAGTTCTATAGAGTAGAACTTGGTCTCCTTCAGCTAGTTGTGCATGATAGCTTTATAACCGAGTTTCACATAGTTTGTGAAGGTCTAGAAATTGGTGCTCGATGGTCGCTTTCTCACCAAGTTGTTCGGCATATGCAACTCGTAAAGACGAAATGATAAATTCAACCGGTCATTACCGTTTCTTGGTCGTAAACCAGTTGAAAGGTGTCAAAATATTGAAAAATCTATCTAATGTTGTAAGTAGGGGTCCTAAAAATGCCAAAGATGAATTTAGCTCTTTTGGCTTAGTAAGACCCATCTTAGAATAAAATATTCAATGTAGGTAGAAGTAGAAACTTGAGCTACCATAGAAATTGCCATTTGTACTTTGCATGCCACATTTAATGCATGAAAAGACTAGGTGGGGCACAATTAGACATAGTGAGGTGGCTTGAATAAGTCTAGATAGCTTGAGAGGTGGATTCATAACTCCAATTCAACTCAAAGTAGGAGGAGAGTCCATGGATCTATATATATGTGATGTACTCTCATTGAGAAAATGATGAAATTTGTGTGTAATGCAAATTTGGAGACAAGCTCTTTGTGCTCTCTCTCTCTACTCGAGTTTTGTACTTTCATTTTCTCACTCTAGCCGAGTTGAGGCATTTATTATGCTTAGTTTCATGTTTTGTTGATAGATCTTGCTTGTAACACAATAATATTTCTTGTATGATCAGCTTTCCTATTGTCAACCAATGCTAGTCTGATCTTTATGGTATTATTGGGCTTAGGAGATCAAAAGTACATGTGTAGGGCGTCCCACACGTGTGAATTCAACATGGTATCAGAGCCTACCTAAGATTTACAAGCAAATCTAATAAAAAAGTTTGCAGATTTGATCAAATTTCAAGCTAGAAATGTCTAGATTCTACTTTCTAGCTAGTTTGCAGTTTTCTGGTGATTTAGGGCTTCAAATTACTTTGAATGGTCTAGATCAGTTACTGTACGGAATTTCTTGTGCTGGCACGTGTGAAATCCGCCCATTTTCAGTTTGGTGGTTCTCTCTCACCTTAGATCCAAATTTCATGCAAATTAACCCACTAGAAAGCTAGAAATGTGTAGAATCTGATGCAATTTGAATCATGACAGTTAGATAAGCCAATCAGAAGTTATAAGCTTTTGAAGAGTCGTAGGTAGGGCGCCTAGACCTATGGCAAATCGTGAGTACATGTCATTTATTGCCTGAATGATCACAAAAATCATCCAGAAGTTGACCAATCTCATCTATATGTGATTTAGACAAAATTTATAGGTTCTAGGCAAATTGTTTTATACAAATAGATTGTATTTGAGTCAATTTGACATTTTTGGAGTATTTCACACGTGTGAAATTCAGAGAACCATAACTTTTGCCATACTTCATCTTTTTTGATGATTCAAATCTTGTTTTAGAGAGATTGTCAAGCTAGTGAGATCTATCTCATAGTTTTTTTTGCTTAGTCTTACATAGGATTTGGTTTTGTACCCTTGATTGGTTCCTATAGTGAGAAGATAAGCCATTTTTCCTTTTTTTATTTCCATCATTCTTTATGACTTCAATGGGTGTCTTTCTATTAGAAGCAAGTGAAAGATTGTCAACCTCCAATTATTCAATTTGGAAGGTTAGGACGGAATCTATCTTAATACTGCAAGATGTGATTGATATTGTTCTTGGAATTAAAGAAGAACCACAAATTCCTCAAGAAATTCCAAAGTACAAAAAGAGAGCTAGGATGGCTCTGCATTATATTAAGATGAATGTCTCAAATGACATCTTAAGAGAAATTGGTGCTTGTACTAATGCCAAAGATGCTTGGGATACTGTCAAGTCCATCTATGAGGCAAAGAATACTTCTAGACTTCTTACACTAAGAAACCAAATTTTTCAAAGTGTACAGAGAAGTGATGAATGTACTTCAGCTTATGTAATGAGAATTAAGGACCTCCATAGAAAATTGTCATGCATAGGAGACTCCATCAACCAAAATGAACTTGTTCAAGTCATACTTAATGGGTTAAAGGAGGAATATGACAACCTTGTTCGGAGTTATGCCATTGAGGAGCTACCAAGTTTGGAAGCACTCCAAAGTGTGCTCATTTATGAAGAATCAAGACAAGAGTATAAACTCTTGAAAACAGAGAGACTGTCTCTCAACATTGATGGTAAAGCTCTCTTTACCAAAGACAAGCACAAGACAAGAAGTACGAATCAACACCAACCCTCTTCAAGCAAGAACAATCTTATTTCCAAGGAGAAAGGAGAAGAGGATGAGTCCTCTCAAGCTTCCACATCCAAGAAGAAGAAGAAAAACATGAAGTGTTTCTTTTGTGGCAAGAAGGGGCATTATGCCACCAATTGCTTCAAGAAGAAGAGTCAATTCAAGCAAGCCAACATTTCTAATGAAGAGAAGGAAGATGCTCATGCAAGTGATGGAGAGGGATCTCTTATGGTCTCGAGTTTTTCTTCATCACCTTTCAAGAAGGATGGTTCGTGGTACATTGATAGTGGAGCTTCTTCACATATTTGTAGCTCCAAGCATTTTTTTTCATCCATGACACCTTATGAAGGAGCCAAGAAGTCCAGCTACACATCAAATGATCATGAGTGTGCTATTGAAGGCATAGGGACCATTCCCTTAAAGCTTTAATCATCAAAAGTTCTTTCTCTGTGTAAAGTACTTTTTGTTCCTAAGTTAACAAAAAATCTTATTAGTGTTGGGCAATTGTTTGATAGTGGACTAGATGTGAATTTCAATGTTGATACATGTACAATCAAGAAGCATGATGAGATCCTTGCATTTGGGTCTAGATATGGTGGAATCTACAAGCTTGATCCCAAAGAGTATGCTAACTCTTGTGATAGTGCTTTTGCTTCTCATATGTCTTTGGAGGAACTATGGCACAGAAGGTTGGGGCATTCTAACTATAGTTCTATGGTGTCCATGGTCAAGAAAGCCAAAGCTATTGGCTTCCCTAATCTTATCTCCAAGAATTTCAAGCCATGTGAGGCTTGTGCCATATCTAAGTCTCATAAGAAGCCTTTTTCAAAGTCATCTATCAAGACTACACATCCATTAGAGCTCATACACTCGGATGTGCACTTCTCATCTTCAAAGAGCAAGGGTGGTGCTACTTGCTTTGTAACTTACATTGATGATTTCACTAGATTTACTTGGTTATATCTTCTAGCTTCAAAGTCTATGGTGTTTGACTATTTCCTAAAGTTCAAAGCTCTAGTTGAAAAGTAATTTTTATACAAAATCAAAATTCTTAGAAGTGATGGAGGTGATGAGTACACTTCCAATAAATTTCATGATTATTGTGAGCTTGAAGGCATTAAAAGAGAGTTTTTTTGTGCATATACACCATCTCAAAATGGGGTGGTTGAAAAAAAGAATAGAACCTTGTGTGAATGTGCCAAAACCATGAGAATTGAGGCATCCTTGCCAAAAGACTTTTGGGATGAGGCCATCAATTGTTCAAACTATCTTTGCAATCGACTCCCTCATGTTGCACTTGGAGGAAAGTCACCATATGAAGCACTTTATTTGAAGAAACCTAAGGTTGAACACCTTAGAGTATTTGGATGCATATGCTTTGTCCATATTCCCTTGGAAACGAGAAAGAAGGATGATCCTTGTGCAAGCAAAGGAGTAATGGTTGGATATTCATCCAACAAGAAAGCCTGTCAAATCTACATGCTCTCTACTTCTAAAGTAATTGATAGTAGAGATGTAGTTTTTCATGAAGAAGAAAAGTCCAATCTTGGAGGGGCCAAGATCAAGCAACCTCAAAATCTATCATCTTTTGTTATTGAAGACAATCAACATATGGAGGAGTCGAGATATGAAGATGGGAGTCCTCGGATTTTTACTCCTAGAAGATCCATGACGGAGAGATCCGAGCCTAAGAGGCTCACTTATGATGACAAAGGAAAACAAGTGGATCTTGATTCCACTTATGCTTATTTTGTTTCTCACGAGGAGCCCAAAGATGTCCAAGAAGCCCTCAATACCTAGGAGTGGTATGAGGCCATGAAGATTGAATATGATGCCTTGATCACCAACCACACATGGGAGCTAGTGGATCCACCACCTAACATGCATATTATTGGATGCAAGTGGGTGTTCAAGATCAAGTACAATCATGATGGCTCCATCAACAAGTACAAGGCAAGATTATGTGCTAAAGGCTTTGCACAAATATATGGCCTTGACTATCCTTTGCTCCTATAGCAAAGATGGTGACAATAAGAATCATAATCTCTCTTGCCTTATTTTTTAAGTGGAAATTGTATCAACTTGATGTCTCCAACGCTTTTTTGAATGGCTATCGAGGAGGAGATATACATGGAACAACCTCAAGGTTTTATCAAGGATAAATCTAAGGTGTGTTTGCTATTTAGAAGTCTTTATGGCTTGAAGCAAGCACCTAGATCATGGTATTCAAGACTCAACAACTTTCTACTTTCATTAGGATTTGTGCTTAGTGACTATGATCCTTCTATGTACTTAAAGTTTGATGGTAGTAATATTGTCATTCTTCTAATCTATGTAGATGACATTATTCTTAGTGGAAGTTGTTTGATGCTAGTTCAAGAAACTAAAGATGCATTAGGAAGAGAATTTAAAATGCAAGATCTAGAAGAGATCCATTACATTTTAGGCCTTGAGATTGATTTTCATGAAGAGTATGCTTTTATTTGTCAATCTAGATATGTCTTTTCTATGTTGAGAAAATTCAATATGCAAAATTGTAAAGGCATAGATACTCCCATGGAGCAACATGTAAAAGATCCTATTAAAGGTGATGAAAGATCCTTCGAGGACATCACACTTTATAGGAGTCTTATAGGCTCTTTAATTTGGCTTACTATCACTAAACCCGATTTGAGCTATTGTGTGCACAAATTGAGTCAATTTATGCAAGATCCTAAGATCCAACATTGGAAAATGGCCAAGAGAGTTCTAAGATATGTATCTTCTACTCAAGATTATGGTTTATTGTACAAGAATGAAGATCTAACCATTATTGGATATTCGGATTCCGATTTTGCAAGTGATAAGATGGATCAAAAGTCCATTAATGCATATACTATCTTTCTTGGAGGCAATCTTGTGTCTTGGCTTTCAAATAAGCAAGATACCATATCTCTGTGCCTTCTCAAAGCATAGATCTAATCTTGGTCTTATCTCAAGATCAATTCTTGATCCACATTAGATACATTTTTAGGAGGAGTGTCAAAATATTGAAAATCTATCTAATGTTGTAAGTAGGGGTCCTAAAAATGCCAAAGATGAATTTAGCTCTTTTGGCTTAGTAAAGACCCATCTTAGAATAAAATATTCAAGGTAGGTAGAAGTAGAAACTCGAGCTACCATAGAAATTGCCATTTGTACTTTGCATGTCACATTTAATGCATGAAAAGACAAGGTGGCACAATTAGACATAGTGAGGTGGCTTGAATAAGTCTAGATAGCTTGAGAGGTGGATTCATAACTCCAATTCAACTCAAAGTAGGAGGAAAGTCCATGGATCTATATATATGTGATGTACTCTCATTGAGAAAATGATGAAATTTGTGTGTAATGCAAATTTGGAGACAAGCTCTTGTACCTCTCTCTCTACTCGAGTTTTGTACTTTCATTTTCTCTCTCTAACCAAGTTGAGACATTTATTATGCTTAGTTTCATGTTTTGTTGACAGATCTTGCTTGTAACACAATAATATTTCTTGTATGATCAGCTTTCCTATTGTCAACCAATGCTAGTCTGATCTTTATGGTATTATTGGGCTTAGGAGATCAAAAGTACATGTGTAGGGCATCCCACACGTGTGAATTCAACAAAAGGGTGTCATCTTCATGGATCTACGTGGTGTGGTTTGCCCAAATAGTTGAATATAACTCAGTCTCCCAGTCGTTTCGGTTGGCTTCAACTATTTTGGTCAGAATGCGGCAGATGATCTTGTTTGAGGATTCTGCTAGCTCATTGCATCGAGGATAGTATGGGTTGCTTTTGCGATGCTTCATAAAGTAATGGGCTAGGAGGTTATGTACAACATTATTGAGGAAGTGAGTCCCTCTGTCACTCACTAACTCTATTGGGCATCCGAATCGTGTAATAATGTTTTCAGACAAAAACTTGGCTGTAACTTTGGCAGTAGCTTGCTTCGGTGCTCTAGCTTCTACCCAATTTGTAGTGTAGTCAGTGGCCACTAATCTAGATGGAGTACCTCGGACGGCTGGGCTGATCGGTCCTATAAAATCAATTTCCCATTTATGAAATGCTACTCTTTCGATTTGGAAATTAAAGGCTGGAGTCTTGATTCTTTGGCAGACATCACAGGTCTTGATTTGTGCGTAAGTATCTTTAAATAACATCGACCACCAGTATGAGGCTAATAAAATTTTCTTAGCGGTACTTTCAAAGGAGAAATGCGCTCACACTAGTCAAACTCACTGTCGAAAATGTCTAGCGAAATACCTAGTCTAGCGACGATCCGCCACTTATCAAACAAAGCAGTAGGTATAATCTGTACCGCATGAGCACTTTAGACAGCAAGAAAGACTATGAAAAAGAGTAAGGCACTCCTCATACACATTTGACGACGAGCACCTGGCTAGCAGTAATATTTGCGTGGATTACGCACTACCCATTGACGATTAGTGTTGATTGTATTTGTTTCAGATGACACCATCCTAGAAATCATGTGGAACACAAAAACGTATTTGATGATTATTGAAAAAAAATACTCTGACAAGAATCAAGATCCGATTTTGTGATACTTAAATATTTAAGCTTTTCCTAGATGTTGTTACCCAGCTTCTTCTGGGCATGCAGGAGATGATAGAATCTTTGTTGGATCTCAAGGGTTTTCCTAGGAACTGACATCTCGTAAGCCGATTTTTGAGCACACTCCATTTAACCGTATAAAGGATACTCGTATCCATTGAGGATCATAGTGCCACGACTTACACACTAGGCCTATCATTTTGTTAGAGGCCACACTTAATTCGATTTTTGACTGTTGGTGTCCAGAAACGTAAAAAAGCGGTGGGGCGGTGGGTTTCCGGAATGTCTAAGACACAAACTCGAAAGCTATCAAAGCTTTGTGGCTAGAAACATTAAGTTTCTTCAGCCAACAATCCAATATTTCATGCAAGGAGCAAGCACATCAAATTTGCACACCATTTTGTGAGAGAGAAGCTCATTGGAGGAGAGATCTATTTGGAACATATTGATACAATATCATGTATTGCCGATCTACTCACCAAACCTTTGAGTAAAAGTTCCTTCAACAAGCATAACCTTGGATTGATTCCAAGATCAATGTTTAAAGTCAAATAGATAACTTTTTAGGACAAGTGTTGAAAATAAAAAAAGCCATTTATCTTGACTTTTGGGGTTGATGAAGTTTTCCATCATGCATGTAGATGTAGAACATGAAAAGGCCAAATTTGGCTTGGTAGGAGCTCGAGCCACTTCACATGCATTAAGTCAAGTTTGTCACAAGTGACATGCAAAGAAAACTAAGACTTGCATTGGCACATGCATGAACATTTGTACATATGTATTCTAGAAAGTGACACGTAGGAAAAATGTAGTTAAAGTTGCATTTCTCAACATGCAAAGT
Organism: Diphasiastrum complanatum; assembly: GCA_029204225.1. Taxonomy (NCBI): domain Eukaryota; kingdom Viridiplantae; phylum Streptophyta; class Lycopodiopsida; order Lycopodiales; family Lycopodiaceae; genus Diphasiastrum; species Diphasiastrum complanatum. The sequence continues at coordinate 48,304,673 of CM055106.1, forward strand.
GGTAGGTGTCAAGTTCTTGGTAGAAACTACTCTTAGAAGTGGGCCAATGAGGTTGAAGGGCTGATCTACCTTGAGCTAGTACCATTCACTATATATGTAAGTAGGTTCTCTCACTATTTTTGATGATGAATCAAGCATTGAAGCTATTCTCTTGTCATTTTGGATTTTTTTACTTATAAGCTTGAATTGTCCATTCTCTCTCTACTCAAAGAGAAGGCTTTGCTCATACATTATTTTTCTACGTACTTTCCCCACACCTATGAAAGTAATCAATTACTGATTGTTAGCATGTTAGATTGTGATTTAGCCATAGAATCTAGAGATAGATCTTGTTTTTCAAGCTACAATTGATCTATGTGCAAACACAACGATTAGGAAGATCATTTCACACTTTTTCCAACAGGTGTGAACTTCTGGAAATTCACAATCTTCACTTGGAGCTTCTGGGGTCCAGTCAGGATGTGGACACGACACTCTTCTATGCCCCTATCCCTGATCTTGTCCTAGGTATCTATTGGTACTACCGGCTGATCCAAGTGTGTACCGATGGTTCTAAGTCTAGGAGGGTTGGGTTACTTTTGTATACTGCATGGAGGTGGCATCCATCAGATACTAGAATCCATTGACTACAAGCTCATATGCCTCGAAATAGCTATATTATCCACAATGTTGCACTCTAAGCAGAGTGTCAGCGGGGCATAACTGGTGGTAGAGCTCTAGGGTGTAGAAGTGATAACATAAGGTTCCTCCTCGGGTCAGCTGGCAAACATCACCAAGTGAGGGTTGAAACTAACTCTCCCCCCTCATCACAGGGGGCCCAAATCATTTTGGGTCTTTTAACTTCAGTGTACTTCCTTTTAGACTTTAGGGCTATCTCTTTTGCCCTTTAAGGTGTAGCATATGACTTGTAAGGGCGCATCCTTTAAGATCATTTGGTTCTGATCTAGACACGCAAGACAATATTCATGAGGCTTAGGAGTCATGTTCGTTGGACGTTTAGAGTGCAGAAGGCTATTTGCATATGCTTTGTCCTCAATTCCCAAGGGTGTATCTTAGCCTCTACCGATAATGCCTTTAAAGGGTAAGGGATAACCCTTAAATTATAAGACCTTGACTTCTAGTGAAGTATACAAGTTATATGCCTGAGTTTCTCGCAATTGTTAGGATTTTTTGAGTTTATCTGAAATTTTTGAGTCACTGAAATTTTTCGAGTCTCATAGGATTTTTTCGAGTTCCTAGGCTCAGAGTTCCATCACCACACTTCACCAATCACAAAACATTCAAGAAGACACCCACCACACTACTATCTTACGTTTCTTAACACATTAGGGGATAACTAGCTAACAGTTTAGGATTAAGTGTGTCTTTTAAATTGTTGCTTAGTGACCTTACAGTGTCCCCAGATAGATGATAAAATAGAATGAACAAAAACTATTCAATAGAGATACATAAACACATACAAAAAAAATATAGTCGCGTTCAAGCGCTATGAGCTATGCATGAAAGTCTGCCAATGAGCAGAACATAGTTGATTTGTGAGAAGAGTGACATGCCGCCAATGAGAGAGACACAGATCAACTTACTCATAACAAAAATACAATTTGCAATTGTTCTCTTATCTCGATCTTTTGTCATTCGTGTCGTTGTTTTGATAGAATGATTTTGTGTTTGTGGCCGATGGTCGTTTGCTTAGGATCCCCTTGCATTAATTTCGCAAGCTAGCCCAAGTAGGTAACAAAAGTCAGGTGCAGACAAGAAATAGAGCAGTGTCTGGCAAAATGAAAACAATCGCCAACATCTACATGGTATCAGAGGAGTGATTCTCTAAGACAACACAATATGGCTACAACGATTCAGACGAGAATAATAATCAATCTTGATGGAACAAACTACTGAATATGGAAGTTTAAAATCAAAACGCTTCTGAAGCTTGAGGGCATATGGTCAGTGACCGAACTCACATAGTAGGCACAAACAGAACATCTTCGAGTCATCTGTCTATGCCGTTGGTGTTGAGCCATAGTGAACCAATACCGTTCACTTGATATTTAGATCCATCTCAAAGAACTATGACTTCTGAAATCAGACATGATTCGCCTTGATGTCACAAAGTGTGAGATGGCTCCTGAATCTAGGATCACCTCATGTGGGTCAGATGTTGACGCTACACACACGTCTTCACAGATGTAGACGGTCGAACAGTTTCTGTTCGTTCTTTCTTCGCCCATCTTCGAGCTCTCGGGCTCCTATGAACTGTTGCTGTTCTCCTGTCTGTTCTGTGCTGATTTGTTTCTCGGATTATGGCGGCAATCCACGGTTGCATGACCCTTCTTGTGGCAATGGATACACTCAATCTTGGGATTGAGCTAGCAAGTATCTACTGTATGTTTGTCTCTTCTGCATCTCACGCAAGTCTTCTTGTCTGCACCCTGCTACTTCGACCTTCCTTTGCTCTTCCAGTTGCCTTTGCTGGTCCCCTCTGCTGATAGAGATGGTTGAAGACTTTTTTTTCTTTTTTTCTCTTTTTTCTCTTACTTTTCTCTCAGTCTTTCTTTCTCTCTCTTTTTCTGTTATATATATATATATATATATATATATTTTCCTTCTGTGCCTTACCCATTGGGCGATGGAGTCACTCCCCACCCCACTGCACTATTTTTGTTCCCACTTTTTCCTCTCTCAACCCCCCCTCAACTATGCATCTATACAGTCATTTATGCCCATAGAAGCTAGCAAATGCCCAAATGCAGCTCAGAGTTTTTATAGAGATGCAATAAATATGTATGCATAGAAAATTGAGACTTGCAACAGATGCTCACCATACCGTGCCTAGTGTATAATGCATAATAGTGAGGTGGGTGGTTATAGTGCAATATTGCACATTTCCGTCTGTTGGTTCACTTAGAATTTGCTTTGCACAGGAACACAGATCATGCTACACAATAACACAGACAGAAAATCACTCTCCTCAGCAAGCTCACATAGCAACTGTATTTCTCAAAATGAAATTACACTGTACATATAGTTGTTCACTCAGGCAACCCATGCATGACCCCAGTTGTCGTTGACGGGACGCGTGTCCCATCGACTTGCCTCGTGGCGAGGCCACCTGATCCTTATCCATTGATAGGACCCACAATATAGTAACACAGTGATTCTAACTTTAATTCTAACTCTCTCCCTTAAAGTAGAGTCACTTTTTATACAGTCATATACATAGCTTTAAAGTCAACAAACTTTAAATACAGAAAGTTTTGATCTAAACTTATCAAACTTTTCTCCAGTAAGTGGCTTAGTGAAAATATCAGCTAGTTATTCTTCTGTGCTACAATGAACAACATGAATTTTACAACTTAGCAGCCTTTCACGTATGAAGTGATATTGGATCTCAATGTGTTTAGTTCTCGCATGGAACACTGGATTCTTTTCTAGTTGAATGCCACTCTGACTGTCGCTATGTAAAGTTGTGGGATTTTTTTGCTTTATGCCAATCTCTTCCAAGATTTGTCTCAACCATATAGCTTCTTGTGCAGCACTACACATTACCTTATACTCTGCTTCTGTGGTTAAAAGAGCAATTGTACTTTGCTTCTTACTAGACTAGGAAAAGCAATTACCATAAAACTGGAATATATATCCTGTGGTGGATCTACGATCATCATAGTCACCTCCCCAGTCCGCATCCACATAGCCACACAACTCAGGTAAACCATCATGCTTCCTGTAAATCAAGCCATACTCTGATGTGCCTTTCACATAACGCAAAATGCGTTTAGCTACTTTCCAATGCGTTTTCGTAGGTGCTGCCATAAACCGACTTACAATGCCAACAACATAGCATATATCTGGTCTAGTTGTGGTAAGATAAATCAAGCTCCCTACTAACTGTCTATATAGCATAGCATCAAATGACTGTGATTCATCAAGCTTAGAAAGCTTTTTACCTGGTTCAATAGGAGTGTTTACTGGTTTGCAATCCTGCAACCTAAACCTGTGCAACAACTCTTTGACATATTTCACCTGTGTTAAACCCACTTCATGTCCTTTTTGCCACACTTCTACTCCAAGGCAGTAATGCATCAGGCTGAGATCCATCATCTCAAATTGTTTCATGAGGTCTTTCTTGATTATGTCTATCATCTCTTGATTATTTCCCGTAATAATCAAGTCATCAACATAAAGAGCAATCAAAGCAACCATACCATCAAAGAATAAGACATATAGATTTGGATCAGAATGTGTTATCACCATCCCCTTTGAACGAAAGTAGGCATCAATCCTGCTATACCACGCACGTGGTGCTTGTTTAAGACCATAAAGTGCTTTCTTCAAGCGACATACTTTATTTTCCTGTCCTTTCGTTACAAAGCTTTCAGGTTGATCCATGAACACTTCTTCTTCTAACTCACCATTTAGAAAAGCAGATTTCACATCCATTTGATGCAAAGGCCAACCAAAATGTGAAGCTAAAGCAATAAGTAGACGTAGAGTATTCCACTTACACACCGGCGCAAAGGTCTCCTCATAGTCAATGCCTTTATTTTGTGCGTACCCTTTGATTACCAATCTTGCTTTGTGCTTTGCTATGCTTCCATCTGCATGGTACTTAGTTCTATATACCCATTTGCAACCAATGGGTTTCTTGCCAACTGGTGGTTCTACTAAGTCCCATGTGCTATGCTTAGCAATTGACTCCATCTCCTCTCCCATGGCTTTGATCCAAATGTCATCATCCTTCGCTTCACCATAAGTCGAAGGTTCTTTGCTTTGAATAATGCTGGATAACAGAGCATAATTTGCTTCATACCTTTCAGGTAGTATCTTCTCTCTTGTTGATCTTCGTAGCTCTCCCTGGTTAGATGATCCTAGAAAGTCATCTATATCGCGGCTCTCCATCAATCTCTCAAACCACTTAGGGAGCTTTCTGTCAGGTGATCGGCTTCCTGGTGAAAATGTATTCCACACTACATCCTTCTCCTTGCGTTTGTCACCTGCAATTTCAATGCTTCTTGCACCAAAAGGTTTGTCCCTACCTCTCCAACCTGTTTCATGAGGTTGAGTAGTAGTATCTTGAGATGTATCCTCATGTTCATCACTCAAAAGGTCAATGAATGGATCATCATCAGGTGGTATCCTCACTATACCATTTTTCCTACTGGATGTGTTTATCTTCTCAGCATCTTCGTCTTCATACATCTTGGATTCATCAAAGATAACATCTCGGCTTATATGGATTTTGTTTTCGACTAGATCAAAACATCTATAGCCCTTCACGCGATCATCATATCCTAGGAATATGCACTTGATAGCTTTTACATCAAGTTTATGTCTTTCTTCCTTAGGAATATGTACAAAGGCGTTACATCTAGAGATTCGCAAGTGGTTCACCTTTGGCTTCTTCTTTGTGAATGCTTCCTCAGGTGTAATTTTTGATATGGCAATGGTAGGACTTCTATTTTGAAGATAGACTGCCGTGCTACATGCTTCTGACCAAAAATCTTTTGGTAATTTCATTTCAGCTAGCATAGATCTGGCACTTTCCACAATCGTACGATCTTTGCGCTCAGCTACACCATTGAGAGCAGGAGTATGAGCTTGCGTAAATTGTCTTTTAATACCACATTGATCACAAAGATCATTGAAGTCATTAGACTTATACTCACCTCCACTATCTGATCTTAGGACTTTGATCTTCTTACCTGTCTGATTTTCGACCAAGTTTTTGAAGTTCTTGAAGTTATCAAAAGCATCTGCTTTCTTCTTCAAGAAGTAGATCCACGTCTTACGTGACATATCATCAATAAAGGTCATGAAATAGAAGGCTTTTCCTAAGGACATGGTCCTCATGGGCCCGCATAAATCTGTGTGGATTAAATCCAGGATGTTCTTTGCTCTTGCAACACCCCCTTTATTGAACTTCTCTAGATGCTGCTTCCCATATATACAAGATTCACATATCGATTTCAAGTGATCTTCTATTGTAGGCAGTCCTGTTACCATCTCCAATTTTCTCCGTCTTCAACCCATCGTAAAACCCCGAACTCTCAGAAGACAGTTCTCCCGAAGCTCTCTTCAACGACGACACTGTATTGTGTACACTCCCTATACGGCTCTGATACCAACTTAGAATTTGCTTTGCACAGGAACACAGATCATGCTACACAGTAACACAGACAGAAAATCACTCTCCTCAGCAAGCTCACATAGCAACTATATTTCTCAAAATGAAATTACACTGTACATATAGTTGTTCACTCAGACAACCCATGCATGAACCAGGTTGCCGTTGGCGGGACGCGTGTCCCGTCGACTTGTCTCGTGAGGAGGCCAACTGATCCTTATCCACTGATAGTCCCACAGTACAGTAACACAGTTATTCTAACTTTAATTCTAACTGGTTTTTCAACTCCCTAGTGTAATTGGGGTCCATTTCCGCCACCTCCACAAGGGCTGGATCGGCACCTTCCAGGAACTTAAAAACATCTCATTTAGGGTTTTGCGTTCCCTGGAAGTTCTGTCACGCATCCGCAAGTACAATGCTAGGTCTGCTCCTGACTCCATGGATTCATTGGGGTTGTACCACCATTTGGTAAGGTGAATCCTGGTGGGTTTAGTCTTAGCACCCCAAGGTTGTAGTAACCAATTTTGCAGGCAGTAGGCATAGTGGCCGGCCAATCTAATGATATCATCTTTCTGGTGCGCGGCAACAACTAAGAACCTACATAAGCTCTCGCAAGAACCTTTGTAGTTTTCAAAACTACTTGGGATGAGTGGCCATGTGAATCTGAGGGCGGAACTCGTGGATGGTCGAAGCTCAAAAACTTGGACATCTAGCGGAAACTCCATGGGCGGTAGATATAAACTGTAAGCATCGAAGTTTTTGTAGAACAGACTGTCTGACAAAATTTCCTTGCGGTGCACAGGGTAAGCGGGTAAAGGGTTGCAGAAACTCTGAGGACTGATTGGTCCTCGTGCAGCTACTTGTCTCTGGTACTCATGTAACTGCCTAGCTAGCATGGCTACGATAGTTTCGGTTGCAGCTAGTTCCACCTTGGTGTTGGCTAGGATCTTTTCTTGCCCTTTATACCCCTCCCTATGCTTATCTGTCGTCTATTATTAGCCTCCTTGAGGTCATTGTACTTTTGCTTCTAGGTATCTCGCTCCTTATTGGTGCTAACCAGCTCGTTAGTGGCTCTGATTCGTAGGTTCTTTTGTTTTTTCAATTCTTCTTTCAGACGTTGGATTTCTATGTCAGTCCTCTGTCCTTCCTTCAGTATGAACCTCATTAGTTTTCTATGGCGTTGCTCGGACTGATTACTGCTCTGTGGGTCTTCCATTCTCTTTTCAGCAGTGAATTCCATCACTTGTGTTTTAGCATTTATATACATGAATATACAATGTGTTGAATGTACAAAAAATCTTTAAACCTTTACACTCCTCTCTCCCTCCGTGTGTATCTGTCAGGTTCGTGCTAGGGCAGGGGTTTCTACTATGTACTTAGGCCGTGTGCATTAACCCATGGGTTATGAGTTATGGACTCGGCTCATTACATTCGCATGTCCATTTACATTTACTTTACTTTATGCATAGGCAGGCTTTGAGCCTTTTTTTTATTCATTATTGACATTTAGACCATATTATTGGCCTTGGGCCCTATGATTCACTATATTGGTTATTTGGTCATATTACTGAGAGTGGGGGCCTTCTTGGAGGGCGCACTATTTTCCCTCTCAGTTTGGCCCTAGCCACTGGAAACTTCCTTTTAGGGCTTCCTCTTGGCTATAAGTAGGGATTCTGTGTCATTTGTTACTTGGCTTATGATATGATCTCCTTCTTTAGTCTCTTTAAGCTTTCTCTCTCCTGCTTTCTAGGGTTAAGTCTTGCTTATGTGATGCTTTCATAGACTAAATCTAGATCAGCCGTGGCTACGTTCATAACTTGGTATCAGAGCACTTTCCTGAGCATCTCCATTGAGCAGATTTTTCTCTCACAGGAGGGCGCCCATCTTCAGCTTGGATCTTCACCATTTTTCAGCCGGATCTTCAGCATTTCTCCACACTTGTCTTGTAGATTTTCACGACGGATCGGAGGAGGACAGGCGCCCACTTGTTGCCCATTTCTAGCGCCCTCTTGCTGGCTGCCTACTGCTGCATTTTCAACCTTTTTCCTCCCCTATTTTGGGCGCCCTCCTGCCTCCTATTTGCTGCCCTATTGGGCGCCCTCATGCTTGCTGACCAGCGCCCTACTGCTCCTTCCTTTGCTGAAAATTTCCGCTTTTTGCTGTCCCTATTCGCCACCTTCCATCAGCCACTCCTAGCACCCTGCCAACCCATCTTTTTTATCCAATTTTTCTTTGCCGTTTACTACCTCTCTTGGACGCCCACACTCCACCATAGCTGGCGCCCTACATCCGCCTCAATTTCAGCTCACCCTCCTACACTGCTGTCTGTGTTCGCAACCCTATCCCGGACAATACAAACACGCCTAGATGCTTAGAAAGCCACTCCCACCCAACTTCATCGCGCATCGGGATTGCTCCCCGTCTTTATCGCAAACTTTTTTTTACCCTTGAAGGGCGATCTCTGATTTTTCAGCCTTGTTTCCTCGCTGCCCATACCTCCTTTTTGTTAGCATCTTTTTTGGAGGCTGCTCGGTACCTCGACATATCGCCACTATTTTTCAGCTCACTTCCGGTTGCGGTTACGAGGTATTTCTTACTTAGTTGTCCTTTTCGTTCATCTTACATTGCGAGTTCTATTGTGTCTTTTTATTGGCGTGCCTGTTGTGATGACTTATGTCTTCTCCTTCAGTTCGTCCAATTGTTTAGCACATTTCTTTTCTCGCTTACTTTTTCTTCCTCATGGCTAGCTCACCCACTACACCTGCAAGTCATTCCGGACCTTTAGATGAACAATTTGCTGATATGCGTAACTCTCTTACTCTCCTCAGTAGTCATTTCGACCAAATGATGACTGGTTTTACCACTCTACAGACCGGCTTTGCCACTATGTAGTCACAGATTGATTCCTTACAGCCACATGGACCTAGCAAAGCCCCTGTTCATTCATCATTTGGGTCTCCATTTGGACTTCCATCCTCGTCTACTTCCTTTGGTGGTGGGCCTCATTTTCCACCTAATCCACCACCCGGTTTTCCATGACATCTAGCTCCTGAGCCACATTTGTGCTCGAGATTTTCGTGATCGGGTACAGCTTGCCACCTATTCTGGTTCCTCTGACGGGAACTTGTTAGAGAATTGGTTTGCAAAGCTTGATACTTATTTTCAGATTTACCCTAAGATTGATCCTCAGAAGATCCAGTTAGCTGCCTTACATTTAGATGGACATGCTGCCACTTGGTGGCGAGTCTACCGACTTGACCCTGGTCAGGACGGTCTCCAGTTATGGCCTACCTTTCGTCGTGATCTTCGTCATGCTATGATTGACCCTCAGTGGCTGAGCCACCAGCGTGATATATTCCGTAGTCTTACTCAGACTGGTGATCTTTCTTCCTATACAGATCAGTTTATGGACCTTTCCTACCTCTTTACAGATCTTCAGCCCACCGAGCTTATTTCTCACTACATTGATGGACTTCGTGGTGCTCTACGATACGATGTCTCTTCTTTCCGTCCACCCACACTTGTTGAGGCCATGTCCCTTGCTAGTACTTTACAGCATAAGTACCCTGATCCTGCTCCCTTTCGTTTTTTCCGACCCCGTCCATCTCTTTCACCTCTACCATCTCCGGCCCCATCTGCCCCATCCACTATCGTCCCGACCTCTTCTCTTACTTCTCCTGCTCCTCGCCCTCCGCCTCCTCGTCCTGCTTTTGTCCGACGTTACACGTCTGCAGAGTTTGCTGACATTCAGCAGAAGTGTCTTTGCTTTCGTTGTAAGAGTCCTGACCACATTGCCCATGATTGCCGCCAGCCCCTGCCTACTTCTACTGCTATTTTCTACCATGAGGGCACTACCCCAGAGGAGTCCGACATCTACATTCATATATCTGATGAGCCTTATCTATCTCCTGAGTCTTCTACTGATTTACTTCCTGCTACTTGCCATGCTCAGCTTGCTTATGCTACCTGGACAGGGTGCCCCGGTCCTCGCTCCATTCGGCTACGTGTGTGCATTACTGGTCATGAGTATATTGCTTTAGTTGATACCGGCAGCACTCATTCCTTTATCAGCAGTTATGTTCTCAGCCGGATATGCGCTTCACCTATTCCTGCTCCACAGCCTCTCACAGTCGAGGTTGCCAGTTCTCACTCATTTCCTAGTTCTCAGATGTTTCAGGGATTATCCTACCACATTAGTGATTTTTCTGGACAGACAGATCTTTATATCATTCCTATGGAGCGCTATGACCTTATCCTTGGTGCTGATTGGTTTGTTTTATTGGGAGTGGTTACTTTGGACATGGCTCAGCAAACATTGACATTTGTTCATGATGCAGTGACCCACTCACTTGCTAGTATTGATTTTCAGGCAGATTTCCAGCTGATCAGCAGGAAGCAGTTTATTCGCAGCCTACCTAAGGCTCATTGTGCAGCTTTATTATGTGTTCAGTGTGTTGTAGCAGATTCTCCAGTGACTACCTCTCCTCCAGCAGTCGTTCCTCAGGTGATCTCTGACTTATTACATTAGTATGCATTTGTCTTTTCAGAACCTACGACGCTACCACCATTACGTGATGTGAACCACCATATTGATTTGCGTCCTGGTTCTACTCCTCCCTCTCGGCCTCCTTACCGTATGTCTAAGTCTGAGCGTGATGAGGTTGAGCTTCAGATTACTGCTTTACTAGATCAGGGCCTTATTGTTCCTAGTCACAGTCCTTTTGGTGCCCATGTTCTCCTTGTCAGTAAGAAAGATGGTTCCAAACGCCTCTGCATTGATTATCGTGCCCTCAATAAGTTGACCATCCGTAACCAGTATCCTATTCCTCACATGGATGATCTCTTTGACCAGTTAGGCACCTCTCATCTTTTCTCTAAGATAGACTTACGTTCCGGCTATCACCAGATTAGGATGCATCCTTCGGACGAACACAAGACTGTGTTTCGTACCCATCTTGGTTTGTATGAGTTTTGTGTTCTTCCTTTTGGTGTTACTAATGGTCCACCTACATTCCAGAATGTGATGAATAACATCATGCATCCTCTCCTTGGTCATTGTGTTCTAGTTTATTTTGATGATATTCTTGTTTTTAGTAAGACTCTTGATGAGCATGTGTTACATCTTTTATCTGTTTTTCAATTGCTTGTTTATCACCAGTTGTTTGCTAAACTTTCTAAGTGTTCCTTTGTTGTTGTTGAGATTGAGATTTTAGGATTTCTCATTTGTGATGGTCGTATTCGTTTGGACCCTCATAAGGTTCGGGCAATCGCTGATTGGCCTGTTCCCACAGATGTCCACCATGTTCGTATGTTTCTTGGTCTCGCTACTCACCTTCGTCGTCCTGTTCCTCACTTTGCCACTTTGGTTCTCCCTCTTCATGCCCTTTTGAAGAAGTCTAGTGCTTTTGTTTGGACTTTTGATTGTCAGTTCGCCTTTGACACTCTTCGTCGTGCTGTTGTGGAGGCCTCTGTCCTGTGTTTACCACAGTTTGATCAGAAATTTATTGTTGAGACCGATGCTAGTAATGTTGGTTTGGGTGCCTTGCTTCATCAGTCTCAGTGTATTATTGCTTATGAGTCGCGTCGTTTACGCTCTTATGAGCAACGTTATTCTGTCCATGAGAAAGAGATTCTTGCCATTATCTATGCTCTTAAGAAGTGGCACCATTACCTGTACCGTGTTCCTTTTGATATCGTTACTGATCATCAGTCCTTACGTTATCTCTTCTCCCAGCGTGATCTTAGTGATCGTCAGTTTCGTTGGTTGTAGTTTTTACAATCTTTTGATTTTTCTATTTTGTATCGTCCTGGTCGTGCTAACACTGCTGCTGACGCATTGTCTAGACTTCCTGCTTTATTGAATACCCTTGTTGCCACGATCCCTTCCTGGTTTGATGGTCTTCCATCTGCTTATCTTACATGTTTTGATTTTCGTGATGTTTATAGTTCTGCTCCACCTATGTCGTCTTCACCTCATCAGGCTTATTCCATTGTTGACCACCGTCTTTATCATTATGGTTATCTTTGTATTCCTAGTTCTTTGGGTATCCGTTCTCAGTTGTTGTCGGATGCTCATTCATCCCCAGTTGGGGGTCATTTTGGTTTTCAGAAGTCTTATGCTCGTCTTAAGGATCATTTCTATTGGCCATCCTTAGGAAAGAGCTTGTTGTACTTATTTGTACCTGTCCTTTCTACTTACGTAATAAGTACTCCCGTGCTAAGTCCGCTGGTTTGCTTCAGAGTTGGCCTATTCCTCATCCAGTGGACTGATATTTCTATGGACTTCATCATTGGCCTTTCCCGCACCCGCCATGGTCACGATTCATGTATGGTGGTAGTTGACAGGTTCTCGAAACAGGCACATTTCATACCCGTCCGCAGTACTATCACAGTAGAGCAGTGTGCACGCTTGTTCCTTTCAGAGATATTTTGCCTACATGGGTTTCCTCGTACTATCCTTTCTGATCGGGATAGTAAGTTTACATCATTGTTCTGGACAGAGCTTATGCGTATATTGGATGTACAGCTCTTTATGGGGTCTGCTTATCATTCTACTTCTGATGGGCAGTCTGAGGTCCTTAACAGGATCCTTGAGGATTATTTGCGCCATTTTGTTACTCCTTCAGGGAAGGATTGGGATCAGCACTTATGTTTGGCAGAGTATAGCTATAACAGCTCTGTTAGTACCAGCACCGGCGTTGCACCATTTTTATTATCTCATGGTTATGCACCTCTTTTACCTGGTATTTCTCTTCCTCCCGAGGATACACCTGTGACACTGTCTTCATTTCTATCAAGTGCTCGCGAGCTTATTCTCCAGGCCAGTTCCCATTTGCAGCAGGTCCAGCAGCGTTATCAGGCTTCAGTTGATCGTCATCGACGTCATGTTGAGTTTCATGTTGGTGATATGGTATATCTACGCCTACGGTTTGCACGTCATTATTTTATTCAGGGCCATGCTTCTACTGAGAAGCTTGCACCACGTTATTATAGGCCTTATTGTATATTGGAGGTTCTTAGTCCAGTTACATATCGTCTTTAGCTTCCTGCTTCCACACGTGCCTGTGATATATTCCATGTCAGTTTATTACGTGCTCCTATTGAGGATGATGCTCCTCGTGATGCTGAGTTTCCTACTACACCGGATCTCTTTCCTTTAGTACTTGCTGCTATCCTTCAGGTGCGTTTGCATCATAGTCGACGCCGCGAACAGATTCAATTCCTAGTCCAGTGCGATGGTCGTCCTGTTGAGGAGGCCACATGGGAGCCTATTGATGTCTATTATCATACACCGTCACTTGCGGATCAGGCTCGTGCTCTTGTCGCACTTGTTGCTTCCTCTACATCAATTGTTGCTCCAGTTGTTACTACACCAGATGCTGTTCCAGTTGATCCTCCAGGGCTTGTTGTTACTTGATCCAGTCCTTTATGGCAGTTGGGTCTTATTTTTGTGTCGGGGAGAGTTATGGACTTGGCTCATTACATTCGCCATGTCCATTTACATTTACTTTACTTTATGCATAGGCAGGCTTTGGGCCCTTTTTTATTTATTATTGACATTTAGACCATATTATTGGCCTTGGGCCCTATGATTCACTATATTGGTTATTTGGTCATATTACTGAGAGTGGGGGCCTTCTTGGAGGGCGCACTATTTTCCCTCTCAGTTTGGCCCTAGCCACTGGAAGCTTCCTTTTAGGGCTTCCTCTTGGCTATAAGTAGGGATTATGTGTCATTTGTTACTTGGCTTATGATATGATCTCCTTCTTTGGTCTCTTTAAGCTTTCTCTCTCCTGCTTTCTAGGGTTAAGTCTTGCTTATGTGATGCTTTCATAGACTAAATCTAGATCAACCGTGGCTACGTTCATAACTTTATGCTACTATGGTGTGACCTAAAACAAGTTCTAGATAGCTCATGGCTCATTAGCTGATGTAATTGGGCTAGGAGTTGGAGATTCTCTAGACCTACTTGGTTTATCAGACTTCTGATCCATCGAACTCCATACCATGCTTGGGATTTTAGGACTGTCCATAGCTCCGCAGCAATGGTTATGGGCGAAATGACTACCCTACCTGGCTCACATTGCCAGTAATGATCGTGGTCGTAGGCTATCGCAGCTAGACTATCAGCATGTTGGTTTTGTGCTCGTGGAATATCCATCCATTCGACGTGGAAAAACTCTCTAGTGTATTCGTTGATGGCAATTGCATAGGCCTGTAAGATCCTGCTTTTGAGTCGGTATACGCTTGTCATACCTTGGATTAGGAGTTGTGAATCTCCCATAATTTGGAGGTTGCCTATAGTTTGCGCAACTCGCATGGTCATTTGTAGACCAATTAGAAGGGCTTTGTATTCGATAGTGTTGTTCGTGAATCCTTTCCCTAATAGGACTCCTATACTGGCTTGTTCAGTTCCATTGGGATTTTGCAATACTGCCCCTATGGCACCTTCTCAAATGTCTACAGCCTCCGCCTACCATCAATGTATATGTCCCAAGTTCCATATCACAACAATAATCTTTTTGTATTTTTCTCGATTTTATGAAATTTTGTATGGGTTTTTCGCACCCTTCCGTTCAGCGTATATGTACAGGGTCACTAGGGCTACTTTTGATTCTTTGAGTGTTCCCAGTATTCGTGATGCTTCTAGGTCGTTCACTCCGATACCTGAAAAGGTGAACTGGAAAAGGTGTTACATACTGTATAGGCGACTTTGGCTTCTCTTTAACTACGGTAAGCTTTTATCTTGTTTATGTTGGTTCGGTGCTTAAAAATTTCACCGTTTAACTCTACTAGCTTAACCGTGTTATTTTCATACAGTTTCACTATTACATATGGACCGTTCCAGCATGGCCCCAACTTTTGAGGCATCAGCTCGTGTCTAGCGTCATGGAACAACACTAACTGCCCCTGCCTAAACTGGTAATCGCGCATGTTCCTATCGTGAATATCCTTCATGCGTCTTTTGTGGGTTTCTTGGTGATTTAAAGCAGCTATCCGGTGCTCATCCAGGTCTTGTAAAGTGTCCAGTCGGTGCTGTATTGATTCTTTCTCTCCTAGGTCATGCTTCATGGCAAACCGCAAGGATGGGAGCTCTATTTCTATTGGAAGTACACATTCTTGGCCATACACTAGAAAAAAGGACGTGTGGTTGGTACTGGTCTTATAGGTGGCATTATACGCCCACAATGCCGAGTACAGTTTTTTGTCCCAATCCCTCTGTCGATCTGATACGGTTTTCCTTAGGATTCCTACCAGTTGTTTGTTCGTGCTCTCAGCCTGACCATTGGCTTGCGGGTGGTAGGGTGTGCTTTTCCGGTGCTTGATTGTCAACTGATCGGTCAAAGTTTTGTTTAGGAAATGGGTACCCCTGTCAGAGATGAGTTCTCTGGGTGTACTGAACCGGCCTATCACCTGTTCTAGTAAGAACCAGGCGGTTTCTTTTGCATTGTCTTTGGCCACAACCCGTGCCTCGGCCCACTTTGTGAAATAGTCATTGGCCACTATGATATAATGTTTTCGGCTAGATGAAGCTGGGTGTATTGGGCCAACGAAGTCGATGCCCCATTTTTCAAAGGGGAGACATGCCTGTATTGGAACTAACGATCGCACCCTATTATCCGTCTTGTCAACTTGTTGATAGGTGTCGCAGTTCCGGGCATGTAAATGAGCATCTTGGAATAGTGTCGGCCACCAATAACCCGCCCTCAAAACTTTTTGCCCTGTGAGTTGGCTGGCAAATTGGCCCCCACAAGCAGAATCGTGACACTCCTCTAGTATAAATTTGGCTTCCTCAGGAATGACGCATCTTCGATACAACCCTTCTACACCCCGTCTATATAGTGTGCCCCCTATTAAAGCGAACTTTAGGGCTTGTAGACGTAGCTTTCATTTTTCTGGAATCGTCATACTGCTCGGTGTCTCTAATGTAGATAGGTAGGTTGCTAAAGTTGTATACCACTCAGGAATTGTGTCAACGTCTACTCTCAAAAGTTCTCTTAAGTGATCAGTCTCCCACTCATCGTCTGTTTCAGTAACCCCTCCCAGCTCGCAAATACAATTGTTTAATCCCTGCAGTTTAAGCGGCTTGCTTTGGAGGGTGTAGTCAAACTCTTGAAGGGAGATTATCCACTTCATTAAGTGCTCAAGAGGTTCTAGTTTATTCATCATCAAGGTGACTGCAGTACTCTTGGTAAAGAAAGTCACTTTCCGATGCAATAGGTAATGCCTTAGTTTGGCGGCAGCGTAAGCTATCCCCAAACAAATTTTCTCAGCCTTACTATAATTAAGTTCGGCTTTGTTTAGTTTTCTCCGTATAAAAATAATAGGGTGATATTTTTTGTCCCAAATCTGGGCCAGGCAACAGTTTATGCACGTGTCCGTGGTGCTTGTAAAAATGAAGAACTCCCTGTCGTACATAGGTGGTTTTAATATTGGAACGTTAGCCAAAGCTACTTTTAATTCCTGAAAAGTCTTCTCATATGCCTCATCCCAGGTCCACTCCACGTTGGTTTTCAATAAGCCAGTCATCTGGTGAGTATGCGTGGCATAGACCATCACATATCTTTTGTAATAACTGCTCAAGACTAAGAAGGTTTGAAGTTGGGACACCGTAGTTGGTGCCATCATGGCTAGGAGCAAAGCTATTTTCTGGATCAGTTGCCATGCCGTACTTGCTAATGACATGTCCTAATAGTACCCCGTAAGGAACTCCGAATAGGCAGTTGTTAGCATTCAAGGCTATACAGGCTATTGCGCACTTCTGAAAACACTTCTCTAGCATGGTGAGATGTTCTGTGACAGTGGTTGCCCCACAAAGGTCATCTATAAAATTTTTGAGATTTTCGTCTAAGATATCCTTCTTATCGGACTTTAGCAAACCTCTCGAAATATATACATACGCGTCGAACTTTGCTATTGGGGCCGTGCTGATGCAAGATGGAAAACCTGTTGCATATTTTTCAAAAAAAATTGAGTGACGTAGAGCGACGATGGCCAACTCATGAAAAAGAAATGGTCGCAGTAGTTCAAGTAGTGGAGCATTGGAGACATTACGTGGCAGGAAAACCCTTTAAGGCGTTCACTGATAATGTATCACTCAAGAACTTCTCATCCCAAGGTATGCTCACGCCAAAGCAAATGCGATGGCAAAACTTTCTCTCAAAATTTAATATAGATATTGTACACACAACGGGAAAGAACAATGTGGCGGCATACACACTAAGTAGATAGGAACACTTAATGGCAACGGTGACAACTCAGGTGACTGGCCTACTCCAAGAGATCAGAGAGAATTATGGTGCATATGCGTTAGCGAAGGACTCAATGATCGAATTCCAGCTGGGAAAGCCTCATAAATATTTCACTTGGAAAGATCAAATGATTGTTTATAAACAACGTAGAATATATGTCCCAGACAACATCAATCTGAGGAAGAAAGTCTTACGAGAACATCATGATGTACTAGCCGCCGGACATGCAGGGGTGAATCGCATGCATGAACTTCTCAAAAGAGGCTTCTATTGGCCAGGTATGTGGGCAGACGTTGAATCCTATGTGCAAACATGCCCGACATGTCAACAAGTGAAGGTGGAACCGCTAGCTCCAGCAGGACTACTCCAACCATTACCGGTACCAGCATATCCATGGGATTCGGTGAGCATGGATTTTATTGTTCAACTACCACGGTGCCAAGGCTTCGACTCAATTTATGTGGTGGTTGACCGCTTTTCAAAGCAAGTTCATCTGGTACCAACTAAAAGTTCAGTGACAGCTGAAGAAGTGGCAAGGCTATTTTTCACATGTGTCTTCAAATACCATGGCCTACCTAGAACAATTATTTCTGACTGAGACACCAAGTTCGTTGGAAAGTTTTGGACTTGCCTATTTCACCTTATGGGAACTGGACTGAATTTCAGCACTGCATATCACCCTCACACAGATGGGCAAACGGAACGAGTCAATCGACAGATTGAACAATATTTATGAAATTATGTCGCTTGGGACCAATCCGATTGGGTCAACTACTTGGATATCCTCGAGTTTGCACATAACAACCAAGTGAACAGATCTACTGGACGGGCACCCTTCGAGATAAGCAATGGTCGGCTATCAATTGTTCCAAGCTCTTTTCTTACAGGTGTGCAAGAAACCCCAGTACCCACTGTGGAGGAATTCATCAATGAGTGGCACACAAAGCTGACAGAGGTGAAGTCATTTTTAGAGCAGTCCCAAAGAAGTATGGCAGCTGACGTAAACCCACATCAACGAGAACTGGAATTTGAGGAAGGTGATCAAGTATGGCTGAACACAAAGAACATTGCGTTACCAAAAGGTTTCTCTCATAAGTTCGTTCGACCTTATGCAGGACCATATTATGTCACCAAGAAGATCAACCCAGTGGCTTATCGATTGGCGCTGCCATGCAGCTTGGATATACACAATGTGTTTCATATCTCATTACTCAAACGGTACAAACCAGATGAGCGATTTGATCGGCAACACGAACTCCGTCACCCACCAATGACACTTGATGATACAAAGAGACAGCTTGTACTAGAACAAATATTGACAAATAGAAAGCGAACTGGCGTGCAACGTGAATATCTAGTGAAGTGGCTACAGGCTCCACTCATTGAGGCTTCTTGGGAGTACGAAGACAAACTTAAGGAGGGAGCCCCTGAAGTACTTGTGGATTATCTGCAGAAGAGTCAACGCAATAGCCATTTTCCCAGATCGGCACACAAAGCACTACCTGGCGGCATGCCTCCTGCATAAACACTCATGGCCAATTCTGAAGTTCAAGGAACTTCCAAGTATCTTTCTTAAGTTTGTCAATAAATCACTAACAGCTTTACACAGGTTTTACGTAAGTGAACTTTATCTACACTTTTCCTGTGCCACTAACAATGTATCTTTTTAATTCAAAGTTGTTAAGGCCGGTGAATTGAGCCCGTGCCATATGTCCTAGGTCTAGTTCGGCCCTAATGAAGACATCCACTTTGTCAAACGAGGGGAGGATGTTGTAAAGCTGACTCAGGTGCACCAAGTGTGCCCTGTAAGACTATAAGGGGTGACGCTCCCTAAGGTCCCAGTGCAAGTTAGAACGTCAAGGACTGAGCCTCCGACCTGTGGTGAGCCAGTCAAGTAGTCACAAGTCATGAGCTAGCTCTGGAGCTCGAGTCATGGCCTAGTCAGGAAGCAAGTTGATTTTGCCGCCGGGACGGCTCCCGGGACCCATGTCCGGGAGCCAGACTGATTCTGCCAAGCTTGCCAGGCTTAATCAGCAAAATAAAAACTAAGTTCTAAAAAGCGTGCTTTACCAGAAAGCACTATGTTTCAGAACAGAGGGGGTGCGCCGAATCATAGTAGAACTATAGGGGGAGTCCGGCAGACAGAAACTTGGGCAGCTCAACCAATGCCAGGAATCTAGTCACCAGGTCTCAGCTCCCTCTACCAGCACGAGCCAGACACAATGCCCAGCATGTGTTGGTGGCCCCGAGACCAGTCAGTCTATGTATGAATGTAACCTCTTCCAAATCTAATAAAGTTGATCCTTGGGGATGATTACCATTTCGGTTTCGCCTCCACGACTGGTCCAAGTGAAAGGACCCTTACTACAACCATTTTGCGTCGCCCGCGCCTAAGGGTCCTCGTCATCGACGTGTGGCTTGCCGCTATGCCAATTGGTCAGTTTGGCGACCACTATGCCTTGGGTTTTATGTGTGGCTTGTCTTTGCCTTTGGTTACCTTTTGGGGACGGATTCTGAGTTGGCTTTCGGATTGGATGGGATTCCAGTTTTCTTAAGTCTGAATGGTTAAGCTTGTTACGTTTCTGAGTTAGCTTTTACGTAAGTGCATGATGAATGAATGTTAGACTTAAGCGCATGTTGGGGAAACCGCTCAAGTCCCAGCGCCCTTTGAGGTGCCGACGCAACATCAACCTCTTACAATCCACACATACACGAATGCATGTAGAGTTCTTCTTGGTGCGAGGTACTATTGCCTTTGGACTTGACTGTGCAGTTGGTGCAGATGCTTTTCCTTTTGGAGAGCCTCCGGATGGGAGATCCAAAGTGATTGGCATTTTTCTCTTATCAAGTTGCAACGATTTTGATCTCGGTGCTCAACAGTTGAGTCTTTGATCGTCTTGATGCTAATGTCCCAAAGTAAAACCTCTAAATAATACAGGGCTTTATCCTCAGCTAAGTCCCATTCTATACACTCTCATAGCAGATCGCAAATGGTGAGGAGAATACTAGACATGGAATGTCCGTGCTGACAATGATGACTCAATTATGAGGCCACGTGGGTTGGGACACATGCACGAATCTCTTTTCGACGCGTGTCATTCTCACACGTGACAGATGTCAGATCAATCATTCTCTGTATGGCATATTAATTCTGACCAATCACACGTTGACACGTGTTCCTTCGTTACTCCTCCACACGTGCAATTTTTTTATAAATAGGTCATTTTCGACGTGGATTTTCATGCAAATTTATGATTTATCGATTTCAAGCGCGCCATTTGCACTGATTACCCTACGTTGACTAACTTGCACCTGGAACCAATACTGCCTCGTCTGGAATCGCATTCAAGCGACATTGCATCTCCTTTCTTTTGTGCTCTATGTTCATGCGCTCGGATCTGATACTCTCCTTTCTAATATCTCTTTCGAGCACACATTAGCTTGAGGTGCTTGTTTGACCTGCAGTTTGCGCCTGAGATTGATATTTGGAATTTTACATCTGTTGTTTTTGTTTAAAATGCCTAGTTTTGATTCTAGTTTGCTTTTTTTTTTTTCATGAATTTGGTATTACTAATAGTTTGGAGTATTTCAAATCTCTTTTTTCTCCTTTTCTTTTTATTCTTCCTTCTATAACTGAGGGCCCTGTTGTGGAGGCATTTTCTGAGATATATCTCAGATTTAAGTCCCTGCTCAATACTCCGTTATTCAGATCTCAGTATAAGGACATGATTCATTATCAGGACCTGGTGGCACTCGACAAACATATCTATAAAACTAAGCTTGACAGAATGTTTACCAAATTACATAATGATTTCAAGTCTGTAGATGAGTGCCCAATTCACAATAAAAAATGTAGATTTGTTGATTTTCAGTTTGCTTTTGTTTTCTTTTCTTTTGTTAAATATTTCTGACGATTTGGAAGCTGTCCCTTCCACTTTTGAAGCTGCTTCTTCTAGTGGTACAAAGTATGAAAAGTCAAAGATTGTAGATATAGATAACTTTTTTAATGATACGAGTGTTAATTTAGATGATTGTTCAGATTTTGATCCTGCTCGATAGAAGACGTCGTTTATAGGCCCTAGAACACCCACTACTCTTTCTCCTTTTGATAAATCTTTGACTTCACTGAAGCTGAGACTCTTTGTATTTTGAGCAAAGAGCTTGATGAATTTTCGGATATAATTGATTTTGATGTTGATGATCTTCTCCCTGGTGTTGACGATGTATATAATGATAAGTTTGCTTGAAAATGGCTGTGGAGGAAATGCGCAACAAAGAAGATGATCTACCTTCTGAGGAGGAGTTTCTTAGAATCCAAAGTCAACTTGGTTTTCCACAACCAACTGTCTATTCACCAACAATATTGACATCAAAAGGTGGACATAATATTGATAGAGAGACAGTAATCAGGGAAGACAAAGCCGAATGCGTAAGTTTTTGTATCTTTTCATGTACTAGTAGATTCGTCAGATTATATATTGGAGCTTACTTTGTATTTTTATCATTTCAGGAAACAATTTTTCTTGATGATTTTGCAATTCGTCGAGGAGGGCAGAGATCTTCTGCTGGAGAATTTTCAAGAGATTATGCACTGGGGCACTATCTGAAGTTCTTCAAGAATAATGAGATAAGTGTTGCCCATTCAAAGTTTCATCAACATGGTGAGACTATGATTGATGTAATTATTGTACAGTTTATTTGGTTTACTGTATATGGTTGTGATCGGGACGTGACCCGTTAGGATATATTGATCGAGCACTGATCCCGTAGCCGGCTACTTGGGTTAGCCGAGTAGCCACACATAGGAAGAATTAGCTTGTACAGAGTTATTTATAGTACTTGCTATACTTGGGGGCATGTTCCAAGTTTGTCGGTCAAATTTGGCCATATTGGGCAACCTTAGTTTGACAGGTGGCAGGCCAATTTGCAATTTGTGAATACTCTATATGTACAGTGTTTCTTTGTAATCTATTAACTTTTGTTGTGCCATCTATGAGAGCTTGTGAGGAGTGGCTATGGTGATTGTGTGATGTGATGTGCATACTGCACTAGATTCTATCGGAATTTCAAGTATTTTATTGTGTCTATAACCTACTAGCTTATATAAATTTGCATGCTTTTTGAAATTTTTTATAATCCGTCGATTCTGTATTATGACGAATTTGGATTCTTCTGTAAAACCATTGGAAAAGTTGCAGTATATAGTTGTTTTTTGTGGTAGTCCCACCATGTTGTGTACTTTTATGAAATGCCACTCTTGCTTGCCAATGAGATTTTTCCATTCCTTGCGATGACCATATGCTAAGACTTCCACTATTTCTTGCAAAGAATGTTGAATGATGTCGTAATATATGCTGCATGTCATAAGAACATAATCGAAACCAGTACCAAAATTATCTAATTTAATTGCACATATTTGTCTATCATAGTGTAAAATCAAAATCTTACCATATAATGTGTTATATGATCAACACCCCATGCACTTTGAACTGCATCCACAAATTCACTGGTTGTTTTCTGTATCATTTGTACATCAGTATTTGAAAATTTATCTTTTCTCAAGTATTTCACCATGTTGTCTAACTTTTTCCAAACTTCTACTTTATGTATACAAGTAGAACCTTCTTCTTCGAAATCTTGAGTTGCTGCAATAATTTCTTTCCAAACCGTGTACTGAACCTTGGATTGTTTGCCAAAATAATTTGATAAAAGTCTTCGAGCTTTGGATCCTCCAATGCTCGGCTTGTATGGAATATTTCCTGTTTTACTTGATAGCTTGTCATCTTTTTTATTTTAACGTGGCCTTTATGTAAGCCTGCTTTGGACAACACATCCTCTAATATGGAAATAGCTTCCTTCCCAGAGGCCTCTGGCTCGGAATTCCATGCAAACAAGATGTGAAGATATAATATTTTTTCTATAATACACACCTCCATATGCAATGTACAGATGTGAACATTTCGTAGAGGAATCAGTAGTACAGGTTTCCAATTAGGATCTTCTCGATCTCTTGATATTCATGTACTCCTTGTCATGTCTTTTGTTATTTTCATGCGGTACAAACAAGGGTGTTTAGAGTTAGCGCCATGAGATAGGGTGAAACAAGGAATGAGCCTCTGGTCTTGCAGATGGACAACACCTCTACAATACACCTGACAAAAGATCATGTCTTCCATTCCAGAACGAAACACATCGCGATCAAGTATCACTTGATCAGGGATCTAATTGATAAGAAGATGCTACATACCACCTTCATCGGAATGAAAGACATGGTTGCTGACATCTTCACCAAAGTCTTGGACAAAGGACTTTTTGAGAGACAGAGGAGCAGTCTCGAGATTGTAAAGCTATCATGCTTTGAGAGGGAGCTGAAGAAACAAAACGTTTCTATTTGCAAAGATTTTCTAGCTTTTAGCCCTCTGTCTGATGAAGATGTTCGCGAACACGAAAGTCAAGAGACACGAAGCACAAAAGTTTCGCGAACACCTGATGGGAAGACACAAACACGAAAGATTCGCAAAAGAGAATCTTTTGCGGTCTAGCACGAGAAAATCAGGCGACAGAAACGAAACCAACAATGCAACACGAAGAACGTCACGAAATCTTTTCTGCCCTCACGCTCTTGAAAGTACCAACAAGATTATAGAAGTACCCAGAAGTACAAATGTCTGATTTGATGACATGATGTCATGCCATACACTCTAGGTCATGGCTAATCTACCACTCTTGTGATTTCCTGATTAGTTGTAGATGCTTAATCACTCTAATCTTAAAAGTTACAAAGGGCGACTATGTACTTACTGGATGTTACTTAATACAGAATATATACACACAGATGTATGAAGCAGTCTGATGCTAGTAAGCAATCAAGATGAAATACAGACAATAAGTCCGCCTGCGTGCAAGACGTGTTCTGTAATCGGGATCCATAGTGATCCACAAGTCCGCTAGTAAGCGAGACATCCACTCGTGAGAAAACTGTATCTCTCTCACGCTAACGCAATGCGTGGATCTGCATGCAGTGCCTGAATAATCAAAGAAAAATCAATAGATGATCTTGTAGATGTTTATTTATGATTTATGATCTTGAATGCAAATGTGTCTGTTGTTATTTGTGTGTTTGATTCTCCCATTCATTTCAATTCCACACATTGGTTGAATTTGTTGAATGCTGCATTAATTTATAAACATAGATCAACAGTGCCTGACTACATTCTGGAGGACTGTAGGAGTGATTCAGCTGGCAGTGTCCAGCGACCACATCTGAAGTCCATCCGAATCGCATTGAGTCATGGTTGCTTTGCTTCCGCGACAGTTTCATGTCTGCAAAAGATTTTACTTCTCATCAGTACCTAACTATATCAAGTTGCTAGATTTAGATGCATTCTACTCTTTTCTTTAACTCTACTCCACCTTAACACTACTTTCACTAACTCTAATCCACTTAACACTACTTCCCTTAACTCTAACCACATGCGCTCATCTTGAGAGAGAGAGAGAGAGAGAGAGAGAGAGAGAGAGAGAGAGAGAGAGAGAGAGAGAGAGAGAGAGAGAGAGAGAGAGAGAGAGAGAGAGAGAGAGAGAGAGAGAGAGAGAGAGAGAGATGGAGAGTTGAGATGGAGGTTAGCTCAAATGCTCAATGTCATTGCTTATGGAAAAACCTTAACTAGCACAAAGCAAAAACATGGAAACTAGAAATAACAAGCAAAGCATAACAAGAGCATAAGCAAGATTGATTAGCAAATGAGGATGCTTGAGCTCTCAAATTAGTAGAGTCTCCTCCTCTCTATTAAGCATACAAATGAGTTACAAATGGTGCATCTATGAGGTGGCCCTTGCCCCTTGCTTCTTATTGGATACTTGCAAAAGATGGGATTGTAATCCACACCATCCACAAGAAACACCCCACCTACCACCATTTGACTTTTGACTAATCCCAAAAACTTCGTAACTTAACTTACTTAACTTTGGCCTTCTAATATTATTTTAATTACATGGCCTAAAGTCAAGTTTATTGCTACAATTATTTATATACAAGTGCTCATTGGGCCATGGGCTTATACACGCAAGATGCCACGACCCTCACAACTATTTCTACTAACATTGGCTTTTTATTTATTTACACACATGGTGGGAATACTCCCAACAAGACCCACGACCTGAAGTAGTGTCGGTCTCTTGGCACTATGCCAATTTAGTAGAGGCTCTTCTTTGTGCGTCTTTGGTGGATGAGGTAGTTGGTGATGTCTTCAATAAAAGTTATTCTTTGGATATTTTTCAGGTCCTTTGGAGTGAAAAGTGACTTGTGGACTCCTGTTAACCAACATTGGTCGACCCAGGCTTGAAATCTTTGTGTCCATGGATCGCCAAGGAGTGCTGCTCGATAATATACGCGTGCCTCAGGTAATTGATCTTCAATTTTTTCGGAGGCCAACGCTTTATTCGGATCATTAAATATGGGAGGTAGAAAGTTGTCACATTGGTCTCAATGCCCATCAAATATTCTAAGTCTCGGGCAAAACTGGCAGCGCAGACTGTTGGATCCGGACAATTGAAATAATTTTTGAAAAACGATCTGGTCCAAGGGAGTGCCACACTCTGCCCATTTGAATCGCCTCGTGCAGGGCAGGAAGTGCGCATTAACCCTCAATTGGCATGGACTTGTCACATAGGCCCTGATGGGTGCAGGATCTCTCTCAAAGAGTTGTTGGCGCCACTCTAGTTGTGGTTGGAGCACTGGAAGAGCTTTTAGCTCGTTGCCCTTGATTGTTTGGGCAAAAACAGATATCTGTCAGCCGCCTCATGAGGACTCGTGGGGATGTTTGGCTAAGAATTTGTTTATCTTCTCCTCCACGGACTCTGGTAGATGAAAAGCTCGGCTGACAGATATGGATCTCGAGCCTTGAGATGTGGAGGTCTGGTGCTCCCCTCGACTTTGGCTCGGATCTCTTTCTTGGCTCAGGTCTTGGACATTGGCATTAGTTACATCTGAGTCCTAATCATGAACATTCAGCCCCTTTGCTTGTTTTCCCTTGTCTTGGTTGGAGCTTTGCAGGGCAGTATCTTTCATTGGTGGCGGTGGAATCACCATAGAGGCTAGTTGAGGTTGTTGCTCCATGTGCCTTTGGCATGCTGTCAAGGCATCCTTTGCTGTGCTAACTCATGCATGGCCCCATGCCGATAATTGTCGAATTTGGCTTGGTATTTGTCAAATGTGTCTATGTAAACCTTCACCTGTTGCGTGAGAAGATCCACCTCGGCTTGGCTGAGTGGTCTGTTGGTAGGTGTTGGTTGAGCTAACCAAGCCGTCTTTTCGGTTTGCAAGGTTGTCACTTTTGCTTCCAGACATAGATTTTATGTTTCCAACACTGAGAGTTGTGCTTGGAGCGGAGTGAGACATTGTGTGAGCTACTGTTGGACCTCCTGGACCTTTAGTTGAGCGTCCGTGGTAGACCTGTATAGGCTTCACAAGGTGTCTTATTCCATGACGGTTATACATCCAACACTTAACAAATTCTTAGCTAAGTTTGAGATGTATAAAGCATTTTGAATGAGCCATGGTATGTCATGAGCACATAATATATATATTTTGAATTATAAGGGGCCTCAAACTCACCCTACAAGAGTTGTAGATATGCATGCAATAGGTGAAGAACCCATGCTTAGTCTCTAGAGGATGTGGCATGCTAGGTGGCATGATGATACTTGAATGCATAAAGTCATGAACCTTTATAAGAGTGCATGGATCTCTCATTTTATTATTATTTTAAATCTTGTCATTTCCTTTTCCAGCGTATGCGGGTAGATAAGGAAAGGTTGAAGACCTATGGGAATGTCCAATTTTCTACTTGTATGCATGAGAATGTTAAATTTAAGTATTATAATTTACGAATGACGATCTAGGTCATCACATTACCAAGAACAAGTCATAAATAAAGAAATAACTATGGATGGACTTAGTTGCATGTAGCCTTTCAAGATTGGAACATGGCCTCTTTAGAGACTAAATCAGTAATAAGTATTCTCAATTTTTTGTATGTATTACACTTTGACTGATAGACATATTCATAATTATAAAGCTGTATTACACTTTGATTGACAAATGTATTTGTAATTATAAAGTTAGCCATCACTTTCCTTAAGTAGCAATAAGGTCAAAGTCTTATTCATTTTACTTAATTTTCACTTGTGATAACTCCTTGTATTGGTGAAAATTGTTCTTTATCACAAGCTAAGAATGTATAAAACATATTTGTTTTAGTTTTGGAGTTATTGACCAATTTGATGGCCTTTGTAAGTGTTCTAGATGAGAGTCCAAGTTGGGTTTGTTGAGTTTTAATCTAAATTTCAAGTTTGGCATGAGCTTGAAACCACAAAGTACATTCACTTTGATGTTATTTGAACTTCGACAAAAAATGTCTTGCTTGATGATTGATTGGAAAAGTCAAATAACATTAAAAATGTGAAAAATCATTAACATAAAAGGTTGTCATAGATATGTGTCTTATCCATGATTAGCAACAAGAAGTTGACAATGAGTGTAAGCATTACAATATGGAATAATAAGAAGATCATTAAAGGGGAAAAGCTCAAATCACCTCCATGTGTAAGAGGGCAACGAGGTGGCTAAGAGCACCAAGGTGTCCATACCAGAGTTGGGTGGGTATCTAGGTGCCCTTGACTGGTATCAACACATGTATCAAAGAACCGACCCAACTAGCATATAATTCTTTCATACTAGGGTTGAGATCGTCAATACTCATATCAATAGTTGGATTAAGGGCAACACATGACCTATTTTGCCATGGTATTAGTATAGTATCCATTTTTCCTTAGTATTCAAAATTTACCTATGTAATAAAGTTTACAAGTTTCCCAAAAACATTTAAAAGTATTGGCCTTTCAAATCATTTGCACTTATATAGTTGGCATTACCCTTAACAATACCGAGGTTGCCACCAAATTGTAACAATGCTAATATTCATTTCGATATGGTATCAAATCTTAAAGAAAATCTCAATACTAGCTGGTAATGAAAATTTTAATACCTTGGTCCATACCAAGATGAATCTAAATTTGGGAGGCACGACTAAAGTTAAGCTGTGAGGCACACGCCATCAATCTAAAGATATCAATAATGTATGACAAAAAGCTTACCATTATCTAACAATATCAACAATCTATGAGTCACTACGAGGAGTTGAGTGGTGATGACACGCCACATGCTTGGACATAGGAGACAAATTGTTTAACATCTAAACTAATAATTGATGGATGATAATGATGGAATGTCAATATTTGGAGTCTAATTGTTCCCCACGTTCTTTATATTATAAATCATTTAACCCCAATATGTGGACCCAAGTGTAGGGAGTAAAAAATGATATTAAGTTTAATAAATAACTTCCAAGATATTTTTATTCCCTCTAGAGGCTAATGCATGATGCTGGTATATTTCAACGAAACAAATTATTCTTTATTGGCGGCTGAATTCGAGAATAATAGAAAAATACTGGTGTTATCCGGTGACCGCGCACTATGAGCGGGCTGTATCCGGTTAGGGATGTAGTCTTGGGCGCCTGGGAGCTGCGGGTGACTGGCTGGAGGCGGTGGGCATCTTCTCGCTGGCACGCAGACGTGAGAAGGAGGGACGACGAAAGGGGAGGAGGAGATGGCGAGGGAGGAGGCCTGGAGCTATAGTAATGGCGGGCGTTATCGTCTTCTCTCTCTCTCTCTCTCTCTCTCTCTCTCTCTCTCTCTCTTTTGTTTTATTTGTGGTCTCTTTATCAGGGGTGGAAAAGAGCACAGGGCGGGCGTGAGTTTGCTGCTCTCTTGGTTATTGATTGTTGGATCAGAAGGCGCGGATCTTTGGAAATTGCATCATGGCTTACAGGCGAACACACACTCGCATCCGGCCTTCCATTGTTCACAAACGCTGTACCGATGTTTTGCACGATCCATGGTACAACAAGGTATGAGTCTCATGGAATCTTTATTTGTGTTTTTTGGTTTAGATTTGTGCATTTCATATTCGCTAAATCATTGTTTGTGTTTCTGGTTTTAAATTTGCGCACATTAATGGCAATGACGTTCAGATTGAGTGGATCATTGTTTGTGTTTCTTGTTCTAGATTTGTGCATTTTAATGGCATTGACGTTCAGATTTAGTGAAACACTGATTTGTGCATCTTTTGGCTTTAGCGTCAGATTCAGTGAATCATTGTTTGTGTTTCTTGTTTTAGATTTGTGCATTTTAATGGCATTCACGTTCATATTCAGTGAATCATTGTTTGTGTGTCTTGTTGAAGATCTGTGCATTTTATTGGTATTGACGTTCAGATTCTGTGCTCTGAACCTTTCCGTTTGAGTGATATTTTCTTTTGGCAATTTAAAGGATTTCATGCTTCCAGCAACTTGTTGCTTCTCAAAAGAATAAGAATAAGAACGAACAAATTTGAGTAAGTTTATTCATTCGTATTGTCAAAAAAAATTCTTTTGATTCATACTCGTTGTTTATTGGATTTCGTATAAAAGTTTTCATTATTTGTGGACTCCATATAGAAATCGTAGTTATCTAAGTTGGAAGTTCCAATTAGAGTTGTGGAGTTGTCTGAGAGATTCAGCGCATTAGCAGTTTGATGGCTAATGTAATGTGAGATTACAGTGCATATCAACCCATCACTAATTTTGATCTCACTGCATCATGGTTCCGTTGGTCTCTTTTCATCAGCCGAGAAAGGTGTCAGCTATTCTAGAAAATGGAATCCATATAAGATGAGAAATGCAAACGATTTAGTTCTCGTTTGGTTGATTAACTAGTTTTGGAAGCAGATTTCTCGTGGTGCCCAGATCACAGGTCAGTCTCTAATAATTCCGTACTTTCAGTCATATACTTATTGTAGGCTAGAACTGAAGCACTTTTTTCCTGCCAGGGTACTGCATTTCATCTCACCGAAAGAGACCGGCTTGGCATGCGCGGCCTTTTGCCTCCCCGGGTCATGACATTCCAACAGCAAATTGATCGCTTCAGTGAGTGCTCTGCTAACTACAATTACAAATTTGGAGGAGCGTTATTTGTTTCAAGAAATATGCATCCAAAAACTTTATATAAGTTTTGAGTGAATTGATTTCTACAGTCTATTGAAAGGCAAATTTACTTTTTCCTCGAGGTTTTATAGTTAGCAGGGCTCTACCTTACGGACCTCGTGAAATAACATGATTTATAGTGTTTTCTTATTATCAGCTGACGCTGTAATACTACTACTATCAATGCATAGGATGATTTGAAGGGCCATAAACTCCATACGTATGCAAGTTTATCAAACTATCTAGTAGATGTTTGTTGTAAATAATTCATGTTAGCTGCTTTCTTCGTGATTATGTAGTGCAGCCAGAAATCATCATTCGCATTAGAGAACAGATTTGATAATTACACGAGTCAGTTATCTAGAAGATCAAAAGTACAGTTGAATGCATGTTCACATTTGCACTATTGAAACGTGAAAACAAAGGAGTAGCGAGAATTCTATGCTATCTCAACTACAGCAGTCCCATTTGTGTTCCAGCTCAATCTTTAGTGGTCAGTATTCTACTCCGCCTCTGACAATACCTGCTGTTGTACACAGTGAATAGTTATCGGGATCTACAGCATACAACTTCGGATGGTCCTGATGATAGTCTTGCACTTAGAAAATGGCGAATATTAAACAGGCTTCATGACAGGAACGAAACATTATACTATAAGGTACAACACCTACTAATACGTGATTCGGTAGAGTAGGCTCTTTACAATTCAGCCCAATTGTTCATGATGCCAAGGCTAAAAACCGGCGACACAAAATAATTGGGATTTTAGTTTTTCATTCTTGTCGTCAGCTTTGGACTAACAGTGCGAAGCAAAGAAACTTTATTGCATAGCTGACTATTAGTGTGCCCCTACTCTGATCAGAATGGCTCAGAATATTCAAAATAGCACGTGTCTACCGATGCTTCTAATGGCTTTACCTTTTCATCAAAATTTTCATGTGTGCCAGGTTCTCATTGACAATATCATGGAATTTGCACCCATCATTTACACCCCAACCGTTGGCCTTGTGTGCGAAAATTATAGCGGCCTTTTTCGACGACCACGAGGCATGTATTTCAGTGCCGCTGACTGTGGAGAGATGGTTTCTATGGTTTACAACTGGCCTGCAGAGCAGGTTAAAGCTCCTTAAAAGTTAATACTGATTGCTATGAGAATTTTGAAAGTGCAAATCTTTGAATCTTCAGTCTTGTTAATTGTAGATTCCAACCACGACTAGCGAGAAGTTAAAAAAGCTAGAGGACATTGTGGTACCTTTTGAATTTGTAGACTAAACAACAAGCCTGAGGGCTCAACGCTAGTCTCTGGCATATCAGTGTCAATGACTATAGCAATTGACTTTACGTTCATGCTAGATTGACAGCGAAGGTTCGTTTCATTGCGGTTTATGCAGAATGAGTCATGGTTTCCCAATTGTAATATTCACATGATCAATGATCAGATAATTTGTTTTGAATGTGATTGAGTTTCACTTGTACTAGCCTCTGAATTTTACACATTTCATTTCTCTTTGCAGTTAATATAAGATCGATACTTGTTTCATTGTCTTTAACAATTATATCAGCTTGAAAAGTGTCAGCAATGAAGGCTGTATACTTGGGTTGGAGATCTCATTTTGATCTGCCACCATGATTGGTCTTATCTGTTGGGTCTTATAATTGGTGAATGAGTACATGACAATCTACATCATGATGTTAGTTCTGGTACAAAAATCTGGAAAAAGTTTCCGACGTGGGTGCAAGTCAACATTTGCTATCTTGGTTGGTCGAGTCTATGCAACCTAGTGATTACTGTATTCTTCTATGAGCAGGTGGACCTGATTGTGGTTACGGATGGAAGCAGAATCTTAGGTTTGGGAGACCTTGGAGTGCAGGGAATTGGCATTCCTGTTGGAAAGCTTGATCTTTATGTTGCTGCGGCTGGAATTTCTCCTCAACGTGTAAGATGTAACTTCCAAGTACTAACAAGAAATATCTATTTCAAGGGCTCCATATATGATGTTCTTTGAGTGAAAAGTTGTCTCCCTATAGGCAGTTTCAAAACTGAAATTACAGCTTTCTAAGTCATAATGTTTTCTCTAGTGCAATCAAATTTTAAACCTTGTTTATATTGCAATATTTTTACTTCCGTTTAAGTGGCTATTGTGGCATTTTTGTTGAAGTCCTGTGATACCATATTTTGTGAACTAGCCATTATCCACCACATCGTATATTACTACATTGATCTATGCCATTTCCCCTTCTCAAAGAAAACTTATGTATCCAAAAAGAGGGAGCAGCCATTGTGCAGGTGCTTGTGCAAGTAGTATGTATTATGCAGACCCTGAAGACTGAATTTTGGAACTTTGTTACTGTCTGGGTTTCTATTCTTTTTCATGCTTGTGACTATTTTTATCACAGCATGATGTGTACATCAAACTTGCTTGCTGTAATCGTCACAACTGTAGTTTGACCTCAAGTCACCAATTATTTTGGATGTAGTCTTTGAGATCCTTCTAGCTGACTCCTTAATCATACTATGCAGGTCTTGCCTGTGATGATTGATGTTGGAACCAATAACCAAGAGCTGCTGGACAACCCTTTATGTAAGTCACATTCTTGTCTTAGTGAAACTGGATATGCCGATTGTCAATTGTCCTGTAGTAGTTAGAGTTTGTACACAGTCCACCGCTGGTTTTGTGTGCTATTTCCTCGACTTCAGTGCTATTGAGTTTCTATGTTTCGTGCATTGGTGCTTAATTTCTGCTGTTAATGTTAAGCCACTGAACTGTAGAAGACTTTTCAGTCTGCTGTGTCGTTTTAGTAAAACCTTGTTATGAAAGCTGTACTTTCAAAGTCTAAAATTCTGTTCTGGGATTAAATAACAAGAAATGCCACACCAATTAAGCTCTCTATTCCAGGTTCATGCAAGCTAGTTGGCAGGTGGAAAAGTTTACAAGTGCTTAAACTGGTCTATCAAACAAGAAGTCAAGCAAAACCCTTGTGCTAACAAACAAACTTTACAAGGAAGTATTTCACTTTGGCTTCCACTAATAACTGAAAGCATGAAAATAAAAGATGAAGACTTGTTTCGAATTTTGTGATAAGAAAAATCAGGGTAAAGTTTTGAATATTCCAGTAAGCAGTAAACTTTAGATAATCTCTAGCTTAAAGTGTGATTTCTGGCTAATAATATTGCAAGTGGACTCTAGAAACACTTTATGAAAAATATAGTAGAAATACAGAAGTTTTCTAATTGATGTTACCGCTAACATCTTGGAGAGGCTTTTAGAAAATTAACCAGTTCCATATGTGAGTATCTGTTTAAAGCTGAAAGAATTGGTCATAAGTTATCATCTGATAATGTAACAGTATATGACTGTGGATCCAGCTCTATCTCATGTCAAAAGAAAGGGTGTTAGGAACTGCTAGGGCTAGTAGACACTCTTACAAGAAATTCTGCTGGAAGACCCATACCTGAGGGTGTGGTTGGACATTTCAAATGGAGTGGATTCTTAGATGCATTTGTGCCAAGTGGTGCTTGAAAGAACTTTAGTTTCACAAAGATAAAATAAACAGATGGCTTCTCAATATGCAGTGGATCTGGAGGAAGTACGCTTGTAAGATAGTGAAAACTATGGTGTGAATGCCTTGAAATGGCTCTTTTTAACAGTGTCTTGCTCATGTGTGTTAGTATAGTTGGTGAATCAAGAACATACTCTTTTTTTCCCCCATTTTCTAGAAGGTATGATTTGCTAGAGTGGGTTTTGTCAGCAATGAACACCTGAGGTGTTTGTTTTTTCAGAAGATCGTTCTTGTTCTGTTTTAGAAAGCTACCATGGTCTGCATATTGATTACTCTGCTTTTTTTTTCCAACTACTGTACATGTTTTTGAACTCCTGACATATTTCTTGCGTCTTTATTATATTTTGTGATTTTGCTGAGAGTTTGATCTTATCCTGTCCTTGATTAATCTATCTTCCTTAGCTAACAATTTCTGATGATAGAGGCAATGAAAGATGTGAAAATCTGAGTTGTCTTTCAGCATATGGAATCTCTTTGACTGGAAAAGCACATATAGATGAAGTGGAAGACAAGTTTTTGCAACTTAGTACTTTGTGAATTCCGTGGATGGATAC
Organism: Diphasiastrum complanatum; assembly: GCA_029204225.1. Lineage (NCBI taxonomy): Eukaryota > Viridiplantae > Streptophyta > Lycopodiopsida > Lycopodiales > Lycopodiaceae > Diphasiastrum > Diphasiastrum complanatum. Next base: position 48,339,246 of record CM055106.1, read on the forward strand.
ACCAGTCCAGTGATCTTGATATAAATCATATTTTCTTATATAAGCTAACTTTTGACGAGATATGTAACTGTCAACGTGCTAGGATCTTTGGAATATTCTGATTCGGTTAGATATTATCAATCCAACAGCTGCACTTAACTTCTCTTTTATTTTCTGAAGATCTGGGTTTGCAACAAAATAGGCTTGAAGGAGAAGATTATATTGCTGTTATTGACGAGTTTATGGAGGCTGTGTTTCTACGATGGCAGCATGTGATCGTACAGGTGATTAGCCAGTCCAATTGAGAAAATTTTGTGTCGAGTACAGGTTTCTTTGTTTGTACAATGTCTATTCAAGCCTAACATATGAAACTGTTCTATATATGAGCAGTTTGAAGATTTTCAAACAAAGTGGGCCTTCAAGCTACTACAACGATATAGAGACCATTATAGGATGTTCAATGATGACGTTCAGGTATCAGATTTGAAAGTAAATAAGGAGTTCTTATTTGTTCCTTCACCTTCTGGCTAATTTAGGTTCTAAACAGTGGTTGAGGTTTGACTGTTTGCTGTATCAAGAATTCAGTGTAAGATTTTGTTGTGGTATTGCAGAGCAACATTCATGGTGTTGTAGTCATATATAAGCTGTTGCGTAGTGATAGGTTTCTCATCTTAGATAGGTCGTTGATTTATAACATGATATATCTATATTAACAGATGGTTGATAGTAAAATTCTACAATCTCTTTATAGAACATGCACGTTCTAGAGCTCTATAACTACAATATCAAAACTATGTGATAGATGCTAGAAACATTGTCCTTATTTTCAATTTTTTGCAGGGAACGGCAGGTGTGGCTCTTGCAGGTCTCTTTGGAGCAGTCAGAGCTAAAGGTCTTCCTATTTCAGATTTTGTGAAGCAAAAGATAGTTATTGTTGGAGCTGGCAGGTAGAGACTTTCGACATACACCGTCGACAGTTGAATCTATATTCTACAGCATAGAGTTCAGTTTCTTGGCTGCCACATGATATTGATCTGTCATCTCAGATGATGCAACATGTGCATCGTGGATATCCAAGTTTTTGCATTAATGAACACATATATTATGAGATATTCCTATTGCATTTGATCTATGGGCTCTCTGGTTTTTTCTAAGCTAATGTTGTACAGTGCAGGGATAGGTGTCTCGAATATGGCAAAGAAGGCAATGTCCAGCATGCTAGGAGATACAGATGAAGCATCTGTTCAAGCTGCCAAGCAGTTTTGGGTTGTTGATAAGTGGGTCAGTTCAATATTCTTTATTTACATCTTTGACTCAATTTACAACTAGCAATAGTCACAAAGAGCTTTCTATGAGGGTAGTCCTGCCAAGCGAAGTTGGTTGTCATCAGCATGTATTGTAGTGAATAGTCTTCGTTTAAGGTTAAATCTTGTCTGAGGCATCTTGGCTCTACTTTTGGAAAAGGATGTTGGCTAGGACAATCTACAGAAAAATCCTAACCTCTTGGTTTGCAGGGAGGATAAGCAATAATTGATTTAAGAGAAAATGCTAGGACTAAAAACAAATTGATAATATCTCTATGATTTTCAGATTTTCCATACGGATACCTTAAGAATGAGACTTCAGCCTAGAAAGTAGTTGGGGGTAGAGAGAGAGAGGAGCCAACAAGGCTTAATATAATAGCTAGGGCTAAAAAATGTTGAGATGTCCATTAGATGATTTGCTGCAGCCCATCATTCACCTTTTGCAGCCCCAGAGAACTTATCCTACTACATTGCTGCAATAAAATCTTATCAACCTGTTAATGTGAACATTGCTATGTTGACTTTTGACCAAAAAGGATTCTAATGAACTCACTTGTGCTTATTGCCATTGTGCCTGGAAGCCTACGTTGTCCAATAAATTTGACAAGCGACAAAGAATCAAGTCGCAATTACTTTAGGCAAGGGGAATAGCTACAATAGATAGATCATAGTTTTCTTTGCACTATGCACCCTCCCTTGGGTTTTTCATGCCTCTTATGCAACCAGAGACTGTTCACTGCAGTTAACTAGACCATAGACGTTAAGACATGAATGGGCAATGCAATAGGCATAGTGGATTGCTCTACCTCTTATGAAACCATAGATTGTTGACTGCAGTTAACTAGACCGCAGACGTTATGACGTCAATGTGGGCAATTGTTATAGACCAATCTATGGATATTGTATCAATGAGGCATAACTGACTATAATAGACACAATCAAGCAGTCTCCCACGAAGAATGACCAAGAGCATATGATATAATTAGTGACGAAAGCCCTAGTACCAATAGCAAAGGGTTCTCCCACGAAGAGCCCAAGCAATATCGGTAAGTTGAAATAATCAATGAAGGGTAGTTTCTAAATGATAGCTTTATGTATACTATGTAGAAACCCTTAGTGAAACCTTATAGAGATTAGGGCAACTTAGGGTACCTGGGTCTCATAAGGACATGCCATAATGGTGACTGGCCCAGTATCTAAAGGTATACTAGTTAGGGGTTATTTTTAGTATCTAACTGCAATCAATGCCATAAGCATAGTGGGTTGGTCTTAGGAATGTCTTGTTTTCATCTTGTGGATCCAATATATGAGCACTAGTGAGGTTATAAGGTTCATCGTGCCAGCTACATTCAGCTACAATATCGATTGAACAAAATTCAAAAAATCTAGATTGCACGTCTCCTTAAGTTACGTTGCACTTATCGTAGACATAACATCAATATACTATTTGAAATTCCAATACTTAGAGCTTTGTTCTATAACTATTTAACACTCGTCGATTTCCGGCTGAAGATATCCATCTGGTTTGGGTCCTTATGGTCTTGATTAACTATTTACTCATTTTAAACCCATTGATTTCTTTATATTACGATATCTAAAATTGCTGAGACCTTCAATATAGTTATGCACTGCCCTTCGAATAAATGAGGCTGGTATGGCCATGTTTTTTGTATATTCATCTTTTCATGTATAATTCACAAGTTTGAAGCAATTATCAACAATAATTTTTTTTTTTTGTGTGTGTGTGTGTGGGGGGGGGTGTTCATTACATGTAAAAGATTGAGTCAGATTTATGGTATCAATAAGGATCATAGGAAAGCCCACCTCTAACAGAAGATTGACATGCAGCTAAATTGACATCTTTCAAGGAAAAATAGCAATCTAGATCTTCTATATCTTGTTCTTTTTGTTATCAGAAAGTTGTAACTAGTCATGGCTTCGATTTGAACAAATAGATAAAAAAACAATTGAAATCTGTCTTGTGAGATATGTAACACTTTTTTTCTTAAAGCAGGGTCTTGTGACAAAGGCACGAGAAGATCTTGATCCCGACGCAAGCCCATTTGCACGAGAAATCGAAGAATCTGAAGTAGAAGACGGTTTGCAGGAGGGTGCGAGCCTTCTTGAAGTGGTCTCTCTCTCTCTCTCTGTGGATGCCTTTTACTTTATCTACAAGCAGTTATTAGAACTTTTTTCCTCGGAGGCAATACAGATCTAAAAATTCTTGGAGATTTTAATCTTCTGCATATGGAGCCTTTATTTTCAAAGTAGAACTCTATATTCAGTCTAAAGTCATGACTAATTTTCAAAGACTGGCATGTTCAATCTGTTCTTATAACAGGTGAAAAGTGTGAAGCCTGACATTCTTCTAGGTCTATCTGGAGTTGGAGGCATTTTTTCAAAAGAGGTGATAAATCTCAACTCTGAACACCACATTCACATGGCTGCCTGTGAATTTCAAAAATTACTTGCTCAAACTTGGGTCTTTTGTTTGTTGACACAAATATGGCATTTTCATCTTTTCAGTATTCAGATTGATTTTTCTTGAGTGATGGTTAATTGCTCTCCCTGCCCTCTGAATGTAATGTCAAGAGAATGTCACAGACTGGAACCCTGGCCCTTTGATCTTTTGATGTTAACTGCTCACTAGAACATTTATTGTCAATTGTTGCTGTTTTGAAAGTACCATTGTTTTTTTATGTTCGTAGTTCCTGCTTTTCTACCTAAGGATTATACATTTTCCAGTTGGGTTGCTGAATAGCCAGCAGACTGCTATTCAAGCCGTACATGAAACTTCCAATATGTAGATTCAGACTAAATGCAATTTGCTGAAAAACTAGCTATAGTATAGAATAACTCTTATGATGAGTTTTGAAGGGCTCTCATTATGGTGTTCTGGATCTTTGGAGTCTTTTCATCGTATTGTTTATGGCCATTAGTTCCTACCAGTTATCATGCAAGTGATAAACTATATAGCTCCCTCAGGATTGCAAATACCATACACTAAGCACCTTGCACCACAAAGTACTTCTGTTTTATATCATATGTAACATGTGGCTTTGATGAACACTTACTAGGTTTCTACTTCTTACATATGTTATCTTTTAGCTCTTTCCAGTTAATGCTGTTCTATTTTACTGAGACATTGCTATTTGATCAAAAAGTCCTTAGTTTCTCATCTTTCTGGTCAGTTTTGAAAATGTCGACTTTGAAACTATTCTTTCTGAGCGGTTATTGACTGAAAACGAGATTGGCAATCATCAACTAACATGGAGGTTGACTCTTGACCATCCTCATTGTTATTCAATAAAGTGTTCTTGCTGATCAAGGGGATTATTCCAGGTTCCTTTCATAATGATTGTTTATCTTCTTACCTTGGCTGAAATATCTATGATATCTTCTCACATTGATGATTGCATAACATTCCTCTCCATTTGGTCCAGTGTTGCAAGTCGATTCGAGTCGGCCGATTTGTCCCAGTTCAAACTGGCTAACTGGGTTCGAATCGGCAAACGGTTCGAACCTTTTTTTTTTTGGGTTTGGGGCAAAAACGGTTAGCACCGGTTCCGAACGGTTTGATGGTTCGAACCGTGGTTCGATGCAACTATGATTCGGTCAAGATTTGCAATCCATTTGAGGAGGTTGACTTGTAGCAGTTGCTAGATATTGACTAACCGTCAAGGTGAAGCAGTTGCCCTATGTTCATTGTCTAGTGGTAGGATAGTTCAGTTGAACAGGTAAGATTCTGATGTGCAATGGTATAATGGTGGAGGGAGAGTGTATCACAAACCAAAAGAAACAAGAGCTTCAGAGAGGCTAAATCTTGAAGTTTCTCAAAGAACAAAGGCTAGCACATTCCATATTATCAAACAAGTCTTGAATCACATGTTGTTTTGTGTTGGATCTCTACATTTCAGTAATCACCTATTAATTGGTGATATAGTTGCAACTCAGTGATAAGGATAAAATTGGAAATTAGTAACTGAGCTGAGCATTGAGATACCACAGAATTTCAAGACTTCCACACTTGATCTAAGATGAATTATGAAGCACACTCACAAATTGGGAACTTTAGTGGCATAGGTGGGCCATATGTCGATTGAGACTGCATCAATGTGTACATGAGAAAGGCACCAAAATAAGGTGAGAGACTAGAGTGCATACATATACACAATTTTGCAATTTTTTGTTTGTTTCACATTTGAGAGCAAGGGTTGCATTCGTCTTGAAGCAGTTGAAGTATTAAGGGTGTCACACAGATGGGACACAGCCCTCGCTTTTTTTTTGTTATTTTTGCTCACCTGGTCCAAAAAGCTCCAGTATATATCACCACTATTGTATCATGCAGTTTTCAAATATATATTTTGATTGCACTGGCTACTTATTTACATTCATTCAAACAGGGGAGAAAAGAGGGGCAGTATGTCAGATTATGTATAGCTTTCTTACTGAGGTAACCATGGAAGGTATAACTGATACTATCCTGAGGCAAAAAATTAGTTTGGAAAGCAGATATGTCTTTGCATATGCTCAATTGCAAGATTTTGGCTTGAGTGCTTTGTTATTCTTTGTTCAGGTAAATATCCAGACAATTTGTTTGTTTTTCCTAGTCTTTATGCTCCTGATATGATGGCCTTTGGAGCCAATTGGTGATTACTGTAACCTGTGAATAATTTATCGGGCTAAAATCTGAATGTAGACCGTGTAGACAGAACTGGGAGTGTGTGGTCAAGTTTTCTCTGTTTACAGGACCTTCTGCATTATCCAATAGTTGACTAGTACTACCGTTCATAAGTATTGTGATGCCCATAGATGGTCCAGTGAAATGTTCACTTCAGGAACCCAAAAGCATAAATTGTGTTATTAACTTCAGGACCCCAAATATTTGAATTGTGTTAGTAAGACTGCTTTGTCATTACGGGCTTTGTGCGTATTTTTGCACAAGCACATTTGTGTGCACATATGTGCCAGTTGAAGAGCTTCATGAAAAAGTGGATACATATAAGATCCAGTTATAAGCTGCCCAAGTGCACTGTTTTGCTCAGTTCGTTAGTCACACTGGATTGCAATTACCAAGTATGTCTAATGTTCTACATGACGGTGACAGAATCACATCAAATTATCTTTTTTTACAAATGAAAACTGGGGAGGAACTTATATATCAGGTTTGAAGAGGATCATTTTGCACCTTGCAGGTTCTGGAAGCAATGCGTGAGTCTACTAGCAAACGACCAGCCATTTTTCCAATGTCTAACCCGACAAAGAATGGTTTGGCCTGCTCTTTGATCTGGCTAATATAGTATGAGCAGCTGCACTAGCAAGTGATATTTGGACGAGAATATTTTAGGCTTGTAAATTCATCTTTCAAAGCATCAACTTCACTGGAAAATCTGACAATACAGGCAACTAGTCCTTATTAGTTTCTCGTTTTTCTCTCGAGGTGCAGCTGAGTGCACAGCTGAGGCGGCCTTTCAACATGCTGGAGATCATATTATCTTTGCGAGTGGGAGTCCTTTTCAAAATGTTGACCTAGGTTCCACCCTCTCCGTTATATTGCTCGTTGCTGAATGAATGACTAATTTTATTCACGCCAGTATGATGTAATGAACTGCACCTTGAGAGTTGAAATGTTGATGCAGAGGATGGGAAGGTCGGCCATGTAAATCAGGGCAACAACATGTACCTGTTTCCAGGGTATGTGAGGACCACTGCATATTTAGGTGCATGTTCATAGTTAGATTACAAAATTGTTCCTTAAATCCAACTTTTGAACATTGTGATGCTTTTGCAGAATCGGACTTGGGACACTGATATGCGGGGCAAGAATCATAACTGATGGCATGCTTAATGCTGGTGCTAAACGGTAGATGTTATTTAGCTTAAAGCATTTTTCAGCTATGTAGAACTTCATATCTATCCTACGAGTACCCAATGCTTTTTCAAACTAACAGCCTTGAGTTTTATTTAAATCTCCCCCACATTCTGCAGGTTAGCATCTTACATGAGTGATGAAAGTGTTGAGCAAGGGATCATTTATCCTCCAATATCCAGGTGACGATTTTGTGCTTGTTAAGGAAGGTGCAAGAAAAATAGACGTTGCTGTAGTTCTCTTCCAGTGGGCCCGTCAGTTCTATTATATTAATGACAGTGGTCTTTTGCATATAGCATTCGGGATATCACAAAGGAGGTTGCTGTAGCAGTTCTAAAAGCTGCAATTGAAGAACATGTAGTAGAAGGCTATCAAGATCTCAGTGCAAAGGAACTTCGACAAATGTCTGAGGTGTCTTCGAGATCTTGAATTTCATGCTTTTGCTTCTGTTCTTGTAGATCTTAATTCTTGACTATCGCATTACATATCTCACAAGTTAGTATACTTCGGCGAGTACCAAAAGTGGCAGTTCTGCTCCTTGGCATAATATCCTTCCACTTCTTACACTACCTGTGCCTGAATTCGTTGCAGGAAGAAATTGAGACCTATGTGGAGGCAAACATGTGGGTACCTGAATATTCACCGCTTGTCCACACCATTTAGGCTATAATGGTGTTCTGGGAATCAGAAAGGTGTATATTCTAACTTGTTGCTAGTAGTAGCAGGTGAAATGTCTAGTAGCCACGTATTTGAACAGCCAAATCAAAACATTACTGAATAGTTTGGCAGTCATTGATATAATTATTTTGCTATAAATAGTTTGCTCCATCTATGATATGCTTGTAGGTGATGATTCCCATGTGTCATGTATTGTACTATCACCCACTCAAATTTTACGTAGATGGGTTGATACCAAACTCTTGTGATGCATATGAAGCACCTGTAACTGGACCTGCCTGTATGGGTTGTAATAAAAGTGTGCCTATGTGCTATTTAGTATTCGATTTTTTTGGTGCCATGTGCCATGTGTCACATATTAAGGACAGCTATTTTTTTTTTCAGTCTCCCCTCCCCCGTACTGCTGCTGAACGAATTTAAAAGATAATCGAAAACATCTCAGCTGCCTCGTTTTCTAATATAGTTGGGGCCTTGCTGCCATGCAATTGGTCTCTCTCTCTCTCTGTCTCTCTCTCTCTCTCTCTCTCTCTCACACACACACACAGAATAGTCCAACTAAGACGTCCATGGATCTTCCACTCACTTGCCAGTATTGATGGGATAATGCATTCTGTTGGCCCTTGCGGTTTGCAGCCCTTGCTAGTGTCAGTACCCCTTTACCCAGTGCCAAAAATGACTTTTGGATTGAAGAAAGTAGCACGTACTAAGCTCTTATGTTTCAGGCCCGTTCTGGAGCGGGGGCAATTAAGATTGCGATCCGGTGGGAACAGCATCAATGCCAACCAAAACAGTTTTTGGCATTGCCTTGCAAAAGTCAATACTATGTGTTCAAGTTGGTCAATGAAGTTTGTGCAAAGTCAGCGTTAAAGTCGATGTCTTGAATCATAAGGGTATGTGTGTACAAAGAGTTGTGCCACATTTCTAAGGCCTTTATTACAATAACTCAATCTTTTAGATGCACCCCATATACAAGTTGCAAAAAACAAAATGTTCAGGTCTCTTTTTCTTGCATGCCCATGCTTTGGATGCACCTTCATATGTAAATTATAAATTAGTAAAAACATCTCATTTTTCTTGCATGCATCCCTAGGGTCTCAACCAGCATGACACACTAACATCATCATTAACAACAATAATTGAATAAAGATTATGTATTTGCATTCACAAAATCATGCCATATGTGTTTCTTATTGTTGTCAAATCTCTATTCATGCACATACTTTGAATTATAGTTCAATCCTTGAGGTAATAAAAGGAAATGCTAATCATTATGCTACAATTTTAACTCAATTAGAGGGTATACCACAGTCTTGTTTTTTTTAATCTCTGTTTTTTTATTTGATACTCCTTTTTCATAATTAATGCATAACATCTGTCAAAGAATGCATGGTTGTCATAGACGCCTAACTATTTGCACTATTCATGGTTGTCCACAACACCTACCACGATATTTTGCTATGTTTACCAAAACTAAAAACGACTCAAAAAAACTTATAAAAATTCAAAAAAACAAAAAAAAAACTCACAGGAACAAAAAAATAACCCATCATACAAATGTAGAAAAGACCATCTAAAAACAATAAAAAAAGCTATGATTTGGGAATTGTTAGATCACATTCCAAAATGGAACGCGTTTCTAAACATGACCTATTTTTATTTTTTATTTTTTTGGAATGCATTTTTACTCTAAAAGATTGTTTTTTTTTTGAATTAATGAAAACTAGTGAATGACATTGAAATGTCTTAAATAGATTGCTTACTACTTTTGGCTGCCTTGAAAATTGTTTAACTAGTTCGTACGATAAGAGATTCATTTTTTAGGTCAGTTTTCCACTTCTAGTTTTTGGTTTTTTTGTTCAATCCTTTTACGTTTTAGGTTATCTTATAGTGAGTTGCTTATATTTCACTCAACAAATTGTTAATTTGTCATATAGAAGTTAGAAATTTTTCAGTCTTCATGGGGCTTTGGCATTTTATCATTTTTTATAGTTTTGTATATCTTTTTCAAGACCCCCAGGGGTTCCACGAATGTCTTTCCTACACTAGGTCACTATACTATCCTTTTATAGGTTTTGATTTCTACATCTTGAGATATGATGGTGTCTCTTTTTTAGACTACAATCATGTTTTTTTGGTAGGTCAAGAATGAATGATGCAATTATAACATTTTGAAAATTTGTCAAATTTTAAACTAAAAATTGCCAAATTTTCAACAATCATAACTTTGGCTATCGGACACCAAATTGGACACTGTAAAACCTAGTACAAATGAAAAGTATGGTAGGAAAATGCTTGCCACATCACCCTAAGCCCTAGGGTCCACATGTGGGAGTTGTTGGGGCTATAATTTACTGTAGGAGGGTGCATTTTTTCAAGGAGCATATGTCAAAAATCACACATATGTTAGAAGTCTAATAATGGTCCATCAGAGATTAATAGAATCTTCTATCAGGTCCAATAATGACTAGTAGGCTTAGATCCATCACAAAATGGATTCTAGGAGGTTGCCTACAGTGAAAAGTTTGGTAAATTGTTGCCTAACCCTCCAAGCACCAAATTGGGTGTATGAGGGCAGAGGTAATTCCACCTATATTTGAGATTTTATGTAGGTTCATATGCTTCAAATGTTGTTAAAAGAGTTATTCATGCCCAAAAATATTTAAAACACATTGATTTTTGAGGTTTTGGAATCCCTTATTATAACAATTGCCTACCAAACCTATTCAAAAATTTTGGATAGCTTCATTGCACCTTTGAGAATGTGCATGCAAAGTTGTATGCAAAGTTATTGACTCAAACTCCTAAAAAAGTGAAAAAAAACTTTGTAGATCTAGATATAGATCTAGTATAAGGTAGTCTATGTGACTTAGACAAAGCACAAGACTCACAAACATGTTTGATGCCACTTTAGGAACTTGGAAGACCTATCACAATCTTCTTTCTAGTCATTACGTCCAATGACTTGAAGTTGAGGTGTCCCATCCTTTTATGCCAAACCTCTTGAATAGGTATTTGCTCCCTTGCAACACATCCAACTTGGTTAGCAATAACACAAGCATCTAGTTTGAACAAATTCCCTTGACATTTACCTTTTCCAACCAAGACATCCTTCCTTTTGATCATACAAGCATCTCCATCAAACTCCACCTTGAGGCCTTTACTTAGAATTTGACTCACACTAAGCAAATTCTTGGTAATAGATGAAATAAACAAGACATCCTCCAAACATTCCTATTTGTAGAGAGAGAAATAGGAATTGTGCCAATCCCTTTGATTGCACACTCACCATCATTGGCCGTGTAGATCAACCTCTTGTCATCTCCATATGCCAACAAGGAAGTGAAGTACTCTTTGTGAAAGGTCATGTGTGAACTTGCTCCACTATCAATCCACCAAGGATCTAGATCTAAGATTATCTTGCTTGTCTCCCTCTCTTCTTCTTGTAGCACTCACTTGCAAAGTGTCCTTTGATGCCACAATAGAAGCACTCGAGCTTTGATCTATCCTTCTTTTTGCCACTTGAAGAAGCATCCAATTGATCTTGCTCTTTAGACCACTTACTTTTGGTTTTGCCCTTGAATTTGCCCTTTGTGAATATAGCATCCTCTTGAAGTGTCGATGTAGATCCACCTCTTGCTTGAAGCCTATATTCCTCATTGATCAATATCTCTTGAAGATCCATCAAACTTGACAAAGTCTTTTGAAAAGCAATACTTTGAACAATGTTAGCATGAGCATCCAACAAGCCATTAAAAACAGCTTGAACAAGCTCTCCTTCCTTAATGCTATCATCAATGCAAGCCAACTCATCATTCAATGCTTTCATCCTCAAACAAGAAAAAATGTGCCTTCTTAGAGTCAACACTCTAGAAGTATACTTGGATTCATAAAGCTTCTTCAATGAATCCCAAGCTTCCAAAGATGATGTGCACTTACCAACTTCCTTGAGAAGCTCATATGGTAACATTCATCTTTATCATGTGTAGAGCCTTCTTGGCCCTCTTATCATACCTCAATTGATCTTGTTGTGTTGTTGGTCTCTCCTCCAAACCTACAACAATATCCAAAACATCATTCATCTCAAGAAGTGATTCCATCCTCACTTTCCACAATGCATAGTTACTTGAGGTAAGCCTATCATTGGCTTCCAACATGACTCCAATTGAGGTTGCCATGTAGCAATGACCTGATCTTCTCTTTCAACCTGTTTCAATGCACAAAGCACTCATTTGGACAACAACAAATGCTTTCAAAAGAAATCACAAAGATTTGAAACTATCTCAAAAATTATCTTCTAGCACTTCTACCAAGCACATCAACACAGAATCATGGAATCTTGATCAACCTATGATCTAACCTCAATCTAATGACTTTTACCACTTCCTAAGATTGAAACACACTCAAATGAAGTCCAACAACCTCACTACCTAGAGATCCAATAAAAATTAGTGTTTTGTCAAAAACACAAAAGATTGACTATTCTAAATCTACATGCAAATGCTGAAATTTTGATTATGCAATCTAATAGCCACTACTTAGGCTAATCCAATGATCCAAAAATCGACCAAATCCAGTATTTGAAATCAGAAATTGGAATTGATCAAGCTGTAAATCTATTTAGGGTTTTCATCTACCAAAGATCCAATCTACAAAAGCAAAGAACTCGATTTTGGTGTAGAATCCCCTCTAGCATGCTCTAGCCTTGATATCTTCACCAAATCATTGATAGATCTGATTTCTTCCTTTATAACCTGAAACACAAGCTCTGATACCATGTGAAGGATTTCAAATCATTATGATCCAATCCACTTGAAAGATCTTGGGTTACAAAGAGAAATACTCTACCAATCTTACCAATGTAGAAAAATCAGCATCTACACACAAAATGAGATGCAAACTCTAATAGAACTCGATCAAACATGAATCAAATGATAAAGCACTATTGCTTTCCGTACAAAATCAGCAAGCTACTATATTTCACATGTGTGGATCCAAAAATAACAAATATAGATCATTCAACACATAGAATTGCAAGCAATCACAAATATAGTGCACCAATGGATAGTAGAACCCAAGAGAACCATGTATAAGCATGAAATGAGATAGAGAAGAGAGAAGATATGTCTCTCCACGAGTTACATCATTTTATAACAGGTCCAAACCTTATTTGGCCACTTAACCAAAATGCTAACCCTACTATTTTTGGGTCTAGATTCAAAGTACCCAACATTCAATTTTGAATCTACTCAAACTCGCCTTCTAACTATCCCACACTTTCAAAAAATATTTATTCAAATGAAATTTAGACTTTGAGCTTAGATTTCAATACAGTAACAAGCCAAAATCATTAGCTTAACATGTATGGCATTCTTGAATTGCCATTAGTAGTATATTTATAACAATTCCTATTTTTGAAAAATTAGAATTTTTAAGTGGGTGAAAAAGTATTATCAAGTAGCAATTTTCATATCAAAACACAATGTGTGTGGCTTACCGTGCAACTCAAACAACTGATGCAGTTTCTTACAAGAGCCAATTGTGAAAGATTCAATTAGTTTAATCATATTTGCTATATTTCCATATTTGGCATATCGAGGCCAACTTTGTTTTTAGACTTAGAGATTGACTTTTCAAAGAGAAAAAACAAACAACAAAAACCTAAGCTAACTAAATTTGGACTAGTTTCACTGAAAGTGCCGTAACTTGTTAATTATAGCTCCAAATAAAAAAAAAATAGTTCCTCCGAGAAGCTAGGAGAAATGACTCTAATATAAAACAAGAAATCACATAATAGTGAAGATTATTTGGGCTCCAAGGGCCTTTATGGATTATCAAACAATCTAAATACATTCATATTGGCCTCCACAAAGAGCTACACATGCATTGTGAGACTGACATTTAGATTATATCATTGCAATTGGCTTGCAATTAGAGAAAGAAGAAAGCTGAAAAATATGTCATTATAAAACCAAAAAGAGACTTAGTTTAGAGGATTCTTCAAATGAAATTCATTCTCTTTCTCTTCTAGCTCATTTTTTTAAGAACAAGTCCAAAAAGTAGAAGGAGAAATTACCTTGAAATGAGCTATTTTCAACAAACGCATCATGATACACATAAATAGGTAACAAGATATTAAATCGGACTCTGAAAAATTCAAATTTCAATCTATTGTCTTAAAGCAAATACTCCAGGAGAACTGCCACAAAGAATTGTAATAAAAAAATAACATGATGACATTTGTTTTGGGACTTTGACCTAAAAAAGAGTAACCTTTTTTGGTATTTTTTAATGGTCCTAGTTTTAGGCCAAAATCATGGTTTTTTTTAAGGATTCTCTAATTTGCAATAAAATAAAATGTCAAAAGTGCCTATTTTTATGAAGCACTACAAGTTCTTTTTTGCAAATTTCATAAAACCATCATAATTACATACCGCATAATATTTTAAGACAACACATGATTTTTGAAAGTCCAAACGCCATCCAAATACAAAAAGTACATTTTCAAAGGAATTTTCACTGATGCCTCTCAGTTTAGAACTTGACATATTTTGAACACTCTGATTTTCAGCCGATGAGGTGGAAGACCCGTCTTATTCATCAGAGTCGATTGACATATCGTCCTCAGAATCTACGTCCAATGTTGATAAAAAATCTTGTAAGTCAACTTTTCTCTGTTGCTAACGAGTTGACGATGCATTAGTCCAAGTCGTTCATTCAGTATAGTTGACTTTCGTAGATGATTGGTCATTGTTAACTCAAAATTAAAAGCAAAAACATCTACATCTTGTAAATTCAAATCATCAACCCTCAGTTGGTTCTTTGGCAATCGTTTTCTCTTGCCCTTTGGATCTACTTGCAACATTTCAAGTTTGTACCTTCCCAAAAAAGCATTCGTTGAAGTGGTGTGCAACCAATGGACATGTAGTACTTTTGTTTGATTGTTCAAAAACATTGTTTTCTAAAGCTAAAAGTGCAACAAGACTTCCAATTTGGATTTCATTCAGATCACTGCGCCACTTCATTTTTGCAGCTTTTACACTTTGTCTATTCTTCCTTGAGCCCACATAAATTCCACGTTCCTCACCTTGCACAAGCTCCAAGAAATCATTATCTCGAGGTAGATTTGAAGGTTCGACAATTGTAGTTGAAGTTTCTAATTTATGAGGCCTTTGAATTCTTCAGTTGTTGATGCATGTTCAAGATTGAGCAAACTGATTTTTTGTTCCTCGAAAAAGTCCATCCACCAATGTTGATCAAACTCATCAAAAAATTGATAAGCTACTTGAACACTTGATTTCAAAAAACTTAATGAGGCAAATGGGTCAACCTCACGATGCTCTCTTTGTGCTTTTTGTTCTTCTAGCATGGACTTCAAGGGAGACAACACAACAAGCTTGATTTGACCAGATGACATATTGAGCAAAAACCGTACTTTCTCAACAGGTAACCATGAAAATGAACTTGAATATTGTTTTTCCCATAGCAATGTGATCATTACATTTGATTTTGAACTGATGTTGAAAACTAATATCATTAATAGTAGCAACATAACGATTTGTTTCATTGGACGTCTTAATATGTGTGCCTAATTAACGACACATTTGGCTTTGGCACATTTGATTCTTCAACAATACTCTGAAGAACTGGTAAAGAAAATGCCTTCTTGCTTTAATTTTTTTTTTCTCTACTAACATGGACAAGTAAGCCAATACAGTTTGATTTTTATTTTTCCTATTTATGGAAGATTATCACCAAATTTGCAAATTATCTTTTGTATAATGGTGATGGTCAAATTTGGATCGTTTTGAACATTGGGATAATTGAAAAATACTTTCGACTCCAATGTGCCATTAAACACAAGTGCTCCAAGGAGATGAACCTGAATGAAATCTGCCTCGTTCAATTTATTTGGCACTCTAACGAAATGAGGTAACATCGTTTTCTTCTGATCCATGTCATCGATGACAAGGCCCAGATACTGTTGTGGACATTCCATCATGGATAAAGTTCATAGTATGTGAACTAGTCAAGCTAGAATGCTTAATATTGATAATCAACACTTTTGTTCATCTTATGATCTTGATCTCTATGATCTTTGTGATCTTTATGAGGCATGGAAGCCTCTAATTTTCATCATGGTGCAGCCATCTTTATGCAAATGGTACTTTCAAATCAGCATGGAGGAAGCACATGGATATAGTGGCAAATTGGTGGAATGCTCTTCAAAGGTGCTGACAAATGATTTCTACCAAAGAAATCTTATCATGGATATGGTGAGGGTGCTGCTATGATGGATCCTTTTGCTTGTAATTTAGTTCATATGCATACCAAAGGATCCACTCAAATTTTTTTCACAAACTCCTTGATCTTACTAGGCTAGTTTTTGAGGAGTGTGAAAAATTGTCAAAATCTATCTTGGATATTTTTTGTGTTTCTAGTTTGTGAGAAAATATCACATGTGTGGAGCATGTTCCCACATGTAGAAAAAGTAAAAATAGTTTAGTCATGTTGACTTTAGAGTATCATAAAGTATTTGTATCAAGCACTTGGTGTAGAATCTTGATAGGGCCAAAATTGGCATAGAGGTCAAAATGGTCAAATCCACATGTAAAGCTTCAATGTCCAAAAGTAGATTTGTGATGCAAACTTGAGGTAGTTAGGCTTGTGACACATGTCAAGTTTATGTTTGATGAGTGATGCACTCTATGTGGTGGCAAAAGTCAAAGGGTCCAATCATAAGAGAGAGATGTGTTGGAAGGGTCCAATCAAAAGTGAGGGATGTTGCATCACACATCCAATAGGATTAGAGAGGCTATTTTTAAGGGGTCAAATAGGATTCAAGCATGGACTTTCATTCCCTTCATTAAGGTATGAGAGATCTATGAGTTTTTCAGTCAATTTGGAGATTTGCCAATTTTGCTTGTATTGTCTTCTCTCTCTAGATGAGCCCAAAAGTGGTATTTTATCTCTGTACCCGAGGAGAGGAGCTTGTTGGGACTTAGTTTATTTCATAAAGTCTTCCACACATGTGAAACACCTTTTGGTAATGTATGAATGCATGTAGAATGGTCTTTTTGCCTTAGATCTTGTTATTGATCTTGGATTTCAATCAATAGGTGATCTATAGTGCATGAGCCAAGTTAGGAGATCAACTTCACATATTAGGACATTTCTGCATGTGTGAATTTTCACATCAACCACTTGCTTTCTAAGTAATTTGGAAACATATCTAAGCCATAAATGACAAGTAATATGTCCATACTAGAGGCATGATACAAGACAAGCATTATCTTACTCCAACTATGAGATGTAGAAACCTCATAAAAGAAAGATGGTACATCAAGTAATGAAAGAGAAGCATGAGAGAATATGTTGAAGTGAATACCACCTGAAACTTTCCTCTCTTTACCATAAAAGATGAGCCATAAAGACTTGGCCATCCATCTTGAAGATCCCCTTGAAATCATATGTTGAAGAGGCTCCTCCTCAAACCTCCTTCACATCTTGATAATCTTCAATAGATATGACTTGAGATGCATATTGAGATGCCTTGACCTCAGCCCCTTCCAAGGTTGGATGTGGATCTTCATAGAATATGACATCTTTACTCTCAATTACTTTTGAAATAGAGAGTATAAAGGCTTTATAGGCCTCCTTGGTGGATAAGCATCCAACCATGATCCATTAGCTTGGATCATTCTTCCTCCTTGTTTCCAAGGGAATATGTGAAAAGCAAAAACCTACAAAGACACTAAGGTAATCAATCTGAGGCTTCTTGAATAATACTTCATATGGTGTATTTCCTCCAAGAGCTTCATCACTCATCAAAGCTTTGATCTTCAATGAGAATTCCATCTCAACATATGCTTTGAATAATAGGAAATAATCATGCACCATAAATCTTGAAGAGAGAAGATATAAACATGTGTATCTTGTGTGATCATCCTCCTTTGAAAGCTTGGATTCATAAGAAACATCAAGAGATTTTGCACTCTCTCTTGGATCCAATTTGGAAATGCCTTCATATCTAGATCCATGTGTAAGGATATCATCATCCTTCTTAATCACACACTTATCAGTATGGAAATTGACATCAAGGCCACCATCAAGTAATTGGCCAACACTTTAAATATTCTTTGTAAGCTTGGGAACAACAAGAACCTTGTGAAGAGATAGAACTTTTGATGATGCAAGCTTCAAGGGAATAGTCCCTACTCCTTCAATTTTGCACTCTTGATCACTTGCAATATATATGGACTTCTTGATTCCTTCATAAGGCATAATAGAAGAAAAGGAATCCTTGGAGCTACACATATGTGAAGAGGCTCCACTATCAATATACCAAGAGTCACCCTTCTTGAAGGTGGAAGAGGAGAAGCTTGATGCCATAAGAGAGCCTTCTCCATCACTTGCAATAAAGTCTTCTTTATCATGAGAGATGTTGGTTTAGTGGCCTTTCTTGCCACAAAAGAAGCACTTAACATATTTTTTCTTCTTCTTTGAAGTATAATATTGAGAGGTATCATCCTCCTCTTCATCTTGATCTTTTGCTTTGTCCTTAGAGAAGTGTTGGTGTTGCTTTTTGCTCCTCTCTTTGTGCGTGGCAAATAGAACTTTTCCATCACGATTATGATTCAGTGACAATTTGTCCATCCTTAATAGCTTGTTCTCATGCCTTGATTCTTCAGCTATTAACACTCCTTGCAAAGCCTCCAAGGTTGGTCCTCGATAGTGACTGGACAAGATTCTCCTATTCATTCTTCAAGCCATTGAGTATGACTTGGACTAGCTCACTTTGTTTGATAGAATCTCCAATACAAGCAAGCTCCCTATGAATGTCTTTCACTCTCAAAACATAATTAGTGGCACTCTCATCACTCTTTTGACAACTTTGGAATATTTTATTTCTAAGAGTGAGGATCCTAGAGGTATTTTTGGCCTCATAGATTGCTTTGAGAGTATCCAAGCATCCTTGGCCGAAGTACAAGCACCAATCTCTCTCAAAATCTTATTAGAGACATTCATCTTGATATAATGGAGAGCCATCCTAGCTCTCTTTCTGTACTCAAGTCCTAGCACAATCTTCATCACATCTTGGAGCACCAAAATGAACTCCATTCTAGCCTTCCAAATAAAATAGCTGGAGGCAGATAGTCTCTCACTAGATTCCAATAGAAAGGAACCAAGAGATGCCATGTAATAGTGAATATTTCTTGTGGATTAGACAATAAAGTGTTGCTTCTCTTTCACTATAGGATCCTTGAAAGGTGTACTACCAACTCCTATGCAAGATCTTGCAACAAAATGTGAGATGGATCTCACTAGCTCTACCAATATCTCTCAAACTAGATCAACCTCTCTATATTCAAAGTTTGGGTCAAACTATCTTTGGCATGTGTGAAACACTCAAATAATCCACAAATCACTCTAATACAGTGGAATTGTAAGAAACAATGTGGCTATGAACTCAGAAAGTTGACTAGATCTCAAATATATGACATTGGCAAGCCTCTTCTTGAATCTTTTGGTCAAACTAGCAAGATATGATCAAACCAAATGTGTCCACACAGGTCTAGGTGCCCTACCTAACCCTCTTCAAAAGCTTATAACTTTTGATTGGCTCTACCAAATGGATTGAAACCAATTGCTACAAAAACTAGACAAGACTAGCTTTCAGACAAGCTGTCTAGCACCAAATTTGGCTTTAACTTGGAAGAAAACTTTCCAAATGAAGTTGGATGTATTTCACACGTTCCTGAGCACTGAATTCTGTATAGTACCTGAAATGATTCAATCATTATGATAATGAACCCTCTTGATCCAAATTTTCTTGAGATAGCATGGGAGATGCAATCAACACTCTCTAGATCTTGATTTTCATGAAAATTTTGAAACTATGAATGATAGATGCATCAAAAGCTTAGGTAGGTTGTGATACCGTGTGAAAATTCACACATGTGGGAATGTCTCAATGTGTGAAATTGATCTCCTAAGCTTGGCTCATGCACTATAGATCACCTATTGATTGAAATCCAAGATCAATGACAAGATCTAAAGCAAAGACCATTCTACATGCATTCATTCATTACCAAAAGGTGTTTCACATGTGTGGAAGACTTCATGAAATAAACTAAGTCCCAACAAGCTCCTCTCCTCGGGTAGAGAGAGAATAGACCACTTTTGGTCTCGGGTAGAGAGAGAGTGTAATACAAGCAAAATCCACAATTCTCAAATTTGACTCAAAAACTCAACTTAGATTATGATTGGAAAGAGGAGTACATATAAAACTCGTGGAGATCCTTCCTTGCATCCAATTGCCCTAATCCTAGCCTCCCTAATGCTATTGGATGAGTGATGCATCCATCTTGCAATTCTATTGGACCCTTCAAAAGAGTATCTCAATTTTGGACCCTTTGACCAAAGCCAACACTTTGACTTGATCACTCATCAGATTACATCTAGACAAGTGTCACAAGCCTAACTAGTTCGTTCACCTCTTACACTACTTCGTCCCAATAGAGGCATTACATGTGGATTTGACCAATTTGCCATCTATGCCAATTTTGGCCCTATCATAACTCTACACCAAGATGCTTCACATAAAAACTTTGTGATACCCCTAAAGTCAACATCATAAACTATTTTTGACTTTTTATACATGTGGGAACATGCTCCACACATGTGATTTTTTCTCACAAACTAGAAACACAAAATAACCAAGATGGATTTTTTACAATTTTTCACACATATGGATGGGGAACTTTTCAATGTACCTGGAATAGGAGACTTCAAGGTAGAGTGGCATTTGGCTAGTGATCTGAAATCTTTAAAATGTATGTTCAATGTTTCCCATGGACCAACCTCCAAAAATCCATGTTTAATGGAAATTATATGGTGCCTCATTTTGTAGAAAATCATATTGGGAATGAGTGCCTTTAGTTGAGTGGCCTACACACTATTGCCACATTTTCAATACCAGGAATCGTGACACAAATGACTACTAGTACAACCTTAGAAAACAAGTTGCTCGACCTTATATTCTTGAATCATAGAACCCTCCTGCCTTGGCACAACATCAAGGTGCCTACTCCAACCACCACCAAGATTGGCTTCTCCATCCATATTCAAGCCTAAAAGCAAGGAATGGTCGTGGGAATCCCACAATTCCCAATAATAGTAGCCAAGATTAGTTGAAGTCAATGATGATCCCTACTACATGGAGGTAGATGTGTTAGAAGATATTGCTATGCACTTCATAGACGAATAAAATGGTGAATTGATTTTAGAAAGCAACGAGTGGTCGTGTGAATCCCTTGAGCACTAGTAGCTCCCTAGCAATGGAGCTTAGTGGAGTTAGAGATGATCCCTAATACACAAAGGTACATGTGTTGAACAATATTATTCTCATGCATTTCATAGATGGAGAAAATGGTGAACTGAACGTACTATTTCTCAATCAACTTTGAGATGCAAGATTCAAAGCTCTCATTAAGTGTTACATATGTGGAGATAATGACAAGATTGTTGATTGTCCTCACAATCCTCAAGATAATTCTGTACCATTGTGCCAAGATTGTAGATACGAACATAGTATTTTTGATTTTTCCATTGTGAAATGATAAACAAGAAGCTAAAGGAAGAGCAACCACACCATTCAATTTAATGACTGCAGTGGAATTGCCATAGACACAAAATAAACTTGTGTTTGTTCAAACAAGAGTGCCAAAGCACCACAATCAAAGAGCTGACCAAGCACACGACTACAAAGATTGTTCGTCGCTCCTCTAGATCTTTATATGTTGGAGAAGACCCAATGGTTAATCAAGGTAATTTAAAATGCATAAAAGAGTGGGTAAAAGGAAGCATAGGACTGACATCTTGCCAAGGAGGCTATCCCATATCCTAATTCCATCAATCATCTTGGAGATAATATTGAACAATATTCTGATTGCTTTGCTCGAAATCTCTCATGTATCCATAGTTACTTAATTCATCTATGAAATATGAGACAAACACCTAAGCAGCTGTATCTAAAACCATTGTCACCACTGTAAGGAGATGAAAAAGAAAGATATATTGGCTTTGGTTGATCTAATATATGGAGAAGTATGAGTGCAATTAGGCACTATGCTCAAGATGCATTTGACATTATAAAAAGGGTTGAAATCATATATTGATGAACAAGCAAGCCAAAAGAGAGAGTTAAAGACACTCAGTTGGTTCATCAAGTAGGTGTGAAATGGGAAAAAGACGCAGAGCACATAATATTATTCATCATACAGAACAATCTTTCACAATAATCAACAATCGTTGGTGGAGGATCATGTGTTAACATCATTTCTTCCTAGGTTGTTTCAAGCCTAGGAACTGACATGCATGGTGTCAACCAATGCAAAGCCTTCAAGCTTGGCAAAAGAGGTGCATACCAAGGTAATTGGTATCTAGTTTTTTAAACTAATTTTTTTTACTATTTATAAAAAAATGTGTTAGAGATGGTAGCCAAAGCTAAAGCCTATAGTAATTTTTATGAATTTAGTGGTTACAATCAAGTGCAAATCTTTGTTAATGACTTGTACATTTACTCCCTACAACAATTACTTGGAGACAATGTTCACGCAATGTTGATTATTTGACATATCCCTGAATTAGGCCAAATGTCAAATTATGGTTACATGATATAGTATTGGTCCACAATGTTTCACCACACATGTTAACAAGATTCAAGTAATACTGGTGTCTCCAAAACTTGGAAACGTTCAAACAGTTTTCATCTTTATCAGACATTGCAACCAATATTAGAGATTTTTTTTTAGCTTCACAAAACTAGCTTGTTCGATCTACCAAATCAATAGCCAACCAATGTAGATCATTGAGGCTACTAAGGCTATCTATAAGCTCAAAAAATCCGTGGTTACAATCTTAATTTTATGCCCTTTGGATAGACAAAAGAGTTTCATGTCCATATACATGCTTCTAAGTACACCATACGATGTGTTTTAACTCCAAGGACTATAAGAAATATTATTTGATCTACTTCTCCAATAGACAACTTATTGCACCCAAAATAAACTATACCACAATTGAATGAGAAGCAATAGCAAATGTATAGAATATGAAGAAATTCTACTATTACCTAATGGCCAATATGTCAATATCATCAAGCCTTGTCATATCTATTAAAAAGACTATGCACCATAAGAAGAATCACCAGATGGTTGATGCTAAGAGTAAGCATTACTACTTGGCTTATTATGTCTCACACATATGTAATCTATTTGAGAGTAAAAAATGATGGGTCAAGTAGTGAGAGGTAAGCAACACTACTTGGCTCATTTCCTCTTACACATTGTCCATCAATGCTATTCTAGAATGGACAACTAACATTGTTGGATATTTTATGTTAGGCTGACCACCCCATGAGTGGAATAATTTGGAATGACATGGGCTGATTATCAAATCTACTCCCTATACCCTAAGATCTGGACAACTATACCAAAAATACAATAATGGAATTATAAGATAGTGTATCCTATTGCATGACTCTGTCCTGAGTGATGAGTATAGCTCACCAAGGATTAGGTGGTGGACACTTTGCCACCAAAGCTACAAATTGAAAGGTACGAGTTGTGGTGACCAACAATATTCAAGGATATTCATAACTAGGTTAAAAGGTGTAACATGTGTCAACATCCTTTTGTTATGCCATAGTAAACCTCTGTAAAAGTATATAGAGTCCGAACAGACAAAACATTGCAATGACTAAGCTTGTAAAAATTACCTTATCTCTTTCCGAGTGCAAGTATCTCATTGCTTTTGTCTAATATTGAATAAATATTAGAATCAAATTCTACTTTATGGCCCAAATCAGCTAGATTTTCTGTAAGATTTGGAACATGAAGAACATTTGGAACATAAAGAAAATTTGGGTAGATTTTGGGGCACCCATGCATGCTAATTATAGCAATTTAACATCTTTTTTTCTAAAAATTTGAGTCAAAAAATTAATATGTTCATTCTTTGTGATAACTTAATTGATGGCCACCAAAATATGGGTGCGAGCCAACTATATATGGGCAACCTTGCACATAAAATTTTGTAGAGTTCTCACATTGCTTTTATCAATTATGTCAAAAAAGTGAATTTTGAGGACCTTGAATAGATCTACCACGACCTACATGCATGAGAGATTGCACACTACCAAATTACTCTTGATCAACTCGGACTTTGATGAGCTACCAAACACAATTTGGATCTAGACAAAAGCTCTTGTACACAAAAAAAATCGTCATCCAAAGTCAAACAAGTCTCATGCGTATCTTTGAAAAAATTAAATAAATCTCATTATGAAAGAGCCAAACACAGTGTTTGAGAAATCCGGCATAGTCCAAGAATGGAGCCGGCATCTTTTCCCAAAAATCGGCATGGCAAAAATTGTACATGATTTTTTATGTCATAAATATTGGGTTTTATAGAAAAAAACAGGCAAGTAAGAGCTTGTCACCCAATAGAGGCCGAAAAACTCTTTCACATATAACACAAATTCAACTAAATTGAGACTATATTCATATTTTGAGACTTAAGTAAATTCATTTTTGAGACTTCTTAACCATATTGAATGTTAATTAATTGTTTCCAAGTATATATCCTTGCCATTTGACAACAACATTAGTTTTAACCTTATTAGTTATACATTCTTAGTATTCAATAGATGAATTGCATGATGAGATTTTATATTTGAGAACAGGAATAGTCTCAAAATAGTTGAATTTGTGTTATATGGGTTTTTTGAGAGAAACCTCAAAGAGGCTTCCCGAACACTAAGCCAAACAAACACCTTGCTCTCGAGTAGAGAGAGAAAAGAAGTGAGTTCTCAGGTAGAGAGAGAAGGTACAAGAGTATGCTAGTCAATAACTTGATTCACTCTCAAAATTGATTACAAGTACAATGAGACTCCACATTCATATAGTGGTAGCTCGAGTTCCTACTCCATTTAGCATGTGGCGACCTCTACAAATGATTGGATCCATGATTTGCACATATAAATTTAATTGGACCTCAAAAGTCAATGTGATGAGGATTTGACCTATGGTGCACCACTTGCAATTTTGCACTTCTACTCTTTATGACACGTGTCAACACCTCACAGGACTCAAGATGGATGCCTATTTGCCTATCCTAAACATGCATTTTGATTTGTACAAGTCATGAGAGGATTGAGGCCCAACCTCATGATGACACTTGGCATGATTATACTTGACTACCTTTTGCCTACTTTCACATTGCTGTGTAAAACATGCTATTCAAGACATGAATTAACTAATGCAAATAGACCTACTACTCACACATGGGAACATGCTCCACACGTGTGTGTACATTTGTACATGAAAATGAAAAATAATCAAGGTAGATTTTGCATATTTTTCACACTCAAAATATAGCTTGATAAGTATGCTAGTTCTCTCGCTAAACGTAGCTTGTCAAGTGGATCCTTTGACATGGATTTGGTCAGAAAACCAGCCAATAAATTTGAGATCGTAGCAAGATTACTTCTTTGATTGAAAACCATTTCCAAGCACCATGAAGAGCTTTACACCATTTGAGCACTTTTGCCATTGATTTCTTCCATCCTTGAAGAACATGATTGATCCCACAAAATCAAGATTCCTTGATTCAAAAGGATCACAAGGATCCATCATCATGTTACGACAATCTTGAAAATTAGACATATCAAGATTGGGAAGACTATGCATGCTAAAATCACAAAAAATTTGTGTCATATCTTTATGCTTGGATTCTATGCTAATCTCAGATCTAATGAGGCTAAATACTTCATTATGGATATAAGTGTCCTTGGAGGATGATTCACTTATTCTCATAATGTGTTTACAAATTGCCTCACAACATTTAAAAACACCATCATCCAACAAATGGATGAATTGACCATCCTACTTGCATAAACTCCGCGAGCAAGTAGATAGATATTCCAAACATAAACTAATATCATGTTATCTAATGGAGAATTACAAATCAACAAATTTTTGTATCCCATCAAAGCATCATAGTCATGTGGAATTATCTCAAGTCTACTTTGAGATTTAGGCACATCATCAAAGCAATTTGATTCGTCTATCAAATAAGTCATGAAAGTGTTAGAGGTGGATTTGCATATCCTTACTCATGCAATTAGGCCTTGATGGCTTCTCCTTGAATCTTGATGATCCCCTTAGTGTGCTTGATGCTCTACACCTTCTTCTTCACTTGACTCCTCCTTGAGCGTTGCAAGATCTTTGACACCAACAACTTTAGAAGCACTTCCATTCACACTTGAAACAACACTCTTGACATTAACATCAAAGCCAGTCTCCATGGATTTGCGATTTGGATGCTTCAATCTCTTCTCTTGAGAAACAAACTCTCCTTTGGGTTCCATCACATCCAAATTGTGATTGGATTTCACACAACAATCAAGTTTGAAAAGCCTACCATCTCTAATCCCTTTGACAATGACATTTTATTTCTTGATGATAAAGCAAGTATTGTAATTAAATTTGACATTACATTCATTGTCAATCAATTGACTTACACTCAACAAATTTCTAGACATTGAAGAAACATACAAAACATTTTAAAGCTCAAGCCAAATAGAAATGGTTCATGTGGTAGATCTCTTATCATCAATACTACCTGTCCAATTAGCATTTATGAAGCCTTGTAATTTTGGCAAATCTGGTTATCATATGTTAAACCAACCATATGTGGTTGTGCCCTTAACATAGCAAAGGATTCTATTTGTAAGTTTTCAATTTGTCTCTCTAGGTGTTGGCATAAATTGACTCATTAGACTAACACCACAACTAATGTCAGGACGTGTAATAATGAGGTAAATCAACACATCTAATTGGTTGACGAAACAATGTTGAATCTACTAGCTCACTCTTATCTTCAATTACCAGCTTCTTACCACCTTCAATTGGTGTAGAGTTTGACTAGATATCAGTCATCCTAAAGCATTCAAAATATTTTAGTCACACACTTGGTTTGGGTGAGGGCATTACTTTCCTTCTTTTACCAAATCCCTACTCCAAGGCAATAGTGAGCCCAAAATCTGTCATATCAAAATTAGTTGACAATTGTTTTTGATAAACTCTTCATCATTGCTTGTGATCACAAGCTCATCCACATACATTATTATTAGAGTGATGCTAGAATCGTGCCAAAAGTAATAAAATCTATGTAACACTTTCTTTAGTCTGCATACTTTGTCCTCCTTGCCTTGTACCCACTTGATTGTTGCACATAAACTTCTTCTTCAAGTTCCCCATTAAAGAATGCTGATTTCACATCCATTTGGTGTAGATTCCATCCAAACATGGCCGCTAATGCATTGATCATGTGATGCCTATTCCACTTACCTCCATCCACATTATACTTAGTTTTGAACACTCATATATTACCAATGGGGCTTTCCCTTCAAGAAGGTCAACTATCTTCCATGTATCATGTTTATAAAGTCCTAAACCAAGAATCCTATTCTAAGCATGCCAATAACAAGCAAAACAAGAAAAACAGATGGTGGACAAACCAACCCAACCAAACCTAGATCGAATGGACCTAGCCCCCAAGCCATGGATCAATCTCAAAGAGGAATGAGGCATCACACCAGCAGCATACGGCTACTAGTCTCACAATCAAGGATACACCAGTGAGATCCCAATAGGTATACTTATACCCTCCAAGGCCCATGCACCACTAGTAGTGCACTGTGACACCTCACTGAACACCTCTGCAGCCTATCTGGGCCACGTCATCCAGTTCCCCAATGATAGACCCATACAAATCCACCAACATGAGTTTAGGCCTACAATCATCAATCTAGTTTTGCACTAGAAGAGATTTTAAAGAAGAGATCTGAGAAAAACTTGAAGTAACCCCTGTAAATCAGAAAAAAGACTTATAGAAGATTTAAGTAAGGAAAACAATTTAGAAAATGCTTCCATTAACCATTTCTGTGACATCGTCCAAGGTCAACGAGTAATAAAGATTACCTTCCAAGGAATCACAAGAAAACGGGTTGATCAATGTCTTTTATATAAAAAAATAGCTTGTCGGGTTACCGGTTTTATAAATTTGAGATATCCTTCAGGGGTCATGACCAATATCTCAAATATCTGACAAAACATCCATTTTGTGACCCATAGTATTTGGCATCATCAAGATTTACGGCCTTACTATGGTCAAACTGATCAGGTAGTTTTAGATCTTCATTTTGGAATCGCCTGTGTCCCATACCACATGTTCTTCCTCCACGAAGGCCCTCCACTTCCTGATCAAAGCATCTCAAAATCCCGAAATATATAAAAATACACAAATCGATTGAGACAACACCACCGGTATCATTGAAATTCTCAAGAATTTTACATTCCAACTTCAGAGTACCAATCCCAACTCACTGAGGAATGAGTGAGAATACCTCATAATTCATTTGTATCGGCTTCTTATGTTCATTATTTGTTGGTATGCCAAGCATATCAAAAATTGTTTATTTCGTTTATTTTTAGGCTTGTTCATCTTAGGCTTTAAGGTCGTTTGGTCGTGCGTGCTTTTTCGCGAGACAACCATGGTGCTATCATAGCTATGTCTTGGCCACACAGATAGCATCTCCCAAAGATTTGAGAATATATCGTTTGCACTCGTTCTGAAAATCGGCTTGCAATCCATGAATGAACTGCCACGTTGCCAACTTCCTTTAAAAAAGCGACACCTTGGCCAACAAAAATACAAGAACTCCTGGACATAGATGTCCAATTTATAGTTAATAAAACAAATATATAACTAAGAATCATCTATTGTGACAAAAGCTTTACGAAATTCCCTGAGGAATCTAGCCCAAGTCACCGGTTTTACGGGTAGTTCCCTCCACCATGAGGAGGCCTTGCCCTCAAGAAACAACAACACTGATGATCTCTGCTTTTCCTTTGAGACGTTGTGTACGCTAAAATAGTAGGTCCAACGATTTACCCAGCCTTCAACAACTTCCGAACGTTTAAACTTTTTATCGCAAAATATTTCCGGTTGATAACCCAAGTTGTTAGAGTTAACAGCTTGTAATTGGTTAAAAAGATTTTGCATTTGTTTATCACGTTGTTTATTGCTCTGATGAAGTTCGAAAACTGCCTTGCCCAAAGTTTGCAAAAGCTTGTCAGAATCCGTGGTGTCATCACTGACGGGTGATGCCGGATGAATCTCCGAATTCCCCCCATCACTTCCAAGTGACGCCGGGTAAATTTCGATGTCCACCCCCACCGAAACTTCATCTCTATTCATTTGCTTGAAAATTGAAATTTTACGTTCAGTTAACCCATTCATAACAAGTATAATTGTTCATTAATAAAGCATTGTCTAGAAAAAACACAGTTTTAGTAGACTCACGTGCTTTTGTTTTACCAATTATACCAATGAATTTCCACCTGGATTTTAACCAATAACAGTGTTGAAAAAATCATGACAATGCATCGAAATCTAATGAACACCATTTTGTGAGCTGTTACAACTCATGAAAATATTAACTATGTTGCCATTTTACTAGTCTAGCCTTCCCTTGGAAACCAAGAAGCATTTTACTAGTCTAACATGACTAAAAAGAATGCCCATGAAACAAAACAAAAAAATGAAAAAACTTCCTGAATGCCATCAATACCCCTCCACCCTTTCTAACAAATATGGCCATTTAACTAATGGTTAACTAAAAGTCCACCTACCCCCCCTCTCCCCGCCCTTTCTTTCCCCTTTGAAATTCATCTTCGAGGCCCGAGCAGGAGGGTCGCGGCCTGCTGTGGCCCGAGCCCGAGAGAGAGAGAGAGAGAGAGAGAGAGAGAGAGAGAGCGCTAGATGGCCTTGAGAAATCCCGATTTCTCCCCACCCTTCACAGTTGGATTTGTGCAGGGATTTTGGCAGGTGTGGAGCGCTCAGTATCCGATCAGGAGGCGCGTTTTTGGAGTCCAAAAAGATGCCCTATACTGATCTTTGTGATATATTTCATTTCTTCCCATCACTTGTAGGTTCTGATGATTTATCCTGCAATACAAGCAGATTGTTGATGCAAATAGGGCGCTTTTGCCTCTTGTTGTCCCAGCATCAAGCAAAGACAGCAAAAGCTAATCTATTTAGCTTTAACTTTGAACCAAAACCTTCATATTGCTGTTTTTTGCAGTTTGCATTTAGGGCGATTTTCAGTTCGCTTAATCAATTTGCTTAAACTTCAGTTTGCTTCCACAAATGCATAAGCAATTAACATTCATAGAATTGCAAGCTTGGATTCCTTATGGCTGTGCAACAGAGGAGATGATGCACAATCACTGGAACTAAAAATTTGCAAGTTTGTCATTCTTCTCCCAAAATAGGCTTTAAAATGACCCAAACCATTTTAATAATGGCCTTACTGGCTCATAACCCTACAAACCACCATTAGTTTGCTGGAAAATGCAACAAAAACCTGTAACACCATAAAAAATTGCCATGCAAAACCTGTAAATAATCCACCAACACTCACAACAAGTGATTAGTCCATTTTTGCATCTATTCTTGCCTTTCTCACCGATTTTAAAGCAAAACTGGTTCCACAAAAAGCAATAGACAGCAACCAAAATCTCATAAACCACTGTTGCTTAGAACAAGAAGCCATAAGAAAAAATCCAACATAGCTTCAAATTGAAACTGTTGGCTCATAGCAAAGTAATCGGCAACATAAAAGAATTAAAAACCGGAATAGCTTCCAAAAACAATTTGAAGCGAACTGTGAACCTGGTAGTGCACTTACCACACAATTGATTACACTTCGAAAAAGGAATTCCACGGGAAGAGCAATCCGAAATTTTCTGTCTTTGTTGCTTATTCCACCGATTTCTGGAAAAATGTTGAGATTCACTTTTCAAGCACTTTCGATGGCAAAACCTGCTTAGAATGGCTCTGATGCCACGTGGAAATCCACTCCTAATGTAGGTTAGGTCAAGTCCACAAGGTTGGTCATGTCATTTTGGTAGTGATTCCTAGTTTATAGGACCTAAATCCTAGATTTAAGATGAAAATTGACCAACTAGCTATCTACCAAGCATGACTCTAGGAAATAGACTAGGGTTTCATTTTAGGACAAAAAGGCTGAGTTAACTTCCTGATTACATGCTGGAATCCACCCAACTTCACAAAGGAAGTCGAATTTGCTATGTATTCCAAGCTCCCATAGTGAGAAGATAGAAATTTTTTTGGAGCTCATTGCCAATCTCTAGCTAGTTCACTATGTACATTGAGTTTTTGTGATCAAAATTAAACGAAATCGATTTATACTTCAAAATCTGTCTACAAGCCGTACAACAGAATACATATATAAGGTCCTAAACCAAGAATCCTATTCTAAGCATGCCAATAACAAGCAACACAAGTGTTATGTACCATAACGGTACGCCCTTCAGTGACGGCCTCGCGAGGGGCATGACGCAGGACTGGAGTTAGTGACATGTCTAGGTGCCACGCGTCACCATCCTAGGTGGTCACGTGTCACCGGTAGGACCGTGCTTGATGGGACCCACTGTGCTATGCCTATGTAGTGGTGGGGTTTCCCTCTTTCCATTCACTCAGTCTACCCGGGAGTTGGTGGATGGAGAGCACGTGCATTAGCCAGGATGTATCTCCAGGCTAGGAGATGTGTGCTAGGGAGAGCTGAGTGCGATGGCTGGTGGTATGGGACTCCAGTTATCGTAGGAGGCTTGACCGGGCATGATTGTGTCGATTGCTTCAGGGCATGGGGGTGGGTTGGTTGTGACCCTACGGTTGGGCGGTTACGGTGCGTCGTCACTGGTATGGGGTGTGCGGAACCTTCAAAGCAGTCGATGATCCTAGGGAGTTGTAACAACAAGGGAAACGGATGGTGGACAAACCAACCCAGCCAAACCTAGATCAAACGGATCTAGCCACCAAGCTATGGATCAATCTCAAAGAGGAATGAGGCATCACACCAGCAGCATACGGCTACTAGTCTCACAATCAAAGATACATTAGTGAGAGCCCAATAGGTATACTTATACCCTCCAAGGCCCATGCACCACTAGTAGTGCACTGTGACACCTCACTGGACACCTCTGCAGCCTATCTGGGCCACGTCATCCAATTTCCCAATGACTCACTGATAGACCCATACAAATCCACCAACATGAGTTTAGGCCTACAACCATTAATTATGACCTTATACACATAAGAGCCCCAATTCCCTTACAGTCACAATTAACTTACGAGTTGTTGGTCTACTAATCTCTAGCGTGGACACATTACCCGAGACCAGTCGTGGGCATGACAATATTGGTTGATGGAATCTATCTCCTCTTGCATTGGTTTTTGTCATATTTTATTTTAGCTTCTTCATAATAAGAGGATTCCTTGGATTGAATAATGTTACTCAGAAGTGCAAGAGTTACATAAAATTTATTAGACTCATTTTTCTCTCTTGTGGAATGTCACAACTCTCTCTCTTTGCTAGAATCGAAAATTTTACCCTTTTTGTCAACCATGAGCTTCATATACCATTCAGACAACTTGCATTGAGGTGAACATGTATCCCAAGGTGCATTATTTTCCTTGTGCTTATCACCAGCAATCTGAGTCTTTTTCAATCCAATAGATTTATCTTTAACTCTCCACCTTGTCTCCACAATTGGAAGAGTGTCACAACCTTCATCCTCAACTTAATGATCAGCTTGAGGTGGTGGCATTGCTTTGTCCTGAGTGAGAAGTGTTTATCATTATCTTTATCACCTTCACCAAACCTATGAATCTCATCAAATATGATATCACGACTTATGTGCATGCATCGTCCAAGTAGATACTTATCCAAAATAGAATAATTCAAATACGAATTTCAATAGTTAAACAATCTCTTTGTTCAATTAGACGTTCTAACAAATGTGCTTTTGAAGTTGGATGACTAAATTGGTCCTTGATTGTACAGAGTTTCAACAAACTAAAAGCTATGCCCAAGAAAATAAACTTAGGCTCTGATGTAGCTGATGCGTCCTTTACTCATGAGACAATAGTCACTTGAGATTCTAAAAGAAAACTATGAAGACTTAAAGACACAAAGCATATTGTAATGATCATAAATCAATAGAATCTAGAAGATGTATAGTACATACATACAAGAATCCCAGTTACGCCGTGCATGTAGCAACCACAAAAAAATTCAGAAAATAAAGAGCATCTCTGTAAATCATGGATTCTGATCAAATCGACTTGTAGGACGGTAGATATTGGTACAGAACAAATTTCTTGGGAATGCCATCTTAATCATGTATTATTTTATGAAAGAGATGACGGCCTCATCGTCAAGCAGTCTGATTTTTTTCCACTTTTGACTTTAATGTCGATCAGCTAAGCAAAAGGTCAAATCAGTTTCATTAGTCATGATCATTTGAAATTGCTTAGATCTATAGCTCATAATAATGGTTGAGATACAGATGTAGATTAATATACTGAGAGTCTGTGGAACAGTAAGAGATCGGTTCTAAAACATTGGGTATTTTGTTTTACTGAAAGGTATTTACCTCATTGATGGTTCATGTACAGGGTATGAGAGCACACAAGTCATGGCAAGAAAATTGGCAGTGCAAGCATACGTTTGCATCTCAATGGAGTTGAATCAAAGTACAGTTCCAATGGAAAATTACTTCTCACCAAAGTAGCCAGAAATAGCAGAAAAAAGAGCACCGGCCATGAAAACACCAAGAGCTGGCTGAAATAGAACTGGCCAGAGAGGGAGCCACGTATCAATCAGCTCTGACTTATCCAAAAAACTTTTCTGTGCCAATCCCACAATCAGCCACATAAGTGACAGTATTATAAAAAAGAAATCCGCAACCAGGATCTTGTCCACAGCATCCTTGAGCACGCCTGCTTTCCCCAAAGAAACCAAGCTGCTATTTGCAGAGCTAGCCTCTAGCAGCTTCTCAATCTCCCTTTTCTTTGAAAGACGCCGGATATCATCTTCCATCCCCAGGTCTCGCAGCACCTCATCATCACCCAACTCTGCCCTTCTTCTATCAACAACGCCTGCATCGTTCTGCCATAGATCATGTTTTTGTGCAGCAGCAGCAGCGGAAGGTGACGATGGCAGTTTGTTTTCAGAAGGCAGCTGTGCTCTCAGTGTTCGCGTTGGGGTTCTGCACTTGTGGGAGGAGAAAAATGGCAATGGCGATGGCGATGGCAATGGCAAGGAAGAAGTAGTAGTAGTAGAAGCAGAGATGGCAGCGAAGGAAAGCGCAGAAAGAGCCATGGCATTTCCTTTCTTCTTTCCAACAATGTTTTTGGTGTATTTCCTTTCCTTTCCTTCCTTTCCTCTAATGGATTGTTTTGTTGGCCTTGCCTTGCCTGGAAAGGCAATACTACTATGTGTGATTTGAGGTTCCTCAATAGAGTTTTGAAACAATTGCATTGTCAAAGCCACAAGGCCCTGCCTTTGCAATTTGTGCTAAACTACAACACTTTTTGTTAAAAGTTTGTTTTAATCACACATGTGAAATATTGGTGAATGATTTAACCAATAAACCTATGTAGATCCAAATAGATCAAGAATATGATTAAAATCTGGTTAGAACTAGAAAGAATTAAGAGCTATGGTCAAGGAAGGTGGCATCTATGACAATTCTTCAATGTACCATTATTTGCCAACTCGTGCATGACTTGCATAAACACGAAATTTGAGCACCAAGTTATACCACTTGCAACAAGCATGGATGAGAGTAAGATTTGTACATGTAACCTTTGTGTGATTTAAAAATATCCACATCATTATTTTCTTGTCACTTCTAATTGTCCTCTTGAGACAAACCTTTCTTTGGATGCACATATGGCCAATTATAAATGATCTAGGCAATGTGCTTGAAATATTTATTGTATTGGACAAATAATTTCAAAAGTATTAAAAAACTTGAAAATCTCTTAAAATAATTAATCTCTATCCATAAGCCCCTTTGCATAAGTACTACTTGATTAGACTCTTTTGGACTTAGAATTGTTTGATTCAAGAGAGGTTTGGCTCATGACATTGTGACAAGCAATAGCAATTCCATACAACTAAATGATGCTTTTACCACAACTTGTCCAAATCCATTCAAATAGCAAAATACTACCATGCGTCCCAACATCAAATGCCCCCTGACCTAATTAGCAACCATGATGGTCTTTGATCAAAGTATGCACTTTAAATGAATATTTAAAGTAAATAAAAAATCAGATTTTAAGAAAGTTACCACACAAGCATCTCAATTGAAAAATAACGACCATGGCACCAAAGTAGCCAGCGGTCTTCACATGCCAACCATTTTTACTACTACCACAAAATATTCAAATTCTCATCCTATGTAGAATACATTTGGCTTGTTTAGTAGAAATTTTCATTCATTAGATGGAAAAAAAAAATTATGAAACTGAAATGATCTTCTTGTTGCATGTCAGTTGATTAATCAATCACATTAGATATAAAATACAAGAAGTAGAGATCATATGCACATACCAATCTACCAGCGCAATCACCAACAAATAACAATTTGGACAACCAAAAAACATCTCGAGATATCTTCAATCTCTTGAAGAGTAGAATATTAATATTTATTAAGATCAATAAAGAAAATTATAAGGATTTGGAATATATTATTGAGAAAAAAAAAAGGTATTAAACTTCAATATGTGAGTTTTCTTTTTTCTTGAATAGATTCTCAAATATGTAGTAGTTTCTAAGGATTTCATTAAAATTTACAAATCATTCAATAAGACTAATTTATCAAATCTCACTTCATGCATGTTATGATATTCATTCTTAATAACTTTCATTGGGTTGTTTAGATTATGTTTAGATACTATAGATGGATAAAGTAAGCAATTCTTAGCAATTTCGCTTTTTAGTTTGTTTGAATCCGACTTATAATGAGAAAGTTATAGGCATTATAATTTTATTGCTTTTTCGATTGTCTAAGGCCCATCTATGCATCCTCCATTATACCCAATACAGTGTTCATTCATAGCATGAACTACATCACATAGGGCATAAGTATGGATAAACAACTATTCAAACTAGTTACTATTCCTACTGCATCCATTCCAAAGGTACCAGTTTCTTGTAAAGGATCGCTTGCCATACTCGCAATGGCTATCACAATTGCTAGGCCTATGGAAAGAAGACTCCATCAGCTAGCCTACAGACACAATCTTGTTGGAAGCCCCACCACAATAATACGATGAGCACATTTTGGTGGTGGCCCAATGACTCTACAATCATAATAGGGGAGATCTTTGCAAGCATTGGGAATCTAGAATTTTTCTATGGTCCACATCCTTCTTCACAATTGGATCATGAACATGAAATTTTGTTGCATCTTTGCTAGTAACAATTTGAACAAAACTACAAGGAGCATCTCTATTCACAATCATCATTGCGCTAACCTTCTTGCCTACATGAATCCATCCTTATTTATATCGTGCATGGAGTAACTACTTGCTCTCATTTGATCTTGACTGCTGAAAAAGTGCATCATTTGCTCTCGTGTGAAGCTAAGCATTATGAAGGCATGAGTTTAAGTAGTCGAGGTCAAGGATGGAGGATCTAACTCCAAAAGCCAAGCTAAAGTGTTTCTTTTGTGGAAATAAAGGACACTTTGCTTTCAAATGCTATAAGAAGAAGAATGCACAAGGGAGTGAAGATCAAGGCAATCTTGCACAAGGGGAGGAGGAAGAAGATGGCTTCAACACATCCTTGATGGTAGCATCTACACCAAAATCAAGCCAAGAGAAATGGTGGATTGATAGTGGGGCTAGCTCCCACATGTCATTCAACAAGCATTACTTTTCTACTTTACTTTCTTGTAATGATTCTAAGAAGTCAATCTACACTGCTAGTGATCAAGAATGCAAGATAGATGGCATATGATCTATTCCATTACACTTAGGATCATCTAAGAGGATAGATCTTGATAATGTTTTGTATGTTCCATCCATTACAAAAAACTTGCTTAATTAATGGATAATGGACTAGATGTACATTTCAAGAATGGAGTGTGTTCCATCTTGAAATATGATAAGTGCATAACTAGTGGCATTAAGCAAGGAAGGCTTTTTAAGTTGGATGCTAATGTGGCCATTGAAAGTGTGAATATGGTTAGGGAGGAGTTGACTCAAGTGGAGCTTTGGCACAAAAGATTAGGCCATCCTAATCTTCAATCAATGGAGTCCATGGCATCAAAGGAGCTAGCTCTTGGCCTACCAAAATCATTCAAGAAGTGTGGCAAAGTGTGTGAGGCATGTGGCCATGAAAAGTCACACAAGACTTCCTACAAGAGATCTTTGACAAGATCTACTTCACCCTTGGATCTTATTCATTTAGATGTACATGGTTTTTCTCATGAAAGTAATGGAGGTGCCTTAATGTATAAAAGCCTTGTATATGAAGCTTTTGTGAAGTTTAAGTCTCTAGTGGAAAAGCAACTTTGTTCTTGCATTAAAGTTCTAAGATGCGATAATGGAGGAGAATATATCTCCAACAAGATGAGAGACTTT
Organism: Diphasiastrum complanatum; assembly: GCA_029204225.1. NCBI lineage: Eukaryota > Viridiplantae > Streptophyta > Lycopodiopsida > Lycopodiales > Lycopodiaceae > Diphasiastrum > Diphasiastrum complanatum. Next base: position 48,376,665 of record CM055106.1, read on the forward strand.
TTTGAGATCAATGGCATTAAGAGAGAGCTTACTTGTTCCTACACCCCCCAACAAAATGAGGTGGCCAAGAGGAAAAATAGGAGCCTTTGTGAAAGTGCAAAGTCCTTGAGACTTGATGCATCTCTACCCATCTCCTTTTGGGGGGAGGCCATACCTTGTGCAAATTTTTATGTAATAGGCTTCCTAATAGTGCTATTAGTGGGATCTCACTATTCCAAGCTTTGTTTGGCAATAAGCCCACTGTAAAAGACTTTAAAGTATTTTTATGTATTTGTTATGTCCACATTCCTTCGTAAACTAGAAGGAAAGAAGATGCAACTTTCTTCAAAGGAATATTTGTAGGCTATAGTGAAAATAGTAAAGCTTATAGGATTTTTTATCCTATTTCAGACACAGTAAAAGTTAGCATAGTACCTTTCTTAAGATCAAAATATTTTAATTACTTGTTTTGTACATCTTATGCTAAGAATAGTTGCATTCTCTCTTCTTTCAGTCGGCTAAAGACGAGAAAAATAAAGTCCTTCCAGAGCGATTGAAATGACATATTCTTAAAGCGAAGGTAGAAAAAAGAGACAGAGAAAGATTGGCATGGGGTGAGACTAATGTTGAGGAGGATTCAACAAAGACTTTCCTCTTGAAATGTTTCAACGATCAACCGTGTTTTTACATTGTGAAAGAAGGAGATTGTAGGAAAATTTCAAAATTTTTAAAGAAAAGACCCTAAACTCTTTGTATAGCAGACATCCCCTATGGATTTCAGATGAAAGAATATCTAAATGATGATTCTCCATTCAAATTCACTGCAATCCATAGTGTGATGCAAGGATTTATTGAAATCACAACTTCTCCTATTTGGAGAGTTCTAATATTTCATTCAAGTTGGCAGTCGGCTTCAGTGCAAAAAGCTCTTCTAACTTTTTGCAATGCTGGGATTGAAAATGATGAATGGTATGTCTTTAACTTTCTTAAAACTTAACTTAATTTGTTTTAATTTTTTAATAGTGTATGCTTAGCATAGATCATTGTTTAAAAAAATAATCTACTTTTTTTTGTAGGTACAAGCCCAATGTTAGCAATGCTAGTGGTGCACGGTTGTGCAATGAGATTGAATATGTAACCATTAGTTATTATTCATTGGATGGCAAATGTTTGATGCTACACTATAACACCACTAGGCTGACCAACTTTCAGAACTTGTTCCAATTTCCAACAGTAACAAAGAAGTTGAAAAATACGATGACAGGTTTCGTGGCTTGTCCTTATCAAAAGCCACAACAATTAATATATTATCTTGTTAAAAAAATTTCACACCCAGAACATTGGGTTTTGGATTTGTTTAGCGGTAGGGGCACTACAAGCGCATGCGCTATGCAAAAAGACAGACATGTTGTTTTTGTAGAATTAGATTCTAGCTTAGTAGAATTTATAAGAATGCGAATGAAGTCTATCTCAGTTTTGCCGGATGAATTAGTTGAAGTAGGAAAGTCTACAGAATCTGACGAAGACTCTGTAATTCCATTGTCCAAAGAACCACAACCTCTCGCTAGTGGGAAAGTGGGTGACACATGGGAGTTTGCAGATGTACTAGTTCAAGATTACAATGTTGTAATTATAGAGGAAACCGTGGAAGAGGTTGTCGTCGTTTCTACTGAAGCTGTTCCAAAACAGCCCAAAGATGTCAATGACCTTGAGTACTTTTGGGAATAGTGTACTCATCTGACTATTTTGAGCATATGAATATCAAATTTTTTTGGCATGAAATTGTTAAATTCATTTATATTTTTTAATACTATTTGCTATTTGAAATATTTTGAAATATTTTAAAATTTATTTATTCAATGTTACTCTATAAGGTAAATTATTAAATGTTCATTCTAATGAATGTTGCTCTAGAATGACAATATTGTTTTGAATTTGTTCTAAAATCATATTTTCATTTTAAAAATTATTAATTTGAATTTATATTGTATTCATGCAAAATTATTTTAGACAAATATTTAGAATATTTATTACCAAATAATTTTTCAAATAAATAAAATGATTTTTTTTGTTGATTTAGTACTATTATATTTAATGATTATATTTATTATTAATTAGCTTAAAATATGTGCAAAATTGAATATGTTGTTAAGATTTTATATCTAATTTTTTTAATAAGATTTTAGTTTTTCACAAAAGACGATATTTTTTTAGCATGGAAATATAAAATTTGCAAAGCATTTTAAATATAGGCATTTTTTTAAAAAAAAATTACAAAAAATGGGTTTCCATGTCATTTTTTTTTTGGTCACCATATTGATCACAAACTTGGTCCTAAAAACATTATCTACAATAAACATAACATTACATCAAACTATTCTAATGGTTTTAGGGTTTAGGGTTTAGGGTTTAGATTTTAAGCACTCTTATATGTAGCATGAACCTTGCGTTTTGTGGCATTCTATTGTAAACCTTGTCTGTGAGCTCATTCGCCCTACCTAGGTTAGGATCAAATCTGCGGCCTTCTGAGATATCTACCTATGGCCATTTGTGCCTATGTTTTCAAACCTATGAAGGTATGGCATTTGCTTGTGGCCCTTTGTCAAGGTTTTCTGGCGACCTACAAACCCTACAACATCTGTTTATTTGAGTGATTAATTGTCTACCCTTGCGTTTTGTGACATTCTACTCAATTGTAAACCTTGTCTGTGAGCTCATTTCTGGCCCTATCCGCCCTACCTAGGTTAGGATCAAATCTGTGGCCGTCTGAGATATCTGCCTATGGCCATCTGTGTCTATGTTTTCAAACCTATGAAGTATGGCATCTGCTTGTGGCCCTTTGTCAAGGTTTTTTGGCGACCTACAAACCCTACAACATATGTTTACCTGAGTGATCGATTGTCTACCTCATTACTTGGCAAAAGACAAAAGTAAAGTGGCAAACATAGTAGAATCAATTGAAGCATTCATGACTAGCACGTCTTCGCTTTCCGGCTACATGCATATGCACTCACAAATAGGTATGGCTTTATCTATTTTTAGTTCATTTTATCTCTATCATTTTTCGTAATCATTTATTTTCTATATGCACTTCCTGTTAGTTGGAGTACGTTTGGTTGCAATTTATGCTAGTTTCCATACTAGTTAACGAATGGGTTCGTAGTGTATTAGTAATTTGATTAATATTGTGAATCATAAGAAGGGTTATAGAGAGGGCCAAATAGGCCAAGAGGCATTCCAGAATACTCTATTCACCGAGGGTAATACCGTGACTGATAAAAAAAAGTGCAATTGCATATGTGAGCAACTTAGGATTTAGGGTTTGGGATATAGAGTTCATGGTTAGGGTCTATGGTTTAGGGTTTAGGATCTAGAGTAAGGGATTAGTGTTTTGCAATTATAGTTTACTGTTAGGCATATAGAGAAAAGAGTTCACTTCCTCATATTGATTCTCACCTAGTAGCCAAAATTTAAATGCCCATCTTGTATTCATCCATCCAAAACTCATATTTGATTTCACCATTTATTGAGGGCTTCAAAATAACCCTCGAAAATTTGAGACTATGGTCTAGGAATGGATCTGACAATTTTTTTTTTTAAATTGACATAAAAAATGTAATGCAGGATGTTGACTTCTGAAAAACCGATTAAATTTTGATTTTGTAGGAAATTGTATGTTTACTCAAATATATGTAGATTCTAAATGGTTCGTTTATGAATATATACGATGCATGTGTTCAAGAACTGTTGGGAAGTTCTACCTTGTAGGTGCTGGACATTTTGGGCAAGTTTTTATAGAAGTTATATTTGTAAACCTATTGATACATGCCTAATTTCTAACCTTATATCACATTGTACCATGAAAATTATTGTTGGAGCGAGCTAGGTTGATGTCCAAGAAAAGTAGTTGGATGCCAATGCCGATGACTTTTTAATTCTTTCATTATGATGAATATAATTTAGTAGATAAAAAATAGTTTCATTTTATGCACTTTACATGTTCTTTAACAAGGCTAGGGACTATAATAACTGGCAATCTTGATACTTGTATGATTTTAGAATGCAACATTTTTGAGTTAAAGGTTTTAGAAGGCATGATATTTCAAAAGGCGACATCCATTGAAAGATGTGGGATATCAAAGGGAAACTCATGGACATGTGGGATTTCTAGATTTAGTGAGGGCCTCAGAACAAACCTTGGACTACTAAAGCTAAATTGTGGGTTATACGGATGCCTAGACATATTCTCACAAATTTTGGAATCTCTCTCCCTTCCTGCAGCCTTTTTGTAAATGGAAATGGTGATGATGGTGACCTTTAGTGGAAGGGCAAATTCCACATGTACTTGGCAGGGACATAATTGCCTTTGTCTACTCCTTTAGTTGTTTGATCCCTCCTCTCCCTCTTTATCCTCCGCTCACTCTTGATTGTTGCTCTTGCTCTTGCTTTTGCACTTCTTGCTTCCTCCTCTTGCTCTTGATCCTCTCCTTGCTCCTCTTGCTTGTGCTTCTTTTGTTCTCCTTCTTGTAAAATCAAATGGTAAGAAATGGTTCTCTCAAGAACACCAAAACTCTTTTTTGTTTGTCATCGGATTCTAAGTAATCCCATTATGTTGGCATGTTTGTTGTTTACAGATGAAACAGTCTAGAATCTGTTAACTGGTTCTTTACTTCGATTACTTCTTGTTTACAGCTTAGATAGCTTTGTGTTCTGCCTGTCAGCAGAGATTGTGGGCATGTCTTGGCATTTATCTTGCTTATTACAATGCCCAGATCAGGCAAAGGGGATAGATTATTTTTGTAGTATTGTGTCCTGCCTGTCAGAGAACATCTGGATGGGTCTCTCTTAAACTGAATGCACATGCTGGTGATGAAGACTAAGTGTGGGCTCGGGCTTGAAAGAAGAATGTGTATTGGCTCTGTCAGAATGGAGCTGTCAGGTCGTTTGGTTAACTGTTCTGAGGAAGAGACGTGTGTGGATGCAAGAGGAGTGTGTTGGCTTAGTCCATTCAGATGAGGTGTGTGGGTGAATATGTGGCTGAGGAGGAACTGTCTGGTTGCAAAATAGTGGTGGATGCCAAACGAGAATGGTGTTTTTTTGATTGAGTTGGATCAGAGTAGTTAATACACAATTGTAGAGGTAGGATGGTACTGTCCAAGAACGGCTCTGTAATAATGCTATTCAAGAACGTGGCAGATTGTAAGTGTCAGACTGCAAATGATGGCAGATCCAGATATGTATGATGTTGTCTATGAAACTGATCATGGAAGAACGTTTGAACAGGGATGGAGTAAAGATGTGCATGTGTTCAAGCGGCAACTAGCGTCAAATGTTTATAGATGAAACACTCTAGAATCTGTTAACTGGTTCTTTACTTCGATTACTTCTTTTTTACAACTTAGGTAGCTTTGTGTTCTGCTTGTCAGCAGAGATTGTGGGCATGTCTTGGCATTTATCTTGCTTATTACAATGCCCGGATCAGACAGAAGGGACAGATTGTGTCCTGCCTGTCAGAGGACATCCGGATGGGTCTCTCTTGAACTGAATGCACATGCATAATCAACCAAAATGCAAGCCAATGTGTTCAACAAATGATCTACGTTACTGCTCAATTGAACAACGATGGATTCCTACTTCTACTTTGCTGCAAAATGAATTGAAATCAGATCCTAAGCACTACTATACTTGCATAAATTGACAAAACAAGAAACAAGAACTAATCTACAGCATTTTAGATGTCCAAGAATCAAGAAACCAACCAGTCTTTTGATTCTTGGACATCCCAAGAACATCAAGAACTAGAATGTTGGAAGATATGCAAGATTTATACCACATTTCTGGCCTATTTGGTTTACTTGAATGTTGATTCCTACATTAATCCACAGACACGAAATGAAAACTAATCTACAACTAAGAAAGTAAGAAAACTAATCGACTCTAAGTCCACAACCACACACAATATGAATGGAATTCTTATTAAGCATGGAGTAGATACAATGCAACAAGCTCCTCTTCACAAAGAAGGAGTCTCTTAAATAAGCAAGAGAGCTCCTTAGGTGGCATCCTAGTGGAATTTCCACATTTCACAAATTACAAGTGGAATAATGCTCTCCACTAGAGGTCACCATCAAAAGGTGGCTCACTCTACTTTATTTAAGAGAGGTCTACTTGCATTTATTACATTTGCCTAAAACTACTAGTTCCTACATGGTCATTCCATCTTCCGAGATTCTAGAGATCCAATCTAAATTAGAGTTTTGGCAAAATCACAAAAAATTGATTATTCCAAATCTACATGCAAAATGTTGAAAATCTGTTATGCAATCTATTAGCCACCACTTAACTTGATCCAATGATCCAAAAATTGGCCAAATCCAACATGTGAATCCAAAAATCGAAATTCATCAAGTTTATAAACCTATATAGGGTTTTGATCTACAAAAGATCCAATCTACAAATGCAAGAAACTCAATTTTGGTGTAGAATCCTCTCTAGCATGAGCCTTGATATCTTCACCAAATCATTGATAGATCTGAATTCCTCCTTCATAACCTGAAACACAAGCTCTGATACCATGTGAAAGAATTCAGATCATAAATGATCCAAATCCATAAAGGATCTTTGTTACAAATGAAACTACTCTACCAATCTTGCACATGTAGAAAAATCAAAGTCTACACACAAAATAGATGCAAACTCTAATAGAACTTGATCAAACATGAATCAAAACATAAAGTACTATTGTTGTCCATACAAAACCAGAAAGCTACTGTATTTCACACGTGTGAATCCAAAAATAACAAATATAGATCATTCTACACATAGAATTGCAAGCAATCACAAGTATAGTGTACCAATGGATAGTAGAACCCAAGAGAACCATGTATAAGAATGAAATGAGATAGCGAAGAGAGAAGAACATGTCTCTCCATGAGGTACATCCTTTTATAGCAAGTCCAAATCCTATTTGGCCACTTGGCTTTCTCTCCAAAATGTAAACCCTACTATTTTTGGGTCTAGATTCAATGTACCCAACATTTAAATTTGAATCTACTCAAACTCAACATCTAACTTTTCCACACTTTCAGAAAGTGTTTATTCAAATGAAATTTAGACTAATGAACTTTGAAAGTCAAACTCTAAGTCTAAAATAAATTTGGCCTCAATTTGCCAAATATAGAAATGTAGCAAATATGATCAAACTAGTTGAATACAAAGACTACCTAATTGATGGTTGTTGATGATCTAAAATTGTGAATATTGAGAGCGAATATATTGAGATGATGATCGTGATTATTGTGAATATTGATCGTGATTATTGTGAATATTGGTCGTGAATATTGTAAATATTGAGAGCGAATATTTTGAGAATAGTGATCGTAAAGATTGTGAATACTGATCGGGAACATTGTGAATCATTAGAGAAAATTTTAATGTCAAGAGGGCCCTTTAAAAAGATGTTTTTTGATTTATTTTTAATCTTTTAAGCTTTCTTTGGACCAATAGGAAAAGCACATGTGTACATTTACGCTACGTAGAAAATCTGCCTATAAATTTTGGGCAAATTGTTTTGAAATGCATATTTAAGATAGAGAACAAAAAAAAATGTATTACTTAGGCCTTGATAGAAGAGGAGGAGAGAGAGAGAGAGAGAGAGAGAGAGAGAGAGAGAGAGAGAGAGAGAGAGAGAGAGAGAGAGAGAGAGAGAGAGAGATTTTAAGGGGGAGCGTGCTCCCGAGACGCCATCGGTATGTCGTCGGGACCATTCGGTCTGTGGCGCCAGCGGTATGCTGTCGGAACCATTTGGTCCAAGAACTGCTCCCTTCTGGGCACCAAGATGACTCGGGGCTTGGTTGTTCACTCTCGTGCCCCCCCCCCCCCCCCCCCCCCCCCCCCCCCCGGTTTGAAAGGGGGCACGTTGGTTTTCGGGATGCCAACGGCACCTCGAGAGGGCGCCAATTCACCTGCCCGGGGCGGGAGCTGTACGATCAGCACCCCGGGCAGCTTAACTGGTGTCCCCTCGGAGGCGCGCTGGTTCCTCGCGTCAGCGTGCCCCCTTTCAAAATTGGGGTGAGAAGGGGTGGGGAGACCTTGCCCAAGGGGCCAGTCTCCCCCAACGGGGCACCGGGCCCCGAGTCATCCTGGTGTCCCAAAGGGAGGCGCGCGACCCCCCCTCCAAAAAAAATAAACCTCTCCCCCCCCCCCCCCCCCCCCTCTCTCTCTCTCTCTCTCTCTCTCTCTCTCTCTCTCTCTCTCACCCCGACCTTTTCTCTTCTATCAAGGCCTAAGTAAAAAAAAAAATTTCTCCCCACCTCTTCTTTATTTTTTATCAAGAATTAAGCATTAAATTCTTTTTCTTCCTCCCTCTTTTATCTTTTACCAAGGTTTAAGCATTATTATTATTTTCAATATCTAAGATATTCATTTCAAAAAAAATTGCCCCCTTGGATTCACTCTTTTTTTGGCTATTATGGTTTATTTATTTTTTACTTTGTTATACTTGGCTGCCCGAGTTGTAAACTTGGGCAGCCTACGTGGCAATCCTTATAGGGCCCTTTTTTAAACTTAATTTTCTATAATGATTGATCATGAATACTGATGTGAAATTGTGAATCTTGAGAAACGAATATTATGAGATATTAATTATGAATATTGTGAATACTGATTGTGAATATTGTGAATACTAATTGTGAATTTTCTAAATACGAATCGTGAATATTGATCGTGAATACTCTTGAATATTGAAATACTTTAGAAAGCAATTGTGAATACAATCGAATATTTTGAATAGTGAATGTGATTATTGTGAATACTAATCGTGAATACTAATCGTACTTGAATATTGATCGTGAATACGTTAATTATTGATCATGAATACTGAAATATTTTGAATATTGGTCATGATCATTGTCAACACTCTTGAATACAATTCATGAATGGTTTTGAATACTGAACATAGTATACTTGAATTACCGATCATGAATACTCTAAATACTAATAAATATGGATTTCAAATAGTGGTTGCAAATACTAGTAATTACTTATTGCAAAATTTTCAAATATTTATCATAAATATTCATTTTGATTACATTTAAAATGTGATTATTTAGAATAAAAATTGTGATTGTTAATCTTGATTCATGATGAAATTGTTTTGTAGATTTGAGTAAAGACAATTATGCGACAAATGACAAGAGATTTCTAAATATATACCACAATCACTAAGAACTTGAAAAGTCTTCTTCTTGAATATGTTCAAAGTCAAAGAATAAGTTTTCAAAAAGGTGTGATAAAAATGACAAGCTAAGATTGGTACAAAACAAGAAAAACAATTGATTCCAACACGTTTCATTCTGAGATCAAGCAATTTAGTATATTGGTTTATTTGTGCCTCAAATCTGGGCGAAGTATGGAAATTGGGATAGTACAACTACATATGTAAAAAATTTAATATTTGAGAAACATCAACCTGACATCTAGCTATAGGAATTTCATATTTACAAGCCCAAACTCTTCTAAGAGAGAAAAAGTGAAAAGTTTTATCATAAAAATTTAAACCTCTAATGCTTGTGTTGAACTTTATTATTATCTATTAAAGTTTTAAATGTCTATTCAAACGTTGAAAAACTAATGTCAAATTTCTTATTATAAAATAAGTTGTTATGAAGATCATGTTTCGATTTCAAAATCAAAACATAGATCCACTACACAACATAATTTTTTATACATTTCTAAACTTTGTCATGTACATCGATTTAATCTTCACAAAAAGTTTGACTTATTATTGTGGTATTATGTCACGAATGCCTTCCCATACTGCTAAAGTTGTTGGATTAACAAAAAGTAAAAATATGCAATATGACATGGCAAGGCCTTTGTGTGTACAATACCACATCGTTCTTCTTTCTGACAATTGGTCATATCACTTTCTTTAGTCAAGATTCCCCTCTAGAATTTTCAAAGGGTTTAATGAAAGTGTAAAAACTTAAAAGAATGGATAGCTTGGTAGGACATGGGTTCTCCTCAGTCTTCTTGTGACTTCCCCTTATGTAATGTGCATCCAATAATGTACATTAATTGATTCTATAAACATTTGAGGCTCAACGAACATAAATGAACTTAGAACAAGGTGACATGAAAGATCAGCACAAGCTTTTAGAACAAGGTGATATGAAAGATCACCGCAAGCTCGGTCCTCCACACTTATGCCAAACTTAAAATGATCATCCAAGTCCTTGGAAAATGAAAAAACAAAAACAAAAATTCAGCACAAGTTAAAACCATAAAAAAAACTCAAAACACATATAAGTGCTTAAATAGAAGTACAAGATCAACTTTAAGAAAAAAAACTCAAAACACATTTAAGTGCTTAAATAGAAGTACAAGATCAACCTAAAAAAAAATTCCCAAAGTGTTTAACATCAACATTGTGATCCAAAACCTTTTCATGCTTTGAAGTTTGTCTCTCTTTTTAACCAATCAATGAAGTCTTATTATTCTACTTCCAAATAAAGAATAAAGCATGATGCATTCAAAGGAAAATGAATCAACCTAGCCATCTGCTGGTGTTTGAGCGACGATGTTGATGCATCATTCAAAAAACATAAAGACCAGATGAATTTCTTCACCGATCAATTCTGAATCCCAAATTTGCCTGGACATGGCTGCCATCGATGCCCACATACAAAGCTCAATCCTTTGATGCAATACAGAAAGTGTAATCGTAAGAAAACCTGATTGCTGCATTGGATCAAGTATTGTGTGAATACTCTCACATAATTTCAAGGCTGGGACGAGTTCTTATTCCTCCGGCTATGGGAGCTCTACTGTTGCCAATGAGTGCAGTTTGCAGTGGTGCTCCCCAATTGGAAGTGTACTCCATCCTTGCGATTCTCCTCCTATTTGAATATCTGATTCCAAAGAGGAGTAATATTGACAGGAAAAGAAATGATGCAATCCCTCCTACGCTGGATCCCAAGGCAATTTTCCAGGCGTTTGAGCTCTTGAGCTCTTCTTGCTTTGTGTTCGGGAAAGTGCCAGCAGTAGGAGATGAAGGCGGTGCAGACGAAAGTGGGCTTGATGGGCTAGGCAATGTGAATGGTAAAGGTGATGAAATCGGATTAGTTGTCGCTGGGGCTGGAGCTGCTTGGGCGGAAGAAACAGATGCACCGGCCGGGGCTGAAATTGGTTGTGATCTAGAAGCGTTTGGCGATGATGATGAGTGAAACGCCGTTGGGTGTGATGGAGGAGCCCGCCGGGGCGATGGACGGGATGAAGGAGCTGGGTAAAAAGATGAGAACGGTGCAGGATATGGACTGAAGTGCCGATACGGAGTAGGAGCGGGTGGTAACGGGATGATCACTGGGGTGGGGGATAGTTGTGATGTAGGAGGTCCGAAGGGTGATGATGCCGGTGCAGTAGCTGGAGTAGGAGGCCACCGTTGTGGTGTAAATGCAGGAGATGGACGCTGTGCTTTGGGAGGCTGGGCAGAAGATGGTTGAGAGGCAGGAATTGCAGGTAAAGGTGGGAGTACAAGGCAAAAATCCCCAGAATGGCTGGTGGTGCACACGTTTGGAGGCCAACTTAATCGACTGATCGTAATATGTCCAGTTTGATCAAAAGCTGCGCATAAAGGATGGATTCCTCGACCGGTTCTCAAACTTGATGAAGGGATGCGAACTTTTATGGACGCTGATCCAGCGATCAAATTCAGCTCCGATCCCTCGCCTGCAGAATAAACAGACCGTGAATATTTGTATACTTTGATGCCAAGCACTGGTGTTTGAATGGTAAATTTATTCGCATTGTAAAAATGGAATTCTCCAAAGTTTCTGTACACCAGCGCGATCCAGCGAGATTGTCCATTTACAAGAGTGCCCGCAGGGATCGTGAACTCCTTGAAGGTGAACCCTCGCTTGGTCAAATTTTTTGCTTTAATGCGCACAGCCTTGACAGTTACTCCAGACAAAGACAACGGCAATGTCACATCATAAATGACGCAGCTCTTGCCATTACTTAACACCTTCAACGCAGAATCCCTGATGATCCCGTTGACCTCGTCTATCCTAGCAGCCAGCATTCTGTTCGATCTTTCTTGAAGCAAATCGCAGCAACCTGACACAGCAAGCAAACTTACAACTAAACTTGTATAAACCCATAAGCTGTATCTACTGCACATATCCGAACTACGATAACATCTTTTCCACAAATTCATTGCTGTCCAGATATCATCCATATCGACATAACATCAAATGTGCAATGCCAACCTAATCGTAATAAAATTGAGAAGCTGGCCAGCATTGACGATAAATCATCTCAGATGAATATTTTCATAAAGTCTAAATATCCATAAAACCATAACTTGCATTTTCTGTTCAGATGGAGAAAATCTCTGATGTAAGTAAGGTGCTCCTAAATCAAGGTGTTTCTGACCATTTCACTTCTTTCCAAGTATTACCCATTTCAATTTTACTGCAGATGTGTCCTGCAACAGCCCAATTCTTCTGATACATTTCCATTTGCAGATCAAATCAACTTTGATCAGATCAGAAAATGCATCTCCTTTTGCGCTTTTTCCTCAGAAATCTGCTTTCTTTAGTTTTGAGGACCAGGACACAGATAAAATGGGTTTAAGATCAGAACATCGAATTCCATTTTACAAATGCTTGTGGTTTGTAAAGTAGAACCTGTGCTGTCTATATTTGCGAATACTTACCTTGAGCAACGACCCAGCTGCCCAGCATAACAACAGACTGAGGGACACGCAAGGTTACCGGATTCTCCAGTCATCTGCCCTGATCAGCCGGTTTCCGGTTCGCCCACATCTTATTGATAGGCTACATGGTGTTTCGACGTGCCTCGTATATCTGTATTTTATTATATTTCCATTACACATGAATATATATACTTTAATTTCTCGCAATACGACCTTTTTGGAATCAGCATCTAGATTGTAGCCAACTACTATGTAGGGTGTATGCAGTGCCTCACCTAGGCGCCCTAGCCTTTGGAGTACCCTTTGCCTTTGGAGTACCCTTTCACAGGTATTTGATAGTTTCTTCAACTTCAAGAGTACTTTTCCACCTTTGGATGAGGGTGGGGCATTGCATACCTAAAGTCAAAGAATGTTTTGTGATGCTTTTTTCCATTTTGAAGAAGAGCTTATTTCTAAGAGTTGAGCCCTCCTTTATCAAAGGATGACGAATTCTTCACATAGTGCCTGATGGCCTCCACCACCCTTGGATGCAAGCAAGCTCTCCATTTTGAGCACAAGTTATGAGCTTGATAGAATCACTATGAAATGTTTAGAATGGAGCAGCGTATTCCACACCATCCTTGGCATTCAATGATGGTGATGGTGCAGTGTTATAATCTTCATCGTATTCCACACCATCCTTGGCATTCAATGATGGTGATGGTGCAGTGTTATAATCTTCATCGTCGATCCGGTCATTGTTAAAGCACAAACAAGTGACAAACGCTACATTTTCGCTCAACCATAGAGGTATTACCACCTCACACCCGTCCACTGGAGCCATAGACCATCATCAAGCAAGCTCGGATCTCCGATAAGCCATGGTGTCTCATGCCACCATGTCTTACCCTCGACCCTCGCCTACTTTCATCGTCCTGACCTGACCACCAGTGGAAGAGCTCTTTATTCTCCAGGAGAGAATGAATGACAAGCTCATGGAGATCCACCTCTAAATAGTCCAGGTGGGGTCATCTCCGTCCATAATCGTCCTGACCTGACCATTAGTGGAAGAGCTCTTTATTCTCCAAGAGAGAATGAATGACAAGCTCATGGAGATCCACCTCTAAATACATAGTCCAGGTGGGGTCATCTCCGTCCATAGGAGTCACGCATGACCATTGACACACGGCATTGTGCACATTGACGCAGGTTCCATAACAACGAGTCACCGCGCACCAATAAGACATTGACATGTGGCACCCAAAAGACCCATAGCTCCATATATGCGTTCCATCCCATAACTGAGACTGTCACCTCAAGTTTCTTGTTGCGTGCCCTTATGGGTACATAACATTCCCTCCCCCTTTAAGAGTCTCCTCCTAATGGGAGCAAACCAGGGAAGTTCAGTCTTAAATAGTCCTCTCTCTCCCAAGTGTCCTCATCATCTGACTTGCCTTTCCAACGTACAAGAAATTCAGAAACCAAACGGTTTTTCAATTGGTGATGACGAACATAAACAACTTTTTAAGGTACGTTAGGAACAAAGATAGACAAATCCTCTAACTCAACCAGTTCACCTTCCAGAATTAGGGAATCCTTCCTACTAAGTCGTTCCTTTAAACGACTTACACAGAAAACAAGACGAACCCCAACCCCAATCGAAAGATCTAGCTGATAAGCAACCGAGTTGATTTTTTTTTTTTTGAAAGTAAGCGGCGAGATTGTATTTATAAGAGAGAAGAGTAATTTACACTTGAAGGCTTTTAAGCTTCTCAACTACTCTGAGAAACCAAGATTTAACAGCATGTAGACTTTTTACTCTAGATGAGGTTAGATCTTTTCCCACTTTGTTTAGCATACTAACTCTAACTTTATCCAAGTAATAACTACTCATGTCCCATAAGCCATTCAAAAGCACCATAGACTCAAGAGGCTTATGAAAGACTTGGGCATTCCTCTTCCTCCAAATAAACCAAAGAAGAGGAGCCCTAATACAAGTCCAAATGTTTTTGTCTAGATTACAATTGAGGCCTTACAACCAAAAATGAACATCAACTGAAGAAAGACCAATGAAATCAAAAATACTAAGTAGCAGAGAAGCAAAGGGTTTATTCTTCTCACAAAACAAGAATATATGTTGTAGGGACCCTTGCCACTCAGTAACTCCCAAATTAATAGTCCACCTCTTGTTAAGTTTCTCAACAAACTCCTGTGGGAAGAGGTCTATCCTAGGGGGTCTCTCAGTGAGCTTGCCCTTCCCCCCCCAGGTGTACCAGTCCATGCTCCAAGTATCCCCTCCATGCCTCTTGGTGACTCTGCTCATGCCACACACTGCCCACCTGTCCCAAACTAACTTAGTCTCTGACGTGGATAGGCCCCCAGTCCTTTTGCTTTTTCTTTTACCTCTCCATTTCTCCTTGCTCTCATCCCATAGGTCTTTCCAATATCTTACTCCTTTCTTATGAATTTTTTTGGCCACTTTGATATCTCTTTCTTCCAACATAGGATTCTCTCTCCAGGCCCAACAACTCAAATCCAATGCCCCACCCCTGTCCCACATGTGAGCGTCATCCGCTTTGAGGGTATGCCTCCCCTTCACCCATCCCTCCCATAGGCTTTTGAAAAGCTCACTGCCTTTGCCTTTGAACCTCCAATCGGAAAGCAAAAGATCCTATAGGGTCCAATTCCTCCACCCTGGTGCTCTGACTGGGGCCCAATAACTTGCTGCATCTTGGATGAGTCCAGCCCACACCTCCTGTTTTTTATCTACAGCTCTGACTAGCCATCTAGCAATGTTCCTAGTAGCCATAAGCTGTAAATTGGGAAGGCCTAGTCCACCACAAGACTTTGGCAAGATACAAGTACTCCAAGCCACACCTACATACCCCTTTGTCTCAAAATTAGAGGTCCACAAGAAACTTCTGCACACTGCCTCAAATCTCCTCAAGTCACTCTCTGATGGGAGCCAGCAGGAGAGGAAGTAGACCAACTTAGGCATAATGAGGTGCTTGAGGACTAAAACTCTACCTGCCATATTTGCCTGTAGACCTTTCCACCTTTCCAGCGTGGGTATGATTTTCTCCAATACCCATTTCCACCTGGCTTGTAAGGATACTTCAAATCCCATGGGGATCCCTAACAACCTGAAAATCTTTCCTTCCTTGATTCTCTCACATCCCATATCCCTGAGCATGGGGCACTCTTCTCCATTGGATCTTCTATAAGCAGTCTTAGCATGGTTGACTATCTTCCCTGAAGCCAGACAAAAGGTCTCCAGCACCTCAAAGAGCTCCTTGATTGACTGTTCCTCATCTTGTACCACAAAGTTAATGTCATCTACAAATGTCTGGTTACCCAGCGGAGGAACTCCATCAATCTTAAGAGGTTTGATTTTACCTTCTGTCACCTTTGACTGAATCATATATCCAATAGCTTTCGTGGCTAAAATAAAAAGGTAAGGGCCGAGAGGGCACCCCTGTCTGATAGATCTCTCCAAGATGAAAGGCTTTGAGAGGTTACCATTCATGATGACCCTAGTTGAAGCATCCCTGAGAAGAAGATGAATGTACTCAACAAAAGCAGGCCCAAATCCCAAAGCTCTCAACATATCAAGTATGAAGCTCCACTCCATCCTGTCATAGGCTTTGTCTAGGTCCACTTTGATAAATATAACTTGCTCTCCTTTCCGGACAGCCGCCTCCATGCCCTCCCAAAGGCTGAAAATTACCTCCTGGATATGTCTCCCTGGGACAAAACCCTTCTGCTCCTCTCTCACCCATGCCAGGAGCTTATCTTTCATCCTGTTCACCAAGGCTTTGGCCAAGATCTTATACCCTGTGGTAAGCATGGTAATGGGTCTCCAGTTTCTTATTTCCCATTTTGGGCACTTCTTGTGAATTAGTTTGATGAGGCCTTGATTCATGAGGCTAGGAAGACTCCCCTTGCTCAAAGACTCCTCCCAAACCTGTAATAGAAGAGGTGCCACCTCATCCTGGAATAGAGCATAGAATTCTGCACCAAGACCATCAATCCCTTGAGTTTTGCCCTTCTTTTGCTCTTTAAAGGCTTGAAGTATCTCTTGCAGGGACAGGGGAGCCTCAAGCATCTCTCTCCTCTAATTTGACAACTCTGGGACATTTCTCAAAAGCTCCTGCGTGTTCTAGGATGAGCATCTCCTTCTCTTCCTCCTTCTCAGTCACCTCTCCTTCCATCTTTTCCAGCCCGGGGATGTGGTCCATTTGTTGCTTTATTTTCAAGGTCCTGAAGACCTCCTTTACTAGCCTATCTCCCTTGCCAGCCCACCAATCCTTCATAAATTTCTTGAGGTGCTCCAAGCTTTGCTCTTCAAGGTCTTTAGCCTTGCTTTTTTCGTAACCAACTCTTCTCCAAACTCATCTCTTCCCTCCAAGACCAGTGCCTCCAGCTCTTTCACTCTTTCAAACTGGATCTCTCTTGCCCTCCTCCTTTTCTGAATAATCTCCTTGGCTTGGGCTAGTGCTCTTTGTGTGGCTTTAATGACCTCAACCCATCTTTTCGTGGCTGATCCTCTAGTTGAGATTGCATGTTTCCAAAGCTCCTAGATTTTAGTTTTTAGCCCCTCCTCCTCAAGCAGCTTCGGATCATTCTTGAACCAATTACTTCTATTTCTTCCCGAGCCTTGTGAGAGAGAAAACACTATGGGTTTATGATCTGAAAATAAGAAGTCATCTCGGATAGAGAACTCCATGTCACACCACTTATCCCTCAAATCTGCTGAGAAGTAACCTCTATCCAACCTGGCCATCCGTAGAGACTCTCCACTTTGTTGGTTGCTTCATGTGAAGGCTCTCCTGCCATGCATATCAACGAGATTGAGGTCTTGCTTGAGTTTGGTCCATTCCTCTTTCTCTAGACCTCTGGGCTGCCATCACATGCCTCTGAATCTGTCCATGCTGTATTCCACCATGTTGAAGTCTCCCATCAAGAAAATATGCTTATTCAGCCTAGCAAGCTCTTTCCATAACTGGATCCTCTCCAAGGGCGTGTTCTTGGCATACATGAAGCATAGATTTGTCTCAGCTCCCTCTACCAGCATGGATATCATGATCCAGTCGTAATTGGGTCCTTTTTCTATGCCCATGATATTTCCACTCCACTTCTCATGGATGCTCAGTGCTATTCATCTGGAGCCTCTAAGGTGTGAGGTGCAGTGCACACATGAACCTTTTGCAAGTTCTTATGGAGATCTACCCCGTTTATCTTAACTTCCTGCAGACACATAATATCCGGCCTGATTTGATTGTTCCACAACCATTGGTTCCAAGCCTGACCCTTAACTTCCTCGGTAAGGCCTCTAGTATTTCCTGAGAGAACTAACATGAATTTCATTTTGTAAATCTAGTCGGGGACCCCCTCCCCCCCCCCTCTTTTCACCTTCCCTTTTTTCTTCGGCATAGACTGTGGAGAAGACGTTTCCTGGAGTCTCTTGTTTCTGGCTAGGGCATCTACCTCCATCACTGATGAGCCCCCTGTTGATGAAATTTCATCCAGATCATGTGCCTCTACTTCCTTCACGTCTTGTTTTCCTCTCGGTAGAATTTTTTCATTTGTGGCCTCTTCGTAGCAGGTCTGTTTTTTTGGATTTTCTCCCAAAGCTCCCAAACACCCATTGTACGGCCATATATCATTGGAAACCTCTTTCTGATGGCTAGACTGTAATGGAGTGTTGTACAACTATACGGCCTGTTCACTACCAGAAATAACAGTTCTTTTCAGGGGGGTCAAAATGGCCTGTTTTGGCCCTTTTCTTGCAATTTCTTCAGATTGGGGGGGTAAAGGCATGGACTGAGGCTGAGAATGCACCTGTGGGAGATCAAAAGGCTGCTCTTTTTTCTTATTAGCTTTTGTTCCCAAATCACTCAGTAAATCGAATGCATTTGAGGTCTCCAAATGGGGGGTTTCTAGCTCCAAAACCCTGATTTCAGCAGTTTTCTTATGTGGAGTCAGCATAGAAGTGGACCTTTTATGTTTCTTCAGATCCAAATGCCCAGGGAGTGTGTCCTTTTCCTCCGGTTGCTCAAGTTCAGTTCTTGCAGTCTTCTTTTTCCAATCATGCCGGCTAAAATCTCTTCCTTGAGTTGAGCTCCCTCCTCCTCTACTTAGCCCTCCTCTCAAGTTCCTTGTGGGCCTTCTTCCTCTGTAAATAGTGAATGGGTCTTCTTCATTGTCTTGGTCAGAGCCTCTTACCTTCCATGTTTCCCTATCTTCCTCTTCATGGGCTCTTCTTTGTCTGACCTCTGGTTTGGATGGGCAGTTCTTAACCATGTGCTCTCTCAACCTACAATAAAAACAAGCATCCGGTAGGTTTTTGTAGTTTACCTTCACCTGTATTTCATAAGATGGGCCCATTACCATGATCCTTGCTGGGAGATCCTTGCTTAGGTCCACTTCCACTAGCACTTCAGAGAACCACCTGGGGTTGTAGCCATCTTCTCGTTTTTGGGCCAGCATCTTCCCAATAGGAGCTACAATATACTTGAGATGATCTCTGAGATGATAGGGAGTATCAATAAGTTCCACCCACACTGGAACTTTTGTGGGCCTTTTCTTCTCAAGATTGAAAGCTGGGTCGTACTCAAACAAGAAAATGGGTGAGGCTCTATATTGCCAGGAGCCTTCTGCTAGTGCTCTCTTCACACTTTCCTCATCTGCAAATAGGAAATAGAAATAATTCTTGGGCATATATTGCAGTTTAGAAAGCATGATACCTCTGTGAGCCCATTGCGCTATAGTCCACCTCTTCAGCTCCTCCAAAGGGGGTCTAGGTCCGATACATATCCCAAGAAGGGCTTTACTCCTGTAGCCTTGGAGGGCCTCCCTTTCCACCTCAGTTGGTAGAACAACCCTGGGCTCTTCACTGTGGTTATCACCTTCTCCTTGAGGTGGAGTTTCCTATCTCTTTTCTTTCCCTCTTGCTGGTGTGAATCCTGGAGGAAAGCTTCCATCATTCAGGGGTTGTATTGTACTCTCTTGAGGTTTGGCTGGTGAGAGTGGCTGCTCTTCATCTTGTTCCATCTCCTCATCTCCCCATTGAGGCTTTTTTTGCTTGAACAACTCCTTCTCTTCTTCCAATTGCCTCTTTCCATCACTTTCCAGCAAAGCATGGTCTTTGCTAGGTGCGGATTGTTGCTCAACCTTCCCTCTAGTTTTCCCTTCCCTGTTGCTCTTCCATCTTTGCAACTCTTCAGCCATGATTCTACTCAACTTCTTCCTATATTCCAAGAATTGGACTGAATGGCTTGGAGTCTCTTTGATGGTGTCAATAGCATCTTCATTACTGACATCCTCTTCTTGAATCTGAGAGTTTTCTCTCTCTCTCTCTCTCTCTCTCTCTCTCTCTCTCTCTCTCTCTCTTGCAATCTGAAATTTGCTCTTTGTTGCCACAAGAGCACTCTTGAAGCTTTTCCTGTTGCCCAAAACCCTATCTTCTTGGGAACCAATCTGAACTTGGAGTCCATCACCTTCAAAAGCATCAATCCCATGCTTCCTGGGAGAGATTTCTTGGCTAAAAACTGGTTTCTGAATCATCCTAAGCTCTCATCACCTTGCTGAAATAGTGCTCCGTTTCTTAACCGAACATAGCCATTTTGCTTCTGGGGGTAGGGCAAGCTAGTTCCTGAGGTATTCGGCTGTCTCCTGGCACTTAAATCTGGTCCAACTCTCCTTTCTCCTCCATCTCCATTATCTTTCTCCTCCGTCTCCATCGTCTCCGTCTCCGTCTTTTGAATATCCTCAATGGAAGTTTTTAAGCTCGCTGCTCAGAAAGTTACAAAGAAAGCTGGACAGTCTCGCTGATCGCTGCTACCCTTTTTATCCTCCGTCTGTTTCAACTTAAACTTATCTTTTACTTGTTTTACAACCTTATAAGGTCCGCTATAACAAGGAGATGGCTTATGGCATTTTCTCATCCAAAGTACCTTTGAATCCTTAGGGATTTTAAGATACATCCAGACTCCGACCTCAATTTTTTGAGGTGAGCGACCGCGATTAGCATAAAACTGAGCTCTATTCTGAGCAATTTTTATGCTTTCCTTGGCCACTAGCTGTAGATAGATTCTATCTCTATCTACTAGGTTCTTCTTCCTTAGCATCTTTCAATAGGTTTTCTTTTCTTCATGTCTCTGGTTACAGATGTATTAATCTGTCTGTTACTAGGCTTGTTTGGGCATTTCTTGATGATTACCTTCTTGTTACATTGCCCATATCAGGAAGAAGGGACTGATATTTGTTGTAGACTGTCTTGCCTGTCAGAGGACATCTAGATGGGTCACTCTTGAACCGTATTCACACGCATTCAAAACCAAACATGCAAATCAATGCGTTCAACCAAGAAATCAACGTGCAGTTCAGTTGAACGTTCAGTTGAACAACAATCAAAGGCCTTGGAAATCTTCTCAGAATGTGGAAAGACATATAGATTTGAGATTGCAGAAAGGCAAAAAAAAGCTTCAATTCCTTGGGGATGTTGCTCTTGGTTGGAAATTGGAGCAGATGACGGAATATGTGTTTCCCTTTCTTCCTACAAGAACTCATTTTATAAATAGTGTCTATGTTCCATTATTGATCTGGTTAATCTCAGGGTAATGTAGAAGTTTTCAAGGAACTTCTCGATTGATCAACAGGTTGTGTGGTTTGTTGCTATGTGGCTTGTGTTGTGTTGTCATGAGAATCCTAATCGGATTCATAACGGACATGGGAGGCAGGTAGGATCTTATTGGGTTGTTTCATACCGTCTTTGAGACTGTGTTTTCTAACACAGTTGGGGCATTTGGCATGGTACTTTGTTTTGACCGTAAAATCAACCATAAAGTGGCCTACTTCACTGCAAATGAAGCATCGATTAGCATGCAGGGACTCAAACGAGATACGTGCATGAGGGCTCGGTCGAAATTAGGGTGTAGGGACTCAAGCGAGATTAGAAGTGATGGAGGGCTTGGGCGAGATTAGCGTGCATGGACTCGATCGAAATGCGTGCACAAGGGCTCGATCGAAATTAGCATGTAGGGACTCGGGTGAGATTAGTGTGCAGGGACTCGAGTGAGATTAGAAGTGAGGCTCATACGAGATTAGTGTGCAGGAACTCGGTCGAGATTAGAAGTCATGGAGGGCTTGGGCAAAATGGGTGTGTAGGGGCTTGGTCGAGATTGTGCTGAGAAGTGACTTGGTTGAGAATGTGTTAAGGAGTTCTCGGCTCGGGCGAGATGGAAAAGGGAGACTCATTCAGGAGAAGAAAGAAGGGACTCGGTCGAAGTAGGAGGGCTTGGTGTTGCAAGAGCGTGAGGGCTCGTTTGCAGGTGTTCGTTGCAGGTCTTGTTTGTAGGTCTTGTAGGTTGAGTGGAGGTTGTGGAGATGTGTGCAAGTTGCGTAGAGGTTTTGGAGCTGTGTGCAAGTTGCGTGGAGGTTTTGGAGGTGTGTGCAGGTTGCGTGGATGTTGTTTGCAGGTGGTGAATGTCGTTTGCAGGTGTTGTGGTGGTTGTTTGCAAATCGAATTTAGATGTAGAGCATTTGTGTGTAGGTCCGAATGATGTAAATGCACTTGTTAGGAGATGGAGTGTAAGTATAGAGTGTTTGTTTGCAGGTCTGAGTGATGTAAATGCGCTTGTTAGCAGATGGAGTAAAGGTGTAGAGTGTTTGTTTGCAGGTCGAGTTTGCAAATTGTGGTGAGAGTTGTGGAGGAGCTTAGAGTGTCAAACAGGTGTGTGGAATGTAGAATGTGTGCACGAATCCGAGCTAAAAAACTGGTGCAAAACAGACAATGATGACGTTGTGAATGTGAGAGTGATGATTTCTAGTGGCAACGGGCCAAAATGTAGACAGATTCTGTCTCTGTCTACTAGTTCTTCTTCCTTACAATCTGTCAACAGGCTTTTTGTTCTTTACGTCTTTGGTTACAGATGTATTCTGCTTGTTTCCAGGCTTGTTTGGGCATTTCTTGATGATTAACTTCTTGTTACATTGCCCATATCATGCAGAAGGGACTGATATTCGTTGTTGTCTTGCCTGTCAAAGGACATTCGGATGGATCAGTCTTGAACCATATTCACATGCATTCAAAACCAAGCATGCAAATCAATGCGTTCAACCAAAAAATCACCGTGCAGTTCAGTTGAACAACAATGAAATCCTACTCTAATGCTGCAAAATCAAACGAGCAGATCCTTACACACTAAAAACTAAGCTATTATACATCCCACAAAAAGCAAGAAACAAGAAATAAGAAAACACAACATTTTGAAAGTCCAAGAATCAAGAAACACACATTTCTTGATTCTTGGACATCCCAAGAACATCAAGAACTAGAATGTCAAAAATATGCAAGATCTAAACCACATTTCTAGCCTATATAGTTTACTTGAATGCTGAATCCTACTTTAATTCACAAAAGCAAGAAATCTAATCCACTCTACTCTATTCCACAACTAATCCACAACTAGATTAAATCCACAATCACACACAAGGAATGGAAGGGCATGATAAAAAATGCATCACTCAAAATAACAAAAATGATCAAGGAGCTTAGTGTTGTATCAAAACTCGTGGAGGCTCTTCTCATTTGGACATCGAGTAGATACAATGCAAAAACCTCTCTTCTACAAAGGAGAAGCCTCTGAAAAAAGCAAGAGAGCTCCTTAGGTGGCATCCTAGTGCCAATTCCAAAATACACAAATTACAAGTGGAATTATCCTCTCCACTAGAGGTCACCATCAAAAGACGGCTCACTTTACTTTTCTAATAGGGATCTACTTGTATTTTTTACAAATGCCTAGATATACTAGTTCCTACATGGTCATTTTATCTTTCGAGATTCACCATGAGGCTCACACAGTTTCTTTATGTAGCAGAAGGGTTGTCATGACACAAACCTTTCTCATCAGGAAAAGCAGGCCATTCTTATGGAATATTCTTTAAGTATCTTTTCATTTTGGGATTGCTTGGGATCTTGCATTTCAAGGTCACCACTAGATCCATAATTTCCTGTCAGGACATCTAGCCAGATGCGACTGAAAAACCTATTGGTTTGACAAAGATCCCGAAGTGAAACCACAAAGGGTCGGTTAGGATCGACAATGTGTAGAATTGGAGCCGTAGAAACACAGTGCTTGAGAGTCTCAAAACTCTCATTCATTTGATCAGTCCATGTTATCAACGTACTTTTTTTGCGGCTACATTTTTCTTCACCTCTTGAGAATGTTCGTCAAGGGCAATGCTATTAAGACATAGTCCAAAATGAACCTATGAAAAAAAAACTGTGAAGCCCTTGTTTGAGGTCGCAGCCATTCTCGTACCTTACGAACTTTGTCACAATCAATTTCAAGACCTTTATTAAATATGACATGGCCCAGGTATTTGAGTTTAGTTTGGAAGAATCTCCTTAGCATAGAGCTTTTCTTGTCTTAGAAGATCCAAGACAATACGAAGATGCTCTTCATGCTTCTCAAGGGTGCAACTATAAATTAATATGTCGTCCAAATACACCACCACAAACTTTTCCAGATATGTGTGATGAAGAAAATCGTTCATCATCTGCTGGAAAGTGGCAGGCACATTTGTGAGTCCAAAATGTGACACTAAAAACTCATAATGGCCATACCTGGATCAAAATCCAGTCTTAGGAAAGTCTTCATTCTTAATTCTTATTTGATGGTATCCTGATCTAAGATCAATCTTGGAGAAATATTTAGTTCCATTCAGACGATCCATAAGATCATCCATCCTAGGCAAGGGATACATGTTCTTGATGCTTGAATCATTTAACTTTTTAAAGTCATCACACAAATGTGTGTCGCCATTTTTTTTATTAACCAAAAGGATTGGTGCCCTCCAAGGGAACTTACTAGGCCGAATATGGCCCATCTTAGGGAGTTCTTGTAACTGCCTAGAAATTTCACCCTCTTCCTTGATGCTAACCATGTATAGAAAAAGTAATATAGGTTGGCTTCCAGGAAACAACCCAATTTAATGGTCAACGCTCCTTTGGGGAAGTAGGCCATCAAAGAGTTTTTTTAGGAAAGACATCGATATGCTCTTCTTTAAGTTTAATAAATATTCTTCTTTCAAGTGAATTAACACTTAAAGGATTATTAGAAGGCACATTAACTGGAAAATGCGATAAATCAATATTTAGACTCTAGACTGCATAGTCATCCACATAAATTTCATCTTTCGAAAAACAAAGGTTAACTTTATTACCAAAATCTTTCAAATATTTAACAACTTCTAAAGCAGAAACCATAGGATCAAAAGGCCTATTTACATCGCCTTTTAGCTCAACCAACGAGCCTTTATGCAAAAAGGTAATACTATGTGAAACATAATCCTTTCTTAAAGACTTATTTTTAGAGTAAAACCATTCTTTTCCTAAGATTATGTCTTCACTATCCAAATTCATTCTATGAAAATTTAGCGGTTCAACATAATATTGATCTTAAGCGGCAACTAAGGAACAAACTGGTCCCAAGCTTGTCGATCTTCTCCTGACACCATTTTCACCACATACAAGTGATTACTTGGTGTGGTAGCCGCCTTGAGCTTCTGCACAAGTTTAGCATTTATAAAGTTATGTGTGGAACCATCATAAAAAAGAACAGTCATAGCTTGGCGTCCTACAATTCCATCATACGAATGAGATTGTAGGATCCAAAAACAACTGTAGTAAAGCATCAATTTTCACAACTAGTATCATCCTTAAAGGATAAATCAACAAAAGAATACTAGAATTACTTGGCGCTTTAAATGATTTGGGTTGTTCGCTAGATTTCTTTTGCTTTTTCTTCGGGCAATCTTTTGAAATATGCTCCTTCTCCATGCAGGAGGAGAAGCACAAGCCACCAGTTCTCGCCTTGTCATAATCTGCGCGATCCAACTTGACGCATTTTTTTTCGCCCTAGGAACCAGTTTCCGTCTTGTCTTTGCCCCACTTCCTGAAAATTTTCTTTTTTTTTTTATCAACCTTGGCAAACTTTGCTCCTTACAAGAGGCAAAATGGGAGTCATCAAAGATTTTCGCAAAGCGAACAACATCTTTGATAGCCCGCGATTGGTTACGCCACTTTTAGCTGAAATTCTTTCAAAAGTCCTGAAATGAAATGTAAGTTTAACTAGATAGGATCGATTCATGAAGCGAATCACGGCAAGATATCTTAATGATCAGTCCAAAATGTAGATCTAACACCTATTTTGCTTGTGTGTTGATATAGGCATCTAACGGCCTAGTACCCATCTGTACGGTGGCGAAACGTTGCCAATGCTCAGTGTCATCCAATATCGGAAAAAAAAGCCATTTTAAAAGCTTCTCGAAAGCCATACCAAGTGAAAGGGGCACAAGCTCGTTCCTTCAGATCCCGCCACCATGTGAACGTCTTACCAAGTAAAAATATGAGGGCAGAGGCAATCTTTGTACTATCAGGCAAGTTGTGAATGAAAAAGTGACTATTCCATCAATCAAGCCATGACAGAACATGTTGGAGGGTTTGCGGATCCCAAGGCAACCCTAACCCTAGTTAATAAGTGAGAGGGATTTGGCACCCTGCATGTGTAAGTCCAACCCGATGATCACATAGAAATTTGATTAGTTGAAAGTCCATAAAAGGACTTTAGGGATTTTTGTGGGACTTTTAATGTCGCAGGGCCTAAATGTCAAGTTAGTGAATAAAGTTGGGTTTCCCTCCAATTTGGATGGTTCCCAATCTTTTTTAAATTTGAATAATTAGGGAGGCAAAAATGGACCAATAGGATTCAGAGGCTAGGGTCCTCCTCTCTACTATAAAAAAGGACCAACTCGAGCTCCTACACATGTTCATTTCCTTATTTCAATAAAGCAGATTGGTTCTCTTCTGAAATGGATTGATGAATGTCCTTGCTCTCCATCACTTTTCCTCCATATCTCATGCTTTATTTGGATTTTGCTATGTTGGATCTGATTGTTATTGGGATTACATGTTATTATACTTTTTATGAGAGAGAAAGGGAGAGAGAGAAAGAGTAAGCTATCTTGTTGTGGATCATAGTGTTAGTGGATGTAGTGTTAATGGATTTTAGGGTTAATGGATGTTAGAGTTAGATGTGAATCTTCCATTCAAGCTGAAATCTGAACTATACTATCGCTCTCATGGGAACGAATCTATGCGTGACAACTAACTGCGTCTCTTTGATGCTAGAATGATTAGATCTTGGATTCAGGTTAGACAAGGAAAAAAACCCACTACAATTTTGGTGCCGTTGCCGGGGAGCTACACCAATTTTTCAGTTTGCAGCATGTCTCTTGGATGGTTAGCTTGCATTAGGCATCTTGTCGTGGCATGAATAGTGTTAGATCTGCATTTAAGGTTAGTTTGAGAGTGATTTTGCTTGATTTGAGTGGATTTGCTTGTTTGAAATCTAATCTGATTGTAGAACATGGAAAGCTATTCAGATTACCAATCTTAAGATTCATGTGAATCTGAGATATAAAAAAAAAACAACAAAAATATGTCAAATCTGCCAGATTTTGGTCAGAAGGAGGCAAAAATTGTCATCAGAGCTGATACTTTTTGCCCTCTCTCAGGAAACCTTTGCCAAGTTGCAAACACCTTCGGTTTTGATCACAAAACCTTCAGTTTGAAGGGCGAACAATCCTTTCCAGCAGATTTTTGGAAACATCAGAAAAATCGTCAAAAAGCACCAAAAAATCAACAAAACCCTAAAAATACAGAAAAAGCACTCTGCGCAGGTGTGATTCAGATCTATCTACTACCAGGTCGACGAAGATTAATACCAAAAATAGAAGAGTTTTTTTTTTCAGGAGATCAGTTGTCATATTGTCATATTTTTGTCAAAAAAGTCACTATGGGTTAACAGATCCAGATAGATTTCTTTAGATCTATGCTGAATCCTGTGAAGTCTATGGCAAATTTTTTCTCCAAGATAAACTTAAACTTTTTCCTATGGCCTTAACAGACGCAGCACAAAATTGGTATTATAATCAAGATGAAACTGAGTGTACAAATTGGGAGGTTGTTAAAAGAGCCCTTATCACATGGTTCAAACCTCAAAAGTTCATGAAAGACCCATTCCTACTTTTAAGTAGAACTAAAATGGGAAAGCGGAAAATGGTTCGAGATTACATTGAACGGGTGAAATGCCTCAGATCTGAGTGCGAACCCGAGCTAATTAACGAAAATGTCATGATTATGTGATTTTTGTCAGGTTTACCTAAAAGGATCAGACGTCAGCTGAAACACCATAATGAGTATGCGCTCTTGCAAAAATGCTATGGATGATGCAATTCGGGAGGAGGATAAAGATTCAGATGATGAGCCGAATATCAATATGTTGCCTTATACATCAGGGCAGGCCACTACGACATCCACCACTATTGCATCAACAAATGCCAACGCCACTGCAGAAATGATGCTCAATGAGTTCGAGAAACTCGGGAAGAACTAGCAGAAACAGATGGAAAAATTGTAGTCGCAATTTGATGAGAAGATCAAAGGATTGGAAGATTTCCACGGACAAGCGAACAAGGAACCTAAGAAGTTTGCGAAGACTTTTTCTACCAGAAAAAATGTCTAGTGTTCTATTTGTACAGGAAGTCACACAATGAACGAGTGTCCTCAATTGAAAAAACGAATGAAAACCAGTGTTTGCCATTTTTTCGTCTGATCATGAGACTACCTTTTGCAACTTCAATTTGCGGATAATTCAGCAACGGTATGCCCAAATGGGATATCGAGAACTGCAATATGGAGGAAATCCAGCAGCTAGACCTCGACAATTTGCTCTTGGATACCCGGAACGTTTAGCCTTACCTGCCCCGCCAAAGCACTCTGCTCCTCCTGCCAATTTGATGGAACCAAAATCGTACATAAGTGTCGAGCAATGGAACTATGGTAATCATCAAGAAGGTGGATCTTCAGAACAGTATGCTATTTATGTTGCCGCGCAACAACAAGCATCTAGAAAGTGGACCAGAGCACCACTTGGATGCTTTGCATGTGGAGAAAATCTTCTTTGCGGATTTAGCACGGCCTATATACAAACTGACTATTGTTCCTATTTAGACAATAGAGGCGTTAGAAACCTTTGAAAAATTAAAAAAAGCATTAACTTCAGCACTGATACTACATTCTTCAGATTGGACGATTGAATTTCATGCTCACACGGATGCCTCAAAATATGCCATTGGATCAGTTTTGATGCAACCAGGTGATTATAAGAAGGACTATCCTATACGATTTGCAAGAAGACAGCTTACAAATCCGGAGAAGAGTTATTCAACAACAGAACATGAAGCGTAAGCCATGATTTTTTATGTTCGGAAATTTCGTCACTACCTCATGGAAACGCACTTCGCATTTTAAACAAATCATCAGTCGTTACTTTACTTGGTAAACAAGACATGCAATACTGGACGTATTGCAAGATGGTTATTGTTATTGACTGAATTTGACTTTCGAATTGTGGTTCAAAAGGGGAAGATTAAATCATGTTCTCACATGATGGCATGGGCGAAGGACACTTCTCTATAGATATTAGTGTTTGCAAACTTTTGCAATCAGTTTTTTGGTGGCCTACGCTTCATAAGGACATAGAAAATTATATTCAGACATATGATGTTTGCCAGCGAGCACGATGGCTTACTAGACATAACTATGAATCCTTGCATCCGGTTTTATCGCAAGCACCGTTTGAAAAATGGGGACTTAATTTTTGTTGGTCCTATTTATCCTGCCGCGCAAGGATCTCGGCCCGATACATTATTGTAGCAACTGATTATATGACCAAGTGGGTTGAAGCCAAAGCTGTCAAAGTTGCTGATGCAAAAACTACGGCCAAGTTTCTCTATGAAAATATTATAATCAGATTTGGATGTCCGATCGAGATTGTCAATGACTGGGGTACGCACTTCGTTAATAAAAAAATAAAGTGTTTACTGGAAGATTTTTTTGTTATACATAGATTTAGAACTCCTCCGTACTATTCCAGAGGGAATGGCCAAGCTGAATCTTCCAATACTGCACCTTCTCCATAAAGTCGAGTCGGGCAGTATTAAAATCCAAGTTATGTGGCAAAAAGCAACGATGGGCTCCTGCAATCCACTTTGAGGTCGTCCAAGACGTGAAGCGAGATTCTTATGAGTCTCCCATCATGCTACACGAAAATATAAATGAGCAACCGCCAACTGATCTTGGATATTCTCTGAGGCCATTGGCTTATTTGGATCGAATGCTAGAGGAGGAAGGCAATCATCCCATCTGGTTGCCACTAATGCCAACAGAGTTAAATGTTTTACAAACATTGTCGATTGTCGCACTGTCAAATCGGGAGCGTGGATATACTCCCGCTGGTATGCTTGTAAGGCTCGGTGGAAATTCATTGATATCGTCCACTGTTATGGCTGATGGATGATTGGCCAATTGGCCATATGGATCGTGATTTTGTCCATAGCCAATCCCAAATCCTTTCATTTATTCCTTCTCGGCATTGGCACATAATAGGGATCTACCCGCAATTGGCGAGGGCTGGTCACATAACTCCTGATTAATTTCGGAGTTTTCTCAAAAACGGTAACTCTCTATGCCGGCTGCTCTCCCAATGCAGGTATTTTGTCCAATTCTTTGTCGGCCTCTATTTCTGAGGTCTTGAACTTAAGGACCCATCCACCACGCGAGGACTCATGTGGATGTTGTGATAAGAAACTCTGGATCAGGCCCTCGACGCTGATGGGCCTTCTGAATAACGGTGTGGTCCTTGATGAGGATGGACCCATTGGCACTACCTCTACAATTGGTGATTGTTCTTATAATTCTGGAGCTCCTCCCTGGTCCATGCCCAAATCCAGCCCTGTATCCATTGGTATTGCAGTTTGGTGAGAAGGGGAGCATTGCAACATGACCGGTATTGGGATTTGTGGTCTGGCTTCCAACACCTGAGCGGCTGCTTTTTCCATAGACGCTGATGGTTTCTTTAGCCTTTGCCAACTCAGTTGAAGCTGCTCCTTTGAACTTGTCAAAGCAGCCTTGGGATCCCTGAAGGGCCACTTTGTAAGTTCCCACTTTATTGAACAAATACGCAATCTCCGTCGGAGTTACCGGATGATCTGGTATTTGCATCTGAAGATACGCATCATGCTCAAGAGTGGTCGCATCCAATTCACCTTGGAGACGTGTGTGATCCTGCTCCGCCATTTGCAGTTGACCTTGTAGCAGTTGCACCTGTTGCTTTGCATCCTGCATGGCCTTGTCCACCTGATCTTGTGCGGTTGTCAGGGCATTTTGCAAGGAGCTAACATATCCTTCGAGGTGATCAACATGTTGCTGTGCCATCTTCTTTTCAGTTTCAAGCTTTTCTTTGTGCTGCTTGGCAATCTTCAGTTCTATGTCCAACTGAACAATCTTCTGGTGGATGAGAGTGTTTTCAGACCTCATGTCTGAAATTCTCTATTCCATTTTTTTTTCTTGTCCAGCATAGACTGGATCACTTGCGCAAGGCTTGACACTCTCTTTCTATGATAGTTCAAAGAAGTTCATTCACATTGCTAATGATCATGAATGTAACACCCAAATCTATTGTCGTGGAGGCGGCAGTAGTAGCAGGACCTGATCGTACTATCCTTGGTTGGCGTGAAATAGGTGCCGGTACTTCTTTTTCTTCAAAAACATCTTCCTCTTCAAAGCCCTCCGACACTGTGGTGTCGAACTGCTTCGATGATTTCACAGCTTGGTCGACCCGAAGTGTGGCTGGGGCATCTTCAGCTTGAAGTGGCTGGCATGAATCTTCAACACCAACAGTAGTATCATGGATTTGTTCGAATCCTCTTCCAGGGGATTGGAGTTCAAAGGGCGCAGGGCTCTGGGGCATTTCAAAAACTTCAAAGGCCCCAAGGGGGTCGAAATCATTGAACATATCTATAAAGTATTGTGTGTTTGGTGAAATAGCTTCCAGGAGGCTCCTTCACCCAAGTACTGTCATAAATGCATTTTTGCAAGATCTGAGGCTATGCACGACCTAATTTTGACATTTTAAGACCATCTAGTAAATCAACGAAGGTTCCTAATGAGGGTAAGATGCTCGGTGAAGGTTCCCAAAATGGCATATTGCTGATCATTCCCCTGACTCAAAAAATGGATTTTTTTTGGCCAAGAACCTTCACCCACTTCAATATAGACATATCTGAAGTGGATGTACAATCTAGAGACTCAGCAAAGATTTCTGATACTGTATAGGCAATATCTGACTGAAACAATGTTTTTATAAGTCATTTTCCATAAAAAATATTGTCCTTCCTTTTTTCCATGCTGATGACTTTTATGACTTTTGCTCAACAATCTTCTCTCATTTTTTTTTTTACTGTCTTTTTCCAAACAAAATTTAACAATTAAAGTAGTGAAAACAAAAAATTGAAAAAAAAATAAAAATGAAAAATCAAGTAGATCATGCTTGCTGATGTGACGGAGCAGGCTGCCAAAAGTTGCGTAATCGGCTACCATTCACCGGAGTATCAAATCGTTTTCCATCCAAGTGCTCAAGAATTACTGCGCCATAGTTCAAAATTTCCTTCACTTTATACGGGCCTTCACCGGTAAACTTCAATTTTTCTTTGATGAGATTAGTTTTGTACATCAGTGCAAGATCTCTTGCTTTTAGATCTTTTTTGTGCAATCGACGATCGTGCCATGCCTTTCAGCGGTCTTCCTCTGTTGCTAACGCGTGAACTGCCATCAATCGGGTTTCACATAATTTGTGCAACGCTTCATGACGTAGTTGTAAAGACTTATCATCATTTAACCGTTCTGTTGTCGCTATGCATAAAGATGGGATTAAAAATTCAATCGGCATGACAACATCTTGACCATAAACCAGTTGAAAGGGTGTTTGATTTGTACTAATTTTTAAGTGGTTTTGAATGCCCATAACGCTGCATATAGTTTATGTTCTCAATCAGACTAACTCGCTTCAACTGTCTTTGTCATAATAGTGCAAAGAATTTTATTGTTAATAAAGATTCATCGCGAAGCTAATAAAAGTCTCCAATAACTGCATCTTGCAGGTGTCGTGGGACTGCCACCAGTTTTGGTGGGGGATACTGTTGGAGGGTTTGCAGATCCCAAGGCAACCCTAACCCTAGTTAATAAGTGAGAGGGATTTGGCACCCTGCGTGTGTAAGTCCAACCCGATGATCACATAGAAATTTGGTTAGTTGAAAGCCAATAAAAGGAGTTTAGGCCTTTTTGCGGGACTTTTAATGTCGTAGGGCCTAAATGTCAAGTTAGTGAATAAAGTTGGGTTTCCCTCCAATTTGGATGGTTCCCACTCTTTTTTAAATTTGAATAGTTAGGGAGACAGAAATGGACCAATAGGATTCAGAGGCCAAGGTCCTCCTCTCTACTATAAAAAGGGACCAACTCGAGCTCCTAAACATGTTCATTTCCTCATTTCAATAAAGCAGATTGGTTCTCTTCTGAAATGGATTGATGAATGTCCTTGCTCTCTATCACTTTTCCACCATCTCTCATGTTTTATTTGGATTTTGCTAATTGTTGGATTTGATTGTTATTGGGATTGCATGTTATTATACTTTTTATGAGAGAGAAAGGGAGAGAGAAAAAGAGTAAGCTATCTTGTTGTAGATCATAGTGTTAGTGGATGTAGTGTTAATGGACTGTAGGGTTAATGGATGTTAGAGTTAGATGTGAATCTTCCATTCAAGCTGAAATCTAAAATATACTATCACTCTCATGAGAACAAATCTATGCATGACAACTAAATTCGTCTCTTTGATGCTAGATTGATTAGATCTTGGATTCATGTTAGGCAAGGAAAGAAACCCACTACATAACAATATCTGGATGGCGGCCCTTCTTTTCACGAGAAAAGAAATCCGGATTAAACATAGGATAAAGGAGAGCTGACTGCGAGTGCGTTGAAAAATGTCACTCTTGCTCGGCCACTGCATGCTTGGCTTGCATATCCAAAATTTGGTTTTGAAGAAAGTTTAAAGCTTGTACAAGTTGATTGGTATAAACATCAGGAGGAATAGGTGGTGAAGAAGGTCCTTCGCCCGAGGGCACAACAGGGTCCATGGCACACTAAGGAAAAAGACTGGAAAAATGACAAGGGCTTCACAACAAAGTGGCTTAGGAAGCTTGAGACAACTACTCAAGGAGACCAGGCCACAATAAGCTCTTCAATAATAAAGATGGAGCCTTTACCTCCCATCCCATACCTTTTCCTTCCTAAATGGCCTTGCTGGGTGGTGGGCCTCATGGACGCCACCTAGCAAGCACATGGGCCCCAAAAACAAGTGGCATCCCCTTATGGGGTCCATCTACCCTCATAACACATGGCCACCACCTTCCCTATGCCACTTCACCCAAGGGTCACTTGGGTCACGTCTCACTCACCTTTTGGGTCACCACCTTAACCTCTTGGCCTTATGGCCCAAAAAAGCACCTAGGACTTCTTTAAGGCTTGTCCTTATACTTAGAAGGAGGTGCAAGTACAATTGTATGTTCAAGAAGAGGAGGTGGAAGAAAAAATTTCACTTTTCCTCCCAAAAGGTGAAGAGGATGGTAAAATTGCAAAAAAATTTGTGTATGCAAGTGGAACTTTACAAGTTGAAAGTTTAAGGCCAAAAAAGAGACAAGAGAAGAAAAGCACACAAGCCTATACTTGCAACAAGTATAACCTGCAAATACAGATTGTGTACTTTTATTCACAACACTAAAAGTCCCTAGAAGGGACAACCAAAACCCACCCCTGATGGCTGCCCCTAAATATGTGTCCATAAATTAGGGGCAGGTAAAAACCCGTTCCTCCTTGTCAAAGAGGGACAAACTTTTACCCGCCCCTTCTCCTCAAAGAGGGATGGGAAGAACCCCGCCCCTCCTTATCAAAGAGGGATAGATTTTCACCCGCCCCTCCTACTCAAAGAGGTGCGAGAAAAAACCTCTTTGTCAAATAAAAACAGGTTTTTCCTCGCCCCTCCTCAAATAGGGGTGGGTGTTTACCCGCTCCTCCTTTTCAAATAGGGACATGTTTTTACCTGCCCCTCCTCAAAAAGAGACGAATAAAATCTGCCCCTCCATTTGTCTATGAGAGACGAGTAAAAATCCGCCTCTCTTATATATGATGTTTTGGATATTGTTGTAGGTTTTGAGGAGAGACCAACAACATAACAAGATCAAATGAGGTATGATAAGAGGTCCAAAAGGACTCTAAACATGATCAAGATGAATGTCACCAATGAGCTTCTCAAGGAGGTTGGTAAGAGTACTTCATCTAAGGATGCTTGGGATTCATTGAAGAAGCTTTATGGATCCAAGTCTACTTCTAGACTGTTGAATCTAAAAAGGCAAATCTTTCCTTGTTTGCAAAAGAATGAAGAAAGTCCAAGTACTTTTATTTTGAGGATGAAAGCACTGAATGATGAGTTGGCTTGCATTGATGAGAGCGTTTAGGAAGGAGAGCTTGTTCAAGTTATTTTTAATGGATTGTTGGATGCTCATGCTAACACTGTTCAAAGTATTGCTATTCAATAGACTTTTCCAAGTTTGATAGATCTTGATCAATGAAGAATATAGGCTTCAATCAAGAAGTGGATCTACATCAACACTTCAAGAGGAGGCTATGTTCACAAAGTGCAAATTCAAGGGCAAAAGCAAAAGTAAGTGGTATAAAGGGCACAATCAAGTGGATGCTTCTTCAAATGGCAAAAGGAAGGATAGATCGAATCTCAAGTGCTTCTATTGTGGCATCAAAGGACACTTTGCAAGTGAGTGCTACAAGAAGAAGAGAGATCAAGGAGACAAGCAAGGTAATCTTACTCTTGATGAGGATGGTTTGGATGTTCAAGATGCAAATGATGATGCTTTTGTGATGTCTTCATGTATGCTCGCTAATGACAGAGATCTAGATCCATGGTGAATTGATAGTGGAGCAAGTTCACACATGACTTTTCACAAAGAGTACTTCACTTCTTTGTTGGCATATGGAGATGACAAGAGGGTGATCTACACGGCCAATGATGGTGAGTGTGCAGTCAAAGGGATTGGCACAAGTCCTATTTCTCTCTCTACAAATAGGAATATTTTTTTGGAGGATGTCTTGTTTATTCCATCTATTACCAAGAATTTGCTTAGTGTGAGTCAATTGCTATGTAAAGGCCTCAAGGTTTAGTTTGATGGAGATGCTTGTATGATCAAAAGGAAGGATGTCTTGATTGGAAAAGGTAAAAGGCAAGGGAAGTTGTTCAAACTAGATGCTTGTGTTATTGCTAACCAAGTAAAATGTGTTTCAAGAGAGAAAATACCTATTCAAGAGATTTGGCATAAAAGGATGAGACACCTCAGCTTCAAGTCATTGGAGGTAATGGCTAGAAAGAAGGTTGTGATAGGTCTTCCAGCTTCCTTAAGTGACATCGATCATGTTTGTGAGTCTTGTGCTTTGTCTAAGTCACATAGACTACCTTATACTAGGTCTACATCTAGATCTACAAATCCTTTTCAACTTGTACATTCGGATATTCATGGACTTACTACAATTAGCAATAGTGGAGCTAAGATGTATGTAACTTTCATTGATGATTGTAGTAGATTTTGCTGGATCTATCTACTAAAGAGCAAAGATGAAGTGTATGATGTCTTTGTTAAGTTCAAGAATGCAAGGGAGAACCAATTTTTCACAAGGATAAAGTGCTTAAGGAGTGACAATGGTGGTGAGTACATATCTACCAAGTTCAAGGCCTTTTGTGATGAGCATGGGATCAAGAGAGAGTATACAATATCAAGGACCCCACAACAAAATGGAGTGGTTGAAAGGAAGAATAGGACTTTATGTGAAAGTGCTAAAGCCATGAGGTTAAGTGCTAGTTTGATAAACCATTTTGGGATCATTGTGTGCCAACATGACTTTGACTCGAAGCACGAACGAGAACAATTCGTGATAGTCAACGTGTCTTTGACTCGAAGCATGAACGATTCGCGAATCAAACCGCAAAGCCAAAAAAGAGATGCGAAACGAAAACTACGAAAATAATGAAGGCAAACGGGAGATTACGAAACAGACAAAGGAAAATCTTTCGCGCTGCCAGCTGGCAGCTCAACGGGCTTCACGCCCAGCTGAAACGAGTAACAATGACACAGACTAACTAATGAGTTGATTAGCGTTAATAATGATGTGATTCTATGTTTACCTATCTTGTAAATTCCACATAGTGGAGGTATAAACGATCCTCTCTGGATCATAAAGTAAGTAGAAAGAGAAAAAATACAAGTAGTGAATATAGAGATCTGTAAGAGACATAGAGAGACATAGCGAATAGAGTAAGAAAGAAAAGACACCATAGTTGTGCATGAAAGTCTGCCAACGAGCATAATACAATGAAAGAGTAGAATGTCATTCCGCCAACGAGCGAGACACTGACGAATTCACTCTAAACTAAAATGATAATCCAGTCACTCTATTTTCGTGCATCTCGTCTTGTGCTGTGGATCATGATTTCTAGAATAGAATGTGTTCTGTGATGCGTAGTCGAGTGTCTGGGTTCCTATAAGGGCTTCCGTACAAAAGAAGATCAAAAGACAGAAAATTGTTCGCGAAGGACGAACACGAATCAGTCTCACGCACACGCTCCTGCGACATGGTATCAGAGCCACCAGGTTGTCACTACTGATATCCCAGCAGTGATTCTTCCAAACAACATAATATGGCTACGACAATCCAGACCAGAGTAGCAATCAGTCTTGATGGCGCAAATTACAGAATCTGGAATTCAAAATCAAAACACTCCTGAAGGGCGAAGGCATCTGGTCGGTGACCAAGCTCTCAGAGGTGCAGCCTCCAGAGGGAGACCCGAGGAGAGCTGAATGGATCAGAAAGGATAAGTGCGCAATGGCGATCATCATTTCGTCCATAAATGAAGATCTACTCATGCATATTGAAGACTTCTAAAGCAGCCATGCAACATGGGAAAGATTAAAGCAAAAGTATGAAGTGAGGACTGCAGCTTTAGTCACCTTCACAATCAGCTGCAATCAATACGGTGGGATGGCAACCAGTTGGATTAGCATGCTGAGAAGATCAAAACGATCTTCGCTCAACTCGTTGCATCAGGACAGGAGCACTAGGTCCCAGCACCACAGTAGCTGATGTACTTCATGAAATCTCTACCGACGTCCTATCAGCCGCTGAGAATGCTCATACCGAGTCTACCAGATATGACATTCGACAAAGCAGTCAGTCTTGTCGCTGATGAGAGACTGATGAGAGACGAAGGAGAGGGAAGCAGTGATCAAGGAAAGGCTCTCTTCACGAAAGGCAAGAAGAAGAACAAAAGCAAGCCAAGATTCGAGAAGACAAAGTCCTTGAGTCAACAATCTTCTTTCTGCGATCATTGCCACAAACCAGGCCATACAGCCAACAAATGCTGGTTCAATCCAGCAATACCTTGCATGCACTACAAGAAGAAAGGGCATTCTGCATATGATTGCAGATTCAATTCAAAAAGAAAAAACAAAGTTGAAAAGACAAACGTTGCAGAATCATCTAAAGATGCAGAAAGAGGTGACGAAGCTTTCACGATACTCAACGAAGCTTCGACAAGCTACTTCAAACATGACTACAATGTGGTCATCGATTCAAGAGAAACATCTCACATAACTGCAACAAGAAGATATTGATCCACTTTCGCGAACTCGAAAATGATAGAGCGGTGATTCTAGGCGATGGAAGTAGACACAATGTCAAAGGCATCGGCTCTCTACAACTACGAACACTATCAGGACAAGCAGAGCTGCCAGGAGCACTCTACGTGCCCTCACTCAGAAAAGATCTGCTATCTGTCTCCAAGATGGCAGATCTAGGCATTCGAGTTTTGTTCGACGGCAACACTTGTCGTATGATCGAGAAGACGACAAACAAGTTGTTGACGGTCGGATGCAGAGAAGGAAACCTCTACCAGGCCAAAATAATCAGCAACTCTGATAGCATATTAAATGCTTCAGAAAATGAAGATCAGCTCTGGCATAGGAGATTGTATCATCTAAACATGCGGAGCCTGTACGACATGAGCACAAAGGACATTGTCACAGGTCTCAAAATATCAAAGCCCGAGGTTGAGTTCTGCGAAGCTTGTCAGAAAGGCAAGCAACATTGGAGTCCATTTACACACGAAGGAAGAAAAGCCAAGGAAGTTCTTGAGCTTATCCACTTTGATGTGTGTGGACTGATGAAAATAGATTCTCTCTCAGGTTCGAAATATTTTCTAACGTTCATAGATGATTACAGTCGAATGACCACGATCTACTACTTGAAGAAGAAATTCAAAGTATTTGATTCTTTCAAGAAGTTCATGGCATTCGCAGAGCAACACACCTCGAAGAAGATATAGATCCTTAGATCTGACAATGGAGGTGAATACAAAAACATGGAATTCTCAAGATTCTGCGAAGAATGGGGGATTGAACACCAGTTCACTCCTGCATACACACCAGAATAGAACGGTGTGGCAGAAAGAAAAAATAGAATGCTAGTCGAAGGAGCCAGATGCATGATGGCACAGGCTCAATTGCCAAGCCAATTCTGGGCTGAAGCAATAGCTGCAGCAGTACATCTACAGAATAGATCAACAACGACAGCACTGGAGAACAAAACACCATACGAGATGTGGACAGACAGAAAGTCTGATCTATCATACGCACAAGTGTTTGGATGTGCAGCATACAAGCACATTCCAAAAGAAAAGAGAAGCAAGCTCGACGACAAATCTGAGCAAACAATCATGGTCGGTTACTCGAATGGAACACATGTGTACAGACTCTACGATCTAACCACGAAGAAGGTTGTTTCGAGCAGAGACGTGAAGTTCGACGAGTTCACATTCCCTAGACTGAAAGACGAAAGAGGCCATGAGATCTTCACACTACTGCCTATTCAAGAGGGAGATCGAGGACAGTCATTAAATCAAAATATTGGACCCCAGACTCCAGAGCAGCAGGAAGCAGAGAATCGACCCCACAAACAAGAAATGTTCGAGCAGCGATGAAACGAACCTCGAAGGTCAACAAGACAAAGAAGACCTCCAGACCGCTATTCTGACAATCTTCAATGGAGCGAAGACATGCAGTTCGAGTACTGCAGTTTCACAACAGCTACATACCAAGAAGTTATCCAAAGTTTAGAGGGAGAATTCTGGAAACAGGCAATGTTAGAAGAGATCGAGTTGATGAGATGAAATGAGGCATGGACATTAGAGCTGCTGCTAGAAAACAAAAAATTAGTCGACTACAAATGGGTGTACAAGCAGAAGCTGAAATAAGATGGCACCATTAGCCGCTACAAAGCAAGGCTTGTCGCAAAGGGCTACACATAGAGATATGGTGTCGACTATTTCGACACATATTCGCCCATGGTCAAGATGACAAGATAAGGCTGCTCCTTGCATACGCCACAAAGTACAATCTGGAAATTCACCAAATTGACGTGAAAACAACCTTTCTCCACGGAGATCTAGAGGAGAAAATTTTCATAGCAACCTGAAGGCTATGAAGACCCCGACAACAGACAATATGTCTATTGATTGCAGAGATGCATCTACGGTCTAAAACAGGCATCACGGGCTTGGTACAAAAAGCTTGATGGTCTTCTGAAGTCCCTAGACTTCAATCCTACTCAACCAGACTATAATGTCTACATCAAAAGAGCTGGAAAGAATTTTGTGATACTGACCATTTTTTTGGATGATTCGCTGATGATAGGAAATTCCTTGATGTTAGTCAAGGACACGAAGAGTCAGATTTCTGAAAACTACAAAATCACAGATCTTGGAGAAGCAACAAAATGCCTAGGGCTGGAGATCAGAAGAGATCGAACAAATGGCAAAATGC
Source organism: Diphasiastrum complanatum (assembly GCA_029204225.1). NCBI lineage: Eukaryota > Viridiplantae > Streptophyta > Lycopodiopsida > Lycopodiales > Lycopodiaceae > Diphasiastrum > Diphasiastrum complanatum. The sequence continues at coordinate 48,417,239 of CM055106.1, forward strand.
ACTTAAGTCAGTCAAGGTATGCCAGAAAGTGTTGAAGCAGTACCACATGATGGACTGTGAAAAGAAAGCCACACCAATGATAGCTGGAGCCAAGCTCACGAAACAGGATTGTCCAAAAACAGAAGAGGAAGAACAAAAGATGGCAGCACATTGGAAAATGGCCAAACGAATCCTATAGTATCTGAAGGGTACCCAGAATGTTGGATTAACCTACAGAGCTAGAAACAAAGTGAAAGGATTCGAGCTGCATCACTACAGTGATGCAAGCTGGGCGAGCTGCAAAGATGACAGCAAGTCCATAACTGGAGGCTGTACGATAGCATGCGGAGCTACAATCAGCTGGATATGCAAAAATCAAACTTTGGTAGCTCAATCCTCTTGCAAAGCTGAGTATGTCGCAGCTTCGAAAGTGGCGAATGAGGTAGTGTGGCTGCAAATGATGTTGGAGGCAATCGGGATATCACAAGAGGGGCCAAGCACGATGATGATGGACTCTCAGAGTGCCATCTATCTGTCCCAGGATCCTGTCTTCCATTCAAAGACAAAGCACATTTCTCTGAAGTACCATCATATTCGAGATTTGATCTCGAAAAGAGAGCTCTAGGTCCAGTTCATAAAATTAGAAAATATGATTGCAGATCTCCTCACAAAACCGCTCGACAAGCCACTCTTTACCAAGCAAAGAGAGACAATTGGATTAAACAAACAAAGTTGCAAGGTTCAAGAGGGAGTGTCAAAAATGGTGAACTCCTGCAACTTTGTCGTAGCACAAACAAGACACAAAGGTCGAACAATTTGTGACAATCAACATGACGTTGACTCGAAGCACAAACGAGAACAATTCACGACAGTCAACGTGTCTTTGACTCAAACCACGAACGATTCGCGAATCAATCGCGAATGGCAAACAGCCCTCCAGGATCGCAAAGCTGAAAAAGGGACGTGAAACGAAAACTACGAAAAGAATGAAAGCCAACGGGAGATTACGAAACAGACGAAGGAAAATCTTTTGTGCTGCCAGTTGGCAGCTCAACAGGCTTCACGCCCAACTGAAACGAGTAGCAACGACACAGACTAACTAACTAGTTGATTAGCGTTAACTAGTGATGTGATTATATGTTTAGCTATCTTGTAAACTTCACATAGTGGAGGTATAAACGATCCTCTCTGGATCATAAAGTAAGTAGAAAGAGAAAAAATACAAGTAGTGCATATAGAGATCTGTAAGAGACAGAGAGAGACATAGTGACTAGAGTAAGAAAGAAAAGACACCATAGCTGTGCATGAAAGTTTGCCAACGAGCAGAACATAGGAAAGAGTAGAATGTCATTCCACCAATGAGCGAGACACTGACGAATTCACTCTAAACTAAAACTGATAATTCAATCACTCTATTTTTATGCATCTCGTCTTGTGCTGTGGATCATGAATTCTAGAATAGAATGTGTTCTGTGATGCGTAGTCGAGTGTCTGGGTTCCTGTAAGGGCTTCCGCGCATAAGAAAATCAAAAGACAGAAAATTGTTCGCGATAAAGAAGACGAAGTGAGGACGAACACGAATCAGTCCCACGCACTCGCTCTTGCATAGTTTCTGGAAATTATGTTGTTTTTCTAACCTCTTTTGATGAACCTACAAGTGTAGGTGAAGCAAGGAAAGAAGAGGAGTGGATCCAAGCAATGGATCTTGAGTATCAAGCTCTTATGAAGAATGGAACACAGAGATTGTTGGAGTTACCTAAGGACAAGAAAGCTATTGGATGTTTTCATTTTTTACAGCAAGTAATGGATCTGGAAAACAAAGTTTTTTCAATGGCTTTGATGGTCAAATTGATGATCAAGAGGTTGATCTCAAAGGGCTTCATCATGAAAGGAAAGATGGCAATTTGGAGCTAGTCAAGAGCATCAAAGGAAAGGTAATTGGCAAAAATGTTTTGGATCTGTTTTTGCAGGTTATTGAAGACTCAGGTAAGGTCAAAGGATCAGCAAGGAGGTGTTGTTCAAGTCTAGCAATTTCATGTGGATGTGTGCAAATTGTCAAGATATGGTAAAACTAGCTACATTAGTGAGCAGCATTTTGACGTTGGATTTGTACTAGCATTCTTAGCTGGTTTTGTTGATGGAAATGAAGCTATTGGAGGTCCATTATGTCACTATAGTAGTAAACTAAGTGAGGTTGATGCATACCACATGGTGTTGTAGATTACTGAAATCCCATATTGTGGTAGAGCACTCCAATATTACATTTTCTCTTGTACTACCATTCAAAGAAACTGTTGAATTGCAGTATAAAGTGATCATCCGTAGAGGGATGCAAATTTATCTTTGTGGTCAAGATCATCCATGCACTAAAAAATCTCAAAGTTAGAAGTGACTTATGCGAAGGCCTTTTGAAAAAACCAGCATCGACTCCCGACAGGTTTCACTTAAAAAAACAATGATGCAATCTGAAAAATGACTATCATTCCTACATGCAAACACAAACTAGTAACATGATACTCCTTGCATCCAAACAAGGACTTTCCACCAACAATTTGATCTATGAAGCCACAACCAATAGCGATACTTCCTTCAACAAAGATCCAATTGTAAATCTAAGGCCATTTCCAAAAAAAAAAAAATCTTCTAAGATGTTTCAATCCAAACAGACAAAGGGGAGAGCTAAATTTATTCCAGAGAGAAACTGAAATTAAAACTTATCACCTTATGAGTTGTTTGAAGTTGAATAAAAACACATCTTAGTAAGAACTGACAAACTAGCTTAAATAGCGATTTAGATGAAAAATAACATATGATAGTATGATTTGCTAAAGAGCATCTAAAATAAAAGGAATTTTTTTTTGAATAAATTTGCACGAAGCTCAAAACAAAATCAACGTCTAACATCCTGCAACAAAAAGCACAACTAAACATGCAGGAGGCATCGATCCTGGCCACAAGAGACTGTCATGTAACACCAGGATCGTCATATATTAATTGTTTGGCACAAGTGTATAAAATATTCTGAAGAGCTTTAAGTAATAAGATAGTTTGACTTGTACTTGGTCCAGAAATATAAAACATCTAAATACAAATAGGAGCATCTATTAGTTTGTAAATAAACAGAAACAAAGAGCTACAAAATGGCTCTAGAAATAAAGTTCGGATGAAAAACCCACTTTGTTACTAAGCCATTTATCAGGCAATTGAGTCAATTACACATCTTGGTCATCATCGACTGACATTGTTCTCCATCCTACAATCTTGATTAAGCCTGCAACACAGAACAACACTCAGGCTGCTTCATTCGGACAACACAAACAGAACAAACATATAGGCTTCACTTAAGGGACGTGAGAGAAAAATACTTTTCACACACTTAGATTCTTATTTATTCTACATCATACATGATATTATCTCATGATGTGGATCCGAAGATGCCCAACCAAGTGGGGTGGAGTACAAATCTAAAATTTTTATTACATTCATAAAAATACAAACACCATTTAATTTCGACATAACTATGAGAGTGACGATTTAGGTTTTGGACTTAGTATAAGAGGATATAACTTGGAAGAGATATCTTTCTCTCTCTCTTATCTCATTCATGCTTATACATGGTTCTCTTGGGTTCTACTATCGATTGGTGCACTATACTTGTGATATCTTGCAATTCTATGTGTAGAATGATCAAGCACAACTGATTATATGTGTCAACATGATGATAGATCGGAAATAAGTATCATTCCAATGAACGATCGAACTCCTAATGTCACCATTACATATTCTGTCAATATGATGAATGTGGCTTGGATCTCAAAAGATCCAATTGAAGATGATCTTATTCGAGTCAGCCAAACATTATCCTACAACTAGAATGTAGAAATAACTAATGAGCAAATCTTACGGCATATGGATTTGACCAAATTTGGATTATGGAGAATTCCAGATGAACCAATAAAGTTCTCAAATGGACAAATCCACTAAATGAGGCCATTATGATAGTTGATTCACAAATCCGCAAGCATGTTGTTGTGCCACCTTTATGGGATAAAGGTAAAAAAAAAGGTAGGTCTTGATGCTTTAAGTTAGATTTCATAATCACCATTGGCCAAAAATTCCAAAAGTAAAACTAACGTTAACCTATTTAAATAAGAAAAACCTGATGCGGTACAACATGATATGCTAGAGCACTTCAAGAGCTATAGTTTGGATGATGTGGTCAATATATTGCTGAAAGCTCACTGAGCACATAAGGAGGAAGTTAAAAAATGCAAGAATTCTCTGATAAACCGGCACATATGCAACTAATGAATCTAGCTGAGCCATGTCAAGATGAGAATATAGTTCAAGTTGGAGCACAACTTTCATCCGTTCTATTTTTTGCCTTATAGTGAAAGCTAGTCAACCATAGAAGATTCTAGAAAAAGGTGAGGAGAGCTCAAGATTGTGTTCTTCTTGAGGCAACTGAGGTTTCTATCCAAGGAACACTATATCTTTCTCTACACACTAGAAAAGTGTGCACATCGATGACGGGTGGACAATGGTGTGTGTGCGTGGGGGGTGGGGGCGTGCAGCGTAGAGAGAGAGAGAGAGAGAGGAGAGAGAGAGAGAGAGAGAGAGAGAGAGAGAGAGAGAGAGAGAGAGAGAGAGAGAGAGAGAGAGAGAGAGAGAGAGAGAGAGAGAGAGAGAGAGAGAGAGAGAGAGAGAGGGAGAGCGAGAGAGAGAGGGAGAGAGATGCATCTGATCTAGATCCAATTGGAAGCATCGATTGTGCAAAAAATTAATGAAGGCACAAAGGTCAGCTACAAAACGGAGCGGAGGACTCCCAAAAACATCACAAAAATAGCCAAAATCCTTAACCTGGATAAAGCTAGTAAGGATGGCAAAAAACAAAAATATTTTTATTGACCTCCGATGCAATCTGATAAATATGAATGACATCAAAATTAGAGAGGGGAGAAGCCGGGAATGGTAGAGAAAAATAATAAAAAGCTAGTCTAATCAAATACTGAAAAACAAAAGGTAAATTATCGTCTAGCGCTGTGAAAAACTCTAGAACAGGCTTGAACTGCCTTTTGAGAGTTCTCAACTGGCCTTCTACTGCTTGGAGCGCTTGCCCGTCTTCTTGGAGTGTGGCCCATAGAGTTGCCAGCTCGGTATCTTTGGCGTGGAGCTCAACGTCGTGAAGCTTTCGTTGATCCTGGTATGTTTGCAGCACCTGGCTAGAATGGGCTTTTTAATATTCGGCGCGCTTTCTCTGCAATTTTTAAGCGGCCGGTGATTCGTCTTCTGCTGCTGCTACCATCTGATCTAGGACAACCCAGATGGCCTGCACCTGCTGGTCTGTCTATGGACTTTCAATTCCAGGGTTGTCTGTTGAGTCTTAAAATTGGCCTGGGCCCGTTGATTCTCTGTCTGTTCTTTTGAGATATTACGTTCCAGTTGGCAGATGTAATCCTTGAGCGATCTCTCTGCAGCTCGGAAAGATTCGTGTTTTTGTTCCAATGTCGTTTGTTTCAGGACGAGGTGCTGGCGGTCAGATTGATAGGTTTCCCGCATTGTCTTTTCTTGAAGAACTTGGGCCTATAGGGCAACCACAGGCTGTTGTTGTTGTTGTGCTGCTTGCTTTGCTTTCTTGAGCTGCTCGGTCAATTGATGGACCAACTCCTGGCTCTTTTTCCTCTCTATTTCTCTCTCTTTATTCGACTGCGTAACCTGATCAGTCAAGGCCTGCAGCGTTTGCCCTGCCACCAGTTGGCCGCGAGATTGCTCAGTAGCTCTTTCAGAGAGCATCTGGTAAAGTTGATTCTGGGGGCTTGTTAAGGCGGTCTAGCAACCTAGTGCCTGAGTATCCCAACTGGCCAATGGTGGCAGAGTTACAAGAGGTGGCTGAAGGAGTGTAGTGGTAGAGATGGTGGTGATTGGCGAAAAAACAGTGGTGGTGGAAACATGTGTAACTATGGGGTTGATAACAGAGGTAAGTGGAACAACGACAGTAGAAATGAGAGTGGGGAGATCAGGAGACGAAACAAGTGGAATAGAGACGGATAGAAAAAATGAGGTGGCGATGGCAAGAGTGGCAATGGCGGATGCGATGGGGCTTGAGATGGCATTGGAGATAGGAGTTGAAATTATAGGGCTTACAGGGCTATGCACAAGGGATGCTATTTGAACAATGGGAGAAGAGTGGATGGGACTGGTATGGGCTGGACTAGCATGTGGTTTAGGGGATTGCATAGGAGAGGAGAAGTTTGATGGCTGGCCAACAGTTGCGCGAGAGGGTCCTACGAGGAGAGGCTGACAGACGGTGAGGAGGGTGGTGGCATTTTCACACCTAGATGCTCTAGATGGGTGTAGGTGATGACTGTGATAAGATCACCACAGGTGATCTATGAGGGGCACTTGAAAGCAGCCTGTAACTCTTTTACGAGAAACGAGGCCCAATCATAAACTGTGTATGGTCCTCCCATCATGGTCGCCATGACGATGGCCCGCTTGGACACACGAAGAGGGCGGTGGGAACTAATGATGATGTTGGCGGATAGAAAATCTATCCCTCACGGAGGTTTGGATTCCTGAGCCTTGAGATTAGGTACTCGTCGTTGGTTTTGGTCTTAATATTGTCTTGGTCTGGGTTGAGAAATGCGGATATGTCATATTTGGCGAGTGCGCAGGTAGTTGGCAAGTGATCAAAATGCGGAAGCATAAGGGCTATGGAAATGAGTTGTGGGTCGAGGGCGTGGTCCAAACCCTTGAAGGTGACGGTAAAAGTGTTGGTGGCAAAAGTGGAAAACACCTACCGTAGTAGGGCAAGATCTTGGAAAAGGGGCACTTACATGTTATGGAGGCCTGCGATAGTCAGGATCATGAGGCAACCGTCGGTGCAGAGAGTGACAATCTCTTGAGTAAGGGCTGGATGGTGTACTGCGAAGGTGCACACGTGGCACGAGCAGCAAGTTGGTAGGTAGATCGGAGAGATGTCTCTCCCTCCTCTTGGCTAGGGGATGTGGATGAGGATGGGGAAGATGAAGAGGTGGATCCGGTTTGCTGGGATGCAGATGGTGAGGTTGAGGTGTGCAAAGACATAGACGGGCTGGAGGAATGGCTGGGTCCAGCAGGTGCGGCGATGGTTCAAGTGGTTCGGACTCGTTGACCAGGTGGAACAATAGTGCCCGAAAGACGACGTTTCGGTGCCATCGGTGGAAACTGGTACGGTGATGGATAGGGTCTAAGGGCGAGAAATGTACTGAGGGTGAGTTATATACTGAGGGCGAGTAAATTGGCATCGTGAGAAATGAGCTGTAGGCGAGTTATGTACTATAGGCGAGTAAAGTGGTGTCGGCGAGTAATCAGTAGGGCGAGTAATAAAATAGAGGTGCGAGTAAACACAAGGGGGCGAGTAAATATCTGAGCACGAGTAATGGTCACTGAGCGCGAGTAAAGAACTGTAGGTGAGTAATAGCACGAGTAATGAACGCGAGTAATCAAGCGAAATGAGATAACTTGCCCTCATATATATAGAGAATTTATAACTTGCCTACTGTCATTTTTGGACAATGGTCCAATTACTGCTAACTCATTAATGGTTACACTGTGCACAATCCGTTTCCCAATTGATTGCTAGATTTACAAGATTTTCTAATCAGAACCTCCCATTGTTTACTAAAATTAGTAGTTTTCGTAAAAAATGAGCCTAACTTGTGTTTCAGCCAAAATTTCCATAGACAGATTTGATCATGTGTTGAAGTGCAACAGAGGACGACAATGACAAGGACAGTGACTGCTCAAAGTAGCAGAATGGCTCTAAGTAGCAGAATGGCTCTAAGTAACAGAATGGCTCAAAGTAACAGAGGGTGAGTAGGGCTGGGATTTTCACGCTGGTTTTGTACACACGACAATTTATACAAGGTGAGATTTATTGTATATAGGGTTTTGTGGGTACTTGCTAATCTACCTAGCCAGTTGCTAGCTATTCTGGAAGTTATCACCTATCTATGCTAAGGGACTGGGGCAGCTTCCTAATTTAACTGAGTTGATCTACAATTAAATCTGATCTAACTTATCTAAATATCCTAAACCTTCTACCCTAGGCTAATCTAAGCTAATCTACTCTACTGGCTAACCTAGCATTCTATCTGGGCTATCTAACTATCTACCTTAGTTTATGTCTACCCTAGGGGTCGGTCGGTCCATTCTAAGATCTTCTTGACTAACTATATGTTTTGACCTAATGTAAATGTTACCTAGACTAACAAAGCTAACTACTCTTGACTACCTGGACTAAACTAAGATTAACTAACTAAGAGAATCGAACCTGATCTAACTTACATTTCTAGATCTATTTAAGGGTCCCGATCAGTAACTACCTTAATCTAAGGATCTCGATCTATTAGTTTAAAATTAACTAGCCTAAAAGATATGCTAATAGGTGGGGTCTTCTAGGTCTAACCGGATTTCCTAGATTTACTCTAGCTATCTGAATGGGGTCATTTAATGGAAACACTATCTTCGTAGGGCATTTTAATAGATTTAACCAAACATAGACTATCTAAGCAAGCTAGCCTACCTACTCGATCTTTCTGAATTAAAATCACCTAGTAAATGGCTGGTCTGACTGGCTAAGTAGTACTAGTCTAATCTAACTTTCTGATCTAGCTATCTGATTTATCTAACTATTCTAAACTGAAGCAGAATAGTAAGGATCTAACTTCTATCTCCTATGGATACAGATCTAAACTACTACCAAGATTTAACTAAAATTTCTACCACCTATCTAACTGACGGAGTGTAGTGAAGAATCTACAAGCTACTCCTACCTAGGCTATCTAACGGGGTGTTGATGGTTCATCTTGAGCTGAAGAAGATGACGTGGATGGTGGCTCCGACACATCTCTGAGTTCAACATCAGCGAAATAGTAGCGACGCAACCTGCTGCCATTAACGGGTGTGTCTAGCAAATTTCCTTGCAGGTCGGCGAGTATCATTGTGCCATTAGGTCAGATCTCTACTACTCTATACGGTCCTTCTCCCTAAAACTTAAGCTTGCCTTTGTGAGCCTTGGCGTTGTATAACAATGCCAATTCTCCCTTGACGAGATCCTTGGTCTTGATATTGCGATCATGTCAGGCCTTCCGTCGCTGTTTTTCTACAGTTAGGGTGTGAAGTGCTAGGAAGCGAGTTTCGTGAAGTTGAAGAAGGTTTTTCAACCTCCTCTTGGTTGATTCCTCTATACTAAGTCGTTTGACGATGGCGACTCTCAGACTTGGAACAACAAACTCAGTAGGCATTATGGCTTCCTGTCCATACACCATCTGAAATCATTAGAGAAAATATGGCCTTGGAAAGGGCCCTGTAAGGATTGCCACATAGGATGACAACTTTTTGGCAATGTAAAATACTAAAATAAAATCTTTTTTTGCCCGTAGTCTTGCCTACACAGTCTTTGATGGTTAGTTATTATGTGCATATTATAGTCTGTGGCTAAAAAAAATCATAACTTTTGAACAACAACTCGGATTGAGACGATTGCCATTAGAAAATTCTCGACGAGAGCTTTTCAATGACACCCAAGATGACCCAGTTCCGAGCTACGGTGAAGAAGTTATGGCCAGTCAAAGTTTTGGTTGGTCAACACTTGGTCAACCCGATATCTCTTTCAAGTGTAGTTGACCAGTTTGATCCTGTCAAACTAGTCAACTACACTTGAAAGAGATATCAGGTTGACCAAGTGTTGACTGACCAATCGGTCAAACTGGTCAACTATGCTTGAAAGAGATATCGGGTTGACCAAGTGTTGATCGACCAAAACTTTGACTGGTCATAAATTCTTCACCACAGCTTGGAACTGGGCCATCTTGGATGTCATTGAAAAGCTCTCGTCGAGGCTTTCTAATGGCACCGTAAGTGTCTCAATCCGAGTTGTCGTTTTTTATTTTTGCTAAGTTGCATACTATACTACAAATAAAATAGCTTATTTACGGGTTGCCTCCGATGCAAAATTACAGTTCTTTTAAAAAGAAAAGAAAATCATTTTGAAGGAGCTACGTTACATAGATTTTAAATTTGAGTGTTTTTAAAACACTCAAATTAAACTTTTGAGAAAAAAAATAAATAGTGTCTTTTTGAAAGGCCCCTTTTGTGCTCAAAATTTCTCTAATGGGGGTTTGTCCAGTACTCACTTTGAATGTGGCTCTGAAAGCCCATAGAGCTGCATGAAGCTTGTGTTCCCAATCAGATCGTGAAGCTTCAACCATCTTTCTCGGCCGCTAAGACAACTTGTCTTTTTTCCATAGATGGAAGCTTACTTTGAATCGCATAAGATTGCACAAGGTTAAAATGGACTAAGACGTTCTCATACAGAAACTTGGCGGTGGAGTTGGCATCAGCCTTCCTCACCGCCTTGGCTTCCACCCATTTGGTCAAGTAGTCAGTGGCTACAATTATATATCGAGCTTGTGAACCATGAGCTGCTGTACAAATAGGGCCGACATAGTCAATGCCCCATTTCTCAACCACATTTCAGCTAAAACAGATCGTAACGACATTCTATCCTTTCCATGGGTTCGGTTGAACTGTTGGCATACGTCACACCTTTTGACCTGATAGTGAATGTCTATGAACATCGTGGGCCACCACAGGCCATGTTGAAGCACTTTTCTATTGGTAGCTTCGGCAGGGAAATGCCCTCTTCCTATTCCTTCATGTGCGATGCTCACCACTTGGGACACATGCAGTAGGACACAGCGGTGTATAATTCCATCGTTACAAATGCGATACAGTTGTCCGTTGTCTTGCTATCAATGTGAAAGGAGCATATTTAATGATTAACCTGTGTCGTTCTACTTTGCTCATCTCAGGGGGAGGACGTCTCGGCATAAGATATCCTACTATGTCAGCCGCCCACTCAGGGACGACATCGACATGGAATAGTATGGCGTCAGGAGTTCGTCATCAACCCCTCTACTCTCAAGAACATTTCGGACCCTTGAGAGGTGATTGACTAGAAAGTGTTGTTTCCCTTTGCGAACGACGATTTTAAAGTCGAACTCTTGAAGAAGCAATAGCCATCGGGTGATCCATCCGGTTGTGCAAAGTCTATTTACCAAATACAGTAGGGCTTGGTGATCTACAAAGAAGACAAAGGGGTTGGCTAGCAAATAATGGCGTATGCAATGCTTGAAGAATCGGAGAAAGATCAATATAGATGATTTTCTTGTCGTGTCTGATCTCGAATGCAAATGTGTCTACTGTTATTCGTGTGGCTGAGTTCTCTTGTTCATTTTAATTTCGCACCTTGGTTGAAACTATGTTGAATGCTGCATTAATTTTATAAACGTAGATCAGCAGTGCCTGACTACAATCTGAAGGACTATAGGAGTGATTCGGCCAATAGTGTCCAGCGATCGCATCTGAACTCCATCCGAGTTGCAAGAGAATCATGCTTGAGTTGCGATCGCAACAGTTTCACGACTGTTTCGCGATTGTAAAATTTATAGCAAATAAGGATCCTAAAACACTTGAAATGATGAGTGAAACAATAGATTATGATTTCATAAGATTAGCACAAGTTGAACCATCAAAATCCATCGAAAATCTATGCTTGAACCTCACTAAATGGCCCAAATCCTTGAAGAAGGCTTCACACGTGTGAAAGTACGGCCTCCCACAGTCTGAGTACTGTACACCAGACCTACATTCAATCCTATAATCATTAGTAATCACAAGTACTCAAACAATTATGAACATAGAGAGCAATTGCACCATTATGAGAGAAAAAACATGAAATTGCTTGATTGATTTTGGTGAGATATCATCACCTATATATACATGATCCATCACGGTTTTGGGTAGGTATGAGTAGCCCTAAACCTATCCCTAATGCTAATTTTGGTGGATCTTTCATCCCTACCAAGTTAGGGTTGGAATCTTGGAGATCCCTCAACAATGCAAAAATTACCAAAAATAGCTCCTATTTTTTCTCTCTTGTATCTAAGCATAATTTGGACTCATTCCAAAGGTTCTAACACTTATGTCTACTTGAGAACATCCTTATGAATGGAATCCTATGCTATTTGGCACGTGTAACAAGCCACATCATGACCATCTAACCATTTTCAAGTCATATGACCAAAACTAGTCAAGCTAGAATTGTGAATTTTAAACACTCCTCCTCACTATCTAGCTTGGTTCAATTATTGCTGTACTAATCACTCCAAGTGATTATCTGAACTTCATAAAAGGTGTCTTTTGAAGTGGTTTAGTAAGTAGATCAGCTACACATTCATTTCTTGGAACGTGCTCCAAAGCAATCTCCTTGGCTTGCACCATTTCTCTCACAAAGTGATGGCATATCTCAATGTGCTTAGATCTTGCATGGAAGATCGGGTTAGATGCAAGGTGTTGGGCTGATATATTGTCATTGTAGATGATTGGTGCCTCCTCTGAATCCATGATCTTTAGCTCCACCAATAATCTCTTGATCCAAAGTACCTCCTTTGTAGTGGTTGTCAAAGCTTTGTACTCGGCCTCGGTTGAAGATAGAGATATAGTTTCTTGCTTTTTTGAAAGCCATGAAACCACACCTTCTCCTATGAAAGTTGAATAGGCACTTGTTGATTTCCTATCCCTCTTTCCCCTGCAATGTTTGAATCACTAAATGCATGAAGGTTAATCACATCTCCTCTATATAGAATCCCAAAATCCAATGTACCCGAGATGTACCTTAGAGTCCTCTCAGCCTTTTTCCAATGGATATTCAATGGCTTTTGCATGGATTGGCTCAACCTACATACACTAAAGCTAAGATCTGGTCTAGTTATAGTGATCCACATTAAGGAACCTATAAGTTGCCTAAGCAAAGTGATGTCCATGAAGGATCTTTCATCACCTTCATTTGGCACTTTTACATCTTGCTCCATTGGTGTGTCAACACTTTTGCATACTTCCATCTTAAACTTCTTCAAAAGACTTTGAGCATAGTTTACTTGACTTATAAAGATAAAATCAGACCCTCTAAGTACTTCTATGCCTAAGATGAAGTGAAGACACCCTAGATCTACCATCTTGAACTCTAAGGATAGATCTATCTTGATTTTTTCAATACCATCAACACTATTTCCACTAATGATGATGTCATCTACATAAATGAGTAAAAGTACAGTACCAACATCATCAAACTTAATGTAAAGAGTGGGATCATATTCACTTTGAACAAAAAAAAGTGAAATAAGATAGCAATGTAGTCTTGAATTCCAAGATCTCGAGGGCCATAGATGCTTCTTTGGAGATGGCATACTTTGTTCTCCATTCCATGCTTGATGAACCCTTGTGGCTGCTCCATATAGATATCCTCTTCCAAAAAACCATTCAAGAAAGCATTAGAGACATCCATTTGACATAGAATCCATCCAAAATGTGATGCAAGTGCAATGATTAGCCTTATTGTGACCATCTTGGCCACGGGTGCAAAAGTTTCCTCATAGTCTATCCCTCTCTCTTGAGCATAACCTTTTGCAACTAATCTTGCTTTATGTTTGTTAACACTCCCATTTGCATTCAACTTAAGCTTGAAGACCCACTTGCATCCTATTACATTCCTTTGAGGTCTCTCAACAAGCAACCAAGTTTCATTCTCAATCAAGGCATCATACTCATCCAACATAGCTTTATACCATTCTTTGGAGTTCAATGCATCTTCAACATTAGATGGTTCTTCAAAACTAGATAAAGCATAAGAAGTGGATGAGATACCCTCAACTTGCTGTCCTTTGCCTTGATATGTGAGCCTTGATGGCTCCACTTTTGCCCTTGAATATCTCCTTGGTGTGATAGGTGGGTTTGGTGCTTGCTCCTCCATGAGCTCCTCCTCAAAACCAAGATCTTGCTCCTCGGCCATCTTCTTCTTGATTGTTGGAGCACTTGAGCCTTCTTCAAGCATATGCATATGATGCTCATCAAAGATGACATCCCTTGAAACAGATGGGAGATAGACTTTGTAGCCCTTGCTTGAGCTTGCATATCCAAGCATGATCCCTCTTGTGGAAGATGGATCCTCCTTGGTTCTTGTTTCCAATGGCACATGCACATAACATATACACCCAAAAACTTTCAAGTGATTAAGATTGGGTTTCTTTCCATACAACATCTCATAAGGAGTTTTGCCTTCAATCCAAGCCACCCTATTCATCAAGTAGTTTGCACATACAAGAGACTCACCCCAAAAGGATTTGGGCAAACAAGCATCTAATCTTAAAGCCTTAGAACATTCACATAATGTTCTATTCCTTCTTTCAGCAACTCCATTTTGTTGAGGAGTGTAAGGACAAGAAGTCTCTTTCCTCATAAAAGGCCTTGAACTCATTGGAGATGAATTCTCCACCATTGTCACTTCTAAGAATCTTGATGCTATGATTATGATGCTTTTCCACAAACAACTTGAACTTTACAAAAGTATCAAATACTTGAGACTTGAAGGAAAGTAAGAACACCCAACAATATCTTGAGTAATCATCAATGAAGGTTAAAAACATGGATGAACCTCCATTAGATTTGGTGCTAGCAATGTGCACATCCGAGTGTATGAGTTCAAGAGGATGAGATGACTTTGTGATGGAGTTAGGAAACACCTTCTTATGTGTCTTGGATAAGGCACAAGCTTCACAAACCTTGTCTTCCTTCCTAATAGACCTTGGTAGGCCTAAAGCATACTCCTCCTTGATCATAGCCTCCATGGAACCCGAGTTGACATGTCCAAGTCTTTTGTGCCATAAAGTAAAGGTAGATATCTTGCTCTTCTCTGCCAACATGACAACATTAGTATCCACAAATGCATCCAACTTATAAAGTTTGCCAAGTCTAGTGCCCTTAGCCACTATCTTATCCTTCTTCTTGATGAAACATTCATTTGAAGCAAAGTCAACATTTAAACCATTGTCTACCAATAAGGCCAACACTTAGTAGATTCTTTGTTATTGTAGGAATGTACAAAACACCTTCTATGTTGATCTTTTTGGAAGATCCTAAGCAAAGGGGAATGCTACCAACTCCTTCAATCTTACAAGCTTCATCATTTGCTGTATAGATAGACTTTATAGGTCCATCATAAGATAAGAGAGAAGAGAAAAACTCCCTTTTACTAGTCATGTGTGAACTAGCACCCGAGTCAATCCACCAAGGATCTTCTCCTTTGAAGCTTGTTGAAGAAAATATGGACATCATGAGAGAGTCCTCATGTGAACTCTCCTCCTCCTCCTCTTTGCTCATGTTGGCTTGGCTTTGATCTTGCTTCCTCTTGAAGCATTCCGAGGCATAATGCCCCATCTTGCTACAATAGTAGCACTTCACCTTTGATTTGTCCTTCTTGACTTTGGTGGTTGATGGGGATGCCTTTGAGGGTCCTTCTTGATCCTCAAGCTTTGTAGACTTCTTGAATGTTGATCCTTTTCCTTTGGAATTGCCTTTGCCTTTGGAATTGCCTTTGCCTTTGGTGAAGAGAGCTTGGTCATCTCCACCTTGGATGGAAAGCCTATCCATCCTCTCTTGCATTTGGCTCCTTCTTGATTCCTCGGCCATGAGTGTGCCTTGGAGTTCTTCAAGTATGGGTAGCTTACCCATAATTGCATATCCGTGAACCAAATTGTCAAATTCAAAGCTTAGTCCATTCAATATGAGTTGAACAAGCTCTTCATCCTTGATAGGATCACCTATAAAGGCTAGCTCTTTGTCCAATTCCTTTACTCTTAGGACAAAAGTATGTGCACTCTCTCCTTTCTTTTGATAGCTTCTATAGATTTGATTCTTCAAAGCTAACATTCTAGTTTGGTTCTTGGATTCATAGACCTTTTGCAAAGTCTCCCAAGCATCTTGAGCTAAAGTGCAATCTCCTACCTCTCTTAAGAGTTCATTTGCAACATTCATTTTTATGCAATGTAGTGCAACATTGCACCTCTTGATGTATTTGGCTTTTTCTTGAGGATGAATAGGTTCACCCTCCTTACCATTTACAAGTTCCATCAGATCTTGCATGATCATGATGGATTCCATTCTAACTTTCCATATGGAATAGTTAGTTTTGTTGAGCCTTTAATTAGTATCCAAAAGATATGCATTTATAGATGCCATCTAGTCTCCTAATCAAGGACTTGACACAAATGAAGGTTACTTCTATTGATTTGATTGAAGGACTACCTTATCCCACTTCTTAGGGACCTAAAAAGATCAGTAATAGACTTCCTATAAAGATCTAAGAATGATCTCTAACAAAATCAAATCATAGAATACTAGAAACAATGCACTTGCTTGATTGAAGTAGACAATACTAGTAGAATTGCCCCTCTTTCGATAAAGAACATTAAAGATTCCAAATGATCTGATCAAGAGTGAATTTCAGCAACCTAATATACTTCCAAAATCACTTGTAAAAGATCTAAATGGAACTTAATGAGGATGCAACACAATCTACTATCCAATCACAAGCAAAAAATGATCAAAATTGATGAAAAATTGATCTAATTTGGTGCATAAGTCAAGCAATGGTTGGACTGAACCTAAATCACTTTAGGAGGTGTCTACTACACCTTAGAACAGCCTTGAAGAGTCCCCAAAACTCTGATCTTCCCTCTCCTTGAATGCTAGAAAGCCTCCTCTATGAAATCACCTCCAAAACTCGCTTAGAAATCAATGCTTGGAGCAAGCAAAACTTGCTATCTTGGTAATGTGAATTGAATTCAAATTTGCCTCTGGTTTTAGACACCTAAACACCTAAAAATGAAGTCACACAACACCAATCTCCAATGTGTTTGACTCGCTTTGAGTTCTAGAATCAATACTAGATGCTAAGATCCAATCTACACAAGATTTAGATCAAAAATTGTGATCAAATTGAATGAAAACCAAGGATTTAGCTCATTTCATCCTTTAGGCTCTGATACCATGTAAAAATTACAGCAAATAAGGATCCTAAAACACTTGAAATGATGAGGGAAACAATCGATTATGATTTCATAAGATTAGCACAAGTTGAACCATCAAAATCCATCAAAAATCTATGCTTGAACCTCACTAAATGGCCCAAATCCTTGAAGAAGACTTCACACGTGTGAAAGTACGGCCTCCCACAGTCTGAGTACTGTACACCAGACCTACATTCAATCCTATAATCATTATTAATCACAAGTACTCAGACAATTATGAACATAGAGAGCAATTGCACCATTATGAGAGAAAAAACATGAAATTGCTTGATTGATTTTGGTGAGATATCATCACCTATATATAAATGATCCATCACGGTTTTGGGCAGGTATGAGTAGCCCTAAACCTATACCTAATGCTAATTTTGGTGGATCTTTCATCCCTACCAAGTTAGGGTTGAAATCTTGGAGATCCCTCAACAATGCAAAAATTACCAAAAATAGCTCCTATTTTTTCTCTCTTGTATCTAAGCATAATTTGGACTCATTCCAAAGGTTCTAACACTTAGGTCTACTTGAGAACATCCTTATGAATGGAATCCTATGCTATTTGGCACGTGTGACAAGCCACATCATGATCATCTAACCATTTTCAAGTCATATGACCAAAACTAGTCAAGCTAGAATTGTGAATTTTCAACAGCGATTTTCTCCTTTCAATTCTCATCCCATCAGTGGTATCACACTCATCAGTGGTATCACAGCCTACCTATCTTGTTATAGTCTGATATAGCTGAAAAGCTATCAGATCCAGGAGTCCAAGCATTCAGAAAAACAACCATCAACAAGAAAACAGACCTAGGAGGCAATGGCTTCAATTAGTAGCATGTAGAGCAAGATCTGCACAATACTTGATTCTTCAGGATCTAACTTTCTAGCCTAGAAAGTTAAGACATCACTGATACTCAAGGGCGAAGGACTGTTCCCCTGGGTGGATGGCACAGAAGAAATGCCTACGACATCAGGCAAGGAGCTACACGAATGGAGGGAGAAAAACGACAAGGTAGTAGCCTTGCTATCATCTTCCATCGAAGATAGCCTCACACTTGACCTGGCTACACTCTCCAAAGCTAAGAAGATGTGGGATGCATTGCTCACCAGATTTCAGATGAAATCAAGAAGTCAAATCATGATGCTGGAAGATCAGCTGACGAATCTACAGTGGGATGAAAAAGACCCCACTTCTTTCATAAGGAAGATGAAGGATCTGTTTCTATCACTACATAACTCTGGAGCAGAGAACGTTGAGTCAGCTGAGAAGCAGCTCACGTACCTATTGAGAGCCTTACCCAGATCAATCCAGACAACAAGGACCCTGCTCGTGAAGGATCCTACCATGACCCTTGAAAAGGCGATTGTCGAGATTCAAGAGGAAGTCGAGGCCAGAGAACACCTCAATCACATGGATGGTTCTGACCAGGCCCTCTATGGCAACATAAAAAAATCCAAGAAACAATTTAAGCCTAAGAGGAAGTCGAATCAAAGGCAGGATCGTGACCAACAAGCATAGGAGATCAACAAGAGCAATTGGAAGACCAAAGGGAGGTCGAAACAACAAGGTGTAGACAAGAAGACTTGCGTGAGATGCAGAAGAGATGGGCATACAGTAGATACTTGCTGGCTCAATCCCAAGATTGAGTGTATCCATTGCCACAAGAAGGGTCATGCAGCCATGGATTGCCGCACAGAACAGACAGGAGAACAAATCAGCACAGAGCAGACAAGAGAACAGCATCCTATGTCAAGGAGCCCGAGAGCTCAAAAATGGGTGAAGAAAGAACGAACAGAAACTATTCGACCACCTATATCTGTGAAGACGTGTGTGCAGCTTCAACATTTGACACACATGAGGACATTCTAGACTTAGGAGCCACCTCTCACTTCATGACATCAAGACGAATAATGTCTGATTTTAGAAGTGCAGATCCTTCAAGATTCATAGTTCTTGGAGATGGATCTAAGCATCAAGTGAACGGTATTGGTTCACTATGGCTCAACACTAATGGCAAAGACAAACGACTTGAAGATGTTCTGTTTGTGCCTACTCTGCAACAAGACTTGCTCTATGAAGCAAGAATAGCAGATGCAGGGATGCATGTGACATTTTTTGATGAAGTATGCAACGTGATTGACAAAAGTACCAGTACATTGATCGCTCAAGGTAGAAGAAAAAAAAACCTATATCATCTGAAGGTATGCCTACCTGCAGATCAGGTGCATCAGACTCATGATGACCAGCCTGACACTCTGTGGCATAGAAGACTCTGCCACATGAACTCAATGGCACTTTACCAAGCAAGCCATCATGGAGCAATAACAGGGGTCAGCATCTCGAATGCAACCAGTTCGACCACCTGTGATGCATGTCTGAAGGGTAAGATGTCACACACTCCATTTGTCAAAGACTCCTACAAAACGACCAAGATTATGGAGTTAGTGCATTTTGACATCTGTGGGCCTTTCAATGTGATCTCAGTAGGAGGTTCAAAGTATTATATAACCTTCATTGATGATTATAGCAAATTTTCCAGAGTGTAATTTATTCAGAATTAATCTGAAGCAATCGATAAGGTCACAGAACACGTGAATTGGGCTGAAAGATGTACAGGCAATAAAGTAAAGCAGATTAGAACAGATCGAGGTGGCAAATACATCTTGAATCGCTTCACTGACTCTACAATGATTGTGGCATCATTCACATAAGCACTGCAGCCTACAAACCACAGCACAATGGTATTGTTGAACGAAAGAACAGGACCCTGATGGAAGTAGCTAGATGTATGATGGCCTACTCGAAAGCTCCAAGGGTACTGTGGGCTGAAGCAGTAGCTATATCCGCATACATCCAAAACCGAACATGCAAGTCTGGTATTCCTCACACGACACCACATGAGCTATGGTGGGGTAGAAAGCCCAACCTGTCTCACGTTAGTGTCTTTGGCTGTGCAGCTTATGCACATATTCCTGATAAGCTTCAAAAGAAGCTTGATGAGAAAGTCGAGCAGAGATTTCTGGTAGGTTATGACAAAAATTCATCATACTACAGAGTCTACATGCCAGACACGAACACTGTGAAAATAGTGAGGGATGTCAGATTTGATGAGAGCAGGACAATGGCCAATGACATGGACATTGGAGCCATTACCACATAAGCGCAAGACTGTCAAATGCAAATGGTCTTCAAGCTCAAATACGGACCAGATGGGAACATCACGAAATACAAGGCAATATTGGTAGCGAAGGGATTCTCTTAGAGATATGTTATTGACTACTCTGAAACCTTCTCTCCTGTCATCAAACATTTGTCCCTATGTCTGTTATTTGCATATGTAGCAGCTTATGACCTCGGGATCCACATTGTGGACGAGAAGACAGCCTTCTTGCATGGCGAACTAGACAAAGAGGTCTATATGGATTAACCCCCAGGATTTGTCTCGAATTCACTTCCTGACCATGCATGCAGAATGCACGGAAGTATCTACGGTCTGAAATAGTCAGCCCAACAATGGTACAAGAAGAAAGATCAAGCCCTGAAATCATTAGGATTCAAGCCTCTGTTGGCTGATTTCAATGTATATGTCAGAGTTACAGATGGGCAGATCATCATTGTGGCTGTATACGTGGACGACACTTTGATACTTTGCAGGAGTGAGCAGCTGATTGCTGAGGTGAAGACATACATCTCGAAACATTTCAAGATCGTGGATCTAGGAGAAGCCAGGTGTTACCTAGGCTTACAAATTGAAAGGGACTATGAGGGAGGTAAGTTGTACCTTCACCAGTCCAGATACACCCAGAAGATCCTAGAGGACTTTGGAATGTTGAACTGCAAAGGAGCGAACACTCCAATGCTCGCAGGGACGGTGTTGACAAATGATGACTGTCCAAAGATTGAGGAAGAGAGAGAACAAATGCAGCTCACACCTTACAGGAAGCTGATAGGATCACAGATGTACTTTGTAGACAACACCCACCCTAATATTGCTTATGCAGTATTCAAAATGAGCCAATTCTGCACAAATCCAAGCTCAACACATTGGAAGATTGCAAAACGAATTTTGCAATATCTTCAATCAACAAGGGATTATGGATTGTGCTATTGTCGTGGTGCACGTTTCAGGATACTTTCCTACAGTGATGCTAGCTGGGCATCTCTCAAGGACGATTGTAAAAGCATCTCAAGAGGGTGCACCATCGCATCAGGAGCAGCAATTCTATGGGTCAGCAAGAAGCAAACCATCGTGGCCCAGTCATCTTGCAAGGCAGAATATGTTGCAGCAGCAAAGATGGCCAACAAGATAATCTGGCTAAGGCAATTTCTAGACGAATTGGACGAAACAAGGAACGAGCCTCAGGTCTTGCAGATGGACAACACCTCTACAATACATCTAACAAAAGATCTCGTGTTCCATTCCAGAACGAAGCACATTGTGATCAAGTACCACTTGATCAGGGATCTAATTGAAGAGAAGATGCTGCAGACCACCTTCAGCGGAACGAAAAATATGGTTGCTGACATCTTCACCAAAGCCCTGGACAAAGGACTCTTTGAGAGACAGAGGAGCATGCTTTGAGAGGGAGCTGAAGAAACAAAATGTTTCTAACTACAAAGCCTGCTAGCTATCAGCCCTCTGCCTAGCATGAAACACGAAGACAAACGGTTTGCGAACACGACAGTTAAAGGAGACGAACACGAACGGTTCACGAACACGAAAGTCAAAGGAGACGATCACGAACGGTTTGCAAACATGAAATATTCACGAACGAGAATCTTTTGCGGTATGGCACGAGAATCTTTTGCGGTCCAATATGAGAGAAAGGTAGAGGAGCAAAATGAAACCAACGATGGAAACGGAACCAACAATGGAAATGAAACCAATAATGGAAAGAAACCACAGATGAAAACGAAACCAACGAAAAAAACGAAACCAACGTCGTGAAACCTTCTCCTGCCCTTCACGCTCCAAAGAGTACCAACGAGATCATGCAAGTACCCAGAAGTACAAATGTCTGATCTGATGGCCTGACATTAGTAGATACACTTTAGGTCATGGCTAATCTACCACTCTTGTAATTTTCTGACTAGTTGTAGATGCTTAATTGTTCTAATATAAAAGGTTACATAGAGCGACTATATACTTGCTGGATGATACTTGACAAGTGATGACAAAATACACATACAGTGTAATGAAATAGTCTGATGCCAGTAAGCAATCAGGATGAAATTACATAATACATGTCTGGCTGCGTGCGAAGACAATTCTCTCTAGGATCTGTAGATCCAACTGTGCGCTAGTAAAGCGAGACGATCACTTGTGAGAGAACCATGTTTCTCCCACGCCAACGCACTACGTGGATTTGTATGCAGTGCTTGAAGAATCAGAGAAAAATCAATATAGATGATTTTCTTGTCGTGTCTGATCTCGAATGCGAATGTGTCTGTTGTTATTCGTGTGTCTGAGTTCTCTTGTTCATTTTAATTTCGCACCTTGGTTGAAACTATGTTGAATGATGCATTAATTTTATAAACGTAGATCAGCAGTGCCTGACTACACTCTGAAGGATTGTAGGAGTGATTTGGCCAGCAGTGTCCAGCGATCACATCTGAACTCCATCCGAGTCGCAAGAGAATCGTGCTCGAGTCACGATCACGATAGTTTCACGACAGTTTCACAATTTTCTCTTTCGATTCCCATCCCATCAGAAGTATCAGAGCATATCACACTCATCAGGATCATAAAAGGACCGCTTACCATGTGAGTAAGACCTCATTCATGATAAAGTTTGGAGGATATGATGTTCATTCCATCAACTATGGCTGAGTTTTTGGGAATCCACGATGTGTGATCGAGATTTGGCATCCTTCTCCCAACCCACACCTACTTGGTGGACTGGTTGTGATTTCTCTACTTCTTCATCTGACACCAAACTTGTAGAGTGCACTTCTGGTTCTTCATTGCCTGGTCCATCTATATAAGTCTTCAATCCTTCCCAGAGGGTCAGATGTGTTTTGAGTAGGGTGCTTAAGGGCATTCTAGCATCACTTCTTAGCAGATCAACTAGGACAGCGATGTGGTCTTTTTTCTCTTCCTTGCTATGGAAAGAAACTTCGAAACCATAATGCTCGTTTGCATTTTGCCCAGTCTCACGGATGAACTACAATAACCTAGGATTCACTAGGGAGCGAGGGAAAGCAATGGGCCATTGATCGTTAGTGCCATCAGGTTGATGTTGGTCATGCTCTCGGGCTGCTTCTCTAGTCTGATCTAGGGCTTGGGCTTCTTTCACCCACTCCTTCATTCTCCTAAAGTTACCTTGCTCGACTGTGGGGTTGTAGTCACCTACGTATAATGAATCTGAAGATCCCCTAGCAGGACATGTAGTAGCAGACTTGGATGGCTCTTTTTCTTTTCTCTTCTGTGCTCTTGTTTGGATGAATACTGGCATTGTAGATGCCTTGGGCTCTCCTACCACACTCATCAAATGTAGAGGGGCAGAGGCTTCTCCTTTCTTCTACTGTCTATTAGGGCATGTGAGATATGGGTGTCCGTACCTGCAATCTCGGCATAGAGGCACAAAATTACCTTGTGGCTTGCTAGGACACTCAACAATTCTATGGTTCTATCCACATCCGTAACATTTGATGGGAGCTCTAAATCCAGTACCTCTAAGCTGATTGGCGTAGATAGGCACTAAGTCTCCGTTCTCTCCATATATGAAATGCACTGGAATGGATTTCTGCGCTTGCTTTCCAGGGTAGTGGAGTTCTTTCGTCACCTCGACCATGTTTCAACTGCTGAGCAGCTGGTTGCGGGTTTCGTACTACTAAACATTGGGTTCTGGGGAGAATGGGAGGTAATGCCAGTCTAGGCGGTGGATGGGGTAGAGCACCTTGGCGTTGCGCCAACGGAGCAGGATTGGGTGGCTGTTTGGTTCCTGAGATTATAACGACATTCGGTTGTATCATAGTTGCTCATATTACATATATGACATTATCGAGCTGGTCGCTCTAATCTCTATCTCAAATGCAGACACTCGTTTTCTGTATGGTTGCCCTGCAGTGTGGACACTAGGTGGATTCTCTCCTAAGGTAGGCGGGGTTAGGGCCTGGTTGCATGCCTTTCAGCATTTGGTCTACAGTCACAGTCAGGTCAATCGTGAGCTTTTTTATTTGCTCATTGCTTTGCGTATGCAGCCTCTCCATGGTAGATATGATGGTGTCGGCACTATTGGTAGTAGAGGCAAAGGTGTCATCATGCAATTTGTCCTTATGTTTGGCTCTTCGTTCCCTTCTGTGTTTTCATTCCTGGTTAGAGTTATTGGAGTCCAAACTAGTGCTCTCACTATCATCAACTCTCTTGATGGCATCAGCGTAGGCTGCTTGAAAAGACGCGTATTTGTCCCTTCATTTCATTTGATGTTTGATCCTCTTAGGTAATCCTGCCATGAACCAGGTCAGGACACTATGGTTTGGAATGCTATCAAGGTCGCATCCGCCATGTAGTCTTTTGATCCGCTCAATGTAATCTCATAGAGACTTGTTCTTCTTATCCATACAGATTTGACCTAATTGCAAGAATGGATCAGAAAGGAAGCTGGTGGTTTTGAATCTTGTTACAAATTTAGCCTGTAAAATATTCCAATCATCACATTCGTTCTGCTCAAGATTGAAATACCAATCTTTAGCTGTATCGATTAAGCATAGATTGAAATATCTTAACAGCCCTTGTGGGCTGTCGTCTCCATAGGCTCTACATGCTTGGGTGTAGATCTCCCTTGCCATCAAACCTCGAAAGGTCGATCTTGGGAAAATTCTAGACTGCGTGAGGTACAAACGACCTAGGATTGTCCATTGGCAGTGGATCTATGTCAACCGGTTTGGGTAATATCTCGATTGTTACATTGACAAACTCTTCGAGTTCAGGGAGATCCAGAGTAGATAATCTCCTTCCGGATCTCAGATGCATACAACAGAACAAGGATTAGGACTATTTTTTAAAGCTTTGTGTTTACGATATTTTTGTTCTTTCGGTGTATAGGTGACCATATACTAGATCTGATAAGGGATCTAACCGATGTGATGGTGAATCTCAGATCGAGATTACATCAGGATCAAAACAAAAGTCGGACGGATGGATGAGAAGTGATGTAATTGCAATTCCAAAAGACAATAGGGGAAAATGAAAATACAAAAAATACATATGGATTCTGATTGTGAAAATATCGAGAAAAATTCTAGAATCTCTCTTATGGCGAGTTATACAAGACAAATAATAGCAAGCGCAAGTAATAGGAATATAACTCGTCGAGTTGTCCACTTGCTTAAATGATGATTAGAACAATCTACGAAAATGACGAGTAATGAGGAACTGATGACGAGTAATGGCTCTGATGGCGAGTAATAAAATCATAACTCGTCAGTCTCTTAGATGATAGATCTTTGTGTTTTCAGGCCATTGTTCTGATGGCGAGTCATGATAATGAATAAAAATAAAAAAAATTCTGATGGCGAGTAATAGCCTAATAATTCGTCAATCACCAAAATGATAGCTCTGCGGTTGCTATTCACCCTGCTCTGATGGTGAGTAATTTTGGCTCAAAAAATGTGTCAAAAAACTCTTTGGCAAGTAATACGTGACAGGGCAAATAATGTCTATGATGGCGAGTTATAATTTATAACTCGTCGAGCTCATAGAATAGTTTTTGGAGCCTGCCTAGCACTCTGGAGAAGTGGCAAGTAAAAACAGAGAAAAGTCTGTTGGTGAGTAATAAAGCTGTGAAAATGCAAGAAAAATTCAAGCAAAAAGGCAAACAAAAATCCATCTAACAGTACCTTAGCACCGTCTCCCCGGCAACGACGCCAAAAAATGTTGGATCCTTTCAGTGCCTCCCTTTTGGCATCAAGAGGGCAAGGTTAGGGTTTGGATCTCCAACCGAGTGAGTTGTCGTGTAGTATGGGCTTAGATCCAATGGGGAGGGAGATAAACTACAAATCTAAATGGGAGCTAAGCCTACCAAGGGTGTCAATCTTGGCATATGATCTGATGGTGAAATGGATTAGTTTGAAAATAGGGTGCTTGACACTCTCCTTGACTCTTTTTAGGGTTTTGATATGTGAAGATCCTCTTCTTGGATCTTGGCTTTTCTTGAACTATTTAGGCTCTTTGAGCTCTAAACCTTCTCCTTCTTGAGGCTTAGCTTCTCAAGGGATGGAAACAATGGAAGTAGACTAACTAATAGATCATAATGATCTCACATGAAAGTTTCTAGCTCCTATTTTACTATTGTGTGTTTTTGTGGATTAGGAGGATGAAAGCTTGTGCTAATGATCTTCTTTATTGTGATAGCATGATTAGGAAACACATACAAGCATTCATCATTCCACAACCAAACATACAATGGCAAAAGAAAAAAAATTCACATAAAATAAAAGGTAGGAGGAGGAGGCTTTGCTTCTCTCTCTCTCTCTCTCTCTCTCTCTCTCTCTCTCTCTCTCTCTCTCTCTCTCTCTCTCTCTCTCTCTCTCTCTCTCTCTCTCTCTCTCTCTCTCTCTCTTCTTGCAAATGAAAAGTGAATACAAAATGGTGTCACATCCCTACTTATAGACAAAGTTAGGGTTAAGATTTTTGGTTCACCCAAAAACCATGTGCCATGATAACTTGACTATCATAAAAGTTTAAAAACCAAAAAGCATTTTAGAACTACTTGGGTCCTTTCACATTTTGGCCCATCAGTATTTTAGATCTATCTCTACTCTCGTGCCTTTGGCTTACGAGTATAGTAGTGCACCATTTGAGGGTGTCTGACATTATATTATCCGATAGATCTAATTCTTATGCTGACTCGGCTATGTTTTTATTCCCGTTGTCGTGAAATCTATTGGGGAGATGTTGGGCTTTGTTTTTTTCTTGTTGACCTTCTAATATTGGCTTTCTCGATGAATCTGGATTCTAGAACTCCTTTTTGGTTTTCGTCAACGTTCCTTGGCATAGTTTGGCGGCATGATAACACGCGATATTCACTTTCGGTATTTGTTATAAGATCAAAGGTTGAACTTTCTTCATACCAACTTGGTGAGGAGAAAGTATCTTTCCCTACTAGCTCCTTTGACAGAATTCTGCACTCTCTTTAACTTTTGAATGTGTTGTCAGTGGAGCGATGGGGACATCCTCTTCTGAGTTTTGATTCCTCCATATTCGAATTGAATGATACAATTCCCTCATAGCTCACATGAACATCCTGTAATCCGTTAGAAGAATCTTTACCAGAATCATCCGTTAGAAGAATCTTCACCAAAATCTTCTAACACACGCTCCTTTTCCATGTATGTTATTTGGTGCCCTTTCTGATTGGAAGAATATTCTATTATTCTTGATTGTTGTTGCACTTGTATTGTGTAGGATGATGACTCACACTCACATGACTGTCAAATAATTCACCCAGATGTTGCCATGCAATCCGCAAGATTCAAACATGCAAGCGCATGAGAGCTACCGCTTTTCTTGCATACATTACCCGTGGACTTGCATGAAGATATGTCTCAAGGAGACACAACACATGAGGATGTGCCATTCACATCACATGATCACGAGGGGGACATGAATGACATGATGGATGCATTCTTTTCAAATCCACCCGAGGCCACATTGACAAGGGAAGAAGAGATGATGCATGGCTTGGCATCCACTCCTTTGTACGAGGGTGCACAAATGTCAAAGTTGCAAGCTTGTTTGCTACTTTTGAACTTGCAAACTAAGTACGGGTGGTCGGATGCGAGCGTCACGGAGTTGTTTGGGTAAGCTTGCTTGCTTCATGATGTGTGTTATAGACAAATTGCTCTAAACTCGTTTTATTTTTTATTTATGCATTACGAGAAACTAAATATAACTAATTACATAAATTTATATTTCGTCATAGTTTGCTTAAGAAAATGTTTCCCCCAAATAACACCATGGCGGCGTCTCGACAAGAAGCCAAGAAAATGCTATCCGCAGTCAGCATGGATTACAAGAGCATCCATGCATGTCCCAACGACTGCATCTTATATCGAGTTGAGTTTGAGGAGGTAAGCACGTGTCCACGCTATGGGGAACACCGCTACAGGCAAGATTTACAAGGAGCGACCATACCCGCCAAGGTGATAAGACATTTTCCCATCATACCCAGGATACGCCACATGTTTAAGTGTAATTCCATTGCGGAGCTAATGATATGGCATTCGAGCAATCATTCATCTGACGATACTATGAGGATCCCTGCCGATTCTCTAGCATGGAAGCACGTGGATGCTACCTGACATGAGTTTAGGGATGAGCCTTGCCATTTGCATTTGGGATTGGCCATGGATGGTGTGAATCCATTCGATTTGCACTCCACATCATGGTCCACTTGGCCGGTTGTCCTTGTAAACTACAACATCCCCCCTTGGCTAAGTATAAAGAACTCGCCCTTCTTATCCCAAGAAAATACAAGGTAAAAAATATGGACATGTATATGGCTCCCTTGATAGATGAGCTAAAGACCTTATGGCAAGGAGTTCAAGTGAGCGATATATCAAGACCACTGAGAAAAGAGATTTTGTGGCAAAGGGGATCTTGATGTGGACGATGCACAACTTTCTTGGCTATGGGGAATGTTCAAGTGAGATATCCTTGGCATTGGTTTGATTCATGGTATTGTATTAAATTTTATATGAATTCACAAAATTTCTTTGAATTTAAACATTGGACTCATGATTAAGTTGGTTGTTTTGTCTCAATGTAGGGCTCCAAACTAGTGGTTACAATGCCCCGTTTGTGAAAAGTATTTGCAAGCATGCCACTCACAACATCTACAGAAGATGGTAGCGACACATTTGTTTTTTCGCAGCAATGTGAGCAAGTACATTAGTTCTATGTCTTCAAGATGTCTATGCTCTTTTGTTGTCAATCAATCGAATTTCAGTGTACTGCAAAAAATGTATATTGTGTATAGTAATACACAAACAACTGTAACATAGCTATGGATACTAACTACGAGTCAACATTTATGGTAAGATTGATCAATTGCAGGTGGTCTTTCACCCCGATCGTTTAGATCCCAGATGGTGGTACATGATTCAAGTCGCTCCTTGAAGTAAAAGAATGTTTGAAGATAGAGATGTCGTGGAGGACATGGCACTACCAGCTGATACACCTCATGAACAAGATCGTGATGATGTATTCAATGACACAATTTTGGAGGATGATCATGTGCAAGCTTCACAAGCTAATGATGACGTTGAGCGTTATGCATCATCATAAGATGGTTCAACAACACATGACACACTTTCACGATCTCACTCGTCGTCACCGTCACCATTAGCTTTTGAAGATCAGCTTATTAATGATGAAGCTATAGGAGATATTGGGTAGAGATAGACTCATTTGGTTAGAATTAGAGATAGACTCATTTGGTTTGGTGGATTTGTCGCATGATGATGTGGCAAATGATAACGATGAACCACTAAATGAATGAGTGAGACAGTACGATGTATTTCAATTCATTGTAATATTAATCATATTGCTCACAGATGCAATTACACTTTATTAATTGACTAGTTGACATCGAACAAGAAGTCGATGCATGTGAGTACACAATTTGTGATCATCATTCTTTTGTGATACATAAATTCCTTTATTCACTTGTGCATATGGCAACCAAAGTTGACAGAAAATGGAATTCAATGTGTTGATAGGTAACAAATTTCAAAAGCGAGATCCATTTACATTCTGTTTTATATCGTGGTTTATACCGAGGGGCCTTTTTTCATCAGTCTCGGTATTCCCCTCGGTTAGCAGAGTGTCCTAGAATGCCTCTGGCCACCTAGACCCTCTCTATAACCCTCTCTATAAATGTCTCAAAACAAGTGCAAATTTGGTAGGCTTATACCAATGTCAACCTCGATATACCTCTCTATAACCTCTCTATAAATGTCTCAAAAACAAGTGCAAATTTGGTAGGCTTATACCAACATCAACCTTGGTAGACCCCTCAAAGTAGCTTCAGTATTCCGATGTATGTTCTGAGGTCGTGGGGTAATTCTATAACCCTCTCTATAAATGTTTCAAAACCAAGTTCAAATTTGGTAGGCTTATTCCGAGGCCAAATACCGGACCCGAGGCTCGAACATTCCGCTCCCCCCGCGACTCATTTTAAAAACTATCTTTCAAAGAAACGCTCAAAAAAAGCCCTGGAAATTGCCCGTCCTCTTGTAGTGTCCCCAAGACGAGATGTGCTATGTGGACATGCAGAATTGATGACCACATCAAGTGGATCATCGTCATCGCTAGACCACCACAATAGGAGACACCGAGGTGGCTCCTCCTCTTATCTTGAGAGTGTCGGGAGGAAGCACTAGTAGTAATGACATGGATGAGGGAGGGACCCTCGCTGGAGGGACTCTCGCAAGAAGGAGAAGCATGTCGGTCGTAAGGGTGAGGAGTGGACTCAATCTCCTCGGAGGACGACAGTAGTCAGCTAGTCTACTGGATCTACGAGTCTCTCGTCAAGCTCTCAGTTGCTCCAACATTATATCCTGTTGCGAGGAAGACAACTGATCCAAGTAGCTAGCTAAAGATTCCTCGCTCATGGAGGAAATGCGGGATGACCCGCGACTACGGCCTGACCTTTGGTTGGGAGATATTTCATTAGACATAATGGGCAGAAGAGGAGGGAAAATATTGTAGACAACCAATGAACATCTCAAAAATAGTAAAAAACAAAAAATTCATGTGATAAGCATGCAAAAAATTATTCTCTCTCTCTCTCTCTCTCTCTCTCTCTCTCTCTCTCTCTCTCTCTCTCTCTCTCTCTCTCTCTCTCTCTCTCTCTCTCTCTCTCTCTCTCTCTCTCATGGATGCTCCTTTGTTCAATTTTGCTCTTCTGCAGTAATGGAAAAGTGGACAAATATTGACGCACTGCTCCTCCAAATTTACAAGGTCTTTTAAAATATCCGACTCTTGCATATAATAAAGCTTTATTCTTTGCTAAGTGGGTTTCCCACTAAAAAATTGATTTGTTACTTTAAAAAAAGTTTTTTTTTTTTAAATTGAGGGAAGTTGAGTTCTCACACCTTCTTGGAGGTTACCATATTGGCACTATAAGTGCAGGCTTTTTTGACAATTGATCTCTACAATACTAGTGAAGAAGTTCTCTCCTCCAATACATCCTGAAAGTGCGCCCTACTAGTTCACACGGTATGCATATCTTCTTCTTTTGCATTACTCTCTATGCCTTGCTCTCATATTAATGGTGCTTTGATAATCTTTTACTTTTGTCTATTTGATGCTCATCATATGAAGGTATGAAGGAGCTTTGGTAAAGCTAAGAGATGTGAGGGTCCAGCGATGGAATTCTATGGCTATTTTTTTATAAGAAAAAATACCCATCCTACCTCAATAGACAACGATGGTTGGCTTCTATCATGAAGTAAACTCCCAGTGAGTTCTGTTGATAAGAATGGTATACTTACCACCTATCCCATTTTCATTACCGCTCAAGCTTGTCTGGTTAGCAAGCGATGGAGGGATACTCTATTTGCTTGCTCATTGTTTACTCTTTGTACAAGAGGTTAGTCGCTGTCCAGCGATGGACAGTTGGCCTCCTTTCTCAATAAAAATCGTTGTGAATGCATTGTGCATGGTCCTAACCAGCGATGGTCTAGTCCGTAATTGGAAGCCAGTTTATTTACCATTTTACTTTGCATAAACCCTATTGTCCAACGATGGACATGAAGAGTTGCTTTTCTGGATGCTCTGCGAATGTATGAGGTTTACTGGCTGACTGTCCAACGATGGACTACAAATTGAACTCTTTGTTTTGATACTTCTTACATAGATATCCTCCTCTATCCAGCGATGGATGGTTGGATATATGTAAATTCAATATTGATGGCACCGTGACTCTCTTTAAAGTATTCACTTAGCTTTGGTCTCATAATACAAAACTAATGATGTTTCATACTATAGTTGCATCATATTGCTCTGGCTGCTCTAGGATATGTTTTGGTTCAGATCTAGACCTAATACCAGTTACTACGAGGTATGACACCAACCAATTCTCTACAAAGCAACTTAGGTAAGTCTTATAAATGTTTTTTTCGTAACTTTATTTGAGTAGCTATATGCTAACAAATATGTCTATTGGTTGTTTTATGCTCTAAAAGCAAAAGAATTCCCTTGCTTAAAACATTCATGGCTGCCTCTCAAGAAGCTAAGTCTACAACCATTCAGGTATGTTTTCTGAGTTTAAGCAAACTCCGCGCATTCTCGGTAGGTACGGTAATTTCAGCTCCATATTCGTATGGTGTGACACTTTTCTACACAAGCTCATACTTTTCTCTCTTTCTTTTTGTTAGTTTTCCTTTTCCCAAAAAAAAGAGACAACATAAGACGACACTTAGGTTGAACTGAAGCAACTTGAAATAAGAATGGGTCATTTAAAAATAACAGTAAGGACTCCAAGTACACGATCCAAGTAGTATAACTTCTTTTGGACATGAATAACAATTGTTGTTCAACTATGACACCTGTCTTCCTCACCGAACTAACTTGAGCGGTTTTGTTTTGTGGGATGGTGGCAGGTATCAGCTGGACGTCTTGAAAGTGGTTATGCTTTATGGTGCTTTCTCGATTTTGGTGTAGAATCCCCTCTAGCATGCTCTAGACTTGATATCTTCACCAAATCATTGATATAAATTTTTATTTTTTCTGATTTTTATATTGAATTTCAAAATTATTGATGTTATAGTTATTAATTATTATTATAATTTTATTGTTATTAATATTATTATAATTTTATTGAATATCTTAATTGTATTTGTAGTGGATGTTACAAAAAACGCTTCAAGTGCACAAAGATCAACAAACAGCTAAAAGACAAAAGCTGGAGAAACATCAAAAGAAATGTTTGGAATGGTATTTGGGCCTTGTCATCTATGGCATGGATAAAAATAAATAAATGTTACCTCATTTCGTTAGAGTTCCAAAAAATTTGAACGAGGTAGATTTTATTCAGGTTCTTCTCGTTGGCGCACTTGTGTTTAATGGCCAATTGGAGTTGAAAGTATTTATTAATTATTCCAATATTCAAAATGATCCAAATTTGACAATCACCATTATATAAAAGATAATTTGAGAATTTGGTGATAATCTTCCAAAAATATTCTATTTGCAACTTAACAACACTACTAGGAAAAATAAAAATCAAATTGTCTTGACTTACTC
The DNA here is from genome assembly GCA_029204225.1 of Diphasiastrum complanatum. Taxonomy (NCBI): domain Eukaryota; kingdom Viridiplantae; phylum Streptophyta; class Lycopodiopsida; order Lycopodiales; family Lycopodiaceae; genus Diphasiastrum; species Diphasiastrum complanatum. Next base: position 48,450,432 of record CM055106.1, read on the forward strand.
GTCCATGTTGGTAGAGAAAAAAAAAATCAAAAAAAAAAAAAATAGGATCTTTGTTGGTGGGTCACACCCATGTTCAAATTGATCAGATGTTTACTTGTTTTTCCAATAGACTAAGATGCAAGAAGGCATTTTCTTTACCAGTGCTTCAAAGCATTTTTGAAGAATCATATGTGCCGAAGCCAAATATGTCATTAATTAAACACACATATGATTTTCGTGAATATATTAAGGCGTCCAATGAAACAGAGTGATGTGTTGCTACTATTATGACATTAGCTTTTAACACCAGTTCAAAATCAAATGTAATGAAACTTGCATCACATTACTACGGGACAAACAATTTCCAAGTTCAGTTTCATGGCTACCTCTTGAAGGAGTACGATTTTTGCTCAATATGCCATCGGGTCAAATCAAGCTTGCTGGGTTGTCTCGCTTGAAGTCCATGCTAGAAGAACAAAAAGCACAAAGAGAGCATCATGAGGTTGATCCATTTGTCTCCTTAAATTTTTTGGAATCAAGTACTCAAGCAACTTATCCATTTTTGATGAGTTTGATCAGCATTGGTGAATGGACTTTTTCGGGGAACAAAAATTCAGTTTGCTCAACTTCAAAGATGCATCAACAACTGAAGAATTTCACTAGCCTCATAAATTAGGAGCTTAACTACAATTGCCGAACCTTCAAATCTTCCTTGGGATAATGATTTCTTGTAGCTTGTGCAAGGTGAAGAACATGAAATTTATGTGGGCTCAAGGAAGAATAGGCAAAGTGTAAAAGCTGCAAAATGAAGTGGTGCGGTGATTTGAATGAAATCCAAATTGGAAGCCTTGTTGCACTTCTAGCTTCAAAAAACATTGAAAGACATCCATTTTGTTTGGTTTCATTCAACACAGCAACTAGACAAAAGTATTACACGTCCATTGGTTGCGCACCACTTCAATGAATGTTTTTTTGGGAAGGTATGAATTTGAAATGTTGCAAGTAGATCCAAAGGGCAAGAAAAAAATGATTGCCAAAGAACCAATCGAGGGTTGGTTATTTGAATTTACAAGATGTAGATGCTTTAGCTTTTAATTTTGAGTTAACAATGACCAATCATCTACGAAAATCAACTATAGCCATATTGACAGAACGACTTGGACTAATGGGACAACCATCGTCCTCAACTCGTCAGCAACAGAGAGAAGTTGACTTGCAAGGTTTCTTATCAACATTGGATGTAGACCCTAAGGACGATATGCCTCTCCAAAAGAAAAAACACATTTTTCAAAACAATGAGTGATTAACTCATTCTTGCTCTTCTTGGAGTCTTCCCTTCTTAACCTGTGAAAAGGTTCACAGAGTTTGTACGAGTCTTCCACCACATTGGTTGAAAACGAGAGGTCAAAATATGTTGAGTTCTGAACTGAGAGGCATCAGAATTGAGAGGCATCAATGAAAATTCTTTAGAAAATGTACTTTGTAAAAAATACATATGTGATATAATTAAGCCCTTTTGTATCTTAATGGCATTTGGACTTTCAAAAATCATATGTTGACTTGAAATGTTATGTGGTATGTAATTATGATGGTTTTATGAAATTTGAAAAAAAAAAAAAAACTCGTAGTGCTTTATTTAACATAGGCACTTTTAACATTTTCTTTTAATAAAATTTAGAGAATCCTTAAAAAAATCATGATTCTAGTCTAAAACTAGGACCACTAAAAAATACCAAAAAATGTTACTCTTTTTTAGGTCAAAGTCCCAAAACAAATGTCATCGCGTTCATGGGTGTGCACCCCACGCTTTAAATGCACCACTATATGCAAGTCATAACTAGCAATAAATTCATGTTCCTATCTTTTTCTTGCATGCATGCCCACGTTTTAGACGCACCTCTATACGCAAGTCATAACTAGTAATAAATTCATGTCCGTTTTGGTTTTTTTGCATGCATGCCAAGCTCTTGACTTGCATGATGCAGCAACGTCATCACCAACAATTTCATCATTTAATGTTTTTAAATGTTGTCATATCTTTATTCATGCACACATTTCAAATAACAAATGAATACTTGAGATAAGAAAAGAGAATTCTAACCATTCTCCCACAGTTTGAAGACATTTAGGAGTTTAAAATAGCTTATTGCCTTGCATAAATTTGCTCCAAAGCCTTTGTGTGTGCCACAAAGTTGTTGTTTGCATTTTGGAGCACTTTCATAATCATTATGTATAGGTGCTTCACAAAAATCACCAAAGATGTCATGAGAACACTTATGAGAGGTTGACTCTTTAGCATGAAACATTTTTGCATAATGTGCATGCAAAAAAATGATTGGATGACAAATAACATGGAAATGTGCATGTGTTATGTGACAAACGAATTGTTGATGAACATCCTTATGCACACTTTGCTAGAGCTAAGAAAAATTAAAAGACCTGGCTTCCATGACTTTAAGAGAGGAGGGGAGGGGCTCGAGGGTGAGTGTGGACGGTGTGCAAGGCGCTCATGTGGGAGAAAGACTAAGGAGACAGACCTTGTCTTGATTTTTTTTTTAAATTTTGTTTAACATTTTTTATTCTGAATTTGTTTTACATGCGCCTTTTAATAAATAAAAAGAAGTTAAGCTCACTAGACTATGCACAAGATTTAAATGCTTGTGCCCGTCCGAAAATTCAGGTTAAATGAAAGAGTGCCAGTGATGGGCACCTAGCATTTAAAGCATGTGCCTTTTTCATCCTCAGTGTCTTTTCCAGGGGTTGTGGGGTTGTTGCTGTAAATCCTTTTTTCCCATGGAGTACATTCCAGTGTTGGGCGGGTATATAGGGTCGTGGCTGGTATCAATAATGGATATCAACATGGTATCAAAAAACCTACCCAACTGGTATATGAATTCTAATACCAGGGTCTAGAACCGGACAACCAGTATTAACTATCTCACTATTCATATTGATACCCAGGTTTGGGAGATTTATTGAATTTTTGCCATGGTGTCAGTAGTTGTACTATTTTTAGCAATTTATTTTGATATTTCAGATTTTTTATATCTTATATAATGATATTAATCTTTAAAAAGCATATTTTTAGCAATTCATACAAGTTCATACCCGGGTTGATAACCGGCTGGTATCACCCTTGTGATACCAGTGCAGTTTATACCAGTCTACAACTCCTATACCTCCTTATATTGATACCCAACTGGTATTAAATTTTTTAGAAAGCTGCAATAGCATGATCCGTTTGGTTTAAAATTTTTTGATACCCAGCCAACACTGGGTACATTCCATCTTACAAGGGTGCACCTGAGCTTGCGGAGTCGTTTTCTTTGTAAAATAACAAAAAAATGTGTACATCTAGATCCTTCCGTCCCTCCCTCCAGGCTCCTACAGCGCAAGGTTTTGGGTGAGGGGCATGGGCCTCCTTCCCCACAGAAGGTGTGCGGTGCTCCTGGATTCTTCCCTACCACGGTCCCGGCTTAAGGCTCTGGAGGCTGGGCCCTGGCGCAGGAGTCAGGAACCCCTCACCGCTCAAGCCTCACTCCTCCTCCTCCCAAAGAGAACACCGACAAGCTTTAAAAAACGCGAAAAGCTTTCAAAGGACGGGGCACCCTTCGTTCGTTCTTCGCAACGTGAGTCACGTGACACAACACACGTGCCACGTTTCAGATCGCGATACCAGTTGAATTTTTGGCTAATTTCACTGGGGTAACGTGGAGCAGGAGGATTCGCACAAGTAACAAAGCAGGCAGGGCCATCAAGCACAAGTCAAAGACGTCGCTTTTATATATGTATTCAATTTTCAGAGTCAGAGCTACACACGGCGCTAGGTTAGGCATTCCATACCACGGCTCCTCGCTTCAACTTTTTGGCCCTTTTCTATTATAATTTATGTCCAATGCTCGCAAAAACTAGACAAACATCTCAAATTTTAATTGCCCAAAAAATTACACAAACAGCCCAATTGTTAGAATTCACTTTTTATTGCTCTATTTTAGATTTTGCAGGTTTTTTAATGGCTCAAAATGATTTCGTTTCAGACTTTCAGTTAGAAATTTCACATTTTCAGATTTTACATTAACCTTTCATTGATTTCATGGTAAATTTTGTACCCGAAAATTTTGTACTGCTTAAGATGATGTAGTTGGGAACTTGGGAACTGAAAAACTTTCATGAAATTCGCATGTGATTGTATATCATTGTAAAGTCGTAGACCTGTCTATGATGAGAACTAGTTAAAGATTTCACTAATTGTAAATTGACAAATGGTATGCTTGTATTTGTATAATATTGTCTTCGTACGAGGTGTGCTTTCAGATGTAACATCTATGTAGAAATTTGTGAATCTGTGCTGAATGTAGATGGGTCACAGGTGTGAGCCCGTGCATAAAGGACGCAGGTATTTGCTTAAAAAGGGGAAGCCACGCTTGGAACATGTTGACTGTGCCGACCATGTTGTTTACAGCTCCGCAGAAGTTTAGAAATGATTCACACTCTACTTTAGCACTAATTGACTGATTCTGTACGCAATTAGAAAGCATGAAAGTTTGCAATTATTATTACTATAATGTATTATCTATAAAAGGAGTGCAAGTTACAATGGAAATCACAGACCAGGCTCCAGCTGTCGACACTCAAACAGAATCTAAACCAGATCACGGATTCTCTCTCCTCACTTTGTAAAAGGGCTAAGCCTAATTTTAACAAATTATAAATGCACATTTGAATAACTCATTGGCCTTGCTCATAAGAAGAAATTTCTTGTTTTTTTTTTTTGGGCTTAATTGCACTATTATATATTTGATGAGAATCGTGATTTGGATTTCGTAGTCGCGAAGTTTTCACGAAGGAACCACAATCCTCTCTTCCGATTCGGATGAAGTTCAGATGCGATCTGTGGACACTGCCAGCTGAATCACTCCTACAATCCTCTAGAATGTAGTCAGGTTCTACTGATCTACGTTTATAAAATTAATGCAGCATTCAACATAGTTTCAACCAAGTTGCGGAATTAAAATGAACAAGAGAACTCAGACACGATTAACAGCAGAAGCATTTGCATACGAGATCAGACACAACAACAGAAATTATCTATATTGATCTTCCTCTGCTTTCTTCAAGCACTGCATGCAAATCCACGCACTGCGTTGGCGTGGGAGAAACACGGTTCTCTCACGAGTAATCGTCTCGCTTTACTAGCAGACAGTTGGATCTCTATGGAACCTGATCACAGAGCTAGTCTCGCACGCAGGCGGACTTCTTGTCTGTATTTTGTCTTGATTGCTTACTAGCATCAGACTACTACGTTACACTGTATGTGTATTCTGTTGATCTATATGTCAAGTATTATCCAGTAGGTATGGTCGCTCTATGTAAATCTGAGATTAGAGTGATTAAGCATCTACAACTAATCAGGGAATTACAAGAGTGGCAGATTAGCCACGACCTAAAAAGTATCTGCTGATGTCATATCATCAGATCAGATATCTGTACTTCTGGATACTTGCATAATCTTGTTGGTACTCTTTGGAGCGTAGAGGGCAGGAGAAAGTTTCGTTTCCGTTGTCGGTTTCGTTTTGGTCATTTGCCTTCTCTCGTACTCAACCGCAAAAGATTCTCGTTCGTGAATCTTTCGTGTTCGCGAACCGTTCGTCTTCGTCTGCTTTGACTTTCGTGTTCGCGAACCGTTCGTCTTCGTTTCCTTTGACTTTCGTGTTCGCGAAACTTTTCGTGCTTCGTGTCTCCAGATCTTCGAGTTCACAAATGCCTTCGTCGGGCTGAGGGTTGAAAGCTAGCAAGGCTTTGTAATTAGAAACGTTTTGTTTCTTCAGCTCCCTCTCAAAGCATGATAGCTTTACGATCCCGAGACTACTCCTTTGTCTCTCAAAGAGTCCTTTGTCCAGTGCTTTAGTGAAGATGTCAGCAATCATGTCTCTCGTTCCGATGAAGGTGGTCTGCAGCATCTTCTTCTCAATTAGATCCCTGATCAAGTAGTACTTGATTGCAATGTGCTTCGTTCTGGAATGGAACACGGGATCTTTTGTCAGGTGTCTTGCAGAGGTGTTGTCCATCCGCAGACCAGGGGCTCGTTCCTCGTTTCGCCCAATTTGTCTAGGAATTGCCTTAGCCAGACAAGCCTAGGTAACACCTGGCTTCTCTCAGATCCACGATCTTGAAATGTTTCGAGATGTCTGCCTTTACTTCAACAATTAGCTACTCACTCTTGCAAAGTATCAGAGTGTCATCCACATACACAACCACAATGATGATCTACCCATCTGTAACTCTGACATATACATTGGAATCAGCCAATAGAGGCTTGAATCCTAATGATTTCAGGGCTTTATCTTTCTTCTTGTACCATTGTCGGGCTGATTGTTTCAGACCTTAGATGCTTCTATGCATTCTGCATGCATAGTCAGGAAGTGAATTAGAGACATATCCTGGGGGTTGATCCATGTAGACCTCTTCGTCTAGTTCGCCATGCAAGAAGGCTGTCTTCTCGTCCACAATGTGGATCTTGAGGTCATAAGCTGCTGCATATGCAAATAATAGACGTAGGAATGAATGTTTGATCACAAGAGAGAAGGTTTCAAAGTAGTCAATACCATATCTCTGAGAGAAACCTTCCGCTACCAGTCTTGCCTTGTATTTTGTGATGTTCCCATTTGGTCTGTATTTGAGCTTGAGGACCCATTTGCATTTGATAGTCTTGCGCTTATGTGGTAATGGCTCCAACGTCCATATCTGGTTCTTCCTCATGGACTCCATCTCTTCGTTCATGGCTTGGATCCATCTGTCCTTTTCTGGACCTTCAATCGCCTCCTCGAAAGTTTGTGGTTCGCCACTAAACCCGCAGAACTCTTCTGATGTGGAAGCTGAGCTGTTTGGCACATATCTTGATGGCGCACTTCGTGGTCTTGTCGACCTTTTAGGAGATGCTCCTGGAATAGCTATGCCTTTGCCCTTGTCTGCTTTGCTTGGTCCGGAACCATTTTGGTTTACTGGAACCGCGGCAGCAGGTTGCCTCTCGAACCTTTCTTTGTCAGATTCGTCGTTCGAATGGGAGGCGACTCGAAAATCTTCATTTTTGTGTTCGTCCTCTGCTCCCTCTGTCGTTGGTGGCAGGTGATAGTACTGTCTCTCCAGAACCGCGTAGCTGACAGGATTGTCGTTGGCCATTGTCCTGCTCTCATCGAATCTGACATCTCTCACTGTTTTCACAGTGTTCGTGTCTGGCATGTAGACTCTGTAGTATGACGAATTGTTGTCATAACTTACCAGAAATCCCTGCTCGACTTCTTGTTTGTTCTTTCTTCGTCCATTTTCGAGCTCTTGCTGTTCTCCTGTCTGTTCTGTGCTGACTTGTTTCTCGGGTTCTGGTGGCAATCCACGGCTGCGTGACTCTTCTCGTGGCAATGGCTACACTCAATCTTGGGATTGAGCCAGCAGGTATCTACTGTATGCCCATATCTTCTACATCTCACACAACTCTTCTTGTCTGCACCTTGTTGTTTCGACCTCTCTTTGGTCTTCCAATTGCTCTTGTTGGTCTCCTATGCTTGTTGGTCACGATCCTGCCTTTGATTCGACTCCCTTCTATTACGGGGCTTGCTCCAGTGAAGCCTAACGTTTTAACAAATACAATATTTACTGGGAAAATCTAGCATTTGAAGGGTTCCAGCTAACAAGATCCCGTGAAAGATTTCAGATCCTTAAGATCCAATCTACTTGAATGATCTTTGGTTAGAAAGAGAAATACACTACCAATTTCACCAATGTAGAAAAATCAGCATCTACACACAATTTGAGATGCAAACACTAATAGAACTTGATCAAACTTGAATGAAATGATTATGTACTATTGCTGTCCGTACAAAACCAGCAAGCTACTGTATTTCACACGTGTGGATCCAAAAATAGCAAATATAGATCATTTTACACATAGAATTGCAAGCAATCACCAAGATAGTGCACCAATGGATAGTAGAACCCAAGAGAACCATGTATAAGCATGAAATGAGATAGAGAAGAGAGAAGATTGCTCTCTCCACGAGTTACATCCTTTTATAGCAGGTCCAAACGTTATTTGGCCACTTGGCTTTTCCCACCAAAATGCTAACCCTACCAATTTTGGGTCTAGATTCAATGTACCCAACTTATTCAAATTGAATCTACCCAAACTCGCATTCTATCTTTCCCACACTTTCAAAAATTGTTTATTCAAATGAAATTTAGACTAATGAACTTTGAAAAGTCAACCTGTAAGTCTAAAACAAGTTTTGGCCTCAATATGCCAAATATGGAAATATTGCAAAATGTGATGAAACTAGTTGAATCTTTCACACTCCCTCTTCAACTAGTTTTAGCATAGACTTTGATAATACTCCAAGTGAAGTCCTATGCTTCATGAACAAGTTTTTTCCAATGCTTTGGTGAAGATATCAGCTACACATTCCCTTGAAGACACATGTTGAAGCTCCACCTCCTTTGCAATGACTCGCTCCCTCACAAAATGATACTGTATCTCAATATGCTTGCTCCTAGCATAGTTTTTGACAATAGAACTTTGATCCATCATAAGAATGATCTTCTTCCTAAGAATAGATCTCCTTTCAATGATCATGTAATGCTCAAAATTAGAAACAACCATAATTGATATAGAGAATAGTGTCCACTTGGGATGCTTCATTATTTCTTACATCAATTTTACATATCAAGATGTGACTAGAACATGAAGAATCAATTAGAATGTAAATGAAATGATTCCACCATGCTTCCAACTCTCAACTCTCTGGAAAAATATAGCAAACAAACAATAAATGTGAGTGATCAACTTTTGCTTGCATTTCTCTTCCTCCTTTGTCCTTTGTTGCCTTGTATCCACCATGATACTCCATGAATGAGCCTCTATCTTCATCTTGCCATAAGATGCCATCATCACTTGGCGACTTGCCATGAATGAGTGACATAATGAGCCTCCAATAGCTTCATTTCCATCAGCAAAATCAGCCAAGAATGCTAGTACAAATCCAACATCAAAACAATGCTCACCAATGTAGCTAGTTTTAACATATCTTGACAATTTGCACACATCCACATGAAATTGCTCAAACATGAGATAGAACAAGTAAAGTAAACTTGAACGACACTTCCTTGCTACTCCTTTGACCTTACTTGAGTCTTCAATATGCTGCAAAAACAAATCCATAACACCTTTGCCAATTACCTCTCCTTTGAAGCTCTTGACTAGCTCCAAATTGCCAACTTCCCTTTTGACTAGTTGAAGCGCTTTGAGATCAACCTCTTGATCTTCAACTTGACCATCAAAGTCATTGAACAAAATTTGTTTTCCAGATCCATTACTTGATTTTACAGCAAGATAACATCCATCCACTTGCATAGCTCCATGTACACAAGAAGATCCTCCAAAAGATGTTCCACTCTTCATAAGAGATCGATACTCAAGATCCATTGCTTGGATCCACTCCTCTTCTTTCCTTGCTTGATCTACACTTGTAGGCTCATCCAAAGAGGTTAGGAAAGCAACATAATTTCCAGAAACTACTTGCTTACCCTTTTGATCATATGTGAGCCTTGAAGGTACTTGTCTTTCTCTTGATGTTCTCCTTGGCTTTTGACTTGATGAAGGTCCATCATCACCACCATGACATAGCATGTGCATCCAAAGGTTCTTAGAAAGTTGACACTCGGCCTCCTCTTAAATAGCATCTCAAAAGGTGTCCTTCCATCCAAAGTAGCACTCGGCCACCTATTGCACAAGAAATTGGCACACAACAAAGCTTGATTCCAAAATGGTTTGTCAAGATTAGCACTTAAATTCATAGCTTTAGCACTTGCACATAAATTTCTATTCTTCCTTTCAGCCACTCCATTTTGTTGTGGGGTCCTTGATGTTGTATACTCCCTCTTGATCCCATGCTCGTCACAAAAGGCCTTGAACTTGTTAGATATGTACTCACCACCATTGTCACCTCTCAAGCACTTGATCTTTGTGGAAAATTGGTTCTCCCTCGCATTCTTGAACTTGACAAAGACATCATACACTTCATCCTTGCTCTTTAGTAGATAGATCCAACAAAATCTACTAAAATCATCAATGAATGTTACATACATCTTAGCTCCACTATTGCTAATTGTAGTAAATCCATGAATATCCGAATGTACAAGTTGAAAAGGCTTTGTAGATCTAGAAATAGATCTAGTATAAGGTAGTCTATGTGACTTAGACAAAGCACAAGAATCACAAACATGCTTGTCATTACTTAAGGAACTTGGAAGACCAATCACAACCTTCTTCCTTGCCATTACCTCCAATGACTTGAAGTTGAGGTGTCCCATCCTTTTGTGCCAAACCTCTTGAATAGAAATTTGCTCCCTTGCAACACATCCAACTTGGTTAGCAATAACACAAGCATCAAGTTTGAACAACTTCCCTTGCCTTTTACCTTTTCCAATCAAGACATCCTTCCTTTTGATCAAACAAGCATCTCCATCAAACTCCACCTTGAGGCCCTTACTTAGCATTTGACTCACACTAAGCAAATTCTTGGTAATAGATGGAATAAACAAGACATCCTCCAAATGAACATTCCTATTTGTAGAGAGAGAAATAGGAATTGTGCCAATCCCTTTGATTGCACACTCACCATCATTGGCCGTGTAGATCACCCTCTTGTCATCTCCATATGCCAACAAAGAAGTGAAGTACTCTTTGTGAAAGGTCATGTGTGAAATTGCTCCACTATTAATCCACCAAGGATCTAGATCTCCATCATTAGCAAGCATACATGAAGACATCACAAAAGCATCATCATTTGCATCTTGCACATCCAAACCATCCTCATCAAGAGTAAGATTACCTTGCTTGTCTCCTTGATCTCTCTTCTTCTTGTAGCACTCACTTGCAAAGTGTCCTTTGATGCCACAATAGAAGCATTTGAGCTTTGATCTATCCTTCTTTTGCCACTTGAAGAAGCATCCACTTGATCTTGCCCTTTATACCACTTGCTTTTGGTTTTGCCCTTGAATTTGCCCTTTGTGAACATAGCATCCTCTTGAAGTGTCGATGTAGATCCACCTCTTGCTTGAAGCCTATATTCCTCATTGATCAAGATCTCTTGAAGATCCATCAAACTTGGCAAAGTCTTTTGAATAGCAATACTTTGAACAATGTTAGCATGAACATCCAACAAGCCATTAAGAATCACTTGAATAAGTTCTCCTTCCTTAATGCTTTCATCTATGCAAGCTAACTCATCATTCAATGCTTTCATTCTCAAAACAAAAGTACTTGGACTTTCTTCGTTCTTTTGCAAACAAGAAAAGATTTGCCTTCTTAGAGTCAACACTCTAGAAGTAGACTTGGATTCATAAAGCTTCTTCAATGAATTCCAAGCTTCCAAAGATGATGTGCACTTACCAACTTCCTTGAGAAGTTCATTGGTAACATTAATCTTTATCATGTGTAGAGCCTTCTTGGCCCTCTTGTCATACCTCAATTGATCTTGTTGTGTTGCTGGTCTCTCCTCCAAACCTACAACAATATCCAAAACATCATTCATCTCAAGAAGTGACTCCATCCTCACTTTCCATAATGAATAGTTACTTGAGGTAAGCCTATCATTGGCTTCCAACATGACTCCAATTGAGGTTGCCATGTAGCAATGACCTGATCTTCTCTTTCAACCTGCTTCAATGCACAAAGCACTCCTTTGAACAACAACAAATGCTTTTAAAAGAAATCACCAAGATTTGAAACTATCTCACAAATTCTCTTCTAGCACTTATCCAAGCAAATCAACACATAAAATCATGGAATCTTGATCAACCTATGATCTATCCTCAATCTAATGACTTTTGTCACTTCCTAAGATTGAAACACACTCAAATGAAGTCCAGCAACCTCACTATCTAGAGATCCAATCAAAATTAGGGTTCTGACAAAATCACAAAAAATTGACTATTCCAAATCTACATGCAAATGCTGAAAATTTGATATGCAATCTATAAGCCACCACTTAGGCTGAACCAATGATCCAAAAATCGGCCAAATCCAGCATGTGAATTCAAAAAACGGAATTGAACAAGTATATTGACCTATTTAGTGTTTTGATCTACAAAAGATCCAATCTACAAAAGCAAAAAATCCGATTTTGGTGTAGAATCCTCTCTAGCATGCTCTAGACTTGATATCTTCACCAAATCATTGATAGATCTGATTTTCTCTTTCATAACCTGAAACACAAGCTCTGATACCACGTGAAAGATTTCAGATCCTTAAGATCCAATCTACTTGAATGATCTTTGGTTAGAAAGAGAAATACACTACCAATTTCACCAATGTAGAAAAATCAGCATCTACACACAATTTGAGATGCAAACACTAATAGAACTTGATCAAACTTGAATGAAATGATTATGTACTGTTGCTGTCCGTACAAAACCAGCAAGCTACTGTATTTCACACGTGTGGATCCAAAAATAGCAAATATAGATCATTTTACACATAGAATTGCAAGCAATCACCAAGATAGTGCACCAATGGATAGTAGAACCCAAGAGAACCATGTATAAGCATGAAATGAGATAGAGAAGAGAGAAGATTGCTCTCTCCACGAGTTACATCCTTTTATAGCAGGTCCAAACCCTATTTGGCCACTTGGCTTTCCCACCAAAATGCTAACCCTACCAATTTTGGGTCTAGATTCAATGTACCCAACTTATTCAAATTGAATCTACTCAAAGTCGCATTCTATCTTTCCCACACTTTCAAAAAGTGTTTATTCAAATGAAATTTAGACTAATGAACTTTGAAAAGTCAACCTGTAAGTCTAAAACAAGTTTTGGCCTCAATATGCCAAATATGAAAATATTGCAAAATGTGATGAAACTAGTTGAATCTTTCATAGAGCCTTCACTTTTTAAATTTTAAAAACATCAAATTTTCAAATCTACTAGCCTTCCAAAAATTGCAGCATATATAAGAGGTAATATTCATGAAGATTTCCGATGAGCACTATCTCAAAGAGATTTCAACCTTTATGACCGTGATCCATTTCCACCCTTAGATGACTTGATCCAAGGGTTTCACCATTGAATGAGGATGGGGCACCATTTGTCAAAGAGGATGGTCATCCACTCATATCTTATGGTTAAATATTTGATACTTCCTTTATGGTACACATGCAAGTCATTAAAATTTGTATTTTCCCAATCCAAGGTTTAATATAAATTCCTTTCAATAAAATAAATGGTACTTCTTAGGTTCATCAGGTTTTCCAACATCTTGTCTTTTCCTAAAGTAGATAATGATGACATGGCCTAGGGCTCATGTGAGATGCAAGGATGCAAGTGATGAGCCAAATCCCAAAACTAGTTAAACTTCTATGGTGGAGAAATCTTGACTCATTCATCATCACCTAAGGCTTCCCCATCCAAGGATGGTGGAAAGATCCCCAGCCAATGCATCACAGTAAACGTCTGAGATCCATTTCAGATCCTTCCATCACCATGGGATCGTGGGTGAACCTCGGTTTGAATGACAAATACACTATTGCCAAGTGCCAAGGTCTTATGATTGAGCATAGATCATAAAAAATAAAAAATAAGGTGCTCAAAAATCCTCACCCGTGTCTCTGTACACACACACATCAAACTTCAAACGACCAGGCTGTCAATTGACAGCTTAGCTCATCTCTGACTTTCCACCCACGACGGTTTCGTTGGGTCAGCTCGCTGCTGCAAATTTTCACTAATTCACTGAAAAAAGAGCATAACAAAATCCTTTCCCGGTACAAAGTGGCAATGCTCAATGCATTAAAAAAAAAGGCAAAAAGAGTTTGTGTAGGAGGTGGAACTGAGGGCCCTGACAACTGAGATGAAGGATCATAAAGGACGTACTTGGGGAGTCATAATTCAGACAGGCTGTATCTGCCCAAGTCAAAAACCAATTCAGAATCTGGACCTTTCAAGTTTCGGGAATGCCTTACAATCTTTGTTCTGAACAATTGAAATCCTTCTGATCTGACTGACCCCTTTTCTACAAGCTGCGTCAGTAGAGGACAAATAATCCAATTACTGCTTCCGTCATTTTGGCTCTTGTGGGCGTATCCTAGTAAATGTATAGTTCCTTCAGCTTCTGATCAGCACGCAAGAGGTGGGTGTTGGGTTTACTAAGCCTTGCGCAAACCTCCATTGCTTCTTACTATTTAGCGACTCTCCTTCAGACTTGTGAGTAGATTTCTGTGGGAATTTTGTAGTGTGGTTGCACAAATCTTCATTCTTTGTTGATGTATAGCAATTTTTGTGTGAGGCCTCGTGTGTAGATCTGTTGTGAGAATTGTGCAACGACTATAGCGTTTTTGTGTGCCTGCTACCAGGATGGTAATGGAACGTTTATTGGCTGAGTTCACAATTTCATGGAAGGAGTATTTCGTTGGGATGTTGAAGCCGTTACCAGCTCTGATTATTCTAGCAGCAGCTGTGGTTATTTCGTATGTTCAAAAGCTAGGTCTTGAAAAGGACATGATTTATTCTGTCACTCGCTCTTTCATTCAGCTATCAGTTGTCGCGTTTCTTCTAGATTTTATTTTCAAACAAAAGAATGTCGCTTGGATTCTCCTGGCCTTCATATTCATGGCAAGTACCTTCAAAGTCTCAAGTCAAGCCCCAAAAGCGCACTAAACTGTTGATCTTTATGGAATACTACTCCCAGCATGCCCTACAAAAATACTTATCTGAGCAAAAGCGGGCCTGTGTAGATCGTAAAACATTGTCACTGCTTAAAACATCGTCTGATAATCTACCAAGGCGCACTGTTTTCTGGATTTGCTATTAGTTGTCATCAATATGGTTCACATTCACTCATGCTTTAGTATGGGTTCATAGATTTAACTGTTTTTGTACCGTAAGGAGGAGCAGATTTATGTCTAGATCAACAAACTCTACGTACCGTAGGCAGAACCTATAAGGCACATTGTATGGTCTTTTAAGACACAACGTACTAGAGGCTGATCAAAGAGAAAATCATTGTAATGGAACTTCATGGTGTATCAGATTAGTCACATAAATGATGCTAGTTTTGAGAAGTATTTTCCCCATCAGCCAACACGCTTCTGTTGTTGTTATTCTGAGTCGCCAAGCAAATGAAGCTGTAAGAAGCCTTTGGATTCTTTGTGACACGATTGGCACCTCGGGCTTTCCTTTAGCTCCCTAGAAGTACTTATCTCCTATTTTAATTAATTCATACATGTCACAGGTTTTGACTTGTGGTAAGACGGACAGCTATGTTCTGTAGGAAAAATTGTTGACTTCAGCTTTCGCAACCTTTAGTGAAGTAAATTTTGTATTCTTACTATAGTTTGTTACGTCATTCAAAGATAATGCTACATCTCCGCCATCTTTGGAGAGCAACGGTAAAGAATCCCCTTTTTCAGCTCAAAACTTGCTCAATCAGATCTACATACAAAAAAATTAGCTATTCTTTCGTAGCATAGCTTATAGAGCCACTTTTTTCTGTTTGTTTGGTGTTTACTTAAAACTTCGCTGCGAAACTTGTGCAAAAGGTCAATGTAAACCTTTTATTTACCTGATCGATGGCAGTTTCAATAGCAATTCGAAATGACTAAATTACCAAGAACTATGTTCTCTTGGTATCACCAATTGTAATCCTTCGTGATAGAAAGTATCGTATAGACACATCAAGGAGTTTCAAAATTCAGATGTATTCTTTCTTCACTGACACACAAACTAGTAATTTGTGATTAATTGCTTCTAATGTAATGAAGTTGAACATTTGGACGTAAGAAACTCTGCAGAAGCAAGCAGGATCAAGAACTTCGTATTGTCATGCCCCTGATCAAGAATTTCCACATGTTTCTTACAGTGTTAATTTGCAATTTCAGGTGATATTGGCAGCACATACTGCGGGAACCAGAGCCAAACATGTTCCATATGGTGCCTTTGTAGCAGGTGTGTCCATTTTTGTGGGTACATCTATAACTATGGTCATACTGATCTGTGTTCGAGCATTTCCCTTTACTCCACACTACATCATCCCAATCATGGGCATGATGGTTGGAAATTCAATGACCATAACTGGGGTGACATTGAAGCGCCTAAGGGATGACTTACGACTTCAAAAGGATATGGTAAGTATCCGCTCTCACACATTTTTTTCAGGAAGTTGTATCTGATTTTAAACCATATCTTTTCTGACAATCTTTTCACATTATTTCATTATTGTAGGTTGAGACAGCTTTAGCTCTTGGAGCCACACCCAGACAGGCAACTCTGACACAAGTGAAGAGGGCTCTGACTGTTGCGCTTTCTCCAGCATTAGACAATGCCAAAGTTGTGGGTCTCATTAGCCTTCCAGGTGCAATGACTGGTCTGATCATGGGAGGGGCATCTCCGTTTGAGGCAATTCAGCTGCAAATTATGGTCATGAATATGCTCCTTGGAGCTTCTACATTCAGCAGCATCCTTTCTACTTACCTTGTATGCTCCTTTCTATTCACTAAGACGTATCAAATTAAGGAAAAGGTTATAAGAGTAGAATGATTTCATTTTGGAATTTATTGTATGGCTCTTCTAAACGGCACTTCACTTATCAGAACTAGAATGCTGAGGTTCAGGATTTCTCTGTGTCTGAGATATTGCTGATTCATTTCAATTTTTTAAGCCTCTCAAGTATGAGGATGACTTCTATGCCCTGACGTGTAGATCAAAGAAGGCTACAATCTTTTTGTATAGGGATTGACAGAAGTAAAGTTGTACGAGTATTTGAAGTTTACCAATCTTGGAGTGCAGCATCGCCTCAAATACTCGGGTAGATGAAAATAGTATTATGAAATTACATTTTTTACCTTTGGTGGTAAGCTATCGTAACGATTTGTTAAAAGCCAAGCTGTGTCTCGTGGTTTGAATTTGAGCAAGAAAATTGGTTCCTTTTTTATTTTTTAAAGCTTTTGTAATTGCGATCTGTGTTTTTAGTTTTTCAACAGATCCATTGCTTTTTGAGCTTACTGGTATATGGCAAAGCTTCTCTTATATTTCAGATCACATTGTTTACTTTAGGCAAAGTAGCATCCTTATTTCCTAAATCTGAATTTATAGGTCATCTTGTAGTTATACCAAGCAATGTCAGGTTTTTTGGTTTCTTCTTAAACTACTAAGCATACTCTTCAATCACTAATATACCAAAGCAAAGATGAGTTATTTCGTAGTCTTCTTTATAAGGATGGTTCATAATATTTTGTTGGAAATAAATTGGAGCTGATGCAAAATCCGTTTACTTTGGGCTCTTATGTCCATGAAAAAGCGAAGTCTTTTGCATTATTTCATGCTCTTCGGCAATGAACAATAGTTTCTTTCATGAGGATTAGAGGGCACTTAATGCATTTAAGGTTACTTAAAAAAATTATAAAGGTTGACATTCATGCTGTTACTTGGAATAAAAGTTGTAGCCAAAGTCTCTTGAAATTTGTTTGGAAACTTGTCATCGTGTGTGGACTCCTAAGCCCAAGGGTTGTATAAGTATATGTCTTGAACATTCCAAACTCCATGGGCTTTTTGTGCAGAGAAGAAAGGACAAGTATGCCATATAATGCATAAAAAAATTAGGTAGATTTTTCTGGCCAAGATTTTATGTTGCATTTTTGAATCCATGAGTTGGAGACAATGGTATAAAGTAATAGTCTAAGTGTCATCATCTTGGTAAAAAAAACTTATGCTAATGAGGATTAGCAAATTATAGGCTTAGTTAAGAAAGTCATTTCTAAGTTGTCCTTATAATAGTGAGTACTGTTTCTAACTACACATGGCTAGCTTTGTCTTTAACAACAAACAAACACCCCAAAAGCTACTTGTGAACTTTAGCTCATGGGGCAAACAATAACATGTGCAATCCACACAAAGGAAACAAGTTCTTACAAAACTATACACAAACTTATTTGCTTGACCTTAATCTTATCTAGAATGTACTGAGACAATTTAGTGATTTGATAAACCATTAGGCACAAGGCATCATGTCTCCTCATTATTGATATCCATGACAATATGATTTCACTTATAATTGGTATCTCTAGTGGGATTAACAACCATGCTAGCTTGCCTCTATCACACGTTGTAGCTCAATTATAGCTAAGATGTTTCATGAAACAATACTTTCTTCTCTATGCTTGGCCACAAAAATGTAAGGGCCTTTAGACATCTGGATGCCTTGTATTTGGCAAATATATTGATGTCTATATAATGTCTTTTAGGTCTACATCCCACATTTTACATCCAAAGAAGAATCATAATAACCCAATATGCATAAAGTATTCGGATTAGTGTCATGTCCCTGCCTACCTACAACAATTAGCTATACCTGATCTTGGAGTAAAATCTAATGAGTGGCAAGGAGACCTATGCATTGATTATGATCATGTGAAGTTCAGACCCTCGTGGTATGTGCTCATAATCAATGGTTTGGAAGTCTTAATACCCTTGCTTGGGGATTTATATGGAACTAGCAATGACTCATTGACACAACTAGAAAACTCTGTTTATCCACACAGAGTATCCACGCGAGACCCGACACTGAGTCAATTTTCCAAAATTTTGTTTGCGTGGAACATCCACGCCAAAAATTTTTTGAACACACCTCTGGCCAGTCTACCGGTGTTTCTCTGACACGGCGCCGAAAAATTTATGCACGTGGATAATCCACGCAATGATGAATGATGAATGTGATACTTTTGGCGTGGATAATCCACGCGTGGATAATTTACGCAAATTTCAATTTGTTCACCGGACGAGACTGGAAGTTAAAGATATCCACGCATGGATATCTTCTGCGTGGATTATCCACGCATTTTTGTTTTTTTTTTTGTTTTTTGCATGTTGATAATGACATGAAATTAGTTAAATAAATATATTTCTAAAGTGAATTATATTATGATTAGGCTATATATATATATATATTTTTTTTCTAAAGTGAATTATATTATGATGATGTTTTTTTTTTTTGCATGTTCATAATGAAATCGAAGTAGTTAAATAAATATTTTTCTAAAGTGAATTATATCATGGTGTTCCTAGATGATTGGGATTTTTGATGAGGGCGGCCACCTACTTTTATAAGACAGTTGACTCGAGCTACCAAGAGGGTAATTATGCATTATCTAAGGCTTTGAGAGCCAGGGGTTTAGGGTCTACCCTAATGGCACTCTACCTAATCTCACATCCGAGATCATTTGATATGGATTGAGAGCTCATTTTGTACATACTTTGAGAGATTATCAAGAGATGATGATTTTGGCAAGTTTGCTCTTTAATGAGAAATTGATGAATGATGAATGTGATATTTTTTGTGTCTAATGAATAGATCTGAATTTGAACAAAGTATTATACTTTCCACGTGCGTGACAGGATGTGAAGATCAATTATTTCTAGTTTTATTGTGGTGTTCAAAAGCCTTTGCCAATTAGATGCAAAATAGGTTGAATTGTGTGCTAGTTTTCTATCTATTAGATATAAGTGAAACCTTTGATGCTTTTTCAAGGTTTTAGTATCCAAATGAGGTTCATAACCTTTGATTTTAACATGGTATCAGAGCCCAAATGCAACCATCAAGGATGATTGTTTAATTTTTATTGCCCTTATTACTACCTTAAGTTTGATGATGTTCCTTCAAGTGTGAATGAAACTATAGCAACAAAAGAGTAATCTGATGTAATGAAAAGTGAGGTGAGTACATGATGCATTGTTTGAAATACTTGTAAAATTATTGATCCTCCATCAAAGATACAAAATGTTACTGTTTGCAAATGGGTCTTTAAGATCAAGCTTAATCAAGATGGTAGTGTGAACAATTATAAAACAAGACTAGTTGCCAAGGGATATGCTCAATTCAAGGGGATTGACTATGATGAAACACTTGATTTTGTCATAGTTTGTGGTGGTGATTTCATTAACTCACATGCTTTTAGTGATTTACTGCCTTTGCAACATTTGTTAAAAAATGAGAATTTTCTTGGAACATGAAGTCGTACATCTATCTTCACCGACATTATCTCCAAAAAAATGGGATTGAAGTCAAACTATGTCTATTCTTTTCACTTACTTGACCATAAATGAGACTCTATTTTGGCTAAATAACAATCTTTTGAAAGCATTGCAAGAATCAATTTCATTCAGAATTGCAATAATCAATTTTTATTCATAATTACAAGAATTAATTTCATCATCACTCTCACTTTCAAAAATTATTTTATCATCCTGACTATTAGAATTTCTATTCTCAACATCTATGGAAATGGGTGCTTCAAGTATGGTTTGACGATTTATTACATCTCTAGGTAGCTCAATCTCATAGTTAAAAAGGAGGTTTTCCATTTCATTCTCAACATTTGCACCCTCAAATACTCGTTGTGAACGTGGTTCAACTTGAGCTACAAACCACCATATCTTGTTTAGTCGATCTGGTTGAAAAAACACCTGCAAAAATCACTATTTAGAACATATCGAAAACTCAAATACTGAAGTCACTTGAAATAAAATGAAAAACATTATAGCATAGCATGTGCACCTGCTCACAGTGACGAGGCAACACCAATGTGTCAAAGGACTCCATGCTCAATGTTTTTGATGAATCAATCGCAAAAAATCCACTTGCATTCGATTTTACGGTTGCATTTGGCCCTCTACAAACTACCTTGAACCATTTCACATCAAATAAAAAATAGTGTCCACTTTCACCAAATGACACATCATAAATATTTTGTATAGTTCTTACGTATTCTATATCTCCTGAGATGGGATTCCGATCTCGAGCACTGCTTTGACTTTCTTGTTGGAAAGATGCTATTACACCACAATCGTGTGTGCGTCTCTTGTTATCAATCCTTTCAACACGAAAGTGGAAACCAAAAGCCCATATAGCATTATACATTTTGCACTGCCACATGACAAACATGAATCTCATAAACAATCATTGTGAATGGACATGATGTTTCAAATTGATTAAACAAATATTGTTATAAACAAGAATGTTCTAATAATAAAGTATCTAAAGAATAATACCTTCCATTCGCATCCTCTTGCAAAGTCCCATTCTACATTTGATATTTTTTGTCCCTCTTTTGTTGCTTGTTGTAGTTGTCATGCATCCACTCTATAGTGCATTGCTTGGGCAATGGCTCAAGATCATGTGAACTTGAGGCCATGTGTCTACCTCTATTCTGTCGTTGGCGCTTTCTAGACAAGGTCCTCTCTTTTTTTTCTTCTTCATATAGGACTAACCATTTATCCATAACTCCACAATTATAAAGCATGAATGTAGAAATTTTTTTTCGTTGGAAGGGTGCCAACCTATGGACCTCTCCCATCCCTTGAGGTTTTTCACTAGTTACCTCTTCGGCTTCCTCATCACACCACAATAGTGGAGTAGATGGATGTAGTTGGTGCAAAATTTCAGTAACATAAAAGAGAGATTCATGTACTAACCATCCCTCTGACATGCTACCTTCAGGCCTTGTCTTTTGACGCACAAAATCTTTTAAGACTTTCATGTACCTTTCTATAAAGAACATCCACCCAAAAAGTCACAAATGGTTAAAAATAAGTGTTTTATTTAATGAGTTCATGTATCAATTGATTTAGTTTAAATACACATGCAAAAGATAATTTATGCACTTATACCTAGTGTGCACTGGACCAGCAATAGAAACTTCTTCAATCAAGTGCACCAATAAATGCACTTGTGAGTCCATGATGGAAGTCAAAAAATATCTCTCAAACATGCACACAATCTCCACCATATCCTCATGTCTCTTGCGACGATCCAGCTCACGGATTTCTTTTGAACACATCCATCTGCAACATATTCAATCCATTTTATGTCTATTTGAATTTCCAATCAATAAATACTAAATAGATAAATGCACCAAGTACATGTAAATACCTGACAATGATTGATAGTTTGTATATGGTCTCACAAATATCTTTTGACAAGCACCCACGAATTGACAATGGATAGATGAATTGAATAATCTTTAGCCAATCATGAGATTTGAGACCTTGCAACTTCACATCCACTGTGAATGATGACCGTAGAGAATGGGCAAAACCATTTGGTGTTCTAATGTCATGAATAATGGAGCGCACATGGTTAAGCTCCTCCTTAGTGAATGTCCAAGGTACTTTTGGAGCATGATCTTCACCATCCTTTATCCAATATTCTTTTTTGGTGTTTGATTCTTTTAGATTGTGCCTTGCAGCAATGGTATCTTTTTCACCAATCAAGTGTTTCCAAATAGGTTCACCCACATTTTTAAATATGTGCATGGGATCAAGTAGGTGATTAATCAAAAGGTTATTCCAATATTCTAAATGATGAAACATAGATAATCTTTTCATACCATCAATTGGCTTTGCTTGAGATTCCTCCCATAGTATTCGCCAATCTTTCACGGACATCCTCTTCCGCGAGCATTCTCTCTCTCAACGCTTCCTCCAAAACCTCTTCTATGAGTGTCTCTGAATGGATGGCCTTCATGCAAGTATTTACGATGATTTTCATAAACCACTTTTTCGAGACTAAAATAATATCTTCCCACAAGATTTGGCCCGCACAAAAAACAAGTATTCTTTGCAGCCGTTTAAAATCCTGCCCAACAAATGGATACTATCAATCATTATTAAAAAAAAATATATGTCAAAGAATAATTATAGCCATTGTAGTATATCATGTAAATGTCAAGAATTACTAGTTGTATGTAACTGTAAACAAACTCCTATGTACACAAGATACACATTGTTTGAATGATTACCTAAGCATTCACCTAATCTTGGATAGTCATGCATTGTCCACATTACAATGGCATGTAGTGTAAACTCCCTCTCATGTAGGGGGCGCGAAATGTCATATGATTTTATCCCCTTCCACAAATCTTCCAACTTGTCAATAAGCGGCTCAAGATACACATCCATGTTCTCAAAATTGCGTTGGCCAGGAATTAAAAGTGCCAACATAATGTGTCCCTTTTTTGTACTCAACCAAGGAGGAATATTATAATTTACCAAGCAAACATGCCAAATGGACCACGTAGTTGCTCGTACACCAAAGGAGTTCACACCATCTGTTGTAAGACCAAATCTCACATTTCTTGACTCATTGGCAAAGCTTGGATACTCTTTGTTGATGTGTTTTCATGCAGGTGAATCTGAAGGTACCCTCATCATCCCATCCGTAGAGGTATGGTGTGCATGCCAGTCCATAAGTTGTGCAAGAGATTTACAACAAAATAAACATTGCAATCATGGAATTACTGGAAAATGTCGTAAAACTTTGCACGAAATGGTTGCCCCTTGCAAATCATCTCTATATCGAGGAGTATCACAAATGGGACATTTCTTGAGTGATTCGTACCTTCCTCGACATAAAATACAATATTTTCGACATGCATGATATTGCTTGTAGTCCATCCCGATGTTAGTCAACATCTTTCGTGCCTCATCTCTTGTCTCAGGCATGACATTCCCTTCTGGGAGAATTTTGTTTTTCAATAGTCTGTACATGACAAAAGAAGTCATAGTAAAAAAAATATCACTCGATGTCCAAATTGTAAATTTTGTTTCAAAGCAAAAATGACAAGTAGATGAAATTTTTTTTCTCAAATAATGATGTGAGGCTTTGGTCACTCCATCTATATTTGGCTTGAAGATTTAATAGAAGTAGAGAAGTCGCCAAACGAGATGTCTTTGCTCCAAGATACAATGTGGTCTTTGATTCTTCTCGCAATTTTCTTTCTTCTTTAGACAAAAGTGCCTCCTCATCTTGTTCATTGTGTCTAGCTGCAATATTGTTCTCGTACATATCTCCAACATGTCTCCCATGACTTCAAATTCATCATTCATTGGAAGCTCATTTTCATCGTTGGAACTTGTTTGCGAAGAAGTAGATCTAGATGAGCTAGATTCAAATGCATTAGTCTCTTGATTAATATGCTCATCAATTTCCATCATCTCTTTTAAGCTTTGACGTAAACGACGAGGTAATTGCTTTATATGTGGACCGTTGTATTGTATTCGTCATCTACGTCGACCATTATGAGGATTATTATCTCCAACACTAAATGAGGATGAAGAATCCTATATATCAAAATAACAAGAAGTAGGTTGAAACAATGATTGATAAACATTTCCTCCCAATACTTGATAGATCTAAATGTTGCATATGAATATAGCAGAAGAAGCTGAGAGCCGAGCATGAGAGCCGAGGAATTACTAGCTAGGAAGATAGTGAGTTATCTATGTGAGCCTACATGGTGTATCCCAAGGAAGGAATGACCATGTAGAGCTAGTATTATTTTCTAGGCATTGTAAATAAATGTAGACCCCCCTTAAATTAGTGAGAGTGAGCCACCTTTTGATGGTGACTTTTAGTGGAAGGGCAAATTCCACATGTAATTTCTCATTTGGTGGAATTGCCACTTGGGCTCCACATGGGCAGCCTTCTTGCTTATTTAAGGCCCCCCCCTCTCTTGTGAGGGAGCTTTTTGATGTATTGTCAAGTTCTCTTGAGCTAATAAAGAGGATCCTCCACGAGTGCTTGATGATAGCTAAGCTCCAAATTCATGGCAATGTTCTTGAGTGAGATTTCTATGAGCATGCTTGATTCCTTTGCATTGTGGATTAACTAGGTTCTTGTTTCTTGTTTCTTGCTTAGTTGTGGATTAGAGTTTAGTTCTTGTTTGTGAAATGAGGTAGTAATCAGCATTCAAGTAAACTAGATAGACTGGTTTGTGGTATAATTCTTGCATACTCCCTTACAGCCCAGTTCTTAATTGTTCTTGAGCAATCTACGCATCAAGAAATGAGTGTTTCTTGATCCTAAGACTGTTAAAATGCTGCTAGGAATCTTGTTTCTTGAATCTTGTTTCTTGTTCCAGTAGTTAATCTTGTCTTGATTATTTCTGATTAAGTAGATAATAAGATTGCTCCCTATTCTAAAACGCTGATCCTCTTGAGCTGTAGATGGTTACATGGCTGGTTATGCATGTAGCTGAGTATCAAAACCATGTCTCCCATTGACAGGCTGGGAAATACATGCTGAAAACTGAGTAACGCTTCTGCTGTAACCGTCCTAATAACAAGAAGTACCATAAAGAACCGTAACTACAGAAGTATAAGAAGAAACAAGAAACCGTGTTCACAGAAGCAAGGAATTCCGTGAACATTTGGTGCCGTTCCACAGCTCCACATACATTAAACCGTCCAAACCATTCCGATCTGTGCCACACACCCATCGCTCTCCGAACTTTCACGCCTTCATCACAGAGCACACCATTTTTGTCCTGCCTACCGTGAATCGCACTTCTCAACCGATGCTTCACGCTCATTTCCAAGCTGAGCCACGATTCAATCTCGACTGGCACCAGAGCCATCTTTCAAATCTCGACCGATGCGCTACAGTCTTATCTCAACTGATGGCCTTCAGTTAGATCTCAACCGACACACTGCATCAGATCTCAACCGACGCCATCCTCTTCAATCTCAACCAATGGCCTTCACTTAGATCTCGATCGACGCTTCGGGTCAGATCTCAACCGACGTCCCTCAATCAAATCTCGACCGACGCCTATTCACTCAAATCTCAATCGACGGTCAGTATTAAATCTCAACCGACGACCTCGCGTCAGATCTCGATCGATGACCTCATGTTAGATCTCGACCGACGACCTCACGTCAGATCTTGACCGACGACCTTGCGTCAGATCTCAACTGACAACGCTTTGTGTTAGATCTTGACCGACGACCTCGCGTCAGATCTCGACCGATGCCCTCACCACAGATCTCGACCGACAGCTTTGCAACCGACCTCGATCGCTGTTTCCACTTCAGTTCTCAACCGACGGCTAATCTCAGATCTCAACCGATCCTTTGACCGTCCAGTCCATATTCACCAGGATTACAGTCACTACAACCACTCGTAACAATCGCATTGATCTGTCGAGACCATTCTACACAGTGGCAACTGTATCCAAACATAGCGAACAAATGTACACCCCACGAACTCATCTCTGTTCTTGAGCCGTGGAGACTGCCACTGACCGTAGCAAACCGCAATCCTACAACCCTATGACTACATTCGGCCGCCACAAACCGCAATAAGTCGCAATCCCACGGTCCTTGTCTACCCTCGATTGCCCCTGACCGCAGCAGACTGCAATCATACGGCCTACCCTTCCTCACCTCCAACCATCAGCATATGAGTATCTACACTCAAATATTCAGTCTCTTTATCAAGAGTATCAATCAAGAAATGACTGATATCCTTTATGGAATGTTCAGTAGTGGAGGATGAAGGGATCTCAGTATCAAGAATCAAAGTATTTGACTCTACTAGGATTTGTACCAAAAGGAAAAACACAAATCCGGTTTGATACTCTAGAAAATGACATTTCCGATTACAAACATTACATTTACTGGAATTCTTAAATTGATCAAAAAGTTTAGTGTACATCCTGTCTACCCGCTGCTTATAATGAGAAAAAATATGTACAAGATCAATGAAATGCATAAACGACAAATTAGACGCAGAGATTGGAGGGGTACTTACTATATCCCTGAATCTGATAAACTGGTCATAAAAAACATTAGGACTCCGTTGTGCTATACTGAACACATTTAGAAAAGGCCGGAAGAGGGACTTGAAGTACTCTATGCGCTCAGTTATACCGAACTCAAAGAGAAAACTAGACAACAAACGTTCACGACTAGGATCAGAGGAGGAAGCCATTGACTAGTATTGGATCTATGCGAGAGGGGAGTAACCGAAGATGAAGGGACAACAGTATGCACGCACAGAAGCGATATGTACGAACAACGTATCGCTCTTGTGCGCGTAAAGAAACATAATACAATAAGGGAACAAACAATTCGCGCACAGAAGCGATATGTGACAAAAATAGATATAAAATACGTGCGCAGAGAACCAATATGAGGGAAACCTGGGAAAGTCGAGAAAAATAGGTTCTCGGGGATCATGTCCTTTATAGTCATCTCACACATGCGAGTCAACGGTCAACTGCCCATGTGTCATATGATGATTTGTTGAAAATTGTCGACACGTGTGAAGTCATACAGAATGCATGTTTCTAATTCGTTGTCGCTTGACACGTGTCGTAGGATGATTCGCAAAAAATATTCCACATGTGTGAATCCGTATCAGAGATATGTGTCATATTCGGATTGGTTGCCGCTTGACACATGTCATAGGATGATTCGAAGAAATATTCCACACGTGTGAAGCCATGTGTCAAAATTTGATTCAATGGAGTGTGACACATGTTGATGGCTGATTCGTTAGTTTTTAGACACGTGCGGACGGCACGTGCAACCACACACGTGCGAAAAAATCATTTACACATGTTCGCGAGCTCGGAGGTAGTTTCACTTGTTTTCTTTCGAGTTTCGTGCCATATCGCTTCTTTGCACGCCTTCTTTTCTCCGCTATCTCCGTCTCCTTCTGTATGTGCACAAGAGCGATATCACCGTCGTACATATCGCTTCTGTGCATAGTTAGTTTTTTGTCTCGTTGTTTTTGTTTTCCACACTCGCACAAGAGCGATACGTCCTATACTGCCCTCATGTCTAGGGTCAAACAGAACCAGAGGGATTTCTTCACTCCTGGGGCTGTATCCACTAGTACCCTAAACCCTAAACCCTAAACCCTAAACCAAGCATAACATGAGCAAATGGCTCTCTGAGATTAAGAAATATCAGAGATCTACCTTGCTCCTAATACCCAGATCCCCCTTCTACAAAACTGTCTATCTGATTACCCAAGATAATCTGTAGAGTGCTGTCAGGTTCACACTTGGAGCATTGCAGTGTTTGCAGGAGTCCGCGGACGACTATTTGGCTCTTTTTTTTGAGGATTCGTTTTTGCTTTCCATCCATGCCAAGCGAGTGACCATAATGCCCAAAGATTTTTAAATCCTATATAGAATGAGGGAGAGATTTTCTAGACTTCACAAGGGTGAACCCGATGCTCCCCAGGACAAACCCCTTGATAGGACCAACCTACCCACCAAGAGGCCTCGCAAGCAACCTGCCCCCAGAAGGAGCAAGCCATCCTCTTCTTAGGCTCCCAAAAAGGTCCGACGTATGACCCTCCAAGCTTCCACATCTGGAGGTGATGGAATTGTAAATATTGTAGCTCTTGATACTGTGGTTGATTCAGCCACAAAAATTTTGGACATTTCCTCCGTTGTAGATTCTCTCCCGCCTCCTCCCATTAATGTCAAACTTGTAGCATATTTAGATTTTGATAATTATTTAAAGTTTGAGAAAGATATTTCAGATGCGATAGATAGTATCGGCATGCCAATCCTCTTCCAAATAGAAGAGATTGGTTTTACACTTGATTTTAGAATTCCAGATTGTTTGCAGATGAAGGATAGAAGGGCCTCTATTAGCAATCCAGTGATCGAGGCTGGTCTCCCCTTACTGCAATATGATATAGCAAGGGATTCCATGAAAGAAATGTCGGTTCTCAGCAATTTTTTTCTGCAAGGCATCAAGGACAACAACGACACTTTGTCGCACTGTATCCTTGGTGCTTGCTCACCTGCTGTGAAGTTTTTGTTGATGCATATCATACCAAGTATGTCTAACTCTTTACTTGTCAAGTTCATTACTTGTCTACTTCTTTACTTGTAATTACTGTATCATTTATCTAATGAAATTATTCATGATTTTTTGCAGTGATCACTGGAGCTTAATTGTAATTTCTGTAAAAATCACAAATAATAATATCGTGTAAAGATGAATTCTACTAGCAACACACATAAAGATATTGACTCGTTGCTACCGGAGATATGTAAATATTTTCCAATAGAAAAATCCCACGACAGGGAAATGTGAAATTGTGAGCATTGAGGTAATCATTGAACATTTCTGGTGTATTTTGGTTTATCATCATTGTTAAGCGACAATACTCTCATCCCATTATTAATCAATTGAATGTATTGCAGACACCCCAACAAAATGACTCATTTAGTTGTGCTTGGTGTACTCTATACAATGCAAAGTTATTTTTCAAGTGGTACAATCTTCAGGAGGATGTTGATATTTCAAAGGTGAATTATTAGCCCTTTCTATTTTATCTTCATGTAAACTATTGTTTGTTATTAATATTCATCTAATACAGTGTTTATTGCAGTTTGCCCTAGGTGACTATACTACTGGCGAAGTGTACAAATTTCGACAGGAGATCATTCTTAGTCTATTGGCCAGGTCAACTACTGGACCAAAGGCTGATGTTGGGCTGTCTAAGCCAGACGATGTTCAGATTTTAAATAAGGCTGGGCAATTTGTAAATATCGAAGCTAAATAGATAGACATAGAGAAATAGAATTATAGAGATAAAGACATATAGAAACAAAATCATTTCAAACAGATGTACAAAATCCCCAAATTCGGGTGATCTTTTATTGAATACAGATACCAATTTGTACAATTGATTGTATGGATTTTCATTGTTCTTCTACAATGTTAATATTTGTTGGAAGATCCTTGCAGGGTGTTGTGTTTTCCTATCTTTAATCTGCATGAAAGATAAGCAACTTGTTAATTTCTCTATTCTCTAATAAAGTTAAATATATGATCATTGACTGATTTACAAATCAAAATTAAAATCTTACAAGCTTTCCATTGATAATAAATCTGAAGTATTCTGGTAGAATTTCATTGTGCATTAAGACCGCTCTTGTCTGATATAACTCAAGCTCCAATGATCCTCCACTATAATTGTAGTTAGCATATCTTCATTGTTAAAAATGTGGACTTCTTTTCGATTTGTGTGATCATCCATTTGAAGGTCTTGATTGAGTGACATCCATGTCCCACTTATTCGTTTCCATCTCTGGTAACTGAATGTAAGACTAAGCATTTGTCTTGCAATGCAATAACGAAATATCATACATGATTTTTTTATTCTACATTCAATATCTCCAACTGCCTTGCATTCCCAACCCACATCCATCAGATCTGAAAGAGTGTCATCTGGCACATCCTTACAAACAAATAATGTTGGTGTTCTACGAACATTTGCATTTGAAAGAAAAATCTACAAATACATATAAGGATAGGAACCAACTTAATCTATTGACTTTTGATCCAGTGCTAGCTTTCATTGAGTTTTTCAAATCTAATAGTAATTTGCATCTAAAAGATTCTGACACCATACTATCAAGTGCAAGCCATTCATCACTTCCAAAATGTGGCAGTGGTATATCTTCAAGCTTTCCGAAACCTCCATGCATATCTGGAATGTACTTGGGCTCATAGAAAAATATACCACTATCTTCAAGCTCCTTAGAAGTTCTTCCTCTGTATTGTAATTTTCCAATATCCGAATGAATCACATCCAATATACCTGCTAGGGATTGTGCTGGCTCCCATTCGCTTATGCTGGATGGATATAAATCTGCAAGAATGCAATACATATATGATAACTGATATGATTTCAACAAGTTTCAAAAGCATGAATGTTATAATATAGATCCCAAATTTTTTTAAACTTACAGTTACATTTTTGGCGATCATGAATATTGAAATCTTGTAGATACAGCTTTGAATGCATATACACATGCTGAACCAAGACTTCTGAGATTGATTGCCCTCCTGAAGAAGTCCTAAAATCAAGGATCTTTGCTTTCCAATATGATTTGAATGTCATCTTTGCTTTCTTTTTTGGTCTAAACAAGCCTTTTGAGGATGGATGCAGTAGAACCCATGAGTTTTTTATATATCTTGTTGGTTTCCAAAATCTGGCATCATCCTTCTCATTGTGAAGAATCACCGATTCAATTTTAGATCTTGGTCTCCTGGCCATATCGATTGGTTCCAAAGTTTAGCGCCAAATTCTCAAATCTATGAAATGCCAAATCGACTCAATGTTATATGATACTTATTCAATGTGAATGGATAACTGGACCACAGTAATAACATGTGGTAACTATGCTTACTGTCTAACTATGATGCATGTCACCAATTCCTATGCATGTGATGACTTACTGTTGGCAAACCTGTGTAGTTTGAAATTTATGAACATATTAACCAGTGGGGTTAAATAATTAACTAGAGACAATGTCGTCGGGTAGATTCACATGTTTGGGGCAGACACTATCCACCAATAGCATTTTCCCATCCTGCCTGGCGGCAAATTCAAATTTTTTAAAAGTTAATTCTAATAACTTTATTATTTCTAAATGTGCATTATCCTTGTTTCCACTAAGTTCAATATAAGTAGAGTACAATGAATAATGGGAGCTCGTTAAAGGAACATTCCCATCAGTAAAACCTAGAATGTTCAAAACATAAGATCTTTTAACAAAAATGACCTTATTCATCTTAACAAATTTATGTCCTCCTAGGTAAAAAGATAAAGCTTTAACTGCCCTTATTAGAGTCTCCCCAACTGGGCTCAGTTTCGAATGAGCAATACAGATCTCATTCTTTAAAAAATGCCTAAGATAGTGGCCAAGTCCACTATCCCTCTGGAACGAGAAAGCATGTTGTCTGTAACCACTTTGTCATCAATTACGAGGGCATCCTGCAATAAAAAATAAGTTTAAAAATTAAACATTTAGTAGTTAACAACATTCTTAGGCAAGGAAGTTAAAACACTTACACATTCTTCATCATCAATAGCAACCAGATCCAAATGATTAATATTATGGCCACCTACTGAAGAAGAATCATCTGTGAAATGCATTAATGATGGACGAGGGAAGCCCATTTGAGATTGAAATGCCATGAATTCTTCATCAAATGGTATGCTTTGTCCATGCTCAACAAAATTTGACAAAGCTTTCGTTAGGCATCCTTCACTGATCATAAGTCCATCCTCATCATCATAATCAATTCCAGGCACAAGGTCATCTATTTCAAAATCTACAATGTCGGAGAATTCAAAAATTGTGCTAGATAATAACATAGCACCTCATTCTCACGATAGTCAAAGAACTGACACAAATCAGCTGTAGTAAAATATATATCGTCATTTACATGATACACAGGAAATTAAAAAGACATTTAGATTCATCTCCAGACATTGATTCATCAGCAATAATATTAGAGCCAATGAAAGAATCCCGAAGCACTTCAGTATTAAAAACAAGAAAATCACTATCCTTATCAAAGGTGTCGATAAGGAAGTGACTAATGTCTTGAAAGGCTGATTGAACTGAGGATGATGCAATCTGAGGATCAGAAACAACAACTGCCTCATCATTTGGGATTTGAACTAACATGGAAAGTATGAAACCAGTCTGGTATTCAACAAAACAACATTTCTCCTTACAGTAAGGACAATCGAAGTGCTTTTAAATTGCTCAAACAGTTTAGTAAACATTCTATCCAGTCTCTGCTTAAATTGTGGAAAGAAATGGACAAGATCAGTAAAATGCATGAAGGAGAGTGGACCTATGGAGATAACATGTATACTGACTATATCCCTGAATCTAACATAGTGGTCAAAAAATACTTCAAAATTGGGTTGCGCAATCTTGAAAACATGTAAATATGGGCAAAATAGGGTGTGAAAGTAGTCTAAGTTTTTAGTAACTCCAAACTCAGTAAGAAATGCACTTAGGTTGCTGTCATGGCTAGATTCGGAGGACAACACCATCGGTCTCGGGCAGATATCGCTCCTGTGTGTGAGATAAGCAAACCGGAGAAAAGAGATTGTAAAGAACGCGCACAAGAGCGATATGTATGGAGGATAGCAATGGGATATCGCACTTGTGCACAGGTAGATGGCAAGCAACAACAGATAACACAAATAGCGCACACAAGAGCGATATGCCGTGAAAATCGAGAAAAAAAACAAAAAATTAATCGGGTTGCGTGTCTTTTATAGGAAATTTTTCACCAACGGTCAACAGACACGTGTTGGCTCCCCATTGTTTCATATGTTTACGCGCGTGTGAAATGACAACTGGACATGTGTCACGTGATCATTGCTTGAAATGGCAACACGTGTCACTACCATACGAGCTGACAGTTCACACGTGCAAACTACGATATAAAACTCACAATTTACGAGGCATTTTTTTCACATTTTTTTTTTGCTCCGCATATCGCTCTTGTGTGCCACTAGCTCATGTGCATTTCTACCCTTTCATTCACACAGGTCCAATATACCGTACACAGTCTCCGCATATCGCTCTTGTGTGACCCTTTACTATATACTCTGGTACTACTCATACTACTTGGGCACAGGTCTAATATACCCATACAGAATTTCTGTACATATCGCTTGCACCCTTCCCCTTCCAATCTCGCTCATCGCGCACAAGTGCGATATCTCTCAAACTACCTCTATGGAGAGGAAAAAGCAGACAAAGAGAGATTTTCTCTCTGTTCATACTTCCTTAGCCCCTGCCGTTGCCATAAATCCTCCTACTCGAACTAGAAGGCGCAACCGCAACGGGTGACTCTCTGATATTCGAAAATATTAGAGGTCAACCAATCTGTTAATTCCAAAAGCTCCATTCTACCGTGTTGTCCGCCACATCACTAGGGAAGATCTCGATAATATAGTTAGATTCACACCCGGGGCACTTCAGTGCCTTCAAGAGGCTGCTGAGGATTATCAGAGACTTTTCTTTGAAGACTCATTTTTGCTCGCTATACATGCCAACAGAGTTACAATTATGTCTAAATATTTTCAACTACTATATAAGATGCGGGATAGATACTCCAAATTACATATGGGTGAGCCATCTGCTCCCAGACCTGATCCAATAGATAGGACTGACCTCCCGACCAAGAGGCCTAGGAAGGAGCCAACCCCCAAGAGAGCCCCAAAGAAAGTTAGGAGGGCTATTATTACAAACTCTTTGTAATCTCACCTTGTTGATAATTTAGATACGGCTGCACTAGATTCGGTTGCTACAAATAGATACCAAGTAAGACAATTTAAATGCTTCTTGCTGTTTAAAGCTTTGTCATTGGCATTATCAATGGAAATAGTTCTCAGAATTGCAGCTAATGGACTCTCTATCTTATTTTGCAGTGAGCACTAGAGTTTAAACCTAATCTCTATTCAGAGATCTATAGATAATGGTATTAAAGTGTTTTGTGTAAAGACGAACCCAGCTCCAATACGCATAAGGATATCGGTTTGATCTTGCCAAATATATGTAAATATATTCAGGTAGGTGTTGGCCAGGCAACTGAATGGCAGATCATCAATTTGGAGGTAAATTATATCATTTTTAACAACATTTTCAAATCAGCATTCTAATGTATTTGTTTAGTTCTAATACATTCTGTCTCTTAATTGATGTCTTGTTGTCACCCCAGCAAAATGATTCATTCAACTGTGGGTGGTACACTTTGTATAATGCAAAGTTATTTTTTCAGTGGTTCATCCTTTGACAAGATGTTGGTATTTCGAAGGTAATTTATTCCTTTTTTTTTTTTGGAATCGTGATTATTTTTTCTATTCTGTAATTTTACAAAAAATAACTAATATGTGAATATTCTATCTTGTAGTTTAAACTTCTTGAATAAACATCAAGCCGGGTGTACAGATTTAGGCAAGAAATTATCCTGAGCATACTGGCGAGGGCAAGGCTTCAGCCACCCATTGTTGATGATGGTGCTAAGGATGATGTTATTATACTAAATAAAGATAAAAAAAATATAGATAGCACAAGACAAATATAGATTGCACAAATATATAATTGATAGAGAAATATACATTGACATATCAAATGCTGCTCCATTTTATGAATTGGGAGCCCAAAATACATGTACTGATGCCCAACTTGCGCTTTCGTTTATTGAATGAAAGAGTCTATACACAGATTTTTACTGAACTTTATTTGAAGCTATTGTTCCTCCACAATGGTGATTGTTGTAGGTAGATCTTTGCAACACGTTATCAGCTCCTGTCTTTTTCGCAACTATGACAAGACAAATATTAGTGAATGTGTATTGGATCCTATGCACATATTCAAAAACGTCGGTGAATTACTATGGAACCACATCATTGGCATAAAATACAACTCCGCCGCTCGTTAAGATCTACAAGCGACCGATGTGAAAAGACCTTATTAGATTCAATACACTGAAGGTGGAAATGAGATTCTACCTAGCGTGCCTTGGATTCTTACAAAAGACAACTCTCACATGTAAAACAAGTCATAATACAAATGAGAACTCCAACAGGCTATGCACATTCTTTATGCAAAAAATTTACCAAAGATGGTAAATTAAGTGGATTGAAATCACATGATTGGCACAAGATGTTGCAATTCATACTTCCACTTTCTATTCGAGGTCTCTGTTGAATTCACACGTAGTCCACTACATGTACTTGTGATCTCCTAAGGTGTGTAGATGCACCAAGATCAAGACTAGATTGAGATTCAAGATCTATCTTTGATTCTATGGAAAAAAACACACTACTACATGCATTTGATCACTTCCAACTCTCACTCACATGTGTGGGAAGTGTTCCAAAGGTATTCTAAGTAAAAACAAGCTGCTCTCCTCGGGTAGAGAGAGAAAAACCATCATGAGCTCTCGGGTAGAGAGAGAAAGCTAGAAATTCAATGACACTCAAAATCCACTCAATCTCAAAATCAATTAGATCCAAAATGAGGAGTACAATGATACTAATAGATTCATGAGCTACCACTATGCTTAATTATGATTGGATCACACTTTGCCACCTCTTAATCCTATTGGACCATTGATCCATGCACCTCTAGATTCTATTGGACTATATTCAAGCACACCTCAAATTCCTATTGGACCACACATGGTTCCACCTCTAAAACCTATTGGACCTCTTAAACTTCATCAAACAAAAGCATTACACTTTTCTACACTCTAATTGGAACAAGTTTGGCCTCCTACTCTATTTTGGCCCAATAGTGGCATTACAAGTGGAAATGGATAATTTGCCATCTTTGCCAAATTTGACCCTATCAACATCCTACACCTAAATGCTTGACTATGAAATTCTATGAGACCTTTATATCAAACATTTTGATTTACTTTACAATTCTCCACACGTGGGAACATCCTCCACACATGTGAGATTCACTTACAAACTTCTATCATAAAAAAATACCAAGCTAGATTTTTGCCAATTTCTCACACTCCTCCTCAAAAAATAGCTTGGAAAGGTACTAGATCACTTGAGAAGTTTGTAAATCGTTTTGAGTGGATCCTTTGGTATGCATAAGAAGTGAAGATCAGCCAAGGGATCCATCATAACAGCACCCTCACCATATCCATGATAAGATCTCTTTGGTAGAGATCTCTTGCCAATGCCTTTGAAGAGTGCTCCACCAATATGTCACTATGATCATGGGCTTCCTCCATGCTTGATGATGATCTTTGATTTGAAAGTTCCACTTGCATGATGGATGCACCATAAATAGAGAAATCTGAGGCTTCCAAGCCTCATAAGGATCATGGAGATCAAGATCATAAGATGTGAAACAATGATGATTATCAAGATTATGCTTTCTAGCTTGACTAGTCCACATACAATGAACTATATCCATAATGGATCTAATCTTGATATCAAGGACTATCTTGATCTTTTTTAGGCTATTTACTCTCTCAAGGATGTAAGTGTCCACTTTGGATGTTTCACTTAATCTCAAGAGGAGTTTATGATTTGCCTCAAAACATGTGAAAACATGATTTTCAAAAAAGTGAGTACCAAGCTCAATCTTGTTCTTACTAGAATCACGAGCATACTTTTGACAATACAATATCTTGCTTTCAAAAAATATTGGAAACACATCTAAGTTAATAATGACAAGAAACATGTCCATACCATAAGCGTCATACAAAACTAGTATAGCTTTTCTTGAACTTTGAGATCCAAAAAATTCAATGAAACAAGATAGCATTTCAAGCAAAGGAAGAGAAGCATATATGAATGTGTTGTAGTAGATACAACATGAAAGATGCCCCTCTTTGCCATGTAAGGTGAGCCATAAAGACTTGGCCATGCATCTTGAAGATCTTCTTGAAATCATATGAAGAAGAAACTCCTCCTCACACATTGGCCCCATCATAACTTGAATACCTTCAAAAAAGATAACTTGTGATGCTTCTTGAGAAGCCTTGATCTCGGCCACTTCCAAGATTGAATCTTTATGCAATGTGACATCTCTATTCACAATCACTTTTGAGATAGAGAGTGTAAAGACACTAAAGGCCTCCTTGATGGATGAGTATCCAATCATGATCCATGAGCTTGGATCATCCTTCCTTCTTGTTTCCAAGGGAATATGTGCAAAGCAAGCACTACCAAGTTCACTAAGGTGATCAACCTTAGGCTTCATCTTGAATAAAATTTCATATGGTGCTATTCCTTCAAGAGCTCCAATACTCCTCAAGGCTTTGATCTTCAATGTGAATTTCTTCTCAACATATGCTTTGAATAATAAGAAATAATCATACACCATAATACTTGAAGAGAGAAGATATGAGTAATTTTTAACCCTTAATTGCATTTTTAAGTTCTATTCGTAGCTCAATTTCTAGCAAGTTTTTTTGATGTGTCTATAGAATGCGATCTATGACAGAGTTCCAAGTGATGAAGAATATAAACTCTGCTACAATTGTAATTTTTAGAACATGCACATGGAATTGGAAAGTAGAGGCATCTTTCCAATAGATAAGGTAAACCCTAACTTATTTCCTGATAGTTGAAACTACTCTTTGGTTTAAATAGCATTGCATTGCATTTAATTTTCACAAAATACGTATGTACCTCATGTTCAGCTAATATAGGGTTTTCATTGCATTTAAATTTCTCAAAGTACCTGCGATTGTGTGTGTAGATTGATGAAGCGCAAGAGGAGGAGATTGATCAAAAACTTGCGCATGATCAGCAAGCCGAGGGGACGGTGGCGGGAACTGGCGGCAGTGGCGGGGGTGATGACGATGAGAAAGTTGAAGGCATTCGTAGAAGCAATGCCTTCTTCTCAGATGAAAACTGAAGCCACACCTATAAAATTGTAAATATTTTTTTGTAAATCAAATACACATGCATATACATTGCGATTTAAAATATGTAGCATGAAAAGTGTGAGCAATTTTTATCAATGCTAGTGCTCATCTTTCACAAATAGCAATAGAATCCCCTCAAAATAGAAAGAGGTCGCCCATTATGTACTCTCAAAACAAAACACACTGGGGACTTGCGAGTGCAAATGAGCACCCGCGGGCCCCAACAATTTTTTAAAACACAAACAAACGTCGCTAGCGACATTTCGTTAAACCCTAAATTTGTTTAAATCAAACAAATGTCAATGGGCGATGTTATCTTCAAAATGGGTCAACGATGTTTGTGCGACGCTTATATTAGCGTCACACAAACGTTGTTAAGGTTGGCCCCGCATATGTCACTCGGTGACGTACAAGCATCTCCCTACGACACTGTATATACTGCTCAGGCTAAGTTTATCCTTTTCATAGGGACACTTATACAGCTCATATATGTTGCTAAAATAG
Source organism: Diphasiastrum complanatum (assembly GCA_029204225.1). NCBI lineage: Eukaryota > Viridiplantae > Streptophyta > Lycopodiopsida > Lycopodiales > Lycopodiaceae > Diphasiastrum > Diphasiastrum complanatum. The sequence goes on from CM055106.1 coordinate 48,488,979, forward strand.
TCATAAACGTCGCTATAAATGTCGCTATGTGTGATTGGTGTGGTAGTGCCCAACAACTTGACAACCTTGCATGTTGAGTGCTTTTCTCATATCTCTTTTTCTTTGTCTTTTTTCACTTGAATCTGCCATGGACGGTTTCACTTCTGGTTTCTTAGCAGGTTCTAACTTTTGGGAGGTCTGTATCCTCCATTATGCTTCTAGGTGTTTTCTCAGTTCTTCTCTCAGTTCAAGTTCTAGTCTTATCGATACTATTTTCTTGATGAGAAGAGGACATTCTACGATTGATAGGTTGCACAAATCTTGGTTATTAGTCTCATTGAATTAGAACATTCTGGTGGGTACTTGGTTAGAAGGTAGAGAAGGTTTCTGGAAGATGGATTGGCTATAAGGTTGGTGGAAGAGTGAAGGAACTAATAATACTACCATTGTAGCCTTGGACCCTTGCAATGTCGAGCTTTGACCACCACTTGCTAGGTGAGGAGCTCGTTTTGTTGGCTGACCAACCAATGTAGGTGGTAGTTGGTCTCCTCAAGCCATCTATAATGATCTCTTAGCCTCTTCGATAAGACTATCAGGATTTGAAAAAATTGGAAATTTCTCAGATGAACAGTGGAATGATGAAAAATAGAGAGATGGAAGGAATGGTGGTGGTGGTGACATCGGTAGATGGTGTGGATGATAGATAGAATAGGCATGGGAGTAAGAGAATAAGACTAATTTCCCAATAATTGTACTTTCTATGTGCTGAAGGATTTTCGTCGTGATTGGGGTACTTCTTTTGATTGAGTCCCTTTGGATTTCCCATTTGTCTTCTTAGCCTTGTCTTTTTCATCTTTGGTTTTGTGACCTTGGCTAGTGATGTTTTTGTTGGTAATGAGGCTGCTTCAGTGAATGTCTCAAAATCCACTCTTCCCCCCCCAAAAAAAAAAAATCTATTGGTGGGGATGTTGTTGCTGGTATTCGGCCTGCGCAAGGTTAGATCGTCATTTGGAACATGCAATTGAAACACGTTGAACATTGAAGATTGAACAAATTTTAACAAAATTTGTCTCAATCTTGCTTTGTTGACTTGAAAACAAATATGGCAATGAGATTCAGAAATAAACCCTGAAGTGACATGGATTTCTCAAAGTTGCAATAGGCACAAAAAATCCCAAACTCGCTACAAGGTGATCTGGAGATAGGTAGATGAATAGAAAGTTTGTTCTTGAGATACTCTACAATGATGACTCATGTTTCGCATGCAAAAATCAATCGCATAAAAAGGATAATGAAAAACATGGAAAGATATCAACGTTACAAAGAGTTGATAATTGTATGGCACTTGTCAAGAACAAAAATTTCATTGATTCAGATTTATATTTGAACTTGATAATGACAATTCGCCATTGGTCTTTAGAGTAATGGAAAAAACTCTGAGATGACCTTGCCAAAAAAAGGCAGGATTGGTGACACTAAATCTATCATCATTGATAGCAGATATTGTAAGATATGGCTTGAAAGGCATAGAAGAAGAAGATCCTATTCCCATTAATATGCTTTGGATTATGAGATTCCTAAAATGAACCTCTTTTAGATTTCCAATTCTTAGATTCGTTTTGTTATATCCAATTGTTGGAAATCTCATCAGAAAGTGGCAAGACATATAGATTCAATTCCGTGGAAAAGTTGCTCTTGTCTGGGAATAGAAGAAGATTATGGAATATTTGTTTCCTCATCGTCTTGAAATAACTCATTTCATATAATGTCTATGTGCGACTATCAATTTGGTAATGTTGTGGTAATTCAGAAGTTTCCAAGGAACCTCTCAAGTGAGCGGCCGGTTTTAGCAGTTGGGTGCTATGGTGCTCGTGTCATGTTGTAGTGAGGATCCTAACCAGATTCATAATGGATGCGGCGGCCAGGTAGGATCTTACTGAGTTGTTGTGGACAGTCTTTGAAACTATGTTTTCTAACTCAGTCGGGACATTCGACATGGTACTTCATTTTGACCATATAATCAACCGTAAACTGGCCTGTTTTACCATAGATGAAGCATTTGTTGTTCAATGGCCCTTGTTGAATCACATAGCCATCTTGTATGGCTAGGACTTTTGGCTTTTCTGGATGGTGTTCGTGATAAGACAAAGATTGTCCAGAATTGGATGGTTGTTCTTCATATCGTTGTATGGAATTGGCTTGAATATGTTGATATGAAGGCAAACATTAACAGGATGTGTAGCCTAGCACTGTGGGGACCAAATATTTTGTCGTCTATAAGGTACCTATGCAGGTGGTATCTGACTAGACATATGGCTTTGGATAGATGTCAAGGTGTCTCGAAACTCCTTAGTGAGTTTCTCGATTTGCATTTGGTGTTGCTAGTTAAGCAACTCCATCTACGATTTCCAAGTTGATCGTGGGTATCCTCATTCAGCTTCAATTCATGGACAATAGCACGATGTGCTTTCCATTTCCTAGACTCATCAACATCAGATCCTTCGTCTTCCTCTCGGATGACATCAGACATAGCCAAACATTTAAAATGCTCGATATAGTCTCGTATGTGTTCATAAGTTGCCATCTTGATATTACTCAATTTGACAAAAGGACTCTCTATCAAACGAAAGGGTTTGAAATGTTTGATAAAGGACTCTTTTAAGACAGACGAATCAAATTTATCGTCACGATCGAGGTTAAAAAACCAATCACGTGCTTTAGTGATCATGGTCATGGAAAACAATTGGACCATAGCGTCATTGGATGTTTCGCCATAAACGTCACACACATTCTCAAAGATTTGCAAAAATCTTTGAGGGTCCAAACTACTGTCAAACTTGGGTAGATCTAACTTGGGTGTTCGCTTTTCAAGATGAGCTCCGAGAGTGGAAAAAATTCCATTTGGGTGTGTTCTAGCTTGTGATGATTCTGCACCATGAAAATGAGCTTTGGCATGTGAAGATTCGACTCTATCAGATTCTCGGCTCTCGAATGGGTTTGTTGATGGTTTGTGTATGTGGGATTTCATTCGTGAGAACCTATGTCATCGGATTTCTTCAGACGTAGGTGACACCATTTCGGGTTGATAGTCTTCTAGGGTATGTGGATCAATATGGTGTTCCATTGAGTAAGATCTTGGTTTCTTTTCTTTTTTGTATTTTTGTTGTTGTTTTTGGTTTTTTGGGTTTTTTTTTTTAGTATCGGGAAGTGGTTAATGGGTAAGTTAGTGGTGTTTTTTTTTTTTTTTTTTTGAATAAGCTAGGTGTCGGCTCGGTCGAGATGTGGTGGGGTTAGTTGGGTCGGTTGAGATTGGAGTCGATGAGGGCTCGATCGAGAATGGACGTATGAGGGCTTGGTCGAAGTGGGAGTCGATGAAGGCTCGGTTGAGAATGGATGTATGAGGGCTTGGTCGAAGTGGGGGTCGATGAGGTCTCAGGGGCTTGGGTCGGCGGTTGAGAACTGAGCGAATGTGGCTCGGTCGAAATTGAATGTAGGTGTTGGGACGCGGTTGAGTTTGGACTCCGTTTGGGTTTGGTTTAAGATTGGACTGCAGGAGGCGTCGTGGTCGAGATTTTGGAGAGGGAAATGTGGGAGGGTTGTAAGTAGTTCAGTCGATATTATAGGCATTCGGTCGAGTTTTAGGGCTGTCGGTCAAGTTTTGTAGAGGCTTGGAGTCGGTTGAGAATGTGAGGGAGATGAAGTCAGTCTAAGTTTGAAAGGAGGCAGAGTCCGGTTGAAGTTTGAAAGGAGGGCTTGGGACTCGGTCAAGATTTTCTACTTTTTTTTTGGAGAGGGAACTATGGGTATTCCATGGAGTTTGGTGTGGGATAGGTTTTGGTCGAGTGTGGACAAAGGAGGAGTGTGGTCCGATCCGGTTGAGATTCGTCGAGATCGAGTGTGGACAAAGGAGGCGTGGTGGTCCAGTCCGGTCGAGTTTGAAGGAGGGGCTCATTCAGTCAAGATATTGGAGAGGGTCTGTCGGTCGAGTTTGAAGTAGGGGCTCATTCGGTCGAGATTTTGGAGAGGGTCCGTCGGTCGAGTTTGAAGGAGGGGCTCATTCGGTTGAGATTCTTGGGGGGGGGGAAGGTCCTGCTCCGAGGCCCTTCCACCCCGGAAGAGTGTGCGCCCAAGGGCGGAGGCCCGAGGGCGCACGGTCTTCCGTGGGCGGAAGGGCCGAGGAGCTGGCCCATCCCTTCTGTGAATTCCGTTTTTACATTTCTTTTCTTATTTTTTTTTGACGAAATTTTTTTTTTACATGCACCTTCCGGTGTCCGGAAGGTGCATGTAAAAAACAATTTGTCATAAAAAAATTTGCCCCACAGATTACGTTCTGCGAGGCATCACCATTTGCTTTGTAAAAATCTAAAAACTGATTTCACGGAGAGGGTCCATCATTTGAGATGGAAGGAGGAACTAGTCGGTCGAGATGGGAGAACTATTGCTGCTGCTCGCAGATCAAAATTCACCAAAAGATGAGAAGAAAAGAAGCGCAGGAAACATCGTCGATCGTAGGCAAGCGCTATGACGCCATCGCTTCCAAAACAAAAGAAATTGTTGAGATGCTTATCTCCATATGCAGGCAACACGCTTGATAGTAGCTCTTGAAGCTGCAACAACAAAAGATTGGTTGCCGGTAAATCGCTCATACCCGCATCTTGATTCATGTCCCGTTCCAACTTCAACCCATCACAGGTATTTGTGACGCAAACGCTGCTTCCTTTGCTTTCTGCAACCATATAATTCTCGTGTACTGCTTCATCAGCATGTGGGTGGATCTGTGACTGCTGGATTCCATCCGTGTAGGGATACTGCAGCTGCAGCTGATACTGAGTCGAGCTGTATGGAGCCCAAGGAGTGGCGTAGGATTGTAGATGCTGGACTTGAGTAGGGCGACCTATCGCAGCTAGATTTCTTCAGGTTTGGATAAGCAAGCATACAGTTAGAGTTATAAACGAGTCAGGACAGATTGTAGGGCAGCCAATCACTGGCGTTAGTCTTTGAAAACTCATTCTACTGAAAAGCAAAGCAGGGTCTTGTTGGCCAACAAGGAGGCTTCACACTAATTTTTGAAATCTTCGGAGGCAGCGGCTGGATCTTTACCTGTCAATATGGTTCCTCAAGAATCTTCTCATCCTTTGCAACTCCCGGATTTCAATCCTCTTGTTCGACGTGGAGAAAAGAGACCTGCTTCCCCTTCAGAGCATCCTTCTAGTGCTTCCCCTTCTTGCGCGCGTCGTGAAGCCCAACGTGATGTTGCGGATTCCTTGCTTGTCTCCTCTGGCCAGGTGGTGCCATACTGTCCGCCCCATCTTCGCACATCAGCTTTCTTCCTCTCTTTTTGTTTCTTAGCTTTCTCCTTCTTCCTCTTCTCGCCCCCGTGTTCCATGTGCAGGCTGTGGTCGCCTTTATGTGCAAGGTGCCGGTCTTTCTCGCCATCATAACGCTTGCTCTGCTTTTCGTCAACAACTCGCATTAACCAATGTCGACCTTGCACCTCATCCTGCTCCCACTTCGCCACCTGACTCGGCTTGGACATGGATTCGCTCCCTTGATATTTTGACCGCTTTTCACTTGGGTTTTCCTCGTCCTCGTCTTTATGCACACATTCCCTTTGCCTTGCGCTTAGATGTCCAGAGAGCTTTGTCCTTACCTTTGTCTCGTCTGGCTTCCAACCCTTCTGATATTGCAGCTTGGCATGCCTTTTTGCTTTTTCCTCTCTGGTGTTTCCCTCTGCCTCCCCGGGGTGGTGATGTTGGTCATAGGGAAACTTGCAACAAGATTCGTCGCTTTATGTTAGGAGATTGGAAAAATCTGTAAGAAGAGCATTTCCTTCGCTGTCATGCACTTGCTGCTCAGCGAGATTCGACTTCGGATGGTGTTTCTATACTCCCTGTTCATCGTCGGTTGCGTTGCTGTGTTTTACTTGGGCAAGTGGGTGAGTATTCTCGTGCAGCTCGTGCTCTAGCTCCTACAAGTCCAGCTACTCCTTCTGCTGCCACCCTTCAGGCTTTGGAGCTTCTTCACCCACCGGCAAATGACTCCCTTCCTTCTTTTGTTGAGGACTTTGAATCTGATTCCGATTTGTAGCTCTCAGAACCTCATTTTCTTAATGCTTTTCTGTACAACCCTCATTTGTCAACTAGGGGTCCTTCTGGTATGGTTTTCGAGTATCTTCATGACTGTTTTTCTCCTTATGACTCTGCTAGCGAGTTTGGTTTGCTCTTTCAAGTTTGCTCTTCTGTAGCATGTGGCCGTATTCCTCTTTCTATTGCTCGTAATCTTGGTGCTGTTCGTTTGATAGCCTTGGATAAGCCTGGCGGTGGAGTGCGTCCCATTGCTGTTGGAGAGGTTTTATACAGATTGGTTTCTAGGGCTCTTGGTTTTCAGCTTCGTGACAGTTTTCATGACCACCTATTTCCTCATTAGTTTGGTTGTGCTACTCCTGGCGGTCGCAAGACAGTCATACATGCTTTGCGTGCTACCTTGGATCTTCATCCAGATTGGGTTGTCCTTCAGGTGGATGTTAAAAATGCTTTCAATTCTGTTTTCCGAGGGGCCATTTTCGAAGAACTTCGTGCGGCTCACGGTCCTCTCTCTCAGCTCATCATGTTTGTTCGCTCTTTTTATTCCATGGATGCGCCTCTATATTTCAGTCATGCTTCTCGCTTAGGTGATGTTTCGGTTATCTCGTCTGCTGATGGCATCAGACAAGGTGATCCCTTGGGTGGTGTTCTTTTTGCTTTGGCGCACTTTCGGGCATTGCGTGCTTCTTCTGCTGCTTTTTCTTCTTGTTTGTTTCCCTCTATTGCTGATGACACGCATATTGTGGGACCTGCTAATGACTTCTTTTCGGCTTTCCTACATTTCTCTCAGCAACTTTCGGCTTTGGGCCTCACTGTCAATCCCTCTAAGTGCATTGCTTGGTGTCCTCAGGGCCTCCTTCCTGAGCTCCCTTTACCTATAGGTTTCAATACTCCCGTTGATGGGATTAGAGTGTTTGGTATTCCTATAGGTTTCTCGAATTTTGTGGCTTCCTCTTTGCGGGACACTTTGGACGCACATCTTCGTCACGCTGATCTGCTACCAAAGCTTGGCAATGCTCAAGTTGCTCTAGGGATTCTCACTCAATGCTTCACTCAACGGCCAAGTTATATTCTACGGAGTGTTCCTCCCTCTCCTGATGTTTTGGCTTTGCTACAGGATTTCGATAGTACTTTATCAGATATTCTGGGTCGCTTGATGGGTTTAGAATCCTTTCCTTTTCCCAATGGTCAGTTCGTTAAGCGACAAGTCTCTCTTCCTGCTTTGTCTGGAGGTGTTGGTCTTTCTTGAACAGCTTCTATTGCTCCAACTGCTTTTATGGGAAGTTGGGCCCTTGTTGCCTTTGCACTTATCTCTCGGTTTCAGCAAGACAACAAGCCCATTCTTCTTGATTCAATAGCTCATGTGGAAACAGGCATTCTTCCTTTCCAACAACATCTTCGTGCGGCCAAGGATCTCATTCCTCCACCTGTGCGAGCTTCTTTGCCTCCCTTTGAATCTTTGCTTAGCCATCAGCGTGCTCATTTTCAGAAGTATCTTTTGGAGTGCTTCCACTCTCATGCTTTCACTCAGCTTCTCATTGATTCACCTTCCGATGAGACTCGGGCTCGCCTTTTGTCTTCTGCAGGCCCGGGTGCTGGTGCTTGGCTTGTTGCGCGCCCTGTTGTTCCACACTTGCGCCTTTCTTCAGAGTTGTTTCTCACCGCTCTTCGGGTTAGATTGGGTCTCCCTCATCCAGTGCTGGTAGGTTTGACAAAATGTTCCTGTGGTCACCATGTTGATCCTATTGGCACTCATCTCATACGTTGCCCTTCTGGCGGAGAGCGTACTGCAACTCATGATTCTATTCGTGACGTATTGGCATCTATTGCTCATGAGTGCGACTTTCATGTTGTTCGGGAGCAGACCCACATCTTGCTTGTGTATGATTCACAGTCGCCTCAGCGTCGAGTTGATCTTGTTCTTTCGCGCGAGGGGATTCGCACACTTGGGGATGTTGTTGTTGCTGATCCTTCGCGGCCTGACCTCCTTCGTCGTGCTTCAACTACTCAGGGTGCCGCTATGAGAAGCTCTAGATAAAGAGCGAGATTATTCACATCGCACTCCTGGAGAAGGCTTTCTCCCTTTTGCTTTGAAACATTTGGGTGCCTGCATAAGAAATTCGATGATTTTCTATCCTCCTGTGCAGGTTTTGTAGCGAAACTCCAAGGTCGTGGTGCCTTACCTTTATCTATCATTACGGCTTATTATCGTCAACGAGTTTCGATGACTTTACAACGCACTCAGGCACTTGCAATACTTTGACGTGTCGTAGTTGCAGGAACGGCTGCTTCACAGCTTCCTGCACTACCTAAACTTCCAACTGTCTTAACTAGCGACTTACACCAAGCAGTAGGCTTTATGTAGATACTCTGCGAGATTGTTGCTTTGTTATACTTGTACAGTATCTTAATTCGCCTTATGGCCTTTACGCTTTTTACATGCATTCCTTTGTACTCTGATGAGTTTTCCTATCTTTTATTAATAAAAACAGGAAGTTCTCAGTGTTATTCTGTCGAGATGGAATGAGAAGCTATTGAGTCGATATGTGTGTGAGCTATTCGGTCGAGATGGGCGTGAGCTATTCGGTTGAGATTTTTTGAAGGAGGGAGAAGGCTCGGAGTTCGGTCGAGAATGAAGAGGAGAAGGGTTGCATGGGAGGGCTCTCGGTTGAGATCTTAGTAGGACGGGAATGGAGTCCATATTTGAAAGAGAAGGCTCGAATGAGACTCAGGTGTAGAGATGGAAAGGATGGCCTGGTTCAGGAGGGGATGTGCAGGTCGTGCAGTAGTCAGGTGGTGTGAGTTGTGCGGCTTTGTCACTCCTCAATCTAAGGTGAGAAGTGCTCTTGGGTAGCTCTGGCCGAGTATGTTGGGGATTCGCCAGAATTAGTCACCATCATCCCACCCCTAATGTGTTGCAGGACCCACTACAAGCCATATTGGATGATATTGCTCCGCTTTTGCATTGGCATCTTTGATCATCACTTGGAAAAGCATAGATACTCGTTCGCTTGTACTGTAAAACTAAGTGCTTATTGTTGCCGATGTTTACCACAAAAACTGTTGATCGCAATTTAATCAAAAATGTCCTATAACCAGTGGACAAGTTTTCAGACACACAAAAGTAGACAACTATTTATGTAGTATCATACCTGTAGACAAGCCTTCGGGCACACAAAACTAGCTCTGGTTGCTTATCCTCACTGGCTGCATTCTTCATTTCTTTCTGCAAATTAGGAAAGGCAAGTTGGAAATGTAATTGGCGCTGTCTCTTGAAGAAGATCTCTGTCTGGAAGTGAAGAGCCATCATCGACCATGGCCAGTTGCGTGACAATGCCCTTGGCCATTTCAATCATTTGCCACCAAAAAGTTTCCTTCGCCATATAGCGTCTGAAGATTTTGTTATCGGAGCTCATACCCATAGCTTCTCTTTGTTGCTTGTCTCCTCCAAGCAATGCGATGACTTCCTTTTTCTTGTGACAATATATCAAATTGTGTCAGTTGAAATATGCTATTATTGCATGTTTAGAGCATGAATGGTTAGGAGTTGCAAACCTACTTTGTTGCGCTAACATAAGATGCTGCAATAGTCTGTAGTTTGTGTTCAGTCACCACTAAACCCTTCACACTCCAATCCAGGTTATACAAAATATGAAAGAACCCAGTTCCGTTTGCAGGGTTGGCAATGATAGCCAACTTATACGCCTTGTTATTAATAGATTTTTCGATAGCCTACAAGTTAAAATCGTTAGTGTGTGTACAAATTATAGATTTTTCCACTAGAATATTGAAGGACATTGTCACAAACATGTACAACAATGTCATGGCATTCCTTACGTTCTTCTTCTGTCAAATGTTTCCCATCAATCACCGAGTCATGCTCATGTATCAATCTGTCAAATTCATTCTGTGCAAAGACAACCATGTTAAGTTCCGATGAATCTTTATCCCAACTCAAATACGTTACTCTTAGACCAATAGAAACATACCTTGAATACGAGCTGTGCAAGGACAACCATTGACACATTGTACCAGGGTTTGTGAGACCTTTTTCTTTCTTTTTTTTATCTCAACTTCCATCCAATTCTTGTCTTCGGCAGGCATGTGTCTTAGCAGGGTCTGTTTGTCAGCTTGTCCAAACTTTTGCATCATATATATCTCATGTGACAATGTGTGTGGCACAAATACCCTGGTCAATCTGCAAACACCACAAGTTTGCTTTACAAACCTTGTTAAAATAAACTACTCATTCACACTATTAAACACCATGATTTACCTATTGATATTGTGGAGGGCCAATAAAAGCTCTCCTTAATGTCCCTTGGAAACATCTAGAAATGAACAATCCACTCGAACATGCTTATCCTTGACATTCGAAAAAAGTTCTTCAAAATCATCATTGATTGACCGCCATATAGGGATCCACTCCTACAAATCCAAGTCCCTGACCTCCATTTCAAGTTCATTTGCCTTTTTGATTGACACCAAAAAAGTGCCTAATTCTTTGAGGTAGCCATTCATCCTAAATCCATATCCCAAATCTGAAACATTCTTTTGTACTAGTCGTATGGATTTGTTGACCACCAATCGACAAAGTGGCACTGGAGGGGGTGCAGTACTTTTGAAAACACGCAATGAGGCAATGACATCTTGGAGAACGTCTGTCTGAATGACTTTTCCATAGTGTCTTATCCCATGATGTGATCGAGTGGGCTCAATGTTGCTTGTCTCATTGTCTTCTGCGATGTTTCAGAGACGTGCAATGGGTCTACCTCGTCGCCCATAACAACAACATCATCAATTTCAAGAATATGTTGTGTCATTTGAGAGGCATCCACATTGACGTGGGAAGAAAAGCCATCCACTGTCTCCTCACTCACCTGAGAGGATGGGCATGGATCTTGGCAAGTTGAGTGAAGGTTGTATCTAGACGTAGACATATCTGCAATAAGACATGCCAATCATAAAAGTGGTTGGCGATCAATTCATCACAGACCATGACCAATGCAAACAAGATTTCACTTTACAATCTATCAATTGGTTCAAATCTAGGATACTACAAACAAGATTACTCGTTCGTATCTACCCTTTGCATTTTTTTTTTTATATTAGATCCGATCTATGAGAGGTTAAGATGAAATAAAAGCCTATGGGTTCAGATGATTAGTAGACCAGATTTTTTCAGCTGATTATAAGAAATCCATTACATTGTTTTTTGTTGTTTTTGATCGATTTTTTTTATGAAAAAACACACCCGCCATGAAACATCATGGATATCTAGCATCGCGTCAACTTCTTTTCCAGTTTACTCATTGAAAAATAGATCATTTCTATTTGGTCCAATATGTATCATGATGATTATGAATTAGAGTTATAGAGCAATCAAATACAAATTATTCGGGTTTGTGATAAGGTATCATATGTCTCATTGGATTCCATGTATATTGATGTGACTGAGTTTGAATACACAATAACAATCATGGGTTATGTCTGATCGTATGATAACCTTGCCAGTCTGCATGTGGTCAGAATGGACAAAAATCATCATCATTTTTTATGATCCTATGAGAAAGAGTTATGTTTTGGGATTTTGAGTCGCCAACAATAGAATGTCATCAACAACTGAACCAGAGAAGATAATTAACTAGAAATACAAAACAGCCCAACTCTTGCACCGGCCCAATTTCAGAGTGTTTTCAAGGGTTTTTTTTTGTGTTCACTCCAAAAAACGAACAAAAAAACACTGAAATGGGCCGAGGTAGTTTGCTGGCCCCGACCCATTTCAGAGTGTAAAAGTGCATTTTGATTTCTCTTTGTGTTGTTCAATCACCAAAAAATGGCCAAAAAACTCTGAAATTGAGCCGGCGCAGGGCTTGCGCCAGTGCAAGCCCTGCCTCGGCCCAATTTCAGAGTGCAAAAGTGCATTTTGATTTCTGTTTTTGTTGTTCAATCACCAAAAAAATGACCAAAAAACTCAGAAATTGAGCCGGGGCAGGGCTTGCGCCAGTGCAAGGCCTGCCCCGGCCCAATTTTAGAGTTTTTTAATCATCTTTTGGTGTTCAATCATCTAAACATTTATTGTAGGAATATCCATAGCCTTGGTTGTGGTGATGAGCTCACGCTATCAGCACACTGCCAAATTCATACCCGCATTCCTTGTCACTTCTTGATATTAGAATTCAGATTTCCAATAAGATTTCCAGTTTAGCTATTTATCTTCTGACTTTAAACTGTAGCGGATTCTAATGCTTCAGGCTCTTAAAATTGTTTTTGGAAATTCAGGCTTCAGACTCTACGCCGGCCAATCACACAAAAGTCTGATCCACCAAGAAAAAAGAGGGAAATGGGCTGGGGCAGGGCTTGCGCCAGTGCAAGCCCTGCCCCGACCCATTTTCCTTTTGTTTTGAGCTACAAAGAATGTTGATGGGCTTTTCTGTATATTACAAAGCATGTTGAAGGTAGATTGAATCACACTGAAGAATCAAAAATAGGAGAAATGCAAAGAGTACACACAATGTACTCAGACACTATATTCAAAAGAAAAAAAAAGGGAAATGGGCCAGGGCAGGCCTGCGCTGGCGCAGCAGGCCCTGCCCTGGCCCATTTTTTTTTTTTGAGAGATTGTATGTTTAACTAGATTCATTAGCGCAGGCCTGCCCTGGCCCATTTTTTTTTTTGAGAGATTGTATGTTTAACTAGATTCATTTTTGTTTAACTAGATTCATTTTTTGGTTTTGGTGGCAAGGGAGTTGGCTCAATTGGTTAGGTTGACATCCAAGTTTCTTTGGTCTCAAGTTCGAGCCTTTCCTTGGAAACCAAGAAGCATTTTTTGGTTTTGAGGTCGCCGTTTGAATTTTTGAGAGCCGTTGAGAAAAGGGGCCTAGGATTTGCTGCCAGGTTTGTGATCGTTTGGGCCCCTATGGTCCATTTTTTAAACATTTTTTTTAAGTATTGTCATTGTTCAGAAATTGTTCGTTGTACTATTGGGCTCCACAGCAGACATTTCCAAAACAGTGTCGTGCGCTCACGACTTTCAACATGACAAGAGCAATACAAGTTTTTCAAAGGACATGGTTCAAGGAATACAACTTGTAAGATTTTTGTCAGTTTTTTATTGTTTTTCGCTCATTTTCTAGAGATGAGTTCCATAGGGACTTCTTTTGTTTTGTTTTATTCCAGATTCCGGAATAAAGATTTTAGATTTCTTTTGAATTTCTATTCCTGGAGTTGGCTTTCTCCTTTAAAAAACAAGGCTTCTAATAATATGGCCTACCATTTTAAGTCATTTTGTGGGAACATTAACTTGTACTTTAATGTGAAATATTTTTAAAAGATGCAATAATGTGTGCAACCATGCAGTATGCTTGTTCATCATAGTTCCAAGTATCAAATTCGAATTTATTTGCATGTTTAGCCATTGCCTACGCCTTGTTAAGGTAGTTTATATGTCAGTCCTGGGTTGTACCATGGTGCTTGTTAAATTTTTTCGACATATAAGGTGATAATTGTTGATAGCCCATCTACATTTTCATTTTCTGCATAAATTTTGGTTTTGACATATAGTATGCTATATCATTTTGTATTATAAGTATCTTTGGATATCAAAAGTGATCAACCTAATATATTTCTCATGATAAATTTGTTGCAAAAAGTTTAGGAAGGCAATATAGTGAGGACCAAGAAATTTATTCAGAGGTTTATCATGAATCAAATATTTGATATTCATGGATCAAGCATTCCATCAAAGCATGCCAACTTCACATTATCATCAGATTAAATTTTCTGGAAAATTCATTATTTAATATTCTATTTTTGAATAAAACATATCAAATGTTGGAAGTACAAGATACGTACACTGATGAATGTGCATGACAACTTTTTGAAATCATTCTAAAGACAACTCATAATTTGACAATGAAAAATTAGTATGCATTAGTAGAGCACAGGGATCTGTATAGCACAATGTTTGAGGAAAATGATCGTGAGTGTTTGAGAATGTGCTTTTTCAGGTTGTTTTCCATGGTATAATCAGTGGTTTTTTAGGTTGTTTTCCATGGAATAATCAGGGGTTTATCATTCTAAGCTAGAAAGTCCGAGTGGCGAATTTTGGGTATCGAATTTTTTAAATTGGAATTTTTTGGAATAAAAAATTGTGGGTATAAAAATTTTTTGAATCGAAAATTTTAGGTATCAAAAAATTTGGAATTAAAAATTTTGGGTATCAAAAATTTTGGGAATCGAAATTTTTTGAATTGAAAATTTTGAATATTGAAAATTTTGTGTATCAAAATTTTTGGAATCGAAAATTTTGGGTATCGAAAATTTTGGAATTGAAAATTTTGGGAATCGAATTTTTGGAATCGAAATTTTTTGGAATCGGCGACCTTGTTAGATCAACTATCAAAATGAGATCATAAATTGAGTGGGAAGTGTGACTTTGAATCAAAAGGATAGACATTTTTTGAAGACTTATTGATTTGATTCGTGGATAAAGTGAACTCATATCAAAAAATGCTTAATAAGAGAATTTATCAAAACATCACACACAAGGGAAGCAAAAAGAACTATGATGATCTAGACCTTTGGAATCTTCGAACTGGCATTCTCGTCCACTCTACTTTTGAGGAATCAAGCCAAGACAGATTCTACTACTCAGAACAATCCAAGTACATCTTGATGCTCTGTGTCGTTTTGCTTTAAATTTTAAATCATAGGGCCCACTTTCTACAATGTCTGAATCTTTATTTGAATTGTAGTACTGTAATTTATTTGCCTTCCAAGTTCTGGGGCAAGATCCTAATTCATAGAGCTTGAATTCAAATCTTTTTTGTTGCAATAGAACCTGAATTCAAATCATTTAGAAATCATTTTGAATTCTAATTTGTTTGGGCTTTGTCATTATCGTGATTGTCTCTCTCTTTTTGGCCAAGTTTAGTTTTTTCTATGGTGTTCGGCTTGTTCTTATTGAACCCTTTGCAAGCAAAGTTCCACAATTGCATGACGGGCAAGAAAGATGGAAGCAACAATAGAGTTTCCCATGAGTACAATTGCACCTATTACGTTCCCCTTGTTAGATGGCAATATGTTATCTATAAGGGATACATAGAAAGGAGGTTGGGTGCTTTATATAAATTGGGTAGCTTCAATGGCATTGTATCAGTAGATGGTGATGTACCCTTGTTGATTCCAATGAAGGAGGACCTGGACATAGAGGGCAATGTTCAGTTCATAGTGGATGCATCAATATCATGCCACTACAATGTGATTTGCCAAGAAAAATTCAATGACAATATAAACGGTACAACTATCCCCATAGGTAGGTTTAGCATAGGAGGACACTCCCACCAGCCAACCTATGGTCTGCAAAATGAAAATGGAGCGTCACAACCTATATTGTTGGACAAGGAAACTACTGATGTCAAGTTTGATATAAACACACCACTTTTTAGAGAGCATATGCAATCAACAACATTGTCAGTAGAATCAGATAGTCCATCAAAATGCTATGAACAAGACATCATTGAATTGGATGATGATATTGCATCCACTGAGAACAATAAATGTATTGGGTTAGAAGGAAGCAGTGTCATTCCCATGATTATTTCTCAAACTCGATCCACACTACTTTCTAGACTAATTAAACAAACACCGACATGCATGACAGTGGAAGAAATCCCTAGATTTTATGATGGTGACATCGTGTTTGAATTTCCTCCCACATTCAACAAAGTTAATCAGATGAATGGCATGGAGCAGAAATTTGACGGGCACACTTGGACAAAATCAATAACAAGCAACGTGGCTTTTGAAGGAGTGGTCTGAGTGAGTTATTGTGCTGGGGTGTTTAAGTGTGTCTTGTTCCCACAAGCTAAATAATGGCCACCACAATAGAACCTTCTTCAAAGGTTTACTAAAGAAGAAATGCCCACTAGGCTACGTGGCATATTTTGAAGGAAACATTACTTGTCATTTTTGCAAAAGACATGCAACATGTGTTGACACTTGCTCTTGCATTTTGTATTATGTCATGCCAAACAATGAGACACTCACTAGGTTGATGATACACTCTGGAAACCATTTACATGATGTGCAACCTGGGACATCGAAGAGGAGTATTGAAAACACTAGACTACTGGTTGAAAGGGCAGTAAAGGCTGACAAAAATGTTGGACCACAAAAAGTGCAGATGATGATTGCAAGAGATTTGATTATGATCAACTCTAACATAGCCTGATCGCCTGCCAAATGAGGGTGTCGGAGATCTGGAACTTGGAAACTTTTTGGATGAGTTGGTTCCTCTTATTCAAAATAAAAGGTACATCATCCTTAAATCTTTGTTTTGGCAAAACAAAAATTTGACCCCGAAAATAAGTTCCAATCTATGGCGTATATGTGTCAGATTACGTCGGATGGTCTCCAAGGCGAAGAACACAGTGATGCCTTTAGGAGATGGTCTGGACAGCCTTCTACACCTAAAGAAGAATCCAATGTATGACTTCTTTCATGGTAGCAGTACAGAGAAAAAGTAGAATACGGTACAATCAACAACTCTTAAATTCAAGGAAGCACAAGGATATGAAAAATACTATTTTAAGGACTGAGCAAGATAGACAATGAAAATAAAAGAGTAGAACACTATTATGCATAATAATATAGTTATTTTCCTAGAATTTTGGCCCATGTCGCCAGTAACAACTCTTTTGTCCATCATTGATTACCATGCCATATGCTGCTTTTCACAAAAGTTGCCATGGGATTTTTCACATTAGAAATGGGAAACGTATGATTATGCCAAACACCACAACAACATAAAAGCGAACCATTGTCTTGTTCATGGATACATTCTCCCATGAGTAAGTGCTTGGAAGACCTCTACTGCACTCAAACTGGCCTGATGAATAAACATGTTGCTTAGCTGATCGAAGCCCAAAATCCTTAAAAATATGAAATATATATGCTTGCAAGCCATATATGGCTTTCTCTTAGCCAACCTTTTTTGGAAGTCTAGACAAGTACATGAGGGATTGACATTTATATGGACATCATAACGAAGTCCTGCTTGTAGAGAAGATTCAGTCTCAATTTCAAAAATCTCATGCTATGACTCTTTAACTACCTTCTCTGTCAGCACAGAAGCACTCATGGTTAGGGCTTTCTCTATACGTATACGTGTTTGTGCTATTTTTAATACTTTTGTCCTATGCCTTGGTTGTTTGTAGTCATGGGTTTTTTTGGAGTTTTCTACTCTACTAGGACCTGCCCCTTGTTTGGGGCCAGAAACACCGGCAACATTATTCACACTAACGGACTTCACTTCCAACTGAAATCCTGCAGCAGTCAACATGTCCACCTCTGATTCCACCAACTTTGTTCCTTCAACAACAGGCCATATGCTTGTAGTTTTGCTGGTGTTGGAGTAATGCCCTTGTCTGGATTCCAAGAATGGGTGCAATCACTAATACAAAACCACATCATTTGTTGGGATTTCCCATTTGGATGGCTTTGTGTTGAAAAAAAACATGGCGCGAGAGTACCTTTTTCGATGAATTGGTTATTGCACGATGGCATTTTCCACTTTTGGATATCCAGCCGAGACACTTCACACGACTACCAATGTTAGTCCTCCTTATTGCCCAAAAGGTGTCATGTAGTTTACGTTCCACCACCTCTTGCTTATCTTGGAATACAGAGTCACCTGCTTGTGGGGGAACTTTTGAGATCGGTGGTACCTCTATACCTTGTCTGTGAAGTTTTTAGCACGTGTGAACTTCACCACACACCCTACATGATCTTACTGAGGTGTTGTGATTGCACAAGATTGATCAAAGAATAGTATGCTTGAAAAATCTAAGGCAAGAGCACAATGGCATACATCTGATGAAAAAATCTAACTCTTCACTATGAGAAATGAATGTCAGAAATAATTCTAAGTGTTCAGTATGGGAAAAAGAGGCTGCTCTCGGGTAGAGAGAGAAAATCATACATAGAAAACTCGGGTAGAGAGAGAATGAGGCCAAAACACCAAAATCTCAATATTCACAATGTGGCAAAACATGCCCAACATTCTCTAGATGAGAGAGACTCGAATTCCTACAGTGGAGTTTCATGGAAAGTCCACTTAACTGAACTAATTCACCTACCAGAGATCCACATGTGTAACTGCATGCATGTATGGTGCATGTACTGCATGTCAACTCATAAAATTGCCTAGACGTGTGTAGATCACAGAAACTACTTTGCATGTTGCATGCACTGATTGCATGTGGCTTGCATGCATACAGTAAGACTTTGCATGCTATCTAAACATCTGCATGTCATCATAATTGAACCTATGTAACTCAAATCCGAGCTACACTAGAAGGATATGGGCTCAACTCACACTCCTTATATGTACAACATGAAATCTAGTGGAAATCATCATGGACATGACCCCAAACTCGAGATAGGAAGATAATATTTTAATAATCTTCACATTGCCCATGTACACTTCCCTCTGCTTAAAATATAATTTTTTTAGGGTGGCCCCTTTGCTTGCGTTCCTTAGTAACATGAACAAATTCAGGTCTATGACTACTATCATCCTCTACATCCACAACCAAGGAAGGCCTCCTCTTATGCCGCATGGTCTCTCTCTCACCCTCTAAATTGACCCTATTGTAATACATTGGAGTGCTAGTGACAACCTGTTGAACTGTTTGTGCTACTGTTGCTGGCTTGAATGGATTCTTTGATGAGCTTCTATCAATTAAATTCTTCAAACTTGGTCCAGCTCCCAAATGTTTTCCCATAATATATCCATTTTGTTTTGCACTTTGCAAAAGAGCATTTGTCATATTAGAGACAACTGCATCGTACAAGAAGATTTTATCTTTTTTCCCCTCTCCAGCAAGCTAGCTACCATGTTTGGATTCCAATAAATTGATTCATGGAGTATTTGTAGTGGCATTACTATACAACACCTAAATGCCTTTAATTTTGGTAGCAGTTGTTTTTCATGGTCTAGCAAGAAGCAAGATACTATTTCTCTTTCTTCTACAGAAGCCGAATATAAAGCGTTGAGTTTTGCTACCCAGGAAGTTGTTTGGCTACGTAAGTTGTTATGTGAGATTGGCATGAAGCAGGTAAATCCTACTGTTATTTTCTGTGACAGTCAAAGTGGAATAAAATTGGCTAAGAATCCTATCTTTCACGCAAGGGCAAAACATATTGAGGTAAAATATCACTTTGTGCGTGAGAAGATACAATCTGAAGATATAAGTATTGTACATTGTTCTACGTTATTACAAGTTGTTGATATAATTACGAAAGCTTTAAGTAGAGAAAAGTTTGAGACTTTTAGAGCCAAACTTGGCTTAGATCTGGTTATGTAGAAAGCCTCTACTTGTAATACTATCATGGAGGTATGTTCCATGAATAATGTAAACTCTAAAATAAAGAGAGACGTTGATCATTGAGGGAGAGAGTTAAAATAACAATGATCGACTTATACAATGCTTTCTTATTTCGGCGGCACCACGTGTGCTTAGTTCTAGAGTTATCGGGTCGTCTTTCTTTTATGAGCCCTTTGAGTGCTTTTAAGCAACTTATCTTTGTACTTACTTATCAGTTGAATATACAATTTGTGGAGAGCAATTCTGTTGTCTTGTCTTGTTGCACTTGACATTGTGCTGCGGTGATTGATCCGGTCGGGTGTTTAAACTGTGTTTTCTTAACTGGCATGACCTCTCATGACCACTCATGACATTATTTGTGCCCCCATTATACACTGTATAGACTGCCCTCTCATGACCTCTCACGACCACTCATGACATTATCTATGCCCCCATTATACACTGTACGGATTGCCCTCCAGTTTGCTTGGGCCTCATCTGCCATGAACCCACAAAAGTCAGCGTTGTCATGACCAGATTGCTCCATGACTGTGTTGAGCATCTCCCAGAATAGAATTTGTGCCTCGGTATCCTCTTTCTTCATCTCACATGTAGCTATGCTCAATAGCTCTTGTACACTGAACCAAAACAATCAAGAGCACGTTCGTAAGTTTTTCTTCAAATTGGAAAAAGTTTTATCCAACAT
This sequence comes from Diphasiastrum complanatum, assembly GCA_029204225.1. Classification (NCBI taxonomy): domain Eukaryota; kingdom Viridiplantae; phylum Streptophyta; class Lycopodiopsida; order Lycopodiales; family Lycopodiaceae; genus Diphasiastrum; species Diphasiastrum complanatum. The sequence continues at coordinate 48,509,117 of CM055106.1, forward strand.
TGTTGGAAAAGACAAACTATACCTTGGGTCGTAGACAGGAACTGATAATACTACCGTTGCAGCTTTGGACCCTTGCAATGTCGAGCTTTGACTGGGTGAGGAGCTTGATTTGTTGGCTGACCAACCAATGTAGGTGGTAGTTGGTCTCCGCAAGACATTTGTAATGATCTCTTAGCCGCTTTGGTAAGACTATCAGGATTTGAAAAAACTGGGGATTTTTTAGCTGAACAGTGGAATGATGGAAAACAGAGAGATGGAAGGAAGGGTGGTGGTGGTGACATCGGTAGATGGCGTGGATGATAGATAGAATAGGCATGGGAGTGGGAGAAGAAGACTAATTTTCAATACTTGTACTTCCTATCTGCTAAAGGATCTTTGTCGTGACTGGGGTACTTCTCTTGATTGAGTCCCTTTGGATTGCCCATTTGTCTTCTCAGCCTTGTCTTTTTTGTCTTTGGTTTTGTGACCTTGGCTGGTGATGTTTTTGCTGGCAATGTGGCCGCTTCAGTGGATGCTTGGAAATCCACTCTTCCACCCCCCCCCCCCCCCCCCCCCCAAAATCTGTTGGTGGGGATGTTGTTGCTAGTATTCGTCCTGCACAACGTTAGATGGTCATTTCGAACATGCAGTTGAAACACGTTGAATATGAGACTGGATTGAAGATTGAACAAATTTGAACTAAATTTGTCTCAATCTTGCTGTGTTGACTCAAAAACTAATATGGCAATGATATGCAAGAATCAACCCTGAAGTGACATGGATTTCTCAAATTTGCAATATGCACAAAAAATCCTAAACTCGCTACAAGGTGATCTAGAGATAGATAGATGAATAGAAAATCTGTTCTTGAGATACTCTACAATGATGACTCATGTGCAATAGCTATTTCACATGCAAAAATCAATCGCACAAAAAGGATAATGAAAAACATGAAAAATATCTACGTTATAGAGAGTTGATAATTGTATGGCACATGGCACTTGTCGACAAAAACTTCATTGATCCACATTTATATTGCACAATGATGCTGGCAATTCGCCATTGGTCTTTATAGTAATGGAAAACACTTTGGTTCCGATGTGTTCTGAAGACGTTGGAATCCGACATTCTCATTACGACATGTTTTTCTGACGTCCGTGATGAATTAACATTTTTTTTTGCTCACGATTCACGTCGCAAATCGTGACGAGTGTTGTAGTGAGAATCTTATGATACGTCAATCATAATTCACAGGATTCCAAAACCATACTTAATCATTAAATATTACTGGAGTACATGTGCAAAATACCACTAAGGAAATATAAAAATTATTCTAAAATCTTTTCCCCAAGGAAAATTACTAGATTTCAAGAATATTCTTCCAATCTGATCCTTAACAAGATTATGAGTTATTCAAATTTTGTGGTCAACCAAGTAATTGAAGACATAAGGCATACCAAAACCATTTTAACACCCGTCTTTACAACATAAACTTTATACAATTACCTAGAACAACTTCTAGAGATTACAAAGCTCTGCTGAATTCCAACTGAATTCAGTGGTAATCCTTGATATTAGTTAAACTCTTTCATCCAACATGATCTCATTGGGATACATTCAATAACTTAGAGTCTATTTCCCATTCGAGAAATATTCTATACCAAACATTTCCTATATTCTATGCACACAGCTTTTATAGATGAATCCTAATGATTCACAAATCATGTGTCTTATAAGCAATATAGATCAAAATAAACAGTTCTTGGTGAATTCTCTTCACATTGCTTATTCAATCAATTAACTTTTAATCAGGAGTAATCCAATTACTCAAGTCAATTGTAAATGATTTAGAAATCTCAAATGTCTAGGTGCCAAATTCGTATATCCCAGAACAACACTATATTTGGATCCTTCAAAAAACCGGTGCTATGCAATTTTCTTATAGGGATTATTTACCAATCCAAAATACTTAACACAATCACATTTACAACTCGGGTGTCTCATTTTCTTCCACCCTTGGGCTTTTCGGTTACCCGAGAAATTTCATCAGCTAAGGCATCGAAAACTCCTTAAACACAAGTAAATGCTAGGCTACTTCCCTTTTCAGTTACCCCAGTTTAAGCATTACTTCGTATATTCTGGAACAACACCACATCTAGATCCTTCAAGAAATCGGTGCTATGCAATTTTCTTACAGGGATTATTTACCAATTCAATTATATAACACAATCATATTTACAACTCAGGTGTCTCATTTTCTTCCACCCTTAGGCTTTTCGGTTACCTGAGAAATTTCATTAGTTAAGGCACCAAAAACTCCTTTGACACAAGTAAATGCTAGGCTACTTCCCTTTTCAGTTACCCCAGTTTAAGCATTACTTTGTTAAAGTTGCCTGTAATTAATGGAAAATTCGTAAAATTTGGATTCGGGTACATCTTTTATGGTATTCGACACAAAAGTTTTTTCAAATAAAGAGCTACCTCCAAATATTATCAATTTTACTCCATTAATTCATCAGAAAATCACTTTAACAAGTCTCTCAAAAGCTTTTGCTTGTCCCAATCCCAACGATCAAAATCATCGAGAACACAAACAAACCCATTGATGATCGACCATGTTGAAAAGGAAAAACAAAACACAAACACCATTTAATTCAATTTACTTGGAGTACCGATACTCTAGAGTTAAGTGGCCAAAGCATAATACCTAGGAATCGAATCCCTTTACTGTGTACTTGCCTGAGAACCGTATACCATTGTTTCATCAAGATCGGTTTAGAGAGGTTTCCCTCCGAAAACCGATTAGTACAACTTGACCACGGATCCAACGATACCAAGTTCCACGAGACTTGCCTTATGGGTAACTGTCGATGTAACATACAAAAGCCATGTAACTACCAAAAGTTACATTATCCCAAGGTTAACTGTGACAATCGAGCACCAAGAAATCAAAATCCCTATAACTGGGTGCTAGTAACTTGAATTTTAGTTGGTTCAAAAAATGATTTTTTCTTAAATCAATTAAAAGCTACAATAAGTCAAAAGTTTATGACCCTGGGTCGACCGGCATCAAAACATTAAGCCATGCAATTCACAAAATTGCCATTCCCGAAAACCTCATGCAAAAATCGGTAAAGGCCTACACTTAGAAAAAAAAGTTGTTCAAGGGTTGTTTAAACCCTCAAACAAATCCTAAGGGTTTCACAAACCATCACTTGGGCACTTGGGCACTGCAGCAGCTTTCATGGCAGCTACAATCGCGATGGCTGCTCGGCTCTCTACGCACCTCCTGCAGCCGCCGCTCCTCTTGATCAACAGGCCCCAGACGTGACCTTCAGAAGGAGAGGTTTCTAATCCAGTCTCAAATCTGTCACGAGGAATACGATGCATTACCCTACTGCATCGTGGCGTCGAAAACAAGCTTCTCATTGATCCAACCAACGGCTTCCATGCTCACAGAATCTGCTAACAGTCCATGCTGCATTAGCTGCCAATCAGGCCTTCAAAAACGCGCTACAGTTACATCTTTTGGCATCACTACCCATGACCTTCACTGGGAAACAAGTCTGTTTCCAGGCTGCAAACAAAATCTGATGTCTTTGGTAGATCAACTCGTATTTTCCCTTCTCAACAAACTGCTCAATACTCAAGCACAAAAGTAATGAGCTCAGACTTTTTCATGCAACCATCCAAATGTTCAACACACCATTTGTAACAACTATTTACATGTTTCTGTCTGCTCCAGGTTGATCCACATAATGGATATGACTTCCAAAGAAGTCCCAGATGACTAACATCTTTTAACAACTGTCCAGGGACCACAGAAGGTTAAGAACGATTTTGGAAAGAGTATTTATGGCTGGTTTCATAGGGTTCACAACACAGGGTTACCTCTCCTCTGCAGAAGATTCGATTGCAGAATATAACAACCTTTGGTGTCCGTTCAGAAGTTTCAACTTATCATAACAGATCTGCTTTTCACTCAAACATCTCATTGTAACCAGAAAGACAAACAGAAAAAGATGATAAATTGCTTTTATTGTCCCAAAACAGGGTCACTTCCCACAATCGAACTTCAAGCAATGCACGGAAGAAGGTTTTTTTTCCAAGATTCAGATTGCATGCATCCATTATTCCAAATCTTTATCTACTACTTTAAAGAATGGCAAACTTACAATATCCATTGAATGTTTTTAGTGTGCATCAAAAGGGGATTAGATTGGTAAGAAACTCAAATCCATGACATGCACCCATTAAATTCAAGAATTTCAGCTAAAGTCGTTTGTTCATTCTAGATAAATTGATTCCTCATCGATATAGCAACAAAACATCCTGCAATAAAAATCTGAATCTAATCTGTCCAAAACATTATGGATTCATGCAAATTATTCATCCCAAAAATCAGATTTAGACAAGAAAGTAAATCTACTCATGGAGATCATTCTACTTCAAATGGAAACTTCCTCAATGCATTAGAGAAAATGCGTATGAATTCAATCACTAATTCTTAGCATATCTAACAAAATCAAACAAGGAGAAAAGCACTCTACCACCAAGTTTGAAATACATGCTTTACGATAGTGAATCCAAACCCAATTCCATTGAGAAATTAACACTCCAACCCGGGATGTGAGTCCAAGTGCCCTCATTCCAATTTGGTGTAGAACTGGTTTCCATCCTACCCAAGACCGCACCTTAGCGGGCTCTAAAACCAATGTAAAGACCACCAGGGCCCCTAAGATGAGGATAAGAAACACAATAGGAGACACTATGGAGCAAAACCACCCAACCAAACCTAGATCAATCTTGGATCTAGCCCCCAATCCATGCCATGTGATAGCAAGAGGAGAAGAGAGCAACCGATAACCTAAACCCAAGTTGTCGACAAGAGAATCCCTACCTCAATATATAGAGAGTAGTTTTTTGTGCATGAACCCATGCAATCCCCATGCAGTCCAACTATAAATAGGTCACATCTCTTCAAGCAGTCTTCTCGCCTATATCTGTCACACGTGCATGCACTACTCCATATGTCTCAATTAGAGTGTTTGGGTCCTCTCAAGGCTATTAGTCACAAACTGGCCTTGACATGGAATTAAACCTCGGCGTGACTAATAATCTCGAACACTGGAGGGCCGGTCTACCATATTAGGACTATTCCATGTCCTTAGCTGAATATGGTTGTACCAAGAATCCTAATGACAATCATGTGTCTTATAAGCAATATAGATCAAAATAAATAGTTCCTGGTGAATTCTCTTCACACTGCTTATTCAACCAATTAACTTCTAATCAAGAGTAATCCAATTACTCAAGTCAATTTTAAATGATTCAGAAATCTCAAATGTCTAGGTGCCGAATTCGTATATCCCGGAACAACACCACATTTAGACCATGTTCTAAATCATAACTAAGTTAATGAATTACCCTTTCCACAGAAAGAGTCATTAACTTGCAAGTAATTGTTCCAAGCATTACTTGTTCATATGTTTATGCACACTAACTAGTTTAAGTATACAATATAAATTCAGTTTATAGGAAACACATAGTAGATCCAAAATATTAGGATGTACATTACCAACATATCCAACTATGTTCCTATATATAAACATAGGCTATAATCTGGCAAGTTCATCTGTAATCCGCATATGTTACTCACATAATCACCGAGAATCTTGCTACTCAGCTACAAAATAACTCTATTCCTCATGAGTAAATAACATATATGGGAAATCTCTTAATTGAATAATTCCACAATCATAAGTTTTCCAACCATCATAATTTTACTAACAAAATTCCTTCAACCAATCAACTTACTTCAAATCTTAGTATTCAAACCAAGATTAGCTGACTTATACAGACATCTTTGGACAAAATATTAACATTAAAGCTTTATTCCCACCTGATCCAATCCAATAACAAAATGGTACTTGGCAAAACTGATCAGTGAAACCTTAAATTGAATCTTTACCATCGCTATCCATATTCATGCATATCTCGTAGCTCATTACCCCCAAATTTCCTCTAGTTCTTGATTATTCAAAACAATCCCTAGAGAGTTCCTCTATTCCACCTGAATAGTTCTGTAAGGATTGCCAATTGAAGATCCAAATAGGTCCTGTTGCATGTAACCAAAAGGACACTTGTGGAGAAAAACCACCCAACCAACTAAAAATGGCTAGTCAATACCCTTACCACGTCACCCCCATGCCATGGTGAATGAATGCAAGACAGGAGGGGCTCCTAGCTTCAAGGATCATAAAATTCAATAGGTAGATGGGCGAGTTTCCACTGAAATATATTCTCTCCCGTGAGGATAGAATATTTTTCTTAGTATCCCCATGCAACCTGAATAAGCAATTGACCTCCTATTCTTGCATTATAGCAGTCAAACACCATGCAAGTGCTCCTATGTCCAATTATAGGTCTGGGCCCTCATATGATTATTAATTATTTTACCGTCCAAGCCCGGAATGACGCGACATAACCAATAACCATACACACTTGAGAAACTAGCTATCCATGTCAGGAATTATTCCGAATCCCTCATACTGGACATGGATGTAACATTCTTTTCCCCTTAAACAAATTACGTCCTCAGAACGAGCAAACTAGGGAAGATCCACATGTGTATGCTTTTAACTTTTTCTCACAAATTTTTATCCTCAATCTGACCAACCAACCTAATCAAGTACTCAGAGATAGAACGATTTCTCAATTGTTTATCTATGGTTCTGAGAACTCTTTTAGGTTCCAAAGGTGCATTGAGCGATAAGTCTTCAAAATGGGTAAAAGCTTCAATATATCCAACTATCATCATCATATGAACTAAGTTTACATGATACACTAGATGATCTTGAAGATCAAGTTCAAAAGCTAACAAATCAGTCTTTTCACTTTCACATTTACCTTGAAAATCATTATCCTTAGTCTGACTTCAATAATCAAATAAGTACTTAGAGTTGGAATAATTCTCCAATTATCTATCTCTGAACTGAAGTACTGTATCTTCCTTTAGAAGTACATTAGGCAATACATTTTTCTATTGGGCTTGTTCTCTCCAATCTAGTAACTTCACCTTCATCTAACCTCAATCTACATGAACCACTGGGTGAAATATCACCTTACATCATAAATCAATATTCAAAAATTAAAGAAACAAACAATTATAGTCTAAGACTTTCCACAATTTCTTGCAGACTTGTCATAAATGTTTCTTGGTACAAATACACTTAGATTTATAAAAAATTAAAGTATAACAACTCATCCTACCAAAATCTCTTAGGATATCCATCAAGATAAAAATGACTTTTAACTCAATCCTAAGATACTCTCTTGAGGTAAGTGCTCTATTCCTAGCATCTCATGCAAGAAAATAGCAACTATACAATCTTGATAGATTTGTTTGTCTCCTAACTAACCGGAGATTTAGGTTGAAAACAATACACAAGCATTCCTTGACTACAATCTATAGTAGAATTTCATCCACTAAGGTAAGCAAATTCTTCATGAGTAACAAATTACTTATCATGAAAATGCTTGTGAGATAAACACAACCTCAAATATGTGATGGTGCAAAGAAATTTAGATTTCAAATATCCCTAAATCCTTGACTTTCCCAATTGATCAAAAATTACTTATTATCTTAAGAATCATCACATTTTCTTATAATCTTCTAATGTCCATTAATTATCAATTTATGTAAACATTTTGAATCTTATGACTTTTCAATCATAATTTAGAGAAATCCAAACACATACTTAATCATTGAAAGATACTGGAGTATATGTACCAGATATCACTCAGGAAATATATATTTATTCTAAAATCTTTTCCCCAAGGGAAATTACTGGATTTCAAGAATGAGTCTTCCAATCCGATTCTTAACCAAATTATGAGTTCTAAATTCTACAGTCAACCAATTAATTAAAGACCACTTTGACACCCGTCTTTAATAACATAAGTTTTATACGATCACCTAGAACAACTTCTAAAGTTTAAAAAGTTCTGTTGAATTCCAACTGAATTCAATGTATTATCCTTGATATTAGTTAAGCTCTGTCATCTAATATGAGCTCATTATGATACAGTCAATAACTTGGGATATATTTCTCATTTAAAAAATATTCTATATCAAGAATCTCCTATATTCTATGCACACAACTTTCATAGATGAATCCTGATGACTCAAAAATCATGTGTCTTATAAACAATATAAATCAAAATGAACAGTTCATGGTGAATTCTCTTCACACTGCTTATCTAGCCAATTAACTTTTAATCAGAAGCAATTCAATTACTCAAGTCAATTGCAAATGATTCAGAAATCTCAAATGTCTAGGTGTAGATCTTAATTATACTAGTATAACACCACATTTAGATCCTCTTCTAAACCACCACTAAGTTAATGAATTATCCTTCCTACACAAAGAGACATTAACCTACAAGTAACTGTTCTGAACATTACTTGTTCATATGTCTATGCACACTCACTAGTTTAAGTATACGATATAAACTTACTACATAGGAAACACATAGTAGATCCACAAGATTAGGACATACGTAACCAACATATCCAACTATGTTCCTATACCTAACATAGGTTATAATCTGGCAGATATATCCATAATCTGCATATGTTACTCACATAACTCACTGAGAATCTTGCAACTCCAGCTACAAAATAACTCCATTTCTCATGAGTAAATAGCATATATGGAAAATTTCTAAAGTAAAATAATTCCACATCACAAGTTTTCCAACCATCATACTTTTACTAACAAAATTTCTTCAACCAATCAACCTACCACATATCTTAGTTTTCAAACCAAGATTAGGCTGACTTATGTAAACATCTTTGGAAATAAGATTAAGATTATTCCATCTAATCCAATCCATAACAAAATGGTACTTGGGAAAACCTATCAGTGCGAACCTAAATTTTAATCATTAACTAAGCAGCCAAACTAGTGCATTGTCTAATGGACCCTCCAAATCAGCCTATAAAAGGGGAGAATTCGATTTCATTTCTCACTTGTGCTAGCGAAGCTCTTGCCAATTTTTTCAGCAACCAAAGCATTCTAAACTTTCCATACTGCTTTCTGTTATACACTCACGCTCATTACTTTCGGTTTCTGACTTTGTTCCACCATGTCTTCTACAGACACTTCTCAGTCGCCTCATTATACTATCCATCATGATGTTCTAGATATAATGGACATCGTGATACTTCCTAGCACAAGCATGGTCACTCAGTGGATGACCCTTGCGGAGCCTCTGCTCACTGCAATGGGTATTCATGAGAGAGCCTTCTCAAGGAAAATTAACATGGACTTTATTAACCTTGCTTTTAGTACCTGGAGGAAAAATCTAAATTTTACATTCTTTTTCAGGGAGCCACACACAAGGTGCATGTGCCGCCCTTGCCGCCTTAACCGAACCATAAACAAGACAAACAGGCTATTAAGCCTTATTTTGATAATACCAATGATTTGTATTGGACAAATGACGACTGTCTCTTAGAGGCCATTACTGACCCTGCCATCCAAGCTGCTGCTCAACTCTTCAATAATTTTTTGATGGTTGGAAACCTCAGGAAAGGCCGCATCTCTTCCTAGATACTGCATAGGATATTTGAGTCCCAAGCCAAGATAACTAAAGCCCCACTGGAACCATATAACTGGTTCAAGACTGTCTTCGAAAAGCTCAAACGCGCTATCAAGAGCAATACCAAGCAGCAGTTTGTTGCTGGCCAATTATTGTCTCTCCTTGCTGCCTCCCATCTTGACAATAAAATCCATGGCTTCTGTTACATACCTATGTAACTAGCAATACTTCAGACCCCTATTAGTCCATTTAGTGTTGGGGGCTAAATGGCAAGGTACCCTTAGGATTAAGGGTATGTGCCCTTGGATAAGGACAGGCAAGTGACTATACCTTAGTTGGAGGTATGGAGTCACGTGACCCTTGGATAAGGGGTACCCTTAGTATTAAGGATAGGTGTCTTAGACTAAGGTACTAGTGTCCTTGGTTAAGGGCAGGTAGGTGTCTATGCCTTGGATGGAGGTATGGAACCTAGAGAGGTGTTAGAAAGTCATTGGATGACTATTTTTCTAAACCTTGGGCCTCAACCTTGAACCATATCACTTTATTGGTCTAGGACCAAAGTATACTTGCACAACTTGGGCAATGGGACCTAGTAGGAGGGCGCCCTTCTAAAGTGTCCATTGAGTTCCCAACTCCCACAAAAAAGGCATTCAAAGAGTCATAGGTTATGGAAGGAGTCTCTTGACATTCCATAAGCCTATGGAAGCTCTTGGAGGTTCTTTAACTCCCCTAGGCTTCTCTCTCTCTCATTGGATGTGCATGGAACTCCATAGTGCATTGGAGGGGTCCATGGGCCATCTATATGAGGGTAGTAGGGTGCCCATTGGGGGGAGGGAGATCTCTCTTGTTTGCTTTGCTTATGCTCTAGTGTTGCTACTAGTGTGTATAGTGCTTTCTTGTGGTAGGATGCTTGAGGTTTGGATCTTGCTTATGGTATGGGACATAGGTAGGGTTTGGATCTTGAGTATGCTATGAAGTGTTGTGGTATGCTTGTGATTTGTTTATGGTTAGCAAGGGGGTGCTAGATAGGTCTTGCTTGGAGCTTGGATCTAGCTATGGTTGGGTGGTGAATACTTGAGGCCAGCTTGTTATCTATCTTTGTGTTTAAAGAGTAGGGACACAGGTGGAGGATAGATCCTTGGAGGCTTGCAGATCCTTACTTGCAGGTGGAGGCATCCTAGCTTGGAGTTGGGGAGCATCGGTTGCTTGGAGGACATTTGGAGGCTCTACCTTGGATTTGGAGGTCTTCCTCACCTCTACTTGTAAAAGTGGTATCAGAGCTAGCAAAGAATGGTAACCTTTCTAACCTTCTTCAAGTTCTATTAAGATCACCAACTAAATTTTTTTGGGGAAGATTATAGGCTTTTCTAGTTGTAGGAAGCTTGTAGTTGAAGTACCCAATGAATCTAGTTCTCTTTGGAAGAGAGGAGTGATGCTTATAGAATTGTTTAAGGGCTGATTCTTTATCATGTTAGAGAAGTTTTAAAGTGGGCTTTGGATTTTTAAAAGTTCTGAAAAAGAATTGTGGGATGGTTAGAGAAAGTCTTCCTCTACATACACAAACTTTTTTTAGCAAAAAGATTGATTCTAGCTATGTGTTTTGATCAAAACTAGTGTTTTTTTTTGCATAAATGAAGTGTTTGAAGTTCTGTTTTTCAAACCTATAAATCTAAAAATCAGAACTGAAAATTGAAGTTTTCATAAAGCTTCATTAGTTATCCATTTCTAGACACTAGTTTCTTAATTTTGGAAATCTAGAATAGTGAGAAATGTGAAAACTTTGGTTGCTTTTGAAATGACAAATGGAATTGGAATGGGAATGGGAACTTTATGTAAACATTAGCTTGGATTAGTTAATTGAAGTTTACATAAAGATTTGGTTTTTATTTTTGCTTTTGATTAAGGCAAATGTAGCTTGTTGTTGTTTTCCTCTTAAGCTTGGATTAAGCTTGCAAATAGTAGGCTTGGATTGAGCTTACAAACAATAAGATTGAATGGATAGAAGTAAATAGTTTTTATTTGCATTGGATGTAACAATTGAAGCATTTCTATCATTCTAATTTGAGCACTTGTTGTTGTATTTGCATAATAAGAAAACACACAAGCAACCCCAATGGATCAAACCAATGAAAACCCAACATTTGATCTATCAAACCCATCCAATGTGGCACAAGCTCTTGAACTTCTATACCAACAAATTCAAACCACTAATAAGCAGCTTCTTGAAACTAATCAAAGAAACCAAGACTTAGAGTCTAGGTTAGCCAATCAGAAGAAGCATGTAGTTCCACCTCCTGTAAAAGTGTTTAAGGGAGAGAAGAAAGATAGGAACTTCAGTGGTAAGTTCTTGGGTAAATGTTTGGAACAAATACTTTGCCATGAACCAATTCCCTGAATCTGAGAAGTTATCCACTGTCACCATATTCCTTGAAGGAAGAGCCTTAGTTTGGTGGGATGACTTAGTTGCAAAGGGCAATCAACCTTGTACATGGGATGATTTTTGCAAGCTTTTTAGGGATTATATTCTACCACTTTTAGATGACTAAGAACACTTCCAAAAGTTGAGTCATCTAACCATGAATAAAAGTTTGGAACAGTTTATTCAAAATTTTCATGAGCACTTGAATCCACTTTATGGTGATATTCCACCTAAGGTACAAATGTTAATGTTTATTGATGGGTTACCAAAAGATTATCAAGTGGATGTTCGTAGGAGCCATCCAAAGCCCTAGAAGATGCTATTAGGGCTGCAAAATACTTTGATGACACACCTAAGCCACCTAGGGTTCAACAGCCTAATGAGCAGAAAAAAGGTTTTCAATTTAAGAGGAAGGATAGGGAAGTTGTTAATGAAACACATCCCAATTCCAACAATCCTAAAAAAACCAAGAAAAACTTTAAAAATCATCATGGTGGCAATGATAAAGCTGAAGCTCGTAAGAAGAACCTGTGCTTCAAGTGCAATGGCGAGGGTCACCTTGCACGAGATTGCGTCAAATAACCAGCTTCTACCTCAGGTAATCTATCTCGAAGTAATGAGATGGATGTATTTTGTCCTTAGTTCTTTAGTCTTTGGTCCTAATGACCTTAAGTGCATTAAAAGTAAAGAAATTGAACAAGGTAACTGTTAAGAATAGATATCCACTGCCGTGGATGGATGACCTAATAGATTATCTTGGTGGTGCTGGGTACTTTACCAAGATAGATATAAGGTCGAGATTCCATCAGATACGCATTAAGGCAGAAGATATACCAAAAATCGAGTTTTGAGCTCGCTTTGGTCACTACAAATTTTTGGTGTTGCCTTTTGGTTTGACCAATGCATCGGCAACTTTTCAATAAATGATGAACGATTTGTTCAGGCCATATTTGGAAAGATTCGTAGTGGTATTATTAGATGAAATCCTAGTGTTCAGTAAGACTTTGGCGGAACATAAGGAGCATCTTAGGATTGTCTGGGACATCCTAAGAAGGGAAAAGCTCTTTGCCAAAGAGTCTATGTATGACCTTTTTTGCGAAGGAATTGTCCTACTTGGGACATAAGATTTTCGAACGGGGAGTGGAGATTGAGGTCGATCGTATCCAGAGGGTTATTGATTGGCCTATTCTCACCACAGTTCGCGAAATCAAGTTTTTCTTGGGGTTTGTGAAATTTTTCCGTCGGCATATTCCCCAATTAGCTCAATTGGCATTTCCCCTTACCCAGGCCTTGACAGACTATAAGAAGCTAAGCCGGAGGGCTAAGAGTCCACTAGTGGTGTGGACGGAGGATATGAATAATTGTTTTGAGTTGCTTAAGAAAAGTGTCACTTCGGCACCAATACTAATCATTGGCGATCCTAATAAGACTTTTGTGGTTAGGACCGATGCCAATGATTATGCTATTGGAGCTGTTTTGATGCAGAATGGACATCTTGTGGCTTATGAAAGCAAGAAACTCAATCCTGTTCAGTCTAGGTATTGTACCTATGAGAAGGAACTATTTGCAATTGTTCATTCCTTGAAAATTTGATGACATTATTTGTATGGAGCCAGATTTGAAGTTTTGATGGATCATCAGACTCTTCGATATTTCTGTGATGCTACAGATTTAAAGGGGAGGCAAGCTAGATGGGTTGAGCTGATGCAAATCTTTGACTTTTCTATACATTATTGTAAAGAAAGTCAAAATACTCTAGCGGATGCTTTGAGTCGGTTACCGATTATTAATCAGTTGTGCTTTACTGTTATAGAACCGGAGTTGTTTCAGTCTCTTCAAGGACAATATGAGTCCGATCCTTTTTTTGGAAAGTATTGGCAACAAGTACTTTCGGGGGTCAATTCAGGTTTGCAAGATTCCTCGAATCAGGGAAATATTGAAACGGATTTCCTAATTCCAAACATGATTTTGTTTCGTAAAGGAAAGGTGTGTGTACCAGAGAATGACACTGTAAGGGCCCAAATCTTGCATGAGTGTCATGATAGTCCATGCGCATGACATCCGGGTATACAAAGAACACTTGACTTAGTTCGAAGGCAATTTTGGTGGCCTATGATGAAAAGTCAAGTAGAGGCCTATGTACTTAAATGTACTAAGTGCCAGTTAAATAAAGCAGAGAGGCTAAAAGCTAGTGGCCTATTACATCCTTTCGATATTCCTACCGGAAAGTGGTAGAGTATATCTATGGATTTTGTGGTCGGGCTTCCATGTATAGGGAAGGGCCACGATTCGGCAGTGGGTCATTGTTGACAGACTTAGGAAGTTTGCTCAATTTATCCCAACCAAAACTACTATTAAAGCTTCAGAACTAGCTCAATTGTTTGTTGAGAAGCTTTTTTGACTATAGGGGCTGCCTTGCGATATTGTCAGTGACCGTGACCCAAAATTCACTGGGAATTTTTGGCAAGCAGTATTTGAAAAGTTGGAAACAGCTTTAAGTGTCCATATTCCTCTGTCCAGTTAGTAACCACGAGGAGATAACGTATACTACTGTTTCTCCTAACCAAAAGAATTCCACATGAAAACCACAATCTAGTCAACAATATACTATTTTGTGTAGAAGAGGAGGGGCGCGAGACTCCACTACACCACCCAGAATAAGGGGCTTGTGTTATAATTGCGTAGCACCCGATCATTATTTGCTTGATTGTCTCGAACCAAGGAGGTCAATGGGATATGTATCACTTTGTGCTAACTGCAAGTGCGAAGGAAATGTCACTACAGAATGTCCTCAACCACAACAACCACGGTCTAAACCATAGTTTGTAAATTCACCTAAGGAAGATGAGCCTTGGCCATCTAATTCTAATCCTGATATGCTAGTCTAGAGAATAGAAGTAGAATCAGAGATACTAGAAGATCAAGACCAGGATTGGCCTGATTTAGAGTTAGAATTAAATAAAGTTACAACTAGAAGTAGAAAAAATATACTGAGTCTTCGAGATAAGAAGAAAAGTAAAAAATGCGAATTCTACGAAAAATGTGACAAATAGGACGCAAACTGTAGAATAGACCGTAGAAACTCCTCTTAATAAAAATCCAAACTTTGATTGGTCGGATGAAAAATATTATGAAGCGGATATCAGTTCAGAGGCTAAGATTCTTCTAGATGAAGAGACTAAGAAAGTTAAGATAGTGATGTTTGCAGATTTGATCATAAGTATTGAATCACCTAGAGATCCATCGTCACTTATAAAACATCGCTCTTATGATATAGTAGAAGATTTCACTTTTAGAATGTAGAATATAACATTATATGACAAATACTAGGATCACGTGGAATTATAGGCCTCCACACTGCACAACAAAGAGTAACTACAAATAAGAGTGAGAAGAAATGACAACATTCTTGCTGAGATCGAGGTCGAGAAAGATTGGAGTCTAAATCACATTCGAACATAACTTGACATGTTGCAGTTTGATCTTATCAATTTTGATTGGACGATATAAAGGTATATTATAAAATATGCATATTTTGGTTTTTGATTAGTCATGATGTCTCAAATTACAAAATCATACACTGATCATGATTTTTTTGGTGCAAATAAGAGCAAGGTAGGAAGAGCACCTGAAATGCAAAGATATAAGAACATCAATCGAAATTGAAGATGCTTGAATATATAAAATCTCAATATATTTTATAAAATTTTCTATACATTTAAGATACAAAAGGCTCATCCACATGAAGGGAGACCATTCATTTTTCTGTATCATATTTATTTTGATCTATGATCTCTATATCTAGTTCTCTAGCTGGAAGAACCTTTGGTGGACTACTATCTGCATTATCAATAGCATAGGAATTATCCACCACGATCTCTAATGCTTCATGCTGAAAATGCATGATCCCTTGCAGGCATGTAGGAAGCTGAAAAAGCAAAGCTAATAAGGACTTGTATTAGAAATATATGTAGGAACCAAGCACTGTTTATGAGGCAATGTCAACACCTGATGCTGACCAGTGGAAAGCAGCCATGGATGCAGAATTCGATTTTCTGATTGAGAATCAAACGTGGACTATAACTGAGTTGTCAAATGATCGAAATCCGATCCCATGCAAGTGGTTGTTCAAAGTGAAATATGATGCTGAAGGAAAAATAAATCGATACAAGGCCAGATTGGTAGCCAAAGGCTTCTCCTAGATTCCAGATCTGGATTATTCAGAAACCTTCAATCCTGTAGTAAAGCATGCTTCAATTCATTTACTTCTTTCCTATGCAGCTGCAGTTGACCTTGAAGTTCATCAAATGTACGTCCAAACTACATTCCTCAATGGCACCATTGAAGAGGAGATCTACATGTCCCAGCCAAAAGGATATGAGCTAAAGGGTAAGGAGCACCTAGTGTGTAAAATTCACAAAGCTCTGTATGGTCTGAAATAGTATCCAAGAGCCTGGTTCAAAAAATAAATACATTTCTAATCGATAATGGTTTCATTCCAAACTCGATAGACTCAAATGTTTATTTTAAGTCCGTATCGGATTCCTTCATAATCATCACTCTTTATGTTGATGACACATTATTGTTTAGTAACAATTTAAATTTGTTGAAGGATACCAAATGCTTGTTAGCACATGAACACAAGATGACAGATATGGGTCCTGCTCACTACTATCTCGAAATTCAGATTTTTTGAATTCGACCCAACAGACAGATTTTCATCAGCAGCAAATGCTTTTCGGTCTTTGACCATAAAGGCTCCTTCGTCCATGTCGATGTTGGGAGATGTTGCGACTGCATTCGCCTATTGATTTGGTTGCTTACTACATTCTTAGCTTTGAGAACCCTGTAATCCTGGATCTCATGGTTAGTGTGCTTGCAATACTTACAGAACATCTTCTTATTTGACTATGGATTTGATTATTGTTCTTGACTTTGAGTTGGTTTCTGATGAGCAGATGGCGATAGATTGGTAGTGTGTCAATTACCAGCTATGAGTTCAAGATGAAGCAAATACTACAATGTGAATGGAACCAAAAATGTAGACACAAAAATGCACTCAGTTAAATTAGAAATGTGAGTACAGAAACTCAACTTTCAGCTAAAAATCGTTGATAGCTAGATAATCAGAACTCATCAACTTAACAACACCTCTCTGAAATTCAACCTTGACAATCCTTTCACCTTCAACGGAATGTGTTGAGTTGTCTCCAAGCTACACAACTCTAGAATGGATGAAAGGCTTGTAGCTTTGGAACCAGTCTCGATGATGGGTCATGTGCTGAGTTGCTTCAGAGTCCAGGTACCAGGAATCGATATTTTGAAATTATCTGACCTTGGTCATAAAGGCAGCTTCATCCTCCTCTTCATGCTGGATAGAGTGACTGGTTGATGCAACATTTGCTTGTTGTTGGAACGACTTCTTCTTTTCATTGTTGTATTTGAGCATTCTACAGTCCTTAATGAGATGACCAGTCCTCTTACAATATTTGTAGAAGAGTTTTTGCATAGTTTGGGATGATAAAGAATTCGACCCTGCGTCTGAATTTGACCCTGAGCCAAAATTTGACCAGGGCCAAAATTCAATCCAGAGCCAAAATTTGATCCTAACTGCATGTTGCTCTTTTCCCCTAAATAATCAGATTTTGTGGATTTCTTTGACTTGATTGAAATAACTCTTGATAGAGTAAGTTGTTGTTGGGTTGAAATAGCCATGACCTAAGTTTTGTAGGCTTCAAGGAGACTCAATAAAAGAGTCATTACTGCATCTGAATCTTCAATGTTTGATCCAGTTGCAGTCATCTGCTCTATGAGATTTTTGAAGGTATTAAGATGGCTGGAAATAGTGTCTGCATCAGACATCCTCAATGTGAAGAACTTCTTCCTCAGATGGAGTTGAGATGTGACATCTTTGATGTCATAAAGTGTTGCTAGGATGTCCGAAGCATCCTTGGTTGTCTGAGCAGATCGAATGTGACTAATCTGGGAGTCTTTGATATTTAGTGTGATTAAGGCAAATGCCTTGCCATCTCGTTGCCTCCATTTGGTGATGCTAGTTGCATCAGCCTCTGGCTTGATTTCGGTACCATCAACTATGTCCCATAGTTCCTTGGCTAGTAAAACGACTCTCATCTTGAACTTCTAGAGATGGTAGTTCTCTCCATCGAGCTTGTCAATCAGAGAAGAACTACAACTCGAATCCATTATGGTATTGTGTGGGATATTATTGGTAGAAATAACAGTAACGTGAAATTGTTGGATGCGCACTAACTGGTATGAGGTCTTGGTAAAAATGAGACTGAATCCTCAATGAATATGCAGATTACTGAGCCACTTGCTCTGATACCATGTAGGATCTTGATGAAAACGTGGTGAGCAGTGGAAGTAATGAGCAGATTGAGATAGATTACTAGCTATGAGTTCAAGATGAAACGAATACTTCAATGCGCAATGGAACCAAAAATGTAGACACAAAAATGCACTCGGATAAATAAAAAATGTGAGTATAGAAGCTTGAAGTTGGCCGCGGAGGAACAGTAGGGCGCCCAACCTTCAGATGAAAATTGTTGATAGCTAGATAATCAAAACTACAACTAACTAATTCTACATAAGCCTACATAGTCACTGAACATCATTGCAGAATATTACTTGTACATTGTTACACTAGATGCCTGTAAGATGAATAGTGCATTAAAGCCCTTAGAAAATCTACTTGCAGTTCCACAGAAGGCCGCCGTTATTTAGCAGTAAGTGGATCAGATTTTTCTAGTTAACAGTATCGAAAAAATTAAGTAAGGGTCCGATTTATTAGACCTAATCCGATCCAATCTAGGGTCAAAGATGTCCGAATTGATCAGACCCAATCCGATCTGATCCAGGGTTGAAGACGTCCGCATATTTTCCACTTCGATCTGATTCAATCCAGGGTCATAAAATCACATTTTAATGGGATTGACATTGGGTCAGAAAATAGGCTTGGGTCGAAAAAATTAGATCCTGAATTTTTTCGATCCTTTGCTAAAAATTTGAGCCTTCATATTTTTGTGTAGTTTTTTTAGAATAAGTATGAACAGGTTTCAATATGCTCATTACCTTATGGAATTGGGCTTGAGCATGAATTCTACAAGTCAAAGCTTGTGAACGACCTATTGAGCGCAGCGGAATGAGCCTGCTTTCCTAATGCATGACTACGCCTATCAATATTGAACAAAACATAATGACACGTTCAATATCTTAGCAACAAACTTTGAAATCATCAAATCTTAAGTGATTACATAGCCAAACAATGAAGAATGAATCATCAGACAAAAGCTAGCCAAACAATGAAGAATGAATCATCAGACAAAAGCAATATGAGATCACAGAGATTCTGACATAATACTGAAACACAATAAATGATAGACTGATTCAAAGAGCACGAGACAATTGCAAATAGAAATTGCAAATAGAAAAGCTATCTCTGAAAACTCTATCTGATTTGCACTTCCGTTGATAAGCAATAAGCACTAATAGCAAAACTCTAAAAACACTCTAAAGAACTGAGCTAGAATGCTCAAGAGTGTTCAAGCATGAAAGCTTGAGAGAGTTGCTACGTGATCATCAAATAATAGAAGTATGATCAGCTTTTTATATTGAGCAAAAATGGGCATCCACCATTAGGACAGCTGATTAGGTCGTAGATCGTAATGGCCAGTTGGCCATAGTGAGCTGGCATCCATCCAATTAGTGCTTCTTGAAAATTCACTTGTGGGCGATTTTTGTTCACCTCTACAGATTGTGTAGAAACATGCATAAAACTGCATAGCTAGGTAATGTAGTGGATGACAATTAAAAATGATTAGTCGATCATCGGGAGAATAATCCAACAAGAGCAAGAATGATTTTGATACTCATAGTTTGAAAAAACATGTTTTTTCATGTTTTGAGACGTCTTGTAAACTTCTCTTGAGATTAAGTGAAGCATCCAAAGAGGACACTTACATCCTTGAGAAAGTATTCAGCCTCAAAAAGGTCAAGATAGCATTTTATTTTAAGATTAGATCCATCATGGATAAAGTTCATAGTATGTGGACTAGTCAAGCTAGTATGCTTAATCTTTGTGATCAACATTTTTTCTCATCTCATGATCTTGATCCCTATGATCTTTATGATCATTGTGAGGTATGGAAACCTCGGATTTCTACATTTATGATGGAACTACCTTCATGCAAATGGAACTTTCAAATCAAAGATCATCATCAAGCATGGAGGAAGCATATCGAAATAGTGGCAAATTGGTGGAATACTCTTCAAAGGTGTTGGCAAGAGATTTCCACCAAAGATTTCTTATCATGGATATGGTGAGCATGCTACTATGATGGATTCTTTGGCTGATCTTCACTTCATATGCATACCAAAGGATCCACTCAAAAAGTTCTTCATCAAGCATAAGTCCAACCTTGGATAGATTCCAAGATCAATGTTCATGTCAAATAGATAACTTTTTAGGAGGAGTGTTGAAAATGAAAAGCCATCTATCTTGACTTTTGGGGTTTGATGGAATTTACACCATGCATGTAGTTGTTATACTTTAAAAAGCCAAATTTGGCCTAGGAGAAACTTGAGCCACTTCACATGCATAAAGTCTAGTTTGTCAAATGTGACATGCAAAGCAAACTAAGAGTTGTATTGGCACATGCATGAACATTTGTACATTTGTATTGTAAAAATGACACATGTAAAAATTAAGTAGATAGGGTTGCATATCTCTACATGCAAAGTGTTAGGTGTCAAGTTTTAGGTAGATACTACACTTAGAAGTGTAAAATTGTGAATGGGGCTAGTGCAACCTCGAGCTAGTACCATCACTATATATGTATGTGGGATCTATCACAAATTTTGATGATGAATCAAGCATTGAGACTTTGTACTTTTCCCACATGTGTGAAAGCAATCATAGTTTGGTTATTAGCATTCTAGATTGTGATCTAGCCATAGAATCTAGAGATAGATTGTGATTTTCACTCTTCAATTGATCTATGTGTTAGTAAGATCATTCACACATTTATTGTACATCCTTCACGTGTGAGCTTGCTGGATTTTTGTTAAGCTAGAATGCTCAAGAGTGTGCTTGAGAGAGCTGCTACAATGTTCAAAATATCTTTATGATAAAAATATGATCAATTACTTATACTAAGCAAAATACGGCATGTCTAGTAGGACAATTATTAGGTCATAGATCGCGATAGCCATTTGGCCATAATGAGCTGCCATCCATCTAGTTAGGTCTTCCTAGAAATTGCTAGATAGGATGTAACTGTATTTGAATCAGAAGCAACTATGTATTCGTGGATGACAAAAGGATCAGTAAGACTAGACGAGCCTAGACACATCTAAGACTACTAATTTTAGTAAGGTGCAAATGGTATCTAACTTGATGAGCAGGCACATTGGTATCTTCTATACAATACATCGCTGGGTCTATGTAGTCGGAATCAACTTGTGTGATAGACGATGTAGCAATATGTTGACTCTCTACAAAAGACTGTTGTATTGGATGGGGAGCGATCGGCCTTGGATAAGAATACTCTGGTTCAGAATGTGAAAGTGGTGTAGGATGGTTCATAGAACCAAAGGAGTGAGGTTGATGAAAAACTGGGCCTATTGGCCTTGGTTGGTTTTTATTCTTGGCCTCTACGCGGATGCATTGGCAGTGTAGTTCGGTGCGTAATGCGTAGGTCCAGGTGGTCTGTACAAATGGTACAGCGGTCATGGTGCCTGTTGATAGTACGTTTTGTGAAAGATTCAACTAGTTTCATCACATTTTGCAATATTTCCATATTTGGCATATTGAGGCCAAAACTTGTTTTAGACTTAGAGGTTGACTTTTCAAAGTTCATTAGTCTAAATCTCATTTGAATAAACACTTTTTGAAAGTGTGGGAAAGATAGAATGCGAGTTTGAGTAGATTCAATTTGAATAAGTTGGGTACATTGAATCTAGACCCAAAATTGGTAGGGTTAGCATTTTGGTGGGAAAGCCAAGTGGCCAAATAGGGTTAGGACCTGCTATAAAAGGATGTAACTCGTGGAGAGAGTCATCTTCTCTCTTCTCTATCTCATTTCATGCTTATACATGGTTCTCTTGGGTTCTACTATCCATAGGTGCACTATCTTGGTGATTGCTTGCAATTCTATGTGTAGAATGATCTATATTGCTATTTTTGGATCCACACGTGTGAAATATAGTAGCTTGCTGGTTTTGTACGGACAACAACAATACATAATCATTTCATTCAAGTTTGATCAAGTTCTATTAGTGTTTGCATCTCAAATTGTGTGTAGATGCTGATTTTTCTACATTGGTGAAATTGGTAATGTATTTCTCTTTCTAACCAAAGATCATTCAAGTAGATTGGATCTTAAGGATCTGAAATCTTTCACATGGTATCAAAGCTTGTGTTTCAGGTTATGAAGGAGGAAATCAGATCTATCAATGATTTGGTGAAGATATCAAGTCTAGAGCATGCTAGAGAAGATTCTACACCAAAATCGGATTTTTTGCTTTTGTAGATTGGATCTTTTGTAGATCAAAACACTAAATAGGTCAATATACTTGTTTAATTCTGTTTTTTGAATTCACATGCTGGATTTGGCCAATTTTTGGATCATTGGTTCAGCCTAAGTGGTGGCTTATAGATTGCATATCAAATTTTCAGCATTTGCATGTAGATTTGGAATAGTCAATTTTTTGTGATTTTGTCAGAACCCTAATTTTGATTGGATCTCTAGATAGTGAGGTTGCTGGACTTCATTTGAGTGTGTTTCAATCTTAGGAAGTGACAAAAGTCATTTGATTGAGGATAGATCATAGGTTGATCAAGATTCCATGATTTTATGTGTTGATTTGCTTGGATAAGTGCTAGAAGAGAATTTGTGAGATAGTTTCAAATCTTGGTGATTTCTTTTGAAAGCATTTGTTGTTGTTCAAAGGAGTGCTTTGTGAATTGAAGCAGGTTGAAAGAGAAGATCAGGTCATTGCTACATGGCAACCTCAATTGGAGTCATGTTGGAAGCCAATGATAGGATTACCTCAAGTAACTATTCATTATGGAAAGTGAGGATGGAGTCACTTCTTGAGATGAATGATGTTTTGGATATTGTTGTAGGTTTGGAGGAGAGATCAACAATACAACAAGATCAATTGAGGTATGACAAGAGGGCCAAGAAGGCTCTACATATGATAAAGATGAATGTTACCAATGAACTTCTCAAGGAAGTTGGTAAGTGCACATCATCTTTGGAAGCTTGGAATTCATTGAAGAAGCTTTATGAATCCAATTCTACTTCTAGAGTGTTGACTCTAAGAAGGCAAATCTTTTCTTGTTTGCAAAAGAATGAAGAAAGTCCAAGTACTTTTGTTTTGAGAATGAAAGCATTGAATGATGAGTTAGCTTGCATAGATGAAAGCATTAAGGAAGGAGAGCTTATTCAAGTGATTCTTAATGGCTTGTTGGATGCTCATGCTAACATTGTTCAAAGTATTGCTATTCAAAAGACTTTGCCAAGTTTGATGGATCTTCAAGAGATCTTGATCAATGAGGAGTATAGGCTTCAAGCAAGAGGTGGATCTACATCGACACTTCAAGAGGATGCTGTTCACAAAGGGCAAATTCAAGGGCAAAACCAAAAGCAAGTGGTATAAAGGGCAAGATAAAGTGGATGCTTCTTCAAGTGGCAAAAAGAAGGATAGATCAAAGCTCAAGTGCTTCTATTGTGGCATCAAAGGACACTTTGCAAGTGAGTGCTACAAGAAGAAGAGAGATCAAGGAGACAAGCAAGGTAATCTTACTCTTAATGAGGATGGTTTGGATGTGCAAGATGCAAATGATGATGCTTTTGCGATGTCTTCATGTATGCTTGCTAATGATGGAGATCTAGATCCTTGGTGGATTAATAGTGGAGCAAGTTCACACATGACCTTTCACAAAGAGTACTTCACTTCTTTGTTGGCATATGGAGATGACAAGAGGGTGATGGTGAGTGTGCAATCAAAGGGATTGGCACAATTCCTATTTCTCTCTCTACAAATAGGAATGTTCATTTGGAGGATGTCTTGTTTATTCCATCTATTACCAAGAATTTGCTTAGTGTGAGTCAAATGCTAAGTAAGGGCCTCAAGGTGGAGTTTGATGGAGATGCTTGTTTGATCAAAAGGAAGGATGTCTTGATTGGAAAAGGTAAAAGGCAAGGGAAGTTGTTCAAACTTGATGCTTGTGTTATTTCTAACCAAGTTGGACGTGTTGCAAGGGAGCAAATTTCTATTCAAGAGGTTTGGCACAAAAGGATGGGACACCTCAACTTCAAGTCATTGGAGGTAATGGCAAGGAAGAAGGTTGTGATTGGTCTTCCAAGTTCCTTAAGTAATGACAAGCATGTTTGTGAGTCTTGTGCTTTGTCTAAGTCACATAGACTACCTTATACTAGATCTATTTCTAGATCTACAAAGCCTTTTCAACTGGTACATTCAGATATTCATGGATTTACTACAATTAGCAATAGTGGAGCTAAGATGTATGTAACATTCATTGATGATTTTAGTAGATTTTGTTGGATCTATCTACTAAAGAGCAAGGATGAAGTGTATGATGTCTTTGTCAAGTTCAAGAATGCAAGGGAGAACCAATTTTCCACAAAGATCAAGTGCTTGAGAGGTGACAATGGTGGTGAGTACATATCTAGCAAGTTCAAGGCCTTTTGTGATGAGCATGGGATCAAGAGGGAGTATACAACATCAAGGACCCCACAACAAAATGGAGTGGCTGAAAGAAATGATGTGTCAAAAGACATTCTAGGTTCTTTGCCTGACCTTCCTCTTCCACCTAGCTTGCAACCATTAGTAAAAACTTTTATTAGAAGTAGATACGGCATGTTGGCCACTCCAATCACCATTACCATTAAATGGAACACCATTTACGTATTGGGGTCGAATGTACATGATCATGCCTAGTGAACACTTTCCTGAGGCTGGTTTGGGCCTTTTTGCATTGAGTAGTATTGAGGTCCCTTTAAATAGTGTTGTGACATTGATGCCATATGCAGGACCTCAATACAATTGGGGTGATTGTCATGCTTTGTCTCGTCACCAATGGAGGATGCAAGTATATGGCTTGAATTCAAATGCTTGTTCTTTAGAGGAGCAACGCATGCAAGGAGGCAACATCTGAAGGAAAAATCGTACATACATTGATGGATGTCCAGATGTGCATGAAAATATTGCTGCATATATAAATAGTTTCATTGGCCACCCTCTATTGATGAATTGTGATTTTGAAGAACGCACCAATGGAAAAGAAGAATATTTTACTAGGAATGTAAAGGACAATTATGTAATGGTCTGTGCCACTAGATCTATCAGGTTTGGTGAGGAATTGTTCATCAAGTATAGTTTCAACCGTCCTCTACCCAAATGTTTGCAAAAGACAATAAGTCAAATGTGAGGATTTAAATTTTGTTGATATGTAGAGATGTATAATCTATGCATCTGGATTGTATTTGGTTTGTGTCATTAAATATATCAAATGTTAGGAGCATTATTTGTCATTTGCCTAGATTAAATGTTAGGAGCATTATTCGTCTTTGAGTTCATTAAATGTTAACAAGTTGAAAAGACAAATGTGTCTAATAGATACATTGGTATGTTCATACTTTTTAAACTAAGAGGTAATTTATATTCATATGCAACATTTAGATCTATCAAGTATTGGAAGGAAATGTTTATCAAGCATTGTTTCAACCTACTTCTTGTTATTTTGATATATAGGATTCTTCATCCTCATTTAGTGTTGGAGACAATAATCCTCGTAATGGTCGACATAGACGATGAATGCAATACAACGGTCCACATATAAAGCAATTACCTCGTCGTCTACGTCAAGGCTTAAAAGAGATGATGGAAATTGATGAGCGCATTAATCAAGAGACTAATGCATCTGAATCTAGCTCATCTAGATCTACTTCTTCGCAAACAAGTTCCAATGATGAAAATGAGCTTCCAATGAATGATGAATTTGAAGTCATGGGAGACATGTTGGATGATATGTACGAGAACAATATTGTAGCTAGACACAATGAACAAGATGAGGAGGCACTTTTGTCTAAAAAGAAAATTGCGAGAAGAATTAAAGACCTCATTGTATCCTGGAGCAAAGACATCTCGTTTGGCGACTTCTCTATTTCTATTAAATCTTCAAGCCAAATATAGATGGAGTGACCAAAGCCTCACATCATTATTTGAGTAAATTTTTTTTTCATCTACTTGTCATTTTTGCTTTGAAACAAAATTTACAATTTGGACATCTAGTGAATTTTTTTTTTACAATGACTTCTTTTGTCATGTACAAACTATTGAAAAACAAAATTCTCCCAGAAGGGAATGTCATGTCTGAAACAAGAGATGAGGCACGAAAGATGTTGACTAACATCGGGATGGACTACAAGCAATATCATGCATGTCCAAAAGATTGTATTTTATATTGAGGAAGGTACGAATCACTCGAGAAATGTCCCATTTGTGATACTCCTCGATATAGAGATGATTTGCAAGGGGCAACCATTCCGTGCAAAGTTTTACGACATTTTCCAGTAATTTCACGATTGCAACGTTTATTTCATTGTAAATCTCTTGCACAACTTATGGACTGACATGCACACCATACCTCTACGGATGGGATAATGAGGGTACCTTCAGATTTACCTGCATGGAAACACATCAACAAAGAGTATCCAAGCTTTGCCAATGAGTCAAGAAATGTGAGATTTAGTCTTGCAACAGATGGTGTGAACCCCTTTGGTGTACGAGCAACTACGTGGTCCATTTGGCATGTTTGCTTGGTAAATTATAAAATTCCTCCTTGGTTGAGTACAAAAAAGGGACACATTATGTTGGCACTTTTAATTCTTGGCCAACGCAAGGTTAAAAACATGGATGTGTATCTTGAGCCACTTATTGACGAGTTGGAAGATTTGTGGAAGGGGATAAAAGCATATGACATTTCGCGCCACTTACATGAGAGGGAGTTTACACTACATGCCATTGTAATGTGGACAATGCATGACTATCCAGGATTAGGTGAATGCTCAAGTAATTATTCAAACAATGTCTATCTTGTGTACATAGGAGTTTGTTTACAGTTACATACAACTAGTAATTCTTGACATTTACATGATATACTACAATGGCTATAATTATTCTTTGACATATACTTTTTTTAATAGTGATTGATAATATTGGGCAGGCTTTCAAACGACTGGAAAAAATGCTTGTTTTTTGTGCGGGCCAAATCTTGTGGGAAGATACTCTTTTAGTCTCAAAAAAGTGGTTTATGAAACTCATCGTAAATACTTGCATGAAGGTCATCCATTCAGAGACACTCATAGAAGAGGTTTTGGAGGAAGAGTTGAGAGAGAGATGCTTCCAAAGAGGATGTCCGTGAAAGATTGGCAAATACTATGGGAGGAATCTCAAGCAAAGCCAATCGATGGTATGAAAAGATTATCTATATTTCATTGTTTGGAATATTGGAATAACCTTTTGATTAATCACTTACTTGATCTCATGCACATATTTAAAAATGTGGGTGAATCTATTTGGAAACACTTGATTGGTGAAAAAGATACCATTGCTGCAAGGCACGATCTAAAAGAATCAAACACCAAAAAAGAATATTGGAGAAAGGATGGTGAAAATCATGCTCCAAAAGTACCTTGGACATTCACAAAGGAGGAGCTTAACCATGTGCGCTCCATTATTCATGACATTAGAACACCAACTAGTTTTGCCCATTCTCTACGGTCATCATTCACAGTGGATGTGAAGTTGCAAGGTCTCAAATCTCATGATTGGCTAAAGATGATTCAATTCATCTATCCATTGTCAATTTGTGGGTGCTTGTCAAAAGATATTTGTGAGACCATATACAAACTATCAATCATTGTCAGGTATTTACATGTACTTGGTGAATATTTCTATTTAGTATTTATTGATTGGAAATTCAAATAGACATAAAATGGATTAAATATGTTGTAGATGGATGTGTTCAAAAGAAATCCTTGAGCTGGATCTTTGCAAGAGACATGAGGATATGGTGGAGATTGTGTGCATGTTTGAGAGATATTTTCCGACTTCCATCATGAACTCACAAGTGCATTTATTGGTGCACTTGGTTGAAGAAGTTTCTATTGCTGGTCCAGTGCACACTAGGTATAAGTGCATAAATTATCTTTTGCATGTGTATTTAAACTAAATCAATTGATACATGAACTCATTAAATAAAACACTTATTTTTAACCATTTGTGACTTTTTAGGTGGATGTTCTTTATGGAAAGGTACATGAAAGTCTTAAAAGATTTTGTGCATCAAAAGGCAAGGCCTGAAGGTAGCATGTCAGAGGGATGGTTACTACATGAATCTCTCTTTTATGTTACTGAAATTTTGCACTAACTACATCCATCTGCTCCACTATTGTGGCGTGATGAGGAAGCCGAAGAGGTAACTAGGGAAAAACCTCAAGGGATGGGAAAGGTCCATAGGTTGGCACCCTTCCAACGAGAGAAAAATTCTACATTCATGCTTTATAATTGTGGAGTTATGGATAAATGGTTAGACGTATATGAAGAAGAAAAAAAAAAAGAGAGCCTTGTCTAGAAAGCGCCAACGACAGAATAGAGGTAGACACATGGCCTCTAGCTCACATGATCTTGAGCCATTGCCCAAGCAATGCACTATAGAGTGGATGCATGACACACTACAAAAAGCAACAAAAGAGGGACAAAAAATATCAAACGCAGAATGGGACTTTGCAAGAGGATGCGAATGGAAGGTATTATGCTTAAGATACTTTATTGTTAGAACATTCTTGTTTATAACAATATTTGTTTAATCATTTTGAAACACCATGTTCATTGACAATGATTATTTATGAGATTCATGTTTGTCATGTGGCAGTGCAAAATGTATAATGCTATATGGGCTTTTGGTTTTCACTTTCGTGTTGAAAGGATTGATAACAAGAGACGCACACACGATTGTGGTGTAATAGCATCTTTCCAACAAGAAAGTCAAAGCAGTGCACGAGATCGGAATCCCATCTCAGGAGATATAGAATACGTAAGAACTATACAAAATATTTATGATGTGTCATTTGGTGAAAGTGGACACTATTTTTTATTTGATGTGAAATGGTTCAAGGTAGTTTGTAGAGGGCCAAATGCAACCGTAAAATCGGATCCAAGTGGATTTTTTGCGATTGATTCATCAGAAACATTGAGCATGGAGTCCTTTGACACATTGGTGTTGCCTCGTCACTGTGAGCAGGTGCACATGCTATGCTATAATGTTTTTCATTTGATTGCAAGTGACTTCAGTATTTGAGTTTTCGATATGTTCTAAATAGTGATTTTTGCAGGTGTTTTTTCAACCAGATCGACTAAACAAGATATGGTGGTTTGTAGCTCAAGTTGAACCACGTTCACGACGAGTATTTGAGGGTGCAAATGTTGAGAATGAAATGGAAAACCTTCATTTTAACTATGAGATTGAGCTACCTAGAGATGTAATAAATCGTCAAACCATACTTGAAGCACCCACTTCCATAGATGTTGAGAATAGAAATTCTAATAACCAGGGTGATGAAATAATTTTTGAAAGTGAGAGTGATGATGAAAATCATCTAAGAGGAGATGAATTGCAAGATGTTGTCGCTGATGAAACTGATTCTTGTGATTCTGAATAAAAATTGATTATTGCAATTTTGAATGAAATTGATTCTTGCAATGCTTTCAAATTATTGTTCTTTGGCCAAAATAGAGTCTCATTTATGGTCAAGTAAGTGAAAAGAATAGACATAGTTTGACTTCAATCCCATTTTTTTGGAGATAATGTCGGTGAAGATAGATGTACGGCTTCATGTTCCAAGAAAATTCTCATTTTTTAACAAATGCTGCAAAGGCAGTAAATCACTAAAAGCATGTGAGTTAATGAAATCACCACCACAAACTATGACAAAATCAAGTGTTTCATCATAGTCAATCCCCTTGAATTGAGCATATCCCTTGGCAACTAGTCTTGTTTTATAATTGTTCACACTATCATCTTGATTAAGCTTGATCTTAAAGACCCATTTGCAAACAGTAACATTTTGTATCTTTGATGGAGGATCAATAATTTTACAAGTATCTCAAACAATGCATCATGTACTCACCTCACTTTTCATTACATCAAATCACTCTTTTGTTGCTACAGTTTCATTCACACTTGAAGGAACATCATCAAACTTAAGGTAGTAATAAGGGCAATAAAAATTAAACAATCATCAACTTGTAATTGCTTCTCTCTTCCTTGTATTTGAGCCTTGATGGTTGCATTTGGGCTCCGATACCATGTTAAAGTCAAAGGTTATGAACCTCATTTGGATACTAAAACCTTGAAAAAGCATCAAAGGTTTCACTTATATCTAATAGATAGAAAACTAGCACACAATTCAACCTGTTTTGCATCTAATTGGCAAAGGCTTTTGAACACCACAATAAAACTAGAAATATTTGATCTTCGCATCCTGTCACACACGTGGAAAGTATAATACTTTGTTCAGATTCGGATCTATTCATTAGACACAAAAAATATCACATTCATCATTCATCAATTCCTCATTAAAGAGAGAACTTGCCAAAATCACCATCTCTTGATAATCTCTCGAAGTATGTACAAAATGAGCTCTCAATCCATATCAAATGATCTTGGATATGAGATTAGGTAGAGTGCCATTAGGGTAGACCCTAAACCCCTGGCTCTCAAAGCCTTAGATCATGCATACTCTCTTGGTAGCTCGAGTCAGCCGTCTTATAAAAGTAGGTGGCCGCCCTCATAAAAAATCCCAATCATCTAGGAACACCATGATATAATTCACTTTAGAAAAATATTTATTTAACTAATTCCATTTCATTATGAACATGCAAAAAAAAAAAAAAAAACCTCATCATAATATAATTCACTTTAGAAAAAATATATATATAGCCTTATCATAATATAATTCACTTTAGAAATATATTTATTTAACTAATTTCATGTCATTATTAGTATGCAAAAAACAAAAAAAAACAAAAAAATGCGTGGATAATCCACGCAGAAGATATCCACGCGTGGATATCTTTAACTTTCGATCTCGTCCGGTGAACAAACTGAAATTTGCGTGGATAATCCACGCCACGCCAAAACTGCTTTCTGGCGCCGCCAACCTTCCCTCCCAAATAGTTGCCGAAATTTTCAAAATTCAATTTTGCGTGGATTATCCACCTGTGGATAATCCATGCGCATAAATTTTTCGGCGCCGTGTCTAAAAAACACTGGTAGACTGGCCGGAGGCGTGTTCAAAAAAAATTTGGTGTGGATAATCCACACGTGGATGTTTCACGCAAACAAAATTTCGGAAAATCGACTAAGTGTCGGGTCTCGCGTGGATACTCTGCGTGGATAAACACAAAGTTTTCTAGTTGTGAAATCCATGGCACTTTATTCAAACAAGCAACAATCCAAGAAGAAGAAAGGCTTCAAGGATAAGAAGACAAAGGTAGAACAACCAGCAGCATCACAACCACAACAACAGCAATATAGTCACTCATCGTCCAAGACCAAGCTATTTTGCAGATATTGCAAAGAACCAACCATGACATTAAGGACTGTCGCATCCTCAAGCACAATGAAGCAAAGAAGAAGATGCAGCAAGAAGAGAACTCTGGCCAAGAGCTTGGTATGATAGAATAAATTGTTTCTTGTTGCAACACGACTTTACCTCCTGCACCACAGATTCAAATGTGTATCTAAAACCAAAGGGGCCAAGCTATGTTATAATAGCATTATGCATTGATGATTCTCTAATCATCAGCAATTCAAATCAATTGCTGCAAGAAACTAAATCCTTACTCTCATCAAAGTTTGAGATGACTGATTTAGGTCCAGTTCATTACCTACTTGGAATGGAGATTCACAGAGATCGCAATCCTACTTAATTAATGTACTTCGAAGATACGGCATGGAGGATTGCAAGCCCATAGACACTCCTATGGATCCAGGATGCAAGCTATCCAAAGACACGTTCCCCAAAACAAAGGCAGATCAGCAAGAAATGCACAATTACCCTTATCAGTCTGTCATAGGTTCTCTCATGTACTCTATGA
This sequence comes from Diphasiastrum complanatum, assembly GCA_029204225.1. Taxonomy (NCBI): domain Eukaryota; kingdom Viridiplantae; phylum Streptophyta; class Lycopodiopsida; order Lycopodiales; family Lycopodiaceae; genus Diphasiastrum; species Diphasiastrum complanatum. The sequence goes on from CM055106.1 coordinate 48,541,332, forward strand.
TTTGCACACGACCTGATCTAGCATATGCTATAAGCACGTTGTCGCAATTCATGTCCAACCCAGGCCTACAACATTGGAAAGCTCTACAAAGAGTTCTGAAGTACATTCAATCCTCAAAGCACTATGCCTTGAGTTACAACGGAAATACAGAAGCTGCACTCTCATTGATTACCTATTCTGATTCAGATTGGGCAGGAGATGTAGATACCAGAAAATCCACCTCTGGCTACATTTGCTTTCTTGCAAGAGGACCCATTCATTGGAATAGTAGGAAGCAGAAATGCATTTCATTATCCTCTACGAAATCAGAATATGTCGCAGCTACGTCAGTAGTGAAGGAGATTTTATGGCTTAGAAGACTATTACAGGATCTGAGATTTCCACAAATTGGTCCAACTATACTCCAGTGTAACAATCAGAGTTGTATAGCTCTGTCATTGAATCGACAAACTCACACAAGGACCAAACATATAGAGGTTCAACTTCATTTTCTCAGAGAGAAGGTTCAGAACAAAGACGTTGCACTAAGTTACTGTCACACAAACAGTATGTTGGCTGACATTCTGACAAAACCATTGTCAAGGGACAAACATTCTACTCTAGTAGAATTATTAAATCTCTTTTGAGTCCAGATTCGTAGCAGCAAGCTTAAGGGGGAGTGTTGGAATTCTAATCTTCTCCTACTCATCCCTTTGCCTCCTTCTATTCTCAAGAATTCTAACTCTCAGAATCAGTCTGCAGAATTACACGCAAAGTTGAATAAGGCAGAACTGCAAAGTCATCGCCAGATTACGGTCTGACCGAAAGGAACCTTTAAAACATTGTTTACGAAAAAGCACAAATCAAACCCAAACCACAAGAAACCGCAAACCGCAAACCACAAGAGAGCCGTAAAAAACCGTAGGTTACTATCTACGAGCACTTGCGGAATCATCAATGACAAGGAAAGTAAAATCTCGTCGACCACCGCAAGTGACCTTCTTACGACCTCCTATGAATGACCAGAGTCAACTCTCCTCAACCGTTTCTAAACGTAAGCTACTTACTTACGGTTATCAACGAAGTCGACCAGCGACGTCGACTTACGAGTTCCTACGAAGTCAACTAACTATGGTTGACCCATCTCATCGTTTAGTTCCGTAAGTGATCGCTTACGATTATCAACGAAGGAAGCAAACGGTCACCTACAAAGCAAATAATCAATAGCTGATCGAACGACCAGCGGTTGTTCAAATGATTGCAGATAGACTATGGTCATCTTTGCACTATGACTCATACGGAGGATACGTTACTCTGTACTTTTTCTCCTTCACGACGCTCCAAGTTGGTAGAGGCATCGTTTTACATCGTAATCGTCTCTCGTGTTCTGCTTCTGTCACATCCGCTGCAATCGTAATCAATCGTAGACCAAGCATTTCACAGCATACACCAACAGAGCCTTCTTCTTCGGTCTCTTTTGATTTGCAGCCCTAGACATTTTGTCGCTTCTCCTAAATCTGTGATTTCATAACTTGCAGATATTTGACTCTTTGTATCATTGATTAACATCAAGCAATTTCCTATCATTAAAGAGTCATCTACAAAACTTGTCAGAATCACGAATTTATTTCCTATACTTTTAATGTATACATTACAATCAGGTGTTGTAGGAATAAATCCTAGGGACTTTAGAAGATTGTCGAGCATTTTATACCAAGCTCGTGATGCCTATTTGAGACCATAGATACATCGTTGTAGCCAACAGACGTACTCCCGATTGTTCGGGTCTTCAAATCCTTCAAGCTGTTTCATAAAAATCTCTTCCTCTAGGTCTCCGTGGAGAAAGGTTATTTTGACGTCGATCTGATGTACTTCCAGATTGTATTTTGTTGCATAGGCGAGGAGTACTCGAATGCTCGCCCTTGATCTTCTGCATTCTTTTCATTGCAAATGTTGATAGCGTCAATGGTTCCTCTTGGTCTCCAATTATGTGTGGTTATTATGCTAGAAAATAAGAAGCTGAGCACAAATAAAAATGAAGAGAACAAAGAGAACGAAGAGAATGAGAAGTATACCTAAGAATGACAAGCCATTCCTAAACTATAGCGATTAGTTAACTGCAGTTTATGAGTATTGATTTAAAATCAACCTCGAGTGTACAAAGATGAGCAACAAGAGAGTATTCGGGCAGTAATTGTGGTCCAATCACAATTGTTTGTTATGCCCGGCGGGATTTTTAAAATTTACCAAAATTTGGTCGGCAAAAACAATTTTCATCCGTCAACCACGGTTACAGTTTGTCACAGATGGACACAATTGATTGCCAGTTAAGTGTTGAAAGCATGCGAAGTAACAAAAAAATCTTTACAAAGGGCCCATTTTGAGTTCTAACATCCCCTAATGAATCACTATATTGTTTTATGTTCTAGCTTTGTAATCTCAAATTGAATCTTAATTAGGTTCTTTCTCCATCATTTCTAAAGTAAATTCGAGTTTATTTGTTGTTATTTTAACACTGTCAAACGAATCATGCACGAAAAGTGCCTATTCCATCGATCCAACCAAAAGAGCACCACGTTGAAATGTCGGTGCTTCTTTTCTCCCAAAAAAAATTCTAGGTTAAACATGGAATACATGACTGTGGACCGCAAGTGAGTTGAAGAACGCAGTTATGGACTCGGCTCATTACATTCGCCGCGTCCATTTAGATTTACTTTACTTTATGCATAAGCAGGCCTTGGGCCCTTTTTTATTCATTAGTGACACTTAGACTATATGGTTGGCCTTTGGCATTATTATTCATTATTAGGCCATTTGGACATATTACTGGAGAGTGGGGGCCTTCTTGGAGGGCGCACTATTTTCCCTCCCAGTTGGGCCCTAGCCACCGGAAGCTTCCTTTTAGGGCTTCCTCTTGGCTATAAGTAGGGAAACTGTGTCATTTTTCTATATGCACTGCTAAAATCCAAGGTAACATATTGCATGCAAGCTTTCTTATAATAGTATGTTGTGGCAAAAGGGAACACCTTTATATACACAATGATAAAACCTCTTCAACACAAATATAGTGAATTGCATATAAGCTTTTTAAATCATATGGTCTGAGTCTTGTTTTTTATGCAAGAATAGCATTGTTGCAGAATTTGATAACTCTACAAACTATAGGTTCTACAAGTAGGTTTGTCATTGGCTGGATGATCCAACTTGGTCCGAATTGATTCATTCATTTGCATAAACCATAGATACAGCGTTACCAATCCCGCCAGAGACAACTCATCTAATGCTAGATTTCAAAGCTTCTTGGGTGCAACTGACTTTTGGAGCGAAGGACAAGAAATTTGACCACTATACAAAAGAAAGCATAGCAGATTGGCACCAAAGGCTAGAGCTAAAAAAATGACATTCAACTCTTTGCTCTCCATAGTTGTAGGCACGAAGAAATAAGTTGCAATAATTCAGAACAAAGTAACTTTTTTGGCACTTTGTCTATTCTTTTCCCTCCTTGTATATGATTGTTAAGAAGGTTGTTTCAGATCATGACTAATAATCAATAGGCTTTGTAAACTCGTCTATAATGAGGTATTAGTAAAATGAAGTACCTTGGGTAAAGAATTAGGCACTTTTTAATTAAGAACAAAAGATAGGAAGACTTTTTGGCTCTCAATTTGCATGGCATGATTTATGTTGTCTGGTAAGTTTCAAGAGCTTACTATGTCATCAACATAATAAAGTGATTTTTCATTTGAAATTATTTATTGATTGCTATCTCTATTCTAGCAATTTCTACATCACTATTTCTCATGAGAACAATGTCCTCAACATAAAGTAGCAATAAAGTGACATGAACTCCAAACCTGGAGTATAAAGAGTGAATAGGCGATCTCATTGGGAAGATTACATTTCTATGGTTGAGTTTGCATACAATAGTAGAAAGGATTTTGCTACAGGTTACAGTCCTTTTATGCTTACGTATGGTTTTCAACCTAGATCTCCTATTAATATGGAAATGAAATCTGTTAAATTAAGTTTACATGAAGGTGATACAATTGGGTCTGATGAGGATCTATTCCATTTGAAAGGTTTATCGCTTAGCGTACCTTTGAAACTTGAGAGAGTACTCAGAACTAGAGATAAACAATTGAGAAATCATTCTATCTTTGAGTGCTTGATCAGGTGGAAAGGATGATGATTAGTGAGAGAGTTGATAGCATAAAGACAAATTTCTCTAAGTTCTGCTTCTGAGGACAGGAGAAGTTCAAGGGGGGAAGAATGTTACATTGACCGCATCTTGAATATAGGATTCGACATAATCCTAGACTTGTATACACAATACTCTAGTACTTGAGATTAGTTACACCACATTATTTAGAACGAGGCCATCCTCATACAAATGAATCAGCAATATCTGAGACACACGGAATTTTTGAACCTCACCATTCTAGATCTGATAAGTGAAGTGGCGTTTAGAAGAGCCATACAATAAATTCCAAAATGAAATTATTCTACTCTTATAACCTTTTCCTTAATTTGATACGTCGAAGTGAATAGAAAGGAGCATACAAGGTAAGTAGAAAGGATGCTGCTGAACGTAGCAGCTCCAAGGTTCATATTCATGACCATAATTTGCAGCCGAATTGCCTCAAACGGAGATGCCCCTCCCATGATCAGGCCAGTCATTGCACCTGGAAGGCTAATGAGACCCACGACTTTAGCATTGTCTAATGCTGGAGAAAGCGCAACAGTCAGAGCCCTCTTCAATTGTGTCAGAGTTGCCTGTCTGGGTGTGGCTCCAAGAGCTAAAGCTGTCTCAACCTACAACATTGAAACAATGTGAAAAGATTGTCAGAAAAGATATGGTTTTACATCAGATACATGAACTTCTTGAAAAAATTGTGTGAGAGAGGATACTTACCATATCCTTTTGAAGTCTTAAGTCATCCCTTAGGCGCTTCAATGTCACCCCAGTTATGGTCATTGAACTTCCAACCATCATGCCCATGATTGGGATGATGTAGTGTGGAGTAAAGGGAAATGCTCGAACACAGATCAGTATGACCATAGTTATAGATGTACCCACAAAAATGGACACGCCTGCCACAAAGGCACCATATGGAACATGTTTGGCTCTGGTTCCCGCAGTATGTCCTGCCAATATCACCTGAAATTGCAATTTAACACTGTAAGAAACATGTAGAAATTCTTGATCAACGGCATGACAATAAGAAGTTCTTGGTCCTGCTTGCTTTTGCAGAGTCTCTTACGTCCAAATGTTCAACTTCAATACACTAAAAGCAATTAATCACAAATTACTTTTTTGTGTGTCAGTGAAGAAAGAATACATCTGAACTTTGAAACTCCTTGATGTGTATATACGATACTTTCTATCACGAAAGATTACAATTGGTGATACCAAGAGCACATAGTTCTTGGCATTTAGTCATTTCGAATTGCTATTAAAACTGTCATCGATCGAATCAGGTGAATAAAAGGTTTACATTGACCTTTTGCAAAAGTTTCGCAGCGAAGTTCTAATTAAACACCAAACAAACAAAAAAAAGTGACTCTATAAGCTATGCTACAAAAGAATAGCTAATTTTTTTGTATGTAGATCTGATTGAGCAAATTTTGAGCTGCAAAAGGGGATTCTTTAGCGTTGCTCTCCAAAGATGGCGGAGATGTAGCATTATCTTTGAATGACGTAACAAACTAAAGTAAGAATACAAGATTTTCTTCACTAAAGGTTGCGAAAGCTGAAGTCAACAATTTTTCCTACAGAACATAGCTGTCCGTCTTACCACAAGTCAAAACCTGTGACATGTATGAATTCATTAAAATAGGAGATAAGTACTTCCAGGGGGCTAAAGGAAAGCCCGAGGTGCCAATCGTGTCACAAAGAATCCAAAGGCTTCTTACAGCTTCATTTGCTTAGCAATTCAGAATAACAATAGCAGAAGCGTGTTGGCTGATGGGGAAAATACGTCTAAAAACTAGCATCATTAATGTGACTAATCTGATAAGCATGAAGTTCCACTACAATGATTTTCTCTTTGATCAGCCTCTGCTACGTCGGAGCGTACAATGTAAATTTGATCTAGACATAAATTTGCTCCTCCTTATGGTAATCTATGAACCCATACTAAAGCACGAGTGAAGCTTAACCATAATATTGATGACAACCAAAGTTCCAGGTGCCGTACCACGGCACCTGGTACGGCACGGGTGCCGTGGGTGGCGTTCAGTTCCACGGCACGGCAAGTGTTTTTTAAGTCATTTTTGATTAAATAAAAAAAAACCAAGTGCAGTACTACGTCGCCTGTGCCATGGTACGGTACGGTACCTGTTACGGCACCCAGCCCCCAGGGCACCTGTAAAGTGGGGAACTTTGATGACAACTAATACCAAGATCAGAAGACAGCGTTTCTTGTTAGATTACTAGACGATGTTTTAAGAAGTAACAGTGCTTTACCATCTACACAGACCCGCTTTTGCTTAGATATATATTTTTCTAGGGCATGCTGGGAGTAGTATTCAATAAAGATCAACAGTTTAGTGCGCTTTTGGGGCTTGAGTTGAAACTTTGAAGGTACTTGCCATGAATATGAAGGCCAGGAGAATCCAAGCGACGCTCTTTTGTCTGAGAATAAAATCTAGAAGAAACGCGACAACTGATAGCTGAATGAAAGCGCGAGTGACAGAATAAATCATGTCCTTTTGAAGACCTAGCTTTTGAACATACGAAATAACCGCAGCTGCTGCTAGAATAATCAGAGCTGGTAAAGGTTTCAACATCCCAACGGTAAGCTCCTTCATTGAAATAATTGTGAAGTCAGCCAATAGACGTTCCATTACCATCCTAGTAGCAAGCACACAAACACGCTAGTCGCTTCACAATTCTCACAACAGATCTACACACAAGGCCTCACACAAAAATTGCTATACAGCAAACGCAGATACAAAATTCTCACAGAAGTCTCCTCACAAAAGTCTGGAAGAGAGTAGCTAATATTATAAATAGCAAGAAGCAATGGAGGTTTGCGCAAGGCTCAGTAAACCATGCCTGCTGATCAGAAACTGAATGAAGTATACATGAGCTCACAAGAGCGAAAACGACAGAGCAGTAATTGGATTATTGTATCCGCGATGGAAGGCGCCCGAGGCTGCCGCCCGAGGGCGCCTGCGTGAAGGTTTGCGCAAGGCTCAGTAAACCTTGCCTGCTGATCAAAAATTGAATGAAGTATACATGAGCTCACAAGAGCGAAAAACGACGGAGCAGTAATTGGATTATTGTATCCGCGATGGAACGCGGCCGAGGCTGCCGCCCGAGGGCGCCTGCGTGCTTGCATGATTTCCTTTTTTAAAATAGTGATGAGACTTTTTGGCCTTGCATTGCAAAGGCAAATACTATGTGGTGAGTTAAGTCAATGGAATTTGATAAAAAGTTCAACATTAAAGGATAATCTTTGGAGGTTGTTTTAAACTTTAAAGGCTATAACTTTAATTAAGGGCCGAACTAACATGCATTAAATTTGTAAGAAGGGCTAATGCAAACAATGAATGATAAAGCTCAAAAAGCAAAAGTGCTTTACTTTGCATACATGAAAAAAAAAAGTGACCTGGGGGCTTCACGAATCAGCCAAGGCGATTGAAAAGCATGTAGCGCAGCTCTGCGTGCTTGCAGAAGATTGTAATAAGTCAGATTATTCCAAACTAGTGCAAGCTTTGTGTGTTGAGCACAATGTCAACTTGATATCTATTCCCAGTGCAAAAAAGCTAGGTGAATGGGCTACATGTACTCAATGGCCTATCAAACTCAACATTGTGCAGGTCTGTGGTAGCCCAAACCTGAACCTATTTGAAGTGGAAGATAGGGCCAGCATGTGCGGCATGCGACGAGTTTACAGCACAAGAGATATTCAGGTGAGCCTGGTTGATTAGACTTTGAAGCTCAGTCCATATGTAGCATCAATCTATTCACTTTTCACTTTTAGTTGCTATTCTGGATTCTGCTACAATTCTTTTATATGTGTCTTAGACGTTGCAGCTCAACGAGCACAAACGCTCAGAGATCACAAACTCAAGGATTTGAGATTACTTGTCTCTTAATGTAGACCATATGGTCTGCGTCGTCGTCTTTGTCTGATCTTTAATAATTGTTTGTTTCTGTCCATTACTGTGCTTATTCAATACATTCTTGTTTAGTTACATGTTCTCTCTCTCTCTCTCTCTCTCTCTCTCTCTCTCTCTCTCTCTCTCTCTCTCTCTCTCTCTCTCTCTCTCTCTGCATGTTTGTGTGTAGATCATATGGGACACTTGTCTTAAACTTCTTCCTTTCAAATATTTTGAAGAAGTTGACTTATTTTAAGGGCATTTTCAGCTTTTTAAAGGATGGTGTCACCTTTTTAAGGGCACTGTCAGCTTTTTCGCAAAATCTTGAAGAGAGAGAAAAAGCGACAGTCATCTATTTTCAACGAGGAACATTCCCAACCACTTTCCAAAATGCGAAGTGAGAGAAAGGCACTTCATGTAAAATGCGAAGGGAGAAAATTTGCAGCACCCTCGTCCGCGTCAACATTCCCTACGGATTGACTATGTATAGTTGTCATCTCAAACCAATACTTCCAAGTACAACAGCTTGCCTAATTAGATGGCAAACATTTATTGTGATTATTACATGGATGCAATGTATAAATGGATCATCCAAGCACACTCTACGTGATGCTATGTCCATGAGATGTATGATTTGAGCCTCCCAATTACGCCGTCATTTTGGTTGTATTGTTATTTCATTGTGCTTCAGTGTAGTATAGCAGAAGCACGCATTTCTATCCATGTATAACATAGATGAATGCTTGTTGTGATTGAATGCACTTTTTTTTTTGTTTGATCGCGCTTGTTTATTCACTCTGATCATAACACGGACGTCTATGGCTCCTTCGCTTCTGATTAGACAGTGGCTATCTTTGACGCCTGAGGACTCGCGATATTATACTACTCTTCCATCCATTTCAGAACTAAACTTTATATTAAATCTGATTTCCAGTAATACCACACACACAAACCATTTCTAATCTCTTCGGTGGACTGTACTCTCGTTTTTGTGAGTATGAACTAATTTTTAAGATCTTGTTGGGCAATTAGAACACTTAAAGCTGTGATTATATTTAGCATAAGCTTTCTATTAGACTGTTTTTGCATCTAGCAGCTGATTGTAACGGGAGAGCTCTTCCGCAATATTCTTGCTCTCTTCTCCGTTCGTGTTCTTCGCACTCCCTTGCCCCATCAGATTGGTATCAAAGCGTAGCTCACATAAACCAAGAGATTAAGTGTGTTCTATTTGTGTTACTGTTAACATGTCTCACATTGGTAACTCTTCATCATTATCCAACGAGGCTAGAAAAATTGGCAAGTTCAATGGTTCTAACTTCTACTCTGGAAGTTAAAACTCTGGATGATGTTGATAGATAGAGATCTTTGGGATGTAGCAGAAGGTGCTGACCTGAAACCAGAAGATGGTGATCAAGCAAAGGCATGGAAGATCAAAGATTAGAAGGCCTTAACATGTATCACACTCAATCTGGAAGACTCCCAAAGATCCCATGTTACCACATGCAAAACCTCTATGGATGCATTAGATTTGTTATCAAATCTCTATGAGACTCATGATGTAGCCACTAGATTATATCTTAGAAGGAAGTTCTTTACTCTTAGCATGTCTGATTCTACTGCTATCACTTCTCACATCAACAATACTAAAGCTAAGGGCAAGAATATTGAATTCTTCAAGCAATTCAGAGCATCTACAGAAAATCAGACCCAGAGAAAAATCAAAGCTCTATGTACTGATGGAGGGGGAGAATACATCTCCATGGAGTTCAAAGAATTCTGCAAGGCCTGTGGAATACATCAACAATACACCACGAGCTACTCACCTCAGTCCAATGGAGTAGCAGAATGGAAGAATCGGACACTTATTGAAGTTTCAAAAGCGTGATGGCCCATGCTTCTCTTCCAAAAAGATTTTGGACCAAAGTTGTCACTACAACTGCCTACTTGCAAAATCGATCCATCACTAAGGCCCTGAATGGCAAGACGCCCTATGAGGTGTGGACTGGATCAAAGCCATCACTCAAATATATTTGAGTGTTTGGTTGCATTTCCTATGCACAGATCCCTGAAAATCTAAGAAAGAAGCTGGATGACAAGAGCAGAAAATCGATTTTCATAGGCTACTTCCCAAATCACAAGGCATACAAGCTCTACAGTCTGATCACTCAGGAGACATTCACAAGCAAAGGTGTCATATTCATGGAAGACCAATTTTTTTATCACAAGGGAAAAGCTTAAGAACATCCGACCCAAGGATCGAATGGTCAAAATTCGATCCAAGAGTCAAAAATTCAAAATCCAATCCAAGGGTCAAGAATTCAAAATCCAATCCAAGGGTTGAAAATTCAAAATCCGACCCAAGGGTTGAACAACAAAAAATCAATACTGACTCGGACAGTGAGTCATAACCTCAATGAATTGAACAACATCAAAAGGTCAAAATTCAACCCAAAAGATGAAATCAATCCAGATAGCCTCCATCCTGATTCATGGATGATTTGACCTGCTACTTTGTGCAGGAACCAAACATAGTACTTGATGAGGCAATGACAACACCTGATGCCTAACCAGTGGAAAGCTACAATGGATGTACAATTCGATTCTCTGATCGAGAATCAAACTTGGACTATAACTGAGCTGCCAAAGGATTAAAATTTGATTCTATGCAAGTGGTTATTCAAGGTGAAGTATGATGTCGAAGGTAAAATAAATCGATACAAGGCCAGATTGGTAGCCAAAGACTTCTCCTAGATTCCAGATCTGGATTATTCTGAAACCTTCAGTTCTGCGGTAAAGCATGCTACAATTCATTTTCTTTCCTATGTAGCTACAACCGACCTTGAAGTTCGTCAAATGGATGCCCAAACCGCCTTCAATGGCACCATTGAAGAGGAAATCTACATGTCCCAGCCAGAAGGATATGAGCTGAAGGGTAAGGAGCACCTAGTATGTAAAATTCACAAAGCTATGTACGGTTTGAAACAATATCCAAGAGCCTAGTTTCAAAAGATTAATATTTTTCTAATCGAGAATGGTTTCATTCCAAACTAGGTAGACTCAAATGTTTATTTTAAGTTTATATCGGATTCCTTCGTAATCATCACTCTTTGCGTTGATGACATGTTACTATTTGGTGACAATTTAAATTTATTGAAGGATACCAAATGCTTGTTAGCACATGAGTACAAGATGACTATATGGGTCTAGCACACTACTGTCTCGAAATTCAGATTTTTGAATTTGACCCAGTAGATAGATTTTCATCAGTCAGCAAATATACCTCACCAATGTGCTGGGAAAATATGGAATGGCCGAGTGCAAACCGAGCCACTTTTCACTCAACCCTGTTTTGAAGCTGTCAAACGAGCAATGTCCAAAATCCGAGTTAGAGAAAGTGGAAATGGAGCAGTATATATTTCACTCCATAATCGGTTCATTGATGTATGATATGCTCTACACTCGACCCGACCTTGCTTACTCAATCAGCTCTCTCAGCCAATTCTTTCAAATCCAGGTCCAACCCAGTGGAAGGCTCTTGTGAAGGTCACTTATGCAGATTGGGCAAGAGATATTGATACAAGAAAATCGACCTCTTGATTTGTGTTCTTGTTCAATCAAGGCTTGATTTTATGGAATAGCCGAAAACAGACCTTAGTAGAACTATCCTCCATAGAATCAGAATACATAGCAACCACAAATGCTACCAAGGAGGCAATTTGGCTGAGGAACCTACTTGTAGATATCGAAATTATCTAGTCACACCCAACGACCCTCTACTGTGACAATCAAAGTGCCATTGCACTATCTTTGAATCTGAGATTCCACTCTCAAAGTAAGAATATTGAAATCAAGTATCACTACCTTAGAGAGACTGTACATAATTTTTGTACTTATCACTTCTCTACGAGAGCAGTCCATTCTTCCCCTTTCTATCTCGCTCATCGCGCAGAAGTGCGATACCTCTCAGACTACCTCTATGGAGAGGAGAAAGCAAACAAAGAGATATTTTTTCTCTGCTGATGCTTCCTCAACCCCTACCATTTCCATAAATCCTCTGACTCAAACTAGAAGGTACACCCGCAGTAGGTAGCTCTCTAATATTCAAAAATATCAGAGGTCAACCAATGACACAATTCAGAAAGCTCTATTCTACTGTGCTGTTCGCCACATCACTAGGGAAGATCTCAGTAGTTTCACACCAATGACACTTTAGTGCCTTCAAGAGGCTGTTGAGGATTATCAAAGCCTTTGCTTTGAAGATTCATTTTTGCTCGCTGTACATGCCAACAAGCGAGTTACAATTATGCCTAAAGATTTCCAACTACTGTATAGGATGCAGGATAGATACTCCAAATTACACATGGCTCAACCATCTACTCCTAGACCTGATCCAATTGATAGGACTAACCTCCTGACCAAGAGTCCTAGGAAGCAACCAACCCCCAAGAGAGCCCCGAAGAAAGCTAGGACTATTATTACAAATTCTTCTCAATCTAACCCTGTTCATAATGTAGATATTGTTGCACTAGATATGGTTGTAAACAAAGCTACAACCATTTTGGATAATCATGTTACTCATGTAGATACTGCTCATCCACCTCCTCCTCCTCATTCAAATTTCTATACATATATAGATTCGGATGAGTATCTTCAATTTGAGAGTGACATATTCGATACTGTAGATAGAATCGGAGTTCCATTTTGTTCTAGATTAGAGGAACTTAATTTCAGTATAAATTATAGAATTATTGATGGTTTGGATCTCAAAAACACACGGGCTTCTATCGATGATCCTGTGATAGAGTCTGGGGTCACACTCTTGCAATTTGACATTGCAAGAGATTCGAACAATGAAGTTTTGGTACTTAGTAATTTCTTGCTTCAGGCAATCAAGGAGAAGAACGACACTTTGTCACACAGTGTCTTACTAGTGGATTCACACCAGCTACAAAATACTTACTCATGCCTTATCATACCAAGTAAGATAATTTAAATGCTTCTTGTTGTTTATAGCTTTATCATTGGCATTATCAATGGAAATAGTTCTCAGAATTGCAGCTAATGGACTCTCTATCTTATTTTGCAGTGAGCACTGGAGTTTAAACCTGATATCTATTAATAGATCCGTAGATAATGTTATTAGAGTGTTTTGTGTAAAGATGAACTCGGCTTGTAATACGCATAAGGATGTCGATTTGATCTTTTCATATATATGTAAATATATTCTAGCAGATGTTGGCCAGACAACTGAATGGTAGATCGTTAGTCTGGAGGTAAATTCTATCCTTCTTCACAGCATTTTGAAATCAACATTCTAATGTATTTATTTTATTCTCATTCATTTTGTCTCTTAATTGATGTTTTGTGTGCTGAAGTTTTTGCAGTCACCCCAGCAAAATGATTCATTCAATTATTAATGGCACACTTTGTATAATGCAAAGTTATTTTTTGAGTGGTTCATCCTTCAATAGGATGTTGATATTTTAGCATGAGCTCTGTTATGATAAAATCAAGCATCAAATGTTCTTCCAACTCAACCATAGTCAAATATTCTTCATTATAAATAATGCTTATCTCCATTCGGTTTGTGTGACCATTTAGTTCAAAGTCTTGATCTAGTGATAGCCATGTACTGTCAATTTTCTTGTATCTCTGATAGCTAAATGTGAGACTGAGCATTTGTTTTTCAATATGATAATGGAAGATCATTGAAGACTTTTTAATCCTGCATTCTATATCGATACAAAGGTAGTCAGATCCTCTAATTCAACTAGTTTACCTTTCAAAATTAGGAAATCCTTCCGACTAATTCGTTGTTTCAAATGACTTATGTGGAAAACAACTCCAATAAAAAGATCTAGCTGATAAGCGATCTAGTCATTACAGGAGTTCCAAAATTAAAAAAAGACTTTTTGTAAAGATACTTTCATTTTTTTCTCTAGTTTTGACCATCACCTGGCCCAATCAAAATGCACAAATTTGAAATCTACGTAACGTAGCTCAAATAAACTGAGAAATAAAAATACATTATAGCAAACTTTGAAATTTGTGTCCGGGTAGCATGGACGTATCCCATTGGTTTGCTCTTCCTGCCCGAACACGTGCTAATCTGCCCAACGTCAATAACTCAAGTTAAATCTACTTAACTATGTTGGTTAGTATAATTTGCTAACCATACTAGTTACAATTATAGAAATATAGTATGCACAATTACTAAAAATATAGAATGCACAGTAACTGTGACTACTGTGGCATTCACAATTGATTAAATGTGATACAAAAAATTGAAATTAAGTATCATATCAGAGAGATTTTTGGCGCCAAAGGTTTGAAAATAGCAATTGCAAAGAGACCAAGATCTACAGTTGAGTCTGTGATTTTTTACAATAAGAAAGATGACGATGATAACGGAAGCCAACAAAATATACGAAGAATTCATGGGTGTTGTTGCATCCATCATCAAAGGGCAATTTTTGACAAAAGAAAAGAGCGAAAATTACACACAAATCTTTAAGTTATTGGAAAGCAAAAATTCTGGAGTTTAAGACTACTCCAGGAGGTCACTCGATATCAAAAGTTTTAGTACAACATGTATATATGCATTCTGAAAATAAAAGTACAAGATATCAATCCTCATGATCATCGAAAATGTAACTATAAGTATATCAAAACGTATGCACTCTACTGCAATCATAGGTGTTTTTCGATTGATGCTCTTCAAATTACAATTTAAATTATTCAACGTTTTTTGTCTTTTAGATTTATATCCATCATGCATAAGTGAATGGGAGCCAGCACAATCACTTGCAAGAATATTGGATGTGATTCACTCTGATGTTGGAAAGCTGCAATACAGAGGAAGAAGCCCAAAGGAACTTGTAGATAGTGGTATATATTTTTGTGAATCTTTATATATGCCACAAACGGATGGAGGTTTTGACAAGCTAGAAGCAATTCCATTGCCTAGTTTTCAAAGTGATGAGTTGGCCTACTCCTGACAGTATTGTTTCTAAATTCTTCAGATGCAAGCTACTCATTGATGTTAAAAATGCCATGAAGATTAGTACGAGTTAAGTTGGTTTATCTCATTGCATATATTTGTTGATTTTTTTTCAAGTGTTGGTGTTCGAAGGACACCAACTTTATTTGTTTGCAAAGATTTATCAGATGAGACTTTGTCAGATCCCATGGATGAAGGTTGGGATAATAAAACAATAACACAAAGGAAACAAGTTCTTACAATACTATACAGAAACTTATTTGCTTGACCTTAATCTTATCTAGAATGCAATGAGACAATTTAGTGATTTGATAAAACCATTCAGCACAAGGCATCATGTCTTCTCGTTGTCCTTAGGAGATGACTAATGATATTCATGAAAATATTCTTTCACTTATAAATGGCATCTCTAGTGGGTTTAACAACCATGCTAGCATGCCTCTGTGACACCTTGTAGCTCAATAATAGTTAAGATGTTTATATAGGTCCATGTCTATATAGTATATCTTTTAGGTCTACATTCCACATTTAAGAAGAATAATAATCCATTTTATATAAGGTATTTGGATTAGTGTCATACTACAATTAGTTATACCTAACCTTGGAGTAAACTCTCATGAGTGGTAAAGGAGGCCTAGCTGTGGATCTGTGTATTACATGTGAAGTTCACACCCTCGTAGTATGTGTTCATAATCAATGGTTTGGAAGTCTTAAAACCCTTGCTTGGGGATTTATATGGAACTAGCAATGACTCACTGAGTAGTGAGAAATGTTACTTAGCTAGGCTGCATATGTGTCACAGTGAGGTATTCCAATTCACACCTAGTTGGAGAAGGACTTTAAAGAGTATAAATATACGCATAGGGCTCTCCAATGTGACACTTGATTTTGTGTAGCTACATGTTGCTCGAGTGATATGTCATCTCTACAATTAGATTGATGGTGGTGGTTCATAGCTTTGGAGTCTAGATTCATCTTATCTAGGTTGGTTGGGTTAATTTATTCTAGAATCTAATATCTTAATTTGTTATGCTTTGGTAAAACTAGTTGTCTACTAACAAAGGTTTTCGATTGAGTGGAGTTAAATTCTTCACCATTGCATTGGATATAATCAAATATGGACCCTAAGCGATGTCGTCCCTTGGGTGCATCGTGGCTTGGGAGCCAAAGGCCAGGACAACACTTCTTTTTGGTGCATGCAATAGCATCAACATAAATGTTGAGGTAGAAAAAGAAGATGAGGAGAAAGGGTGATGTCATGGTTTGTGGTAGTGGCAACGTCTTCAAAGAACCAAAAGTAGACTAACGGAAAAGACAATAAGTTACTTTTTTTTCATTCACCAAACGTTGGTTGCTAGTTTCCATGCATGCATGATCACTTACATGTGGGATAGTTGGGCCTTTAACACTAAAGTTGTTTTCAACACACTTTTGTGCGGGTGCACACAAATGTGTGCATAAAACTCTTGGTCACTTGACGAGACATAACATGCCATCAAATATTTGAAATTTCAATCTTTAAATTGTATGTGGAACTAGACTTGACTCTTCATTGTGTTATCAGAAGACTTAAATTTTTTTCTCTCAATTGATAGCAATTTTCCCCCAAAAATTTTCAATTTTCAATACTTCACATGGGTAACTTTAGGTGCACTTATATATCTCTATAGGACACATGTGTCTATGTCATAAAAGATTTTTGAAAATAGATAGCCAAAGAAAGGATTGTGAAAAGCACCTCCAAAAGAGTTGCAACTTCTTAGCTCCTTTCAATAATTTTCAACACTTGACATGGATAACTTTAGATACACATATCTATCTGTACATAACTCCAAATTGAAAAAAAATTGAGAGACATGTTTCTATGGCCATATAATACTTTCTAAAGTAGACAACCCAAAAAAATATTGTTAAAATCATGGTGTTATACACTCAAATATAATACTTCTAGTTTTGATGATTTTTATCAACACTTAAATGGGTAACTTTGGATGCATGTATCTATCTCTATAGGCCTCAAAATTCAATTTTTTTTATAGGCATGTTTCTATAATTATATAAAATTCTTAAGAGTAAACAGATAAAAAAATTGAATGTAAAATTCACAATAATGTAATCCCATACATGAAAATATTAAAGTTTCATCAGTACCCCCACATGTTTCAATATCTTACATATAAGTTGTTCAAAATGAAGTTCTCAAAAATTTTAATCAGTAAATGTATATATGAAAAATACACGTGGAAGGATTTGATGTGATTCATCATAGTTTATGAGATAATTTTGTGTGCATTTTTGTGACGACTCTAGTTTTAACCAAAGTCCAAACTTAAACAAGAACATTGTGATATTATACCACAAAGGCCTTGCCATAATGGTAAAATTGTTGGAGTGAAAAAAACAAAATTATCTAGTAAAATTTTCTTTCTTCTCTTTAAGACTCAAATAAATGCATTTATTAGCTTTCTTGCTAGAGAGATAAGTATATGGAAGTTAACTTGTCACAATGATTTATTTGTTTTTTTTTTTATATTTTAATTTGTTAGATCTAGCTTACACTATCACAAAAGTAGTTAAAATTTTAGAATCGTAAAACCAAGATGGCATATTGAGATTAAAAAAGACTAAGAATTGTGTATAAAATGATTTTGCCAATAAATAGGTGATCTTCGTTTGATGACAGTTTCTTACAATGGATTTAATAATTTGATCATGAAATATGTCCATCATTTTAGACTTTTGAAGTTGACAAGAATTCAAGAATATTCACGATCAATATTCACAAGAATCAAGATAAGCATTTATGAGTGTTCACAATAATCACAAGTATTCATAATAATCACAATTAATATTCACAAGTATTCATAATAATCACAATTAATATTCACAAGTATTCACAATAATGACGATCAATATTCATGAGTATTCACAATATTCACGATCAATATTCACAATAATCATGATCAGTATTCAATATTCGTCATGATTTTAGATAATGGTTGCCAACCATCAATCATGTAGTCTTTGGAGATGCATCTATGCAAAGGTGATCATCTATCATTTAATATATGAAAGACATTTTATATATAGCCTGCAAAATAATACACTAACAAAAACAATAAATATAGTGTAAGTAAGAGCGCTTGCACCTTTGTCTTTTCATGTGACATATACTTTATGCAAACACATCCTTGGTTGTCTAGTGAACGCGTTATTCCATGCACATAGATGACACAAATATATCGACCTAGTATGCCAATGTAGAAATGGTTGTTTTCATAAATAATGACTAAAAAAGCATTGCTAAACTGCACAGTAAGCGAGCTTTGTAGAGTGTTTGAAAGTTTTCATGGCGATTCGCAAATGGAAAATGCAAAGATTATTAAAAAATAAATTCTATTTTTAATTTTGAATACGAACCTAGTGCAAGAAATTGGTGATATTTTGCGAACCAGACTATCCATCTAAAATTTCTTTAGGTAATTGAGTTAATCCTAAAATAGCTCTAATTGTAGGATCTTCAATCAATGATGTGGACAGATGTCCCAAAGCAATCTGGTCATGATTCAATGCATTACGATCATGAGTTGGAAATTTGTATTCCTCGGTCATTGACAAGCAGTTGATAGGGCACAACTCGACGTAGTTTCCACAGAATATGCAAAATCCAAAATCAATTATGCTGTAACTTTTTAATTGCTTCTTTCTTATGTTTTTCTTGAATTCCCAATCAACAACAAATAAATTAATTGGACATACATGAACACATACTTCACAAGCAATACATTTGTCGAATTCGAAGTGAATACGTCCGTGGAATCGTTCTGGTGGAGTTGATTTTTCGTAAAGATATTGAATGGTAATGGGTAAATGATCCATGTGATTCAGGATCACCATGAAACTCTGACCAATGTATTTTGCGGCTTGTATTGCTTGTTGACCATAGATTTGGAGTCCCTTGACCATTAAAAACATATTAAATATCCTGGAATAAATTATTTGGTTTGTGTCTTTCACCTTACATATTGAATCAATTTGAACATTTGTAAGAGTTTATTTTAATAAATATTTCATGGTAGAAAAAGTTCAAAAGAAGCTGTTAGTAATAGATTATCCAAAGCAACGAGCAAGAAGAATTTCCAACCAAGATCTACCAGTTGATCCATTCTTACTCTGGGTAAAGTCCCTGTCGTTGCGATAGAAATAAACAAAACCAAATAAGCTTTTGCTAATGTAATTATGATTTGTATTGTGATACTGAAAAACCCACTACTTTCATTGATTACATTCCATCCCAACTAGTCAAAATTTGGTACGAATGAGATGGAAAGATTTCATTCGTCCAAATAAAAAATCGTTACAGCTAATGAGGAACTTAGTAAGCTTTGTTAAGAAACAACATAGACTGAGTCAAATTTAATACGTGAATACTCAGTCTGATAACCCGCAACCAATTCCAATACTCGGTTTGGTAACCCGCAACCAATTCCTCTTCTGTTTCTAGTAAGTCGAAAGGCAATCTTTCACATTCTGATAGGGAGGAAATTAAGAAAGCTACGAAACCTATGGACTAACGAGATAAATTCCATCTCCAAAAACCATATCTAGATTGTGCTTCAACTATAGCAACTGTACTCAAGCTGTTAGATAATTATAGTCCATGTTCACATTGTTGTTAATATCTCTATTCCAAAACCACACATGAGACTTTAGGGTCATGTGGCTCTCCAATGGCATTTGGAGAGAGTCCTCAATGATTCACCTCCTGCGATGAATAAGACCAATTTTGAATCTATCTGAACCTTTACAATTCATTGCGCTTTTCTCGTGTGCATTCAATTTCCTTACCTTTATATCCATTTAGGATTCCATTTCTGAAATTGATTCCGAATTGAAATTTGAACTATTATTATTCGTTAGAGATTGCAATTGTAAAAGGGATTACTTCAAAAATGACAATCATAGAACATCAATGTCTGCAAATTCGATCCAATGTTACATTATGAACAATGTCATTTGAGATGAAAAGGTCATTCAAAAACATAAAAAAATCTTGGCCCTACTTGAATTGTCGATAGAACAATACAAGTGATAGAGTTCTAAAATCCCTCTCTTTTGACAACAAGCCATCACAAGATCTCGACTTTAGAGTCATATCTGTACACACAAGAGCTATTCCATATGTATCTTGATATGGTTTTGAATTCTCATCAGTTGATTGTCAAAATTCATGTGATTGAATAGCTCACAAAGATGGAAAGCAAATTAGCTTCATAGATTTGAGATACATATGAATCTCCCAAATTATAATCGCGAAAAGAAAAACCGACCTCTTGTTAGGCCAGATCGTAATTGATTAGAAAAATAGCACCTAGCTTCTAACATTTTCTAACAAATGCTAATAGTGCTGAAAAATGAAATGTTGTGCAACATGTTTAATTAAATTGATGATAATGTATGGAATACTTGTTGTTTTGCAGTCAATGATTGTCCAATTTAGTAGCTCGTAAACAATCTTGTTTTTGTTGTACATAGGCTTGCTACTTTTTATATTTATTTGGACATTCACTAACACATGGTAGATGTTTCATGTTATTGTCATTTACACGATAATTCAAGATAGCATTTAGCAAAATTTACAATATCATACTTTGGCAAAAAGCAGAAGATAGCAGCTTGCAAATTGATATCTACAAAAATTTGAAAACTGGTCCCAATTCTTTGATTCACCTTTGCATCTCCCATTATAAATCTATTATAGACAATGCAAAAACCATCACATTTACGATCAAGCCACACATTGAATGAAAGACGCAAAGCGGCCAAAGAAAAATTCATGGAAAAAAAGAAAACAACATTTGCTCCTTACTCTGATGGGTGGTTCAACATCGCTAAATTTCAAAATCTATGAAAAAATATTTGAGATGAAATCCTTGGCTTAATGAAGTGTTGTTCGATATGCGGAAATGTCACGTTTTCCAACCAAAAGAAAGACATGAAAGCTAAGAATATGGGTCGAGCTATCCCACCATATGCAATAGCCAACACATTTATGTGGGAGTATACATATGCAAATGGCAACCAAACGAGTTGGCATACATGTCCTTTATGTAAGGCTTTTCCAGATCGTATCAAATACATAGTCTTTTTCTCTCCTACATATATACAAACCATTTTAAAAATACATGTATCAAACTTGCAATTGTTGCCGATCATAGATGTTTCAGTAGATGTCACGTGTCGCGTTAACTCGTTTGTAACAGGGCGTATTGAAAAAAACTCACTATTTGACAATCTTATTGCTTGCAATTTGAGCAGATACAATAGGAATCATGATACAATCGAGATACGAAATGTTTTAGAACAGAATGTTTTGCATAATCCAATCTTGCAAACATTTTTGAGTTTATATAAATATGCCTCTTAGACTCAGAGCTTGCCATTCATATCTCTAGCATCAGTTGAAAAAATGTTGGACACAGAAATGGATAGATTTCAAAACATGCAAAGTGATCCATTTGAACGAGTGTACATATTGCTAAAAGACATAACGCCTTGTAGCAAAGCACATGACATTCAAAAAAATGACATATATACATATTCAAATTTACAAATAAGGGATTTGACACATGGAAGAAACGAGACGCCACACTATTCTCGCCATTTACGTTATTCCCGCCATATTTACTTGTCATGTATCAAATAGGACAAGTGATTTTGATCACAACAAAAGTGCCATCTATTGTGTTGCAAAAAGACAATTGATTTTGCAACAAAACATCCACATGCAAATGAGGAAGAGATTTTCAAAAACGTTTTGAAATTCACTTTGCCACGTGAGATCCCTGGAACACCATCATGGCATAGACGGAATTTCAAGGACTTGCTAGCAGTGGTGAGATATTGGGGCTTGCCAGATTTCTTTCTAACATTGACAAGCGATGAAACCGCTGAGCTGCGATGGGTGGAGATTGCAAAAATAGAAGAGCTTGTGAGAAAATACAACAAGAATTTTGAGTGGAGAAATTGCCCAGTTGAATGTGAAACTGGACATGTTCATGAAAACATTCATTCTTTCCAAAAAGGCCATGTCAAACATTATATGTTACGCTATGAATTCCAAAATAGGGGTTCTGTGCATGTGCACATCATGTTATGGATGAAAAAAAAAAGATGTTACAAGAATCGGAAATGAGATCAGTGCATTTATTCCTGCCAAATACGAATCAAACAACAAAAAATTTGAGATTCCATTGAACCCAGTTAAAAAACAACTATACGAGCTTGTTGTGCGAAACAGATACACCATTGCCGATCCTCTTGCGCAGTAAAAAGTAGTCCCAGAACTACAAAGACTTGTAAATATGGATTTCCATTTGACCCATGTGTATCTTGTACGAGTTGGACACCAAAACTGAATGATGGAAATATTTTCGGCCAAGGTATGAAGATCGGAATGTGGTACCCTATCACCCGACAGTGCTTTTGTTATGGCAAGCACACATGAATCTACAACGAATCACAAACACGGGTTGATCATACTATGTTTTAAAATACGCAATGAAATCAGAACCTATAGGATCATTGAACCTGAATGCTGCTGATGCCAAAAGAATAAGATTCAATCATTCAGACGAAAATGTGTTGAAATTGATATCTAGTTATGTCTTGACAAAACCGATATCATTACCAGAAATTAGTTTCATGTATTTGCAAATCTCTATCATCAAGAGAAGTGAAGCAATCCAATACATCGATAGTTTACCACCAAAAATGCGTCGCAAATTTGTTAGTTTTAACAACACAATCCTGTTGCATCCAATTGATATCTACACGTACAGGCCTGAAGTCCTCAAAAACATTACTTTTTGTAACTATTGGCATCAATCGTTGTGACCAAAAAGAAAATATATCTTCAAAAAGAAGATTAGCTAGGATACTATCTATACAAAAACAATAGAATAGTCAGATTCACAAATTACCATCCAACATATCAAACTGAAGGATTTTTTTTTAATCTATTGTTGAAAAAATGCGAATTTTGAAAAGAAAGAGAGCTTTTGAGCTCCGTCAACAAAGATGGATCTTATTACACGAATGCATTTGCGTGATATCATTCGAAACGAGAAAGATATTGAATGCTATTTATACAAATAAATAGATGCTGCAAGATGAGCAGTGACAACAGATCGTGAACATTCTATTGCAACACAAATCATTTTCATGTGACTCTCTATTTCAAGTTGTATCTGAACAAGTAGATGACAATGTAACATCTTTGGCGAAAGATACCAAGGATGCATTGGGTATTGTACACGAATTTGAATCTTTTGAAAATACCTCGTTGACAATGGAACAAGAAAATATCTACTCACTTTTGATATCAGAAACTTCAGGTATTTTTGTGCTTTCGGGTACACTTGGGAGTGGAAAAACACATTTCATAAAGTATCTAACGTACTCACTTGACAAATTGAACAGACCCGTGTTGCTTTGTGCTACTACTGGTGCCGCTGCATCAAGACTTAGCAAACGTGCAACAACAATGCACAACATGTTTTCCATCCCTGTCAATGGCTTATACGTACGAAATTTAATGCCAACTGACATACGTTTCAGAACAATACTTGCTGCTGAATATATCACTATCGATGAGATGTCCATGATGATCGCACAGACATTACGGCTTGTTGTGCATCAAATAAATCAAATAAAATCCACTCCATGCAATGCACCTTTTAAAAATTATATTCTATTATTAGTCGGTGATCATGCACAATTGTCAGCAATATGCAGACATCGAACAGAAAGTCTATGCTCAATATGTCACATTTCGACGTCTGCATATTGAAAAATGGTTACTCAACTGCATTTGAGTCACTCCATTAGACATTCATCTGACACCTTGTACCTATCATTTTTTAACACGATAAGATTTCGAAAACCCACATTTCAAGAGATTGACAATACGTTAAACACACAAATTGTTCCAGAAGACCAACTCTTTCAAATGATCAACTCTGATGTCACTATCATATGTACACACAAAAAAAATGTAAGTAACAAATATGCATCGCAAAAAATCTTTCAAGAAAACGACATTACAAAAGCGCCCATGAAAACAAATGCAGCAGACAACACGGACTTGAAATCATGGCTTGAAGATCATACATTCCACCAACTAGAAAAAATTGCCAAGAATGCAAAAATAATTATTCTTTCAAATTTGGACATACAAAATGGCGTTGTGAATGGAGCAACGGGAACAATCGAAGACTTCATCTGGTCTAAAAATGACAAGGAAATAGACTCTATTATAATAAAACTCGATGCGACCAATAAAAAAATAAAAATCACTCCATCCACAGTGCGCAAAATTAGATATGATTCAAAAACCTACTATAAATGTACCTTCCCACTGACATTGGCATATGCTATCACAGCCCATAAATCACAAGGCACAACGATCCATGGCACCGCCATACTTGATATTCAAAAAACATTCAGTCCAGGCCTAATGTATGTGATGATGTCCCGAGTCACCAAACGAAAACACATATTTATCACACGTAAATTGACTCCTGACGATTTTGATCTAGTGCCAAGTATTGTAAGCCAAAAAACCATTTCACCAATGTAATTTTCATTTATCAATACAACTTTGATGTCATGCCTTTCATGGGATTGAACCAGGTGCGTGCACTTTCTTAAATTTGTTTTTAGTATTTATTTTTCGTGTTCCATACATAAAGCACATGTTTTGCCAATTTTTTCCTTTTGTTTGAAAACAAGTCATCGACATGACAACACATGAAATTACATAGGCGGAAGAGGTACATTATTTCATTTTTGTTCGTTTGTGTAAATGCAATGTCCCCAAAAAAATATGCACAGCTTTTTTGCTTTCTATTCTATGACAACGATTGATATTCTCAAATTCTTTGATAGCTATTTCAAAAACTGAAAGAGGAAACAAGAACATCACAACTTGTGACCTCCGAGCAACTGGATGATGTACGTATTTATAACTCCACACGACAGATGTTTCTCTTGAATGCATGTGGGATTCAACCGAGCGAATACAAAAATGGCTTCCATAGCTGCTAATGAGCACCTTTATTACATCACAAAAGCATGCTAGAGAAGCTTATGTGCATCAACATCATGGAGATCCTATAGAAGGTACAAACTTGTATTTCTTTTTTTTTTGTGCACATTTTTTTATGGTGTTTGTTAATAACATTTTCATCTTATGAAAATATCATGATTTCCATATTCTGTTTTCAGGATTTCTAAAGCATTTTAACAAGCTGTTTGTGATTTCAATTCGAAGCTCGATACAAACAAATCAAACTGCTATTCAGCACTTCGAGGCCCACTGTGACAAGTGATATTATGCAATCCGGAATTTGCACTTTGGATATAATATCGCAATTTTTGATTGGAGAGGAATGACTCGTGCAGAACTAACTACTATTCAAAATGATCTTGGCAGACAACTTGGGCACATCTCAGAAACAGGAATGTGCCTCACTGATGGCCCAATCTCCATTGATACTGTGTTGAAAGTCCTCGAGAGAGAGATCCTTGACACACCAATCGTTGCAACGACTAATTCACAGATTTGCAATTTGCAACAACTCTAAATTACGTTGCGTTATGCATTCAACTTATTGCACACCTAAATATTCATTGCATACTGACAAATAGCAACCCATGGATCTCCAAATTTCGCAACAAACAACTCAACCACCATCTTCCAGCATCGAGGTATGCATGCAAAACTATAATCTATGTTCTTCAATTTCACACGAATCTTGTTCCACCATGAAAAACTTCATAATGAAAAAGACATCTTTCTTGCAGGACGCCTCGCCTCCACCTTCAAAAAGGCCACGAACAAGCACATCACACTATACAAAATAACATCACGTGTCGGCAACTTGATTTACATCGAACAAACTACCGACTTAAATAGGCGTGTGCACGAACACGCTCACAAACCACCCAAGAAAATGCTTTTGTCCAAGACACATTCTAGTTTTTTTTATGCCTTTCATGTTAACATACTAGAAATTGTCGAAGATCGTTCAATTGCAAATAGATTAGAGAACTTTTATATCAAAATGTACAAATCTCAGAACATGAAACTTTGCAACAACTTGGCTAGTCACCCTTCAAGCTCGCGCAAATATTGGTACCTAAAACGACGATCCTGCATATGACAAAACTTCAAAAAAACATTTGCTTGTAAATATTTAGTAACTTCAATTCATGTTGCTCTTTGTCTGGCTTTACCACGTTTTTGTTATAAGCTGCGCTTGGCATGACATGTCAATCAAATTCATTAATCAACCTAATTTTTGTTGCACTCTGCGCTTCCAATGGCATGTTAATTAGATTCGTTACTCATCCTAGCTGACTCGCTTTTGCTTTTGCGTTTCCGTGCCCTATGCTAGCGGGACAAAATTGCATTGCTAGTTCTTTGTACCTTCATATGTTAAATTGCAACATTAGACGACAAGCATTTGTAAGGATGGTGTCACACATGCCGCCTTGATGTTCTTGAGACAAAGTCATGTGTTGTTGAAGATATATTTGCTACTGGACAGAATGGAGAGGGTGCTTTTCCTTTTGCTTTACACAATTCCTTTTGCTGTTCTTTGTAGGCTGTTGATGGAATGGATGCTTTGTGCTGTTATGCGTCTAATGTTTGTGGGATAATTTCTCACATCGTTTCTCTCTGACAATCGATCTATTAATCGTACTCAATTAAATGTCATAAATTCATTGCTTATCATGTGCGTGCGTGTGTGTGTTTATTGAAGACTACATTCGGGAGCATTTCACTAGATGATTGGTATTAAATTTCGGCTTTTCAGGTGTGATCAAACAATTGCAGTAGATTACCTTTACGAGATCGCCATCGCCATTCTCTTTCGCCTACTCTACATACACTACCAATATAACATAGTTACATGCAACTCTACTGTTGCTGGTCGTTGGTAAGTGCGCATGCAAAGGCGTCGAAAGACTGCACACGCATTGTGTTTACTCTAATTGGAGCTGTACTCTCACCTATGGGTCACAAAGCTTCTTTCTTCCTTCGTGCAAGGTGAGGAATCTCGACAGTACGTTATTTACTGTGGCCGCCTGTCAGAACTCAGAGCGGTGAATGCACATGAAAGCGCAAATGGAGGTGCATAAAACTGGTGCCTATATCAAATCCCTCAGGCAAGTAGAGTACAATCTCTTTTTCCTGTTATTCTGTCTTCATTGTTCTGCTCCTGACCTCAAAGTCGAAGTAGAGGAATGGAAGTATTCACCAACATGCCACTTCTTGGAGAACTGGTACACTACAACTTTTGCGACAGCTAGTCTTCACAATATGCTCGTGATTCCTTGTGAAATTTACTAGGTGTTCCCAATTTAGTCTTCTAGACATCATCAGAATCTAGAGCTATTATACTGGAAGAAGGAAAGTAGCATCAAGCAATGGATTTAAGTCAGGAAACATAGTGGAAGAGTTGAAAGACGCACGATACTTCAGTAGTTGCGCTAAGGTACCTTTCCCAGAAAGTCTTAGATTTGTTATAATGATTGGAATCGCAGTCATCCTAGGTACATTTCTTTGATTATCTTGCCCCGTATTCAATTTTCTGCCACAGCTCGCAAATTCATAACTTGACATAAATTTAACCTGGGAAAAACCAATAATATTATCGTATTGCGAATGTGAGAATATCACAAATAGCTTTTACGTTTCTGTCATGCTCATTTTTTTCTAGACACCGCCAGTGTGAGGCATGGTGCTGGATCCCACACCAACTCTACCACCACAGCACACATGGCAAAGGCATCTGTCATGCTAATTTTGATGAAGACCATTACAAATGACAATAAGAGAAAGGCCAATCAAGTCGTCATCATAACTGTAGCTATAAGTTTCGATTCGTTCATGTTCACAAGGTATCCCCTGATCGCTTATATTACTAGAACATCATACAGGTTGCATTCACGTTAGGTATTCGCACAGTCATTGCTGTGCCAAGTTTAACAAGATTGAATAGACGCTGCAGTTGCTTTAACTTTGAAGTATCAACAAAGTCGGCCCTCTGCCGATTTTAACAAGATCTTAAGCTTCTTAGGTAAATCCTATAGGTCCACATTGAAAAGGCAATAAATGGAAAAAGGATCTGAACTGAACTTATGTGGAACAAGAGCACCAGCGTAATGACTGATTTCCGAGTATCACAGAGATCGAGAATTACGACTTTAATTTTTGCCGATCAAATCTTTGCCAATTTGTCACAATAACCAGCACAAACATGAAATTAGCACCAATAGGAATGTGCTGCCTCAAATCTTTATATGCATACCTGGAACTTGGAACCAATCAGTGCTCATCGACAGCGTTTGAAGAAACCGCCAGGAAGGTTTTGTATAAGTTGTGATTGAAGATTGAAAAGAATGCAAAAAAAGCATTTCCGATTGTTGTAAACATGTAATACCTGTATACTTTTACCTGATGACCAGGACACTTACTAGGATGTCCATACACTGAATCAGGTGAGCGAAATTGACTCGTTCTTCACTCGCTGAAATTTTGCCTGAAGTTAAACCACCTTGTCTTCTAACAAAATATGACTGCTCCCTCGGCCTCTTTTTGATCATTTGACTAAAGCTGAACTTGAAATTCAGATTATGTCCAGTCAGGTCAGAGGTCTTCATTGCTGAACGTTCTTCATCTTCAAAAGCCAACTGAAAATTTACTATCATGAAGTGGGAGAATGGGATATACAAACCGGCAACACAGCTACCATGATTCTGACTTCTCGTTCCTGACCGGGAATTTAACTATTAGTATAACAACTAACAGCATACGCCAGGTCATATAAGGTTCTGTTACCAGTACTGAATATTTGATCGACGTCCTTCTTGCTTCAAGCAGTTTACGAGGTTTCAAGTCATTTGGAGGTGATGCGCAGACGATTACTTTCAGCAAGGGAATGAACTTGATTGCAGGTGCTAATGGCAGCGGAAAATCAAACATTCTAGGTACTTATATTGGCTGATTGAAATACTGCCGAGTGAATGTGTTTCTTTGAGTTATATATATATAGAAATGATTGTTGTCCATGTATACGCAGCTGTTTCTAACCAGTGCGTTCGTTTAAGCAGACGCGATCTGTTTTGCACTCTGTGAAAGGACATCATCACTACGAGTTCACCACATCTGCGAGGTCCAATCTTCAGATACAGACGAACCCTGCGAAGTAGCTTTGGAAATAGCGAATGAGACGACGCATGCGACTCAAGTCATTACTTCTCTGAGCGTGAAGCTTCTGCCCGATGGAGCTTCAAGGCAGATCAAACTGGATGGGAAGCTGAAAGCATTGAAGGAAGTCAAAGTAATTCTTCAACTTATCATTTGGTCGTCAATCGGGTTGGCAAATTTTTCTGAGACGCATTTGTAATAAACGATAATTTTATAATATTATGATTACCTTCAGAAAACTTTCTGCTAAAGTTTGTTTGGGCAACACTATGGGCCTTTTTAGTTCCTTTTCCTTACTATGTCAAGCTTTGGAGGATCTTTTCGGCCAAATTCACCAGACCTATTTTTAGTTTAAATTTGTAAGTACAAGCTGACACAGAGATGGTCTTAGCCAAAAAGTTCCCTGAACCAGTACTTGCTTTTGTTTTATGAATCTTGCAGGAGTTTTTACGAGAAAAGAGACTTCTTTTGGAGGAAACGTCGGCTGTTCTATATCAGAGTAGAGTGACAGAATTGGCAGACAAAAATTCAGCATCAGTACTCGCTGCCATCATCTCCGGTGCCTCAGGGGCAGGTGGCTTACCCGTTGCTTTTAGATTCAGGTCCAGTTTCAGTAATCATCGAGGTTCCCCAGTTCAACTTGTCGTGGAAGTTGGTGTAAACTTCTTCAATTTACGATCTACAGTGTGCTCAAGCTCTATTGTACATCTTTATGAATTGCAACTATTGATTCTCATGGTAGCCCATTAGATAAGAAAGGGATGAATGTAAAACGGCAATTGATAAACCAGAATATCTCAGGATTTTAACAGTTTTCCAACTTGTAGGCTGAAAAAAGATTGTTAGAAGGTTATAACTGCATCCTGCTGTAAACATCGATGTTTAGGGATTCATATTTGCAACTAGAAAGAACAATCATCCTTCAAAACCGATCACAGAGGGTTAATGCCTGCAGCTTTACAGTAACAAAGGTTTGTGCTGGATGAGCACGTGCTGATTGAGTTGATAATGCCTTTTGGAATATGCTTGCTTTGCCATGTGAATCCCATAGATTTCCATTCAGAAAGTTTTTGGGCTCACATACCATTCATACATATGTAATGATACCAGTTTAGGACATACAAAACGAACTCGAAAGGTAAACTTGTCAAGAGATCCTGGGTGGAACATCGACTGGTTGCAAACATGGGGATGTTGCAGTTAGTCTACAGTTTGATAAATCATCCATGATTCATACTCCTTACTGGCAATTGGTTTAATCCCCTGACTGGCAACTGTTACTTTCATCCACCTGAATGGCAAATGCTGATTTGAAGACATGCGATTGGTGGATCGTGCATTATCAGATTACTCAAGTTTCTTAAACCTGAAAACTGATTGCATCGTTGCCAATGATGTCATGCATAGTCGACTTCTTACCTTTATTACGTTTTATCGATGTTTCTGAATACAGGTTTAAGCTATCTTTTGGTGCAAGGGACGGAGCAGTCAGGCTGACAATCATCAGCAGATCGTAGATTGACATGACACTAAGAGGAGTTACATAGACAAAAAAGACCATGCTAGTTGTTTCTGATTCTCGGGGAACAATTCCAGCCGGACGATGACCCATGATCACACAAATCTCATTAAGAGCTGAGAAAAAATTACACCCCTGGTTAAGATAAAGACCATGAAGTTGCAGATCTACAGCAACAAGACTGATGGTTTTAGCAGATGCTTGTGTGCTGAAAACATATAAGAACTCAATATCATGAACTTAAGGAGCAATGCACATATCAACTCTTACGAAAAAATCTGTTCTTATCAAAATACCAACAAAACCCCACATTCCATATGGAACGTGGGAGCCTTTCCCAAGTTCCGTACAGAACACGCGTGGAAGAGTTTTTGGAACAAACCCGTTCAGTAGGCTATGGAACTATGCATCTGACTGTGGAAGAACAGATCAAGCATGTTTCTGATTTTTTGTGAAGAAACTTGTTTTGGGGTACTGCATCTTTGTACATTGTCACACCTTATTTTGTTGCTTGGTTGTTTCTTCTAAAGGTCGGTGGAATGAAGAAGTTGAAAAAACCCAGCAGGAACTGAAAAAGGTGAGAAAAGGGCTTGAAGAAATAAAAGATAACATTGTTACATTGGAAAAGGCCATCTCCGAGGACAATGGAGTCAAATCTATTTCAAGACTGAATGAGGTAATGTTCGAATTCTCCTGGTAAAAGTGAGTGAACTACTAAAGCATATGATTGTCATCATCTTAACACTGGAGTTGTAGCAACTTGGGATGATTTTGGTTCTAAAGAAACTTTGAGCACTTAAAAGTCACAGTAAGCAAACTTTTATAGGTGCATATTAGAGTATTTCATTCTGCAACGTAAAATATGCCACCCAAAATTTTGGTTTTTGAAAATGAGCATTTTATGAACTAGATTTAACTAGTCAAGGTGTGAGAGTTTTTTTATTTCATAGAATATTCTTTGATTGAGATGGGTTTTAGCTAAAACTTGGCACCATAATTTTGTTGTTTCACATGTTAAAAGATGGGGCATGTTAGGAGTACCATAACTCGAGTATGCTATGGTGAGAAAAATCTTTAAGATGGAATATTTTTTAGATTCTTTTATTCTGTTTTTTCTTGGTGATATGCTGTTTGACCAGAAATAGTGGTTGATGGAAAAAAATTTCAAAAGTTTGAATTTTTTCATAATGTAGAGCTTATTATAAGTTTTCTTTTTATAAATTCTATAGTATACATTATTTATAATATACAAAATTTTCATCTTAACTTTTATAAAAAAAAAAAATACTTGGCTTAAAGGACGATAAAGTGTCCTAGGGATAAAAATTGTCCCTTCTACAACTCTAGTGCTAACCTTTTCAATTTTGAACTTAATTTTTCTACGGTTCCCCAAGAAATGTCCTTGGAGGGTGATGTCTTATGTCTCTAAATCTTACAATTTAACATAACGGTAAGCTGAATCCTGCAACTACCAGAATTTACCTTTAAATATTTGCCATTTACAGCTAGTTGTTGTATAGCTAGAATTAGCATACTAATTTATGCTGGAAAACTAAATAGTTTGCTAGGATCGAAGATTCCTAGTGTATCAAATATATCCCTCACCCTAGCTCCTCGTCGATAGAGTGAATGAAACCTCTCTCCAAACCGGACATGAAATGTGTAAAACTTAGTTTGAAATTTGGTGTCTTACCATTGTCTATAGAAAAGTGTTTTAGCACGATGTCTACAATTCCAATCATTTAATATTTGCACAACCCTGAGATCAAACCTCCCAAAGGATCTTAAAATCTTATGTACTTGTAGCCATGGTGGGCCCAACACAGCTTAGGGACCCTGTCAACAGGATAGGGCCCTACGTTGGGTCACGACGTGCAGCCGGCCACGTTAGAGCCGTCGGGGCTAAGAGGGGCTTGCTCCATATCAGGGAGTAGCAAGGCTGGGTGGATCAGTTAGTGTTTGCCCTATTGTGTTGTTAGGATCTCTTACACTGGTATCACAGCCATCTCCTTCTTTGGGAGCTTAGTAGCAGCAGTGGAGAAAGTAGATAGATTGCCCAGAACTTCTAAAACTTTCCAGAAATCCAGAGAGCAGGGTCAGCACTGGAAAACCAGCTATCTACTGAGCAAAGTGTGGTGGATATCTCTGTTGTTTAGATAGAAACTGAGGCAGATTTCAAGAGGAGGGCCAGCGCTGGACAGAGGAGGGTTGATTGCAGATCCACCTCTGTTTTTTGTATAAAAACTAGTAATTTGTGAGTGGTTTAGAGTGGGAAACCTGATGCAGGTCCAGCGCTTCAAGAGCTGTGAAAAAAATTGGATGTAGCAAGTAAATTTGAGCCCCAAATCAAGTGAATTGGAGCACTAGCAGTTTGGGACAGATCAGTGAGCAGCTGTCCTTTAGTATTTCAGACTTTTTGGGTGGATTTGTGGCCTTAAATCTGAGTTTTGTGGGGCAGCAGGGCTACCAATCTGACAGCGAGGGTAGCCAGTCATCCAAACCCGATCTTTCTTGCACTTTTTGGGTCTTCTATCCTGATTTTCAGGGCAGCAGAGCAGTACCTTTGACAGCGAGGGAAGGGAGCAAAGAAATCCGAAGTTTGCTTGCATTCCATCACCCTGGTTGCTGATTTTTTCGGACAGCAGGTCTGAAATTTGGTGGAAGAGTTGAGAAGGCTTTTCTTGATATTTTCTTTGGAAGAACAGTCCTCAGAAACAGTTAAGTTTTCATTCCCTTCTTTGTACAGTTCTAAATTAGTCTTTTCGACTGTTTTTTAGAGCAAAAGTCGGGCACTCCTTTTCTATCTCTGAAAATGACCACTTCTCCGGGACCTGATCAACCCCTGACAAGAGGCATTGACGAATTAGAAACGGAATCTCTAAGGTTCAGTAAGGGGAAAGAACCCATGGTCCATAGCCATGGCAGGCCCAACACAGCTTAGGGACCCTGTCAGCAGGATAGGGCCCTACGTTGGGTCCCAACGTGCAGTCGGCCACGTTAGAGCCACGTGGCCAACGCTTGGGAGTACGCATGCTACCAGGCCTCACACTGGGCTAGGAGGGGCTTGCTCCATATCAAGGAGTAGGCAAGGCTAGGTGGATCAGTTAGTGTTTGCCCTACTGTGATGTTAGGATCTCTTACAGGGACACACCTCCAGCACCATCTCCCACATCCTCAAGGCATGCTAGACCATGAGCACGCTATGTACAACAGAGAGGGGTTAGGCCCAGGTAGTAGACTCTAAATCATTGTGGATGGCAGAGAGAGCAACATGCCCAGTGCATCTAACTAGTTGGTCAGTTCTTTTACGAGTGTGGCATCCCTTTTGCCATTGCTGACACTTGGGTATTCATGGAGCTCTGCGAGCAAATTGCAGCAGTGGATGCTACATGGAGGCCTCCTAGGCAAGAGGTACTACGAGGCAGGATGCTCCGCCAAGAGGAGGAGACCATCACACAGGAGCTGCGTTCCATTAGCTCAACGTGGTAGAGGTAAGATTCTTGTCTCCTAAAACTCTTTGCATTGCAGGTATCACACTTTTTTGCATGTGTCTAATGCATGTTTTGTGGCAGGTATGGATGCTCGTATTGAGTGATGGATGGACCGACATACGTCGGCATCAATATCTTGGCTTCTTGCCCGCTTGGCACAATCTTCTTGTGTGGCGAGGATGCCACTCGAGGTGGTGCATCCATCACGACCGACCTCATATGGGAGGCTATGAGAAATGTCATTGACAACATTGGGGTGGAGCACGTGGTTCAAGTTGTCACAAACAACGCCACGAACTGCAGGCATATGGGAGACATTCTGATGAGGGAGCACCCCACCATTGTGTGGACGCACACTGCATAGATCTACTCATCCACGACTTTTGTGCACTTCCATGGATCAGAGAGGTATAAATTTTATCATTTGCTTTACTATCTTCCTTGACACTTGTTCTATGCTGATAAACCCATCTCAACGATTATCTAAACTTTCTACTAGATGCTTGCGTTGCAAATCACTTCTCAGGCCATGCACCTGGTCAGTTTCATCACCAAGAAGAAGCGCGTGTTGGCCCCGTTGGACCTGCATAAGCCAACACCCCACTCACTTTGCCTACTACTTCTTGGTTCTAGAGCGACTACTGGCAGTACGAGGCCTTGGATGACGACAGGTATGACTCTTCAGCGTCTTATACTTTATTTGACTCAAGTTTGTTGTGTATTCTTTTATGCAACAACGCACTGATGATTCTAATGTGTCTGTCACAGGAGGGACAAAATCTTGCAGATTTAGGAGGCCAGATGGGACTACTTCCACCGACCCATCCATGTCCCACATATTGCACCCAGAGCTGCACAGGGAATGGGTGGAGTACATTGAGCGTATATGGCCCGGACCAGTATATGTGAAAAACTGCTTAGTAGTAGTATTTGTTGTCGAAGCATGTGTGTGAATTTAGTGGACTGACGCGTTCCTCACGAACATAGCACACCAGCTGCTGACTTTTGAGCGCTTTCAGTGGCCATTTGATGGAGAGCAGTGTCAGATGAGGGAGGATATGCTGACGCCTGTGACATGGTGGAGCATCCACGATCGTAACGCCGGTGACTTGCGGCAATTGGCTGAGAGAGTCCTTTCGCAGGATTGTTCATCGACATCTGCCTATGAACGGAATTGGAGCACCTGGGCCTTGTATCACACACAGAAGAGGAACACGCTATCCATCGAGCAGTGCAGGCGGTTGGTGTTTCTGACCACCAACGGACATATGTTGAGACACGCAGAGGGCCAGATGATCGAGGTGAGTCACTTTTTTTCCCCATGCAAGCTATGTATTGATGAATTGAACTGGTTTCAAAATTTGCAATGCTGCAAAGGATACTTGTTTGACAACAACATTTGTTTGTGGTTGCAGATGAATCTCGACTCTTGCTTGGTGGACTCTCGACGGCTGGTGCTCCTCAAGCACCACTCACACAGGAGGAGTTAGATGATGAGATCTATAGAGAGCTATATAAGCATGCAGAGACTGACGCACGAGCTTTACGGCGGCAGAGAAGGGTAGAGTGGCGGTGGGAGAGGGCTGAGGAGGGTAGAGAAGAGCACCTGGGCCTTGTATCACACATAGAAGAGGAACACGCTATCTAGTATCCATCGAGCAGTGCAGGCGGTTGGTGTTTGTGAACACCAACAGGCATATGCTGAGACACACACGCGCAGAGGGCCAGATGATCGAGGTGAGTCACTTTTTTCCCCATGCAAGCTATGTATTGATGAATTGAACTGCTTTCAAAATTTGCAATGTTGCAAAGGATACCTGTTTGACAACATTTGTTTGTGGTTGCAGGTGAATCCCGACTCTTGCTTGGTGGACTCTCGGTGGCTGGTGCTCCTCAAGCACCACTCACACAGGAGAGTCAGATGATGAGATCTATAGGAGCTATATAAGCAGGCTGAGGTTGACGCACGAGCTTTACGGCGGCAGAGAAGGGTAGAGAGGGGGTGGGAGAGGGCTGAGGAGGGAGGTGATGGGGGCAAAGAGGGTAGAGAGGAGCTCAGGGTTGATTATGAGGAGGAGGAGTGGATAGAGGAGGGGGATATTGAGGGGAAGGATGAGAGGAGGGCACAGGCACAAGGGGATCACCTAGCTGACCTGTTAGTGGACCCTGATGCGGAGACAAAGGAGGAACCAGCCATTCTTGCACGTAAGGCCTCGAGGGCGACCCAGGGGTTCTAGGAGGGAGGGGCTGAGTTCGCTTTTTGCAGAGAGGAGCGGAGCATCACAGGCGCCTGTTGGCCAGGCATCATCACAGTGGGTAGGGCCATCCCAGGGTCTAGGATCACAACCTCCTAACACACAAACATCCATGCGTAGACAGAGGAGGGAGGAAGGGGAGCGCACCCAGAGGGGGGCCAAAGGAGGAGAGACAAGCAGAGATAGGGGTAGGTCTAGGCACAGCACCGGCAGCAAAGTTAGAGCTGGTAGATCTAGATCTCGCCACGACGTATGTTTCCTCTGATTCATTTGCAGACCCCTAGGATCAGCAGATTGGCACAGACTCGGAGGATCCTAATTACCATGACAATGATGAGTCTTCTTAGCTAAACAATTTTTATTATGTTCATCAAACATCATTGTATCCCATTTTGGTGCCATGTGGCCCGATATTATTTTATATATGATGGTTTTTTCACATGCATGGGGAGAGAGAGAGAGAGAGAGATTGGATATATGGTTTATTTTTTCCAAAGCTGAAATGAAAATCTATAACATTTAATTTTCAATCAATGTTGGGTCGGTGAATCAATATGCATGAACGTGTTGTGGATCACTAATGTGCAATCTTCTTCTTCATCTGCTTCTTCACAATATTGTTCTCTCTCTCTCTCTCTCTCTCTCTCTCTCTCTCTCTCTCTCTCTCTCTCTCTCTCTCTCTCTCTCTCTCTCTCTCTCTCTCTCTCTCTCTCTCTCCGCCTTATTCTTTTTCTTCAGTGGATTCAGGAGATTCGTGCATCTCACCCGGATAGATACATAGTCGCTGCGGTTACTTCTTCACGTGTCCTAGCTGATTCCCATGCCAAGCTATCCTGGTACTAGCAGGCGTCTGATCTCTTATGACATCTGGGCATCTCTATCATGGATCTTCCTCGTGGTACGCATTCATATATCTGAGGCTATTTATTCCGTCGATATATGCAGCAGACTTGGAGCTCCCTCCCACCTTCCCGCATTTGACTGAGCTATTACCAGACACACTTCCTCTCTCTGGATCCTTCTGGTTTGCCATTGTTGCTGCTCTATCTCTCACAGCCCCTATCACACGGCCTGTGCTATGGTCTTGGGCAGTTGCGCATTTCCTCTCATCAGCTTGCTATTGAGGCCAGTCGTGCATGGGATATCCCCCGGGAGCGTCATCTATGTCGCTTGTGCTTGTTGCAGGAGGTGGAAGATGAAGCCCATTTCCTCCTCAGATGTCCGTTGTATTATGAGATACGAGGGAGGTATTATTGTCTCTTTTGCAATGGCCCGCATACACTTTGCAGTTTTGTCTCCTATCCTAATGCTCGTTGCTTGGGACTTCTTGTTCGTGAGATGCTTACTCTCCGTCAGTCTCATCTGCCTGTACCCGATCATTTAGGGTTAGACTCCCAGCAGCTGCTTCTCACTAGCTTTTTTCGGACTCAAGCACATGCTGATGACTCCAATGATGAGATTCCTATCCCTGTGCCACCGCGGAAAAAGCCCAGATGTAGTCGCCACATGCCTCCATCAGGACCCACTGTACGCTCCACTCAGCGGACACTTTGCACTTACTTTCGCTGATATGTACTTATTCTCCACCTGGCCCGGGTTGTGGGCATTGGTACTTTTTCTGTAGTTCTTCCGTTATACCTAGCCCGGGTTGTGGGCTTATTTCACTTCTGCTTTGTTCTACTTTCATTCGTAGCTAGTTTATAGCATTTTACGGCCACGTCCTATGGCTGATGCCACTATTGCTTGTACATATTTTCTTTCCGGTCTTATGCATCCACGAGTGCCCAAATGATCCCTAGAGTGGACACGCTACCCGAGACTAGTCGTGGGCATGACATTCTTCCCCCCTTATTCAAGTTTTGTCCTCAGAACTTAAAACTGGGGAATTTCCTCCTTAAGTTTCCTTCCCGTTCCCAAGAATCATCATCGTCTGTGCGTCCCTTCTATCTAACCAGATGCTCGGTAACTATGCGATTCCTCAAGTTAACTATACAATTCCTCAATCGTTTAGTTCTTGTATCAAAGATCTTTTTGGGTTCAAGTCGAGACACACGCGATGATTCATCCAACAGGTCCAATTGGTCTCCAGAACCAAGATGCTCACCTTCACGTAAACTCTTCTTGAGTCGACTTACGTGAAAAACTGGGGGTGCACTTGAGTTCCTTCCGAGAGATCCAACTGGTAAGCTAAGGATCCGATCTTTTTCAAGATCTGATACGGTCCTCTATGTCTAGGGGACAATTTATAATGCTTGTCGGTACGCATTACACTAGAATCCTTCGGGATTCTCAAACATACCCAATCCCCCACTTGAAAGTCTCGCGGTGATCTTTTCAGATTTGCATAATGTCGGTCCCTATCCTGGGCACACTAGACATTTTCACGTGCAATTTGTAGCATTTCCTGCATATCATGTAGAAAATCCGCTACCTTCTGAAACTTGATCGATCGAGTCTCGACTGCAATAGGTGATCTAGGCTCAAATCCGTACATAAGCATAAACGGGCTATAACCGGTAGCCGAATGCTTACTACTATTTACAAACTCGATCAATGGAAGATACTTCTCCCAATCAGATTGTCGTCGGGAAACATATGCTCGTAGAATTTGTTCCATCATCTGATTTGTTCTTTCCGTCTGTCCATCCGTCTCAGGATGATCAGAAGATTCCAAGCTCAGAGTCGTCTCTAGTTTAGCAAACACAGCCGACCAAAAGTGATCGGTGAACTTCGGATCGCGATCGCTCACAATATCACTCGGTAATCCCTAAAGTTTAAACAGACGCTCTACAAATGTATGAGCTAAATCAGAAGCTTTCGTGGTGGTCTTTACCGAAATAAACGTAGCCAATTTGGTTAGCCGGTCGACCACAACCCAAATTGCATCATGTTGTTTATTCGTCCACGGTAACCCAACCACCAAATCCATGGAAATACTATCCCATATCGGGCAATAGATCTATCTTATGGTCCACCGACCGAGCGGGTGGTAGAAAAAGGTAGTTGTTTCGGAAAAACTTCACCAAATTCTTGTTTTAAATCTTGCAGTAATTGTTGCGCCTGATGCGAATTTTCGGTGTTAAAACATGAAAACACATTCACATCACCAACATCGCAATGCATACGAGATTTTAAAACCAAATGAAAGAGTTCATAATCAGAATCATGAAGTTTTTCTATTAACTCAGCCGAGGAACTCATCGGCGATGGCAGTACATCAATCTCTCCAGAAATAGAGACTAATTGATCAAACTTATTTTTAAATACCAAAGTATGGTTTTTAAAATCTATTGCTAATGAATCAGATTTATCGAAAAACCATTCATAACCCAAGATCACATCAATTCTTCCTAGATTCATGACGTGGAACTCGAGCGGCTCAATATGATCCTGCATCTGAAGCTCTAAATTTGAAACTTTTACATCCCAAACTTCCGTGTTCGACCCCGAGGCAAGATGGACCACAAGAGGGTGATCACTAGCCATGGTGGGCACTCGGAGCTTCTGCACAAGTCGAGCATTCAAAAAATTGTGAGTACTTCCAGAATCTAATAGTAAATTTACGTCTTTCCCTAATATATTGCCTCTTACATGAACAACTGATTAGGCTTGAAAGTGTACTAAAATTACAAGTACAATCACAACTATTCAATAAATTGAATTCCAATTTACCTGCCGGTAAATCCACCGCCATGAAACTTGACGACTTAGTTTTCCGTTCGGGGCACTGTTTAGCATGGTGCCCGGGTCTATTGCAGAGAAAACACAAATTTTGCTTAAGTGCTGCTAACCGTGACTTGTCTTTTACCACCAGCTTCTTCTTGTTCTTTTTCTTTTTAGATTGTTGGTATGCCTCTGCTTCCAGCTTGTCAAAAGCTGCTTCTTCCGCTTATTTGTTGATTTTTCCATTTTGGGTTTCGGGGTCGTTTGGCCGTGCGCGCTTTTTCACGAGGCAACAACGGTGCTATCATAGGCCTTAGCCACATGGATAGCATCTTCCAATGAATGGAGGATATACAGTTTACACTCGTTTTGATAATTGGCTGCCAGTCCTGAGATGAACTGCCACTGTGCCAACTTCCTATCAAATAGCGGCACCTTGGCCAAAGAATCCAAGAACTCTTGGACAAAAGCGTCCAATTCTCAGTTGCCCATTTTGCAGTTAATAAAATGGATATATAACTCAGAATCGTCTATCATGACGAAAGCTCACAGCAAGTGGTTAGTCCATTTTTGCATCTATTCTTGCCTTTCTCACCGATTTCAAAGCAAAACTCGGCTCCACAACAAGCAATAGACAGCAACCAAAACCAGCATAGCCTTACAAGAAACTGTTGCTTCACGAAAGTGCAAATAGCAAAGCAATCGACAACAATGGAATAAAAACTGGCATTACTTCCTAAAAACCAATCCGAAGTGCTTGAAAATCGAACCGAATGTGATCCTGGTAGTGCACTTACCACACAAACGATTACACTTCAAAAAAGTAAATCAACGGGAAGAACGATCCGATATTCCTTCACTTTGTTGCTTACTCCACCAAAATCTCGAAAAAACGTTGAGATTCTTCCAGCACTTTCAATGCCAATACATGCTTAGAATGGCTTTGATACCAATATAAAGTCCTACACACAGGATACTATCTAAAAATGCCAATACAAGCAGCCAACAAGGGAACGGATGGTGGACAAACCAACCCAACCAAACCTAGATCGAACGGATCTAGCCCCCAAGCTATGGATCAATCTCAAGGGGAATGAGGAATCACTCTAGCAGCATGTAGCTACCAATCATGCAATCAAGCATACACTAGTGAGAGCCCAATAGGTATACTTATACCCTCCAAGGCCCACGCACCACTAGTAGTGCACTGTGACACCTCACTGGACACCTCTGCAGCCTATCTGGGCCACGTCACTCAGTGATAGACCCATACAAATCCACCATCATGAGTTTAGGCCTACAACCATTAATTATGACCTTATACACATTTAAGGGCCCCAATTCCCTTATAGTCACAATTAACTTGCGAGTTGTTGGTCTACTAATCCCTAGCATGGACACGCTACCTGAGACCAGTCGTGGGCGTGACATTAACCATAACCAAAACACTCAGCAACCTACATAAATGCAATGCCCTTGATTAGTTTAATTTGATGCCCATATTGCCCACACAAAAAAAATTATTCTGAGAAATGCTCCCCCATTTCAGAAACGCAGTTCAGAAACACATTTCTGACCGTGTTTTTGAACGTGTTTCAAGAAACATTAAGCGACTATGGTGTATAGGTATTAGGTAATAGATTATAATTCAAAGTCCAAAGTTTTACCTAGATTGGCTGGCTCTAGGGTGTTCTCCAGTCTAGTCAAAAGTCTAAAGTTGACAGGTACATACACCAACCTCTCCAACTGTGTAGAAGAGAGTTGATTCCTTTTCTTCGTGTAAATCAAAGAATGAACACTCCAGTTTCTCTCACAAACAATTGCAGTGCAGTCTTGTGAGATGATCCTAGTGGCAAGGTGGTGCAATCCGGGAACATCAACCTCAAACTTCATCCACCATGACATAGGACACAGTTGGCTTGGTCAAAGCTAAAAATTCAAAGAGATTTAGGACTACAAATTGCAAAACAAAACTAAGAATGGGAATTTATCATGATTCATGAATCATCAAAAAGTGGCTATAAAATCTACATAATGAAACTTAACAATGGCAAAATTCAAATTGCAATGATCACGGACACCAAATTGCAATATATTACCCTGCTGCAACCGTGTAGGTCTAATGGAGAACTCCATAGTCTCTTGCCTAAATATGTGAAGCTTATCCAAGAGCTTATCCTACTCGTGTACATCAGGATAAACCCAAGACAACTAAGCATTCCAACCATCTCTGAGCTCCCTATCATCATATCGTTGCTCAGTCCTCCACACAAGTGGTGATGAAACTACTCCCATCTACTTCACTAGAGGCACTGGATCTCCTTAAGCCTATAACATTTGAATGACATTCCATTGTCAATTGAAAACTCACCAAAGATTCATCAATGATCAATTCGAATTTAAAGATTTCACAAATGTAACACGTCAAAGTTTAACCTTCAAAATAAAGTTTCAAAATACAAGGAAATGATTCAAGTCCTAAGACTCGGGACAATATAGATAATAGAGCCAAGAAACAAGAGCTAAGAATATTGTAATACCTCTCTAGGCTAATGGTCGTACATCATTGCAATTGCTCGCCCAACTTGTCCATGAACTCATATAGCAAGCCCAACATGCAACCCTCTCGATCTGTAAGTCGTAGGACAATGTAGATAGGCTGTAGACCCACGACAATGGATCATGCC
Source organism: Diphasiastrum complanatum (assembly GCA_029204225.1). NCBI lineage: Eukaryota > Viridiplantae > Streptophyta > Lycopodiopsida > Lycopodiales > Lycopodiaceae > Diphasiastrum > Diphasiastrum complanatum. The sequence continues at coordinate 48,584,310 of CM055106.1, forward strand.
TCATCCCAAAATGAAGACGAGAGCACGACCAACTCAAACCTCCTACCCTTGGGCTCATGTGATGCCCCCATTACACCCACTCATGCGAAACGACCATCTGCCTCAAGTTTGCGTGAATTTTCAATAGTCGTTCTAAGACTATGAACATAAATGCAAACTTGCACAGTGCATTTTAAATTTGCATTAGTACAATATTGAATCATCAAAGCAAGAACATCTAACAATGAACATAACTAGTAACTACTAGCTAGTAGCTATGAATTGTGAACGTAATAGATGTCAAATCACAACTGAATCATGATACTTGAATCTTCAATCTAGAATCTAGATATATCATATCACAAATTGAAAATTCTCATAGTTATTTCCAAGTAGTCTGAGCTACAAACATGGAGGGGGCCAAGTCTAGGACCTACAAGATGGCGAATCTCGTGAACATGCTCAAGGCCCTTGACCTCTTGGTGATAAATCTCACCAAGCACCTTCTTGACCCATGGCATCTTGGCTACATCCTTGACAGAAAGTCTAGGCAATGTGTAGCATAAGGTGTCCAAAAATGTGGAGGTATTTCTCATTAACGAGCCTTCCCATGGCAATGCAATTTTTCACATTGTCCGTGACAACCTATAGCGCACAAAATTCAAACGATTGATCATTCGATTGTGAACAACGAACATTGTACAAGCAGTGAGCACATCAAAGTCTTAGTAGAGTCATAGTGAATAATATATTGTGACAACTCAAGCCTCACGCCTCAAGTAATAAGCTCAAGAATCATATAAATGTTTATTGCAGTTTGGATTTGATTATACCTGTATGACGTGTCATGGCCCCACCTCCTCAATGGCAGCTCAAATAAGGGTAGACATGCACTCGCTAGCCACTGCTACCCTAGATGTGTTGATGGATCTCAAAAACATCATCCCAATGCAGGAATGTGAAAAATGACATTTTATGGATCTTCATGCAAGCACAAAGATTGCTCAAGCTTTGGAGGTTGCACAAGATTGGAATCATTCTGTTCGAACTTGGATTTCCAAGACTAGTCACCAACAATCTTAAAGAAGGCAAGACCTCCACTCAACACTTGATTTTCATCACCTAAACACAAGAATGGTTCTAAAACATGTATGCTACATGCATCTACATTTACAAGTACAACTTGACCATCGATCTTATGGTGCCATGTGGCATACAATAAACTAGATAGATTTCAGCACTTTTTCACACTCCTCCCTAGAACCTAACAAATCTTTAACATAGACTTACTAACCATGCTAAGGGCTCATCTGAACCTTATGACAATGGTTTAGTTAGCATGTCATCAATGCAGTTGGCCAAAGGTACATATTCCTTGGCTTAAACTTTCTCTTTTACAAAGTGGTGAGCAGTCTCGATATGTTTGCTCCTTGCATGCAAAATAGGATTTGATGCAAGTCCTTGGGCTGAACTGTTGTCACACTTTATTAAAGGAATGTCTTCAAAATTGATGATCTTGAGTTCCACCAAAAGCCTTTTAATCCAAAGGACTTCCTTTGTTGTAGATGTCAAAGCTTTATACTTGGCTTCAATGGAAAAAAGAAAAATTGTGTCTTGCTTTTTGGAGAGCCAACAGATGACTCCTTAGAAAGATAGCAAAAGCACTGATGGATTTTCTATCCATCTTATCTCCTGCAAAATCCGAGTCAAAAAAGCCAACCAATCGAACATTATCCCCTCTATAAAGAATGCTTGAAATGTATATATGCACTCTTTTGTCATCTTCCAATGTAAGATCAAGGGTTGCATATATTGACTTAATTTATTGACACAAAAGCTTAGATCTGGTCTAGTAACAGTGCCATTTCAAGGAGCCTATGAGACTTCTATAGAGTGTGATGTCCGTGAAGGATCTTTCATCATCTTCAATAGGATCTCTTACATGGTGCTCCATAGGAGTGTCAACATTTTTACATAGATTCATGTTAAACTTTCTAAGAACTGAAGTAACATATTTTGATTGACATATGAAATTATATTTTGAAGTTAAAACTACTTCAATGCTTAAAATATAGTGCAAAGGGCCTACATCTTGTATTTGAACTCCTCCCACAAGGCTAGCTTAGTTTCATCAATGAGATCTATGTTATCTCCACAAAAAATGATCATCTACATAAAGTACAAGGATGACTACAAATCCATCTTGAAACTTGATATACAATGATGGATCATACTCACTCAAGATGAATATCCAAGAGATAATAAGAGATCTATGAGACTAGTATTGAGCCGAGCATACCATGACCTTGGAGCTTGCTTCAAGCCATATAAGCTCTTCTTGAGGAAACAACCCGTTTCCTCAAGACCATCTTGGATGAAGCCCTTGGGTTGACCATGTATATCTCTACTTCAATTTGCCAAAGTATTTAATTGAATTGAAAAGCTAAAGCAACCAAGATCCTAACAGTTGTCATTTTAGCTAAAAGTGCAAAAGTCTGTTCATAGTCTTAGCCTATCCTTAAACTTGTTAATGGATCCATCTTTTTTGTACATAGTTCTAAATACCCATTTACATCCAACAACTCTCTTATTATGAGGAAGATCTATTAACTCCCATGTAGAGTTTTCAATCATAGCATTATATTCCAAAGTCATTGCATCATACCACATATCTACTAAGTACAATTCTCAAGCTTATCTACTAATCAATGAAAGATGCAAGAATTGCAGCTCCTCCATTACTTTTAGTACTTGCAAAAATACACACCAAAATGAATGAGTTGCAAAGGCTGAGTAGATTTGGTCATGGATCTTGGAAAAGGCAACTTGTGAGATTTAGATAAGGCACAAGCTTCACATGCCTTTGCACACTTTACCAAGGATCTTGGCAACCCAAGGACATGCCCATGGATTTGAAATTGAATTGCCCCAACTCTTACGCTGAAGTTCAACTTGAGACATCTCCTCCTCGGCAATCAAACCACAAAGGTTAGTTTCTACATTAGCATCAAACTTGAAAAGTCTCCCAAATCTGTCCCTCTTGCAATCACCTCACCATTCAACTTAATCAAACAAGCATTGACTTCAAACTTGACATTGAATTTGTTGTCAACACCGAACAAACTTTTGGTGATGTTAGGCACATACAAAATTGCATCTAGTTTCAACTTCTTAAAAAATCCAAGATTCATAAAAACACATCCTATTCCTTCTATCTTGAATTCATGATCTTTTTTGCACAATAGATAAACTTTTTAGAACTTCCATAGGAAGAGAGTTGAGAGAAATAGCTCTTTTGACTAGTCATGTGGGAACTTGCCCCGCTATCAATCCACCACGGGTTCTCATCTTTGAAACTTGATGAAAAGATGGACATCATGAGGGACTCCTCAATGTCATCCTTTTCTCCTTCATTGCTGAAATTTGCATGCTTGATTTGCGCATTCTTCTTCTTGAAACATTCGGAGCCAAAATGCCCCTTCTTGCCACAAAAGAAGCACTTTAGCTTGGACTTGTCTTTCTTTGAGCTAGATGAAGATGATGATGATGATGATGGTTGATCACCATCCTCCTTGAGCTGCTCAACCTTCTTCTTAAATGGCCCTTTGCTCCTCCCTTTTCCTTTGCCATGGATAAAAAGAGCCTTTTCATTACCTCCATCCTTGGTAGAAAGTTGTCCCATTCTAGACAGCACATTCACTTGTCTACACTCCTCAGCCACAAGGACAACTTGTAGACTCTCCATGGATGGGACATTATCTTGTATGGCATAAGATTGGACTAGATTTGAGTAATCATTCAAACCATTCAAAACTATTTCACTTGGTCTTATTGGAAAACCAATACAAGTTCTCTATTTATATTATTTACTCTTAGCACATAGCTAAAGCTTGTAATGTGTCCCAAGCCTCCTTGGCCGAGACACAAGCTCCTAACTCCTTGAGGAGCTCATTAGTCACATTCATCTTAATGCACAAAAGTGTCACTCTTAGTCTTTTCTTGTATTTCACTTGTTCTTGGAGGTTTTGAAGCTTCTCCTCAATCCCAAGGACAATATCTATTAGATCTTGAAGTACCAATATTGATTTCTTCCTCACTTTCCATGTGGACTAGTTGGAGGGAGTCAATCTTTCACTTGTGAAGGATCCCATAGATGCCATTATAAGATAAGTGATGTACACAAAGTACAAGAGGAAAAAGGGTCATTAGAATAGTTGTTGCACCTCTTTGCAACCTAAATTTGATTACCAGATATTCTTATTGCAGATATACCAAAGCATACACGATTGAAATGAATAGCCAATGAATGAAGATATACTGAAGCCAGCAACCAAAAAGGAAAGCAATAGAGCAACCCTAAATCATGATTCTAACAACCAGCAAGGTTTTGAAAACTTTTCTAATTTGTAGGATAACCATCTGGAACCAAGCAACAAAACTACATAAGAACTGCTCTTTTGAAATCCTTTCACATGACACCCATATTGCAGCTTTTGAATAAAATAAACAAAAAAATTTGCGATCCAAGACACCCTAAAGGGAATTTTTAGATCATGTTTCGGGTTGTGATCCAAAACACACTAAGAATCACGATCCGAAACGCGTACTACATCTATGAACTCAATGTTCATTGTTTGATGTTATGATAAAAACCAAACATAGGTAAACATTCAACATTGAAAATTGAAATCATGGGTCAATAGTTGAGACTCGGGAGAGGTAGGAGTTGAGAGTTGAGAGTTGAGTCATGTGTGTTTACCTTTTGGGCTCAAAGGGCCAGCCTCATCCGCTACAATAGGAGTGAATAGCATGTCAGGAGCGTGCATGCAAGCAGCAATCTCGTACCCCCTCAAACGTAGTAAATGTGCCTTGATGCGATTAGGCCCACGAGGGCGATGGCTGGTGGTATAGGGCGCCAGTTATCGTTGGAGGCTTGATAGGGCATGTCAGCGTCGATAACTCCAGTTCTTGGGGGAGGGTTGGCAGTGATGGGGTGTGCATCAACCTTCAAAGCTATTGGAGATCTATGGGAGTTGTAACAGTTGGTATCAAAGCATCCGATTCCTTTGTTAGGTGCACACGTTCCCTTTGTTGCTTTTACAGTTTTGTAATTCCATTTTGGAATGTGGCTGAAAATTGGTTACCATTAACCTTTGTTTCAAGTTGATTCTCGAAAAAGGTTTAGATCGTCGGGAAGGAAATTATTTTGTGAAGTAAACTTGTTTGCTAACTCTATGTTGTAAAGAAATGACTATATAAACCTTAAACTTAGAGTTTAAAGGATTTCTTGAACTCCCCACTCAAGGAAAGTACAATTGTACTTTTGTTTTTTTGTTTAGAAAAAAAATTTGGTTACTGGCAAGAGCGAGCCAGAGCCATCTCTCCTCCTTTCTTCTCCTTGTGTAACTACAAGCTCCAAGAGAGGTACTTAGGAGGGACGGGAGTGGAGTTGGAGCCTAAAATGAATTGAACAAAGTTTTGGGTTCCACAAGCAATGTGGCAGGTCCTTGAGCCTCCACCTTGGTCAAAGGTTCAAGAAGAAGCATGTGGAAAGGGTGTAAGGTGTTTGGTGAGGGGGGGGTAAAGGAACATACTTTGACATTCCTTCACTCCACTTCTCAGAGTTGCAAGTTGAGCTCTCTAAGTTAGTGTATTTTCAAATTGAGCTCTCTGGTTAAGGCGTGAGCAAAGGGCAGCAAGGCCTTAAGTTTGAACCCAAAGAAAACCCATCTTCGAGAGCCTCCTTCAAGAAGGGCAAGGAGACTCTTTGACACAGCTTACCCTTCGGGAAAGAAGAAAGAATGAAACAGCTTGTAACAATTGTTGCTTTAATATTGCGGTCTTTGGACCTCACGACCTCATTCATATGAATGGGTTCGTAAGCAGCCAAGCCCTGAGTATTCTTTTTCATGATGGTTCAACACATAATTTTATTCATGTGAAATTGGTGCAGAAGATCAAGTTGGCAACCGCACCAAGTGACCACAGGTATGTGGTTAGGATGGTGATGGGTGGGCAGCAGTAGGTCTAGGACTAGTTTGTCCCTCGCTTACCACTGAAGATTCAAGACTAGTAGATAGTGTATCTTTCCACATCATGAATCTTGATAAGGTAGATTTAATCCTAGATAAAGTGTGCTTTAACGCTAGGAATGAGTTGTTAAAGAAGGATTATGTAGCTCATAGTTTGTCCTTTTTGTATAATGGCTCTATGGTTCATCTTAAAGGTGATGTGCCTGATCTACCTTTTGTAACTGCTCATGAAGCGAAACAATGTTTAGATTCGGAGTATCATTCGTACTTATGCCATCTGAAATAATGCTTTTGTTACTCAAAATTCTAATATTGATGTATTGTCTTCTCCTAAAGCATTGTCTTTTTCAGATGTTAATTTAGATAATACCCCTAAAGGTAGAATCCCTAAAAGACTTAAAACGGGATACAATGACATATTCCCTAAGCGGTTGCCTGAGGATCTACCTCCCTCACAAGGTGTAGACCATCATATAGATCTCCTTTCTAATAGCTCCCATGTATCATTGTATCCCTACAGGCTGAGCCCGAAAGAAGAAGATGAAGTTTCTAGGCAACTACAGGAGTATTTACGTATGGGCCATATTCGACCTAGTAAATCCCCTTGGGGAGCTCCTGTGTTATTAATCGGCAAAAAGGACAGCAAGGTCGACTATAAAAAGCTTAGTAAAATGACCATTGAGAATCATTATAATGGACAGCTTGAATGGTGCTAAGTATTTCACCAGATTGGACCATCAAATTAGAATCCATGAGGAGGACGTTTCCAAAACTGGTTTTCGTTCTAGGTATGGCCAATGGAGATAAAAATGTGTGCACTGTGATATTTCAAGACTTCGGAGTATGAGGCCTACTTTGAAGGAGAGGCAGCTTCAGTCTATGAAAAACAGAACTATCACATAGGGAAAGAGTACTACCACCTTTGCCTTTCACCACTCATATGAGAGAGAGAGAGAGAGAGAGCTTTACTAACGCATTTTAATACCAAAGGGTATCTAAGACCACTAAGTATGTCCAAGTATGGATAACATCACATGTGTGTGTGTGTGTGTGTGTGTGTGTGTGTGTGTGTGTGTGTGAGAGAGAGAGAGAGAGATACGGAGGTACGAATTTGAATTTACATTTTTGGTGTCATATCCAGCTCACCATTAAGATGACAAACTTGTCAATACGACTATCTAACTACCAGAAGAACAAGTTGATGCAATTGAAGGAGAATATATGTGAGCAAACAGAGCTCATGAAATTCAAGGAGACTTGTATTCAAGAGCAACAGTTAAGACTGCAAACAAGACAGGCCTCTATCATTGCGATGAGAAAAAGTGAACAAGCTCTCATAGAGCAACTGAGAAAAGATCGTTCTTCTTTATTGGATCAATTAGCCATTAAGGAAGGTAAAAAAGAATCCATAGAGAAAAAGATTGAAGATGCAGAAAAAAATAAGAAAGAACTCGACCATTACAGTAGAACAGAAGGAAACATGCAAGCAAAAATATCTCTTCTAGAGGCTCAGCTGAAAGAAAAGCAAGCACGCGTAAGTAGGCTCCAAGTTGGAGTTGATCTTCATGCAAAACATGGAGAATTCCGAAAGCCTCTTATGTTGTATGTTGAAGAACTGCAGGGTGCAATTGTAAATGGGGACCAGAGACTACAGGAACTTCAGTGTCAGGAAGATATGGTTACAAAGGAGCTACAAAAACTTGTTGGTATGAAATTGTTGAAGGAAAAAGAAAGGTTTAACATCCAACAAGACTATGAACAATGGATGCCAAACTCACCCGATATTTCATCGCAGATAACAAGTGCAAGTCAAAGTTTTGACAACTTCATGGAAATCAGAGCATATCTAAAAACCAGACAAGTCGAACTTGACCGTGAACTCCAGATTTTAGGTTCACAACTTGGACACTTAAGTGCTGACGAGCAAGCCCTCCCAGCTTGGCCATTGCATGCTTGTTTCAAGTTTAAAGCACACGAATATGGAGACGTTAACTTTCGAACTCCACTTGGTGTTATTTCAGGTTGCTTGGAAATAAAGCTCTAGAAATAGTCCTGTTTTTTTTTTCATTTGAGAATTTCTGTAATCTCCAAGATAATTGCTGGAAAATCTGGCCTGTAGGATCTTTGAAAAGAGTATGCATTACAAAGACCACTGCTGCTGCTTCAGAGCTTCTACTGATCTGGGAACACAACAAATTCACGAAATTCAGTCATATATGGCCACTAGACCGTCTAAAAGTTGCTGAAAAACTGGAGTATCAACGACATGTGCAGAGAAAATATCCTGTAGGAAGCGTAATCTTGCCTGTTGATCTCATTAAGCACGATGAACTATTTGACAAAGCCATCAAAAGAGCATTTGGAAATTATGTCATTTCTACATCGGATGACGTGGCTAAGGATCTTGTATTACGATATGGTATCCCAAATGTTAGTGTTGATGGGAAGATAAACAATCTCGGCTCAGTAAGTGGAGGTTGGCTTGAAGAAAGTAAGAATACTTTCATCCATGCAAAGACTAAAATGGATGCAACAGAGGATGAACTGATGAACATTAGCAGTCAGCTGAAGGACGTTGAAAAGGTAAGCCGCTGAAGTTTTGAAGACAAAACAAAAAACGACCAAAAGGTACCATAGACTGACAAGTATACTGAATATAATCACTAAAAGACATGTATAAAGTTTAGACCAGGCTTCATGAGGTGGAGACTTAACATCTTCAGACATTCTAAGAAAAAAGGAAACAAACCTTAGTTTCCATCAACGTGGTCAGGTCATGTGCAATACTTGAATTGTGCCATGTTTGATGTGAATTAAACCCTTCATATGATCCACTAAAATCCAATCATGAGTTTTTAATAATTTTGTATGCTTGCTATCATGAAAAGTTGTCGTGGCGCAGTTCCTGATTGTAGCTTGTCAAAATACAACTCATTATAGGAAGCAAAAGTTTCACAAAACACTCTCAATGAGCTTCAAGGAGTCAAGGCCAAAATGGACGCCTTCACTAAAACCACAATACTGCTGGAAAAAGAGGTTAGTGCTGTTTTCACAAAATGGTTCTGTGTTTTCTTCTTTTCTATTTATCTAAATGCATGTGAAGATCATCCTAGAACTCTGAAGCTAGTCATTTAGAGTACATGTATACTGCAGACTCCAGAGACTACTTCTCACAGAGTAAGTTTGACATTAAGTACTTTGGTGATGCAAAAAACAATAGTTTATTTTTGGTGGTTGGAGAGGATTTGTGTCACAAATTCATCTCCCTAGCAATGTTGAGAATCTATAAGTGTAACTTAGTTACTGTAATCTGATGCCAACCATGTGTGAAAGGAGTAGGTCTAAGTTAGCAAAATGTGGGCCATAGTAACGTATTACATGGTTGATTTATTTTTTTTCCCTATATTGCATGTAATCTGCTCTAAAAATTTTGGCTGGCTATGTTACAATGCTGCTGATGGCAAAGCCTTTACAATGCTTTGCCCTCTTGGCGGACTTGCTGGTTATTCTCACTATAAACTCAGCTCTTCTCAATTACTACATCATGTAATAGTAAAAAACGCTTTCTTCATGGGTCATAACAGATATCTAGATCCTATTGCTAATCACCCATGTACCAAGTAAACCCTTGGTCCCATTGTTTATAACCCAAAAATTCTTCGGTTAAACTTTAAAAGATTTATGCTTGCAACTTCAGAAGATAAAAACTTGAGTATCTTCATAATATGGATTCAGACAATAAGAAATCTTTGCATCATCTTTGTGGATGTTTGAAGCTTTCCATGGTAGAAAATCAAAACTTCCCATTTCGAAGCTGAGAAGATCTTTTGTGCTATCACAGGTTTCATATAAACTAGGCTACCCGGTTTTTGAGTTGATAGTGGTGCTTTGTTATTCATGAGAAAAAGCTATCAAGCCAGTTTTGCACGGAGATCTCATGGTTGAACCCTAGATGTAGACACAATATTTCATAATTAGTACTTCTAAGCTGGCTGTTACAAAGAATCTTAGCAAAATCACAGGTTCAAAGCAGATAGGGAAATTGTAGGATGTGGGTTCTGCCTTCGCTCCAAAGGAAGGACAACTTAGGTTGATCTCTGTGAATTATGAATACACTTAAAATCTATCATTTGAAATTTGTGTAGTGGGAAGAAACCTTCAAAAAGTTTGGCAATAGCTTCCTTCAGTCAAAGTTGTTTTTTCTCTGTCACTCACTGATAGAACGCTTGTGGATACACCTAGAGTAAATTTATAACTGAAACCATAACTTGATGCACTCTATTCTGGATAACTTCCAAATACGTAATTTGTATGCTCTGTATTAACTCAAAAGTTTGAATGTAGATGGAGAGCTTGATAGTGGAGGAACTACGACAAAAGAACCTTCATGCGGAAATCAAAGAAAGGAAATTCCTTCTTGAAGAAGACATCAAGAAAAGCAGATGGAAGCTAAGAAATTTATCAGGTGATGCAGCTGAAACTGCAGAAGATAATGCCATCAAGGCTCTAGAGAATGAAATTTCTGAAGAGAAAGCACTCCAGGAAACAATACATAATCTTATGTTGCAGCAGAAACAAGTTGAGCTCTTACATCGACGATTGCTAGGAAATTTTCAAGATAGTGATGTCACAATGATGCACAATACTATCAATCTATACAATGAAGATCTTGCTAACCTCAAGGAAAAGCTCAATGAAGTGGAACACAAGCTTGATCACGCTAACAAGGAAGATGAAGAGAGATCTGAGCAATTAAGAATGATTATTGAAGAGGCTGATTTAAGTGAACAAATGATTTCTGAGGCAGAGGAAGATATCATGCACTTGAAAACCAGGATTGAGCAACTGAAAGCCTCTCAAAATGAGACAGAGGAAGAGATCAAATCTTTGGAGGTTTTACAAGTACTACATTTCCATAAAATCTTGGAATTTTTCTCATGTGTATTTACAATATTGGTGCTTATTATTCAAAGAACATCACTGCATCATATGTAGTTGTCCACTGTGCTTTTTCAAAAACAATACTCCATGTTTCTGAATCTCATCAAGCCATGAGTAAAACCCTGAGGGGGTTTCAGCACACAACAACTCAAAAGATCTACCAATAACTGAAAATCCTTTCTTCCCAAAAAATTACTTGAGATTTGTAGGGGCATGATGGACCAGAATTTGAAATATTCTTTTTATTCTCACTCATTAACCCAAACAAGTACAGATTCTAGAACAGAATAGCTGAAGTACTTGAAACACATCAACCTTAGAGCTAATTTTTATCGGAAAGCATTCTAGGTTCCAGAATGCTTGCTCTGAAACATGAGCATTTTGGAACACGAAACCAATTTGGACTCAATTTTTTTGATAGATTAATCACAGTAGAGCCAATGTAATATTCAAATGTTTGAAATGTTGTTGACAGTTTGTAAGTCTTTTGTTATGGCTCTGACCAACCCAAGTGCTAACGTAAGGGTTGGAAGGCTAAATAAATCATAAAAGTGGTTGAATGAGCATGAGCAAAAGAAATCAATCATTTGTGATCAGTAAAAGTCATAATATTTTGTGCAGAAAGCCTTTTAATCTTCTGTTTAGTGCTAAGGAGGTGCTTGGGTAGCTGTTTTGTTTTTAGTTAGGCCTTGATTGGGGCCCTATCTTCACACAAGGACCCTTTTTGGGGGCCTAAAAGCCACACTTTTTTCTTTTTTTAGAGTTTTGAGGTTTCAAACACTTTTTAAAAAGCCAAGGTTTTGGAAAAACATTCAAACAGGTGTTAGAACAGAAATTGAAGGTTAGGTTTTGAGTGAAACCTTAACCCTAACTTGATAACTATATGGTGAGCTGACTTTGAAACCAAATCTCATGGGAATCTAATCTTAATATAAGGTTTCATCTAGCACCATTGACAAATTTTTGTAATAAGGCGGTCAGGAAGTCAGAAATGTACAATTTCTGTTTAAGTGCCCTTGTGACAGAGTTCCAAAACAATGGTCCACTATACATTTGGACACCAATACCTATCAAAAAGAAATTATCTGATACGTTAATCAAGACCGCCATTGTTCATGCATGCTATGTGAACGACCACAACACCACCTCCTTCAGTGCCAAGTGCACAGTGACATGATGCCTTTGACACAACCTAATGGTGAAAAATATGTCGGAGCTCTCAAAAGTATTAAAGATGAATTTAGCGACAGGCAACGACAAGTCCAATAGTAACATCTCTAAGAATTAAGAGGCTACTAATAATTGGCAAATAAATGTAATGCAAATGAATGAGCTCTTTTACAACCGTATTATTAGGGTATTCATTGATATTTAAGATACTTGGGCCTCAATAATCAACATAAAGCTCTGAAGTAGCAGTTGATTACAATGTATGCATTTAATTTATCTGGTCACTTGGGTCCACATAAGATATTTAGTCAGTAAATGACGACATAGACCTACTGGCAGAGTGCACCTAACAGGACAGTTGTTCCATGGGCAATTCATGACTTTACTGAACCTTCCATTGAAATTTTAATGTGGTGTCCCATCATTGTAATAAGCATTATCTCCAGCCAGTTAGTGGTTACTCATGAAAGAGATTGAGAGCTTATTTGCGAGAGAAATCCATACTAGTGGTGCTTCATAGGAGGGCTTGCAATCCACTCTATTGTCGATTGCTTTAGTTGGAGATTGCTTTTTAGTCTTGTGTTGGATCCATTCTTAACTTCATACAGAATATATTTTTCCAAGGGAAGGAGAATGATTTTTTGTGAAAACAACTTTTCGGTGTTTTCGGAGAAGGATGCCAGCTCTAGAAACCATTGTTCAGCTTAGAAAACAAGGGGTAAAAAGAATGCAGTACATCTTTCTAGATTAACAAAAGCTTTAAAGCAAACAACAAAACACATTCAACAGTTCTGAACCAATACATACAACAATGATGGAACCGAAGAATCATGTAACTAGGCCAATTAAATAAAATAGTAAGTTGATAGGAGATTGAGTATACTGTTGAATTTATGCTATATGTGTAGATCTACAACATTGTGTTTTTATTGTGGGAACAAGGTCATCTGGAGGATCATTGTCGCATTAAACAATATGATGTGATATGAAGGGGGAGAGAAAACCATAATAGCATTTCTAACCAATTTCCAGATATTGAAGACCGTCGAACCATAGAATCTGAGAACCGTGAACGGTTCACCACGGTTCTCAGAACCGTACGGTTCACAAAGATTGTAATGGTGAAGCGTGTAATAATTAATTGATTAATTTTTTTCGTTTTTCAAAGTTCCCACCCCCCAAAACACCCAAAAAAATGCCAAAAAAAGGCCAAAAAAAGCCAAAAATAGGGAGTTTAATTATTTCTTTTGGGGAGGACCACGGTTCTCAGAACCGTACGGTTCACAAAGATTTTAATGGTGAACCGTGTAATAATCAATTGATTAATTTTTTTTCGTTTTTCAAAGTTCCCACCCCCCAAAACTGTGAAATGAGGGCCAAAAATCCATTGGGAGGGGGGTTTGGGGGGGAAATTGGCAAAAAAAAATTATTTAATTGCAGGAACTGTACCACGGTTCATGAACCGTGGTACAGTTCACCCCAAGGTTCCCAGGACCCACGGTTCTCTATGCATGGAACAAACTTTGTGGAGGAAGAGCATAACCAATAGTGAAGAAGAGGAATGGAAACATAAACATAAACATCTGCTCATGACAATTCAATCTAATGAAGAGCACACTCAAAATGAAGGCATGATCCATATTTTGAGCAAAGAGGTTAGAGAAACTATTGAAATGTCATTTGTAATACGTGATATCATTAGAAACTATTATGGATGAATCCATGAGTGTCGAAAACATGTCTGATGCACGACTTCCCAAATAGTGAACATCTCTAATCATGTATGTAAAGATAATTCATGGCTTGTTTCTTGTAATGTACATGAAGACAAGAAAGAATGACCCTGGAGTGTTTGAAAAACAAGATGGAACATCTCAGCTTTTCTATGTCACGAGTGAAACTGTTTCTAACAACGTGATACTAAAGAGAAGTTTTCTGACATGCAGCAGCAGAAAATGCAACAAAAATCTTTGTTCATGCTTGGAATGGTACACTTAGATTGTGAACAATTTAAGATCGCACTGAATAAGTATAAAACTGTGAAGTTGATAGAAGTAGTAAATTAATCGAGTATGTCTGAAGCAGTCTTTGTGGCAGAAAGCAGTGGATGACAACAGACAAAGATGTGAACTGAAACAAAGAGCTTGACTACATACTTGAGGCAGTTGCGTTCATCAAAACAAGAGTTTTTAAACTATATTGGGTAACGATGATTTATGTGTATGAAAATTCAGTCAGAGACAAACTACAAAAGAGGCACTTTTTCTTTTTGCAAGCTATCATAAAAAAGGGCAAAGGATAACCTACTTCAGCCAATTCACAAAGTTGTCATTAAGGGGAGAGGAGAATTGTTGGAATAATGACTATTTGGGTCAACGTGTTTGTGCCTTGCAGAGCCCAAACACATCGGATTGTTCAATGCTTATGGAACTTGGGCACAAGGGTCCTATTTACTTTGTTAAGGGTATCTCCATTAAGTCGGCCCTTGTTAACCTAAAGTAGTTACTAAAAGAGAACACCCTTTCTAAATACTTTGTGTCATCTCTCTCATTTTGTAGATTGGAGAATAGAGATTGTGGAAGAGTAGGAACTTGTTGGAGACTCTCTCTCTCTCTGTCTCTCTCTCTCTCTCTCTGGATCCTTCTGGTTTGCCATTGTTGCCGCTCTATCTCTCACAGCCCCAATCACACGACCTGCGCTATCGTCTTGAGCAGTTGCGCATTTCCTCTCATCAGCTTGCTATTGAGACCGGTCGTGCATGGGATATCCCCCGGGAGCATCGTCTATGTCGCTTGTGCTCGTTGCAGGAGGTGGAAGGTGAAGCTCATTTCCTCCTCAGCTGTCCGTTGTATTATGAGATGCGGGGGAGGTATTATTGTCTCTTTTGCGATAGCCCGCATACACTTCGCAGTTTTGTCTCCTATCTTGATGCTCGTTGCTTGGGACTTCTTGTTCATAAGATGCTTACTCTCCGTCAGTCTCATCTGCCTGTACCAGATCACCTGGGGTTAGACTATCAGCAACTACTTCTCACTGGCTTCTTTCGGACTCGAGCACTGGTTTTTTGGGAAAAAACCGACAAAAATTCAAATTTTCTGAGGAGCAGAACCAGCACAAGTGTTGGGACAAATTTGGTCAGTCAAGGAGCACTCTATCTATTATTTCAGTTCTGTTCCTGCAATTCCTTCTATGTTGTTCATACTTCTGAAGAGTTGTTTGTTAATCTTTAAAGTACTGTACATTTCCTACTTCTTTCTATGTTTATTTCTTGCCATCTTTTCCCCACTATGTCCATCATGGCCGATGATTGTGTCAATATTCCTCTTAGCCCTCTAGTTGCCAACCAAATCACCTTGTCCATAATCCAAATACGGTGACTGCAAGTTCGCCTGCGGGTGTTCTCTGTCTATGCAAGCTTGCATGGACAGTATGGAGAGGACCATGGCAAAGATGCGAGCGATGCTTTTGACTGTGGCTGGAAGTTATGCTTCATCTTCCCTGTTATCCTTTTTTGTCTCCTTCTCTACATCCTATGTATCCTCCGCCCTATCCTAAAGATAAGGACATTAAGCCTACCCCCTTTGCTAGAAACCCTCCCCAGAGAACTACTGATAGTGTAGATCAGTGGTTACATAAATGGGAAGAATACTTTGACTTGAAATGGGCCCCAACTGATGAAGTTTGGTGAGTCCGCAAAGCTGCTTATCATTTTATTGATTTTGCTGACAGGTGGTGGCACAAGTTATTGAGATCCAATCAAGCTCCTTTCACCTGGGTTGATTTCAAGTGAGCTTTCAGAGCTCAATTCATTCCTCCACATGAGCATGTATGTGCGATGGATACTTGGTTTTTGCATCGTCAGACGCAGTACACAGTGCAGGAATATGCCGATAAGTACAAAGAAGTACTTATCAAGATACCAAAGGAGATTCCCAAGTGCCTTGTGATCCACAAGTCTATCTTTGGCCTTCACGAAGAGTTGAAGCCGTCAGTTCTTAATAAAGGTTGCAAAGCCTTGAAAGAGGCAATTGTAACAACGGTCATATTTGAAGCTAATGTGCGCAACAAGGCTGAATCTGGAGTGGCAAGTTGGCCCCAGAAGAAGGGTTCGCGGAAGTCTGGCCAAGATGATGATAGGACTTCTCGCAGAAGGATCCTATTTAGATGCAATAGAATTTGAAGCGCAAGTCAACGTCTCCTATAGCTTGTCGTGCTTATGACAAGTCTCCCCTCACTCCAGAGCAAAAGGAAAAGGCCAAGAAAGACGGATTGTGTTTTTTGTCTTGGCAAGCATCTTTTCAAGGATTGTCCTGGACGCACGGACAAGAAGCTCCATGTATTACAACAGCATCAAAATGAGGGCAAGGATGAGGACATTTTGAATGACTTATTGGTGAGAGACAATGAGGACACTAGACATGTCGTGACTATTTCGGGGCGAAAACTTGTTCCACATGCACCAATTTGCTTTTTGTCCACCAAGGTGCATGAAGCCTACCTATCAATTTCCAGATAGTGAATTGATATGCATGAGGGGAAAGCTGGAAGGTCGTGACATGCTCGTCTTATTTGACACCGGTTCCCCACATAATATTCTTAATTCGTGCGTGGTGAGGAAGCTTCACTCACTATTCCTTCTGATTACCGGTATATAGTTGAGATGCTACATGGTAAGGGAATAGAGGTTTGGGATGAGAGACTGTTTCGGGCGTCTCTGTCTATTCAGACATAGCCGAGAGGTTAGACTTTGAGATTACTAAATTAGCCAAGTTAGATATTGTACTTGGTAAGCGGCGGCATGCGAGTGAACAGCCAACTATAGATTTCATTTTGCATGTGTATAAGTTTAGACATGAGGGTATGTCTCATGTCTTAAAGGGGGAAAGACCATCTGTTGAAGGTCCTCTTATTACCTCAATGTAAATAAAGAAAATGGACTTGTAGTATTTTTGGTCATGTTATATGAATGTTAATTCCAGTTTTGATTCCAGTTTCAGTAGTGATCAACTCACAAGCCACAAGCAACTTCATCTACATTTGCATCCCCCACTGCACACGCATTTTTATTACAGCCAAGATGTGACCCAGCAAGTGAGTTGGAAAAGTCCATCCACACTCAATTTACACATTTGTTGATTAGTGACATACCAAAGGGATTGCCGCCTGGACGGAATGTGGAGCATCATATTGAGCTCATCCCAGGAGCAAGTCCGGTATGTAGGCCTCCTTATAGGATGAGCCTAAAAGAGGACGAGAAAGTCAGAAGGATGATGGAGGAGTATCGCAAGTTGTGGTACGTCCATCCTAGTTATTCGCCCTTCACGTCCCCTAGTTTGCTTGTTAAAAGAAAAGGGATAGTGGTTTTCGAATGTGTGTTGATTATAGAGGACTGAATAAGCTCACTATAAAGCATAGGTATCTAATGCCCAAGATTGATGATCTACTGGATGCGTTACAAGGTGCCACCATTTTCAGTAAGATGATCTCAAAAGTGGGTACCATCAAATACGATTCGAGATAAGGCGTCCATAAGATGGTCTTTGTAAAAATTACAGCAAATAAGGATCCTAAAACACTTGAAATGATGAGGGAAACAATAGATTATGATTTCATAAGATTAGCACAAGTTGAACCATCAAAATCCATCAAAAATTTATGCTGAACCTCACTAAATGGCCCAAATCCTTGAAGAAGGCTTCACACGTGTGAAAGTACGGCCTCCCACAGTCTGAGTACTGTACACCAGACCTACATTCAATCCTATAATCATTAGTAATCACAAGTACTCAAACAATTATGAACATAGAGAGCAATTGCACCACTATGAGAGAAAAAACATGAAATTGCTTGATTGATTTTGGTGAGATATCATCACCTATATATACATGATCCATCACGGTTTTGGGCAGGTATGAGTAGCCCTAAACCTATCCCTAATGCTAATTTTGGTGGATCTTTCATCCCTACCAAGTTAGGGTTGGAATCTTGGAGATCCCTCAACAATGCAAAAATTACCAAAAATAGCTCCTATTTTTTCTCCCTTGTATCTAAGCATAATTTGGACTCATTCCAAAGGTTCTAACACTTAGGTCTACTTGAGAACATCCTTATGAATGGAATCCTATGCTATTTGGCACGTGTGACAAGCCACATCATGATCATCTAACTATTTACACGTCATATGACCAAAACTAGTCAAGCTAGAATTGTGAATTTTAACAGCCTTCCGAGCCCATTATAGCAAGGTGGTAGCGGAGCTTGCTACATCCACTTGAGATAACTACAGGAAGTGCCGACAACTTAATGATGCTGAAATGAACTATTCTACCACAGAACGAGAAGCGTTGGCTATGATTTGTTCAGTAAAACAGACACTATTTGAGGGCGACACATTTTTCTTTTTTTATTGATCATCAGCCTTTGCTTTATTTGGTAAACAAGACATGCAATACGGGACACACTGCAAGATGGTTACTTTTACTGACTGAATTTGATTTTCGAGTTGTGGTTCGGAAGGGCAAACAGCATTATCTTTCCAATCACGTCTCTCGAATACAAACATCACCAGTCAAAATTGAAGTTGATGATGACTTTCCAGATGCTGCATTACTTTATGTTGAAGCAGTACCTGAATGGGCAGCAGATATTGTTGAATATCTGATGATGGGTCAACCTAATGAATCTTTATCCAAAGTTCAACAAAGGTGATTGATTTTAAAAGCACAACCTTATCAATTGATTGCTGGACAATTGTATCGCCGAGGGGCTGATGACATTCTTAGAAGATGTGTTTTTACCACATGAAGTACCCAATCTAATTATGTTTTCACATGATGGAATGGGAGGGGGACATTTTCATCTGACATCACTGTTCGAAAAAATTTACAATCAGAACGTTGGTGGCTTACACTTCATAAGGACACTAAAAAGTATATTCAGTCTTGTCTTGTGATGTTTGTCAACGTGCACGTCGTCCTACGAAACAAAATTACGAGCATTTACATCCAGTTTTAGCACAAGTACCATTCGAAAAATGGGAACTTGATTATGTTGGTCCTATTCACCCTATGGCACGAGGCACTCAAGCTAGATATATAATCGCAGCGACAGATTATATGACCAAATGGGTAGCAAAAGCAGTTCGTGTTGCTGACGCAAAAACTACTGCTAAGCTTTTATATGAAAACATCATTGTTCGATTTCGTTGTCCTATTGAGATTGTTAGTGATCGCGGAACACATTTTGTCAATGAAACAATCAAGTGCTTGTTGGAGGAATTTTTTGTTATTCATCAGTTTAGTACTCCGTATTATCCGGGGGGTAATGGACAATATTATGACAAAGATTTTTTGTAGTATTATGACAAAAACAGTGGAGGCAAGTCGTTTAGATTGAGAACATAAGCTACATGCAGTGTTATGGGCATTCAGAACAACTTGTAAAGTTAGTACAAATCATACGCCGTTTTAACAAGTTTATGGTCAAGATGTAGTTATGCCAATTGAGTTTCTAGTTCCATCCTTACGAATAGCAACTACAAAATGCTTGGAAGATGCTAGATCCTTACAACTCCGTCATGAGGCTTTGCATAAACTTTGTGAAACCAGATTGATGGCAGTTCATGCACTAGCAGTGGAGAAAGCTCAATGTAAAGCATGGCATGATCATCGATTACATAAGAAAGATCTGAAGGAAGGAGATCTTGCCTTGATGTATAATACGAAACTGATAAAAGGGAAACTGAAATTCACAGGTGAAGAACCATACAGAGTTAAGGAAATTCTATCATACGGAGCAGTGATCTTGGAACACGTGGATGGACGAAGATTTGATACCCCAGTGAATGGTAGCCGATTACGCAAGTTTTGGCAGCCTAATCTCCCAGCTTGATTAAGAATCTGATCCTTTTTAACTTTCTTTGGTTTTGCAATTTTGTTGTTTTGATTAGTTATTTTTATCTGTTTTGGAAAAGATAATAAAAATGCATAAAAATTGGAAAAATGAAAAACAGAAAAATGATGAGCAAACAGTTAGAAAAGTCACACTTTTCTTCAGTTGTCTGATCGTAGGGGTTTCTAGAGCATGCAAAGAAATAAAAAAGGGCCTCTAGTTGCCTCCACGACGAAAGCTTCCGAGGCAGGCAACTAGAGGCTAGAGCACTCAGCACTCAGCACTCAGCATAGTAGCATACTCTAGGCTCTAGCATGATAGTTATACATACGACTCATCAAGCCTGAGGCTACACGCTATTATTTTAAAGACTAAAGTTTAAACTTTTGACTCTTGAATTGTAATTTGTGATTTGTCAATGGTCAGTGTGTACAGTTTATAACTTTACTATTTATAATTTTTAGAAGTCCTTGGATGTCTTAGATTGTGATGTTGTAGGAAAACAAGAGCCAAGTCACCAAGATCTAACTATCAAACAATCTCCACAAGACAAATGAGGGAAGAGGATAGGCACCCTCAAGGAGAGAGAGAAAGCAGAAATGCAAGCAAAAAAATGGAGAGCAATGCTTAGCAAATGTAAAAAGTGGTATACACAATGAGCATACAAATACTCTATCTGGATGTGGCCAAATGCCAACAAACCCTAAAGTCAAAATAGGGCCCCTAAACAAAATTAGACCCCTAAGGACCCATGAGTCACTACATGACCAAAATTGGGTCCAACTGAAGTTAAGACAAACTTAACATGGCCTAAATAACTAAATACCCATGGTATACACAATGAGCATACAAGTACTCTATCTGGATGTGGCCAAATGCCAACAAACCCTAAAGTCAAAATTAGACCCCTAAGGACCCATGAGTCACTACATGACCAAAATTGGGTCCAACTGAAGTTAAGACAAACTTAACATGGCCTAAATAACTAAATACCCATGGTTACACAAATCTCGACCTTTTGGGTCAAAGTAACCTATGGATTAACTTTAGCATAGTCATTTATTTCTAACACCCTCCTTAAATGACAATGCATAAAATGAAATCTTCACTATGTAACAAAGCCACCACATGGTCTTGAATTTAAAGCTTTGCATAAAGCTTCAAATTTCTCTACAGGCAACACCTTAGTAGAGAGGTCCGCAATATTATCCTTTGTACGACAATACTCAAAAAAAATGTCTCCATCATGAATGAAGTCTCTCCCGAACAAAGTGAATGGATCTCGATGTGCTTCGTCCTCGCATGAGAAACAGGATTCCGTGCAATGGCAATAGCACTTTGACTATCACTCAAGATAAGAGTGGCTGAGGACTCGCCAAACTTCATGTCAACAAATAGTCTTCTCAGCCATAAACACTCTGTTGTGGCTGAAAATATCGCTCTATATTCTGCCTCACTAGAAGAAGTAGCAACAGTCAGCTGCTTTTTACTTGACCAAGAAATTGCAGAATTTCCATAGAAAAAGCAATGTCCACTTGTAGAGCGTCTAGTGTCTTGATCTCCACGGCAATCCGAGTCACTAAAACCAACCAAACATGCATCATCACAAGCAGGGAAAACCAGTCCATGACTTCTTGTTCCTTGAAGATATCGAAAGATCCTCTTCAACACTTTCCAATGTGATGTCATCGGGGCATGCATGAATTGACTCATGAGTGAGACACTATAAGAAATGTACGGTCTTGAATTACATAGGTAAATGAGACAGCCAATAGCTTGACAATATAAAGTAGTATCAAATGGTTCACCATCACCTTGACTACTTAATTGCAGGCCTATCTCCATAGGTGTAGCAACCGGCTTGCAATCTTCCATCTTGAACCGCTACAAAATTTGCCCAATGTAGCGTTCTTGAGAGATGAAAATTCCAGCCCCTTCTTGTACAAATTCAAGACCAACATAAAAGTGCAATAGGCCTAAATCTGAGGTTTCAAAAACCGTACCAAGATCCACTATTAAGGCATCAATCTGCTACTCATTACTTCCCGTAACAATAAGATCATCAACATAAAACAAAATAATGATGATAAAATCTAAAGTATGCTTGACATAAAGAGTAGATTCGCTAGGACTATCACTAAACCCACGATCACAAAAGTAGGCATATATCTTTTGATACCACATCCTTGGGGCTTGCTTCAATCCATAAACTGCCTTCTTGAGAAGACAAACTTTATCTTCTTGGCCTTCAACCAAAAAGACAGCAGGTTGTTGAAGGTACACTTCCTCATTAAGATCACCATTGAGAAATGTTGTCTTTATGTCAAGTTGCCGCAAACGCCAACCAAAATGGGCAGCCAAAAAGGTTACCTCCCTCACAGTAGTCATCCGAGCAGTAGGAGAAAAGTCTCCTCATAATCAATCCCCTTTTGCTGAGCATAGCCTTTGGCAACAAGCCTTGCCTTGTACCTTTCAATGGTACCATCTGCCTTGTACTTGATTTTGTATACCCATTTAGAACCAATTGCCTTCTTCTCATGAGGAAGATCAACAAGAAAACAAATCTGATTCTTCATGAGTGAATCATACTCATCTTGCATCGCATCCTCCCAACATTTTACTCCCTTGGCCTGCTCATAAAAATCAGGTTCTTCCGCAACATCTCCATGAGATGTAAGAGCAAAGTCTGAAAAATCAGCATAGTCCACTGATTTTGTAGAGGCACGTGTCTGTCCATGATAAAACGAGCTTACTTTGCTGTCCCGCAAAGTTGCCAACAGCCACCGTGGGACTGTTTTGGACAGCCCATGTCTCTTCTTGCAATTTGCTATCCAAGATTTTCCGAAATTGCTCTTTGTTGTCCAAGATCTTCCGACACTACTCTTGGCTGTCCAAGATCTTCCAAAACTGGTCCTTGCTATCCAACTGTTCCTGCAGGCTGACTTTGAGCAACAATGGGCGGTTCTTGATAAACATTAGGCTCTAAACTTGATGAAGTGTTGAGCAGTTCGAAATTGGTTGATTGCTGCCCCTTATCTTCATAAATAGAAGATGGTACCTGTAACAACCCTCAAGGATAACCCCTAAGATGAGGATAGGAGAACACAATAAGAAGACAATGGAGCCAAACCGCCCAACCAATCCTAGATCAAACCTGGATCTATCCCCCAAGCCATGCCATGTGTCTAGGTGAAGATCTCAATTATACTAGTATGACATCACATTTAGATCCTCATCCAAACCATTTATAAGTTAATCCATAAATCTCCAATCCAAAGATTTGTTAACTCTGCAAGTATCTGTCAAAACAATACTTGATCACATGTTTATGTTCACTGACTAGATTAAGTGCACCAAATAACCCTAGTAACCAGGAATACACAGTAGATTCATACAAGATTAATCGTGCACATATGTGAATAATCTCACTATGAGCAGTACATAAACACATTTTTATCTGGCAGATTCCTCCAGAACCCACATATGTTACTCACATATCTCACTGAGATCTTGTAACTCAGCTACAAAAGATTTTCTATTTCTCATGAGTAAATAACATATTTGGAGAATCTCTGAGACGAATAACATTCACTCTCAACAGTTTTCTAATCCCACTTACCTCTAATTACATAATTTCTCCCACTAAATCAACCCCTCTCTGATCCTAGTGCTAACTAAGATTAGGTTGACTCAATACAAAACTCTCAGACTTATATTCTGATCAAACTTACTTCTATTCCAATCAAAATGGAATAAGTAACCTTTGACCTTTCATTGTACTACTTATAGATAATGATTTAATTATCAAACCTGTTCTAGATCCAGATTGTCCACACAATCCCTAGAGAATTTCTCTTATTCGAAAAGTTCCAATTAGGTATCTTACTCCGAATCTATCCGAAATTACTTTCAGACCAAATGTCATTTCTATACCATAGCTGGTTCTCTTCCAAAATCTATGCAACCCACAGATTTCCAAATAGAATTTTATCCCATCACTTCACCCCTCCTTTTAAAGAAATTCTCAATTTTCAATAGAAGTTAACTGGAAAGATGATATATGAAAATATCCAAATCCAAGAAAAGTCAGTAATAAGTGCATTCCACTAAAGGATTCACTCTATTACAAACAGGACTATTCCTTCAAATATTTTCAACCAAAGTGATAGAAACTACCATCCCATCCAAACCTATTTATGCAACAGAGATATCTTAGGTTTAAGAAATTGAAACACTTAACCTGAATTCCATGTCCATTCATCAACCAGTCTGATGTCTTATATTCGAGAAATTACTAAGAAGTAAAGGATTAATTAAGAAAGCGAGTAATAGATTTGAGGGCCTCTGATTTTGTAAATAATGAGATACCACATTGGGATCTAGATTAAACCTCACCCAAAATACCCCACATTTGATCAAACGGTTATCTTTTTCCCATATCGCGACTAGGTACTAAAATACACCATTGATCATCAGATTTTTACAGTCCTAGAATTTCCTTTCCAGAATTACTGATGTCCCATACCATCAGCTTTTCCTTCCAGAAAACCCTTAACCGCCTTATCTGATATTCCAGAGATCCACTGATCATCTAGCTGTCCTATAATCCACATAGGATATTATCTCTTGTTCCCATACTCTGGAGAATTCCTTTATTTGGATGACTGGCATGCCTGTCAAATGGATATCCAAATCCACACCTGATCTTGTGATCCAAACAGAAGAATTAACATGGTTCCTCATTACATTCTGATGTTTTCTGGTTAATGATAAGCTTCAAATCCCACTGGATCCAAGAGCATTAACTCTAGGGACAAGCTTCTATCAATCAACAGATCCAATGTAATCCATGTATTAGATTCCTCTTTTAACATCACAATTGAAATCCAAAACTGTGGATAACTCGATGGTTACAAAGATATAAGTTATGAATTCAACTACATAAATTCTATCCAGGAAATTGATATCCGGTATTAAGCAATTATATACTGGGATTTACCTAAAATCCTAACTACGAAATACATTTCCCGATCACACTTACTACCACTGATGTCTACTCTTCTTCCCTCCTTATTTTCAGTTCCCTGAAAATCTTTCAGTTAAGGTAAATAATGAAGAACTAAAGACATTAGTAAATGTAAAAAATGAATTATTGTAGAAAAAAAAAAGTTTGAAAACAGTTTCATCTCTATCCTATACCTGGGTAGAATTATCGATATACAAACCACCATAGGATTTTAACTGGATATGAAATCAGTTTTACTTTTGATCAGTTCCTATTATTACGATTTTTCCAATAAAATTGGACTGTTTGCCCTTTTGACTTACTGGCTTAAGAATTACTTCGTTAAAATTATCTGTAATTAATGGGAAATAAGATTTGGATTCGGGTACTTTCTACACTGTATTCACCCCAAATAATATTGTTGAATAAAGAATTACCTCCAAATATTATGTATTTTCCACCATTAGTTATTTAACAAGTATCTCAAAAGCTTTGGTTGGTTTGTTCAAATTTTAATGACCAAAATCATCAAAACCACAATAACCAACTGATCGGTGTTCTACCGATTTGAAAAAAAGAAAACCGAAAAAAACACAATTTAAGTCCATTTACTGGGAGTAACAATACCCCAGAGTTTAATTGGTTCAAATAGCATCGTACCAAGGAATCGAATTCCTAAACTGGGTATACGCCTAAGAGCTGTACCACTCCCTTTGTTCCGTAAAGATCGGCTTCAAAAAAAATTCCCACCGGAAACCGATTAATACTGCCTGACCACGAATACAATGGTACTAAGGTTCCACACAAATTCTGGGCTTACTGGCAGATGTCGATCTAAGCCAATTAACCAACAAATAAGGTCTTAATACATGCATATTGTTCCTAGGGGAATTTCTATTTCGGGAAACAATATCTAAACCAAGGTTTAAATTTTGAAAACTAAGCACCAGGAATCCATAATTCCACTAATTGGGTGCTCGTAACTTGAGTTCGGAAATCTCATTTCGAACCATCATTAAAGTTACAACCCGTCAAAATTTTGATACCCCGATGGTCATCTGGCATGTATTTAGAATCCTTACAACTGATTCGCAATTCCCAAAATTGCTAAATTTTGAAGCCCTTGCATGAGGGTCGAGCCTCTCGTCACTCCCCTTCACATGCAAAACCTAAGGTAACATACCTTCAAGGTTATGCAAAAAACCTAGGTCTCCATACCCTAAATGCTTAAGGGAACCCCGAAACCCAACGGCCGCTACTTCAAAAAGGCTTCCAGCCGCGACCTTCCTCGTGAAAGAGAGAGAGAGAGAGAGAGAGAGAGAGTTATCAAGCAGGAACAGGGCTGGATCACGCCCCTTCACAGTCCATCAACGAGCCGTTTACACCACGGTTCCCTCTCCACAATTCACCCAACAACAAAGATCAACCTCCATTCTCAGAATCATCTATGATTCAGATCCCACTGCCCACACAGATTCTCGCAACCTATCCATAAAAATATCAATAATTGACTGAGGAAAGCGACCATACATAGTTTCTCCTCTTGAAATTGCATTCTCTAGAGCATTCTCATGAAATTAGATGTATCTACTTGGTACTAGTCTTTCTATGACATGTCTAAACCCCAAAAACCCATAAAAACACACTTTCAAAAAAAAAAACCTTTAATAAATTTCCCGTTTCGAACCTGGACCTCCCATTTTAAAACGACGTACGAAAAGAACCCATGAAACATTGTAACTATGGACATCTCTGTTTAACTTAAGGCCACTAAAAATTCCGTCGAATGATCAACTCATAGGTTTTATCCACACCAGGATGGCCATAGGGCTATCACAATAAAACCGTAGGAGCACAAAATTTTCTTATGTAGCAAGTTGAAATGAGAAACTTGCCATTCTTCTTAACAAAACAATTTTCGATGGTATGCTTAAGATAAGAGCTAGCAAAGAGAATAGAGCTCTCCTCTTGAGACTCTATATGGCCATGACTCACCTCAAGCTTTCTTACACAAGGATCCTCTAGTTGAGCCTTCTTAGTCTTGACAAACAATTCATTCTCAATGACCGCAAACAACATTCGATACACTATATGAGACAATTCATTAGCCGCTCCCTTTTTATACCAAATTTCCATCTAAAATTTCTGCAAAAGTTCAGACCATCTCCCCTATCGGCCTCTGAGATCATGCCACTTGCAAAAATACCTCAAGGACCAAGGTATCATGAGTTGGATAATTATGATATGTCGAGGCAAGCTTTTTTGCTCTTGCATCAGCACTACCCCCATAGCAATGTCAATTGCATCCATATCAAGGATATAGGGTTTTTGAGAGTCTACAACTTTTATAGTGATACACTCAACAACAACTTGCTTTATATAATTGATCAAAGCTTGTTTGTTGTAGTTCACGCTCCAAACTTATTCTTTTTAAGTTTTGAGTCGTGTCAAACATAGTGGTACTACGACCATCGGGTAATCCTTAACATATTTTCTATATAAACCTACCAATCCCAGAAAAGATTGCAATGTTGTCAAATTGATTGGCACAAGCCACGCAACGATCACAACAACTTTCTTAGGATCCGATCTTACCCCATCAACAGTCACAATATGAACTAAATACTCAATTTCATTTTTTTAATAGTTCGATCTTCTTAGCATTAGCAAATAACTTGTTTTCCCTCAAAGTAGACAACATAGTCCTAAGGTGAGTCATATGCTTGACCTCACTTGCACTATTAGTCAAAATGTTATCAATAAAATCGACCACAAGCTTACCCATATATGGTTTGAGCACATCGTTCATTCACACCAAGCAAAGGGCATCACAAGATACTCATAATGACCAAACTAAATTTGAAAGGCAGTTTTGTGGACATCCTCTTCACGAACTTTAACTTGATGATACCCAGTCTTCAAATCTATCTTACTAAACACAATAGCACCATGTAGAGCATCTAGCAAATAATCAATATTGGCATAGGATATCGACGTTTAACAAGTATCTTGTTCAAGTAGATAATCCACACACATATGCCAAGATCCATCCTACTTTTTCACTAGAATGATTGGCGAGGCACAAGGCGAGAAGCTAGGTCTGATTTTCCCATGTGCAAGATAATCCCCTACCCTAGCATCTGCCTCACCTCCTCTTCCTCTTTCAAACTCATTCTATTTGGTTGTCTGTTAACAAGACAGAATTCAAAAATTAGCTTAATCTTGTATTCAACATTTCTACTGGGCAGTAATGCAGATGGCAAATCTGTAACACATCTGCAAACTCACTCCTAATTTCACAGTCTAGGTAAGCTAAAGTATTGCCTTGCACCTGTCACATGGTACTAGTAGTCAAATCCAATAGAAAACAAACATGTCTACTTGCACAACTTGCCTTACACAATAGCATAGCTAAGACCGGTGGTCTTGGAAGCACATCACACTTGCCATGGATGGAATGAAGCTTATTACTATCATGCTGAAACTCATACACTTGTGTCCCAAGCTATCACATGAGTGTCCCAGGCTATGTAAGGCTTTCGCATCGCGTGCCAACACATCCTTAGAACGACATCAAAGCACACCAAATGAGTTATCTCAAAATTCAACTCCTCAAAATAACCCTGAATAGTTAAGGAAATACTCATAACCCTTGTGTCCCAAATCTTTGTATCCATTCCATCAACCATCTTGACTGTGTATTGGTAGTTGGACGATTGTGTGCTCACTCTCAACTTCTTAACTAGAGTTTGTCAAATATAACAAAAATAGCTCTACCCATAAAGTTGTCCATGCATAAGTATCAAAGAAGTGTCAAGAAATTGATACACTTGTTGCGTCGTTTTCAACAATGTCATTGGAGGAGTCGTGTCCACCTTCCACACCACAGAAACAAACGTCAAATGAAGAACATCTTTAGCATGTTGCTCAATTTCCTCTTCTTCATTGGTTATTGTTGCTGCTCTACTTGAAGATTACAAGTGGTTCTCATCTAACTACGTGGACATTCTTTCCACCAATTTTGTCGTGGAGTGTTGAAGATATCTAATTTTCCACATTCAATATGCATCTGTTTTGCATGTGATTGAACATACGGAGCTTATAGACTTTCACGCTAGAATCATGACAGTGATACATTCGATTCTTTTGTCGAACAGCATTATTCAATATTGTGGTGAAGTATCTAGATCTCTATTACATGACTAGAATATGAGTCCTTTTTTTGGGGGGGGGGGAAGTTTTTATGTTCCACCTCTTGTTCAATGCATTGGCTGGACCACCGTTGGTCTCGTGACACAATTCGATTAACTTAAGCTTATCTCAAACAATTGACCATGACTTATCTATCACTTGCAACAGGTCCAATCCAATGAAGGTCTACTCTAGAAGCGTTAAACTTATTTCTATTCCTGACTCGTAACCATCTATCTATCAGAGGTAAAAGTGTAAATGTTCTAGAAACGTGTATTCTCTAGAAACGTAGGCAACAATTATGCTTGAATACACATGACATCATAAGCGGTATTTGAGTAAGATTTGTGATTTTATGATTTATCCTTTTTTTGGATGGTTTGACTCCTTAAGAGGTACGATTATTTTGTTCCAAGCATTACGACTTGACATGACAATTTACATGGATATTAGTCAAATAAAGTGTATACGTCGATGAAGAAGTATTTGAAAACATGAGCTTATGAGCTTGGCCTTATTCTATAATGTATTATGTTATGTAAGATGCTTTTTAAAGAATATCCTCCAAACTTTACAAGCCGTAATTATCCAACGGCCAAGATTATGCTAAAAACCCATGCACATAAGCTGAGAAGCCACTAAATGACTCCACCAAGTATTTTTTGTCCTTTCAACCAAACTTTGACCTATGATCTTCTTAGTGTACATACAATATGGCCCTGATCAATGAGCCTTGAGGCTTGAGGCTTGAGCTTTGAACTTAATCATTTCAATGGTTGTTTTATTCTCTGTAGTCTCTACTATGTCATTAATTGGTTCTAGGTGAATCTAGGAGATTAGCAACCAGGAAGGAGTGAAGTGCAGGGTTCAAACTCTAGAGTCATGTGCAAGGTCCCAAGTTCCAAGTTCTAATTTCTAACCCAAACCCTTAAAAACGTATCTTGCTTGTGGTTGCAGCATGTATACTTCCTCTTCCAAGTTTCTCGACTTCACATTCATTTGATAGATCTTCCATACAAAATGGGATACCAATGTTATCCACTTCACTACGAGAACAAATATTTCCTCGTAGTCGATTCCCTTGCTTTGTTCATAACCTTTGAAAACCAAACAAACACACCTTGTGCTTTGCGATGGAACCATCATCAAACTCTGCCCTGTGAACCCACTTATTATCGATGGGTTTCTTTCTTACTTGGATGAAGATCTACAAGCATAATCTGTACAAACCAATTTCCTTGCTTGAGGCATGTCCATTGTTGCATTGCTCGGTTTCTCTCATCAAGAAGCACCAGCTTTTGTACAAATGTGTCCCGAATTGCCTCCCATGAATCTAGTACTGGGCCATCTTTCTCAACTTTCTCCTCCACCATCGTTGTGTTGACCCCTATATCAATATGTAGCTTCAACAGTCATTTCTGAATCTGAATTGGATCCGTTACCACCAATCTTCCATTGGCTGTCTCATAGCCTGTATGCTACAAGATTTATGTGAATTCACCTTCTTTGAACTAAGCCAAAGAATTTGCTGCCACCAATCACTTCAAACGTCACTATACTATTTTCTAGGAGCTACAATCACACACGTTCTCCAATGGTCTGTGGCTCTGAACAACCTTTCGGTTCTTCGAAGTCGACACGAATTTGGCTACAGCAAACCACAACTTTGCTGCTTTACACAAGTTTTAGATAAGTGAATATCCACACTTTTCCTATGCACAAGTGTACACTGTTAGGACCACCAGTCGTGGCCCACGCCAACCATGATCCCCTCAGGACCATTAGGCGTAGTGACGTAGTGTAGTGGCGCATGCTACAAACATGTGTAGCAGTGCGTAACCGTCGAGCCGCTGACAAAACTTGCCTGTGGTTATACGGGGCAGGGCTAGGGTAAGACAAGAGTTGACCCAAGTGGGCAATCGTTCCGCTACATGGCACGATAGTGCACATGGGTGGTAACCAGTAGGATCCAGTGGGTCTTATTCAGCAGTTCGGGCACTTTTATAAATCCAAGGGGCCTGGCTAGCTATGCATGGATGCCACATGCCCTAGAACTAGAATGGCAGGTAGGATCTATAAGGGTTTACCTAAAGATGGGAGGAGCCTAATTCTACACTACATCACTAGTTGAGTTTGCGTATAATGATAAGAAGCATGTGTTCACGGGTATGAGCCCATTTGAGCTCAATTATGGCTTTTAGTCAACTAGTCCGACTACCCTTAGCATTTCCCAGAAAGTACCTTTGTTGTAGAGTTTTGGACTCAGATGCAAGCAAAGCTAGAGTTGGCACGAGTAAGTCTTTCCAAGGCTCAGGATCGAGCGGAGGATGATGTTTGTACATACTGTACTTATAGGGAATTTAATGGAGATATGGTCTTCTTGCTAGTGCCGCCTGAGTCTAAGGCGATGAGAACTGGCAAGTGTAAAAAGCTCTCCCCTAGGTATTGTGGACTGTGGCTGATTACCAAGAAAGTCAGTGAAGTGGCTTATAAGCCACAACTTGCATTCCATGTATTCCATGTAAACCTGGTAAGTGGTGTGGTCGCACTCCAGGAAAGAGACACGGTGGACCAATGGACCATGGGCTAGATCGTATCTTAAAACGGAGGCAAAGACAATTACATGTCCTCCAAGAATACCCTGTAGCTTGGAAAGAACTATCGTTGTCGGAGGCAACATGGGAGAGTCATTCACGACTACAACACGCTTATCCTGAGCTTGTCGTCGAGGATAGATGACTTTCTCAAGGTGGGATGTAATGTTAGGATACACGACCATGATCCCGTTGGGACCAGTAAGCTCAGGGTCACGTGACCAAGGTTATGGCCCCGTGACCAATCTCACCACGCCAGTCGTGCAAGGTGTGTCACAGTCATGATGTAATGTAGTAGTGCGCAGCGCACACTGCAAGTATGTAATGTGTAGCAGTGCATAACCGTTGAGCCGCTGACAGATCTCGCACGTGGTTATAAGGGTTAGGGCTAGGGTAAGGTAAGTCAGCAGTTGACCAGAGTGGTGGGCAGTTGTTCCACTATAGGGCACGACGGTGCACGGAGGTGGTAACTAGTAGGCTCCAGTTCGTGCTCAGCAATTCATGCACTTATGGATCCAGGGGGTCTGGCCACCCATGCATGGATGCCACATGCCCTGGCACTAAAATGGCATATAGGAGCTATAAGGGATGGGAGGAGATTCATTCTACACTACAAGACGAGCTTACGATTAGGGCTAGTCATTCTACATACACTTTTTCAAAGTTTGTTTTATAGGGCTAGTAAATAAAGTTCGTGCCATCTTGTTTATGTACTTACGTTAATGCAGTGGGTGAATAAATCCCGCACCATGTGTCTCAATGTAGTTTGGCCTTATTTGCTTTCTCAAACAAGGGGTTATAAAGTTGACTCAAGTGCAACAAGCATGCCCAAAAGACTCGGATGAGTGACCCACCTAAGATTTCAAAGCAAGTTTAGGTAGGGAATGTAAGACTGAGCCTCCAACCTGTGATGAGCCAATCAAATACAGTCCTGGACAAAGACGGGCACACAGACTTACAACAGAATAATAGGAGTCTGGCAAACAAAAACTTGGGCAGCTCACAGGAATAGTGCAACACGTATATGAATACAAATAGACTAGAGCGAAGTAAAAAATAAATAAATTCAACTTTCAAGCACAAGCTTTTTTTAATAGCACAAGTCAAACACTATGCCCAACATGTGTTGGTGGCCCCGAGACTAGTCCCTAATGAACGTAACCTCTTCTTGATATGGTATAGTTGATCATTCATTCCCAATGATTACCATTTCTGTTTCCCCTCCGCTACAATCAGTACGACCTTTTTGGTTTGGCCAATGCCTGAGGGTCGGGACCACTGTCGCTAGGCATCATTCCCAATG
This sequence comes from Diphasiastrum complanatum, assembly GCA_029204225.1. NCBI lineage: Eukaryota > Viridiplantae > Streptophyta > Lycopodiopsida > Lycopodiales > Lycopodiaceae > Diphasiastrum > Diphasiastrum complanatum. The sequence continues at coordinate 48,617,415 of CM055106.1, forward strand.
CCATTTGGTTGGTTTGGCGACCACTATGCCTTCTATGAATGACTTGTCTTTGCCTTTGTTACCTTTTAAACTGATTTTGAGTTGGCTTTTAAGTTTGGTTGGGATGTCTTTTCTTAATTGATGCAATGGTCTTCTAGCTCATTACTTACATATAGTGTGTTATGGAGTTCGTAGGTGAGGGGACACGATGTTCATACTTGGCACTCTCATCTTGCAGATTCATAGTCAAGGACACCACTCATTGTGGTATTCTCGATGTTCACACTTCGCACTCTCCTCATCTTGCAGATTCACAGACAAGGACACCACTCATCGTGGTATTCTCATGTCTCTGGACTCCTAGGGACACTTGGCTTTTCGATTTCACATCTCCCGGAGGGTACTCATCAATAGATTATGAGGTTTCTACATCAGGCATATATCCACAGGACATGGCAGGCCACTCATTTATTAACAAGAGACGCTGCAAGGGGCCTATCACTTCCCCGATATCTAGACTCTAGTTTATCGCACAAAGGATAGCTTTGAATCTCTTCTCATCACTTATATGTGGAGACGAGACATTGTCAAAATATCCCGCAAGAAGGCAGGATTTATCGATTATGTACTTTTTGGGTGAGGTTGAGACCAAGAAGCACTTCATCTTTCGATGCTCATAGTACCCAGAAATTACTCTTTTGGTCATATAAGTTATTTCACCATTGTTGACTATCAAGTAGTTTTCTGTTGGTTGTTAGGGATCTGATGGACTAAATTTTCAGCAATTCTTACATACAATTCCAAATGGACAACCAAAGGAAAACAATTCAACCTTCCCCTTGACAATTCGACCTTCACAACAAGAAATCCCCTTGAAACCAGTATGAGATGAAATGTGCTCTCATGTCCCAACATGACGGTGTCCTTATGCTCTAAGTCACAAAGATTTAGCATAAAATCGGTGTTTCCCTATTTTCTTATTCATTGAGATTCAAACAGGATGCAGGTGCATCCTATTCAAATACAGAGTTTAGGCCGATTTAACAAACTCAGTGCCTGTATCATCCTAAATTTCATTCTACCTCATTCTAAATGACTGAAATTGACTGCAAATTAGAGAGTGATTGCAAATTAGAAAGTGATTGTAAGATAGAGAGTCTTGTAATTAATAAAAAAATGTATTCAGTTCTTCAATTCTTTCGAGGAGGGGCCGATTCTATGCTATAAAAGGCAATTTTTCTGCTTTCAAAAAGGTCGATTAGAAGAAAACATAATCTACAAGCCATTTCAAATTTCACAATGAAAATCTCTTAGAATTAATAAGCATGATTGTGTCAATTATTGCAAATCATAGCTTACACCGTGTTGGCATTATTTAGAACGTCATCTAGGGATAAGACCCTACTTGTGTGAAATTGCCTCAACCAAGGGGAGGAGATTATGTGGGCCCTCTCCCACTTACCCCCCTTCTATTTAAACACACTCTTAACAATAATGCCAAAAGCAAATACAATCCAAATTACGAATGCACAATACACAGCATTGCCCAGATCAACGCATTTAAGATGAAAAGCAAACAAAATGCAAATTACGAATAGCCACACAAACAAAAGCCCAAAGCAAAGGAATACACACAATATACTTTTTATACACAAGCCAATGCAGCACTCAGGCATACCAGAAAGCAATCTTCACCTTCAATTTGTTTTGTGACTTTTTTGTTTTCTTTTTCTCTTTCTTTTTCTTTTTCTTTATAGAAATTGAAAACTACGCATAACACGAACATTCTCAGCTGTGGTGAAGCTCCATATTTACCCGAGTGAATGTCCTTGCTGCGTTATGGAAAAGTCTTTTCTCTTTGTTAAGTGCATTTGAAATACAGCTTGTAATTCCTCTGCAGGAGCTCACTGGCTTTAGTAACGGCTGCGTAATCACAACTGAGCATAACTATAGAGTGGGCAAGCAGCAGCTGAAGAGAATGACGCTGGAGCTTCAAAAATTGAAGTCAGACAAGCAAAAACTCACACTCAAGGAGCAGGTCGCTTACGATGAGTGCGTTATGCAGCTTTCTATTTTCAAGGAGCGTGCCGCTTCTATCTCAGAATCTATGAATATCTTGATTGAGGGGATTGAGAAAACTAAAAACCGTGTGCAAGAGGCCAATGAGGCCACATTTGATGCCATTCGCCATTCATTCAAAGAAAGTTGCAAAATGCTGTTGCCAAACATGTCGGTTGATTTGATTAAAATTGGAAAGCTTGTAGAGCACGGGGTCAAGATGTCCTTTCGAAATCATTCGTCAAAGAGTTCAGACGCTAACGACCACCATTGGAAGCAAAACTTGGAGGAGTTGTCAGGTTAGCTGAAGTCTCCCAAACCGTCTGGCAAAACTCAATTAACCTGGTTGCGGTTTCTACCCTGTTAAAAGAACGCATTATTTGCAAAATTTCTTAGATTTACAACCAATGGGTCTATGCAGGCGGTCAAAGAACTATGATGTGCCTTGCCTTCATACTGATGGTTGCTAAGAGCCAGCAAGCCTCTTTATACATTATGGATGAGGTCGATGCAGCTCTAGATGAACAGAATCAAACTCGCATTGCCGCACTCATACGGAAATACATCGGTGACAAAAGCCAAGTTATTTGCGTCAGCCACAACGTCTCTTTTCAGAAACACTGTGATACGATTCTCACAATCTCTAAACAAGAGGGAACGGTCATCCTTCAACGGACAGAATTGGAAAGTGTGGCACAAGAGAAAACACCAAAACACTCTTAGGCTTTTTTGCCCCAGGGGCTGGAAACGCCAAAGTAACTGCCGAGCGATCAAAAGCATAGATTGACATTTCACTAAGATAAATATGAAATTTGACAGGGTAATTAGTATCACTCTATTGACGTATTGAAGGCAACCCAGATAAACTGTCTTCTACTCACATAGGTCATTTTGAAAACAAAGCTGAGTTTTAAAGGTAAGCTTAATTTCCGTGCCCTAATTTTTTGCTTAACGTTTTGTATTGCCTTTCAATAATAATATGTGTTAGGACCAATCAAGTAGTTTTTTGGGAGGAGCGATGGCAGAAGAAACACTTTCCACCGATGGATATGGAGACTCTCCAAGGTACCGCTGCAACGCTTGTAGATGGGGTTGCTACTCCACCCCGCACGTGTGATGGCAAGCTAGACATCTCGCACACTTCTGAGCTTTCGATGGGGTCTCCTCCTCCTTCCTCATCCGTCCCCTCCTCTTCTTTTTCTGCTGAGGTTCTGGATCGCGCTGCTGCTCCGGAGCTCTTTGCTCTCTCTGATACGTTGCGCTCAGCCGAGCTTCTGCATCCTGCTATCTCTTGTCAGACGAAGCAGCTCCCTCCTTTTTTTCCACCTTCCCCCCCGCCTTTGGATACCTCTTCTGGTCTGGTGGGTCCCCACACCGTTATCTCTGTCAGCAGTTTGCCTCCACCCTCCTTTCTTTGTCCGATACTCAGTCAACATGAGAATTCGAGCCTCCTGCCTCCATCGTCAGAGCTACCGCCCCCTTCTTCAACGGGCATGGTGGTGGGCCGCAAGCGCAGGTACACCAAGAAAAGATACACTGATCATCACGGTCTCAGCAAATAGTGCCTTTTGTCCCCCTGCACAGCGGACGCCCTCATCTACGCAAGAGCAAGCACCGACGTCAAAAGGCATGGGTTCCTACCTTCAGGCCTGCCCTGCAAGAGCATTGTAACCCCATCACCCGAGCTGCATTCAAGACACTTACCAAGCACTTCTAGAGCAAGCACAGGCTCACCCTCCTACCGACCCGGCCCTGCTCACTTTGATCCAGATGGCAGCTCAGGTGGCGGATTTGCTAACAGACATGTCAATCCCACTTCGCAAGATGTTCTAAAGGTGCGTTCGTTCCAGCTCCACCCTAGTCTTTTTAATGATTACCTTGCATTGCTTGCTAACACTACAGTTGTTACATACTTTATGGGGAAACCGCCGTACGCGGATGGTACCAAGAGGTCTGGGGAGATCCAGTGGGGCCCTCTGAATGTCAAAGTCCTAGGTTCCCAGGCTCTGGGCAAAGGGTTTTTCCTTTTTACTCTCGGTAGTGCTCTTGAGGTCAATATTGTGCTTGCAAATGGGCCTTACCTCTTTGGGGGGAATCCGGTCTCTGTCACTCGGTACACTGATTTCTTTTCCATTGATGACACCTCTCAGCTGCAAGTTCCGATGTGGGTGGAGCTCCCCTTCTTTCCCTTAATTTTCGCCGAGCCTTGGACTTGGTTCTCGACAGTTTAGAGAAGGTGCTTCTGCTGCAACCCTTGAAAGCCCACATCCCTTCCCCTCACGTTCGCACTTGCATCCTCTAGAAGTTGTCTCAACCCCTGGTGGAGCAGATTATTGATGGCAAGGGCAGTGTAGCGCAGGCATCCCAAAGGGAGCCGGGAACCACGACTTAGCTTCCCAGCCTTCAACTCTTGCCATCCAAACCCACTTGACATACAAGCAGCCAACTCGCCAACAACGATCAGACTTAACCAACTTGAAGTTCCGAAAACCAACATTGAGATCCAACCTGGCGCCATGCCGGATCGGGGGTCCCGACGTGGGTGACTTCCCTCCAAGCAAGCCGCCCGACATACATCAAACTTAACCAACTCGAAGCTTCGTTACAAACGAGTAACATTCATTCCAAGCAAGCGGTTTGACTTACATCAGACTTAACCAACTGAAAGCTTCGTCACGAGCGCTTGAAGCCAACCTGGCGCCACGCCAGACTGGACAGCCATAAACAGGTAACATCCACCCAAGCAAGCCATCCAACTCAGCCGACAGGTTAGAGCCCGTTCCCCAAGAGCTTAACCCATTTACGTTCATGCAAGGCACACTCAGAACCACAAGCCGCGACAGATATGGAAACAACCAGTTCCTGGACCAAATGGTCCCGACAGCATACCGCTGGCGCCACGGACCAAATGGTCCCGACGGCATACCGCTGGCGTCCCGAGATACGACCCTCAGCTATTGTTGCGTCGGCGCCTCAAAGGGCACTGGGACTTGAGCGGTTTCCCCAACACGCGCTTAAGTCTAACATTCATCCATCATGCACTTACGTAAAAGCCAACTCAGAAACGTAACAAGCTTAACCATTCAGACTTAAGAAAACTGGAATCCCAACCAACCCGAAAGCCAACTCAGAATCCGTCCCCAAAAGGTAACCAAAGGCAAAGACAAGCCACACATGAAACCCAAGGCATAGTGGTCGCCAAACTGACCAATTGGCATAGCGGCAAGCCCCATGTCGATGACAGGGACCCTTAGGCGCCAGCGACGCAAAAAGGTTGTAGTAAGGGTCCTTCCACTTGGACCAGTCCCGGAGGCGAAACCGAAATGGTAATCATCCCCAAGGATCAACTTTATTAGATTTGGAAGAGGTTACATTCATACATAGACTGACCGGTCTCGGGGCCACCAACACGTGCTGGGCATTGTGCCTGGCTCGTGCTGGTAGAGGGAGCTGAGACCTGGCGACTGGATTCCTGCGCTGGTTGAGCTGCCCAAGTTTCTGTCTGTCGGACTCCCCCTATAGTTCTGCTGTGATTCGGCGCACCCCCTCTGGTTTGAAACATAGTGCTTTCTGGTAAAGCACGCTTTTTAGAACTTAGTTTTTATTTTGCTGATTAAGCCTGGCAAGCCTGGCAGAATCAGTCTGGCTCTCGGACATGGGTCCCGGGAGCCGTCCCGGCAACCGAATCAACCTGCTTTCCTGACTAGGCCATGACTCGAGCTCCAGAGCTAGCTCATGACTTTGTGACTACTTGACTGGCTCACCACAGGTCAGAGGCTCAATCCTTGACGTTCTAACTTGCTCTGGGACCTTAGGGAGTGTCACCCCTTTGAGTCTTACAGGGCACGCTGGGTGCACCCGAGTCAGCTTTACAACAGCTATGTGCCAAGTTAAAAATTTTGAAAGCGGCCTTACAACTGGCGCTTTTACCGAACACTGAAACCCAGAAGGTAATCAGAGTCAGTTTGAGAAAAATCCCACTTTATTGATAAATCTGAGAAGGTTACATTTCAAGTGTGTGACCGACCCTAGTCTCCGGGGCGCTAGCATGCCAAGGCGAGAGCCATGACAACATTCCAGCAAGGGAGGCTGAGACTTGGTTGGAGCTCGCCCTGAGTCGCAACCCGCACTCCCCTATAGTATTGGTGTGATTCGGCACCCCCCCTCATACCAAGCACTCTACCCAAACTGGTAAAGCACGTTTTTCTCTCTCTAGTATTTTCTCTTTCTAGAAAGTCATTTTCTCTCTCTAGATTTTATTGATCCCCAGGCTTCCTTTAATCATGCCTAGATCGTGTGAGGTGATTGCACATCGATCTCAGCTCTCTGGACTTCGCTAGAACCGATCAAAGATTTTCAGCCATAGGAACTTGGCGCCGGCTGGATTCTGGTCACAGTGGCGCCGGGAGCAACAGGGGCGCTGCTGGCGCCGGGGACATAGATGGCGCCGGAAGTAAAGCTTGTAAAGGTAGCTTTACAACATCCACCCCACCTTTATAAAATCTGATGTCCTCATCAGATGTCAGATTAAAGTAAAGGTGTCTCCCAATTAAAAATAACTATACATTTAAGCTACTTGGCATAGTACTCAATTTACTGGCCACTTTTTATTAACATTGAAACTGGCACACCACAAGTTGGAGGCTCAGCTCTTTGTACTGAAAAATTACATAACTTGAAAATATATCTTTGTCTGGGAAAAGCGTAGATTTGATACCGCTTTCGTAAAACCCGAGAACCTTATTAACTGGTGACAGAGGCTATTCTTTGAAATGTTCGCCCCTGTCGCTTCTGACTTTCGACTTTGGAACTCCTTTGAGCTCCTTATTTGTCCTTGATGCACTTTGTGTTGAGCTCCCTGAGCTCCAAATTTGTTCAGTTCCGCACAGGTATCAAGGCTCCCTGAGCCGAAGGATTTATCGTTTGATTGCCCACTATATGGTCCACTCCGTGCCTTGTTGCTTCTGCACCTTGATTTCTCTCCTTGTCCAAGCCTGATCTTGATACTTTTCCATCTTGGCTCTTTAAGGTAGGCAAAGATTGAGTACTCCGCAATGCACCTCTCACTTAGCTTGAAGTAGCTCTTTGAATCAGCCCAAATGTAACCATTGACCTCATGGAAAGCCAAAGGGTCGCACCAGTTTGATCCGCATCCGAACTATCTCTTCGCGTTTGTTTGAAGCACCATGACAATCGCGCAAAACTTGACTTTCACAATTCCATCACTGGTTAGTTGCCTCACAGTCAAAACAAGAAGTGTACATCGAGCTTGGCTTCAAGTAGCTCTCTTTGAATCAGAAACATGCACCCAGAGTTTGCACTAATCCGATCTCAACGCGAACTGTCCCTTAGCGTCCGTTCGAAATACCAAGTCTCTCATGCAAGACTCAACTTTCACAGTTCCTTCATTGATCAGCTGCCTTACACGTAACACAAGCCAGCGTACTCATATGTTTCCTCATCATTGCTGGTCCAGAGAAAGCCTATAACAAACTTTCGTTTCCACAACAAAAACTTGTCAACTTATTAGGTCCAAAGTTCGCCAGTCTCCTCGTGTGAGTATGGCTAGGTCACCTTGAATTTGCCCCCATTTTGATCAACTTTCATCAAAATTTGCCCCAAGAGAGAGGTGCGTGTGATAGTTCCCCTCCACTTAATAAATTAGCTGATCGGACTTAGAGTAGAGTTCTTCGGACAAAAAGCCTTTCCAACACTTTGCTTCTCATCTGCTAGGATTATGGCTCGATCCAACTTGTTGCCAATCTCTGAAGGGGATCCTAGTCTTTTCCCCTTTGAGGAAAAACCCAACTGATACTGGATATCACCCATGCTCAGTGAGTTTCAGTTCCGAAGGTGGCCGTCCCAAAATGAAGACCAACTGCTATAGAAGATCTCCCCTGAAATTGCCCTTTCCAACTTTTGACTTCATGCTTGCGTCTGGTGGGCGTTGTCGCAAATGAAACTAACCCAAGAAACAGGCTAGCCATCCATCCTTTGCAAACATTGAGTCATTTCGTTGTCGTTCACGTGCGAGTACTTGAACTGCAAATCCGCCGCACAGATTCTGGATATCGCCCATGCTCAGTGAGTTTCAGTTCCGAAGGTGGCCGTCCCAAAATGAAGACCAACTGCTCCATAGAAGATCTCCCCTGAAATGGCCCTTTTCAACTTTTGACTTCCTGCTTGCGTCTGGTGGGCGTTGTCGCAAATGAAACTAACCCAAGAAACAGGCTAGCCATCCATCCTTTGCAAACATTGAGTCGTTTCGTTGTCGTTCACGTGTGAGTACTTGAACTGCAAATCCGCCCCACAGATTCTGTAGTCCTCTTTGTTTGATGGTATCAGCCTTCAAAAGAAAAGGTTCCTTCTCGAGCCATCAGCTCCTTGTATCACAAGCAATCATGCAAACCAGGCAAAGCACGAGTACTAAGACTCACCACGAATACGTACAAGTAAGACACTCAGGCAGGTTTACTAACAAGTAACAAAGACAAGGTCCCCCTTTGAGATGGTCCTGCCAACGGACCTTTGTCTGGCCGCGCCCATACAAATCGATCACGGAATCAGCCCACATAGGACACCCCTCCAACTATCCGTGCTTTCACCATTAAGCAGCACATTGCCTCAGTCACGCCCCACCACTTTTTGGTCGATAGCCCTTATAGCTAAACGATCGGCAGCTATCCCGCACCGGCAGCTAACCACCCGTGATTTACACCCGAATTCGAGCAGCATCTCTGTATCAATGGTTAACCCGTACAGTTCGAATATGTCGCCCCGCACCCCACAAGGTACAGACCTTGCTTTCACCTCCCTAGGCAGCACTTTGCCTCATCCGTCCTACGTGCAGACAACGCCAGGCCCGAACCGCGAGAACTGACCGTGCTTACACCTCAAGGGCAGCACCTTGACTCATCAAGTCCCCCGTTCTGCCGACCACCCCGACCGTGGACGCACCCGTGCTTACACTGTGGGCAGCACCTTGCACAACAGTTGTCTTGATGAACCCCAAGCCGTGGCCATTTCCGTGAGATCCGCATAGCTGACCAGCCAGTCGGCTCTGATACCACATGTAGCGCAGGCATCCCAAAGGGAGCCGGGAACCACGACTTAGCTTCCCAGCCTTCAACTCTTGTCATCCAAACCCACTTGACATACAAGCAGCCAACTTGCCAACAACGATCAGACTTAACCAACTTGAAGTTCCGAAAACCAACATTGAGATCCAACCTGGCGCCATGCCGGATCGGGGGTCCCGACGTGGGTGACTTCCCTCCAAGCAAGCCGCCCGACATACATCAAACTTAACCAACTCGAAGCTTCGTTACAAACGAGTAACATCCATTCCAAGCAAGCGGTTTGACTTACATCAGACTTAACCAACTGAAAGCTTCGTCACGAGCGCTTGAAGCCAACCTGGCGCCACGCCAGACTGGACAGCCATAAACAGGTAACATCCACCCAAGCAAGCCATCCAACTCAGCCGACAGGTTAGAGCCCGTTCCCCAAGAGCTTAACCCATTCACGTTCATGCAAGGCACACTCAGAACCACAAGTCGCGACAAATATGGAAACAACCAGTTCCTGGACCAAATGGTCCCGACAGCATACCGCTGGTGCCACGGACCGAATGGTCCCGACGGCATACCGCTGGCGTCCCGGGATACGACCCTCAGCTATGTGCCAAGTTAAAAATTTTGAAAGCGGCCTTACAACTGGCGCTTTTACCAAACACTGAAATCCAGAAGGTAATCAGAGTCAGTTTGAGAAAAATCCCACTTTATTGATAAATCTGAGAAGGTTACATTTCAAGTGTGTGACCGACCCTAGTCTCCGGGGCGCTAGCATGCCAAGGCGAGAGCCATGACAACATTCCAGCAAGGGAGGTTGAGACTTGGTTGGAGCTCGCCCTGAGTCGCAACCCGCACTCCCCTATAGTATTGGTGTGATTCGGCACCCCCCCTCATACCAAGCACTCTACCCAAGCTGGTAAAGCACGTTTTTCTCTCTCTAGTATTTTCTCTTTCTAGAAAGTCATTTTCTCTCTCTAGATTTTATTGATCCCCAGGCTTCCTTTAATCATGCCTATAGATCGTGTGAGGTGATTGCACATCGATCTCAGCTCTCTGGACTTCGCTAGAACCGATCAAAGATTTTCAGCCATAGGAACTTGGCGCCGGCTGGATTCTGGTCACAGTGGCGCCGGGAGCGGCGCCGGCGCCGTTGGCGCCGGGAGCAGCAGGGGCGCTGCTGGCGCCGGAGACATAGCTGGCGCCGGAAGTAAAGCTTGTAAAGGTAGCTTTACAACAGGCAGGGGTGGCACATCCGCCTCAATCGACATCAAAAGTTGTTTCGACAGTCCCTACCCTGCCCCCTCTACTGCCTACACCCTTAGCTGCATCTGCTCTATCAAATCATGCTCATTGGCAGCCTGTGCAACTGTCTGTTGCTGCATCTGAGGTGCCCCTACACTCTGGGGTGAATGATGAGCCTGCCTATTAGCAACAGACCTCAGTGCCCTCGCCTATGTTGTCATCCGCTACTGCGCTGGAGCCTCTTGTCACCGTCTCATTGGACAAAACTAAGACTCCCCCTACTTCAAGAAAGGTACTAATCTTGGGTCTACTGCGACAAGCCATTGGGCTGATTATCCTAAGGAACAGTCTACTGCTCTAGTGCAGCCACCCTTTGCCTCTTCATAGGGGCTTCTACCTCCGACTCCACCAGCACCCTTGTTGTCCATGGCAGCCCGCACCAACCCGGTCTCTCGAATGGCTTCTACAAGCACTCAGTCTGCTGTGGCACCTACTACAACTATTACTAAGAAGCGTTCCACCGTTGTTAAGGCCTCAAACAGGCTCACAACGACTAAGCGGAACCTTCGTGCCAAACTTTTTCTTGGATTGCTGGTTCATGAGGCCCCCTTGCCGCTGCAAGGCATGCCTTCTCCTTCTCTTCCGTCGCTGTCTAAAATGAATCTTTATTCCTAAAATGTACGAGGTCTGAATGATCCGGTACGCCGCACTTGCATGGCTCAGGTCTTGGCCTCTTATCGTTCAAAGAATGTTCTTATTTCCTTGCAAGAGATGAAGCTTCAAGAATTCAACCAGCATTGCCTCATAAAGAAGTTTGATTAATCCTTCCATTATGGTGCCTCTCCTACTCAAGGCACCTGTGGGGCAGTTTTAACGCTTGTTTCTTGTGATTGGCAGGTGCTCTCCACTTCTTCTGATTCAACTGGTAAGTGGGTCCTCCTTCGCCTTCGCAAATTAGGCTTTACCTTTTCTGTTCTTAACTTCTACGCTCCTTGCCTTACCTCTGATCGCACTGACTTTTGGTCTTCCTTACCGCCCATTCTATATGAACGTTTGATTGTACTAGGAGACTCTGATGGCCTGCATGCTATTTCTCCTTCCGAATATGCTGCCTGGTCATCCTTTCAGTCCTCTCACTCTCTTTTGGATGCTTCTAATGTCTTACAACAGTTCCCGCATCACACATGGACTAATTGTCGCCTCGGGCCCTCCTTCCGATCTGCCAGGCTGGACCAATTTTACCTCTGCGATGGACATGTACTATCCTTCCTTCCCAGAATCCGCTTAGCTCTACTGAAATTCCTTTCTGAAAACTACAATCAGATCCCTGAAAATAGAGATAGATTGCTACCTGTCCAACGACTTACCTACATAAGAATTTTACTTCCTAGAACTGTAAATTCTCAGTGAATTTCAAGGATTTGAAGGCTGCAACTACAACGATTCTCTTCCTCTATTCTTTTCTGAGAATCTCCTAGATCTTTCCTATCTTCTGATAGCTTTCTCTACTGCTGCTCCTAAACTCCCTAGGATGGAGATGGCTCTGATACCAGTGTAATAGATCCTAACACCACAGTAGGGCAAACACTAACTGATCCACCCAACCTTGCCTACTCCCTGATATAGAGTAAGCCCCTCCTAGCCCAATGTGAGGACTAGTAGCATGCTACTGCCAAGTGTCGACCACGTGGCACTGACGTGGCCGACTGCACGTCGGGACCCAACTGGGGGCCCTATCCTGCTGACAGGGTCCCTAGGCTGTGTTAGGCCCACCATGGCTATGGACCGTGCTGGGACACACTACTCACATTGTCTTGCCCTGTTGGTCATGTACGCTGGACACGACCCTGACTGTGGTATCTGACCTATCTGTGTTCTCTAGGGTTCGGCACTGGTTACGAGCTCGTAACAAGGGGGAAGATGCAAGACTAGCTTGGAGAGCCGAACGAATAGGAGAGAGGACAAAAGAGAAGAATTCATGACGTAAGGAGAGTGGAAGGAGTGAGTTGGAAGGGCATGGAAGGAACATCGGAGCATCACAAGGCTAGAGAGAGTAGTAAATTGGTAAGTTTTAGCCTTGATTAGTCAAAGCCAATTAACAGCAAGCTACCTCTGAATTTCCAGAAGAATCTGAGAAATTTTGAGGGGATTTCAGAGCACATTTCCCTAGCAGGGCCAACGCTGGACAGGGTAGTGAAAAAGTTAAATTTCATCCTTGTTTTTTGAGAATTCTTAGGAGTTTGAGCTTCAAACTTACTTGCTACAGACCAGCGACCTACAGGCTGAGATTAAATCAGAGATCCAAGGTGATTTCAGAGTTGTAAATTGGACAAATCGGACCAACTCAGATGCTGTCAGATCAGCGAGGGTAGGCAGCTTTCAATTTCAGAAGGTTCTATACTTTTCAAGGTCCTTTGCCTCGTTTTTTGGAGCCCCACATCTGCAAACAGAGCAGTGAGCAACTCTACTCAAGACACCGGAAATCTTGGTGCTATTTTGGAGCCATAAACAGGGACTTTTCGGGACAGCAGGTCTGAAATTTTGGGTGGAAGAGCTGAGAGGGTTCTTTTTCGTAATTTCTTTGGAAGTACAGTCCTCAGAAACAGCTAAGTCATCTTTCCTTTCCCTTGTACAGTTGTAAATTAGTCTTTTAGACTTTTTTTTCCTTCAATAGTTAAGGTAGCTCTCTTTCAGTTCCGAAGATGACCACTCCTCAGGGACCTGATCAACCCCCGGAGAGAGGCTTCGACGAACTTGAAACAGAAGCCTTGGCTTACAGAAAAGGGAAGAAACCCATGGAAGTGGAAGAACAGGAACAGTTCGCCGAAGAACTCGACGAACTGGTTACCAAGGAGCAGTTTCTCCAATTGGTAACAGAAGTGGATGAACTGAAGTTGGCATTGGCCAATTTCAAGTCCAGTGTGGACGACTCGTTCGCTGAACTCAAAAGCTTAATTTTGAGTTCTGCGAAAGGAAGCCTTCCCTCCACTTCTCAGTTATCCCCTTCTCCACTTCCATCAGTTTCGAGTGAGACTTTACGGTCTCACCCCAGTGTTTTTAAAGACTTAAAACCTCCTACTTTTAAAGGGGAAGAGAAGGATAGAAATGCAGATATTCTACAAACCTTCCTCAGCAAATGGAAGAACATTCATGCTCTTAAACAGACCCCTGACCATTTGCAAGCTCTTGAGGCCAGTCTTTCCTTAGGGCCCATGGCCTATAAGTGGTGGTTAAATCTCCAGGAGACTGGGCAGACTCCCCGGTCATGGAAAGCTTTTGAAGAAGCTTTCCTAAGAGAATTTCTACCAGAAAATGAACTTGATAGAGCCTGGGAAGCCTGGGAAAGAACAGTAATGGACAAGTCCCTCAGCCAATATATCTTGCAGTATCGAGAAGCAATTTTAAAGATTAAAAATATGGATGACTATCAGAAAATTAGGGGATTTGTCCGTGGCCTCAAAGATGAATATAAAGTAGAGGTCCAGAGAAACTCGCCTACTACCCTTGAGCAAGCTCTCAGATATGCTCAAATCTATGATGATTCAATGGGTAGGAAGAGAGCGAGACAGCAACCACTTTCTGATCAGCCTCCTCAGAAAGACTTTCAATTTAAAAAGAAATTTTTAAAAAGAAAGAAAGAAGATAAATTTAAAAGTGAAGCTCCTCAGAAACGCCCTTCACTCATACAACCCTTAAAACCAGATGATTTTGAGAAAGCCAAACAAGAACGTTTGTGCTTTGTGTGTATGGGCAAGGGACACACAGTCAGACAGTGTCCCAAGGGCCCTTTCACTAAAAAAGATAAGAAAGATAAAAAACAAGTTCATCTTGTTCAGACTGTATGTTTTCCCAGTGACTCGGCAGCTTCCGAGATCAAAGTGTATCATGAAGATCATGAACACTGTTGCCAGCTGACCTCTGCAATGCTAGCGAGACCCTTCAGCTTTGGGCCGCATGACCTAGTACGTATGCATGGGAAAGTTGGTAACCAGTCAGTAAGAGTCATGGTTGATGATGGGGCAACCCATAATTTCATCAACCACACCCTGGTTAAAAAGCTTAAACTACCAGAAGTACCTAGTCAGCATAGGTACATAGTTTCATTAGCTAAGGGTGAAGATAAAAAAATATGAGAAACTATGGTAAGTAAGTTAAATCTTGGTATTCAGGGGTACCAAGATGAAATAAACTTTCAGATAATGCACCTGGATCGAACAGACATTGTTCTCGGGAGAGATTGGCTCTACAGTTTAGGACCTTCCCTCCACAGAAACTATCAGGAGAACACCCTCAGCTTTCAGCATAAAGGCCGAGAGATCCAATTGCATGGGGAGCATGATGTTCCCAACAGTCCTATGGTCTGCAGTTCAAAGCTCTGTCAGCTAATTGGAGACGAAGACCATCAGGTATTCTTATGGGACTTTCAGTTTATTCCTGAAGTTTCTATTTCCAGTTCTATTCAGCAGAAAATCAGTAAATTAGAAACTTTATTGTCTAAATTTAAAGATGTTTTTCCTGAAGATTTGCCACATGGTTTACCACCTAGCAGAGAGGTAGATCATGTAATAAACCTAGTACCAGGTACAGCATCTATTTCTAAACCTCCGTATCGGGTCAGCCGAATAGAGGATGAAGAAATAACTAGGCAGTTAACAGATTATCTTGGGAAAGGCCAAATTCAGACCAGTAGTTCACCATGGGCCTCACCAGTCCTATTGGTGAAAAAGAAAGAGGGGTCTATGTGTCTTTGCGTAGATTACAGAGCCCTCAATAAAGTCACAATTAAGAATAAATACCCTATGCCTCGGGCAGATGAGTTGTTTGATCAACTCGACGGGGCTAAGTTTTTTAGTAAAATAGACCTTAGATCGGGATATCATCAAGTCCGTATAAAATCAAAAGATGTCTCGAAAACAGCTTTTAGGACTCGTCACGGTCATTATGAGTTTAAGGTGATGCCATTTGGGCTCACCAATGCTCTAGCTACCTTTATGACCTTGATGAACAATGTCCTCAGACCATACTTGGGTAAGTTTGTAATCGTATTCTTAGATGACATTCTCGTTTACAGCAAAACGAGGAAGGAGCATCTAAAACACCCCAGAAAGGTGCTTCGACTACTCAGAACGCATAAGCTCTATGCTAAACAATCCAAGTGTGAATTCTTCGTTGAAGAAGTAGCATATTTGGGTCACATTATCTCTTCAGATGGGATTAAGATGGACCCAAATAAGGTTAAAGCCATACTCAGTTGGCTGAGACCTCAGAATATTTTGGAACTTCAGATCTTCTTGGTCTGGCGGGATATTACAGACGATTTGTCAAGGAATATGCTCAAATAGCAGTTCCTATGACAAATCTCCTTAATGGGAAGGGAAAGGAGTTTATTTGGGAGTCCGCACAGTAGGAGAGCTTTGATGCTCTCAAAATAGCCTTAGCTACAGCACCGGTTTTAAAAGTCGTCGACCCCAATCAGCCATTTGTGGTCGAAACAGATGCTAGCGACTTTGCAGTAGGTGCTGTGCTAACTCAGGGCGGATGACCAGTTGCGTTCGAGAGTGAAAAACTCGAGCCAGCTCAGACTAGGTATAGTGCCTATGAAAAGAAACTCTTTTCTATAGTCCATGCCCTTAAGACTTGGAGGCATTATTTGTATGGTGCCAACTTTGAGGTCCTGATAGACCATGAGAGCTTCAGATACCTTTGCAATCAACCTGAGCTTAGAGGTCGGAAAGCTCGTTGGGCAGAGTTGATGCAAGAGTTTGACATGTCTATCAGATATAGACGTGGAAAATTCAATACAGTAGCAGATGCCCTTAGCAGAATGCCTATGATAAACGAGCTGAGTTTTACTCAGATTCGTAATGAGTTACTCGAGTCTTTGAGAGGGAAATGCCAGCATGATGCATTCTTCTCTACTATCTGGAACTCAGTCCAGAGCAGACAGTTACAGACTCCAGAACCAGTTCTTGGGGCTGGTGCCAATTCGTCCAAGAATACGGCAGCTTCCGTTGAGGATGATGATGAGTCCGAGTATACGTCGTCAGATGACGTTGAGGATTCTGAGCCTGTATTACCCAAGCAAACCCCAGTGGTTGAGGGTCAGTTGACTCAAGGATTCAAATGGAAACAGTATTCCATTCAGGATGAGTACTTGCTCTATAGAGATAGAGTATGTGTCCCCAATTCAGAGGATTATAGGCAACAGGTCCTATATGAATGTCATGACAATCCTAGCGCGGGACACCCAGGCATACAGAAGACCTATGAGCTTCTTCGTAGGCAATTTTTCTGGCCCAGTATGAAAAAGGACGTCCACGAGTATGTAACCAGTTGCCAGAAATGTCAAGTAAATACAGCAGAGTGTTTAAAGGCAGGAGGGTTGTTGCATCCCTTAGAAATACCAGCTGGTAAATGGGAGAGTATCTCCATGGATTTTATAGTAGGCCTGCCTAAAACCCAAAAGGGTAATGACGCTATATGGGTCACAGTTGACCATCTGACCAAAATGGCTCATTTCATTCCGACCAAAACAACCGTTAGAGCTCCAGAGTTAGCGAGGTTGTTTGTAGACGGGCTATTTAAATTGTACGGTCTACCTTCCGGCATAGTCAACGACCGGGACAATAAGTTTACTGGAAATTTTTGGAGGGCAGTATTCCATCATCTCCATACTAAACTCAATATGAGTACCGCCGACCATCCACAGACGGACGGTCAAACAAAAAGGGTAAATCAAGTGCTGGAGGATATGCTTCGTGCATACGTCAGCAAGAAGCAGACTAATTGGGAGGAGTATCTCTCGATACTAGAGTTTGCTTACAACAGTACCAAACATTCAGCTACGGGATACAGCCCATTTATGGTGATGTACGGTTTTCAGCCACGCTCACCCACAGCTGTAGGGTTTAAACAAGAAAAAGTTGAAGCAGCCAGAAACTTTTTAGAGGACCTAAACCAGATGATAAAACATGCTAAGCGTAGCATTAGATAGTCCCAGGATCGAGCCAGGCATTATGCAGATCCACACAGACGGGATGTGCAGTTCTCCACTGGTGAGAAAGTCTACTTGAGAGTCCCAGTTGACTCTAAAACCCTCAAATCAGGAGTGTGTGCTAAGTTGTCTCCAAGGTATTGTGGTCCCTTTACCATCAGTAGGAGACTAGGCGAGGTCACCGATGAACTAGAACTCCCACACAACAGTAAGTTCCATTCTTTCATGTAAGTCAGTTACGAAAAGCCTTAACCAGATCAGACAATCTGGTAGGGGACAGTGTTCTAGTTCTCCCATTGGATCCTCAACAACCTCCACATGAACCAGAGGAGATTCTTGATAGTAGAGAGACGCAGACTCGTCATACTCTATACCGAGAATATCTGGTTAAGTGGAATGATCAGCCTGTTGAGAATGCCACTTGGAAAAGAGGCAGCGTCCTTCGCAAGATTTTTCCAGACTTTGTCTTAGAGGACCAAGACAGTTCTTCAGGGGGAGAGAGTGTTACGAGCTCGTAACCAGTGCCGAACCCTAGAGAACACAGATAGGTCAGATACCACAGTCAGGGTCGTGTACAGTTTACATGACCAACAGGGCAAGACAGTGTGAGTAGTGTGTCCCAGCACGGTCCATAGCCATGGCGGGCCTAACACAGCCTAGGGACCCTGTCAGCAGGATAGGGCCCCCAGTTGGGTCTCGACGTGCAGTCGGCCACGTCAGTGCCACGTGGCCGTCACTTGGCAGTAGCATGCTACCAGTCCTCACATTGGGCTAGGAGGGGCTTACTCTATATCAGGGAGTAGGCAAGGTTGGGTGGATCAGTTAGTATTTGCCCTATTGTGGTGTTAGGATCTATTACACCCCTCCTTTCAAGCCATGATCACTAACAGTACGGCCTTTTTCCGTCATGTAGGGAAGCCTTACTGTTATGGCCATATTCAGTTAAGGACCTAGAATAGTCCTAATATGGTAGACCGGCCCTCCAGTATTCGAGATTGTTGGTCATGCCATAATTTAATTCCATGTCAGGGCCAGTTTGTGACTAATAACCTTGAGAGGACCCAGACACTCTAATTGAGACATATGGAGTATTGCATATAAGTGTGACAGATATAGACAGGAGGACTGCATGAATAGATGTGACCTATTTATAGTTGACCTGCATGGGGATTGCATGGGTTCATGCACAAGTCTACTCTCTATATATTGAAGTAGGATTTCCCATCGACATATTGGATTTAGGTTACCAGTTGCTCTCTTCTTCTCTTGCTTCACATGGCATGGCTTGGGGGCTAGATCTAGGTTTAGATCCAAGTTTAGTTTGGTTGGGAAGTTTGGCTCCATAGTCTCTCTTATTGTGTTTTCCTATCCTCATCTTAGGGGTTATCCTTTAGGGTTATTACACTTACTCTCCCTCTCATTCCAGGCTTCGGTCTTTGGCATTGACCCTCCTACAAGGCATAGCTGCTGCCCATAACTCTGCCAAGGATTTTACTCTTTACTCTGATCTCCAGCTTCATTGCCAAGTCATTCTTCGTCGTCATGACTATCATATTGCGGTCGGTCTTATGCTTCGTTCTAAGCTAAACTGTGGGCAGCCCTCTTGCTTATTTAAGGCCCCCCCTCTCTTGTGAGGGAGTTTTGATTGTATTGTCATTTCTCTTGATTGAAGAAAGAAGATCTTCCACGAGTTTTTGGCAATTGTGAAGCTCCTTGTTCATGGCAAACTTCTTGAGTGAAAATTTCTATGAGCATGTTCTGATTTCCTTTTATGATTATGAATTAATTAGATCTCTTGCTTACTTTCTTGCTTTGTGGAATGTAGATGTGGATTAACTTTCTTGTTTCTTGATTCTGTAGTTTTAGCATGCAGGTAAACTATAGAGGCTGAGATTGTGGATCTGATTTGCATATTCACTAACAATCTTGTCCTTGATTGTTCTTGGGTATTCCAAGCATCAAGAAATGGGTATTTCTTGATTCTTGGGCTGCTAGGATGTTGTTAGGAAGTTAGTTTTCTTGTTTCTTGTTTCTTGTTTCTTGTTGAGTAGATTAATCTTGTCATTGTATTATTCCCTGATTTCCTAAGATAGTTTGGTAGATAGATTGTAGATTTGCTCTCTATCCAGAACGCTGATCTCTATTTGAGCTAGGATTGGTTGCATGGCTTGTAAATGCATGTAGCTGAGTGAACGTAACCGTTTCATCCCCACTGACAGGCTGGGAATACATGTTGTAATATGAGAAATACTTCTGCCTGGAAACCGTTCTAAACAAGAAGATTTAATTGTAACCATCGGAAGTAACAAAGGAGTAAGAAGAGGAAAGAACCGTGTTCACAAATTCGGCTGGAATTTGTGAACATTTGGTGTCATTTCCACAGCTATACAGACACTTATAACCATCAAACTTTTCTGCTCTATACCGCCAAACCATCACTCTGAAGTCTCCACCACGCATCTTTACCGAGCTCGTCTTCACGCTCCTTACCTAGCCAACCTCCACGACTCTCGTCTCGACTGAACTTTGTTTCATTCACCTATTGAAACTACACACCGACTCTCGACCGACTCGCTACTAGGAATATTTTGACAGGCCCTGAGTTAAACCTCAACCAATGCTCATCGATCAGATCTCACCCGAGCCTTTCAGTTGACATCTCGACCAAAGACCTCCTGTCGCATCTCAACCGGTGCCTTTCCGTTACATCTCAACTGGAGGTGTCCTGTCAAATCTCAATCGGAGGCAGCCTATAAGATCTCAACCAAAGCTAATGGAAGAATAAAGACGGGTACCGCATTGAGGCCATTAATGATCAACAACTGGCAGCGGCATTTGCATACTTGACCAGGTGCACACAACGACCACGAACAAAGGTGCTGTGGGTACCCATGTCTCTATTCCACATGATGGCAGATTCACGACTGCATGCCCAAAATTTTTATGATTGGACACAGTTTTCTTCAAACTGCCTTTATGATTGTGTTAAAAACAAGCAGTCGATAACCGTCCTAGGATATCTCATGACTGATATCACACTCCAGCAAGTACAAAATGGGCCCAGGCTTCAACAACACCTGCAAGTTGCAGACAAAATATGGGACATCCCTATAGGGTCCAAACAGTCCAAGCATCCATGCTCACGGGCTACTTCACCATCAGGGCTTCCACCCAAAAGGGTGAATACCAGTATTATTCCATTGGTACACAAGCCACAAAGTTCTCAACCTGATCCACAAACAACAGCATCATCGGTAGCTCAACAGGCCGATACCTCTAAGGCCCAGTTGCCAGACACAAGGCAACAATGCATACGCCGAAAGCTTTAGGCTAGAAGGAAATCACCCAATGGCACAACATCCGAAGAGTCAGCTTCAGATGATGGAAGCTCAACATCACATGCAGCCTCTTTGACACACTCCTCACCCTTACACACCATCGACGGGGGTGATGGAGCAGCTACATCATCAGCAGCAGCATACACGGGCACAACACAAGTTAATTTGCCAGGCGAAGTCACCACCCCACCCCTGTTGATTACCACGCCAACACCGCCAACTTCACCACCGACACTTTCTTTGGGAGGGGGAGGAGTGGGGAGTTCCATTCCCCAAGACACGGAAGCAGCCCAGCAATCACAAGCCCAACATCCACAGGCCCAGCAAATCCATACCTTGAATACTTCACAATATTTTGATGTTGCGGACCTGATGGAGATAAGTGATGATGAACCAGAAAAAGAGGATCAGTCAGTAGGAAGTCTGATCCCCCCACTAACCACAACCACCACCACAACGACAACCACTATTGCTACTAATATTATTCCTCCACTCCCTCCACCTCCATCTTCATTTTCTACACAACATTTATTTTTTGGATTAGCTTCACCATCTCACACGTCTGATCAGTACCCAACTATCACTACCCTTGAGAAGCTCTCCGAAGCAGCTAAGCACTCGATGATCGGCCTATCCGAAGCAAGCTACCACATGCATTGGTTGATAAGGCATCACCAAGTGCTCGAGAAGAAGGTCCAGTACCAGGACCGAGAAATTGTGCATTCTGCTTTTAATTTTTCTGAAACATTCGTTCCAACTTACCCTGTTTCTTCATCTTCCCTCTCTCCATCACCTCCTAGTAGATTAATGGGCCCATCAAAAGTTCCAACTAACACGTATTGCTGGACTTCGGGCACAAATACAAGACCAGTGCCGATCTATGCGTGCAAGAAAGCGTCGAATACTGCCGATCAATGGCCTTTCTAGTGCAGCAAGATTGTTTTTGGGATCGTGGTTTAGATCCAAACATGATCAATCCCAACGTAGCCCTCCAGTCAGAGGAAGACCATGAGATGATGGCCCGACTATACTACAGAGCGGCCTTCATGTCATCACGTTACGTCACCATGATAGAAGACCGGCAGGAGATGGGTTTCATCGAAAAGATACGAGAGTATCTAGGGCCACTGAACTACGGAAGTAAGCTCCGCTTCCAAGTGTTTGAAAGTCTGGGCCGAAAAATGAGCGAGCGAAAACAGACGACGAGACGACGAGGCGAGCAAGACTCGCAAGAGGTTCTCAAGAGGGCTGGAATGTAGAGGCCATTGAGAAATCTTCATATTTGCTAAACAGTTTAAAACTCTGATTGAAAGATAAAATCAATGAACTCTTACATATCTTAAATCAGCTAATATATAGATTTACAACTGTCGACGAACAAAATATATTACAAGCTTTTAATGCTATTTATGCCAGTCTTTGCTTATGTACAAAGTTGGTAACCGCTAACCACCTTTGGGATATTTGGTTGTCCAGCTGTTTTAGGGTTGCTGATAAGTTGGCGACATCGGTCAGCCAATGTAGCAAAAATGCGAAAAAGTCGAAAAATCCGAAGGTGCCCTTAGATTGAAGGTTTGCAACTTTGAGGGTGCCCCTACACTAAAGGTATGTAAATCCCTAAGACGCCCTTAGATTCAAGGCAGCGAAGAAGATGAAAAAGGAAGTTATATTCCGCCTAATGGGCATACAATACCACATACAAAGCCAACACGAATCACACTCCGTTTTTCTTAGTGTATGGGCAAGAATGTGTTTTGCCCATTGAGGTAGAATTACCATCCCTACGATTTGCCATGAAACATAACTTAGGAGAAAAAGATTCCACCCAATAGCAGTTGGACACCCTGTAAGACCTCGACGAACATAGGATGACTGCTTTAAACCACCAAGAGACCCACAAGCGATGGATGAAAGAATTCCACGATCGAAAGTTGCGAGACTACCACTTCATCCCATCCCGTCCAAAATGTGGCTAGAGAGAATTTTGAGGTCTTAGAATTGGCTCATAAAATATTTTACGGCCTTAGAATTGGCCCGCTTATGCGAATTGTAATAGTCGGCAACGCCATGCAAATTTTTACTAATATAAAACCGAAGTATTGTGTTTTAGGTTGCTACTTAGTAGGAAGAAGGGGCTCAATCACCACAATTGCGGAATGGCGAGACAAAAAATCCAAAAGCAAGCAAAAAGGGTCCACAAAGTGTGACAACAAACAAGGGCCAATATCAAGAAAAGGGAAAGATGGCTTTAGACCACATGATCAAGTGGCTAAGGGCTAAGGAAAATAGCCATGAGGCATTCTAATAGCCACATGGGGAAAAAGGCCAACAATTAATGCCAAAGGGGGCCTAACTTTATAAGTTGAGCAACAATAAAGAGGAAGAAAGGGTTGAGAAACAACTAGCACCATTTAAGAGACTAACTCTTGTGCAAAAGGAGCCAAGCAATTAATACAAAAGGAAGAAGAGGAGCATTTGGGGGATTTGATACACACAGATTCCAAAAGCCCAAATACACTTAAGCATGAGGGTTTTTCCTTTTGCCACATGGGCAAAAAGGTCAAATCACTTTTAATGCAAGAGAAGGCCTTACTTGTGGATTTGGGAGTTCAAGCATTAAGTGACCCCATATCAAAAAACTAATAGACATGGGGCTATTCTACATAGGCTCATGCTGAAATAGCATTCAATACCTTGGACAAGACTGCTGAAGGGCTGAGAAAAGAAAGAAGGGAAACAAAATGGCAAAATGAAGAAAATGGGTGGGCTCCAGGCCTATAAAAGTGGGCAAACGTTCTGCTGAAGGCACCTTTTGAAAAAAATTCTCTGATGAGGTTTAAGTTATGGTTGTGTGCAATGGGTTCAAGCTCCCTTTCTCATCATTGGTTGTTGCAGGTTCTGTGGTGATCTTCACACTATTGGGGGTGTGTTCATAGAGTGGATAATCTGCCTTTGTTTTGCTGATTCTCTGGTGATATAATTGTGGTGTTGAATTTTTGAGATTCTAAGACTGTCATCCTTTAGTGGAATGCTGTCTCTTCCTCTGGATTTTGAGTCCCTGCAAGACTGTTAGTTGTTTTTGTTATGGGTTAGGAGTGATCATGCTTAACTCTTTTGTGTGGGTTAATGGATACTGCACCTAGACTGTTCTATGCTAATTCTTGATGTTGTGATGGCATTTTTCCCATTCAGTGAAACTTCAATGTGTTGGGTCTGATTCATACAATTGCGTGTTAGGGGATTAGCTTATGATATTCGAAGAAGTATAAGGTTAGTTAGGTTCTCCCAGTGTCTATACTGAGAAAAGAGTTCATAAACTTAGCTCTGCTCTTGAAGATGTTCTCAAGTTGTGTTATGAAGTTTCAGTCTATTGTGAAGTATATCCAACTATGTGTTCAGTAAACTAATGTACTTTCTGTTGCCAAGGAAAGAGAGTTATGGCACTTCATTAGTCATTGGAGTGTTTAGTATTTGGTAAGAAGCAGACAGAAGAGCAAACATGTTAAAAGTAATGACTCTCAACATAAGCCACTATATAAACCAGGGACAGTGGTAGTGGCTGGTTGCTGGCCTTTGCTGTCTAATGATTAAAGAGATGTCAACGGTGAATGGCATCACCCTAATGCATGCATAGTGTCACCTGGAAGGACATTATCAACACCTTACTGAGATGGGGTCTTGCATCGCGAGCTGATCAGTGTGTTACAAGCAAAAGAAAATGCTTCTATAAGCTTTGATGGGCAGAAACAACATCTGAAGTCATATAATGATTACCTCTTGAATAGAGCCTGCACTGGACCAGCAACTACATACTGTAGCGCGCAATCTGGCCATTTCTTATCTCGTTTTTGTCTACGGGCCAGTATGCATTCCTCTATACAAATGAGCGTCCTCATCTGACTGCCCGCAAATCATTACAAAGAATCTGGAACGCGTCAGTTTCAACAATTTCAAACCTGCAGATCGGCTGTTCCAGCGTGAACTAGTAATAGCTTGAATGAAGCGCGCTCTCCTTACAAGAAGGAAGAGTTCTAGCCATAAACGTGACCTCCCTGCCTATGATATGCAGTGCCTCTCTGTCAACGGACCAATGAACCATTTGTGTTCATCCCACGGGCCAAGGGTGGGTTGAAAAGATAGATAAAGAGTTTGTGCCAAGAGGCCTCATTTGGTGAAGCAGCAAAGACCAACTCAACTGGCGACACAACGAGCTCTCCCCAGTGAGTACAATCTGCAGCCAATATTGAGGTATACATTTTCATAAATCTATTTTGACACTGAAAGAGGATGATTTGCATTGTGTTGTGAATGTGAGAAATGATCGCATCTCATAGGATGGTGATATGTGTGGGCTTTAAGAATGGTTCAGAGAATACTTGTATCATGCTTATCATGCTTTTTGATGCTTAGTATAAATTGTTAGGTAACTGCCTTACTTAAAGTAACTCACAATGGTCTTGTGTACGTGTTTTGAGATGATTTTCTAGCATCATGTGTGTGCGCCTCAATCAATATAAACATCGTAGTATGATTAGGTGACATGGTTTTTACTGTCGGCTTCTTAATCTGTCTCTTGTTCATGTCGATTTTCATAACCCGACCTCTTTGAAATTTAAGAGTGGGTTGTCCACCATCTATGGTTGAAATACACCACTTTGGTTAAGAGTCAACCTAGTCACCTCTACCATTGGAACTGCCTAGCGAAATACCTAGGCCTAATGGTTGGAAAAATACCACCGCCTAGCAAACAAGGCAGCGCATATAACTGGCACCCTACGCTGCACAACAATGACTTACAAATAATATTGTATTGCCATTTCATGTTTGTTGGTTTTTTCTGGCTATGTTTATTGATCAAGTATCCCATGGATGCTCCTACGACATTCATTAAAACTCTTACCAATTATACTTAGCCGAGGATCTAACCTAGCTAGTAAGAATTACGGGAGTGCAAGTACACTAACTAGCCGTCATATCAGGGAGTATTAAAGTCATGGTCCCATTATGGACAACAGTACACTCACTTAAAATAAAAAACCTGATCTAATGAGGTAGAAGCCAATCCCCCACAATCTAAAGGTCATACTCTAAGGGAGGATAGGTAGTGTCTTACCAGCATAGGGTGGTCCTAACTCTATAATTAACAGAATGTTGATGGGCTCAGATAACAACTACCCCAATCAACCAAGCTCGTAAGTTGACGCCTTCCCTTCGAGAGTAGTGTCCTGGGATTAAAGGAGGTGATCTAGTGTATTGGAGTTAAGCATAGGAGGGGGTGCTAGAAAGATAGTAGAAATATCTATAGGATCTCCTCAGGTTAGAAGTGTATTTGAGAATCCTAACCAAAGGACCTGTCACAAAGAATAGGGGAGGAAGTATTATGAAGTATCTTTTCTCTATGATGGTCCGGACTGTTGGAAATGATGAATGAAAACCAATTTCAACCTGCGGTAGGGGATGTCTGCCAACTAATCTGAGAAGCAATCCCGCACTATTACTTCTACACCCCGGCACTCTACCCCCATTTACGCTTCGGGGACACTTTGTTTAAAACACGACACTTGGGGGGGTATAGCTATTTCAAAGCATACGAGTTCATAATTGACGGATTCTAGTATCTAACCTATGCCATTTCCATGGACTATACAGGAGTCATCCAACCAACCCTACCATTCGAGCAAGCAGTGCAATCATTGAGATCAGTTGGTAGTACCAATAGACGATTAGAACAAGACCTAGGAGTAGAAGCAAGGAATGAGGGTATGGTCAAAGGCTCCTCTACAGAATCTTACATAGAGGGGTGGATGTTCTAGAGAACAGGCTAAGGGAAAGTGGATTGAGGAGCACTGGGGGGTTGAGACGGACCAATCCTGTGTACACATAATATTCTAGGATACCGGTCACACGAGAGTGGAATGGAAGCCAAAGGAGAAAATCACTATAGTTGGGTCATATTCAACTCATAATTGACGGATTCTGGTATCTAACCTAAGCCATTTCCACGGACTATACAGGAGTCATCCAACCAACCCTACCGTTTGAGCAAGCAATACGGTCACCGGGATCAGTCGGTAGTACCAATAGATGACTAGAACAAGACCTAGGAGTAGAAGCAAGGAATGAGGGTATGGCTGAAGGCTCCTCTGTAGAATCCTACATAGAGGGGTGGATGGTCTAGAGAACATGCGAAGGGAAAGTGGACTGAGAAGCACAGGGGGGTTGAGATGGACCAATCCTGTGTACACATAATATTTTAGAATACTGGTCACACGAGAGTGGAATGGAAGCCAAAGGGGAGTGGAATGGAAGCCAAAGGAGAAAATCACCTTAGCTGGGTCATATTCAGCTCAAAAAGATGTTCTTAGACACTTCAAAATAGCATAAAATGCTATCATTAGTTGTCTCGAGAAGACTGTCAATGACAAGAGAACTTTGTGTAAGCCGATCATCTCTTGCAGGGAAGATTGTGCAGGTCAATCAACTTTTGAATTGAAAGGTATCGTCAGATGTGGAGATAGGAGGTCCGTGTATACATGTTATACATATCGTGATGACATGAAGGCCGCTTTGTAGTATAGTTGGGCCATCATCTCTTAGTCTTCCTCTGTTTGGAGGGGTACGTTGGAATTGATCCTTATTGGATCCAAACCACGATCCCAAAAATATTCTTGTTGCATTAGAAGGGCCATGGATCGGCAATATTTGGCGCTTTCTGGCATGCATAGATCGGCATTGGTCTTGTATTTGTGCCCAAAGTCCAGCAATTGTAGCCTCAGGTCATCCAAGGAGATTCTGTCTGAAATTCCTGGAATCACCTGCCAGTTCACCAATTCAACCCGTGGCTTCTCTGCCAGCCATGGATTTCTTCGTTTGAGCGGCATGTAGAATGGATCAATTCGTTTCCACGTCGGTGCCCTCAAGTATTCTTGCGGCCGCTTGCTATCTTTTAAGACCTTGTTCCACCATTCAGGTTGCGATTGTAGTGCTGCAATGGTCTCAACCCTGGTGGAGTATTGGCTTTGATCGATCTCCTCTTTGCCTCCCCTCATGTTGGGAGGATATTTTCTTTCGAATTTCTCCGACTCTTTGGTATCGGCCATCTTGCGCCTTGGCCTGGTAGGAGAAACTGTCCTACAAGTTTGATGGATCTTCAAGGGATCTTGATCAATGAGGAATATAGGCTTCAAGCAAGAGGTGGATCTACATCGACACTTCAAGAGGATGCTATGTTCACAAAGGGCAAATTCAAGGGCAAAACCAAAAGCAAGTGGTCTAAAGGGCAAGATCAAGTGGATGCTTCTTCAAGTGGCAAAAAGAAGGATAGATGAAAGCTCAAGTGCTTCTATTGTGGCATCAAAGGACACTTTGCAAGTGAGTGCTACAAGAAGAAGAGAGATCAAGGAGACAAGCAAGGTAATCTTACTCTTGATGAGGATGGTTTGGATGTGCAAGATGCAAATGATGATGCTTTTGTGATGTCTTCATGTATGCTTGCTAATGATGGAGATCTAGATCCTTGGTGGATTGATAGTGGAGCAAGTTCACACATGACCTTTCACAAAGAGTACTTCACTTCTTTGTTGGCATATGGAAATGACAAGAGGGTGATCTACACGGCCAATGATGGTGAGTGTGCAATCAAAGGGATTAGCACAATTCCTATTTCTCTCTCTACAAATAGGAATGTTCATTTGGAGAATGTTTTGTTTATTCCATCTATTACCAAAGATTTGCTTAGTGTGAGTCAAATGCTAAGTAACGGCCTCAAGGTGGAGTTTGATGGAGATGCTTGTTTGATCAAAAAGAAGGATGTCTTGATTGGAAAAGGTAAAAGACAAGGGAAGTTGTTCAAACTTGATGCTTGTGTTATTGCTAACCAAGTTGGATGTGTTGCAAGGGAGCAAATTTCTATTAAAGAGGTTTGGCACAAAAGGATGGGACACCTCAACTTCAAGTCATTGGAGGTAATGGCAAGGAAGAAGGTTGTGATTGGTCTTCCAAGTTCCTTAAGTAATGAAAAGCATGTTTGTGAGTCTTATGCTTTGTCTAAGTCACATAGACTACCTTATACTAGATCTATTTCTAGATCTACAAAGCCTTTTCAACTTGTACATTCGGATATTCATGGATTTACTACAATTAGCAATAGTGTAACTAAGATGTATGTAGCATTCATTGATGATTTTAGTAGCTCAATCCATTTGTCTGAGATTCATTGCCCAAGTGTTGAATTGATTGTCTGAGAATTCGTTGCACCTAACCAATCTTTTAGCTAAAGTTCACTACTCAAAATACTTTTTACTAGTCTTAGTGGCCTGTTGGCCATATGGCTTGTTGCTAGAGTTTGTTGTGTGAGAATTGGCTGCTTCCCATACATTTTATTATCTAAAATTAGTGCTTCGGAAGTAATAACAAATTCTCAAAACTCGATGTCCTATATGTCTATCTAAAATCATTGGTTGATTATCTAATGCAAGTGATTAAGATTTTATTCTTTGCACTTTTTTGTTAGTGTTTGCACAAAAACTCTTAAAAAACTTTGATGTATCGAAGATTCTAAGATAGTTTAAGTGATTAATGTTTTTTTTTTTGCACATTTTTGTCAATGTATGGTACAAAAACTATAACACTTTGAAAACCTTATCAGCCTATGGTTTAGAAGGTCAACAATGGAGGAAAATTATGCTCTCTTTTATGAAGTTTTTTGTCAATCACTTTCTTAAAAAGTGTTGAAAAACCTTGATTTACTATTGATGTGGATGATCAAGATGCATTCATGCCTTAGGAGTCCAGGTGAAAGCTTGACCTTTGGAACGTATCATGACTACTAATTGAATTTTTTTGCAAATCACTATATATGTTTAACAAGTTTGAAGTTTGAAATTCTAGGGTTTTGTTTTTCAATGGTTCTATGATCGTTCCAAAATGCTAGATGCATGGAACAAGATGCGATGCAACTTAAGGTTGCATAAACAGGTTGTGATAGTGTCACTCTCTTGTTTTTTACCTTGTGTTTTTTGGAAAAAAATTGACTGCCCGAACACGGGATGCATGTCTTGTAGCCAATCGGTGAGGCACCATCGTTCTATCCATAAGACCAAATGAGTTGTGTAGAGAGTTGCACGATAGAAAGTGCGGTAGATTGGGAGTTGCTTTAGGCTGAGTTTAAATTCGTAGTTAGGATCTGTAGGGGGGTTTTTCTCACAAGGTTATTGGATGATTTATGAATCACTATTTTTAGTGAATTTTGGGCACTTGGCCTCAATGGCTATTGGACAATTTCTACCTCTCGTAATATTTGAATTTGAAAAATGGTGAGAAATATTCCTTTATTCCTAGCTTGACTTTTGAGACTCTAAACCATTAAACTCTTGCAAATGGTCTAAAAGTCACTTTTATTGCTAACTATTCAACCAAATGACAATGTGATCATTGGGACAGACTTACACACGTAGGGTGCCAAATCCCTCACACTTATTCTCTAATTTAGTCATACATAAAATGATGTCCCACCAAGCTCCAACAGTATTTCACATTGAAATTGGATTGCAAAAAATAGTAAGGACACTGTTTTTAGGCCTTATTGACATAAAGAAATAAATTTCCAGGCTGAAATCTAAGTTTGGCCTCCAAATTGCCAAATAGAACCAACAAATTTAGTTGACAATTTTCACAAGGTAGTTGCATGACTGACTATAAGATCTAGCTTCTTGAGGTTCGCATATAGGTGTTCTTCTTAAAAAACATCTGGCTCTTTGAAACCTTTCGGATGGAGTGCTTCGTAATTTTTCGGTGAGATTGCTTTGGACGACATTGGCAGTGTATCTAGTGCTTCACTAGCTTGTTGAAGATCTAGTAGCTCTTCTGCTCCTGCCTATTGCTTCTCGCAATTGCAAAATTGATCAAATAACCTCAAGAGGGTTGAATTCATTGATCAAATTTATTAAAAATGGATAGTGGGAGAAGTGGCGACTATTTGTTTTATGGGGGATAGGGGAGGTGTGACAAATTGCTCCTGCAAAAGTGAAATGGCAAACTCAATTGTCAATGAGATAATTGAAACTAATGTAATTTCAATTGGCATGGAAAGCAACTGAGGAATGGAAACTACATAAGAAGAGAGAAGGGAAGGTCTAGTGCTAGTTGCTACAGAAATAGTAGCAACTGTTGGCAGTGTTTGCGATGTACATTATCATACCACGAGAGGTGAGTTGGGTGAAACAATCTCACTATGGATACAGTGATGACTTTGTGAGGTACTCCCTTGCTGAATCTGTCTCTTTTGCATATGGTGTAAGAACATCTTTGTCTTTTAATCCCTTGATCTTGTTCTCCAACATGGTAACTTCAAGGTTACCTTTCAATCTCTAAACATAACTTTTTCTTATAATGTAAAATACAAATTTCACAGATTTGTAGCTTGTATGAAATTTGACCTTACACCTTTCAAAAAATAAACTCGATTTAACCTTGTAGCCTTTCAATTGACATCTTTTTGAATCTTTTTACTTTCTTTGAAAGGCAAATAGGTCATTCACATCCCTTGTAGCCTGCTCATATTTATGTTGACCCTATATAAGTTTTTATGAGCATTGCATTGTTTGCTCATTGTGCATGACATTGCATGGATACTTGCTCATCCTCTAAAAAGATCGTCGACTGCAAGTGGGTGTACAAGAAGAAAATGAAATCAGATGGCACTATTGGCCATTACAAGGCAAGGCTTGTCGCGAAGGGCTACACACAAAGATATGGTGTTGATAATTTCGACACATATTCGCTGATGGTCAAGATGACAAGCATACAACTACTCTTTGCATACGCCACACAACACAATCTAGAAATTCACCAGATTGATGTGAAGACAGCCTTTCTCCACGGAGATCTAGAGGAAGAAATCTTCATGAAACAGCTTGAAGGATTTGAAGACCTCGACAATCAACAATATGTCTGTCGGTTGTAGAGATGCATTTATGGTCTAAAACAGGCATCACGAGCTTGGTACAAGAAGCTCGATAGTCTTCTGAAGTCTCTAGACTTCAATCCTACACAACCGGACTGTAATGTCTACATAAAAAGAGTAGGAAAAGATTTTGTGATATTGACTATTTTTGTGGATGATTCCCTTATGATAGGAAATTTCTTGATGCTGATCAAAGACACGAAGAGTCAGATTTCTGAAAATTATGAAATCACAGATCTAGGAGAAACAACAAAATGCCTCGGGTTGGAGATCAGAAGAGATCGAATAAAAGGTGAAATGCACTTGAGTCAGTCTGAATATGCCAGAAAGGTGCTCAAGCAATATCACATGATGGACTGCAAAGAAAAGACCACACCAATGATAGCTGGAGCCAAGCTAACGAAGCAGGATACCACTACAGTGATGCAAGCTGGGTGACTTGTAAAGATGCAAGCAAGTCCATAACTGGAGGATGTACAATAGTGTGCGAAGCTGCAATCAGCTGGATATGCAAAAAGCAAACCTTGGAAGGAGGACCGTGCACGATGATGATGGACCCTCAGAGTGCCATTAATCTGTCCCATGATCCAGTCTTCCATTCAAAGACAAAACACATACCTCTGAAGTACCATCACATTCAAGATTTCATCTTGAAAGGAGAGCTTCAGATCCAATACATAAAATCTGAAGACATGATTACAGATCTGTTCACGAAGCCGCTCAACAAGCCACTCTTCGCAAAGCAAAAAAAGTTAATTGGACTAAACATGCAAAGCTGCAAGGTTCAAGAGGGAGTGTCAGAAATGGTGAACTTCTACAAACTTTGTCGCGACTCGAAGTGAAGCGAAGCGACACGAAGCGAAGGTCAAATGGCGAACAATTCGCGAAAGTCAACGTACCTCAAAAATCCTAAGACACGAAGCGAAGCAAAACTCGAAGGTCGAATGATTCGCGAAAAGTCAAACATGCCTTTAGGACCAAAAAGACACGACACAAAACGAAAGAAAATCTTTCACACTGCCAGCTGGCAGCTTAACGGGCGTGGAGTCTTAAACTTCACGCCTAGCTGAAACGACTAGTAATAACGGAGAGTAACTAATTAGTTGATTAGTGTTAACTACTCTTGTAATTCTCTGTTTAGCTATCTTGTAAACTCCACACAGTGGAGATATAAACTATTTTTTTGGATCAAAATATACACAGAGAATGTGCGTGAGTAGAGCAGAAAAAAAAAAGAATAGAAGCGAAATAGTTGTGCATGAAAGTTGGCCAACGAGCTGAACACAGTGAAAGAGCAGATCGTCAGGCCGCCAACGAGCGAGACACTGACCATCTCGCTTTAAAAATTAAACTTATAATATAGTTGCTCTATCTCGTGCATCTCCTTGTCTTCCGCTGTCTTGATTGCTAGAATGGAATCTATTCTGTGATTTGTAGTCGCGCGTCTAGGCTCTTGTAAGCTTCCACACAAGAAAATACAAAGAAACAAATACGTTCGCGATACGAAACAAACCCGTTTGCGACACATATCCATGCTTTCCAGTTGTATCTCACCATAATCTGATATGACAACTGAATGGGTAATAAATTTGCACAAGCCATGGTTGAATAGTGTAGTTACGAGTGAACTTACGTTTATTCTAACTCCATATCCAACTCGTGGTTTTTTAGGACCTTGTATCGGATAGGCTTCATGATATTGATGAGGTTCTCATGGTTTTTACAAGGTATCAGGGCAGATCTGTGCCATTCTTGAGCTACCATTGCCAGTAAAGGACCAAAATCAGGTTGTAGGTGTGCCATGCTGACATGCGGGACACACTACCATTGTTCTACAGAGAGATCCGAGTAGGTGCCATTCGTGGCTGAGCCTGTTGCCAAGCAGAATAGTTGCCAAAAAAAATCTCTTCTAACATTGGCGCCAGTTGCTATTGACAATCTTCTTGGCTTTTGATCCATAGAACTCGTATATACCAGACCATCTTTTAGTTCTTCTTCACTTTTGATTGCTTGCTTGCTTTCCTGCATTTAAAAAAAGAACATTTTTCTGGAACAACGTTCTGGAACGTGGGGGTCCGAAATGACGTTCCCATGCAACTTAGTAGTTAATGTATAGTCAATGTATTGTTAATTCTGGAGAGCTTACGAAATGAAACCAGAACACTTATGATGATTTTTATAGAATGGTTCTTTGTTAGGGACTTTGGGAGTGAACTTCTAAAAACATTCATCAGTAATTATACAAATGTTTCAGCTTTTCATTTCAAAACCATAATCTTAAGGTTATGCTTGGGATCTCATGGTCTAAATCTAGTGTGAGGAGATAGATGTTTGACATTCTTCTAAGAGGTTCCAAGACCTTGGCTATCACCGTACACCGGTTGTTGAATACATTATGAACTTTTAACTACCACATATGATCCCATTCTAAGCCCATTTGGTGCAAATGGCTTGTTTGGCCAAAATACAACTATCATTCTCATTATAAGTGGCCTAATTGCTATGGTTGAACAAGTTTATCTAACTTGGGCAAACAATCTTTGTGTGTGTCTATTAGGGTCTAAAAATCAATTTAGTGATACTAGACATAACATGGATATTTATTGTGTAGGGCATTAGAAAGCCCTATCCACCACTCCTAGAAGTTCGTATATGGGTTATGAACCTGTGAGATCAATTCTTATCTATCTATTATAATTAAAATTATAGTGTGAGCGGGCAGCTCACACTGTTCGGGCAGTACTCACGTTGTGACGGGTAGCGTGAGCATTGCCGAACCCTTTTTTTTAAAAAAAAAATTCATGTTTTTTTTTTGGGCAGCGGTCGGGCTACCCCACGGGCAGCCTGACCCTACTCAGAAAAAAAAAACATGAAGGTTTTTCAAATCCCCTTTGCCCACCTACCCAAAACCCTTCCCGCCCGCACACTTGCGGGCTCACATCACTAGTTATAATTAAAATATTAGTGTTCTCAAGCCGCTCATGCTGCCCGGGCAGTGCTCACACTATGATGGGCAGCGTGAGCGTTGCCCGGGACCCTTTTTTCTTGAAATTTTCCTTCATGTTTTTTTTTTTTCGGGCAGCGCTACAGCCTGACCCTGCCAAAAAAAAAAAATCTCCATTAACACACGCCCAGACATTGTTTATGTCGTGTTTAGGATGAGCCAGATTAGCACGAACCCAGGCTCAATGCACTGGAAGATTGCGAAGCGGATCCTACAATACCTTCAGAAGATGAAGGATTTTGGGCTATGTTACTCTCACGATGCCAGATTCCAGATGTACTCCTACAATGATGCAAGTTGGGCATAACTCAAGGACAACTCTAAAAGTGTCTCATGAGGGTGCACCATCGCAACGAATGCAACCATTCTCTGGGTCATCAAAAAGCAGACTATCACTGCTCAGTCATCCTGTGAAGCAGAATATATCATAGCCATGAAAATGGCCAATGAACTCACATGGCTCAGACAGTTCCTCGATGGACTGGGCGAAATGACCAAAGTGCCTCTCATCTTGTAGATGGATAATACTTCTGCCATACATTTGATGAAGGATCCCGTGTTTCATGCAAGAACGAAACACATTGCAATCAGGTACCATCTGATAAGGGACCTAGTCGAAAAGAACGAGCTGAAAACCACTTCATCGGAACAAAGTAGATGGTAGCAGACATCTTTACCAAGCCCTTAGACAAAGGATTGTTTGAGAGGCAAAAAAAGAATCTTGGAATCGTAAAGCTACCATGCTTTGAGAGGGAGCTGAAGAAACTAAATGTTTCTACCCATAAAGCTTTGTTTGCTTTCGAGTTCGAGTCTGCAGAACTTCAAGGGAGAAAGCAAAATCCACCCCAAAACATACCCGCCACATAATGGTTTCAGTTGAAGGACACTTGAAGACGAAGGTCAGATGTTTCGACGACCGAAAGAGCTCAAAGACGAAGGTCATATGTTTTATGACCGAAGGAGCTCAAAGGCAAAGGCGAAGCCCGAACAGAACACGAAGCCGAACAACACTCGAAGACTAAAAAGCGGCAGATCTTCACACTCCAAGTACAAAGGGGATCAAGCCAAGTGCCAAGAGGACCACCATCTCCACGGGCGATGGCGATTGCAAACTGAGCACCGTTAAAACGTGTCTAACCAGCCATTCTTGTAATCAGAGATTACATTAAACCCTTTCTCTCTCCATCCATATAAGCAAATTGAAGATGAGAGAACCGGTTGAGAACATTAGATTATTTGAATACCAATGTGAGCTAGGCATAGAACTGCCAGCTAATGTCCAAGGAGTCTGCTAGTAAGCGAGACGATCTGATATTATTCATGAGAGACATAGTTTCTCTTACGCTGACGCATTGTGTGGGTTTGTCACAACAGTGCTCGCTCAAGAAAAGAATTCACTGATAATATAGTAGATGTTATGGAGATGGTTTTCTTATGAATAATATCGAAGGCACATGTTCAGTTGTTTGTTCTTTATTCCACACAACTGGTTCATCTATTGCAGTGTGTAACTGGCAGTGAACTGATGGTGCACACCACATGAAGATAAATAGTCTATCGTTTCATCAGACATGTCCTCTCCCCCTGAATCAGACCGTAGGGTCTTGATGCTCTTACTAGCTTGGGTCTTAGCAAATTGGTTGAATTCTGTAAAATAGTTGAATGTCTCAGACTTGTTTTTTATAAACATGATTCTAGTGAATCGGGAGAAGTCATCAATAAATGTGATGAAATATAGAGCTTGACCCAAAGAGGGTATGCTCATAAGTCATAGAATGGACTTCGCTCTTTTGGTTTGTCCTTTTGGAAATTTTGTTCTAGGTTGTTTCCCTAGTAAGCACATTTCACAGACAATTTGTTTTGTTGTGGGAACAACGTTAATATTCATGTCCTTGACCATACTATTGTGATGTACAAGATAGACCTCATGTTTAAATGACCTAATCTTTGATGCCAAACATGAGCATCAGAATTACTCACAGAAAGTGCATAGTTGTGGCTCAAGATATACAAATTTTCTTCTATGTGTACAGAGAGGATTTCATTAGAGAGAGAGAGAGAGTTAGAAAGACTAATTAATTAGTTATTTTGTAGTTACTTGATGATTCTTTTACGGTTATTCTCTCTCTCTCTCTCTCTCTCTCTCTCTCTCTCTCTCTCTCTCTCTCTCTCTCTCTCTCTCTTAGTTCTAGATAGTGGGTGCATCTTTCTCGAGCCCCCAACTACTACTTATGCATAGTTTTCTTGTACTTTTAAGTTAATGCATATATAGTGTGGTAAGCAATTCTATTCTTGTCTTGTCCTTAAAGTGCTTGATCATGAGGTTATGTGGTTGAAGCAATCCGTGTTATTTTTTGTCAACTCTTTTTTGGTAATTTGACACACATTTCTATGAGTGATGGTTTAGGAATGAGAAACTTGGTGGATTTATGATAATTTTTTTAATCTTAGACATCCACCTCTTCCTCTTTTGCTTGCATCTTGTGCCAGGAGATTGTATAGCAGAAATAGGTCTAGCAATGGGTTGTGGTCCAAAGATTCAATCATAGTCTATCTGACCTTTTGCACATAAGTAGATTGGGCAACAAGTAGTTTGGTACAAGCTCTAGTGCATAGAACAAATTTATATGGAGCTCTATCACTTTTGTGCATGATGTGTGCTTGTGGAGCACATCTGATGGCGCACATAAACAAAAAAATGCAACACAAAACTATGACAATGGCCTCAAAAATTGACTATATAAATCAATTTCTCTCGCACGTTTGGAGTACAAAAGTCCATATGTTTGCATGCAAAAACAAAATTATTGTCGTGTAAATGTAGAAGCTCCCAATTCTCATAAGAGAAAGTTATTAGTGCATGTAGAATAGCCTCCAAATCTACAATGATCTCATTTATTTATAGTGGGCCTTTGTGCCTCTAATAAGAGTTTGGGACCTTCTTTGGCTATATTGGGCCTTCCAACCATTATTACAAATCTTGCCATTCAAGACTCCATGTAGGATGAATGCTTTTAAGAAGTGATGCATGTGGATGGTTTAGTAGCACTTCTTAAAAGCATTCATTCTACACATGTAGCACTTCTTAAAATCATTTATCTTACATGGAGTCTTGAATGGTAGGATTTGTAGTAATGATTGGAAGGTGTGCTTACATCAAAAAACTTGCCTCAGCCAACTTTATAATCATGAATTGATACTTTTTTGTTACATATAAACATGCTTCTATTTTTGTTCCACTTAGCTATGAGAAGTTATAGGTACTTGTTGTTTTGTTACCTATACATTGCCACTTTTCTAACACTTTTTAATGCATTTTAGATATGCCATACAATTGGCACTCAACAATTATAGTTGAGCTCAAGAAGGCCGTAAAGCTTAACGTGAAGAGGAAGTTCACAGTAGGGCCAATCTTATCGGCCTTGGAAGTTACCATGCTAGAGAACAAAATCAAGGGATTCAAAAACAAAGATGTTCTTACACCGTATGCACAAGAGACAGTTTCAGCAAGGGAGTACCTCACAAAGTCATCACTATATCCATAGTGAGATTTTTTCACCCCAGTCACCTCTCGTGGTATGATAATGTACTTTGCAAACAATTGCTACTATTCCTGTTGCAACTAGCATTAGACCTTCCCTTCTCTCTTCTTATGTAGTTTCCATTTCTCAGTTGCCTTCGAACTACATTAGTTTCAATTCTCTCATTGACAATTGAGTGTGCCATTTCACTTGTGCAGGAGCAATTTGTCACACCTCCCCTATCCCCCATAAAACAAACAACCACCACTTCTCCCACTATCCATTTTTTATAAATTTGATCGATGACTCCAATTCTCTTGAGGTTGAACTCTAGTTTGCAATGCCAGAGAGCCCTCCTCCTTTTCAAGCTACTTTTCCTAAAGAAAGATTTGATCAATTTTGCGATTATGAGCTATGTGAATGCATATGTACATGCTTTGATTTCACACACACAAGTGACCAAGTCTTTAATGCCAAAGTAAACTTTTATTTGCATGAATAGAAGTACTGAGCGCCTGACTAGAGGCAGAAACAAAAAAACATTGACTTGATCTATACAAGTATCCATGTCTCTTTTTGAGTGCTAGGATCTTGCCCGTCCTATCAACTACTTTGCACTGATCACATTCGAATTCTACTCTATGTCCTAGATCTGTGATCCTGCTTACAGAGAGCAGATTCGTAGATAAATTTGGTACATACAAGACTTTAGAGAGTAGCTTAGATTGATCATTTGCAAAACTCAATCTCACAGTACCTTCACCTTTAATAGATTGTGTGCTATTGTCGCCAAGGTGAACATATTTATTGGTACTGTAAGGTGATAGGACTCAAAACAACCAATGAGACTGGTCATGTGCCGAGTGGCACCAGAATCCAAGAACCAAGAACTGTCGCAGGATGCTCCTTGATGGCTGGTCATGAAGGCATCATGATCCGCTTCTTGAATAGGCTATGGAACTTCTATAACTGCATTTGCCACTTGATTTGACTGCCAACCATTCGCCATCTTGAGGGAGTAAAATTTCTTCCTGAGATGTAGCTTGGAAGCTATATCTCACACTTCGTATAGTGTGCTCAAGATGTCCCAAACTTCTTTCGATGTCTGGGCCTCGGATACGTGGCCGATCTGGGTATCCGTAATGTTGAGGATGATCAGCGTGAAAGCCTTTCCATCCTCCAGTTTCCATTTGGCGATTGATGCGTCGTCTGCTTCGGGTTTCTCTTCTGAACCTGTAACAATATCATACAATTCTTTAGCCATTAGTACAATTTTCATCTTAAATTTCCACATATGGTAATTGGCTCCATCAAGCTTGTCCATGATAGGACTAGCTTTGGGAATCCATGTGAAGATTAGTCTAAGTGATAGGAAAAACTATCAGTGACCTAAGTATGAAAATCTGATACTGGATTACAGAACAAGAAGACAATTACTCTATCGGCTGGTAGAGTCTTGTACTGTGGAAGTTTATCAAGCTACGAAAATAGCTCTGATACCATGTTGGAGAAAGAGGGTGTGTGAGTGTGAGAAACTAAAATAGCTCGAAAAGAAACGAACACGAAAAGAAGCGAACTCGAAACTCGAAACTCGAAACTCGAAACTCGAATGAGAAATGAACTCGAACAGAAAGTGTTCGTGCACAACAAAATGAGCTATATTACTCTTTCCCTAAGCATGACTACACCTATAAAAAACAAACAAAACATTAGTGATGTGAAAAATTGCCTACATTGGCAAATCTAGCCATGTAGAATATTGTACATTTTGTCAATATTGTTTGTTGGTTACTTGAATGACCAAAGTGCCACTTGTACATACACACCTAAAGTAGGTTACCACGAGTCAAGAGGAGTGGTTGTGTCTATTTGGTAGTGATTCCTACTTTGTAGGATCTAGACCATGATTTATGATGAGATTTGTACCTACCATGCACCTACCAAGCATGACTCTTGGATCTAGGCTAGGGTTTTCACATTAGGGCAAGAAAGTGGAGTCTACTTCCTTATTACATGCTGGATTTTCACCTAACTTTGCAAAGGAAGTGTGTTTTACTATGTATTTCCATTCTCCATAGTGAGAAGATAGAAACTTTTTGGAACCTCAAGGAGAAACTCGAGTTTCCTCTCATTGTATGGTGATTACTCTATTTTTCCAATGAAACCCAGCTTTGGCACTTTGTAAACACTGTCTACAGGCCGTACTACAACCTTATTTCCACACGTGTGGAGTTGGATTAGACTATTTGATCAATGCTTTGATTGTCTCTACTTGTTTCTTATAAAGCTGCTAAACTAGATCTTGTTTTCTGATGACTAGTTTCTGATAGATTGTTTAACAAGCATACAATCACCTTGTGGATCATTCAAGGATCCATTTATGGTCCTTAGTACTATACTTTTCACATGGTATCAGAGCCAAGTACAAGGCCATTGATCTGTGTTTGAATCTAATCCAGTTTTAGCAGGTTTTGGTGCAAAAAGCTAGTATTGGAAGGGCGAGCTGGTATCTAGGTTTTGGTGAGGGGATTTGATCCCAAACTTTTTCAGGATCAAAATCCGTACCGTTCACACGTGTGGGCATCTCTGAACCAGCATTTAATAACCCATATTCATTGGATCATAGAAAATTCATATGGTGTCAGTTTGATGTAATTTCTGGTGCAAATCCTAGGATAAGTTACCAAGATCACCTACCATTGATTACTTTTGAATTTGTTTCATGAAAACTAATTAATCTAGGCTGATTTCAGACCTTCTTAAAGTGGAAACCAGGTCTTGAAAGTACATTAAAGTGAATGAGAGAGATAGAGTCAGTTTTTGTCCAAGAATAGCCAAGATTGGCAAGATTTGCTTGAGTGTAGTTTTCATCTCATCTTATCTTCATTCCAGCTTGTGAGGGAGTGATAGAACTGTGATTACAAATCCATCTGTTGGATTAGAAGTCAACATTTGAGTGAAACACTGCAAGTTAGAAACCTTTGTGAGTTTCAGGTCCAAACAAATCTATATCTTGTGTGTAGAATCTTGCTAGTAAGATGGGATCAGTGGGAGCCTACCTTCTAGAAGCTAGTGAGAGGTTAAATTCTACCAATTATGCTATTCGGAAAGTGAGGATGGAGTCACTAATGGTGCTCCAGGATCTTTATGAGTTTCTAATAGATGATGAAGATGAACCTCTAGGTGCACAAGAATTAGTGAGATACAAGAAGAGGTCTAGGCTTGCACTTCACTGTATTAAGATGAATGTAAGCAGTGATCTTTTAAGGGAAGTATCATCATGTAAGAGTGCTAAAGAGGCTTGGGAATCTTTAAAATCTATCTATGAGTCTAGTAACACTTCGAGGGTTCTCATGCTTAGGAATCAGATTCTACAAAGCATGAAGGGGAGTGATGAGAATGCACAAGATTATGTGCTAATAATCAAGTCTCTTAATAGGGAGTTAGCTTCCATTGGAGAGAAGATTCAAGATAGTGAGCTTGTTCAGATTGTCCTAAATGGTCTAGGGAGTGGCTTTACAAATTTGGTCCAAAGCTTTGCAATCCAAGACACTTTGCCTACTATAGAAAAGCTACACAGTGTATTAGTAGCTGAAGAGTGTAGGATGTTGCATACCAATGCAAGAATGAATGCTATTTCTCTGCAGGATGGTGATGAGAAAGCTAATTTCTCATTCAAAAGCAAGAAGAAGACCAATGGCAAGAAGAAGCACTTCAAGGAGACCAAGGAGGAGGATGAGGCTTCAAGCTCAAAGGGCAAGATCAAAGACAAGTCCAAGT
The DNA here is from genome assembly GCA_029204225.1 of Diphasiastrum complanatum. NCBI lineage: Eukaryota > Viridiplantae > Streptophyta > Lycopodiopsida > Lycopodiales > Lycopodiaceae > Diphasiastrum > Diphasiastrum complanatum. The sequence continues at coordinate 48,659,367 of CM055106.1, forward strand.
ACAAATGTTTTTTCTGTGGAAAGAAAGGACATTTTGCATCAGAATGTCTCAAGAAGAAGAAGGCACAAGAGAGCAAACAAAGCAACATTGCACATCAGGAGGAAGAGGAGGATGAAGAGTCATCCTTGATGGTTTCCAACAAACCACCATCATCCAAGAGCAACACCAATGATTCTTGGTGGATTGATAGTGGGGCAAGTTCCCACATGACATATCAAAAGGACATATTCTCCACCTTACTTTCTTACAATGACTTAGATAGATCAATCTATACTGCAAGTAGTCAAGAATGTAAGATAAGTGGAATAGGAACAATTCCCTTGTATGTGGGATCATCCAAAAGGATGAATCTAGATAATGTTTTTTATGTTCCTAAGTTAACCAAGAATTTGCTTAGTGTTGGCCAGTTAATGGATAATGGCCTAGATGTACAATTTAAGCATGGAGTTTGTTCCATCCTTAGAAATGATGAATGTATAGCCAAAGACTTTAAGCAAGGTAGATTGTTTAAGCTTGATGCTAATATTGCAGTGGAGAGTGTTAACTTGGCAAAGGTGGAGCTATCAAAGGTGGAATTGTGGCACAAAAGGTTGGGCCACCCCAACTACAAAGCCATGGAATCTATGGTTACAAAGGAGCTTGCAGTTGGACTCCCCAAGCATTTGTCAAAGTGTGGGAAGAGATGTGAAGCATGCAGTCTCTCAAAGGCTCACAAGCAACCCTTCTCAAGATCTACATCAAGATCAAACTCTCCTCTTGAACTCATCCATTCGGATGTTCATAGTTTTTCACATGAGTCTAATGGTGGTGCCAAGTACTATGTAATCTTCATTGATGACTATTCTAGATTTTGTTGGATGTACCTCTTGTCTAGCAAATCAATGGTGTTTGATTCTTTTGTAAAGTTCAAGACTTTGGTAGAAAATCAACTTAGTACCAAGATTAAGGTATTAAGGAGTGATAATGGAGGTGAAAATGTCTCCAATAAGTTGATTGACTTTTGTATTTCTAATGGCATAAAGAGGGAGTTGTCATGTCCATACACCCCTCAACAAAATGGAGTGAGTGAGATAAGAAATAGATCTCTTTGTGAGTGTGCTAAGGCCTTAAGGCTAGATGTTTCTCTATCCAAACCATTTTGGGGTGAAGCAATAACTTGTGCTAACTATTTGTGCAATAGATTGCCAAACCAAGCCATTGGAGGAATCACACCATTTGAAGCTCTATTTGGAGAGAAGCCCAATCTCAAAGATCTCAAAGTTTTTGGATCCACTTGCTATGTACACCAATCCTTGGATAAGAGAAGGAAGGATGATGCAACATCCATCAAAGGCATCTTTGTGGGATATGGTGAGAATAGCAAAGGTTATAGAGTCTTCAATCCCATCACTAGCAAGGTGATAGTGAGTAGGGATGTTATTTTTTATGAAGGACATGCTTGTGATTTGGATGATAATGCTACTAATCATCTTGATGCCAAGGATCATGCTAGGATGGAGGAGGAGCTTCCAAGTGAAGAAGAACTTGAGGATCCACCTCAAGATGCAAGAACTCCAAGAACTCCAAGAACTCCAAGAAGATCTACAAGGGCAAGATCCGAGCCATTGAGGCTCACCTATGATGGTCAAGGTGATCAAGGAGAAGGCTCATCATCTTTCACATCTTACACCTTTCTTACTTCAATGTTAGATGAGCCAACATGCTATGAAGATGCTTGTAAGTCTAAAAGTTGGATGGATGCTATGCAAGTAGAGTATGATGCTCTTATTGAGAATCATACTTGGGATCTTGTGGATCTTCCTCAAGGGAAGAAACCTCTTGATTGCAAGTGGGTGTTTAGATTGAAGTATAATCAAGATGGATCAATAAGCAAGCATAAAGCTAGGCTTGTTGCCAAAGGTTTTTTACAAACCAAAGGCATTGACTATGATGAGACTTTTGCTCCTGTGGCTAAGCTTGTTACTATCAGGTTGATCATTAGTCTTGCTACAACCTTCAATTGGGAGCTATTCCAACTTGACTTCACAAATGCATTCCTCAATGGTTATTTGGAGGAAGAGATCTACATGAGGCAACCCGAGGGCTTCATCAAGGCAAAGCATGAAGGAAAGGTGTGTTTTTTGAAGAAGAGCCTTTATGGGCTCAAGCAAGCACCTAGAGCATGGTACTCTAGGCTAAACTCTTTTCTCATTTCCATCAATTTTGTAATGAGTGCCTATGATCCATCATTGTATATAAGTTTTCATGATGGCATGATCATTATTCTTGTTTTGTATGTAGATGACATTATCTTGAGTGGTAATGATCTAGATGGAATTAGAGATGTAAAAATTGCTTTAGCAAAAGAGTTTAAGATGGTAGATCTCGGCCTATTGAGCTTCATTCTTGCAATAGAGGCTATTAGAGGATGTGATTTTAGCTTCATTTGTCAATCTAAATATGCTACATCCATCTTAGATAGATTTGGAATGAAGAATTGTAAAGGCATTGAGACACCAATGGAGCAACATGTAGAAGCATCTATTGGTTGTGATGAAGCATCCTTTGAGGACATCACATTATATAGAAGGCTTATTGGCTCCTTGATCTATTTAACTATAACTAGACCTGATCTTAGTTATAGTGTTGGAAAGTTAAGCCAATTCATGCAAAGTCCTCTAGTTTCACATTGGAAGATGGCCAAAAGAGTTCTTAGATACATTTCATTCACTAAAAATTTTAGTATTTTGTATAGAGGAACTAATCTTGGCTTAAGAGCCTATAGTGACTCGAATTTTGCAGGTGACAAAGTGGATAGAAGATCAACAAGTGCCTTTGCCACCTTTCTATGTGATGGAGTAGTATCATGGCTTTCCAAAAAGCAAGATACCATCTCCCTATCTTCCACAGAATCCGAATACAAGGCCTTGACATCAACATGCAAGGAGGTCTTGTGGCTCAAAAGGCTATTGGTGGAGCTTTATGTCATGGAGGAGGAGATCCCTATCATCTATTGTGACAACCAATCAGCCCAATCACTTGCAACTAATCCTACATTCCATGCAAGGAGCAAACACATCGAAATTACTCATCATTTCGTGAGGGAAAAAGTGCAAGCTAAAGAGACCAAGCTCCAACACGTGCCATCATCAAGTTGCTTGGCTGATTTGTTTACTAAACCTTTACCTAAAGATTCATTTGTCAAGCTTAGATCTTCAATTGGAGTTATTGATAAAAGCATTGTGATCTCCAAGGCTAGATTTGAGGAGGAGTGTGAAAAATTGCCTACATTGGCAAATCTAGCCATGTAGAATATTGTACATTTTATCAATATTGTTTGTTGGTTACTTGAATGGCCAAAGTGCCACTTGTACATACACACCTAAAGTAGGTTACCACGAGTCAAGAGGAGTGGTTGTGTCTATTTGGTAGTGATTCCTACTTTGTAGGATCTAGACCATGATTTATGATGAGATTTGTACCTACCATGCACCTACCAAGCATGACTCTTGGATCTAGGCTAGGGTTTTCACATTAGGACAAGAAAGTGAAGTCTACTTCCTTATTACATGCTGGATTTTCACCTAACTTTGCAAAAGAAGTGTGTTTTACTATGTATTTCCATTCTCCATAGTGAGAAGATAGAAACTTTTTGGAGCCTCAAGGAGAAACTCGAGTTTCCTCTCATTGTATGGTGATTACTCTATTTTTCCAATGAAACTCAGCTTTGGCACTTTGTAAACACTGTCTACAGGCCATAATACAGCCTTATTTCCACACGTGTGGAGTTGGATTAGACTATTTGATCAATGCTTTGATTGTCTCTACTTGTTTCCTATCAAGCTGCTAAACTAGATCTTGTTTTCTGATGACTAGTTTCTGATAGATTGTTTAACAAGCATACAATCACCTTGTGGATCATTCAAAGATCCATTTATGGTCCTTAGTACTGTACTTTTCACAAGTGATAGAAATCGCGATCGATCTGATTACGTAGCCAAATAGTAAGCAACAAAACATCATAAGGATAATTTGTCGCGAACAACTCAGACAAATGATTTGTTGCGAATGATTTGCGAAGAGCTAGACTGATAATTAGTCGCGAATTAGTCGCGAAAGGCAAGACTTAATATTAGTCGCGAACATCTAGACTAATAATAATTCGCTAAGAACAAACTACCAGATTAAGCAATAAGAGAGCCAGAAAAAATGTAGAAAAGCATAGCAATATTGACATAAATCTGAATGCAGAACAAACAAAGCTGTTATCAGATTAAGTATAGCAAAATATATAGCTCAATAATGTTGTTGAGCACAAGACAATAGTGGACGAAACCGCGTGCTCTACAAAGCTAATGCAATCTATAAAAGGAATAAACCTATTACTAACAATACAAAGAATTGATGTGCTAGGGCATCTACTTCGTCTATCTCTGATAAGCTTCTGATGCTATTATTTTCACACACATTGTTATCTCACATGTACAAAATATGCAAATGGTATTCAATATATGTACACAATTTTACAGGTGTGCAGATGAAGAAAGTACAAAGTGGATGTGTTGTCTGTAGGAGATCGTGGGTGGCTGCTGTCGTTGTCAAATCTGTTTGCACAGTTGCATGGGATGAGCTTGAAAAGGCCGCAATGTCAGCCTTTGCTGAAATGAACGTTGGTGAAGATGCAAAAAATGCGACACTCTGACAAATGCCTTAAGATTTGATTTATAGGGTGCATTCCCTTTTCTATAAGGGCACTTTCGGCATTTTGTAAGGCAGTGTCGTCTTTTTTTGTTTGTCACAAATCACGTGTAAAAACACAGTGTCACGTTTTTCGCCTTTTTCGCATGTGGAAATTTACTTGTATTTATGCAGACAGTCACATTTTTCGCCTGTCTTATTTTACATGTAAATATGCAGACTGTGCGACAACATGAGTAAAAAATACAGCATGAATGGAGGCAGATTAAAATAGTATTTAGAAGAGTAGATGGATAAATCCAACACTTACGAGATCTCTCAAATATTTTAAAGTTGATGACGATTCTAAGACATTACGTACTAGAAAGCATTATAAGCTGTCTACAAGATATTGTGAACCGTTCAGAATTGTACAAAAAATTGGTTCTTTAGCTTATGAACTAGATCTTCAAGGCATTTCTACTGCACACTTAGTTTTCCATGTGAGCAAGTTAAAATTAAGTTTACATGAAGGTGATACAGTTGGATTTGATGATGATCTATCTCACCTGGAAGATTTATTGCTTAGTGTACCTTTGGAACATGAGAAAGTGCTCAGAACCAGAGATAAACAATTGAGAAATCGTATAGGATTCAGTATAATCCTAGACTTGGATACATGGTACTCTAGTGTTCAAGATTATTGGTTATGCCATGTCATACTGGACGAGACCCGTAAAGTAATTAATAACCTTGTGAGGCCCAGACACACTATTTGGAGTTAGTACATGGTTTGCGACAGTCAATGCATGTGTAGAGTTTTATTAATTGAGGAGTTTAGGCCTTGCATGACTGCATGCACCGGAAGGCGGGTGTTATGTCCATGTCCATTATGAGAGATTCAGAATAATTCCTAACATGGATAGCCGGTCACTCTAGTGTATGTGGTTATTAGTTATGCCTCGTCATTCTGGACTTGGCCGATATAGTAATTAATAATCATATGAGGGCCCAAACCTATAATTGGACATAGGAGCACTTGCATGGTGTTTGACTGCTATAATGCAAGAATACAAGGTCAATTGCTAGTTCAGTTTGCATGGGGATCCTAAGGGAAATATTCTCTTCTCTTAAAGAGAATATATACCATGGAAACTCGCCCATCTCTCTAATGGATTTTCTAATCCTTGAGAATCCTCTCCTCTCTTGCCTTCATTCACATGGCATGAGGGTGAAGTGGTTAGGATATTGACTAGCCATTTCCTATTGGTTGGGTGGGTTTGCTCCATAGATGTCTTTTTGGTTGCATGCAATAGGATCTAGTCGGATCTTCATTAGGCGATCCTTACAGTGGTATCAGAGCAAGACTTGCATCAATCAGAAGGTGGAGTTGCTTTTACTGTTTCCCAACTGTTTAGTATATTCTCCTTGCTTTGTACTTCCAGGTGCTAGAATAGATCTCCAAGTAAGTGGCTTTTCAGAATTTGGTGTACTTTCATCCTATTGATCATGATTATGGATTTTCTCCATAGATTTTGATGGAAATCAATGGATTTTAGTTTTTTCGTGATTTTTCACCTAGAACTGAAAATTTTTGCTTGGAATTTATCATTGCTACTGATCTAGTATGTTTTCCAGATTGTACAGTCATTATTGATTGGATCTAATGTCAGTTGAAAAGTCAAAAGTGTGCTTGGATAGTGATTTTTAGCCAAAAATTGGGGTTTTTGGAATAGAAATGGGCTATAAAAACTATAATTGACTGAAATCAGAACTTGTAGTGCTTGAATGTGATTGATTTACAGGGATTTGGGTATGATTGCACTTAATTGTAGATTTGATCCACAAATTTTGGTCAAAAAACATGGTTTTTTGGACTAATTTTGGGGTTTTTCATAAAATTCATGGCCAATAATTTGCATGCACGTTTTTAGAGGTGTAATGATGCTGTACTAAAGCTTTCATGAAGTTTGGTTAGGATTGGACACCATTAAGAGTCTCAAAAGTCAAAAAATAGTGTATTTTTGGGGACTTTTGGGCATGAATAACTCTCATTTGGTGGTACGAACCTATTTGATACTGTTACAAGCTTAAATTTATGATGGATTGCCTCTGATTTGAGCCATCATGCATCCAATTTGGTCGTGTGAGGCTTAGGCACCATTATGTTGAAGTTTTGCTTGTTGAAGGAGTCCAAAAATGCATTTTTTGCATGATCTGAGCCTATGATTGCTTGATGAACCTGATAGAAGCCTCTATGCCTCTCTAATGAACCTTATAAGAGTTCTTGTAACCTCTGATTGGATGCATATTGGTCTGGAGACGGATTTTTGGAAATATCACCTTGTAGAAGTGTGCCCTCCTACCTAAATCTGGATTAGTTACAGTTCGAAAGTGTGAAGCCTAGGTGGTAGGGTGACATGGCATATGTCTTGTAGACCTACTCTCCCTCCGTACTGTGCTTTACAGTGACCAATTTGGTCTCATGTAGAGAAAGTTATGGCTATTGGAATTTTGACAATTTTTGATCTAAAATTTGAAAATTTTCCGTAATGTTCTGATGCATGCATGCATGTAACTCAGTGTAGTGCTTGTTATGGATAGACATGTATGCATGTTTGGATGCATGATACATAGGTGTTCAGTAGATTGATCAGAGAAAATTTCATGCATGAAGCTATTTTTATCAATTCTAGTTCAAAAAGCTGATTTCCCAATTACTAGGCAATTTATGTAAAAATTTGATTATTTTTTTTTAAAGAAATCATTGCATGTCATGTCTGATGCATGTCGGATGTTTTGGAATTCTTTCGAAATGTGATGGTAACTGCGAAACTGCCAAGTCGATGCTTTAGATCGATTTTCACAGTTTAGGTCCATATCGAACGGAATTTAAAAATCCCAGTTACGCAAATTTTGGAATGGACCATGGATGTTTTGGATTTGTTCAAAATTTGTTGGTTATTGATCGAACTAGAATTGCTTGAAAAGTGAATAAACTTACTGATTTGAAATTAGTCAGATTGGTAAGGTCACAGTACTTTTCAATTTTAGTTGAAGATTTTGGGGAATCTGTCAATTAAGTAGCATTTATTGTTTCTTGGGATCAATAAAGACCAAGAATAATGTAAATCTTGTTGAAACAGTTGCTATGTTGATCCATAATGGGATCTACCAGTAATTAAGTGCAACACTTAATGAATGAACAATCAAAACTATCTGGTTGATTAGTAGTTAAGTATTACTAATATCAAATGGACCTTTTTCCTAGTACAAATTTGGGGCTATCAGCTTGAACCATATTTGGAAGGGAGGAAAGAGATGAAGCATGAGGGGTAGTTGATCGGCTGACCGAGCCAATCAGTATTGTTAATCTACTTTCAATTCCTTCCATAAAAATGACAGCATGTGAGAATAACAATTGGGTTTTATATTAGAAGGCTGCCTCTAGGAGTTTGGATTCCTTTCCCCAGTGTTAGTTAGAATTCCGAGAAATCGAAGATTCTAAGAAAAAAGTGAGTGGCAAGTTAGATAATCCATCTACGGAACCATCTTTGTTGCACAATTGGATTTGGACCTTTCAAGTGAAAGCAGATGAAAGGTGTTCCATACAAGAATCTAATAATTTGGATTCTTTTTTGAGGCATTGCAGAGTATTTTTTTATAATGACTGAGACAACCAAGAGAAATTCTAAGCTGTAAAAGAATCAAGTTTTTTTTATCGATTTTGAAATAGATATTGGATATCTAGGACAATATGGTATTCAGTTTTGTTGAGATCCATGTTCCTTTTGGGCTAGTGAATAATCATGAGGCATTTCAGACAGTATTGTGCGATATTGTTGCGGATTGGTATTCTTTGACTAACGCTTAAGGGGCATGGGAGATTCCAATGGTTAGAAGTATCTCCTAAAATTGGTTGTGATTCTGATCCTGTATCTGGGTATAGGATAGCCAAATAGTCTTTTTGATTTTTTTGGTTAAACAAATCTAGATGCAGCGAATTCTTGGAGGAGAAGCTGGTGGTATGGGACATCAGTGATTCCAAAGGGGATCTCTTGGGTAAGAATGATCTGTAGAATGATGGTTAGTGAATACTGTAATGGTAATACTAACAGTGAAACCCATTGGTTTTTTTCTCTGGGTATTTTGGGAAATTATGAGATATAGATCCGGATCCCAAATGGTATCTCATTATTTACAAAATCTGGAGGCCCTTAAATCTATTTCTCTTTTAATTTAAACCTCTACATTTTATATTTTTTTAAATATGATTGTTTTCAATTGATTCAGTGGAATTTAGACTTTGTAGACCCAAACCATCATCTCTATTTGATAGTTGATTATTGAGATGCAATATTTCTATCACTTGGGATAAGATGTTCTTTGATTTTGAGGAAAAAGTTTGGTTTGTAATAGTATTGGATACTTATTACTGACTTTTTTGGATCTTTGATATCTTATACGTTGTATCCTGAGAACTTTTTAATCGAAATTATGGAATTTCTTTTAAAAGGGGGAGAAGAAAAAGGTAGGAATAAGACTTTCATGGGATCAACCAGTTGCATAGATTTCTTTTGAGGAATCCAATATGTGTACAAAGTGGAACTATCCAGTGGGAATAGAGGAACCCTCTAGTGATTGTTGTGAATAATCTGGAGCTAGAGGAGTTTTGGGGTATTGAGTTGTCAAATATTCATGATTATGGATAGTGGGTGGTAAAGATTAAGTTAAAGATTCTCTGATCAAGTTTACCAAGTACCAATCTGTTATGGATTGGATCAGATGGAATAAAGCTTTAATCTTAGCCTTATGTCCAAAGATGTCTGTATAAGTGTTGTAAAGCTGACTCAGGTGCACCTAGTGTGCCCTGTAAGACTCTAAGGGGTGCTCCCTAAGGTCCCAGAGCAAGTTAGAACGTCAAGGACTAAGCCTCCGACCTGTGGTGAGCCAGTCAAGTAGTCACAAGTCATGAGCTAGCTCTGGAGCTCGAGTCATGGCCTAGTCAGAAAGCAAGTTGATTCTGCCGCCGGGATGGCTCCTGGGACCCATGTCCGGGAGCCAGACTGATTCTGCCAGGCTTGCCAGGCTTAATCAGCAAAATAAAAACCAAGTCCCAAAAAGTGTGCTTTACCATAAAGCACTATGTTTCAGAACAGAGGGGGGTGCGCCGAATCACAACAGAACTATAGGGGGAGTCCGGCAGACAGAAACTTGGGCAGCTCAACCAGCGCCAGGAATCCAGTCGCCAGGTCTCAGCTCCCTCTACCAGCACGAGCCAGGCACAATGCCCAGCACGTGTTGGTGGCCCCGAGACCGGTCAGTCTATGTATGAATGTAACCTCTTCCAAATCTAATAAAGTTGATCCTTGGGGATCATTACCATTTCGATTTCGCCTCTGGGACTGGTCCAAGTGGAAGGACCCTTAATTTTTTTGCGTCGCCGGCGCCTAAGGGTCCCTGTCATCGACATGGGGCTCGCCGCTATGCCAATTGGTCAGTTTGGCGACCACTATGCCTTGGGTTTCATGTGTGGCTTGTCTTTGCCTTTGGTTACTTTTTGGGAACAAATTCTGAGTTGGCTTTTACGTAAGTGCATGATGGATGAATGTTAGACTTAAGCGCGTGTTGGAGAAACCGCTCAAGTCCCAGCGCCCTTTGAGGTGCCGGCGCAACATGTGGTATCAGAGTCGACTAGCCAGTCAGCTACGCAAGTCTCACATGGATGGCCACGTTTTGGGATTTGTCAGGACAACTGTTGCGCAAGGTGCTGTCCACAGTGTAAGCACGGGTGCGTCCACGGTCGGGGTGGTCGACAGAACGGGGGACTTGATGAGTCAAAGTGTTGCCCTCGAGGTGTAAGCACGGTCAGTTCTCGCGGCTCGGGCCTGGCGCTATCTGCACGTAGGACGGATGAGGCAAAGTGCTACCTAGGTAGCTGAAAGCATGGTCTGTACCTTGTGGAGTGCGGGGCGACATATTCGAACTGTATGGGTTAACCATTGATACAGAGATGCTGCTCAAATTCGGGTGTAAAGCACGGGTTAGCTGTCGGTGCGGGATAGCTGCCGATCGTTTAGCTATAAGGGCTATCGACCAAAAAGTGGTGGGGCGTGACTGAGGCAATGTGCTGCTTAATGGTGAAAGCACGGATGGCTGGGTGGATGTTTTTCCATGGGCTAATTCTGTGATAGATTTGTGTGGGCGCGGCTAGGCAAAGGTCCTACATCCGGTCTCAAAGGGAATGTGACTTGAGAGAGATCCTCTATTTAGCTTTGGTTGGTATGTTCGTTTGTGGTGTGCTTGCCTAGACCTAAATTATCCCTGACTACTTGTTTTGATCCAAGTAATCTGATATAGTTGGAAGTTGTGAGAGGAGCTTACATTTATGAGTGGACGACACACAAGTATGGAAAGGAACTTCCATGGGGCAACCCCCAAGACTAGTTCAAGATTGTTATTCTTATCAGGAAAGATCGCGGGGAGGAAGTCAGATTTCATGATCGACTCCGGAGCTTCACATAACTATATCTCAAGGAGCATAGTGGAACAATTCAGCTTGCCGACCAGGAATGTTACATCTACTCTCAAGGTAGAAACAGCGAAGGGAGCACTAGATGCAGACAAGCGACATTGAACATCCCGGTGCAGATTGGAAGATGGAAGGCTAAACTTAGCTTTGTGATTTTAGAGATGGATGCCTTCGATGTGATTTTAGACCTCCCTTGGTTAAATGAATACTGTATCGCAGTTTTGGGTAGGAGCTCAAACTTGGTCCTCTTGGATTACAAGGGACAAATCTACGTGACAAAAGCCCTGCCCGGAGGAAATGCTAAGGATACCGATATTGACCAAAATCTGGTTGCAGCATTAGCGATGAAAAGAATGGCGAAAGGGAAAAGGTCAAAGTGCTTTCTTTGCATCTGCCGAGAAGTCCCAGAAGGGAAAAGCGTGCGACAAGAAAACTTGCGAAAAGAAGTGGCAGATCTGCTAGAATAATTTAGCGATGTGTTTCCGGAGGAACTCCCAGCTAAGCTACCTCCTCGAAGACCAGTGGACCATAAAATTGAGTTGGTACCAGGAACGGAGCCAACTTCACGAGCACTCTATAGAATGTCACAAGAAAAGTTGGCGGAACTGAAATGACAACTTGGTGAATTGATAGACGAAGGTTTTATTAGACCTAGCGCTTCATCTTTTGGAGCCCCAATGTTGTTTGTGGAAAAGGCGGACAAAACTGTTCGAATGTGTGTGGATTATCGCATGCTTAACAAGAGTACCATCAAGAACAAGTACCCCATGCCTAGAATTGATGACCTATTTGACCAACTCAAACATGCCAAATAGTTTAGCCGAATAGATCTCAGATCTGGATATCATCAAATTCAAATAGCTAAAGGTGATGAGCACAAAACGGCGTTTCGAACGTGGTACGGGAGTCACGAGTTCCTAGTGATGCCATTCGGTCTAACAAACGCACCAGCCACTCATCCCAAGGTATGCTCACGCCAAAGCAGATGCGATGGCAAAACTTTCTCTCAATATTCAATATAGACATTCTACATATGGCGGGAAAGAATAATGTGGTAGCAAATGCACTTAGTAGACAGGAGCACTTGATAGCGACGGTTTCAACCCAGGCGACCGGTCTACTCCAAGAAATCAAAGAGAACTATGGTGTAGATGCATTGGCTAAGAAACTAATGATCGAATTCCAGCTGGGAAAGCCTTGTAAACATTTCACTTGGAAAGACCAAATGGTTGTTTATAAACAACGCAGAGTACATGTTCCAGACAACATCAACTTGAAGAAGAAAATCTTGAGGGAGCATCATGACGTACTAGCCGCCGGACATCCACGAGCGAATCGCATGTATGAACTCCTCAAGAGAGGCTTCTATTGGCCAGATATGTGGGCAGACGTTGAATCCTATGTGCAAACATGTCCTACATGTCAACAAGTGAAGGTGGAACCGCTAGCCCCAGCAGAACTACTCCAGCCATTACCAGTACCAGCATACCCTTGGGACTCAGTGAGCATGGATTTTATTGTTCAACTACCACGTTGCCAGGGTTTCGACTCAATTTATGTGGTGGTTGACCGTTTTTCAAAACAAGCTCACCTTGTACCAACTAAAAGTTCAGTGACAGCTGAAAAAGTGGCGAGGTTATTTTTCAAATGTGTCTTCAAATACCATGGCCTACCTAGAACGATTATTTCTGACCGAGACACCAAGTTCGTCGGAAAGTTTTGGACTTGCTTATTTCACCTCGTGGGAACTGGACTGAATTTCAGCACTGCATATCACCCTCAAGTAGATTGGCAAACGGAACAAGTCAATTGATAGATTGAACAATATTTATGAAATTATGTCGCTTGGGACCAATCCGATTGGTTCAACTACTTGGATATTCTCGAGTTTGCACATAGCAACCAAGTGAACAGATCTACTGGATGGGCACCCTTCGAGATAAGCAATAGTCGGCTACCGATTGTTCCAAGCTCTTTTCTTACAGGTGTGCAAGAAACCCCAGTACCCATTGTGGAGAAATTCATCAATGAGTGGCACACAAAGCTGACAGAGGTGAAGTCATTTTTAGAGCAGTCCCAAAGAAGTATGGCAGCTGACGTGAACCCACATCGACGAGAACTGGAATTTGAGGAAGGTGATCAACTGTGGCTGAACACAAAGAACATTGCGTTACCAAAAGGTTTCTCTCATGAGTTCGTTCGACCTTATGCGGGACCATATCATGTCACCAAGAAGATCAACCCTGTGGCTTACCGATTGGCGCTGCCATCCAGCTTGGATATACACAATGTGTTTCATATCTCATTACTCGAACGGTACAAACCAGATGAGCGATTTGATCGTCAACATGAACTTCGTCACCCACCAACGACACTTGATGATACAAAGAGGTAGCTTGTACCAAAACAAATATTAACACATAGAAAGCGAACTGGCATGCAACGTGAATATCTATTGAAGTGGCTACAGGCTCCACTCATTGAGGCTTCTTGGGAGTACGAACACAAACTTAAGGAGGGAGCCCTTGAAGTACTTGTAGATTATCTGCAGAAGAATCAACGCAATAGCCGTTTTTCCAGATCGGCACACAAAGCACTACTTGGCGGCATGCCTCCTGCATAAACACTCATGGCCAATTCTGAAGTTCAAGGAACTTCCAGGTATCTTTCTTAAGTTTTTCAATAAATCACTTGCAGCTTTACACAGGTTTTACGTAAGTGAACTTTATCTACACTTTTCTTGTGCTACTGCCAATGTATCTTTTTAATTCAAAAGTTGTCAAGGCCAGGTGCACCTAGTGTGCCCTGCAAGACTCTAAGGGGTGACGCTCCCTAAGGTCCCAGAGCAAGTTAGAACGTCAAGGACTGAGCCTCCGACCTGTGGTGAGCCAGTCAAGTAGTCACAAGTCATGAGCTAGCTCTGGAGCTCGAGTCATGGCCTAGTCAGGAAGCAAGTTGATTCTGCCACCGGGACGGCTCCCGGGACCCATGTCCGGGAGCCAAACTGATTTTGCCAGGCTTGCCAGGCTTAATCAACAAAATAAAAACTAAGTCCCAAAAAGCGTGCTTTACCAGAAAGCACTATGTTTCAGAACAGAGGGGGTGCGCCGAATCACAGCAGAACTATAGGGGGAGTCCGGCAGACAGAAACTTGGGTAGCTCAACCAGCACCAGGAATCCAGTCGCCAGGTCTCAGCTCCCTCTACCAGCACGAGCCAGACACAATGCTCAGCATGTGTTGGTGGCCCCGAGACCGGTCAGTCTATGTATGAATGTAACCTCTTCCAAATCTAATAAAGTTGATCCTTGGGGATGATTACCATTTCGGTTTTGCCTCCGAAACTGGTCCAAGTGGAAGGACCCTTACTACAACCTTTTTGCGTTGCCGGCGTCTAAGGGTCCCTGTCATCGACATGGGGCTCGCCGCTATGCCAATTGGTCAGTTTGGCGACCACTATGCCTTGGGTTTCATGTGTGGCTTGTCTTTGCCTTTGGTTACCTTTTGGGAACGGATTCTGAGTTGGCTTTCGGGTTGGTTGGGATTCCAGTTTTCTTAAGTCTGAATGGTTAAGCTTGTTACGTTTCTGAGTTGGCTTTTACGTAAGAGCATGATGGATGAATGTTAGACTTAAGCGTGTGTTGCGAAAACCGCTCAATTCCCAGCGCCCTTTGAGGCATCGGCGCAACAATAAGTCGGCCTAATCTTGGTTTGAATACTAAGATCTGTGGTAGGCTGATTGGTTGAAGAAATTTTGTTAGTAAGAGTTAGATGGCTGGAAAACTTGTGATGTGGAATTATTTACTTTAGAAATTTCCCAGATATGTTATTTACTCATGAGAAATAGAGTTTTTTGTAGCTGAGTTGCAAGATTCTCAATGAGTTATGTGAGTAACATATGCAGATCATGGATATCTGCCAGATTATAGCCTATGTTTATGTATAGGAACATAGTTGGATATGTTGGTATGTACATCCTAACCTTGTGGATCTACTATGTGTTTCCTATGTATTGAGTTTATATCGTATACTTAAACTAGTCAATGTGCATAGACATATGAACAGGTAATGTGCGGAACATTTACTTGCAGGTTAATGTCTCTTTTGGTGGAAATGGTATTCCTTAACTTATTGCTGGTTTAGAAGAGGATCTAAATGTGGTGTTATACTAGTATTATTGAGATCTGCACCTAGACATTTAAGATTTTCGAATCATTTGCAATGGCTTGAGTAATTGGATTACTCCTGTATAGAAGTTAATTGGCTAAATAAGTAGTGTGAAGAGAATTCACCAGGAACTATTTATTTTGATCTACATTGCTTATAAGACACATGATTTGTGAGTCATCAGGATTCAACTTTGAGAGTTGTGTGCATAGAATATAGAAGATTCTTGATATAGAATATTTCTTGAATGAGGAATATATTCCAAGTTATTGACTATATCCCAATGATCTCATACTGGATGATAGAGTTTAACTAATATCAAGGATTTTTACTGAATTTAGTTGTCTCCTCAATCGCCTTGCTAACATCATATCCTTGGGAAGTAGAGTAACTCTCTTCCCATGGACATCATACAGAAATTTTCCTCAAAAAGATTTGTCAAATACATCTCCGCAACTTCTTGTATTGTCGAAGCGGCCTCACTCGTAATCCTTAGCCCAACATGGTGATTTTCTTGATGGTCCGAACCATTGGGGGTCTCGATATGAGAAATTCAATGGATTTATGGTCTTTATGAATCTCTTGATACTAGTTGGGGATACGGCTCTTTCTTTGACAACGTTGTCTCTCTGTCATGTGGCAAAAAACATTTATGTGCACCTGACAACCAGTTTGACATTGTTCAAGTAATGAATTTTCTTTTCCACGATCCTCCCAACATTGTTGCATGGTAGTACAGCCAGAGGAAGTTGATCTTTCACTTGCTCAGATGCCATTGGCTTATCAGGATCGAATGTCAATGCCGACAAACAACCATCCCATCTACATGAGGTGATGTGAGACAGGCCAGGACTTTTGCCAACAATGTTGATTGCCTGATCATCGGATCTGGCGAGGACTGGTACTCTTGCACATAAGCCTACAATGCTCTTTGGAAATCAATGACAATTGTCCATGATCTGAAAAGTGTCTTGCAATGTGACAGAAGTTGTCTGTTCATATCCCTTAATAATTCTTGGGTGGCCAACTTCTTATAATCATAAAATATTTTCTAGAATCCTTCCAAGGTTAATTTGTAATTGTTTTATCTGGTTGACCATATAATTAATCTCACTTTGTGGTACCGGCTTGCTTGCTATTGGTATATGAAGAAGATTATCCCTTTTGGCAGCCACAATATCAAACTCGTGTAGAATGCATTCCTTCTCCAACTAGGCCATGGTCGAGTTGCCCTTGGAGCAAAGAAATCTGCTTCTTGGCCTCTACAATAGCAATTGTCAACTTGGTCATGGGCCTTCAGCAACGCATCCTGTAATTTGCCTACGTAACCGTGTAGGGGGTCATCATGTTGTTGAACAACTTTTAATTATTCCGTCAACTTTACTTCATGCTGCTTTGCTACTTGGAGCTCTTGATTCAACTGGATTAGCTTCTGATTTATGAGTGTATTTTTGCTTCCAAGATCTAAAACACGCTTCTCCAAAGAAGTTTTTCCCTCTATCATCTTCTAGGCGTCTCAAACTCTTTGTCCTTTTTCCCATCTTCATAATATAGGGCCACCTACAAAGCCTTGTGGAGGCTTGGAGCCTACTCCTTCCATACGAAAGGCATAAGGCTTTTACGCAAGCTCTCCACAAAGTGAAACACCGATAAAATCATCGGCACCTCCTAAAGTATATGCATCAGTACATCCTTGTATTTGTCCACATACTCTTGTACGGATGCATTGCGTTGCTTGAGACTGGTCCATGCTTGCATTGCCTTGCTTTTCTTGTCCAAAGGCACCCAATTCTCCGTAAACATATGTTTGAACTCTTCCCAAGTTGTAGGCACATAAATTATCCTTCTCAATTTTGCGCCACCAGCGTTGTGCAATCTCTTGTAGTCGATATATGGCCTTCACAATCTTCTAATCATCATCCTCAATGCCACACATATGAAAAGCCTTTTCTCACTTTTGTATCCAATTTTCCACCACATCTATATTTCGCATAACAAATGCTCCAATGTATTTCGACGGTTTCAAATCTTTAATCGTGATAAATTCTCTTGACTTGTATTCAGTTGGTCAAGGATTTGCTGTAAAATTACTTCCATGGCATCGACATTGGCTGCCACTTCCTCAACCCTTGTCAATCTTGCACTTGTACTCTCTTGTGGATCCATATTTACAGTGTTACAAACCTGTCCACTTGCTTAGAGGTCAAAAATTTTAGCAAACAAGGGTTTCTGACCCTTGAAACCCTCTCCAACGAATCACACTAGATCCATTCCTGGTAGTAAAACATACTGCACACACTTTTCGACTTTCAAAACCCTTGCCCACTTAGACACAGGCTGTTTTTACGATTTTGAAGGAATTTTAGAGTTGAAATCAATGCTTTGAGCCTCCAACCTGTCAGCACTAGGCTACAGCCAACTTTCCAAGATTTTCAAACATGTTTGTGCTCGTTTTTCGACTTAAAAATTGTCGATTTTCTTGTTGTCCCTCAACACTAGACTTGTACTAGTTTTTGGCTTTTGAATTCACCAAAATTTATTGCCTTTCTGATGCCTCTGATTAGCAATGGTCCTGCTACACTGTTGCTGAAATTTTTACACCTCTCTCCTGAACATAAGCCTTGCTCTGATACCAAATGTCAGACTCCAAATCTGAAACTTCACTTAAAATCTAGCTTATCCCTTGTGCAGCAATCTGAAATCTTGACCCCTATAAATTTTCCTGCATGTATAAACATATAGGAGCATGAAACATGGTGGAGCCTGTAAATTTGAATGTGTCTATTCTCCTGCTAGAATGCGATGAGCCATAGAAGGAAAAGAATCTCGTGAAAACTTTTTCCTTGGTTTTTCTTCTTAGAAATGACCTACCATTGTATGGTCCAAGTCTATTGTGACTAGTCCATTTGGATGCAAGTAAGTTGTAGAGGAGATGGTTAATCTCTCAAAATTAATCTCTACATTTTATGCACCCTCATTGTGGTGGTAATTGTATATTAATTTGGTATTTTTGGATTATTATGATGACATGGTGCTATACATCTGACTACCTTAAATATACACGACAATAGGCTTTGTGACTTCAAGTGGCGCAATTTGTGGTGAGTTGTTATAAACTTATTGTCTTTTCTTTTATGTGAAGAGTTCAACTCCAATTCATTGCACAAATGAGATGTACAAAAGAAAAAGTTATGTAGCAACTTTGTTACCATTGACGATGATGCTTATGTGGAGGCTTTTTTTTTTTTTTTGATTTTCCTATGATTTTGTTAAATCAATAGATATGTGGGAATTTTCAATATCATAATTGGATTTGTGACTTGGTATCAAAGCCTTGATTGCCAAGAAAATAATAGTTTCAAAGCAAAATATGGGATTTTTATTAGTTTTTGTTTGTTGATGCACATGTGCAATATGCACACTAATGGCATTTTTAAGGTCAAATACCTATGATAGCTAGTGGATCATTATAGGCATGGTGACGTGAAGACTAAGATCAAGTGATATTTAAGAATAATTGGTACAATGACTTGGCACACATATTGCAACAATAACAATGTATTTATGTGTGCAATATCAACATTGCAAAGTTGTTGCCATTATCTAGTGTTCTTGGTCCATCAACTAACGTCTTACATACTTCTCACAATGCAACATACTTGTTCACAACAATATTCGTTCTGGATGCACTACCCAAAGCTCAATATCATACTTAATGAACTTCACGGTTGCTTCATAATTCTTCTATGTCACAACTTTTAGCTCAGCAAAGATACTTCTGCAATAGATACACATTTGCATAATGCCCTAGACATGTACACTCTTTCAGACTGATGATATTCGTTTCAATACACATTGTATTGTCGTGTCACTTGTATAGTTTTTGTTTCTCTAGGTTGAGTCTTTTGCAGACAGATAATCTGTAGATTGATTTAATTTATGACTGATAGTGTGTGCTGATTGTATGGCTCTTTACTTGATCCATTTTACACATATTCGCAATTAAAAGAATTTATCTGTGTCTATAGAATTGATTGTTTTGATCCTCATGACTTCGAAGCTTGGATCAAGTAGAGCTACCATCGAATTATCAAAAATAGCTCAAATTCAATAGATGTAGCTCATGCACTGAGGAGTCTTCTCATCTAACTCCCAACTTAGAGCATCTATATGATATCAGAACATACAATATTAGAACATTTGTTGTTTTGATATAGAGTAGGCACTCAGTAAATTGTCTAGAGGTCATACAATCTACAGTCTGGATAAACCTCCTTCAAATTTCCACGTGGATTTTCAATCAAAGTTTGGTCTAAATGTAGAAAACTCGATGGATCAAATTACCATATGTGGAAATTCAAGATGAAGTTTGTGCTAATGGCCAAAGAACTTTGAAAAATAGTCACGGATGTTGAACTAATTCCCAATGTCGATGAGCAATCCTTTTCTAAATGAAAGCTTAGAGAAAGTAAGTCTTTTGCCTTAATCACCTTTAACATTTCAAACACACAAATTGGCCATATTAGACAAGCCCAATCTTCAAAAGAAGCTTGGGACATTTTGAGCACTCTCTACAAAGTGAGGGACGTTACTTCAAAACTACATTTGAGGAAGAAATTCTTCTCACTCAAAATGTTAGAAGGTGATTCCATTCATAATTAGATCAATCAATATAAGACTCTATTTGAGCAGATGGCAGCAATACATTCAGTCATCGAAAATTTGAACGTTGTCATGACCTTATTGTCTAGCCTATCATCCTCATATGAAAATTGGGTGATGGTCATTTTGACCCACTAAAAACTTTCTTTGTCTAGAGTCATAACCATGTTGTTGCAAGAGAAAATATAAAGGAATGGTGCATCCTCGTCCTCCATCGAAGACTCATAAGCTCTATGAGAGATTTCAACAAGTTTAGTCATATTTTGGTAAATTGTCAATATAAGGCCAAAACTCATTTTAGACTTAGAGATAAACTTTTTGAAGTTATATTAGTTTAAAATACATTCAATAAACACTTTTTGAAAGTGTGGAAAAGTTGGTAGTCGAGATTCAAATTTGAACTTTGGGTACATTGAATCTAGACCCAAAAATAGTAGGGTTTACATTTTGGAAGGAAAGCCAAGTGCCAAATGGACCTGTTATAAAAGGATGTAACTCATGGAGAGACACATATTCTCTCTTCTCTCTCTCATTTCATCATTATACATTGTTCTCTTTGGGTTCTACTACTCATTGGTGCACTCTCATGATGTTATCTTGCAATCTTGTGTGTAGAATGCCATGATTGGTCTCAACTTTCCAAAGTTCTCTTTTAGCATCAATAAGATTGGTGGATCTTATGCAAAGTCTAAAAAGCTTCCTTATGCTAGATCTAGGTCAAGATCTAATATGCTTCTTGGAGATGTCATCTTTGTGCTAACTTGGCTAGTCTTGAGGATAATGATGGTGTTTCAATGGTTCTTCATGGCAAGTTCAAGCATGCAAAAGGTAAGGAAAGAGCTAACTTCATCATTGGAGGTGAAGGTTCTTCCTTGGAAAAGGTTGTTGCTGATGATTTCTTTGATCATATGGAAAAAGATGTTGCTAGGTGCATGCATGAAGGAGGTGGTTCTTCTACATTCTTTTGTGATGAGTCCAAGAAAGTCATTTTTGCATCAAGTGGAGTCACATGTCTTCATAAAGAGAGTAGATTAAATGGTTCTATCAAGAGACTTGGTGATGGAGATAGTCACAAGTCAAGAAGAAGAGAAGAATGTGAAGAGCTCAAAGTAGGATGTACTTTGAATGATGTCATTGTGAATGATACTGAGGAAGAATCATTATCATATGAGTCATTACCTGAATCATTGAGTAGAAGTTCTTGTTTGAAAAAAGAGAGTACTTCAATCATCCTTATGTTGAAGGTACTAATCATTTTTTTCATGGCTTCTAATGTCTTTGAGGTTTCTACTTCTTATGATGCAAATCATTAAGAGGGAGTTTTATGAAGGAAAGAGCAATGGAAGATTGGTTCTTGGGAAGATCCAAGGCATGGATCTCACATCTCTTCATCAACTCAAATGATTCTATGATTGTGAATTGATCACTCATGATCGAGATGACAAAAGGTTGGTGGGAGAAGACTACATGGAGCAAATCGAGAGGCAATTTTTTCAAGGAAAGGAAGATCTCATTGGTGAGCTTATTAAGGTCTGTTATGGACTCAAGAGGGCTGGAACTATTTGATACTCATCTTCACCTACTCTACTTCATGTTGGATGGAAAGTTTGGAATCTATCTTTTGATTTATGATGGTGCCACCAATGACATTGTTTTCACTAACCTTTGTGGAAATTCGAAATCAAGCATTGATGAGATCTTGTTGGATCTAGATTATATGTTTGAGAGGAAGTATTTCCAGAGGTTCAGGTATGAAGATATTCATACCTTTGATATCTTTGATGATCAAGAGGAAGGTAAGCAAGTGGAAGCGACTCACTTTGCTTTACTCACATGTTTTGGAGAATCTTCTTGTGTAGATGATGCTATGAAAGTGGATATTGGTTCTCATGATTTTCATGCTGAAAAATCAAGTAATGGATCTGGAAAACAAAGTTTGTTCAATGATATTGATGATCAAGAGGAAGATCAAGAGGTTGGTCTCAAAGGGCTTCAACAACACAAGGAAAAGTGACAATTTGGAGTTAGTCAAGAGCATCGAAGGAGGGTTATTTGGCAAAGATGTTATGGATATGTTTTTACAGGTCAAAGGAGCAACAAAGAAGTGTTGTTCAAGTTTAGTTTACTTGTTCTATCTCATGTTTGAGCTATTTCATGTGAATGTGTGCAAATTGTCAACAAGATATGTACAAACTAGCTACATTGTCTTGCAATCTCTTATTGTTGGAGCTGTACTAGCATTCTTGGCTGATTTTTGCTTATGGAAATGAAGCTATTGGAGGTTCATTATGTTACTCATCCATGCCTAAGTTCTCAAGTGTTGAGCTACTTGGTGCCAATACTTGGAGATTGTCAATTTTTGGTGAGTTCATGGTCATTTTCTTGTGTCAAGTAGATCTTGAAGATGGACTAGTGCAACCTATTTGGTTTATGGAGTCATGTGGTGCTAGATTTGCATCATTGATGTACTCACCTACTCATGGATTTCCAAGGTTTGATGGTTTCTTGTGGCAAGATGGAGATGGAGGTTCATTCATGGAGTTTTATGGTGGAGACATATCAAGAAAGGACAAAGTTGGAGGAGACAAGCAAGCAAATGGTCATCACTCACATTTATTGTTTGGTTGCTGTAATTTTACAGAGAGTTCAGAGTTGGAAGCATGGAGAAATCATTTCATTTACATTCTATTTGGTTCTTCATGTTCTAGTTATATCTTGATATGTAAAATTGATGTAAGAAATAGTGAAGCATCCAATTTGGACACTATTCTCTATATCAATTATGAAAGATACTTTAGAACCTTATAAAGGAGATCTATACTTAGGATGGAGATCATTCTAAAGTTGGATCAAAGTGGTATGGTTAAAACTATGCCAAAACTAGTTGAAGAGGGAGTGTGAGGGATTTCAACAAGTTTAGTCATATTTTCGTAAATTGTCAATATGAGGCCAAAACTCATTTTAGACTCAGAGATAAACTTTTTGAAGTTATATTAGTTTAAAATACATTCAATAAACACTTTTTGAAAGTGTGGGAAAGTTGGTAGTCAAGTTTGAGAGAGATTCAAATTTGAACTTTGGGTACATTGAATCTAGACCCAAAAATAGTAGGGTTTACATTTTGGAGGGAAAGCCAATTGGCCAAATAGGATTTGGACTCGCTATAAAAGGATGTAACTCGTGGAGAGACACATCTTCTCTCTTCTCTCTCTCATTTCATCATTATACATGGTCCTCCTTGGGTTCTACTACTCATTGGTGCACTCTCATGATGTTATCTTGCAATCTTGTGTGTAGAATGCTCATATTTTGCTATTTTCGGTTCCACACGTGTGAAATAGAGTAGGATATTGTAATTGTACGGACATCAACTACATTTTATGTTCTGATTCATGTTTGATCAGTATCTCTTAGAGTTTGCATCTCATTTTGTATGTAGATGCTGATTTTTCTACATTGGCAGGATTGTTGGTTTGCTCCTTATTGTAGCCAAAGATCAGGGACATGGATTGGATCTTGAATGATTTGAAATCCTTCACAAGCTCTCTACACCAAGAAAGGCTCGAAGAAGCAACCGAAGAAGTAGAAGGCGGTCAACAATTTGATCCTAATCGAGAGAAGTCATAGAAACCAATTCCAAATCAGAATCCACAATCTACTCAAAACAAGAAGAAGATGTTCTATAAATATTGCAAAAGGACAAATGACGAAATTTAGGACTACCAAATACTCAAATTCAATAATAAGAAGTAGCTGGACCAACAAGCCAATGCAGTAACAGAAATGTGATAGAATCTTCAAGATGATAATGAGCAGAATGTATTCATGGTGAATCATCACCATGTTGATCCATAGGAGGAATGGTTTCTCTGGAGCAACATAGCACATGACAAGCTATAAAGAATGGTTCCATGACTATTCGGCCTACTGTACAAAGAAATTCATTCACATTGGAGACAACATTTCTCATATGATCGAAGGGGAAGGTATTGTCAAAATGAATTTTCAAAATGGACAGTCCAAACTCATTCCAAATATTGTGTTTTTCAAATCTGGCAATTAAATCGTTGTCATTAATTTGGGACAGAAGGTAGAGTTTGGATTAGATTCTTGTAGACTTCTTGATAAAGAGAAGAGGGTCCTTGCCCTTGGAAAAAGACAAAAATATCTGTATCGGCTTTACTCATTGCTACTCTGCGACTGATGGCACTTTGTAGCTTAGTTTTGATTGATAAAGAATTGATTTGTATTATAGAATTGGGCACTTGGAATCATGTATTAATTGCTAATATGTCTTAACATTCTTTAGCTTTTGATTTTGACTATGAAACTATCAACCCTCCAGTTTTCCATAGTTGTATCATAGGAAAGTAGACCAGAAGGCCTTTTCAATCAAATCAAAAACATGTATCTAGAAATATGTTAGATATAATTCATTTAAATATATGTGGCCCCATGTAGACACCATCATTACTTGGTGCTAAATTCTCTATTACATATATTGATGATTATTCGAGAAGAGTTGTTCTTCAATTTATGAAGTCGATTGTTTGAATTCTCACAATTGATTGTCTATGCTGATAGTACTACTTTCTTTCTAACTTGATATCACACTTTCACAAATTGAATTATTCAGTGTGTGTCTATGGAATCGATTGTTGGAATCCTCACGACTTCGAAGCTTGGATTAAGTAGAGTTGTCGTCGAATTATTGATGGTGGCTTAAATCTGGTAGACATAGTTTACCAAAAAATTCATCCAAATCTAGCAAGCAAGCTAAGTGAAAAAACTTTTTCAAATGTTAGTTATCAATTGGAATGAAATGGAAACAAAATTTCATGCGGATAGAGGAGAGGTGTGGAAGACTCGGTTTGAAATGAGGATGTCCCAATTGCCTGGTAAGCACAAACTAAATGGGATGCCAAGTAACATATCACCTGGATGACAAATATACTCTTGTCCACCCAAGGAAGGTCCTATGTTTAGAGAAATGAACAGCAGCCTTGATTTAGGGATCTCCCATTGAACTAGGTTTGGGGCCCACATCCCCTATTTTTAACGGTCACTTCAATTCTTCTTTGTATTTTCCCTGTTTTGATAATTAATTATTTAATTATTTAGCAAAATGAGAGAGAGAAGGTGGAACAAGGAGCTTTGTATTCATTTCAGAAAACTGTTTGATAGGATCAAAGGAGGGAGGAGGAAGAGAAGACATATATTACATGTGGAGTGGGATCGACGAGCGCTGCAGAAATAGGTTTTGATCTGATTTTGTTTTCGGGATTAAATGATGGTATGTAGCTGGTTGGCTGGCTGGTAATTGTGGTGCGAGCGGCCTTGTAGTGGATTGGATCCTGATGAAAATGAAGCTCAATATCATGACATTCTTTAGAAAAAAGACTACAGCCAAAGGTAGTGCATCTGGAAATACATGAATGCTCTTTTGAACTTGTGCTTACAGCCAAACGGAATGTTCATTTGATCTAATCCTTTCGGTTTTGTATCTTTTGCAACTTCGCTCTGAGAAAAAACTTCAGTTTAGTTTTGACATGCGGACCGAGCTGAGAATCTGAGTTGCATAGTAGATTTGGATTTTCAGATATCCTACTTAGAATCAAATGCGTTATTGAGCAACTCGCAAGACAAATTGCAGCTGCTTCATGCCCGTCTAGCTCTCATCTGCTATTCATTCGACATGTTACAGTATTAAGCTGTGTTTTTTCAGTGTTCACGCCTAAAAGTCTGTTTGATCGTACAATTGCAGCACTATTCACAGACAAGTTAATGTACGAAAGCATCAGAAATGTGACTTTCTTTATGGAAGAGGACTATTTTGTCAAATGATATAAAGAATGGCACTCTTTTCATGAAACTGTTGGTGCGGCTATAAAATGCTTCTATCTTCTTGTTAGTAAGGAGATCAATTCTGCGAACTGTTTCAATAAACAAAGCAAACCTAGTAACTTGTCTGCTCTTCTTTCCCATCTATTCCTCTAAATATAATTCTCACCTTTCGTGCCTTTGCGATACTTGGTTCTCAAATGGGCATAGGCTTCTACTCTCCTTTGCTGCGAATCTTTTCCTGAAGCTATTCTTTCCATCAACATTGCCTAAGAGTGGAAACTTTGAACGCTGCTTCCCGTGGCTGTTTGGCGAAAACTCTCAAACGTCCTCCTTAACGACGCTTTGCACTCACTTGTAGATTATAGTCTCCCAGCTGGATGTGTGAATAGATGCTTCATTTCTTAAATCTTGGTTGCCTATGAAATTTCTCTGACATTGTAGGACTTTTTGTTGGCAGATGCGCTGAGGACAAGTAAACGAGAGATGTCAGTTGCAACGCGAGGTAACGTTCTGAACTGTAAGAATGAGAAAGTTATTGCCATCAACGGATGTTCTTCTTGTCGTATATTTTCAACATGTCACTGTTTTGAATATTTCTCTCTGCGACTAACAGTCCCTCTCCTCTGTTCACTGTGTTTTAAAAACTCTTGTCCAAGTATTAAGGGATTTCTTTGACCTCCGACTTTGAAATAGGAAGTCGTGAACCCTGTTACCTACGAAGTTAATACGCATGTTTTTTTGACCAAGGGAAAAATTAGTAGCTTCGAATTCTGTATATTGCCGTACCTTGCCGATATGATTTATATGCTGAAAAGTTAAACTTACCGTAATCTTGGGCTTTTAGTCCAGAAATTTAAGTCTCAAAGGCTTTAATTCAATTCAAGGCCTAGATTGAAAACTATACAACCTGTTGGCATGTTAATTAGTTCTAAGCTATTAATGCCAGAAGTCTAATGTATCATCATTGCAAATGGATGACACTATGAATTAGACTGTCAACTGGCCTCCATTTACTAGATTTTAACAATGAAGTGCATGTTTAATACATCCGTTTCTGAGTGTCTAGTGTGCAATATCACTTTCTAACGCAGTCATTATAGTTTTTCTGATATCGAAGTTTATCCAAGGAAAATTATGGAATTTATGTGCTTGCCAGCTTGTTAAATTCTATAAGATCGCTGTTTCAATTTCTTAATGAACGTCAGAAAGTCATTCGACACTTGAAGGCATACATGTTACTGAGCCAAAAAATCAGTTCTTGGGTTGGACTTGGCAATGAAATAATCTGCACTTTGAACATGGTGCATAGTGCAGGTAATGTATTATGTACGCTTAATAAATGCCATTATACTACACATTATAGAACTCAAGATGCTATTGGATTATCCGTAAGTGGTTTAGATATGAGGCTTGAGCTGAATTTTGAAGGTGAATGTGTGGCATAATAGCTGTCATGACTCGTAGGGCAAAACATGAGAGGCATGAAAATCTAGAAGTTACTCCGATTTCAAGCCCAATGCCAAACAAGGGAAAATGCATTTTAAAATAGCATTTAACAGTTCTTATTCTGTATAAAACCAACAATTAAGGCAAATTGCAGTGAAGTCATGATTTGAATACAGATGCTAGGGCAATATCTGATAGAAGGGACAAGATCTTGTGCTAATAGAAAATCCATAGTCAATGATGATTAGTAGTATTACGTAAGGCATTTTTTATGATGAATATATGTATGTTTGACTTGCTTGGTTATGTGACTTTCGAAAAGCACTCAAAATGTAAGTGAATTGCATGATTTTGCAGGAATCGAACGAGAGATTGGAACTCTTCAGCTAGAGGTAAGCATCAGTCTTCTATCAAATATGAGTTGATGATATGTGTTTGTTGCTGTCTTGTATGAGTTTAACCATACATGTACTTGTTTCTATTCCATTTCTAAACAAATAATAATTGTGCTGCAAGGACGTATTCTGTGATAATGAATTTTCATGTACTGATAGGAAAAAAAGCTGGTTGCAGAGATTAAAAAGACTGCAAAAACAGGCAATGAGGTAAGCTCTATCTATATTCCCCAAAGCTGGTCATACATTAGTTACTTACCACTTTATCAAACTGTATGATTACCTAAGCTTTGCAATCATGGCATTTGTGAACAATTGATCCTACAAATTGATCTCTGTGAATAGCTTTTTGGACATTCTGAATGTGAGTGCACTGTGTAGGCGGCAACAAAAATTTTAGCACGACAGCTGATTCGGTTGCGGCAGCAAATAGCCAAGTTGCAAGGCAGTCGAGCTCAGATGCGTGGTGTTGCAACACATACACAAGTATAGACATTAGCGATACCAGCTATCTGTCTCTTTCTCAAATTCTTGCAATCATTCAATTGCATGCGTTGTTGCTGAACACAAATCTTTTCCCAGCAATTTTCTATCAGTGGGCCTCAGTGTACAAATTCAAACATGATACTTGCTGTGTGTGTGAAGATACTTAGTAGGTGAGTTGTTCCAAGAATTTTATATATTGATATGTACTGCCATTTTCTCGTCGCAATCCATGTAGGCAATGTATGCGAACACAGCTGTCGCAGGTGCCATGAAGGGGGCTAATAAGGCTATGGGAGCCATGAATAAGGTGCGGGCCCTTTTCTATATTACAGAATTCTGGGAAATATGAAAAGTGCATAGAAATGTTGTTTTAGTCACATTTTTGAAGTTGAAGTTGAGTGCAATATCCACAGGCAATACATATTTTATCTTTTAGACTATAGTGTTTTCTGAATACAATATCATATTGAAAAGGTCATAAAATAAATGCTATCAGCAAAGATAGTACACTCGCTTGCTGCATATGCAATAGGTATGTAGTCTGTTCAGTAAATTTTTGATGTTCATTAATAGATGCCCAACAATTGTGCAGAAGATGGAACCGGCCAAGCAGGCAAAAGTCATGCAAGAATTCCAGAAGCAATCAGCTCAAATGGATATGACGGTAATTCCTCTTGACATCCCAGTGTGTGGGCAACAATGGACTATGAAACACAAGTTGAGAGAGAGAGAGAGAGAGAGAGAGAGAGAGAGAGAGAGAGAGTCATCCACGATATACGAATATGTGTTTTACCAAAACGTCGATCGGTCCACTTCCACATTTGGGGTTTTAGACTAGACCCTGCCATGCATTGACTGACAATAGAAATGTGGCCAGTAACATGGCCTAACCAGTATCCTTTGTAATCGTTGGATTAAGTTGGCCACACTACTGTCATGATAATCGTGGTGCGGAATAAGCTACTCCGACTACGAGAGTTGTGCTGACATCGTGTGGACGTTGTTTATGTTGCTACAGACTGAAATGATGTCAGATTCCATTGATGATGCTTTAGACAATGACGAGGCTGAAGAGGAGACGGAGGAACTTACAAATCAGGTAAGAAATGATACTGCTTGCCTTTCTTTTTTACTACATAAGTCCCTCCCATGAAGGACGAGGCTGAGTAGTAAGCAAACAGTCTTTTCTTGGTGAAACCAAAAAATGGGCTCTTCAGCACTCAAATGGCAATGCATGAATTGGTTGTAAAAATAATACTACTAAACATTTGCTGTGCCCTGGCAATTTCAGGTCCTGGATGAGATTGGAATTGATATTGCTGCTCAGGTTAGGAACCTTTTTTTATTCCATAAGATCTTACAAGCATTTAGTTATGTAGCCAATGTGCAAACGTCAAATAAAAACTTTACATATTTTCCAAGACCATAGGAAGGCAAAGTGGAGTATTCACAGCGTGCATAAAATTGTGCTTTGTCATCATGTCAGCCTAGTTTGTCTACCCCTTTTTATTTTCAGACCTACAACTCCGTGCCATATTCCAATTTGCTCATCATCATTTCCTGTACTCACACTTCAAGAAAGAAACAAAAGGCTCATCACTACATCCTAGTGAGCCAGGGCTATTAGTAGGCTCACATTACATTCTTTATAAAATTTTGCAGCTATCTTCTGCCCCCAAGGGAAAGACTGGCAAGGGCAGGGGCCATGACATTAAAAGGTACTGCTTCCTGACCTTAACTGTAATTGCCTTTTACCTGCACTTACCAACTGGTCCGGTCCGTATATGGAAGCTCAATTTGTTGAGGGTAGTACTGAAAAACTACTTCAATTGCAGCTCGGGAGTGGATGAGTTGGAGCAAAGGCTGGCAGCATTGCGTCATGTATAATTGACATCGAAAACAGTCACTAGCTTGAGCTTCTTTATTAAGGATATTATTGCACTTGTTCATACGCTGCAAACAAAAGATCTTTGCATTTTTAGTAATATGTGCAAAGATCATCAACAATATATATGTATTGCAATCTGTGATCACCGTTGTTTGGGCCAAGTAAAGTAGCTTTCTTCATGGAGAGATTAGTAAGCTAAGATATAGAAATGAAAGCATCATCAATGTGGAGCTTTTTAGATTGAGCAGCAGGCTTAAGAGGGCTGAATTACAAAGTGAGCTAGTAACGATGTTTATTATCTCAACTACCTTCGGAAGATCTATGGAGGCAGCATTCAGACATGTGCACGTCATCTGTTATCGATAATATGTTGCATTTTTTATATCGTCTTAATGAATGCTTTGCAATGTCGAATGCTTTTGTTATGTCTTGTCGAGGAGGAGACACAGTCACAATAAGTATAGGTCGTGGTTGGTCAATGGAGTCTATGCAAAAGCTAACATTAAGGTCAATGTTTCAAATGATAAAGGGTACAAGGAGGGTATGTGTGCAAAGAAAGCTTTGAACCTTTATATGCAAGTAGTAAATAGCAAAAAATTATGTCCCTTGGACTCTTTTTCTTGCATCCATGCCCACACTTTATATGCACCTTAGTATGCAAGTCATAAATGACAAAAATTCATGTCTCTCTCTTTTTCTTATATGCATCCCTAGGCTCTTGACTTGCATGACGCACCAACATCATCAACAAAAATCAAATTAAGATTATCGATTTGCATTTACACAATCGATTTGCTATTATCTTTTACGCAATACTGGTAAGCTATTGTGACGATTTGTTAAAACCTAAGGAGTTTGTTGAAATGGAATCTTTGTGGTTATATCTTTCACCTTTTTGAATGCAAATTGTATAAGAAAAAGATTTTCGTGATACTTTCTTTAATCACCCTGTTTTTTTTTTTTTTGTCATTTACTCATGCGCGTAGCGTACCTTGAATCAGAGTTCAATCCTTGAGATAAGAAATAAAAATTATGTCATAGCTCCAAGACAATTGGAATCAAATTAAATTACCTTGCATCCAATCTTAGGTAATAACATATTTCTATTCAAGAAATTTGTCGCAATGCCTTTGTGGTTACCAGCAACGTATCTCAATATTGGCTATATTGAACACCTCTTCTCTAAGATATATACAACATAAAGTTCCAACTTTTATTTATAACCTAGTAAGATGCTTATATCCGAGCCACATTGTCATTTAGTTGACACATTAGAGTTTGCTAGTGTTTAGGGTGCTCACATGATTAGAGAATTCCAACAACTATAATATACATGTTTGTGTTGTTCTAAGTGTTAGTGTTCTTAAAATAGATCCCATCTATCACTCTCCATAAATTTCGTTCAATAAGTATCATCTTGATCTTGAATTGTCACATGTACAAATTCTCACCATTGAACTTATCAATGATTCTAGAATCAGTTAATGACTTCATTTTTTCTCACAAATAAGATGAAAGTATTGATGACCTAAAATTACAAAAAGCAAAAAACAAGAATACAAACTTTTAAAGCTCTTATACCATGTTGAAAATTTGGTTGTGGAGAGTACTAGCTCTATGCTTGCTGAGATGAGACTATAGATTTTTGTTTGGGGTGAGTGTTTCAGTTTCGGGGGGCAGTTGGCTTGGTTGCTCCTGTTTGTGCTGCCTATGTGGCTAACTTGCAAAAATTTTGCGAGATCCTAAGCAAACGACTACAGATCACAAAATTCAAATCATTTGATCAACAATCAGCGAAGACAATGCGACAATCAGAGATGGAAGGACTGAGAGCATTTGTATTTGTAATTTGTGTATGTCCAGTCCCATTGCCTTTCTTTGTTTTGTGAAGAGTGGCTTGTCGAGCTGCTTAGTGAGCAAATCTGCAACCATGTCTTTGGATTTTATGTACTGGCCCTTCATCTCTCCTTTCGAGATTAGGTCTAGAATGTAATGGTACTTCAAAGGTATGTATTTGGCCTTCGAATGGAAGACTGGATCCTGGGACATATATTTGTATTACCTCATTCACCATCTTCGAAGTTGCAACATATTCAACTTCGCCTGAGGATTGAGCCACCAAGGTTTGTTTCTTGCATGTCCAGCTGATTGCTGCTCCGCACGCTATCGAACACCCTCCTATCATGGACTTGTTGTCGTCTTTGCAGCTTGCCCAGCTTGCATCACTGTAGTATTGCAGCTCGAATCCTTTTTTTTCTTCTCTTGCTTTATAGGTCAATCCCATATTTTGAGTGCCTTTCAGATATTGTAGAATTTTTTTCACCATTTGCCAATGTGCCATGCCAGGATTCGAGGAGAATTGGCTCAATGTGTAAACAAGGAAGACCAAGTCAGGTCTGGTACAAATTGTAAGATACAACAGACTACCGATTAAGCTCTAGTATGGTTTACCTTCCATCTTCTGTCTCTCCTTGTCGGTGTTCGGACAGTCCTGTTTTGTCAATCTGGCTTCAACTATCATTGGTGTGGCCTTTTCTTTGCAATCCAACATTCGGTATTGCTTGAGCACCTTTTTGGCGTATTTAGGTTGACTCAGATGCATCACTCCTCTTATTCGATTTCTTTTGATACCCAAGACATTTTGTTGCTTCTACCAAATCTGTGATTTCATAACTTGCAAAAATCTGACTCTTCGTTTCTTTGATTAGTATCAAAGAATTTCCTATCATCAAAGAATCATCTACAAAAGTAGTTAGAAACACAAATCTTCTTCCTACTCTCTTTATATAGACATTACAGTCTGGTTGTGTAGGAACCAAGTCTAAAGACTTCAGAAGATTGTTCAGCTTCTTGTACCAAGCTCGTGATGCCTGCTTCAGACCATAAATACATCGATGCAACCGACAAACATAATGTCGATTGTCGGGGTCTTCGAATCTTTTGGGCTGCTTCATGAGGATTTCTTCCTATAGATCTCCCTGGAGAAAGGCTGTTTTGACATCAATCTAGTGTATTTCTAGATTGTATTGTGTTGCATATGCAACGAGCAGTCGAATGCTTGTCATCTTCACCATTGGTGAGTAGGTATCAAAGTAATCGATACTGTACCTTTGCGTGTTGCCCTTGGTGACAAGTCTGGCCTTGTAGCATCCCCTGACAGTGCCATCTGATTTGATTTTTCTCTTGTAAACCCATTTGCAGTTGACAATCTTCTTATCTTTGGGCAGTGGTTGCTCTAGTGTCCATGCCTCATTTTGCCTCATTGATCCGATCTCTTCTGACATTGCTTGCTTCCAAAATTCTCCCTCTTGATATGTTGTCGGTTTCTCAATGAAGCTGCAGTATGCGACATCTGCATCTTTGCTCCATTGAAGATTGTCAGTGTATCAATCTGAAGGTCTTCTTTGTCTTGTTGACCTTCTTGGTCCTGTCTGTCGCTGCTGGTTCATTTCTTCTTCGTTAGGTTGATCTTTAGATTTTTGCTCTAGGGTTTGGTGCTCGATGTTTTGATTTGATGTCTGGCCTCGATCTCCCTCTTGATTTGGCAGTAGTGTGAAGATCTCATGGCCCTTTTCTTCTTTTAATCCAGAAAATGTGGATTCATCGAACTTTACATCTCTACTCGACACAACTTTCTTTGACGCTGGGTTGTAGAGCCTGTACACTTGTGATCCATTCGAGTATCTGACCATGACTGTTTGTTCTGACTTCTCGTCGAGCTTGTTTCTATTTTCCTTTGGTACGTGCTTATATGCTGCACATCCAAATACACGAACGTATGACATACCAGATTTTTGAAATGTCCACATCTCATACAGTGTTTTGTTTTCCAGGGTTGTCATTGTTGATTTGTTCTGCAGGTGTACTACTGCAGCTATTGCCTCAACCCAAAATTGGCTCGGCAATTGAGCCTGTGCCATCATGCATCTGGCTCCTTCGACTAGCGTTCTGTTTCTTCTTTCTGCGATACCATTATATTGTGGTGTGTATGTAGGAGTGAACTGATGTTCTATTCCTTGTTCCTGGCAGAAGTTTGAGAACTCTTTGATCTTGTACTCACCTCCGTTGTTAGACCCGATGGTCTGTACCTTCTTTGAGGTGTGTCTCTTTGCGAATGCCACGAACTTCTTGAAAGAGTCAAACACTTCAGATTTTTTTCTTTAAATAGTAGATTGTTGTCATCCGCCTGTAGTCATCAATGAATGCTAAGAAGTACCTCAATCTTGAGAGTGAATCGACTTTCATCGGTTCACAGACATCTGAGTGGATGAGCTCAAGAACTTCCTTGGCTCTTTGTCCTTCATGCACAAATGGACTTCAATGTTGTTTGCCCTTTTGACAGGCTTCACTGAAGTGAGTGTCGGGTCTGGATATCTTAAGACCTATGACAATTTTTTTCTACTCATGTCGTAAAGGATTCTCATGTCCAGATGATACATTCTTTTGTACCAGAGTTGATCTTTGTTTTCTGATGCACTTAGTATGCTATCAGGACTGCTGATGATCTTTGCTTGGTACAAGTTATCTTCTCTAGACCCAACAATCAACGGCTGGTTCGTTCTTACCTCAATCATTCAACATATATTGCCATCAAACAGAACTCGAATTCCAAGATCCGCCATCTTTGACACAAATAGGAGGTCTCTTCTTAGTGAGGGTACATAGAGTGCTCATGGCAGCTCTGCCTGTCCTGACAGTGTTCGTAGCTATAGAGTCCCAATGCCCTTGACATCATGTCGGCTCCCGTCGCCTAGAATAACTGCTCTGTTGTTTTCGAGTTCTCTGTAGTTGATCAAGACTTTTTTGTTGCAGGTAATGTGCGAAGTTGCTCCTGAGTCGATGACTATGTCGTAGTCTTGCTCAGCATAGCTTGTTGAAGCCTCATCAAATATTGTGAAGGTTTCATCGCTCTTGTCTGCATCCTTTGACAACTTTGCAATATTGGCCTATTTAGCCTTGCATTAGAGGAGTTCTCAATATCAAAAAGACCCTTTAAGGAATGCCATGTAAGATATAGAAAAATGTCAAAATAAAAAAAACAATATTGTTTATTTGCTTGCCCCCACCACTCCCGAGGCCTCCCCAACTCCCAATGATCCAACCACAGTGTCTATAGTAATAGTTAAGAACTGTAAACAGTTCGCAGTATAACTTGACGAAATTCAAAAATATTCCCTCCATTGGTTACGAAAAGGACAATATTTTCACTAGATCTAGAATATGACCGCCATCCCCAAATTCGAATCAAGAAAAATTGCAAAATGTTTACATATGCATTCCTTCCACGAGAATGGAAATATGGGTGCCATCTCCAATTACGAACGCCATCATCACATTGGATTGGAAATATGAGCGCCAACTACTTATTGGAATGAAAAAATGAGCGGCATTTCCAAATTTGAATCAAGCATACAAGCATGGAGATTGGATTGATCGTACCGAGTATATAATATAATCAAAGATGAGTATTTTGTTTTGCTTCATAAAATCTGGTCATAGTACTTTGATGCAACTGATTACTCTATTGTTTTTCTGATGATGACATTGTATCATCTACATGTGGATATCCCTATTGATTTGGCATCTTTGTAGAGAAGAGGAGGCAAAGGAATTCAAATAAATGCTGAGGATCGTTCTCGTTAGAGGGTAGAAGGAAAGAAAAACTTGGATTTGTGGATAGATGGAACATTATATCCACAAGATCCAAGCACTTTCACACACCCCACATTCTCCTCAATAACTCATTTAGTTACATGCATATGCAATGGGTATAGTGGATTACTAGGATATTGTGAAAGATTGCAGAACCATGGACTTTATATGAATAAAGTTCACTTTTTAGAAGGTGAGTTAATTCAGATATCCTCTTATTGTTAGAATAGAGATTGTCATCTCCAAAAGACGTTAGAAGAAAATGAACAACTTAAAAAAAATAATGAATCATTACAGAAGATAACAATCAATATCAAATCAGAACTAGAGCAAATGCAATCAATCTTACAATCTATTTGTATTGAAAACTTACAATTATTGAAGGATGTGGAATTGGGAAAGAAGAAGGTTGAAAGTAAGAAGCGAAAGCGACAAAGTTGC
Source organism: Diphasiastrum complanatum (assembly GCA_029204225.1). Taxonomy (NCBI): domain Eukaryota; kingdom Viridiplantae; phylum Streptophyta; class Lycopodiopsida; order Lycopodiales; family Lycopodiaceae; genus Diphasiastrum; species Diphasiastrum complanatum. Next base: position 48,695,534 of record CM055106.1, read on the forward strand.
AAGGATATTCAAACGCTTTCAAAATGAGATTATCGAAATAGAAGGATCCGTGCATTCAAGTAAGTATATTATGATTTTTGTAGGTTTTTCAATGACATTTGGATTTAATTTCAGCTATGGTGATATTCTGTTAACTATCTATTTTTTTTGCAGATCTGCATTAGTAGCTCCTCGGAATATTAAAGACAATGCATCACTAAGAATGTCATTGGGCACAATATTGACAGACAAATCCATTGAGCATATCATGATGAACAATAGGAGTTCAAATGTAAAGTGTAAAATAACAGAGTCTTTGATGGTGGACATTCAAATTTTTTTAGATAAGACTATAGTTCAGGGTGCTTATGATTTTGTGGGTATTAGCAGGGAAGCATATGCAACAATATTTAAACTAATAAGAGAAGCTTTTAAGCAAGTTCAAATTAGAAAAGTCCAAGTCCCTAGGACATATCACTTGAAGAAAGAGAGGGGTACATTAAACATAGGTATGCATAAGATCACTGGAACTCCATTTCATATTGAGGAGGTGTATGAAACTGATGGAAGATCGATATTCTATAATTCATCAAACAACTTATTTGTTGATCTAAATTACTTGCTGAGATACATCGTCACATTCTATGATATAACCTATGAAAAGGTGAATGACAAAATAATCATAGTACTTAAGTTAGACGAGTCAGAAATTGTGAAAGGGTAGAAGATGGAGAGGGTTAGTATAACTCTCATGAATGGTGCTCTATCACAAACAGAGGACCAAGAAGACTTCAAATTCAGTGTCCAGTCAAAAAATGATATATGGTGGTTGGCAGCGTTTCAGGTAACTAGCCTCATTATTACATTACATTCATTGAATAGTATTAATTCATTGTAAACTAAGTTTGATTAATTCTTTGGACAAGTGTTGAAGGAGGATCATGATATATTATCATGGATATTCTCAAGGACATCTTATCCTAGGATCATCAAGGACCATATGGATGGAGGACTTCTCAATGTTCCAGGAGTTGAAGACTTCAATGTTGAATGGCACTTAGCAGGTGATTTGAAAGCATTGAAATGTATGTATAATGTCTCTCACGGTGCTACATCAAAACACCCTTCTTTGTACTGCATGAAAATGAGAAAAGATGTTACTAGGAGTACATGAATTATTAGAGAATATGCAGATCCAAACTGGAAGCCTGTGCTGCCTATCCTCTTGAAAAATGTGCATGTTTGCACTCTTCATGCAAAAGTTAGATCAATAGAAAAAATCATTTATCTTCATATAGTTTTTGCTTGGAATACTAAGCCAACATCATTAGCAAAGGAATGAATTTGGGAGCACAAAATACATGTACTGATGCCCAACTTGGGTTTTCATTTATTGAATGAAAGAGTGTATACACAGATTTTTACTAAAGTTTATTTGAAGCTATTGTTCTCCCACAATGGCGATTGTTGTAGGTAGATCTTTGCAGCACGTTATCAGCTCTTGTCTTTTTCACATCTGTGACATGACAAATACTAGTGAATGTGCAATTGTAAATAATGACATTTTCAATTATTTTGTTCTATTTTGAAATGGCAATAAACATAAAGTACTTACGAGTCTTCCGTTGATGAGAAATCTGAAATATGTTGGTAGACTGGTTTGTAATAGCATGAGCTCTATTCTAATAAAATCAAGCTTCCAATGCTCTTTCACCTCAACCATAGTCAAATATTCCTCATTGTAGATAATGCTTATCTCCATTCGGTTTGTGTGACCATTTAGTTCAAAGTCTTGATCCAGTGCTAGCCATGTACCTTCTTGTATATTCTGATAGCTAAATGTGAGACTGAGCATTTGCTTTTCGATATGATAACGAAAGATCATTGTAGACTTTTTAATCCTGCATTCTATGTCATTCTTTGTCTTACTATCCCAGCCTTGATCCATGAGATCTGACAAAGTCTCATATAATAAATCCTTGCAAACAATTAAAGTTGGTGTCGTACGAACACTAGCACTCGAGAAAAAATCAACAAAAATATGTAATGAGCTAAACCAACTTAGGTGAACAATTTTCAAGCCTGTGTTTATCTTCATAGCATTTCTAATATCAATGAGTAGCTTGCATCTCAATGATTCGAAAACAATACTGTCAGGAGTAGGCCACTCATCACTTTGAAAACTAGGCAATGGTGTTGCTTTGAGCTTGCCAAAACCTCCATCTGTTTTTGGCGTATATAAAGATTCATAAAAATAGATACCACAATCTGCAAGTTCCTTTGGACTTCTTCCTCTGTATTGCAGCTTTCCAACATCAGAGTAAATTAAATCTAATATTCCTGCAAGTGATTGTGTTGGCTCCCATTCACTTATGCATGATGGATATAAATCTGAAAGAAAAAAACAATGTTGAAGCATTTAAATCATAATCTGAAGAGCATCAATAAAGAAAATCACCTATGACTGTTGTAGAGTGCATATGTTTTGATATACTTACAATTACATTTTTGATGATCATGAGGATTGATATCATGTACTTTGATTTTTGAATGCATATATACATGTTGTACTAAAACTTCTGATATCGATTGACCTTCCAGAGTAGTCTTAAACTCCAAAATTTTTGCTTTCCAATAAGATTTGTAAGTCATTTTTGCTTTTTTCTTTTGTCGAAAATTGCCCTTTGATAATGGATGCAACAATACCCATGAATTCTTCGTATATTTTGTTGGCTTCCAGTTATCAGCTTTATCTTTCTCATTGTAAAGAATCACAAACTCGATTGTAAATCTGGGTCTCCTTGCCATTGCTATTTTCAAAGCTTGGGCACCAAAAATCTCTCTGATATGATACTTAATTTCAAATTTTCATATCACATTTAATCTAATGTGAATGCCAACATAGTCACAGTTACTGCATATACCATATTTTATGTAATTGTACATATTGTATTTCTATAACTATAACTAGTATAGTTAGAAAATTTCATTATACTAACTAGCATAGTCAAGTAAATTTAAGTTGAGGTATTGACTTCGGGCAGATTAGCACGTGTCGGGCAGGAAGAAGAAACCAATGGGATACGTCCATGTTGTCCGGACACAAATTTCAAAGTTTTCTTTATTGCATTTTTATTTCTCAGCTAATTTGAACTACGTTACGTAGATTTCAAATCTGTGCATTTTGATTGGGCCTGGTGACGGTCGAAACTAAAGAAAAAAAATAAAAGTATCTTTACAAAGGGTCTCTTTTTATTTTGGAACTCCTCTAATGTTTTTTTCTTTTTGGGTTGAATCTACACTCATATGCAGAAGGTCCCTTCTTCTTGTAGTGCATGCAATGTATTGTCAAGTTGAGCCAGCATCTATCGGCTGTGTCCCAGCTTGTGACAGTGATTACAGGAGGAAGTTTGTTGGTTGTTGTTGCCTCTGCTCGAAGACTTCGAATGAGCCTTGTCGAATCTGGATTTGTTCTTGCTTTTCTTCTTTCCTTTTGTGAAAAGAGCCTTCTCCTAGTCACTGCTTCCTTCTCCTTCGTCTCTCATTAGTCTCTAATGTCATTTCTGGTAAGCTCAGAATGAATATTCTCAACGGCTGATAGGACGTAGGTAGAGTTTTCATGAAGTACATAATACAGCTAATTGAGTGAAGATCGTTCTGATCTTCTCGACATGCTGATCCAACTGGTTGCCATCCCATCACATACTTTGTAGCTGATGGTGTAGGTGCATCACCGAAGCGACAGTCCTCACTTCATACTTCTGTTTCAGTCTTTCACTTCATGACTGCTCGCACAGTCTTCAATCTGCATGAGTATTTCTTCGTTTATGGATGAAACGATGATTGCCATTGCGCACTCATCCGTTCTGATCCATTCAGCTCTTCTCGGGTCTCCCTCTAGAGGCTGTTCTTCTGTGAGTTTGGTCACTGACTAGATGCCTTCACCCTTCAGAAGCGTTTTGATTTTGAACTTCCATATTTGATAGTTCACGCCATCAAGATTGATTCTTATTCTTGTCTGGATCGTTGTAGCCACATTGTCTTGCCTTAGAGAATCTGCTCTGATACCATGTAGATTTTTGTTTGGGATGAGTGTTTTGGGGACAGTTGTTTTGGCTGCTCCTGTTCGTGCTGCCTTTGTGGCTAGCTTGCAGAAATTTTGCATGATCCTAAGAAAACGACTACAGATCACAGAATTCAAATCATTTGATTCAACAATCAGCAAAGACAATGCGACAATCAGCGATGGAAGAACTGAGAGCATTTGTGTTTGTAATGTCCTTTTGTTTTTGAGTGAGTCGATCAGTGTCTCGCACATTGGCAGCTTGTCGATCCTCTAACAAAAGTTGCTATGTTCTGTTTGTTGACAAACTTTCATACATAACTAATAGTGCTAACAATAAGCTAACACTGCTCTCTACTTCAGCTCATTCTTGGTTACTTTATTTTGTAGTAATCAATCCTGTGTTTATATCCACTACATGGAGTTTTACAAGATAGTTTCACTGTGAATTACAAGACAGGTTTTACGCTAATCAATTAGTTAGCTAACCCATGTCAACGTCGCTTCTGGCGGCTGAGCGTAGAAGTACAAGGCCTCTCACACTCGTCGAACTGCCAACTGTAAGCTCGACTTGTTCATCTTCGGTTTCGGCCAGAGCTTCCTCCTCAACACTTCGTGGTCTTCGGGCACTTGGTTGAAGGAACGAACGTCGCGAACATTTCACCTTCGGCCTTCGCTTCATCTTCGACCTTCGCTTCATCTTCGACCTTCGCTTCGTGTTCGACCTTTCGGGATTTCTTCGACCTTCGAGATCCCTTCGTCAAGGTTGTTGGAGTTCACTATTTCAGACAGAAACAACCAAATGGATTTTGGTCAGAAGCATGCAACACCATAATATATCTCCAGAATAGGACTAGGCCATTACAGTACCAAAGATAACACCTAAGGAGACATTTACAAAGAAGAAGCCAAAGGTGAATCTTTGGATGTAAGGCCATTGTACAAAAAAAAGATAGGGGTAAGTTTGATATAAAAGCTTTGAAGTGTATCTTCTTAGGCTATAATGATCGTGTGACGTGCTATAGATGCTTTGATCCTTTGGAGAGAAAAATGCATATTAGTCGTGATGTCATCTTTGATGAATCTAAGATGTACAAAGATGAGGATGCTGAGAAGCTTGACACATCAACCAACAAAGATGGCATGGTAAAAATGCCTCTTGATGATGGAGCATTTGTGGATATTCATAATGATTGACTCTAGTGATGCGCCTCATGATGCCATCACACAACCTCATGACACAGGATGGAGGAGGGAGTTGAAGTTGCAAATGCAAAGAGAAGGATGTACCTTGGGACACATTCTCACCAAGAAGTAGATCACCTAAGAGGAAGCTCCCTAAACGGTTTGAGAGATTGATGGAGAGTTGCAACATGGATGACTTTCTTGAATCATCCATTCAAGGAGAGCTAAGAAGATCAACAAAAAAGAAGACACACCATGATAGGTATGAAGCAAACTACACTCTCTTGTCACAAACATCATTCAAAGCAAAGAGCCTTCGACTTATGATGAAATGAAGGATGATGACATTTGGGTCAACTCTCTCTCTCTCTCTCTCTCTCTCTCTCTCTCTCTCTCTCTCTCTATGTCCACTTAGGCCTATGTGGCAAAGAATGGTTGGCTTGCCAAGTCTATGTTAGAACTATGTGGTTTGCCATGTGGCAAACCCCAAGCTTGCATGACTTGCCATGGGGTAGGCCTACATGGCTTGCCACATGGCAGCCTATGACATGCTTGGTAAATAGCAGACCTATGACATGCCTATGTGGTCTGCTACACAAGCCTATGGTAGTCCTACTTGGCAAGTCCTAAACCTACATGGTTTTACACGTGGCAAGCCTATGTGACTTGGGCAAGCTTTCGAGCCCCATCTCTCTCTCTCTCTCTCTCTCTCTCTCTCTCTCTCTCTCTCTCTCTCTCTCTCTCTCTCTCTCTCTCTCTCTCTCTCTCTCTCTCTCTCTCTCTCTCTCTCTCTCTCTCTCTCTCTCTCTCTCTCTCCATCTACACACATACACTGGTCAAAACTGACAAGGACCGCAACTGGTTCATGTAAAGAAGATATTCAAGTCGAAAGAACAATGAAAATAGTGTTCTTCACACACATTCAATCAATGTTGATTACACACAGACATACACACACAAATATACACACACCCTACACGTAGTATTACATACATTCAACACAGATATATATGAAAAAAAACAATCCACAATCAGCCTCGAATTTTTCCAAAGGATCGAACTTTTCTGATCCAGTGTTGAGCTTGGCAAAGAAGGATTTTTTGACCCTGGATCGGATCGGATCAAGGCAGATTTATTCCAACCCGTAGTCAACTCAGAATTTTTTTGAGGACTTGAATTTTTCTAAAGACTCGAATTTTTTCTTTAAAGACTCGAATTTTTCCAAAGTCTCGAATTCTTCCAAAGACTCGAATTTTTTCAAAGACTTAAAGTTTTCCAAAGACTCGAATTTTTCCAAAGGATTGAATTTTTCTGACCCAACATTGAGCTTGGAAAAAAAGGATTTTCTGACCTTGGATCAGATCGGATCGGATTTAGGCAGATTTATTCCGACCTTTGTATATTTCCGACCCAGAGTACAATCCAACCCATTTGTATATTTTTGACCCTTTGTACTGTCAACTCAAAATTTTTTCGAAGACTCAAATTTTTTTCCAAAGACTGAAATTTTTTCGATGACTCAAATTTTTCAAAGGATCCAATTTTTCCAAAAACTTGGATTTCTGACCGACAATATCGGATTTTAAAATGGGTCGAACTTTATACACTGGGTCAAAAAAGTAACGTAGTATCCAAAAATATACAAAGGGTCAAAAATCTATACTGGGGTGAAAATATGCACATGGGTCCGATTTATCAAACCCGATTCGACCCGATCCAGGGTCAAACACGTCCGGATAATTTTCGCCTCGATCCGATCCGATTCGATGTAGGGTCAGAAAATTTCTTTTTGACAAGGATGACATTGGGTTGAAAAATATCCAACACTAGATTTTTCGACCTTTTGAAAAACTCGAGCCTTCTTATTTTGGATTTTGTATTACTTTTAGAATGCTCATTATTGAGGCTGAGCATCGAATTCCAACAAAACACATACATACCACATGCATAAACAACATATTCACTTTGAACTGTGGGCCGCCCGTTAACAGACATTTGCAAACACAGATCACCTACCGCCCGTCAACTTTTTATTAAGATACTCCCTGTGCTATTGTTAAACATGGTTAAATTTTGACCCCTACTATGTCCGAGATGTGTGAGATATATTACATATTCGAGATGCGAGATGTGAGAGGTCGGCCACCATCAAAATCATCGACCGTCATCCAGATTGTCGGCGGCCACCTAAATCCACACCATATTTGTATGATCATTGGCCATCCACCCAAACCATTGGCCGCCACCCAAAATTTTGGCTAATTGTCACTGACAACTTTTGACCCAAACGATTGACCTTCGACCCAAACCATCAGTCATAACCCAAATTGTCGGCTGTCGGCTGTCCATTGCCCCCGTCCATTATCTACCTTCAATCATCAATCGCCCGCTCTGAGCATCATCCAAGCCACCACACACACACACACACACACACACACACACACACACACACACACACACACACACACACACACACACACACACACACACACACACACACACACACACACACACACACGCACGCACACACACATCTCAAGCCATTGAGAATGACTTGGACTAGCTCACTTTGATTGATTGAATCACCAATACATGCAAGCTCCCTATGAATATCCTTGACTCTCAAAACATAATTAGATGAACTCTCATCACTCTTTTGACTACTTTGGAAGATTTGATTTCTAAGATTGAGGAGCCTAGAGGTTTCTTAGCCTCATAGATAGATCCCAAGCTTGTTTGGTTGTAGTACAATCACCAATCTCTCTCAAAATCTCATCAGAGACATTCATCTTGATAAAGTGGAGAGCCATCCTAGCTCTCTTCTTGTATTTTTGTACTTCTTGAAGGACTTGGGGCTCCTCCTCAATCCCAAGTACAATGTCCATCACATCTTGGAGTTTCAAGATTGACTCCATTCTAACCTTTCAAATAGAATAGTTGGAGGTAGGTAGTCTTTGACTAGATTCCAATAGGTAGGAGCCCATAGAAGCCATGAAATAGTGAAGACTCCTTGTAATGAGACACTAAAAATGTTGCTACTCTCTTACTGTAGGATCCAATAATGATATGCTACCACCTCCTATGCAAGATCTTGCAACAAACTATGAGATGATTCTCACTAGCTATTCCAATCTCTCCAAAACTAGATCTACTTCACATCAAATGATGGAGTATGGGCAAAGTTAGGATCAAACACTCTTAGCACGTGTGAAATACACTAAGAAACCAAATTTGACCCAAATATAATGATATTGCATGAAACAAAATGGCTGAGATCTCAAAATAGTGCCTAGATCACATATAGATAAGATTGATAAGCATTCAACTGTGATTTGGGATCAAACAGGCAATCTCTTGACAAAAACAAATGTGTCCACCCAGGTCTAGGTGCCCTACCTAACCCTTTTCAAAATCTTATAACTTTTAATTGGCTCAACCAAATGGAATAAAACTCATTGCATCAAAAACTAGACAATTATAGCTTTCAAACAAGCCAAAATGCATAGAATTTGGATCAAACATGAGAGAGAACTTCAAGACTGAATTTGCATGTTTCTCACACGTGCCTGTACATCAAATTCAGTACAGTACTCGTTCAGGTTCAATCAATGTACTATTGATCTCCTTTGATCCAAAAAACTGCAAGTTAGCTAGGAAAATGGATCTTTGACAATTTCTAGCTCAATATTGGTGGAAAACTTTCATAGTAATGAATGGAAATACATGGTAACCTTAGGTAGGCTTTGATACCATGTGAATTTCACATGTGTGGAGTGCCCACTACATGTGATTTAGATCTCCTAAGGTGTGTGGATGCACAATGATCAAGATTAGATTGAGATTCAAGATCTATCTAGCTCTCAATGGCAAAAACACACTACTACATGCATTAACTCACTTCCAAAGTACATACACACATGTGGGAAGTGTTCCAAAATAAAACTAAGTAAAACTAAGCTCCTCTTCTTGGGTAGAGAGAGAATCCTACCAATAGCTCTTGGGTAGAGAGAGAAAGCAACAAAAAACTTAGATCCAAAATCTCACTTGCACACAAAATCAATTAGCACAAAATGAGAAGTACAATGATACTAGTAGATCCACGAGCTAATTCTAACTCAAACATGATTGGACCTCATATTTACAACCTCTTAGTCCTATTGGACCATTGATGCATCCACCTCTAAATTCTATTGGTCCATTCACAAGCCTATCTCAAATCCTCTTGGATCATTGATGCTTCCACCTCTAAATTATGATTGGAACTCTTGAACTTTGACTTGTCATACATCAAACTAACTAAAGACACTTGTCAACAACCTATTTAACATGAGTTTTACCTCCTATACTACTTTGGCTCAATAGAGGCATTACATGTGGATTTGACCAAATTTGCCATCTATGCCAATTTTTGACCCTGTCAACATTCTACACAAAGATGCTTGACCATAAAACTTTATGAGACCCCTATGACAAACATTTCTAATTTATTTTACAATTCTCCACATGCGGGAACATCCTCCACACATGTGAGATTCACTCACAAACTTCTAACATAGAAATACCAAGCTAGATTTTTGCCAATTTCTCCGACAAATAATGGATAAATCTTCTCTCTTGTAAAGTAGACCATAATCATGTGATGAAGATATGTGTACCTTAGCACCCTCTTGGCCATCTTCCAATGATGGATCTTTGGATCTTGCGTAGATTGGCTCAATTTGTGCACACAATAGCTCAGGTCTGGCCTAGTGATAGTAAGCCATATCAAGGAGCCAATAAGACTCCTAAAAAGTGTGATGGCCTTGAAGGATCTTTCATCACCTTTATTAGGATCTTTTTCAATATGCTCCATTGGTGTATCAACGCCCTTACAATTTTCCATATGAAATTTTTTCAACATAGCAAGAGCATATCTAGATTGACAAATAAAAGCATAATTATCATGAAAGCCAATCTCTAGGCCTAATATATAATGGATCTCTCCTAGATCTTGCATCTTAAACTCTTTTCCAAGTGCAACTTTAGTTTCATGAACTAATGCGATACTACTTCCACAAAGGATAATGTCATCTACATAGATGGGAAGAATGACAATATCACTAGCAACAAACTTTATATACATGGAAGGATCATAGTCAGTAAGAGTGAATCCTAGTGAGATAAGAAAAGAGTTGAGTCTTTCATACCAAGATCTAGATTTCCTCTAGAATATATCCATTGAGGAATGCATTGGAAACATCCAATTAGAACACCTTCCACTTGAAATAGGTAGGAAGAGATATAAGAATTCTTATTGTCACCATCTTTGCCATGGATGCAAAGGTCTTTTCATAATCAAGTCCATGGATTTGTGCAAATCCCTTGGCACATAATTTTGCCTTGTACTTGTTGATGATGCCATCTTGATTATACTTGATTCGAAATACCCACTTGGATCCAATGATGTGCTTGTTGGATGGAGGATCCACAAGCTCCCAAGTATTGTTGGTGATCAGTGCTTCATATTCTTGCTTCATGGCCTCATACCACTCCTTGGTATTGAGTGCCTCTTCAACATCCTTTGGCTCCTCATGTGAGATGAAATATGCAAAGCTGGTGGATTCAAGATCCACTTGCTTGCCTTTGTCAACATAGGAAAGCCTCTTAGGCTCAGATCTATCTCTTGATGACCTCCTAGGTGTAAAACTTGAGGAGACTCCTCCTCAAATATCGACCCCAACATATCTTGATTGTCTTCAAAAGTGATATTTGGTGATGGATCTTGAGGTAACTTGATCTCAGCCCCTTCAAGTGATGGATGTTGATCTTCATGAAATATTAGATCTCTACTTTCAATCACTTTTCAATTAGAGAGTACAAAGATTCCATAAGCCTTTTTTGTGGATGAATATCCAACCATGATCTCTTTTTTAGAGCATGGATCATCCTTTCTCCTTGTTTCCAAGGGAATGTGTGCAAAGCAAATAGTGCCAAATACTCTACCCTTAGGCTTATTTTTGAATAAGACCTCATATGGTGTCCTTCCTTCAAGAGCAAGATGTGGCAGCCTATTGCAAAGATAATTTGCACAAGTTATAGCCTCTCCCCAAAAATCTTTAGGCAAAGATGTTTCAATCCTTATGGCTTCTGCACATTCACATAAGGACCCATTCTTTCTCTCAGCCATTCCATTTTGAGATGGTGAGTAAGTACAAGAAAACTCCCTCTTTATGCCTTCTTGCTCACAATAGTCATGGAATTTGTTGGAGATGTACTCTCCTCCTCCATCACACCTCAAAGCCTTGATCTTCAATGATAATTGCTTCTCAACATATGCTTTGAATATAAGAAAGGATAACACATCATAGGTTTAGAAGTAAGAAGATATAACCTTGTATATCTTGTGAAATCATCAATAAATGACAAAGTAAGTGGCTCTTCCCTTGCTTTTGGATGATGAGAAGTGCACATCTGAGTGTATCAACTCCAAAGCATGTGTGCTCTTGATGTAGGATCTTTGATATGCTTTCTTGTGTGATTTTGCAATTGCACGAGCCTCACATGGCTTGATTTCCTTGGAAAGATTCTTTGGCAAGCCAATAGCGTTGGCTTCTTTGATCATAGAAAGCATGGATTTGTAGTTGGGATGTCCCAACATCCTATGCCATAACTCCTCCTTGGAAAGCTTTGTCACATAAGCAATATCACATTTCTCTCTTGGATCAAACTTGTATATGCCTCCAAATCTTGATCCATGTGCAAGGATCTTATCATTTCTCTTAATAAAACAAGTATCAATATTGAATTTCACATCAAGGCCACCATCAAGAAGTTGGCCAAAGGTTCTTTGTAAGATTAGGCACAAAAAGAACCTTGTTGAGAGAAGGAACTTTGGAAGATGAAGTCTTCAAGAGAATACTCCATATGCCTTCAATATTGCATTCTTGGTCATTTGTTGTATAGATAGTCTTCTTCTTAGCTCCTCCATAAGGCATAATAGAAGTGAAGGACTCCTTGGAGCTACACATATGTGAAGATGCTCCATGATCAATGTACCAAGATCCATCCTTCTTGAAAGATGTAGATGAAAGACTAGAGACCATAAGAGATCCCTCTCCATCACTTGAAATATAGTCTTCTTTCTCATTTGATATGTTGGCTTGCTTGACTTGGTTCTTCTTCTTGAAGCAATTTGTAGCATAGTAACCCTTCTTACCACAAAAGAAACATTTGATATTTTTCTTCTTCTTTGAGGTAGAAGCATGAGAGGAATCCTCCTCCTTTCCATCTTGGTCTTTATCTTTTGCTTTGTCCTTGGAGAGGTGTTGGTGTTGCTTCTTGCTCCTCCCTTTGTGCTTGGCAAAAATGATTCAATCCTTGTGATAATGAACCCTCTTGATCCAAATTTCCTTGAGATAGCATGGGAGATGCAATCAACACTCTCTAAATCTTGATTTTCATGAAATTTTTGAAACTATGATAGATGCATCAAAAGCTTAGGTAGGCTCTAATACCATGTGAAAATTCACACGTGTGGGAATGCCCTAATGTGTGAGAATGATCTCCTAAGCAAAGCTTTTGCACTTTAGATCAACACTAGATTGAAATCCAAGATCTATGTTAAAATCTAAGGCAAAGAGGCAAAGATAGATGCATAGATTGATAACCAAAGTAGTTTCACATGTGGGAAAATTACATTATGAAAAAAATAAGGTAAATTAAGCTCCTCTCCTTGAGTAGAGAGAGAATAGTGTAATTTGCTCTCGGGTAGAGAGAGATAAAAATACAAGCAAAATTGATTGATCTCACAATTGACTCAAAAACTCACTTAGATTATGATTGGTAATGAGAGTACATATAAAACTCGTGGAGATCCATGATTCAATCCTATTGGACCCTCAAACATAGCCTCTCTAATCCTATTGGATGTGTGATGCAACATCCTTCACTTTTGATTGGACCCTTACAACACATCTGATTGGACCCTTTTGACTTTTGCCACCACATAGGGTGTATGACATGTGTAAGCAACCTAACTAGCTCGAGTTTCTCATCCTTGACTTTTGGCCTAATCAACTAGAAACGCTTGTACTTGAATTTTTTCCAATAAATGCCAAATTGGCCCTATCCACTTATGACACCTAGGAGTTTCACAAACAAACCTTGTCAACCCCATAAAGCTAAGATAGATAACTTTTTGTAATTTTCACAATTTCTCGCTTGCTATTGTTAGAAAAAGCCCTAGAGTGGGGCTTTATCTTATACAAAGCAAAAAAACCATGGAGGCATTAAAAGCAAGTTGAGAGAGAGAGAGAGAGAGAGAGAGAGAGAGAGAGAGAGAGAGAGAGAGAGAGAGAGAGAGAGAGAGAGAGAGAGAGAGAGAGAGAGAGAGAGAGAGAGAGAGAGAGAGAGAGAGAGAGAGAGAGAGAGAGAGAGAGAGAGAGAGAGAGAGATGAATTGATGTTGCATAACATTTCCTAGATGTGTGGGTATTTCTGGATGTGGAGATTAATGGCAAACTTTAGTTATTAGATGTGCAAAAAAGGTGTTCCAAATATGCTAGCACATACAAAATCTCAACTGTCCTTTTTGTCTTTTTGCCAAGTACAGTACTGTTTTGATCATCTGTACTGTTACTCTACTCCGCACTCTGCATCATGTCTCGAGATTGTGTTGAATCATCCAATCCAACCCCTCCATGAACATAGAATTCCACGTATTGATGCACCAAAGTACGATGGAGAATCTCACCCAGTCTGATTTCTCCAAGAATTTGATAATGCATGCCGCTTCTATGGAGATACCTCTGAGACTGAAAAGCTTCGTCTATTCCCCATGGTACTCTATGGAACAGCCAAAGAGTGGTATCTTAACCTCGAAACTCTTGATCTTGCTTTTTGGACCACTCTCAAAGACGCCCTCATAAAGCGTTTCAAACCATCCAAACTGACTCGGAGCCCATTCATCCAAATTACCCATATCAAGATGCGTCACGACGAGTTTGTTCAAAACTACATTGAGCGCTTTAAACGTCTCAAGGTCGAATGTGTTGACAAAAACATCACTAAATGAATGGCCATAAAACTGTTCTTGGTTGGATTGCCTAAAAACATCTGTCGCGAACTTAAACCAGTTGACCTTTATAATCAACTTAAAGATGTGATGACTAATGCTATCCGTGAGGAAGATGAAGGTTCCGATGATGACTTTGACCATCGTGAAAAGAAATCTAAGAATCCCGACCGTCCTAATCACCCGAAGTCTAAAAATGTTGTCCAATCTTCTGAACTTCTACATCAAATGGAAACCTGGCAAAAAGCTCAACAATCTCATATAAATAAACTCACTGCCGATTTTCAAACTGCCATGAAACAAATTGTGGAGAAATCTTTTCCAGCAAGAGAAAATGTTTGGTGTCCAATATGCTCACAACATCATACTGCTAATGAATGCCCTCAACTGCGAAACCATTTTCTAACAGCAACCAGACCCACCATCTATCGAGCATACCACCCCTACCCTCCACAACAGCCTATGCCACGACCAGGGGTATACCAACCACGACCATCTGCACCAAATCAGTACCAACCACCCCTACCCTCCACAACAGCCTATGCCGTGACCAGGGATATACCAACCATGACCATCTGCACCAAATCAGTACCAACCACGTTCAGGTTGGGTGACAGCCATATCCTTGACAATTTTTTCAAATACATGGGCCCTATGAACTACCTTTATTTCCTCAAAGTACTCTGCAAGGGATGTCTCACTCGTTTCACAATGAGTTCCCCAATTGGCCTGCTTATAATCCCCTCTAACAAAGTTTGTGCAGACTCAACCAATTGTGTCATCTAGACCTCCTTTGCAATCCAAGATATGAATGCTTTGTTACCCTTTGGAAGGCCCCATGTCTCTCTGATGTTAGAGTCTTTGCCCAATAGCAACAACATATTCACTTTAATATCTTCACTCAAAGCAAAAATGGCTATTTGAGATAGTTTTTCAATTGTAACAGCCAACCGCTTGGAGTCAAAAGGTATTTTCCAAAGCACATCAAACCAACGTTTTTCCAAAGAAGGATTTAATGTAAAAAGAACCTAAGAAAAGACATGTTTTGGTCAATAGGTTTGCAGAGGTTTTAACATCGAATGGACTTCAACTAGAAATTAAAGAGATGAAAAAGTAAAAGTGAATCGTGACCTGAAAAAGAAGTTCTTCTCACCTTAGCCATTTTTCTTCCATACTTATGTGAGATCTCCCTCAAAAAAAAAATTTCCTTCTCTCGCAACTCGGCAGGCGACAATGATGTAGACAGCTCAGACACGCGAGCCTTGTAATCCCTCTTGTACAAAGGCTGGATACAGAATAGCTTAAAATCCCAAACATCTTAAAGACAATAATTAAAAACATAAAAGAGTAAAAAAAGATGGTATATACAATAAAATTTATTTAAGCGATTTCATGGTGTGTAATCGTCCTCACCGCATATACCATTCTTCCCAAGATGACTCGCGTGAGTGGGTACCATCGCCTTTTTCCATGTTTGGATTCCAAGTTTCTATGTGTTTCCAGCTTTCGATGCTCATCTGGAGTCAGGTTCTCACTGAATGTGCTTTCCCCACACTCACATATGGTTTTGGCATTATAGAGATGGTCCTTTAAATTTGTCTTCACAATAGCATCTTCATTCAACCTGAAATAATTTTGAATATGTTATTTATATATTTTTAGAATCACATGGAATCAAATTCAACATCCAACTAAAATAAATAAGTTATAAAACTTATACTAAAGAAACTTACAAATTTAAGCGTTGTAAGGTTGCCACCAATTGCATTTCACACCTCGGATCGAGCTCAATGAAAGTAGCCATAACCCTACTGTGTTTACTCAAATTGTTCCAATATTCTTCATGTTTGACCTTCATCCAAGCTGTTGTTCTGTGATTTCCTTCCCACACGAAAAACATTCTATTGGACAGCTCTGACGAGGAAGGAACATGCAACAAAACAACAATAAGTCATGCAACCATGGATTGCTATGACAATCCAAGAAGCAAGAAAACGCAGTAGGAAGGAAAGCACGAACAACACATCATATGTGGAGGAGCCAAAATTCTCAAAGATGACTGAAGAATGAGCTAGCAGAAATCCTACTACTTATATGTGCACTGATGTATGTGCTACATCAACAGCCAATGTTCAACCGAGGCATTCTTCATAGAAGGACTACATCATATACACCGCAAATAATGGTGTAGCTGAGGGGAAGAACATAACCCTCATGGAAGCAGCAAGGTGCATGATGGCCCACTCACAGGCATCAAGATCACTATGGGCTGAAGCAGTAGCTACAGCCACCTACCTGCAGAACCGTTGCTCACACTACCCCACATGAGCTATGGTGGAGAAGCAAGCCAAATCTAGCTCACGTTCTAATCTTTGGATGTGTAGCATATGCTCACATACTAAATAAGAAGAGGAAAAAGTTGGATGAGAAGATGGAGCAAGGATTCTTGGTTGGGTATGATGTACATTATTATTATTACAAAATATACATGTCTTAAACCAATGAAGTAAAGACTGTCAGACACGTCAGATTTGACGAAGCAAGAACTATGGCCGACAAAGATCCGATCACAGCTACGAAGTCCTTAGCAGACAGTACTATGACCTGCCCACATCGACAGAGGGAACAAACCTTGAACATCCAGATGAAGATGTTCAAATGACGAGAAAACCAACCGACATATCGGGAGTACCCAGCACACCTGTGATACATCGAGGTCCTGCTATTGGTGGACAGGACAAAGTCAAGGCAAGCCTATATTATCTTCAAGGAGATCTACCAGACAAAGAAGATCACCAGTCAGATTTGTGTCTGACAGCTCAACTTCTACAATAGAAGAGTTCTGTGGATTCGGTGGTGTAATGAAGAAGTTATCGATAGTGTCGACAAGGACAGATGGATAAAAGCAATGCACTCCATGCAAGCAAACAAGGTTTGGACTCTTGAGCCAGTACCAGCTGATAGAAAGACTGTCAAATGCAAATGGGTCTACAAGTACAAATATGGACCAGATGGCAATGTATCAAAATACAAAGTCAGAAGTTTGCATACGCAGCTGCCTACAATCTAAAGATCCACATTGTAGACGAGAAGACAACCTTCCTACATGGAGAGCTGAAGAAAGAGGTCCAACCACAGGGTTTTACCTATAAGTCATTGTTGACTATGCCTACAAAATGCACACAAGCATCTATGGACTAAAATAGTCCACCTGGCAATGGTACAAGAAGAAGGATTATGCTCTCAGATCCTTAGGTTTCCAGCCTTTAATGGCTGATTACAATGTCTATGTAAAGATCATAGATGGAGAGATCATAATCATCAGGGTCTATGTAGATGACACACTGATTCTGTCAAGGAGCATTGGCCTAATTACACAGGTCAAGGTAGATATTTCGAAGCATTTCGAAATATCAGACATAGGAGAAGCGACATGCTACCTAGGTTTATAGATCGATAGAGATCATTAAGCTGGGAGATTGTATCTACATCAATCAAGATACATCCAGAAGATCCTTGATGATTTCGACATGACAGATTGCAAGGGAGTGAATACTCCAATGATTCCTGGCACAGTGCTGACAAACAAAGACTATCCCAGCAATGAAGCAGAACGATAAGCAATGCAGCACAAGCCTTACAGAAGGCTTATCGATTCTCTGATGTACTAGGCAGATAATACGAGGTTGGACATTGCTTATGCAATGTTCCGATTAAGCCAATTCAACATAAATCCAGGATCGACACACTGGAAGATTGCCAAGAGGATTCTACAATACCTGCAGAACACAAAGAATTATGGGCTATGCTATTGTCGAGATGCAGGGTTCAATATTGAATCCTACAGTGATGCAAGTTGGGTGTCCCTGAATAGTAAAAGCATCTCAGGGCAGTTGATGCAGCTGTTATATGGATCAGCAGAAAGCAAAGCATAATTGGCCAATCATCGTGTGAGGCAAAATATGTAGCTGTAGCCAAAATGGCCAATGAGCTGACATGGCTTAGACAATTCTTAGATGGATTGGGGCAAAGTACCAACGAACCGTTGATCCTGTATATGGACAACACATCCACTATACATCTATCCTTAGATCCTGTGTTTCACTCTAGAACGAAACATATTGCCATCAAGTATCACTTGATCAGAGATCTGGTTGAGAAGGATGACCGCCTTCATACCGACAAAGCAGATGGTAGTTGATATCTTCACGAAGCCTCTAGATAAGACTGAAAGGCAAAGAGCCAGCTTGGGAACTAGAAAAATACCTACTTTGAGAGAGAGCTAAAGAAACCTTGAGTTTCTACATTTCAAAGCTTTAGTATTTCTCCTTAGTGGTCAGAAAGCTGACACGTCGGGTCAGGCCGACACTTCAATGTATCCATATACAAGCCAAGGTCAAGGCGAACTATCGGGCATGCATTGGCACTTGCTTTTAATCTTTTTGGCTCTTCCAATGTGGGATCTATACTTGTTGGGACATTCGTCGGTGCTCATTTGGCCTGTTATGTCAACTATGGTGTTCTTTCGAATCCTTTTCAATGTAACAACTCTGGCAACTCCTCTTGGAACTTGTAACCTATCTCATTGAGTGGCTAGTTATCTATATGATCGTGAAGTGGAGGAGCAACAAGGTTTGCATGCCATATTCTATCAAAAAGCTTCACCAAGCCTGTCATAATCCATAGAAAAATCAGCTCTTCTAGGCCATGGAGTTCAGTGTTACCGACTAACTTTCTTTTTGTCATAGTAGCTTTAAATTTGTTTGCTTGCATTCTTAGTTTGAAATAAATTGCAAGAATATGTGAATTCCATGAAAGATAAGCCATCTATAATAGTAAATCATCAAACTAAAGAACTGCTAGAACCCCCTATTGCCACACCTTCTCACACACACCCTTGGCTTTTGTCGCTGAATCAATTTTGCACTGTCAATTTGTTGATTGTTACACTCAAACCCTTTCAATCCTTGGCAATTTCTTTGTCTATGTCCTCACCGACCTTCTTGGGAGAGAGGCCAAGGGAGCCGATCTTGGGAGCCAAAGAAGAAGCTGCTCCCACTTCGCCTCCTGTAATCCTTACATAAATCTCCACCACCTGCGTAGAATTAGGCGAAATGATTGCATATTGATCTATTGTTGCTCATGCTCATGCTCATGCTCCTACTCTGATTTAATGTTTGCTAATGTTTGAATGTCAATGACATGCATCAAACTATCTATTTGCCTGGCCAAAAATTGCAACTCCCTAAAGCTAAGGTTTTGAAGGAAAACATGCAATCAATACATGCATTGTTTGTTGCAAAGAATACATGCATTGAAATCTAGAAATTAATGACATGCAAAATTAGTTCTTGCAAATCAAAGCAAGTAGCAAATATGCATGATGTGAATGGACAATGAGCCTTCAGCCAAGGTCCAAGCCTCAAAAGTTGAGATAGCCTTCAAATTTTATCCTTTAACATTGACTTTCTTCCAAACTCCATTGACCAACCTCAACACATACTATTGCCTTTTCAATGGCAAGGCCAACAAATTTTGCATTTTAGTCGTTGAAGCTCACCTAAGAGTGACTACTCAAGTTTTAGCAAATCATCAGAATAGCTTATTGTTTTTTGAGCAAAGCTAAAAGACCATTCCGTGTTGAGCGCTCTGTGTAACTTCTCAAATGAGTGAGATGAAATAAAAGAGATTCCCCTTGGCCAAAAATCTTTTTGGGCAGGATTGAGGAGGGTGTAGGAAAGAATCCTCCCGGACCACGTCACTGGTCGCGTCCACATCTGCCACCGCTATCACAAGATGCTCTGCTGCTATCACCTACGTCCTAGTACCAAGTAGCATCGCACAAAACGGCCGAAATTGCATATTAATATTTCAGCCCAAATTCATAAAAAAAAAGGTAAAGGCCTGGCCGACGGGTCCTACCGCACATGGATGTGGTCCGGATGCACACTCAATCCTTATTTGCCCACGTGTACTTTCATGCCACACCATTATTAGCTATATCTGAAAACGACAGGCCGCGCATCCGGTCTGCTAGCTTTCCGGCTTCGCCGATTGGCGGCCGCTGGTCGCCAGGAATGGGGCCTTCCCAGGTAAGGCTTCCTTTATAAGTCACTCCTCCCCCCTCGCTCTCTCCCTCCCTTCTCTCTCGCGTGCCTTCTCTCTCCTTCTCCTTCTCGCTTGGTTGAAGCTACACATAGATCGTCACCTCTCCAGCAGCATTGCGATCCTAGGCATATTGCTTCATTTGGGTGATCGCTGCACAGTAGCTACTGTAAGAATATCAGTGCCAGCAGAACTGATCGCCTAGCCTCGTCCAGCTGAGCTAGCAGCAGATCACTAACTACAAAACCCATTTTTCGACTGCAAGGAATTTCATCAGTGAAAATGAGCTCAGAGCAAGAGCACGAGGCATATATTCTCTCTCCCTCACGCTCTCGCAGTTTGTAATTCCGTGAATAGAAGTGCTGTTGTTCGCAGTTCTCATATAATGGGAGGATAATCTATAACTTCTGATCCTCTTTATCGACAGTATATTTACCTCTGGATTCAAAAGCCAATGCAAAAGACTAATATGTGGTACATCCGGAATCAAAAGGAACGCTAGAAGAAACTTTAGGATTTACAGCATCTTGATTTGAACTTGCATCTCTAGATGTCTAGATGCTTTATTTTAGTATTTATGTTTTCAGCTAAGTTTGGCTTGGCCTATATTCTGTTGTTTTCCCTGAGAACAATCCTATTGAAGCGACTCCTTGAATTCACTTGAAAATCGTTGAGGCACCATTGCGTTGGTACTGAAATTTACCTGAAGCTTAGCTTCTGTAAATTTTACTGCAGCTTCATCTAGTTTTAATTTTTTTTGAATTATATGGCAATATTCATCCATCGATCCTACAGATTCTTCTGGTAATAACAACCATATCTTCTTCCGCGTCTATACTAACATGTTCATCCTCTTACAGGTCACCACAGCTGATTTGAAAACCGAGACAGCTGAACCAGTGCCTGCAGAGGAGCCAAAAGAAGAGCCAGTTGCAGTTGAAGCTAATATTGATCCTCCTGTCGAACCTGTCGATGAAACCAAAACCGAGGAGCCTGTACCTAAAGAAGAAGTCGTCGAAAAACCAGCTGAAGATGAGAAAGCTCCGGTGGATGCGAAACCTTCGGAGAAGGATGCTATCGACAAACTGGCAGCAAAAACATCGGAGCTTGAAGTTACGGCATAGAGTGTCCTAACAGGATCATACATATCTATTACATATCTCAATATCCTGCATCCTTCATAGTACTTCCTTATTGTCCTTTTCAACTTGATGGTTTAAACTGACAAATGATGTTGTGAGTTTTGAATCCTTATTTCAGACGACTTAAGGAGGCTTTGTTTTGTGACTGGTGACTTACTTTTTTGGATTGTCATCAGTGCTTCCGAATGTATGCTTAGATAAAACTTAATCACTATTCTGCTCCATTTTACACAGTCTAAACTCTTTGTGCGATTGCGATATAGCGGCACATTATATGCACGGTTGCCATTTATAATATACCAGAATATGGGTTGTAAGAGAATATTGTGATATGCGTACGAACACCTAGTTAAGGTGTCCTTATTGATGCTTGAATTAAGAATAAGATTTTTTAGCTTTAATCAGTGAATCTGTTTCCAAGATAAATTACTACATGGAATGAATTCTTTGTTCTTTGTGACAGCATGAAATCCTTATATGCATAATATCGATCTGTATGATAATATTCAGAATATATTATTTCTTGTAATAGAAAATCAGTCAATGTCAGTTGCATGTCCTTTGGGGTTTAAAAGAGGACGCCGAAAGTGGCTTTGCCTTTTATAATCATGTGGTTGTCTTCAGATGTAGAGGGAATGGCAGTACATTGTACTCCGTCTCAAAATTAACAAGGTGATAGTTAATGAAGATCACAGGAAGCCCTGCTTTGGAGGTACATAGAGGTTATTAGCATCTGTTATATGCTACTTATTTGCTATAAAAATAAAGGCAAGGTCTCTGGTGTTCTGCGTATGGGTAATTAAATGCCATAATTCAGAATCTCATTCTACTCTAATAGCTCTATGAAGATATGTTCAAATTCTATCTTATTGCTCGATGCTTGCAATAAAACTATTTCAACAGATGTATACTTGGGTTAAGATATGGTATCACGAGATGGGACACTCTTAGGCCTAATAAAACGTCGCATGGCTAACTCAAATTGCAGTTTGTTTTAGTGATTCTGATTCTTAACGGAGGTAAAGACTCGAAAGTTACGAATAGAGCCACGGCTGATCTAGAATTAAGCTATGAAAGCATCACATAAGCAAGACTTAACCCTAGAAAGCAGGAAAGAGAGATATTAAGGAGGCTAAAGAGAGAGATCAATATCATCAGCTGAATGACAAATGACACAGTTTCCCTACTTATAGCCAAGAGGAAGCCCTAAAAGGAAGTTTTCAGTGGCTAGGGCCCAACTGGGGGGGATAATAGTGCGCCCTCCAAGAAGGCCCCCACTCTCCAGTAATATGTCCAAATGGCCTAGTAATGAATAATAAGGCCAAAGGCCAACCATATAGTCTGAATGTCACTAATGAATAAAAAAGGGCCCAAGGCCTGCTTATGCATAAAGTAAAGTAACTGTAAATGTAAATGGACGCGGCGAATGTAATGAGCCGAGTCCATAACTCTCCCCGACACAAAAAAAAGACCCAACTGCCGAAAAGATAACCGGATCAAGTAGCAGCAAGCCCTGGTGCATCAACAGCTAGAGGAACATCTGATGTAGAGGAATCAACAAGTGCAGCAAGAGCACGAGCCTGATCCGCAAGTAATGGTGTATGATAAAACACATCAATAGGCTCCCATGTAGCCTCCTCAATAGGACGACCATCCCACTGGACCAAAAACTGAATCTGCCGGCGGCGTCGACTATGGTATAGACGGACCTATAATATAGCAGCAGGTAAAAATGGAATTAACTCTGGAGCAGTAGGAAACTCAGCATCACAAGGAGCGTCATCCTCAATAGCAGCACGTAATAAACTGACATGGAATACATCACAGGCGCGTGTGGAAGCAGGAAGCTGTAAGCGATATGTAACTGGACTAGGAACCTCCACAATGTGATAAGGCCCATAATAACGTGGTGCAAGCTTCTCAGTAGAAGCATGGCCCTGGACAAAATGATGACGTGCAAACCATAAGCGTAGATAAACCATATCTCCAAGCTGAAACTCAACATGGCGGCGGTGACGATCAACTGAGGTCTGATAACGCTGGTGAACATGCTGTAAATGAGAACTGGCCCGAGTAATAAGCTCTCGAGCACCTGATAGAAAAGATGCAAGTGTAACAGGTGTATCCTTAGGAGGAAGAGGAATGCCAGGTAAAAGAGGTGCATAGCCATGAGATAATAAAAATGGAGAGACACTTGTGCTGGTACTAACAGAGCTATTATAGCTATATTTTGCTAAACATAAATGCTGATCCCAATCCTTCCCTTAAGGAGTAACAAAATGGCGCAAATAATCCTCAAGGATCCTGTTAAGGACCTCAGACTGCCCATCAGAAGTAGAATGATAAGCAGAACCCATAAAAAGCTGAACATCCAAAATACGCATAAGCTCTGTCCAGAATATAGATGTAAACTTACTATCCCGATTAGAAAGGATAGTACGAGGAAATTCATGCAGGCGGAAAATCTCTGATAGGAACAAACGTGCACACTGCTCTACTGTGATAGTACTGAGAACTGGGATAAAATGTGCCTGTTTCGAGAACCTATCAACTACCACCATACATGAATCGTGACCACGCTGAGTATGGGGAAGGCCAAGGATAAAGTCCATAGATATATCAGTCCACTGGCGATGAGGAATAGGCCAACTCTAGAGCAAACCAGCAGATTTAGAATGGGAGTACTTATTACGAAGACAGAAAGGGCAGGTACGAATAAGTACAGCAAGCTCAGATCGAAGAGAGGGCCAATAGAAATGGTCTTTGAGACGAGCATAAGACTTCTGAAAACCAAAGTGACTCCCAACAGGAGAGGAATGAGCATCCGACAACAACTGGGAACGGATACCCAAAGAACTAGGGATACAAAGAGAATCATAATGATAAAGACGATTGTCAATAATGGAGAAAACATGATGAGGACTGGACGAAACAGGTGGGGCAGAACTATAAACATCACGAAAATCAGAACATGTAAGGTATGTTGCAGGTAGAGCATCAAACCATGGAGGAATAGTAGAAACGAGTGTATTTAACAAAGCTGGAAGACGAGATAATGCATCAGCAGCAGTGTTAGCACGACCAGGACGATACAATATGGAGAAATTAAAAGACTGTAAAAATTGCAACCAACGAAATTGACGATTAGTAAGGTCACGTTGAGAAAACAGATAACGTAAAGACTGGTGATCAGTAATAATGTCAAATGGGACTCGATACAGATAATGACGCCACTTCTTAAGAGCATAGATAATAACAAGAAGCTCTTTCTCATGCAAAGAATAACGTTGCTCATAAGAGCGAAGACGACACGACTCATAAGCAATAATACATTGTGACTGGCGAAGTAAAGCACCCAAACCAACATTACTAGCATCAGTCTCAACAAGAAACTTCTGATCAAACTGTGGTAAACACATAACGGCAGCATCAACAACAGCACGACGAAGAGTATCAAACGCTGTTTGACAATCAGGAGTCCACAGAAAAGTACTAGACTTCTTCAAAAGTGCATGAAGAGGAGCTGCGATAGTGGCAAAATGAGGAACTGGACGACGAAGGTGAGTGGCTAACCCAAGAAACATACGAACATGATGAATATCAGTAGGTATAGGCCAATCTTGGATGGCCTGAACCTTACTCTGTAGGCATGTAATGTCGGACAAAAGCAGGTCGAGGAGTCGGAGGACGAGGAGGCGAAGGGGCAATGGAGAGAGCTGGAACAGAAGGGGCCGGTGTAGGGGTGAACGTAGCGGGAAAAGATGAAGCAGAAGGACGGGGTCGGGAGAAGCGAGAAGGAAAGGTGTCAGAGTACTTATGCTGTAAAGTACTGGCAAGAGACATCGCTTCCATGAGTGTTTCTAGACGGCGAGGACCCACATCTTCTAGAGCGTCTTATAACCTCCACTTAGGCTGAATAGGAATTTGTGACACAAGCATCCCCTAGGTTATCACCACTACAGAACACCATACTATGAGACAAGTTAAGGCATGAAAGAGGAGCGCCGACCACGCCGATATTGCCCCATACTTCGCAGTACTGGTCTCTATGTTACGATCATAGGACTCGATACTACGATACGTGGCCTTCGAATAGGAGATTTAGCAATAGAAGTGGATAATGAGGGATTCTGAGTAAAGGCCACACTATACATCAAGATAAATCAACGATGGGTATTGATGACCACCCGCACCATACAATTACAACTGATTGATCAAGCTTTTACCTCAATAGACTCCTCATGACTAGTACGGCATATGGTGATCTACCCCTACTAGGAAATTTCTGCCAGGTGGTGTGGCAAGGAGTGGCCTACTATTACTTCTATAGCTCTCATGTACAACGATTTCTTATTCCGGGTGATCGATTGTTCCGAATTAGGCATAGTTGATGAAAGTACCCTATGTGTGTATGAGCTAGAGACCAACCTAAACTAGGTATGTGTAGGCATAACGAATACCCGCTACACTGAACAAGTAAGAACCTGTTGGCCTCCCCCTCCAACTACCACTGATGAGGACCTAACAACAATTCTCAGACATATCACCCAAACCCCAAAAGGATTGGCCCCTATAGCATCCCCACAAGACTCCAATAAACGTACACGACAACTATAGGTGCATACCTAGAATCATGTCATGGATATAGTATAGTTTAGAAGCCCACGCCGATTCTGTTTAGTTATACGTGTTCTAGGACAGGTCAACATAGAGATAATAGCATTTGATACCACTGCTCGAGAAGTTTGTCCTGGAGACATCGCCATAGAAGTAAACATAAATGGTTTTATGATTCTAGCCATTGTATACCTCCGTGATCATCATCGTTGGGTAGCACAGACCGCCTATACGCTACGTATCCGTAATGCACTAGCAGCTCTTGGATTTGTATAAGCATACTCTCCCGTTGGTCATGTATCTGAGAGCCTGGGAAACTTTCATTAATCCGGGAGTACGGGATAATCAGTGGGACCCTCAGGATTGGAAGTGGCCAGACCTGATTACTCACGTAAGCACAGTATGGATCCTTTCCCTGTAGGGCTTTCTGGCTGGACCAATCCCCCATCAGGAACCTTTTTCCCCTAACAAAATGCTTTAGAATGAACCTAATGTTGGAATTTAATATAACTCCTACTCATCCCAACAACCCTGTTTCTCTCAAAACTACTCTCTCGAAGATGTTTGCAAAAAATGAACGGTTTTTCAACAGTCTGCATTTTTGAACTGAATGTCGCAACAGACAAAAATCCTGACAAAGCTTCCACTTCACTTTCGGGCTTTTCTGAGCACTAAAGGTTTTGCAAAAAAGGCGACAAGATGTTCACTGAAGGTTTTAGTCCATTTCACACACTTTCAGATATGCGACAATTCTCTTGAAAAATATGAAAAATACGAAGGTTTGTAGATTTACACAAGATTCTAAGTACAGACTGTCTACGTCTTCACACTCCAATAACGACTGTTCTAATTAGTCAATTAAACAACTGTTAAATGATCTTGTAATTGTAAAATTAGAATAACACAAGATCTACCAAGTGCTATAAGTAAATGAGCGACTGATGATGCAACGGGATGCATGAAGAATCAGAGATCAAACGACCCAAAAATGGGTCTTCACAACAATCAACTCCTTAGAGTTGGTGATTATAGAGAGCCAGAGTGATAGCTATTGTTTTGTTTCTGTAAGTAGGATCACGCGCTTAAAGCGCAATTGTATTGTGATCTGATCGTTGTTACTACAACTTTAATAGACAGAATCGCTATTGTTCCATTTGTTTGCATTCTTGTTGAATGTTCATTAACTCTCACTCTTCCCTTGAAATAGTATCATAACAGAAAAATGTATGGCTGTCTTTGACGCCTAATGGTGCTTAAATTTCTTTGTATCAAAAAATTGCAAGGCTGTCACAGACGCCTAATTGTTTCGCAATTTCTCTTCATGGTAGTCTAAGACTCCTACATTGATAATCATATTCAATGAAAACTAAACAGTTCTCTAATCTCAGTTCTCTAAGTAATCCGCGATCCTCCTTAACACAGTTATCACTGTTCTTCATAGTATTCATTGTCTTTCTCATGTTGGTTGGAACTTCCTTTAAGAAGTTTTCCCACAAAGTAGTATCAGAGCTAATTTCCATCTTTTGATTTGCATCCAATTTCCATTCGACATTTTCATCATTTCATCTTCTTCATCAATCAAACACTACGTTCCATTCCTTATGTAAATAACCTAAAGACAAAAAACACAAAAACACAAAAGTAACCAACTTTCCATCCCTTTTGCACCACACATTGTTTCCATTTTGCATCTGTATTTCATTCCACGTCCTACAAATCACATCTGATCCTACATCTGAATCTGCATACACAGTTCGCATCCGAAGCTGCATCCAAAACACACCCGACCATTTGCTTCTAACCAGTTTGCAACCGACGACTTTACAGCCGACCTGCATCCGACATTGCATATACACTTGCATCCGACAAGTCACATTTACAACCTACTCGTTTTCTACATCCGACAAACATTTCCACTGTTGCATAAGACCACCTCACAACCGACCATCTACATTCGACAGTCCATTCGACAACTCTGCATCCGACAGTCACATCCAACATTGTAGACGACGTTACATCCAACCATTTCACATCCGACACTATTAACAACAAAAAACAGAAATTGCAAAAAAATGGTCGAATCGGATTCTAATCACAGTGAAGGAATACCAGACATGCCTATGGAGATTATTAAAATATTATCTTCATATCTCGAGTTTGGGGCCATGTCCATGGTGATTTTCACTAAATTTCATGTTGTACATAAAAGGAGTGTGAATTGAGCACATATCTTTCTAGTGTAACTCGGATTTGAGTTAGATAGGTGCTATTTTGATGACATGCAATAGTTTAGATAACATGCAAAGTCATATTGTATGCATGCAAGCCACATGCAATCAGTGCATGCAACATGCAAAGTAGTTTCAATGATCTACACATGTCTAGGCAGTTTTATGAGTTGACATGCAGTACATGCAACATACATGCATGCAGTTACACATGTGGATCTCTTGTAGGTGAATTAGTTTAGTTAAGTGGACTTTCCATGCAACTCCATTGTAGGAATTCGAGTATCTCTCATGTGAGGAAAGTTAGGCATGTTTTGCCATGTTGTGAATATTGAGATTTTGGTGTTTTGGACTCATTCTCACTCTACCCGAGTTATTCATGCTTGATTTTCTCTCTCTACCCGAGAGCAGCCTCTTTTTCCCATACTGAACACTTAGAATTATTTTTGACATTCATTTCTCATAGTGAAGAGTTAGATTTTTTCATCAGATGTATGCCATTGTGCTCTTGCCTTAGATTTTTCAAGTATATTATTCTTTGATCAATCTTGTGCAATCACAACACCTCAGTAAGATCCTGTAAGGTGTGTGGTGAAGTTCACACGTGATAAAAACTTCACATGGTATCAAAGCACAATGCTTTAAAGAGGTGAGGGTGTATACATCAGATCATCAGTGTTTTTGCTTGCAGGAATTCGAATTTGGGAGAGGGATTCAAACTCGCTGAGAAACAACCAATTTGAGGATCATAAGTGGATCGAATCAAGGCTGATCTAATCCAGCGGAACTCTGTACAGATAGAGAGCTCACACGTGTGAAATCAGCCCTCATTAATGAGTGCTACTTCTCAAGGAATGATCCAAATTTGATGTTCTATAGCTTGTTGGATACATATTCAAGAGCAGAATGTGTGCTCTTGTTTTAAATCAATTTGATTTGTTTTTAGAAGAGTTTTAGGCAATCCGAGAGTTTGAGAAGGGTACTCAACTCGTGGGATATGCCAAAGTGAGCACACATTTGTCTTTTTCACCATTTTCATCAATTTTCACTGTCAATCAAGTAGAATTGGATAGAAGTGAGTGTTCTGAGGTCTTAGACTTTTCATTTCACACATATTACTGTGTTTGAGTTGAAAGTAAGTTCCTAGAGAGTTTATCGGTACTTTGAAACTCGTGGGAGAGATAGACTTCTTGCTTGCATGTGCTTCTTCTTTTGTGACTGAAGCAAGATCCAAATTCAAGATAAATAGAATTTGTTCTCACATCTGTTGCTAGATTTCATGGGGTGGATCAACATTTGTGTTAGATCCTAGATTGAGATAGCAAGCAACATTCTTTCAACTCCATTTTTTATCGTTACTAGAATTTCTCATAAAGAAGATGTCTTCATCTGGTTCACATTTCTTAGAGCACAGTGAGAGATTAACATCTTCCAGTTATGCAATGTGGAAGATCAAGAATGGAATCATTATTGATTCTACAAGATGTAATGGATATTGTGAGTGGAGCTGAAGAAGAACCTGCTACACCTAATGAAGCTGCAGCATTTCACAAAAGAACCAGAATTGCCCTTCATTTTATAAAAATGAATGTTACCAATGAAGTGTTAAGAGAGATCAGCACATGCATGACTGCCAAGGAAGCTTGGGATCCTCTAAAAACAATGTATGAAATCAAAAATACTTCTAGATTGCTTACACTTAGAAACCAAATATTTTTAAGTTATCAGAGAGTAGATGAGAGCACTTCATCATATGTCATGAGAGTTAAGGATCTTCATCAAGAGTTAGCTTGTATTAGTGATGCTCTTAAGAACATTGAACTTGTTTAAGTAGTCCTAAATGGACTTAGAGATGAGTATGACAATATTGTGCAGACTTATGCTGTCAGGGAGGATCTTCCATCCTTGGAGACCCTGCAAGGTGTTCTCATTGCTGAAGAAAGCAGACAAGAGAACAAGATGCTGAAGGACAAGGCTAAAAAAGGTGGTGAGGACCAGTCCTCACAAGCTGCAACATCTAGTAGCAAGAAGAAGTTGTCAAAGATCAAGTGTTTTTTCTATGGCAAGAAAGGACATTATGCATCAAACTGTTTCAAGAAGAAGAACCAATCTAAGCAAGCTAACCTTACTAATGAGGATGAGTGTGAGGGTGTAGAGAGTGAAAGAGAGGATTCATTAATGATGTCTACTTTTTCATCTTTTCCTTTTAAGAATGAAGAAGTCTGGTGGATAGATAGTGGGGCTAGTTCCCATATGTCTAGTTCTAGGAACTCTTTCACTAATCTCATGCCATATCTAGGTGCAAAAAGATCAATCTATACTGTTAATGATGTAGAGTGTAGAAGTGAAGGAATAGGTAGTATTCCATTACATGTATCATCATCAAAATCTTTTTGCTTACATGATGTATTGTATGTACTTAGATTAACTAAGAATCTCATTAGTGTAGGACAATTGTTTGATAGCGGATTGTATGTCAAGTTTCAAGTTGACAAGTGTATAATCTCAAGAGAAAATGAAGTTATTGCTAGGGGATCTAGAATTGGTAAGTTGTACAAACTAGATTCTAGGGAGAGTGCTAACATTTTAGATATTGCCTATGAGACCAAGGTCCTACAGGAGGACCTGTGGCTCAAGAGATTGGTTCATCCCAATTTCAAAGCCATGCAATCTATGGTCAAAGAAGGAAAAGTTGTTGGTCTACCAAAGACACTATCAAATGAGCTTCTACCTTGTGAAGCTTGTGTGCTGGCAAAGTCACACAAAAGGCCTTTTCCTAGATCAAGTATCAAGACAAAGCAACCATTTGAACTTGTACACTCCGATGTTCATTTCTCATCAACTAAGAGCAAAGGAGGAGCCAACTGCTTTGTCTCTTTTGTAGATGATTATACAAGATATTCTTGGATCTATATGTTGTCTTCAAAAGCCATGGTTTATGATGTTTTTCTTACTTTCAAAGCTTATGTAGAAAAGTAGTTTCCTTTCAAGTTGAAAGCTTTGAGAAGTGATAGTGGAGGAGAATACACTTCCAATAAGTTTAAAAAATTTTGTGAGAGAGAGGGTATTCAAAGAGAGTTTTCTTGTTCATATACTCCTCAACAAAATGGAGTTGCTGAGAGAAAAAATAGAACTTTGTGTGAATGTGCAAAAGCCATTAGGCTAGAAGCTTCTCTGCCTAAAGAATTTTGGGAAGAGGCAGTTGCATGTGCAAAGTATCTTTGTAATAGGCTTTCAAATCTTGCAATAGGAGGAAAGACACCATTTGAGATGTTGTATAAGAAAAAGCCTAAGGTAGATCATCTTAGGATTTTTGGCTATGTATGCTCTGTGCATGTGCTAGGAAGAAGGAAGATCGTAGTGCTGTAAGAGGAATTTTTGTAGGATATGCACCTACCAAAAAGGCATACAAAATTTATTTACCCTCTATTGACAAGAATGTTGTTAGTAGATATGTGATCTTCCATGAAGATCATAAGTTTAACTTGGATGATGCACAGGTCAAGGAGTCTCATGCAAGATCAATCATCAATCTTGATGATGTTCAAGAAGAGGTGAGGCCGAGGCTTGAGGAGGAGCAAATTCAAGCTCACACCAAGAAGACGAGCAAGATCTGAGCCAAGTAGGCTCACATATGATGCTGAAGGAAGACAAGTGGAAGGTGAAACTTCCTATCATGCACTTTTTATATCAGATGAAGAGCCTAAGGATGTTCAAGAAGCACTTCAATCCAAAGAGTGGATTGAAGCAATGACCCAAGAGTTTGAAGCCTTGATGTCAAACAACACATGGGAGCTTGTGGAGCCACCAAACAACATGCATGTGATTGGATGTAAGTGGGTATTCAGAATCAAGTATAATCATGATGGATCTATCAATAAGTATAAAGCAAGACTTTGTGCCAAAGGTTACTCACAGATCAAAGGTCTTGACTATGAAGACACCTTTGCACCAGTTGCAAAGATGGTAACAATTCGAATACTCATCTCTGTTGCATGTTTTCACAAATGGAGTATGTTCCAGTTTGATGTTTCTAATGCATTTCTCAATGGTTACCTTGAGGAGGAGATTTACATGGAGCAACCTCCAGGTTTTGTGAAAGAAGGTGATGAATCAAAAGTTTGTCTTTTGTTCAAAAGTTTGTATGAACTGAAACATGCACCAAGGTCTTGGTATGCAAGGCTCAACTCCTATCTCATATCACTCAGATTTTGTCTAAGTGAATATGACCCTTCTCTGTATTATAAGTTTGTAGATAACTTTGTAATTATACTTCTCATCTATGTAGATGATATCATTCTTTGTGGAAACAATGAAAAGTTAGTTGAAGAAACTAAGCATGCACTTGGTACTGAGTTTAAGATGCAGAACTTAGGAGTTCTTCACTATATTCTAGGCCTTGAAATAGATTTTTCGAAAGGTCATGCATTTATAAGCCAAAGTAGATATGCACTTTCCATGCTCAAGAAATTCCATATGGAGAACTGTAAAGGCAGAGATACACCTATGGAGCACACTGTAAAAGTTCCTATGAAAGATGATGAAAAATCCTTTGAGGACATCACTATTTATAGGAGTCTTATTGGCTCACTTATTTGGTTAACAGTGACTAGGCCTGATCTAAGCTTTTGTGTTCATAAGCTAAGTCAACACATGCAGGATCCAAAGTTATATCATTGAAAGTTGGCTAAAAGAGTCTTGAGGTATATATCTTCTACCTTGGATTATGGATTATTCTATGAAGGAGAAGATCTGACCTTGATTGCTTTTTCAGATTCAGATTTTGCAGGAGACAGGTTGGATAGGAAATCCACAAGTGCTTACACTATATCTCTTGGAGGGAACTTGGTTTTTTGGCTATCAAAGAAGCATGCAACTATTTCCTTATCATCCTGTGAAGCTGAATACAAATCTCTTACAACCACAACTAAGGAGGTTTTATGGATCAAAAGACTACTTTTGGAGCTAAAGTGTTATGCAGATGAAGATCTTTCAATTATCAAGAATGATAACATTTCTGCTCGGGATCTTGCAAATAATCCAGTCTTTTATGCAAGGAGCAAGCATATTGAAGTGGCTCATCATTTTGTAAGAGAAAAAGTCATTGGGAGAGAGATCTCATTGGAACATGTTTCATCTTCAGATTGTGTTGCAGATCTTCTCACCAAACCTCTACTCAAGAATGTCTTTATGAAGATGAGGTCAAACCTTGGCCTAATTTTGAAATCTATGTTGATAGGAACATAAATTTTAAGGAGGAGTGTGAAGATTATTAAAATATTATCTTCCTATCTCGAGTTTGGGGCCATGTCCATGGTGATTTCCACTAAATTTCATGTTGTACATAAAAGGAGTGTGAATTGAGCACATATCCTTCTAGTGTAGCTCGGATTTGAGCTAGATAGGTTCTATTTTGATGACATGCAGTAGTTTAGATAACATGCAAAGTCATACTGTATGCATGCAAGCCACATGCAATCAGTGCATACAACATGCAAAGTAGTTTCAGTGATCTACACATGTCTAGGCAATTTTATGAGTTGACATGCAGTACATGCAACATATATGCATGCAGTTACACATGTGGATCTCTGGTAGGTGAATTAGTTCAGTTAAGTGGACTTTCCATGCAACTCCACTGTAGGAATTTGAGTCTCTCTCATGTAAGGAAAGCTGGGCATGTTTTGCCATGTTGTGAATATTGAGATTTTGGTGTTTTGGACTCATTCTCTCTCTACCTGAGTTATTCATGCTTGATTTTCTCTCTCTACCGGAGAGCAGCCTCTTTTTCCCATACTGAACACTTAGAATTATTTTTGACATTCATTTCTCATAATGAAGAGTTAGATTTTTTTCATCAGATGTATGCCATTGTGCTCTTGCCTTAGATTTCTCAAGTATAATGTTCTTTGATCAATCTTGTGCAATCACAACACCTCAGTAAGATCCTGTAAGGTGTGTGGTGAAGTTCACACATGATAAAAACTTCACAATGCCAAAGACACTAAACCTCATCAAATGTTACAATACCATGCTCCAATGGTACACACAAGCCGAAACTCTTTTCCAAGAGCTAGGTTTCAACATTCCCAAGTGGAAAGAGCATCAGAGCCTAAATCTCATGTTCTAGGAATACGAGTACTTTGACAACAAACAGTTGACATTCCGAATCGACTTGCAAAAATTTTCGCTATATGTATATCTAGCTGGTAGCAACATGAATGCCTTTGGATTTCCAACTGGCCACAAAGAGAAACCCAAGAAGCTGACCAATATGCTACAACAGCTATATGCAAAGTTTCTCGACACAAGTGTAGACAAATGGAAGAACAAAGATGGTATTTTGTTGGAAGCCATCAAATGCAAGGAACTAGCAGCTGCTTGTGCGTACTTGACAAAGTATACACACAGAAGAAGGGCACCTCTGATCCTACTATTTTGTTTCTTATTTCCGTTGGAGACGCGGTTTAGCACATGCACCATCCTACAGCTTGCGCTGCTTTTCAGTTGTGCCTAGTTACAATGCCATTCCTTGATTGTTATGAAGATTGGAGTGGTCTACTCCTTGTGTTGATGGATTTTGCTAGCTCTGTGAGGATTGGTAGTCCTATTGATGGATGCATTCTGCATGTAGCTATTAGGGCACCTGGCTGCGTGTTCCTTGTTGTGCAGTTTTTTGGTACGCTATATCGACTCCTCGCCAACCACCAGTATATTCGTCTTAATCATCGATTTACATTTCATATCAAAAGGCTATCAATCATTGGCTTATAACCCACTTTACAAGTCTAAAACTTGTTATTTATAGCCCATATTAAGGGTCTGGGTATGGCTTATGTAGAACCCATATTCACCTCTAATCATTGCTACACTTGAAGGCTATTTCATCACCTAAGAATTGTTGCTCATGGAAGCCACACCACTGCTTGCTGTTTGTTGACCATAGAGAAATTTGATTAGTTTGAAAATCATTATCATTAAAACTAAGCGATCTATATACATGTCCCTTAGTTCATCACTCCCCTGTGAAACAAAACACGTGTCCGAAATCCATCACACTGGTCAAAACTTATTGGTATGACATTTGTTCCTCTTTAGCTCAATCCATTTGTTTCAGATTCATTGCCCAAGTGTGAAATTGATTGTAGAGAATTTGCTACACCTAACCAATCTTTTAGCCTAAAGTTCGCTACTCAAAAGACTTTTTATTAGTCTTAGTGGCCTGCTGGCCATATGGCTTGTTGCGAGAGTTTATTGTGTGAGAATTGGCCGCTTTCCATACATTTTATTATCTAAAATCAGTGCTTCGGAAGTAATAACGAATTCTCAAAACTCGTTGTCCTATATGCCTATCTAAAATCATTGGTTGATTATCTAATGCAAGTGATTAAGGTTTTATTCTTTGCACTTTTTTATTAGTGTTTGCACAAAAACTCTTAAAAAACTTTGATATTTCGAAGATTCTAAGATAGTGCAAGTGATTAATGTTTTTCTTTTTGCACATTTTTGTCAATGTATGGTACAAAAACTATAACACTTTCAAAATCTTATCAATCTATGGTTTAGAAGGTCAACAATGTAGGAAAATTATGCTCTCCTTTGTGAAGTTTTTTTTGTCAATGACTTTCTTAAAAGTGTTGAAAAACCTTGATTTACTATTGATGGTCGACTATCAAGATGCATTCATGCCTTAGGAGTCCAAGTGAAAGCTTGGCCTTTGGAACGTATCATGACTACTAATTGAATTTGTTGCAAGTCACTATATATGTTTAATAGGTTTGAAGTTTGAATTTGTAGGGTTTTGTTTTTCAACGGTTCGATGTTCGCTCCAAAATGCTAGATGCATGGATCATGATCCCATGCAACTTAGGTTGCACAAACAAGTTGTGATAGTGTCACTCTCTTGTTTTTTACCTTCTTTTTATTGGAAAATAATTGATTGCCTGAAAACGTGTGGATCTATAGGGGGATTTTTCTCACAAGGTTACTGGATGATTTATGAATAACTATTTATAGTGGATTTTGGGCACTTGACCTCAATGGCTATTGGACAGTTTCTACCTCTCGTATTATTTGAATCTGAAAAATGGTGAGAAATATCCCTTTATTCACTAATTTGACTTTTAGGACTCTAAACCATTTAACTCTTGCAAATGGCCTAAAAGTCACTTGTATTGCTAACTATTCAATCAAATAACAACGCGATCATTGGGATGGACTTACACACGTAGGGTGCCAAATCCCTCACACTTATTCTCTAATGTAGATCATACATGGAATGATGTCCCACCAAGCTCCAACAATATTTCGCATTGAAATTGGATTGTTAAAAATAGTAAAGACACAATTTTTAGGCCTTATTGACATACATAAATAAATTTTTAAGCTGAAATCTAAGTTTGGCCTCCAAATTGCCAAATAAAACCAACAAAACTACTTAACAATTTTCACAAGGTAGTTGCATGACCGACTATAACATCTAGCTTCTTGAGGTTCATAAACTTGCACACTACAATATGAGAGGAATGTAGTACGTGAGAGAGAGGTAGAGGTTACACCTCTTCATAAAAGACCTTAGCCCATTTCACATGGGGATGGGCCCTAAATATATCAAACTTGACTTTAGGCACATTTGGCCTTTACCACATTTATCTATTACATTTCAAGTATGTCTATAAATAACAAAGTGGCATTGCCCATGAATAGTGATTCTAACACCCTCCCTCAATGACAGCTTTGTTAGAGGTGTTACTTCATGCTTAACCAAGTACATCACACTGAAAGTACATTATACTCCTAACTCCACTGATGTGGCATTTATGCTATCAAATGGAGAATGTGTGGAACAATTCCATCACCCTCCCTTGAGCCAAACATCCACTAGAATCTGCAAAACAAATTGCTCACTACATCATGTCCAAGAGCTATGCCAAGGATAATATCCTTCCCTGAAACTGCAAATGCATCCGCAAACTGCCTCATATTCAGGATATCACCTTACTTCTGCATCCAAGGAACCATCTTCTAGGATACCTATTCCAAGTTTAGCAATCCTGCAACAGCTTTCTGAATCCCATAGAAGATAAAGTACATGCGCACAAACTTATTACCAAGCATCTGCTTCGTCATAAGACTTTTCAACTACATCTGTTAGGTCCACTTCCTCTTTTTCTTTATCACTTTCAGTGGACTTTTTTTACTTAAGATCCGCTTTCATCTTTAAATATTGATTTTTATAATGTCCCATCTTTTCACAATAAAAACATTTAACATTCTTTTTACTCTTAAAACTGCCTTCATCACTTTTAGATTTACTAGTCTGATTAGCTTTTCACTTAGTAAATAAAGCGACTTCATTTGAAGAGAATATTGTAACAACAGAATGTTGCATTCTACATTTTTCTTCAAGTAATGAAGCTATCATCATTTTTAATGACTGATTAGGCAAGTTTCCAAGTGTAAAAATGACATTACTATACTCAGTCGGCATACTATTTAATAGTACGGCCATAGCATCATCTTCGGGAACATTAGAACCAATTCCAGCAAGCTGAAGAGGTTGTTTCCTGAATGGTAGCTGTCGGCCTGGTTGTTCCGCAACTGTGAGGAGGAGTAATTATGGACATGACTTCAAGTTGCTGCAGAAGGTTTCAGGTGCTGGAATCCAGATTCAGCAGGCGCGACATGTCCTTTCCGGGGCAGCGCTGCGATCCAGCTTGGCTTATTACGGGCGTGCTTGCTTCTTCACGAGATTCATTCAAATCAACGTCACATTCTTCTTGAGACCGTACTGAGACATAGCTTGAAGCATTTATGGTTGTTCCATTGTCTGCTCTTGCAACATCGCATTCTCCCGAAGATGCAGATGCAGATGCGGGATAGTTTCCTGGACTGAGCCGCGCAGAAACGGAAGTTTCTCAATCCTCTTGAACTACTCTTCCAACTACTGAAATCTCAGCGTGCTCCTGCTTTTCCCATATCTCTAGGCTGCCGACAGAACGCCGATTTGCTTGGCCACTCTGTTTGATGTGGTAAACGCTGATTTCTGATGGAATCCACGTTTGTTTCTTTAACAACTGGCTGTTCCTGCTCATGGAGTCCGAAATCACCCTCAGGCTTCTGCCTTAAAAATGCAGCATAGATTCCAGCACTTAGCTACTCTGAAACAGAAGACAAACAATCCTCCTATCCCACACATAATGTGCATTTTTAACTGAATCATTAAGCAATATATATCTCTCTCATTTTCTATTCATCAGATTCTACAAACAGAATCAAACTGAAACTAAATTCCAGAGACAATCTCTCTTTATTAACAAAACAGCAAACTCCTCTGAAATTTTTTTGCATAAATCAAACTGCTTGCCAGGATCATTCAGGTGTTAGCCATAGATAGCTCTCATACCATGTGTGTGAAATCAGAGCATGCACATATGCATTCACATAGCACAAGAGGAGAGAGAGAACACCATTGCTTTATTTCATAAACTTTCACACTACAATATGAGAAGAATGAAGTACGTGAGAGAGAGCTAGAGGTTACACCTCTTCATAAAAGACCTCAAGCCCATTTCACATGGGGATGGGCCCAAAATAGATATCAAACTTGACTTTAGGTACATTTGGCCTTTACCACATTTATCTATTACATTTCAAGTATGTCTATAAATAACAAAGTGGCATTGCCCATGAATAATAGTTCTAACAACATTTGTTGATGGACAACAAATGTCTAGACAATCTATTGTTCTTGATCTCGGCTATTCTCGTGATAAAGT
This sequence comes from Diphasiastrum complanatum, assembly GCA_029204225.1. Lineage (NCBI taxonomy): Eukaryota > Viridiplantae > Streptophyta > Lycopodiopsida > Lycopodiales > Lycopodiaceae > Diphasiastrum > Diphasiastrum complanatum. The sequence continues at coordinate 48,734,682 of CM055106.1, forward strand.
CGAGTTACCTGTCTGTCAAGACTGTCTAGTTGGTAAACATACTAGGAAACCATTTAAATCAAGCCATCAGCATATTGCTAGAGGATTGTTAGACATTCGTGGCCCGATGAAAAATCCTTCGCTGAAGGATGCAAAGTATTTTATAAGTTTTATTGATGAATTTTCCAGAAAGACTATGGTGTACTTTATAAAGAAGAAATTAGAAGCCTTCAACTGCTTCAGAATCTTCAAGGAGCATGTAGAAAAGGGGATTGGAAGGACGATCAAGGCCCTAAGGTCAAACAATGGTGGAGAATATATCTCTACTGAGGTTAAGGCTTACTGCCAAAGCCAAGGCATTGAGCAGCAATTCATCACTCCTTAAAGTCCTCAGTCTAATGGCTTAGCCGAGAGGAAGAACTGTACCCTGGTTGAATCAGCCAAATGTATGCTAGCGCATGCATCACTGCCCAAGAGATTCTGGGCCGAAGCTGTCTCCACTACAACTTACGTCCAAAACAGATGTTCGGCCAAGGCCCTCTCAGGCAAGACACCCCATGAGGTGATAATGAGTACGCACTTCTGCAAAATGCGATGGACGATGCAATTCGAGAGGAGGATGAAGATTCAGATGATGAGCCGAATGTCAGTATGTTGTCTTATACATCAGGGCAGACTACTACGACATCCACCACGATTGCATCAACGAATGCCAATGGTACTGCAGTAATGATGCTCAATGAGTTCGAGAAACTTGGTAAGACCCAGCAGAAACAGATGGAAAAGTTGCAGTTGCAATTTGATGAGAAGATCAAGAAGCAAACAAGGAACCTGAGAAGTTTGCAAAGACTTTTCCTACCAGGGAAAATGTCAAGTGTTCTATCTGTACAGGAAATCACACAGTGAACGAGTGTCCTCAATTGAAAAAACGAATGGAAATCAGTATTTGCCATCTGTGTAATTCACCTGACCATGAGACTGCCTTTTGCAACTTCAACCCTCGGATGATTCAGCAACGGTATGCCCAGATGGGATATCGAGATCCACAGTATGGAGGCAATCCAGCAGCAAGACTACGACAATCTACTCTTGGATACCCGAAGCGTCTAGCCTTGCCTGCCCCACCAAAGCACTCCGCTCCTCCTGCCAATTTGATGGAACCAGAACCTTACAGAAGTGTTGAGCAATGGAGCTACGGTAATGATCAAGAAGGTGGATCTTCATAATAGTATGCCATTTATGCTGCCGCTCAACAACAAGCCTCGAGAAATTGGGCCAGAGCATTTGCATGTGAAGAAAATCACAGAGTTGCAGAATGCCCAAATAAAGAAAAATTTGTACCATTCTGTCGTGACTGTAAAAATGGGCATTGCTATAAAGACTATCCAGCAAGACCGAAGCCACCACCAGCTATAGCACCTGTAAATTTGATAACAATCAAGCAAGGATCGGTAGCTCATAATAAACCAAGTGCACCAATGACGGTGGTCACTAGAGCACAGAAGCAAAAAGAACCAGTAGTGGATTCAGTACCTATACCATTGAATGATACACCAATAGCATCGGAAGTTTATCCAGATCTTAATGCAGAAAAACGAAGATATCAGGATATGAGACAGTGGATTAAACATTTGCAAGAAGAAGAAGAACTTGAAGCTGCTAAAGTAACAGCTGAAGTTCGGTCTTCACCATTGCAACCTTCAAGAAATTTACGTACGGATATGAATGATCAATTACATCATCACGAAGAACCCTTCAAGATGACGGAACCGGAAGCACCGCATACAGAATTACTCGTGAATATTTTGTCTAGCAAGATCAATATTTCATTGGGAGGGCTCCTAAAGTTGGTGCCAAAAGCAAAAGAAGTCTTAACGCAAAAGTTAGCTCAAGAAGAATCAGAAGACCATCAAGAGCGGCTCTTTTGTGCTGGATTTGAAGAATGTAACGATGTACTACATGTTGGAGCAGCTTGGGAAAGTGAACAAAAGAATATCAGTCTGCCAATACAACATACACAATTTTCTAAAGAAGCAGCCGTGATAGACGGCGGTTCAAGAGTTAACCTGATTTCTACAAAGCTATGTACAAAATGGGGCCTTACAAAGATTAAGCCTGCTACTTTTGCTATTAAGCTAGCTCCGACAGTTCGTCTGCGAGGAATGGTGGAAGATATACCTGTCAGGATTGCAGGAGTACAGTTCGTTATTACTTTCGCCGTGATGGACTTACCAGAAGCACCAAATGTCTACCGAGTTCTCTTAGGACGTCCATGGTTACGAGTTGCGCAAATAATTCATAACTGGGGTACCGGCAAAATCACTTTTGAAAATCGTGAACGTAGTTAAAATTGATCCTGCGACTTGGACTGTCAAGCTAGTGGTTCAAAAAGCGGATGACGATTCATCAACAACGGATCACACTTGTGATCGGTCAGAGAAAAAATTGGGAGATCACTACGATTCCCAAACGGATACTGTCAATTGGAACGAAGCTCTTGCAACAATTGATTGTACAGCAGGATATATGTGTCAACAAGATATTCAATCAGAGATGAGCGAGATTTTCTTGTTAGATCGGACTTTGGATATGCCAATCACATTTCCACTAATTGTGCTAAATGTAGCCTGGATATCAACGAAACCTATACCAGATCCAATTGAGGATGATCTCATACCAATGAGCCATGTCTTAACTTATGATCGAAATGCAGAACTTACGGATGAACAGATTCTACATCATATGGATCCGACCAGATTTGGAGTGCGTAATGTTCCTGATGAACCAACAATCAAATCTCCCAAAGCAGTTATATTGAAGGGAGACAGGATGACAGGTTCGATGACGAAGAAACAAGCAAAGCAACATTATAATACGGTCCTGAAGTGGGAAAATCCCCCTCAAAAGTTTGATTTAAAGGAAGAGCCACCTCTATTGGATAAAGACAAAGGAAAAGTCAAGAATGATTCTTCAAGTCAGATCTCCAGCAAGACATCATCGTCTAGGAAGTCTTCACCTGAGAAGAAAGATTTATCATCCCGGAAGTCATCACCTCCACGATCAATTCCTGCTAAGAAGACTAAACGAAGATCCAAGACAAGTCCTTTCGAAAAAGAACAAGCAAATGTAGTCCAGCATGATATGCCAGAGCATTTTAAACGTTATACACTAGATGATGTGGTTATCATGTTACCTAAAGCACATCGTGAAACTGAAGAATACATGCCGAAATCTAAAGAGATTTACGATGGCCCAGCTAGGACGCAGCCAATAAATCTTGCAGAACCAGGAGAACCAGAAAAGATTGTACAAGTGGGATTACAACTTAGTCCTGAACAGTATCAAGCACTCCGTTTGCTACTTATTAAGTATCAAGATTGTTTTGCATGGACTTATCAAGATTTGAAGGGTATTCCGACATCAGTCATTGAACATACCATACCTTTATTACCTGATGCAGTACCAAAGGTCACAAAGTTCTATCGCTGTAATCTTAATGTGACAGATCTGATAAAGAAAAAACTTCAGAGATTGCTTGACGCCGATTTCATTTATGAGATCGAGCATACCGAATGGATTTCACCGATTGTTATTGTTCCTAAGAAAAATGGGAAATTGCGAATCTGTGTGAATCTCAAAGCATTGAATAAAGTGACACAGAAGGATCACTTTCCGTTACCTTTTACTGAAAGCATTTTGGATCGTCTTGCTGGAGCGGAAGCTTATAGTTTCTTGGATGGATTTAGTGGTTACAACCAGGTTAAGATTGCACCTGCCGATCGTCACAAAACTGCTTTTGCAACAGAATGGGACACCTATGCTTACAAAGTAATGTCGTTTGGACTCTGTAATACACCAAGTTTATTCCAAAGAGTAATGCAATTTGCCTTTAAAGATTATCTGCAGAAATTCCTTGAAATTTACTTGGACGACTTGGGAGTTCATAGTACAAATACAGACCACCTGGATCGATTGGAAAAAGTCTTTGAAAGATGCCGCAAATATCAGATTTCTCTAAATCCAAAAAAATGCCAGATATGGGTTTCTCACAGAGTGGTGCTTGGACATGTGATATCAAGACATGGTATTGCCACCGATTACTCTAAGATCAAAGTTATTGTGGAATTGCCACCGCCAGCAACAATTCGAGGAGTTTGTGTTTATGGGTCGTGCGAACTACTATCGATTTTTATTATCTTCTTTGCGGATTTAGCATGACCTATATACAGATTTACTATTGTTCCTATTTGGACAGTAGAGGCGTTAGAAGCCTTTGAAAAGTTAAAAAAAGCATTATCTTCAGCACCAATACTGCGTTCTCCAGATTGGACATTAGAGTTTCATGCTCATACGGACGTCTCAAAATACGCCATTGGATCAGTTTTGACGCAGCCAAGTGACTATAAGAAGGATTATCCTATACGATTTGCAAGCAGACAGCTTACAGATCCAGAGAAGAATTATTCAACAACAGAACATGAAGCGCTAGCCGTGATTTTTTCTGTTCAAAAATTTCGTCACTATCTCATGGAAACGCACTTTGCATTTTATACGGATCATCAAGTGCTACTTTACTTGGTAAATAAGACGTGTAATACTGGACGTATTGCAAAATGGTTATTATTATTGACTGAATTTGACTTTTGAATTGTGGTCAGAAAGGGGAAGCAACATTATCTAGTCGATCATGTTTCACGAATTGAATCCGCACCAGTTAATACTGAAGTGGATGATGAACTGCCAGATGCTGCATTGTTCTATGTTGAAGCAGTACCTGAGTGGGCGGCAAATATTGTTGAGTACCTAATGCTAGGACAACCGAATGACTCTTTGACAAAAGTACAGAAAAGACAATTGATTCATAAGGCTCAACCTTATCAATAAATTGCAGGACAATTGTATCGTCGTGGATCAGATAATATTTTACGAAGATGTGTTTTACCGGATGAAGTACCAGATCTAATCATGTTTTCACATGATGGCATGGGTGGAGGACACTTCTCTACAGATATTATTGTTCGCAAACTTTTGCAATCCGGTTGTTGGTGGCCTACGCTTCATAAGGACACAGAAAATTTTATTCAGACATGTGATGTCTACCAGCGAGCACAATGGCCTAGTCGACAGAATTATGAACCCTTACATCCGATTTTATTGCAAGCACCGTTTGAAAAATGGGAACTGGATTATGTTGGTCCTATTCATCCCGCTGCTCAAGGATCTCAGGCCCGATACATTATGGTCGCAACTGATTATATGACCACTTTGGGTTGAAGCCAAAGCTGTCAAAGTAGCTGGTGCAAAATCTACAGCTAAGTTTCTATATGAAAATATTATAGCCAGATTTGGATGTCCGATCGAAATTGTTAGTGATCGGGGTACACACTTTGTTAATCAAACAATAAAGTGTTTACTGGAAGATTTTTTTGTTATACACAGATTTAGTACTCCCTATTATCCCAGAGGGAATGGCCAAGCTGAATCTTCCAGTAAGATTCTCTGCACCATTATGACAAAGACAATTGAAGCGAGTCGGTCTGATTGGGAACATAAGTTGTATGCAGCATTATGGGCATTCCAAACCGCTTACAAAAATAGTACAAATCAAACGTTGATCCTTCGCCAGCCCTGGAAAACGTTCGCCTGATAAATTCAGATCCCTAGAAACCTTCGATGAGATTTTCATAGCCTATTTTTACAGTCTTGTACATGCCTACAAATTTTTGTTAAGAATTGATCAGCCCAACTACTATTCAATGTAATGGACCCACCAAATTCACCTATAAGTTGGCTGAATTCGATTCATCCCTCACTTGTGCTAGCGAAGCTCTTGTGAATTTTTCTTGCGACCAAAGTTTTCCAAATTTCCTGCATTGCCTTCTGATACATTCTCACGCTGTTATGATTCCTTTCTGATCATCATGTCTTCTACCGATACTTCCCAGTCTCCGCGCTATACTATCCATCGTGATATCTCATCTACAATGGACATCATGATTCTTCCTAGCACAAGCATGGTCACTTAGTGGATGACCCTTGTGGAGCCTCTACTTACTGCAATAAGTATTCATGAGAGAGTCTTTTCGAGACGCATCAATATGGATTTCATCACTCTTGCCTTCAGTACGTGGAAGGAAGAGAAATCCAAGTTTTACATCACCTTCCAAGGAGCCACACACAAGGTGCGTGTCACTGAGGCCGCACTTGCAGCTATAGGAATCTCATCCGGTATGCACGCCTCACCCAATCACAAGCACGCCAAACAGGCCATCAAGCCATACATTGACCTCACCAACAATCTGCATTGGACTAATGATGGTTACCTTCTGGAAGCCATCACTGAGCCTTCCATCCATGCCGCTGTCCAATTGTTGAATCATTTCCTGATAGTTGGCAACCTCATGAAAGACCGCATCACATCTCAAATCCTTCACAGGATAGTGGAGTACCACATCAAGTTGGCCAAAGCCCCTCTTGAACCTTATAAATGGTTCAAGACTATTTCTGGTGAGCTCAAGCGAGCTATTAAGGCCAATACAAAGCAGCAGTTCGCCGATGGCTCTCTATTGTCCCTCTTAACTGCTTCTCACTTAGAAAACAGAATCCATGGCTTCCACCTGGATTCTGTGCTTTCAGTTTACGAAAAAGCACCATCTGAGTCATCTCACAAGGCCTCAAGTTCTCATAGTCATCGTCATCCACGTAGCGAGATCGTATTTCCTGACTTGTCTTTCGCGTCACGACGTCGTACTAGGCATACCTCGTCAGTTGCGCTTCCACCCCCTTGTTGTTGTTCGTTGTGAACTTCCCATTCCCCTCGTCTCTGATGCTTCCCTCGCCTCTGCTGCCATACAAGGACAGTCTGTGACCATTGGGCCTACCATTCCCATCACAGCTGCCCAGGCCGCCTCACCCCCGCACACCGAAGCAACCTCACCCAACACACAGTTCTTCATGGATATGTTCGATGATTCTGACCCCCTTGGAGCCACCGAAATCTTTGAAATGCCCCAAAGCCCAGCACCCTTTGAACCCCAATCCCCTGGAAGAGGATTCGGGCATATCCATGAAGCTACTGTTGGTGTCGAAGATGCCAGCCAGCAACCACCCACACAAGGTAGCCCAGCCACACTTCGGGTCGACACAGCTGTCAAGTCACCAAAGCAGTTCGACGCCACGGTGCCTGAGGGGTTTGAAGGCGAGGATATTTTTTAAGAAGAAGAGACTTTGGCACCTATAACACGCCTACCACGGACAGTACCATCAGGGTCTCCTGTTGCTGCCACCTCCATGACTGTCGATTCTGGTGATGCTCTCGGGTTAGTTTCAAGCCTTGGGCAAGTGATCCAGTCTATGTTGGATAAAAAAAGAAAATGGAACAGAAGATCTCTATTTTAGGATCTGAAAACACTCTGATCAACCAAAAAATTGTCCAGCTGGATCGAGAGGTGAAGATAGCCAAGCAACATGAAAAAAAGACGGAAAGCGAAAAGACATTGGCCCAGTAACAAGCTGATCGCTTGGAAACCTACATCAGCTCCCTGCAAAATGCCCTGACAACCGCACAGGATCAGGTAGATAAGGCAGTGCAAGATGCCAAGCAACATGTGCAGCTACTGAAGGGGCAATTACAAATGGTCGAACAAGATCGCACATAGCTTCAAGGTGAATTGGATGCGACCACCATTGAGCGTGATGCGTATCTGCAAACACAAATATCCGATCATCCGGTCACACCGACGGAGATTGCATATTTGTTCAAGAAAGTGGAAACATACAAAGTGGCCCTTCAGGGATTCCAAGGCCGCCTTGATAGGTTCAAAGGAGCAGCTTCAACCGAGTTGGAAAAGGCAAAAGAGACCATCAACGCCTATGAAAAAGCCGCCGCTCAATTGTTGGAAGCCGGACCACAAATCCTCGTCTCGGTCATGCCGCAATTCTCCCCTTCGCGCCAAGAAGCTGTACAGATGGATACAGGGGTTGATTCAAGCATGGACCAGGGGGGAGCTCCAGATCTAGCAGATCAACCGCCAACTATACCGGCTGTACAAGCGGGTCCATTCTCATCAAGGACAGGCCATTTATTCAGAAGGCCCATCTGCGTCGAGGACCAGATCCAGACCTTCTTAAAGCAGCATCCACATGAGTCCTCGCGTGGTGGATGGGTTCTCAAATTTAAGATCTCCGAGATCGAGGCCGGCAAAAAATTGGATAAAATACTTGCACTGGGAGAGCAGCCGGCATGGAGAATCACGGTTTTTGAGAAAACTCCGGAATCAATTAGGAGTTACGTCGCCAGCCCTCGCCAGTTGCGGGTAGATCTTTATTACGTGCCAATGCCACGAAGACAAAAATGGAAAGATTTGGGATTGGCTATAAATAAAATCACCATCCATATGCCCAATTAGCCAATCATCCACCAGTCTTACAGCTGGAATATTTTAGTGGATTTCCACCGGGCCTTACAGGCATATCAGAGAGAGTATGTCCACTCTCCGGATCCAACAGTGCGACAATCGACAATGTTTGCAAAAGATCTAACTCTGTTGGCGTCAGTGGCAACCAAATGGGACGATTGCCTTCCTACCTTGGCATTTGATCCAAATAAGTTGATGGCCTCAGAGCAAATCAAAAATCAGCTGCCAATTGCTCGATTGTATTTCCGTGCGGCTATGATGGGAGGCTCTTGAGAATCCCGCTTCACCTCATGGACAACTTCCAAGTGGATTGTCGGAGCCCACCGTTGTTTCCTGTCGCATAATTTGGATTTCAATATTGCACGTCTTGACTTTATGGAAAAGGTGCAGTATCATTTAATTAAGATTCGGCGCGAAGCCAATAAAAGTTCCCAATAACTACATATTGCAGGTGTCGTGGGACCGCCACCAGTTTTGGTGGGGGATACTGTTGGAGGGTTTGCGGATTCCAAGGCAGCCCTAACCCTAGTTAATAAGTGAGAGGGATTTGGCACCCTGTGTGTGTAAGTCAAAGTAGATTGGTTCTCTTTAGAAATGGATTGATGAATGTCCTTGCTCTTCCTCTCTTTTCCTCCATTTCTCATGCTTCCTTTGATTTTGCTAATTGTTGGATTTGATCATTATTGGGATTGCTATTTCTTATGCTTTTTGTGAGAGAGAAAGGGAGAGAGAGAAGAGTAAGTTTCTATCATTGTTGTGGATTTAGGGTTAATGGAAGTAGGGTTAATGGATGTAGTATTAATGCTTAGTGTTAATGGATGTTAGTGTTAGATCCTCCATTCATGTTGAAATCTGAACTATACTATCGCTCTCATGGGAACGAACCTCCGCGTGACAACTAACTCCGTCTCTTTGATGCTAGATTGACTAGATCTTGGATTCAGGTTAGGCAAGGAAAGAAACCCACTACATCTCATCAAAATTTTTTGAATTACATAAATTGAACAAAAAATCAAAATTTTGGTCATTTTTTCGTTATCTATGGAATCAGTTTAGATTAGTGAATTGACTAAAATGAGATTTTCTATTAGTGGTAGTCACAGTGTTTTCACTAAGGCTAAATTATTTTCTAGTTATAGATAATTTAAAATTGACAAAATGAGCCGCAAAATACATGGAATTTGCCGACAATTTTTATTGTATGACATTTTAACTTTTGGAGTAAGGCACTCCCAAGTTGAAAGTTAAAAATTGAATTTTTTTTTTTTTTCGGTTGAATTTCAAGTTTGGTTAAAATTTGAAATCATTTACTTGTCTGATATATTTCTAGTTGATACTAATCATTAGAAATGGGTCAATGGTAATCCCTGGGAATAATTGCTTAATACCGGATATTAATTTCCTGAATTGAATTCATTTAGTTGAATTCATAACTTATATATCTTTGTAACCATTAGAGTTATCCATAGTTTGGATATCAATCGTGATGTTAGAAGTAGAATCTGATACATGGATTACATTGGATCTGTTAGTTGATAGAAGCTTATCCCTAGAGTTGATGTTCTTGGATCAGTAGGGATTCAAAGCTTATCACTAATCAAAAAGGCTTGGAATGTAATGCTGAACCATGTTAATTCTTCTGTCTAAATCACAGGGTCATGTATGGATCTGTTATATCCATCTGAAGGGCATGTCAGTCATCCAAATAAACGGATTCTCCAGTTTTTGGGAACGAGATAATATCCTATATGAGATATAAGACAGCTAGATGATCAATGGATCTCTAGAATATCAGATAAGGCGGTTAAGAGTTTTTTAAAAGGAAGAGCTGGTGGTATGGAACATCAGTAATTTTGGAAAGGAAATTCTAGGACAATAAAGATCTGATTATCAATGGAGTATTTTGGTACCTAGTCGTGATTAGGAAAAAGAAAACCATGGATTAAATGTGGGGTATTTTGGGAAATTTTGAGATTTAATCTAGATGGGTATCTCACCATTTACAGAACCCTTAAATCTATTTCTCGTTTTCTTAATTAATCCTTTGCTTCTTAGTAATTTTTCAAATATTAGATATCAGACTAGTTTATATGATTCTTTCCAGCATGAAGTTATTCTTCTGAAAGACTGTTATATCATATGAATTACTCCTTGTGTGAATAGACTTGGAATTCGGATAAATTCTAAGGTCAAAGTGTTATTTATAGCAAGTTATTAGGTGAGTTTTTCTTCTATTGTTTGGTCATAACGAATTCAAATATGCTCCCAAAATGTTTGAAAGGTGTTTCATTAACTAATGAAACCATGTGCAACAAACTAAAGGGAATTGATAACCCACTCAATTGACTTTTCATGATCTTTTGCTCAGGTATAAAATTAGAACGAAATGTGTGAATGAAAATAATTTTAATGATGTAGCATGTTAAGTCTTTTTGTAAATCAAAGTTCTAAATCCCATGGGCATAATCATTTGTCCCTATTTAAGTGAAGATGGCATATGTGAATACTAAAATGCAAGACAAAGGTGATACAATCAATATATGCTAAATTTTGTACAATGTGTTATCCTTCTATTGGGTTACAAAAGATTGATGGAAATTTTCCATTCTCGATACCAACCTAAACGATGACAACATTCATCCTTTGAATGAACCTTTGATCTCTTAATGACACCATACTACGTATTCTTCGAGTAAAAGGGTTGGAGTTATAACCTTCACACACATGATGGATGACATTAAGATCATAGACTATTTGTCTAGCAAGGGGCGCTGCATCATCACTTGGTCATTGCAATGTCGTAATTAGCCATGTATCAATTATTTAAATAGCATTTTTCAGTTAGTCATTTATTGAATGTACTTGCAACTTTCATTGAATAAATGACTATTAAGGGTAGAAGTGCCAAATAATGTAATTTATTATGGTTTGAGCATTGGGTGTGTAAAAAGATTTTGGCACCATTGGACCAAATGTTCAGGGATGCTCTAATAGTTATGTCATCTCTTTCATGTCTATTATTCTCATTGTATCATTATGCAAACTCTTTGATGCAAGCATTGTGTTTTAGCCCTATTCTCTCATGATTTAACTCAATGTTGCGTGCTCTGATCTTCAACAATGTAAGTATGAAAAATGGGTGTATTTCAATGTATTCACTTTGGCTGAAACCACATCGCCCTGTGTACACCTAATCTTTCATACGTGGGAGTCACAACCATTCCTTCAGCAACCCATGCAACTAACAACTCGTATAGACAATTGAAATTACCACTTAAGTAACTTGTCATCCCTTCAAGGTAATTCAAAAAAAGATCTTAGTCTTAGATAGTGCAAACCTGACAGATGTGGCAAATCAGAAGCACCATCCCTGAATAGAGTAATCTTAAGATATTTTACAGGTAAACATTGATGCATAGTACGCAGGGTTTTTTAACAAACAAATACCCTCAAGTGACAATCCTGTTCATGGTTCCATACATATATACTCCAAATTAAATTTTAAAAAATAATGTTAACACAAAGCGTTCTGAAGACCATTTAGACGTCAATCCAAAAATAGTTTTTTAAATGTTTCTGCCATAATGTTGCAAAATTTTGGTAACTTCAGACATTCAAAATCTTTAGCGATTGCCTCTCACAAGTCTGCCATAACCTGCAATGTCCTGCCATTCCATTCTTTTTCATCCTCTGTCAGGAGCAACTGTCAAGAAGCATCTCGTGTAGCAATTCGACACGTGATAGCCTCCCCTAGTGAAGATATTTCCAGCTCAGGATTGGTTATCTTATAGTGCTGCAAGAATTGTGCCAAAGAGCATGTAGCAATCACTACTCCCCCTGTACGCGCGCGCGCGCGCACAAACACCATGCACAGAGAAATAAAACTGTAGAAAAGTAAAAAAATGCAGCTGTGTCAGATAGATTTGAAAATTGTACCTTTTGAATTTGAGTCTTATCACCTCTTTTCTCCAGTCCTTGAAGATTAACCTCAGCTCCTTGTAACAACTGCCTCACAGCCTTCAACTGTAAGGGAAAGTCAGTTGAAGTTTATGAGCTTGTAGAAGGTAATGTTTACCAGTTGAAGCATCAAAGATTATCCATTGAAGGGTAACTGAGTACTTAAAAAAAGCACCTTATCCAAACCTGTAACCCAAAAAAAAACTAAGCATACCTCCTCTTCAGAACAATCGAAACGAGCAGCTAATACATATTGAGTGTTGTCTGTGATTCCACATCTGCGTAAGGACTCTGTAATCTTGACTTGGTTAATGAAATTCAAGATGTAAGCAACATCAAAAGAAGATACTCAAGAAATTACGGATCAGATGGCATTTGCAACATACTGTCAACAACATTTCACCATCCAGCAAAGCTCTATACACTCCTTTTAACTGTCTTTCTACTGGATTCCTTCTCTTTTCTTTATTATACATACACTGACATTTGAAATTCACATACTATTATCATCCGTTTTCGATCTTCTTAAGTGATAACGCCTTCAGAAAATGTTTTGCAATCTCAACCATTGAAACTTCAGCCAAGTATCTAGTTAGGTTACATTAAAGATTAAACAGCATGCCACCTTTCATAGCACACGGCTCTTGAGGACCAACATGCACAAGAAAGAAAGATCTTGTCAGATGGCAGCTAAAACACTAAAGAATCTAATGAGTCACAAAAAGTATGTAGCCTAAAATCTTCCGAGTTGGTGTAATATCTATAAGCTATGAGACAATAATAGCATATACATGTCATTTTGACAGGATAATCATGCATTGAACACAATATCGATAGTATCACACACAAGTTCCTGAAGATGAAACCAGTACACAAGGAATAACATCAAATGAATTGGAAATCATCAAAAAAATGGCAAGTTGCAACCAGAGAATTGCGCAATGAAAGTCCCAAGTAAAATACAATAGGTCAACTAGCAATTCTAGATCAGTATTTTGAAAGTTGTGAATCCTGCAAATTTTCAGTTGGATGACATCTAGCACTAAATTTATGTCTTAAGCAACTGTCCATAGTTATGTTGCAATCATTCATCCATCCCAGGAAAGTTATGAACTTATTTAGTGAATTTGTAACCACACTACAAGTCAAGACCAGCTATCTAAAATCTGTATAACAAAACATTGAAATTATGTGGATGGATGCTCTCTAAAAGAAATGTAGTCGATGTTTATTGCACAAAAGTTTAAGAGGATACATTCAGAAATTTGAGATTTAGATTTCAAAGTCTTAGCAGAGTCTGAAACAGCAACCTTACATATCAGAAATAGTTCTGACAGCAATTTCAGAATAGGGAAAGTGTTTGTCATAGTGATGCTTAAATGACATTTTTTGTTTTAAGTTCTCCTATACATCTTCATGCTAATGGAAAGAAGCAATGTGTTTGAACTGCCAACTCAGGTAACTTGATTTTGCATTGAGATTATTGTCAAAAATTTGAGAGCAAAAACAAGTCTGCTTGAAATAACCAGGATAAACACAGCTTGTAAATGAAACTGAATTAATAACCAGTTTGCCAATGCATAAGAGGATACATGCTTTGATCCAGAATAGTTATATATAAGCTCTGAATGAAGTGTCCGGGTCAACATATTGCCTTGGGACTGAGCCAAAAGGGTTTTGTGTGCCGCTGCCAGAATTGGAAATATGTCTGGCACCTGAATATGTCCAGAACGAAAAGGATGACAAATAACACAAGTACAACCAAAAGAAGTCTTCAAGATTATTCTCAATTCCAAAAAAAAATGAGGCAAAATATACAAGAGACAGATAAAAATACTTCCATAAGCCCCACATACACTTCACATGTCCAATACCTAGCTTCAAAAGGGAGCATATCTGTGACGAAACAAGATAGTACCTCTTTTACCTTCCGATGGTTTTGTGACAAAACAAGATAGTATCAATTAAAAGGCAAAAGGGGAAAGAAAAATAAAATATCTACATCTATTAAATGCTGATCTTAAATAATAATCGATTAAAAGCATTTCACTGATAGCTTCTTGCACTTAAGGTTCATGATCTCATATAAAGTACTTACAGTAGTATTTTGGTCTGTGTTACGGTTTGAGCTCATGTTGTCACCTCTATTCTTTTAGCAGTAAATCTTACAACTTGGGCCCTGAGGACTTAACACTTCCTTTTGATTTTTATCATGATTATTTGATGCCTCTGTGCACAGGTTAGTGGTAGGTTGCAACCTCAGCTCTAACTAGGCCCCAGTAGCTATGAATGGCCCCAGTCAGCTCCATTATGGTGCCATAACACTTAACTTAGAGCAGCGTAGGTCAGGATGTTAGCTAACAGACATCAGTTTTGATGATAGGATATAAAATCAAACAAAATTGAAAAATGAGACACATGCAATCATTTTTCAAATGTTTTCATCAATTTGCCATTTCAAGACAAGTTGCTTGAACATGCTTGAAACATATCATATTTGAAACATGTCGAAGATGATTCATTTATTTTTGTTGTATCGTGATTTAGATTTCCTATGAATACAAACTGCTTCTTTGCAACTATGATTCCTTCCATTAGTTTCATCGATACATTGGGATTCTCTTACAGCTTTCATAGCATGTTGCGCTGTCTACCCGGACACATCACCACTGGAAGAGGAACCATGTGGCATATTCAAGGACTATAAGTGTGAAGAATATTCAAAGAGCAAATACCTGAGGGAGAGACTCATGTCATTACCCCAACTTGGCTCAAACAACACCAACCACACAAATAGATAGAAGAGCACCACCTTAAAAACTGAAGAACCAGCTCAACGCACGTAAGTCACACTAGTGGCAGCAGGAGAAGTCCTGTACAAAGATATATTCCATACATTTTCGTTTAGGTGTGCAACAAGCTATTTGGCTGTGGCAAATGGCCTAGGGCCCATGTTGTATTCGACATCACCCAAAAAAAAGCTTATACAATTCTTGATTTCTTTATTCTGATAGAAATTTCATTTGGTACAATATTGTTTACGTGTGCTATAAGCAAGCTATGGCTATGGGTAAATGAGCTAAGGTGCACATATCTGATATCACTAAAAAAATAAATTCACACAATCACGCTTAGGAGTGCAACAGGCAATTTGGCTTTGGGCAAATGGGCTAGGGTACACGTATCCGATTTCACGAAACCCCACAAAATGAATCTGATCAATGCTGCATAATGGAGCAAAGCAAACATTAGAGGAGTGCGTGCTAAAAATACATTGCTTAAAAACAAACCAGCCACCAAAGGAATGAGTCCAAGAAAATCCTTTGATACCAAGTTATGAATTGAATCTCATATCTTAGTATCAATGAAGTGTAAATCGACAATTAATGAAGCAATCTAACAATCTCCCAAACAGAATGGCAGATTTAAAATAGTAACACATATAAGCAATAGCTAAAGCCCTACAAGTAATAGCAACGACAACAGTTCTCCAGCAAAGAGTCCGAACAATGCCAAATCCTGGGCTGACAGAATGCACACAAGGCCTAGTTAAAATACTTCGAGTAACCCTAGAAGGGGAATTCAAATAATAAAGGCAGGTAGATCTTCTGGAGGGAAAATAATGCACCCTCCTAAAGGATCCCCACTCCAAGTGATTGGCAAATCTTGCATCATCATCCTATCAAATTCCTCCCATATACTGAGTTAATTTCATTACCCCATCAACTTTACCACTATTTATATTTACATGAAAATTTCATATAGTTGTTAGTTAAGAAGAATAGAATATTCCCTTGTTATGTATTTTTCTTTTTATTTCTCTTTCAAGACCAATTATGGCTTACAATTGAACTAATGATCGCGTAAATATCTCCTGAAGCCCTCTTATCTCTGTTCGAAACCCCACATTTACTCTATTCATAACCCTAGGCCTAGTACTATTGTAGAAACGTTGTATGACGAAACTGCTACCTTTGTGCATGCCTACATGGATAGTATGGTGTAGTTCATGACAGATGCTCACTACAGTCTTTGGTGGGCAATATTGCCACACCATCCAAATTGCAGATTCCACCCACCTCCGTCATGTCCTATGTATAATTAGCCCATGTGTGCAACCAAAGAGCTTGCTAAATGTAGCCATCGTGCTAAATTAGAGTAGACTTATTTTATTAAGTTCGCCAATTAAGCGACCTAGTTAACCATGCCATATTTGTATTGGCGAGAATTGTAATAATGGTTGTAAGGCCCAAATTAAGGTAATAAGGCCCTAAATTCAAATTAGAGGCACCAAGAACCACCATATATAGAGGAGGTCGTGCTAATTTGGAGACTATTCTACATTTGTGATTTTTGAACTTCTGGTGACCTTGAAGCTTCTCTTTGAGAGCTTTCTTGATAGTGTTAGTGGTTCATGTGCCTAGAATCACATGAGAGCTTGATCATGCTCTAGTTTCAGGCCTAATTTTTGTGAATGATCATTAATGAAGAATAATGAACCTTGACTTTGCCTATTTTGGTGAAGTTTTGCTACATCTAGCTAGTTTCTTGATTTCTTGCATTCCCATGCTTATTTGATGCTCAAGAACGGATTAGATGTTTTTTTGCTTCAATTTTTGACCTATGAATGTTCGTTTTTTGTGTAGTTTCTTGCTTTCAATTAGTAGCTCTTCCTCTTAGCTTTCTAGAGGTACTGCATTTTCTTAATTTGGAGCTATAATCACTAAGTTATGGCCATTTTAGTGATTTCATTCCAATTTTAGTTAGTAATAGTTTTTGTAGTTTGTTTCTTTTATTTTTGGCTGTACTTTTGGCCGAAATTTTTTACTGCAATTTTATAAGTTTATAGTTCTCTCTCTCAGCTTGAATTTAAGCTAATTTTCAGCCAATTTGGTGGAAAATTGACAAAGATATGCCAATTCTTGTGAAAGAGGTTCATTCTCGATCTTTTTGAGGACAAATGCGAGAGAAGCACTTCAGTTGTCATTTTTGAAGTTCTGTTTGTTTGCAAAAAAATTTCGCACACTTGAGACTGAGGTTTTAGTGCATTTTCAAAAAGAAAAATTTCGCCACGTGTGAGGCCATTACTTGCCAATTATTAAATATAGTAATTTTACACTGACTAAAAATAGCAAGTCATTTATTGCGGCCATTTTGGGACATTCTATCACTTTCTAATTTTGCATTTTTTAACCATATTTTTAGCAAGTCATTATTCGCACTTTTTATTTTTGGAAAGTTATTAGTCACTGCTATTTTTGCCATTATTTGCACTTTCTAATTTTGAAAAGTTAATACTTGCAACCATAGGTCCCGCGGTACTAGGTACGGCGGATCCCGATACCGTCGGACCATACTGGTACCGCGGTACCATGTTGGTACCGCGGTATCACGATATAAATATTATTTACTATTTAATTTTTTTTTAATTTTTTTTTTAACCTAAACACCTACCCGCCCCCTTCACATTTTCTCTGAAATTTTTTTGCGCCCTCCTCCGCCCTGCCATTGCTGCTGTTTCCGCCTGCCTACCTTCGATTCCTTGTGTCGCCCTTCGCCCACGCAACGCCCTGCCTTGCATCTGACTTGCTTCGCCCTGCCTTCGCCCATTTTCAGCGTCTCTCCAACAGTGAACCCTGCTGTTTTTTTTCCAGCAATCCATCCTTCCAACTTTAGCTTCATCTGCATTTTTTCCCTAATCCGACCTGTCCGGTCTGTGTGTAGCGCAGGCATCCCAAAGGGAGCCGGGAACCACGACTTAGCTTCCCAGCCTTCAACTCTTGCCATCCAAACCCACTTGACATACAAGCAGCCAACTCGCCAACAACGATCAGACTTAACCAACTTGAAGTTCCGAAAACCAACATTGAGATCCAACCTGGCGCCATGCCAGATCGGGGGTCCCGACGTGGGTGACTTCCCTCCAAGCAAGCCGCCCGACATACATCAAACTTAACCAACTCGAAGCTTCGTTACAAACGAGTAACATCCATTCCAAGCAAGCGGTCTGACTTACATCAGACTTAACCAACTGAAAGCTTCGTCACGAGCGCTGGAAGCCAACCTGGCGCCACGCCAGACTGGACAGCCATAAACAGGTAACATCCACCCAAGCAAGCCATCCAACTCAGCCGACAGGTTAGAGCCCGTTCCCCAAGAGCTTAACCCATTCACGTTCATGCAAGGAACACTCAGAACCACAAGCCGCGACAGATATGGAAACAACCAGTTCTTGGACCAAATGGTCCCGACAGCATACCGCTGGCGCCACGGACCGAATGGTCCCGACGGCATACCGCTGGCGTCCCGGGATACGACCCTCAGCTATGTGCCAAGTTAAAAATTTTGAAAGCGGCCTTACAACTGGCGCTTTTACCGAACACTGAAACCCAGAAGGTAATCAGAGTCAGTTTGAGGAAAATCCCACTTTATTGATAAATCTGAGAAGGTTACATTTCAAGTGTGTGACCGACCCTAGTCTCCGGGGCGCTAGCATGCCAAGGCGAGAGCCATGACAACATTCCAGCAAGGGAGGCTGAGACTTGGTTGGAGCTCGCCCTGAGTCGCAACCCGCACTCCCCTATAGTATTGGTGTGATTCGGCACCCCCCCTCATACCAAGCACTCTACCCAAGCTGGTAAAGCACGTTTTTCTCTCTCTAGGATTTTCTCTTTCTAGAAAGTCATTTTCTCTCTCTAGATTTTATTGATCCCCAGGCTTCCTTTAATCATGCCTAGATCGTGTGAGGTGATTGCACATCGATCTGAGCTCTCTGGACTTCGCTAGAACCGATCAAAGATTTTCAGCCATAGGAACTTGGCGCCGGCTGGATTCTGGTCCCAGTGGCGCCGGGAGCGGTGCCGGCGCCGTTGGCGCCGGGAGCAGCAGTGGCGCTGCTGGCGCCGGGGACATAGCTGGCGCCGATGGCGCCGCAAGTAAAGCTTGTAAAGGTAGCTTTACAACACTGTGGGACGAGGTGGACTTTGTCAGGCGGGTTGCCGACAAGACCAACAAGACCGGTCAGAAGATCGTGCGTTGCCGATACTGCCTCGTCGAATTTGCTGCATCCCTCACTCGCCTTAAAGGCCATCTGCTCAGTGCACGCGCCAAAAATGGTGCCACCTTAAATGCTGCCCCTTGTGGCAGCATGTCCGTCCCCGACAGGCAGCGACTACTGGACACCTACGAGCCGCGGCTCGTGGCGGAGGGAGAACACCATTTCGGAGGGCATTCTCCGATTTTGCACCGCTCCTTATGTGGTTGACCCAGAGTTACTGCCTGCTTGGCTGGCACGCACGAGGAGAGGGAGTCCATCCTCGTCCCATCCCATTGCCCCCCATCCCGCTCAGACAGTTCCGCCACACGCACCCCCATCTGCACCCATTCCGGTGGATCCCGTCCCATCACGTCCGCCAGTTGCCACTGCGGTTCCACCACCACGTCCTGTTGCTCGCACGCCCCCAGTTTACGATTTTCTGATGGATTCTCCGCCACCCGAGAAGGCCCAAGATGCTACTGACGAGGCCTTCAAGGATGTGGATGAGATCCCTTCTTCCTTCCCTTCCCATCCTGATGACCTTCTCAGCCAGCAGTTTTCGTACCCCATGCCAGATGTTGCCCCTCCACCAGTGCACTCCACCTATGCTGCTGCACCCATCCCTGCCAGTGCATCCCACTCTCCCCATTCCACGTCTACAGCCGATGCATCCACTAGTGCCCAGCCTGTCGCGTCATCGTCCATTCCCGTCATGGTTGGTGCACCGTGTTGGAGGTCCACCACCCGTCGCCCACCTAGGCAAGCTAGTAGGTGGACAATCTGACACGTGTCACTCATGCATTGGACCAAGTGTCCCAATGAACATATGACACATGTCCTGTTGACCCGTCCATTGACCGTCTGACAAGTGTCACTCATGCACTGGACCAAGTGTCCCAGTGAGCATGTGACACGTGTCACGTTGACCAGTCAACCCTTCCTACTTTTTAGGAGGTCAGTCCAGCAGACTCTCATGAGACCCAGTACCCCCTCGGCCATCTCGTATTTAGTCACTATAACAAATATTTACATTGCAATTTACAATTGTCTCCACAGGCCGATGACTTGGCCATTTACAATTTTATAATTACAATTTACCATACATTGGGCGAAGGGATTCAAAGTACATGTGACATCGGGCTTCGGTGGTATGCGCTCTGCCATCTCAATCGACCTTCTCCTCATAGCACCCTGGTCCTTGAACACCTTCTCACAGCACCCTGGCTCTCAAACAGCCTCTCACAGCCTGTCACCGGCTCTTGCTTGCTCTCTCACTGTCTATCACTAGCTCTCTCACAGCCTCCGAAAATGCCAATCACAATGGCATTCTGAGTGCTTATTTATCCCCACAGCCTGATCGGCCATGTGGATCCACATCATCCCTCCATGTGCCTCTGTACCTGGCCCCATGTGATGCTCCCCCCTGTGTTGCTCTCCCATTGGCCCCATGGTCTGCTCACCCACAGTGCCCATGTGTTGTTGCACCAGTGCCCTGCACCATGTACTGTACCCTCTTTTTTTACACCCGGAACCCTTTTTTTTTTCTTTTTTTTGACCTATTTTGGTAGGTAAAAGGCAAAAATTAAATATTAAAAATATTAAAAATATATATATATATTAAAATTGGTACCGCGGATCCCAGGGCGGTACCATTGTTATGGTACCGGCGGTACCATACCAGCGGTACCAGAGGCCACTATGCTTGCAGCCATAGAATTAATGAACCATGTACGGTTCACCACGGTTCAAAGAACCATACGGTTCTCAAGAATTATTACCTGGAATTGTAGTGAATCGTACAGGTAATTAATTAAATTTTTTTTTTTGTCCCACCCCCAAAAATAGCCCAAAAAAATGCTACAAAAATGCCAAAAAAATGCCAGAAAAAGCAGATTTGTAGGGACTCCCTAAATAGTAAATAATATCTAAATAATCTAAATAATAGCTAAATAAGGGAGTTTAGGTTATTTAGTTCAAAATTCAAATTATTTAATGGCCTTTTTGGGCTTTTTTTGGGGGTGGGCAAAAACAGCCCAAAAAAAAGGCAAAAAAAAGGCCAAAAAAGTTGAAAAAATACCCAAATTGTTAAGAGAGAGAGAGGGAGACAGAGAGGGGGAGGCTATCATAGTAAACCATTTCATCAGTTAAGTGAGATGCTCTGTATATAATCTCATCATATAGAGCCCGCCACATACGGCTGGGGTTTAACTTAAAAAAAACACAGTGTGAATGGAACAAAAATGAACAACATGACAACATCTACAACATGTCCTCAAGATGCCTGTGTGGCATCTGGATCATCAAAATCATCTAACTCATCCTCCTCTGTCACAGCCTGACTGAAGTCATGTAAAAGCCTCTCCCTCAATCTGTGTCCCTAACAAAGTGATGCGAAATGCACCTCTGCCAGAGCCACGCGGCCTCCCTCTCTGTCTACGTGCCACTGTCTGACTAGAACCTTTGCCTCTCTGGGAAGACCCCCTGTCAGATCCTGGAGGCCTTCCTGGACGCCTCCAAGCTGGTGCTGTGGAAGCAGATGTAGCAGGAGGTACCGCTGATGCAAGAATGGGTGTGGCACGAGAGCAGGCACCCTGAATGTAGGCAAAGTGTATGAATACGGCTGTACTGTAGGCTGGGCAGGGACAGCTCCTCATGGATAGTAACCTGCTAGGAGAAGGGGTCTATGAGTGGAACCCTCTCGCATGGCAGGAGTAGGTCGTGGTGCAGCTGCTGTAAGATGAGGCTAAGGCTGTACACCAATCGGAAAAGCCGGTGTAACTTGACGAGGTGGCCCAGGGAGGCGACGTGCAGGTGCAGGTGGTGGAATGTGGGGGGCAGCTGTATAAGTGGATGCAGCAACCGGAGTGGGTGGCTGAGCAGGAGGTATCGTATGTGTCAGCATCGTATGCCTGGGAGCTGCACGAGTAGGAGCCATACGAGTAGCAGTCGTATGTGTACCAGCGCCTAATGGTGCTGGATGTGGCTGAGTACGATGTGGTGAGAGCCACCCTAGATCATCAATGTCATCCTCACCCTGTCCATACCAAGGAGGTCAGACATGGTCCTTTGGCGAACACGGCGGGTCCGATCTACATCATCATCAACATGAACATCTGCAGGGGCCTGTGAATCCTGCACACCATCAATCCCTCCCACTGTGGCACAAGCATCTCCACCCTTTGCTGTATCCCCTGCAAAAGAGTCCTATGCCATATGGTCAACATCCCCAACATGTGCTGCATCCACTGTCTCTCTCTCATGCTGTATATCCTCTAGTAGTGGATCAGGTCGATACACATCCTACTCTGGTAGATCTGGCTCATACATCCCTCCCTGCCATCATCCTCTATAATCGATCATCCTCCAGGCCTAGGTCCTGCCTCTAGCTCTACCTCAAGCTCTGCCTCAGCCATGGTCTCCAACCCTGGAGCAGGACTACCCAAATCATCATCATCATCCTCCTCATCCTCCTCATCAGCACCCATGCCCCTACCAGTCCCCTGGCCAGCACCCGTATCCTAATCATGACCCACTTTGTCCATCAATAACCGTCTAACCTGTAACATCTCTCTCTTTGTCTCTGCCGCAATGTCAGCAGCAACATCAGCCCTCGACATGGGTGTGGTGGAATCAGAGGATCATCAACGCCTAGTAAACAATCCGAGGGCAACACCTCTAGAGGGTCCACAATAGATGCAAGTCTGTCAGGAACGAGTGGTGGATGTGCATCAAGCTGCGGGGGAGGAGTAGGAACAGGAGGTGGGGGAGGACGTGGTGGTGGTGGACGAGGAGCAGTGGATCCCGTGGGGTGGATGACACTACTGCATATACATCAGGATCTAGTGACATACCGGCATGCGTCAATCGTGCTCCGTATATGTCAATGAGCCTACAACGCTCCGCCTAGTGAGAGTGCTGACAAAACGAGCATGACAAAACCTACAGGTCCATCCACGCGTCCCAGACCGAATGTCAGACCTAGCGAACTCGGGGTCTTGGTCTACCTCACCCCATAGCTCATGCATATCTCCAGCAGGTATGGTGTGAGACGATATAGGAAACAGGAAGTACGGAAGTGAAGTACAGAAGAAGTGCAAGAAAAAACAAATGAGTTACCGTTTGGTCAGAGGAAACCGGTCCTGGATAAGTGGATATGCGCTCCCACACAATGCAATGAACCTGGGAATGCCAACCCTGAACCATATCAAGCTAAACCCCTAAACCTCCAGAAAAGGCCCTCCATAATGCAAAAAACCTGTTTTTTGGCTCCAAATATTAACCTAAACCCTAAACCCTAACATTCTCTCTCTAGATAGCATGGTACAATCTCTCCCTAAACTGTCCCAATCTCTCTCTATGATTCGAAATGCCTAGACCATAAAAATAGACCTATTTGCATGAGGGAATGTTAAAAAACCTGATTTTTGACCAAGAAAAGCACACCTACAACTAACCCCTAATTTTCTCTCTCTACAGAGGCCGCTACGGTCTCTCTCTACCCTGCCCTCTTCTCTCTCATCAATCTGAACAGCCCTAGGGCTCTCTCAAACCAAAGCGCCCTCTCTCTCAACCTCTACCACAACAAATGTGAAATGAGGGACAAAAATGAGCATTGAGGGGTTTTGGGGGGGGAAATAATTAATTAATTAATTAATTATTCATTTATTTAGATGAACCATACCACGGTTCAAGGAACCGTGGTACGGTTCCCAGGACCCACGGTTCTGGGAACCGTGGGTTCTATGCTTGCAACTATTGTCACCGTTATTCGCACTTTCTATTTTTGAAAAAGAATTTACTATTTTAGTAAGTTGTTTCTGAACATTTATCACTTACTATTGTTGGAAAAAATATTAGGTGACCCCCTGCTCTTTTATCGCGCTCCCTTCTCTTTCCTCTTGCATTTTTTCTCGCCTTTCCTCGCGCGTTGTTTTCGCCTGTTATCTCCTACATGCCCCTAGCCGTACCATGCCTGCCATTCTTGTGATCCCTCCCTCACGTGCTCAGTACAATCACTATACTTCCGTAATCTTTATTCCAATTTTACTTTTAGCCCCTTCCCTAAACTCTTCCACTCACATTTTATATACGAATTCTTTGAATAACCATATCTTCTCAATCTGAGCTCGAATTTCAATGCTGTGAAAAGCAAAATGGTTCAGTTGAATCTAAACAATAACATGGCATCGAGAAAATCAATTAATATTGAAGAAGTCACGACTAATAAGAATCAAGTTGGAACAAAGGAAATGTTCACTAAAGTTTTAACTGTCATACAAGATAATGCGGAATGGAATAAACAAAACACCGAGCAAAATGCTTTGGCATTCTGACAGTTCCAAGACCAAATGTTGACAACGGTGTCAAATTTTAATTCTATATTTAGTATCATATCGCAAAAATTGGATGCCAATCCTAATTTGGAAAAAACCAACAACAATCCTTCGTTGTCCTTGATTGCTTCGACATCTAACAATCCAGGGCAAACCAGCTATAACATTAATCAAGAGGCGATGATGGCGTTGAGCAACCAGCCTATTTTGTTCCAAACAACTTGCCATAATGTTTTGCCAATACCAAGTCACCACAATATCTTGGACTTCATCTTACTAGTGATGCTATATAGGATCCACAACAGTGGGCATTACAAGAATTCCAATCTTACAACAAATTACCACCCCACTATCGAAGTGTTGTCAATTTTAATACTCATATGACTATTCTGGATCGGGCGCGAAAGAATCAAGGACCAAGGAAAGATGGCAATGATTTTAAGGAATAAATATTCATGCCCAACTTGGTGGCAAAAAGTCGAGATTGATCCACATATTCAACCGGCGGTTTACAATTGGTTGCAGTTCAAGCAATTATGTACCAAGGTTTCTTGAATCCATTCCAGGAGAAAATGTTCTTCCAACATTGGTGCTCAGTTCAGCAAACTGGTTCATCTTACAACACGTTTGGGCCTCAAGTCTCAATTGGGTACTTCCCAATTTTCCAAGCCAAACTTTTTGACCGGAGGTTTTAGGGATAATAGAAATACCAATAATCCCCTACTTATCCAACGGTCAAAGTTGGTGATAAACCTAGTACTAAGGTTATTGAAGGCACGGTGTCTACAATGATAGGAAATCAAAAGCCAAAACCAGTTCAAAGTGAGGAAACTCCAAGCATTGGGGCTTCGCTACGGATGCCAAGAGAAATATGACAAAGATCATTGGAGAGTGTGTAAATTTTGTAAGCAGGGTTCGGTTAATAGCCATGAGCGGAAATTCCAATGAAGGAAATCAATCAGGTGATGAGGAGGTTGAAAATATGTTGAATGAGGATGACCTTCAAATGCTACAACATCGTCAATGTGAATCATTTAATGATGAAGAGTGTCACATGTACTTTGAATCCCTTGCCCGATGTAAATTGTAAAATGTAATTATTAAATTGTAAATGGCTAAGTCACCGACCTGTGGAGACAATTGTAAATTGCAACGTAAATATTGTTAGTGACTTATTCCGAGGGGGTACTGGGTCTCATGAGAGTCTGCTAGAGTGACCTCCTAAAAAGTAAGAAGGGTTGACCGGTCAACGTGACACGTGTCATATGCTCACTGGGACACTTGGTCCAATGTATGAGTGACACTTGTTGGGTCAACAGGACGTGTCATATGCTCATTGGGACACTTGGTCCAATGCATAGGTGACAAGCGTCAGACTGTCCACCTACTAGCTTGCCTATGTGTCAAGGTACTACCAAGTGGCAAGTGTCGACTATGCATGGAGTTTGCCATGTGTCGACGTTAGGATGTGTCAGGGTGAGCCTTGCCAGGCATTCCCTATCGTATTCCTATGCAGCTCTTGTTGGGAGGAGACTTGCAACAGAGGTCTCATGTTTGCTTGTTGATCTATGTACATTCGTTGAGATTAATAAAATGATGGATTTGTTGGGTTAAATTGCATGGATTACCAAAGGAAATTGTGTGTGAAAGAGATCCGAGATTTGCTAAACAGTTTTGGAAGGAAATGATGGAAAAGTTAAAGACCAAATTATGTTTGAGCACTGCATTCCACCCAAACACTGATGGATGGACAGACGGAAAGGGTGAATCAATGGTCGGAATGTTACTTCCGACATTTTGTGGCGGATCAACAAACAAAATGGAATTAGCAGATGTAATAGTGGCAGCAGTAGAAGATGAGCTACAGAATATGCAAAACATCCTCAAGGCAAATCAGGATCATATGCAAGAGGCTCAACAAAAGATGTGAAGTATTATGTTGACATGCTTCGGTCCTTTTGTGGCTTCCACGAAGGTGATTACGTTTATTTACGATTACAACCTTATCATCAATCAATATTGAAGAAAACTAGGAGTGAGAGGTTATCTCCTAGATTCTATGGGCCATTTCAAATCATCAAACGGGTGGGAGAACTAGCATATGAACTAGACCTACCAATCATAATGAAAATGCATAATGTGTTTAGTATCAGCTTGTTGAAGAAGCATATTGATAAGGATGTTCAAACAGTGGTTGAACTACAACCAATAAACGAAGAAGGGAAGGAACAAGGTGAATGTATTTCATGTTCAATTCTTTGCTCACAAGTTGGCAATCTAGATATTCATGTCATTTGTAGCCGCAAAAGCATTCCCAGAAACGCGAATCTGCATCCAGAATCGCAAGGAAAAAAAAGATATTAAAAAAAAATTATGATGATATGTCGTGTCCAAAGACTTTTTCCCCTCAAATATGATTAATTATAATAGCTATTATTTGGCATGCCAATGTTAACAAGAAAATGGCACAGTTAGCTAAGTGCCGCATTCATGTTTGAAATCATTTTATGTTGACTTTTTAGAGTTGTCACAATGATTGGACTATGAAGTACTTAGTACATTCACATATTGATGCAGATAACTCATAGAAGGAACCAATTTACTAGGAAATTAGTGATGAATTATAGCTTTCTCGTGCATTGACTTCACGGGTCATCAAATTTCCTTTGACAATGTTAGTTTGGGAACCTAGGACCTAGTCTTCCCTTCACCTGCACAAAGCAATAACAAATTGATATGTGTTTAAGATGTTCCACAATTCATGTGGATGCAACTTTCTGCATGTATTGTGCACCTACCATGGGGTCCTAAAAGTCATCTCTTATTGTATTGTTCGTGCTTTGCAGATGGAATTGACGATGTGAGACTCTTTGGGTAGACTCCATAAATTTGGGAGACTCATCTTTCTTGTTAGTTTTGTTTGCTTTCAGTTGGTGACCTAAACTTGAATAGGTCTAGCTATAGTCAAGTTTTTTGAAGAACTTGAACTTTGCTAGTAGGTGTAGAAGCTAAAAAGCATTTTAAAAGTTGTCTACATTTAGGGATTGACAGAATCCAACAGGAATTGATGCATCTAAACTGGACCACTATTTCATGATGAGCTAAAGAAGTGAATTCTTTCTGAATGTCATGACGTACCCTGGGGAGATCATCCAAGTATACACAAGACTTTAAACTTGGTCACAAGAGAGTTTTATTGGCCGAAACTCAAGCCATATCTTGAGTCTTATGTGGTTAAGTGTAAACCATGTCAGTTAGCAAAAGCAGAACACTTGAAGGCTGGAGGGTTGTTACATCCCTTAGATATCCCTCAAAAAAAGGTGGGAAAGCGTATCTATGGATTTTGAGATTGAACTTCCTAACGACAAAATGATTCTATTTGGGTTGTAGTGGATAGGCTAACTAAGTTAGCTACGTTCATACTAATTAAGTCAACTGCAAAGGCTTCTAATGTAGCCCAAATCTATGTGGGAAGATTATAAGGCTTTATGGGCTGCCAAGTGATATTGTTAATGGCAGAGATCCTAAATTCACAGGTCACTTTTGGTTAGCTATATTCCATAAACTTGAGACCTCACTTGTTAGAAATAATAAATGATAATGTTAGTTTCCCATAGGTTACTTTGACAAAAAAGGTCGAGACTAACCATGAGTTAGGTTTATTATTTAGACCATGTTAAGATAGTTTTAGTTAAGTTGGACCCAATTTTGGTCTAGTGGTAACTCGTGGGTCCAAGTAAAGTCTAATTATGTTAAGGGACCCTATCTTGACTTTTGGGGGTGCCCTATAATTAGTAGTGGATTTGGAAGGTTCTAGAACTTAGGGTTTGGAAGAGTTTGGGCCCTTGGAAGGCCTATTTATATGTACTCATTGTTCATTTGTAATTCATTCCCTTTCAAGCATTGCTACTACTTTCTCTCTCCTTGAGGGCACCTAACCCTCTCCCTCTTCTTCTTCTTCTTCTTCTTGTATATGGAGATTGAATGTTAGAAGGATCTTGGCACTTTGACTTCCTACATGGTATCAGAGCCAAGTTAGACCTAACAGTTCATGGTCTCAAAGCCATGGTTAGGTGGCCCAAGTTGTGGGGCAGGTGACAGCTAGGACCCCAACCAAGTGTGGCTTGAGGGGGGGTGTTGGAATATCAATCCACACTCTAGAGAGAACTATCAAACAGGGCGGATAGCTCAGTGGTAGAGCATCCCATCCGGTATGAGGGAGGTCCTGGGTTTGAATCCTAGTCTGTCCATCCATATTATGATTTAACCTACCGATCATCCTGAATTAGATGGACAGATTTAAAGAGCTAATCGGACTATGGAGGATATGTTGAGGACATGTGTCTCATAGGCAGTCTCAGCGAGAGGACTACATTCCTTTAATTGAGTTTGCTTACAATAGAAGAAAACATTTTGCTACAGATTATAGTCCCTTTATGCTTATGTACAAATTTCAACCTAGATCTCTGGTTAATGTGGAGACGATATCTGTTCAGATCTAGAAAGTTGTTGATTTCCTACATAATATGCAAAAAATGTTGCAAGTAGCACATGATAGTATCCGTAGTGCTCAAGATAGAGCTCACTATCCCAATCTTAAGAGATCTCCCAGAGATTTTAAAGTGGTGACTAGGTATATTGTAATATTCCAGAAGATTCTAAGATTGTGCGTACCAGAAAGCATTATAAGTTGTCTACCGAATATTGTGAAACGTTTAGTCCAGTGTCTCATGTAACGTGATACAGTTGGATCTGATGAGGATCCATCCATTCAAAAGGCTTATTGCTTAGTGTACCTTTGGAACCAGAAAGAGTACTCAGAACTAGAGATAAACAGTTGAGACATCGTTCTATCTTTGAGTGCTTGATCCGTTGGAAAGGACGCACTGAGGATGATGATTCGTGGAAAAGAGTTGAAAGCATACACAAGAATTTCTTTAAGTTCCACTTCTAAGGATAAAAATAGTTCAAAGGGGGGAGAATGTTACGTCCATGTCCAGTAATGTAATTAATAACCTTGTGGGGCCAGGCATACCCATTAACACATGTGGAGCCAGTGCAAGGTGATTGATTACTACTTATGCATGGAAAGGAGATCATTAGTAATTCGATGAGAATTGGGATCTTCTAGGGAATATTCCTAGGCCCCAGGGGTCTAGGAATACATGTACGAACTCACCCTCCACTTCCAGATTTTGGTTTTCAGTTGCCAGGAACCTCTCCTCTCCTACATTCATCATCGTGGCTCACGAGTGAAGCTGATTAGGGTTTGACTTTCGGCTTCTCGTTAGTTGGGTGGTTTGGCTCCACGTTCTTGTCCTGTTCTAGCATTCGCATCTATGACGAATCATTCCATGTAACGATGTCATCTAAAAGGCATTTATGGAAACGATCAATGCAAAGAATTTTTGGCAATGATTTCTGGCAACAATCAATGCAACGAATTTTCTGGCATCAATGCAACGGTAAGGCATAACTAGTTACGGAATCAGGTCGAATTCCTAAAATTGTTCCTTAGGAACGGAACAGCCATTCCTAAGGAACTATTCCGTACCCGTTCCTAAGAAAAATCCTTAAGAAAGAGTATCATTGGTCGGTTCTCACGACGGAAGGTAAATTTGGATCCGCGATCTGTAAAACCGGAGTTGAGCCCACCATTCTTTTGAGCTTCTCAAAACATTGGTTCAGTTCTTCATTGCACTCAATAGACAGACTAGGTTGACCCCTCTTCTTTTTGTTATTAACTCTGCCTTTTGTTGAATTGTTAAGAGGTGCTACGACTTTCGCATAGTCCTCTATAAATCTCTGAAAGAAAATTGTAAAACCGAGAAGAGATTTTCGTTCTCTAACCGTTTTTGGTATCGGCCACTCAAGCACTGCCTTGATTTTATCTTCGCCTATCTTCAATCCTTTCGGGGTGATCTTATGACCAGATATACCAATTCATGCTTAAAGGATTTACATTTGGATCTTTTAGCAAAAAGATTCACTTCTGAAAATTCCCGACAGTCTTGATAGAATTTACATCTATTTTGGTGAAGTATTTAGCTCCACCTAATCGATCTACCAAATCATCCATTTTGGGCAATGAATATTTATTTTTAAAGTTACTTTATTCAACCCCTTGTAATCCAACACATCCGGAAGCCTCCATCTTTCTTTTCTTTCAGAAGAACATGAGCAGCCCAAGGTGATTTACTCGGTCTTGATGTCTGATCTTAAGATAATTTTCACTTTGAT
Source organism: Diphasiastrum complanatum (assembly GCA_029204225.1). Classification (NCBI taxonomy): domain Eukaryota; kingdom Viridiplantae; phylum Streptophyta; class Lycopodiopsida; order Lycopodiales; family Lycopodiaceae; genus Diphasiastrum; species Diphasiastrum complanatum. Next base: position 48,765,644 of record CM055106.1, read on the forward strand.
TAGTAATCTCTATCTCTTCCTTCCGAAAAAACCAATACGGCTGTCTAGGGTCTAGAATTACCAATCTTGTGAGCTACTGACCTAGAAGGTGGTGAACCATGAGGTGATTCAACTGGAAATACATCATTGAATATACTAACTTCTTGATCTCTTACTGTGCCTTCCAAGGCAAACACTCACTCTATTAGGTTAATTTCCAATCTTAGATTTTCCTTACCTAGCATCTTAATCACTTGAGCTGCGGATTTGTTTTGCTCCAAATAGAATTTCATAACATGGCCAGGCGTATTACAAATAACACAAAGATTCGCCTCTTAGCCTTTTTTGGGACATCTATTTCTTTTGCTTTCCTTCTGATGCCATTTATTCAAGCTCGTCAAAATACTTGACTTGAGTTTTATCACGAACTCGTTTTTCTCTTTTCTTTCGTATGGGCCCATATAATAGATTGGCTTGAAATTCCTTTCTAGATGCCACCATCGTGGAATCATATGCTTTCGCGGTCCGTACGCAAGCTCATTTTGCTTGCATTCGTTCCATAGATGCACAGCGTTTCTGAAAATCGTGTTCAAAAACGCGGTTCAGAAACGCGTTTCTGAAAATTTCAAAAAAATTCCAGAAACGTTTTCTTTTAATTTTCTTTTTTTGGTTTTTTTTGGGCAATATGGGTATCAGATGAAAGCTCAAATTAAGAGCATCATTACTGTAATAGTTCCTAACACCACAGTAAGGCAAACACTAACTGATCCACCCAACCTTGCCTACTCCTTGATATAGAGTAAGCCCCTCCTAGCCCAGTGTGAGGACTGGTAGCATGCTACTGCCAAGTGTCGGCCACGTGGCACTGACGTGGCCGACTGCACGTCGGGACCCAGCTGGGGGCCCTATCCTGCTGACAGGGTCCCTAGGTTGTGTTAGGCCCGCCATGGCTATGGACCGTGCTGGGACACACTACTCACACTGTCTTGCCCTGTTGGTCATGTACGCTGGACACGACCCTGACTGTGGTATCTGACCTATCTGTGTTCTCTAGGGTTCGGCACCGGTTACGAGCTTGTAACACTCCCTCCCCCTTAAGAACCGTCTTGGTCCTCTAAGACAAAGTCTGGAAAAATCTTGCGAAGGACGCTGCCTCTTTCCCAAGTGGCATTCTCAACAGGCTGATCATTCCACTTAGCCAGATATTCTCGGTATAGAGTATGACGAGTCTACGTCTCTCCACTATCAAGAATCTCCTCTGGTTCATGTGTAGGTTGTTGAGGATCCAATGGGAGAACTAGAACACTGTCCCCTACCAAATTGTCTGATCTGGTTAAGGCTTTTCGTAACTGACTTACATGAAAGACTGGAAAAACCTTACTGTTGTGTGGGAGTTCTAGTTCATAGGTGACCTCGCCTAGTCTCCTACTGATGGTAAAGGGACCACAATACCTTGGAGGCAACTTAGCACACACTCCTGATTTGACGGTTTTAAAGTCAACTGGGACTCTCAAGTAGACTTTCTCACCAGTGGAGAACCGCACATCCCGTCTGTGTGGATCTGCATAATGCTTGGCTCGATCCTGGGACTGTCTAATGCTACGCTTAGCATGTTCTATCATCTGGTTTAGGTCCTCTGAAAAGTTTCTGGCTGCTTCAACTTTTTATTGTTTAAACCCTACAGCTGTGGGTGAGCGTGGCTGAAAACCGTACACCAGCATAAATGGGCTGTATCCCGTAGCTGAATGTTTGGTATTGTTGTAAGCAAACTCTAGTATCGAGAGATACTCCTCCCAATTAGTCTGCTTCTTGCTGACGTATGCACGAAGCATATCCTCCAGCACTTGATTTACCCTTTCTGTTTGACCGTCCGTCTGTGGATGGTCGGTGGTACTCATATTAAGTTTAGTATGGAGATGATGGAATACTGCCCTCCAAAAATTTCCAGTAAACTTACTGTCCCGGTCGCTGACTATGCCGGAAGGTAGACCGTACAATTTAAATAGCCCGTCTACAAACAACCTCACTAGAGCTCTAACGATTGTTTTGGTCGGAATGAAATGAGCCATTTTGGTCAGACGGTCAACTGTGACCCATATAGCGTCATTACCCTTTTGGGTTTTAGGCAGGCCTACTATAAAATCCATGGAGATACTCTCCCATTTACCAGCTGGTATTTCTAAGGGATGCAACAACCCTCCTGCCTTTAAACGCTCTGCTTTATTTACTTGACATTTCTGGCAACTGGTTACATACTGGTGGACGCCCTTTTTCATACTGGGCCAGAAAAATTGCCTACGAAGAAGCTCATAGGTCTTCTGTATGCCTGGGTGTCCCGCACTAGGATTGTCATGACATTCATATAGGACCTGCTGCCTATAATCCTCTGAATTGGGGACACATACTCTATCTCTATAGAGCAAGTACTCATCCTGAATGGAATACTGTTTCCATTTGAATCCTTGAGTCAACTGACCCTCAACCACTGGGGTTTGCTTGGGTAATACATGCTCAGAATCCTCAACGTCATCTGACGACGTATACTCGGACTCATCATCATCCTCAACGGAAGCTGCCGTATTCTTGGATGAACTGGCACCAGCCCCGGGAACTGGTTCTGGAGGCTGTAACTGTCTGCTCTGGACTGAGTTCCAGATAGTAGAGAAGAATGCATCATGCTGGCATTTCCCTCTCAAGGACTCGAGTAACTCATTACGAATCTGAGTAAAACTCAGTTCGTTTATCATAGGCATTCTGCTAAGGGCATCTGCTACTGTATTGAATTTTCCACGTCTATATCTGATAGACATGTCAAACTCTTGCATCAACTCTGCCCAACGAGCTTTCCGACCTCTAAGCTCAGGTTGATTGCAAAGGTATCTGAGACTCTCATGGTCTGTCAGGACCTCAAAGTTGGCACCATACAAATAATGCCTCCAAGTCTTAAGGGCATGGACTATAGAAAAGAGTTCCTTTTCATAGGCACTATACCTAGTCTGAGCTGGCTCGAGTTTTTTACTCTCGAACGCAACTGGTCGTCCGCCCTGAGTTAGCACAGCACCTACTGCAAAGTCGCTAGCATCTGTTTCGACCACAAATGGCTGATTGGGGTCAACGACTTTTAAAACCGGTGCTGTAGCTAAGGCTGTTTTAAGAGCATCAAAGCTCTCCTGCTGTGCGGACTCCCAAATGAACTCCTTTCCCTTCCCCTTAAGGAGATTTGTCATAGGAACTGCTATCTGAGCATATTCCTTGACAAATCGTCTGTAATATCCCGCTAGACCAAGAAAGATCTAAAGTTCCACAATATTCTGAGGTCTCAGCCAACTGAGTATGGCTTTAACCTTATTTGGGTCCATCTTAATCCCATCTGGAGAGATAATGTGACCCAAATATGCTACTTCTTCAACGAAGAATTCACGCTTGGATTGTTTAGCATAGAGCTTATGCTTTCTGAGCAGTCGAAACACCTTTCTGAGGTGTTTTAGATGCTCCTTCCTCGTTTTGCTGTAATCGAGGATGTCATCTAAAAATACGACTACAAACTTACCCAAGTATGGTCTGAGGACACTGTTCATCAAGGTCATAAAGGTAGCTGGAGCATTTGTGAGCCCAAATGGCATCACCTTAAACTCATAATGACCGTGACGAGTCCTAAAAGCTGTTTTCGAGACATCTTCGATTTTATACGGACTTGATGATATCCCGATCTGAGGTCTATTCTACTGAAAAACTTAGCCCCGTCGAGTTGATCAAACAACTCGTCTGCCCGATTACTGTTCTTTCCCAGGCTTCCCAGGCTCTATCAAGTTCATTTTCTGGTAGAAATTCTCTTAGAAAAGCTTCTTCAAAGCTTTCCATGACCGGGGAGTCTGCCCAGTCTCTTGGAGATTTAACCACCACTTATAGGCCATGGGCCCTAAGGAAAGACTGGCCTCAAGAGCTTGCAAATGGTTAGGGGTCTGTTTAAGAGCATGAATGTTCTTCCATTTGCTGAGGAAGGTTTGTAGAATATCTGCATTTCTATCCTTCTCTTCCCCATTAAAAGTAGGAGGTTTTAAGTCTTTAAAAACACTGGGGTGAGACCGTAAAGTCTCACCCGAAACTGATGGAAGTGGAGAAGGGGATAACTGAGAAGTGGAGGGAAGGCTTCCTTTCGCAGAACTCAAAATTAAGCTTTTGAGTTCAGTGAACGAGTCGTTCACACTGGACTTGAAATTGGCCAATGCCAACTTCAGTTCATCCACTTCTGTTACCAATTGGAGAAACTGCTCCTTGGTAACCAGTTCGTCGAGTTCTTCGGCGAACTATTCCTATTCTTCCACTTCCATGGGTTCCTTCCCTTTTCTGTAAGCCAAGGCTTCTGTTTCAAGTTCGTCGAAGCCTCTCTCCGGGGGTTGATCAGGTCCCTGAGGAGTGGTCATCTTCGGAACTGAAAGAGAGCTACCTTAACTTCTGAAGAAAAAAAAAGGTCTAAAAGACTAATTTACAACTGTACAAGGGAAAGGAAAGATGACTTAGCTGTTTCTGAGGACTGTACTTCCAAAGAAATTACGAAAAGGAACCCTCTCAGCTCTTCCACCCAAAATTTCAGACCTGCTGTCCCGGAAAGTCCCTGTTTATGGCTCCAAAATAGCACCAAGATTTCCGGTGTCTTGAGTAGAGTTGCTCACTGCTCTGATTGCAGACGTGGGGCTCCAAAAAACGAGGCAAAGGACCTTGAAAAGTATAGAACTTTCTGAAATTGAAAGCTGCCTACCCTCGCTGATCTGACAGCATCTGAGTTGGTCCGATTTGTCCAATTTACAGCTCTGAAATCACCTTGGATCTCTGATTTAATCTCAGCCTGTAGGTCGCTGGTCTGTAGCAAGTAAGTTTGAAGCTCAAACTCCTGAGAATTCTCAAAAAACAAGGATGAAATTTAACTTTTTCACTACCCTGTCCAGCGCTGGCCCTGCTAGGGAAATGTGCTCTGAAATCCCCTCTAAAATTTCTCAGATTCTTCTGGAAATTCAGAGGTAGCTTGCTGTTTCTACAGCGATGGACCTGTACTATCCTTCCTTCCCAGAATCCGCTCAGCTCTACTGAAATTCCTTTCTGAAAACTACAATCAGATCCCTGAAAATAGAGATAGATTGCTACCTGTCCAGCGACTTACCTACATACTAGAACTGTAAATTCTTGTGAATTTCAAGGGTTTGAAGGCTGCAACTACAGCGATTCTCTTCCTCTATTCTTTTCTGAGAATCTCCTAGATCTTTCCTATCTTCTGATAGCTTTCTCTACTGCTGCTCCTAAACTCCCTAGGATGGAGATGGCTCTGATACCAGTGTAATAGTTCCTAACACCAAAGTAGGGCAAACACTAACTGATCCACCCAACCTTGCCTACTCCCTGATATAGAGTAAGCCCCTCCTAGCCCAGTGTGAGGACTGGTAGCATGCTACTGCCAAGTGTCGGCCACGTGGCACTGACGTGGCCGACTGCACGTCGGGACCCAACTGGGGGCCCTATCCTGCTGACAGGGTCCCTAGGCTGTGTTAGGCCCGCCATGGCTATGGACCGTGCTGGGACACACTACTCACACTCTCTTGCCCTGTTGGTCATGTACGCTAGACACGACCCTGACTGTGGTATCTGACCTATCTGTGTTCTCTAGGGTTCGGCACTGGTTACGAGCTCGTAACAATTACTGTGTAGTTTGCCGACTGTTTCGGGTGCAGGATAATCCAGTTCAGGTGCATTAATCCATGTTGGGTTCTGTCAAGGATAAAAATTCATAACTAACCTCTAGCCTGTTCGTTACGATCACAGATGGTCCCAGTAAGTGTGTTTTCGCTCAGGGAGTTGGAAGGCCAAATCATGAAGAGGCCTTACCGTCGGGGCCGGGGTCCGGCAGCCCCCAGACCCTGCCGCCCCCACCTTGTATCTCGGGGGGCTACCGACCCCCCAACCCCCTGAGCATTTATTGAAAACCAGAGCAAATAACAACCAAATAGCTATTGAAAATAAGATCTGTTTGTGCCCCATCTACTGCACTTCTGAGAGGCAAAACGTTGGTTTGACCATTGATCCCCTAAAAAAATTTCAGCCATAAGCTATTTTTCCCAAAAAACAAAAAAAAAAAAAAAAATTGGTACGATTTTAGTCTGAGAAACGCGGTTTCCGAAACGCATTTCTGTGCATCTATGATTTGTTCTAATAATCCGCTAGCAAACCTAGAATGAACTACCAGAGAAAGAGTTTAGAATCGAATGGTGGAACTTTGTTTCATAAATCCATAAACTCTTGGAGATAGGAGTCCAAACTCTTTGTCCCCATTTTGCAGTTAATGAATTTATGATATTAGTCTGAATCGTCCACAACCACAAACGATTTTTTCAAATTTTCCATGAATTCTCCACACATAGTGGGTTTCGGTTGCAAATTAGGCCACCACGACAAAGCCTTACCACGGAAAAACAAAACAACACTCGAGATCTTTTTATCTTCAGAAATTCCGTGTAGACTAAAGTAACTGGTCCACTTGGTCAACCAATCATCTACCACCTCAGGCTTCATCAGCTGCTTCTCTCCCGAATATGGTTCAAGCTGAAACCCCAGAATTCAGCGAGGCCAGGTCTTAACTTGATATAGCAAAACTTCCCGTTGCTGGTCCCGCAAAGTGTCCTAATTGTGTTCATTTCATTAAGTGCCACACTCAACTGCTGGCAAATCTGCAAGCAGATCATCATAGGAACCGTTCTCTCGAGACTTGCGTTATCCTCGTCCATTACCCTAGGCCCTGGAGTTCACACGTGCGAGCTGCTAAGGCCTGAAATTATTATAGGAGGGCACACTTTTTCAAGGAGGTTTTTTCAAAAATCACATCTAAGCTTCGCATACCATCAAATAGAGATTCTAGGCAATCTATTTAGGTTCATTAGAGAGCAGAAAAAGCTTCTATCAAGTGCAGCAAAGAGGCTTAGATCCATCACAAAATGGATTTTGGAAGGGTGGCTAAAAGGGAAACTTGGGTGAATTGTTGCCTAAGCCTCCAAGCACCAAATTGGGTGTATGAGGGCTCAAATCAGAGGTAAGTTCACTGATCTTTCAGACTATATACAGGTTCATAAGCTTCAGGTATTGTACAAAGAGTCATTCATGCCCAAAAATCACCAAAAATATAGTAATTTTTAAGGTTTAAGTCATATCCCACACGATATTGTTCCATAATATAACATTGGTTCAAGTTGATGCTAATCTTTGACATCCCTACTCCAAGTAACGATGTTTGGTTCACCGTAAGCAAAATTGCACTCGTGTCCAAAACTTTAACATTTCTTTCATTAGCCTTTCTTGTGGCTTTGGTGTTGCATCAATACCTTCCACAACTTTTTTCATGGTTGTGCTATATTGCTCTAGCTACTTCTTCCTACCAACATTGAGGGGAGCATCTTTTTACAAGGGGGAATAGTTACTAGGCACATTATAGACAATTTCTTGCTCTCTCATGTTATTTTTCAAAATTGGATGATATGCTTTGGCCACTTTGGCCTTTCAACCGCTGTCCCGGACGTAATAAGAAAGCGAGTTACAACTTCTAGTTCAACATTTCCTTTCTCAGCATTGTCGTTCTATAAACGTATACATTTTCCTTCAATACAGATGTAGTTCCTCCTTTTTTAATTTTTCTAGAATTGAGGACACAATCCAAGCGTAACTTCAAAAATTTTGTAATTGGAAACTAGTAAAACTTCAAGTGCGATTGCAAATCTCAAGAATGAGCCAAATCTACAACATTGCAAGAGTCTAACATCATTCTAGTACAAATATTGCCTCATGAAGAGAAGTACTAGAAAGCCGAACCTTGTGAAACAACATGTGTTGAAATGGAGGTAGTAAGAGCTTTCAAGAATTTCAATAACATCGTTGCGGTGACTAAAAAGATCGTGTATACTCAAGAAACAAATTCACATGAGAAAATGAGTACCATTGAAGCATTAAAAAAGGCCACCTCGGGATGCAACGACCCCATTTGCATAGAAAGTAGCAGCTCCCTGTGACCAATGTCAATACCAATTCAACATTTCTGTGAACCTAAGAGATACATGGGCAAACATACTTCCAAAAGTATATTTTGGTCAAATTCCAAGAAATGTAGCTTGTAACTATCATTTAATACTAATAGAATGCAAGACAACAAAGACGAGGAGGAAAGGGCTAGCAATTGCGATGGCCGTACTTTAAGACATATTTTATCAAACTTATAATTCGCCAATTATCAGCTCAAATAAGCTAAATTCTACATGACATGCTTATCATCAAAATTCTTGTAGAGTTGTTTCTAAAATGCATTGCAAGTAGCTTTATAAATTGAAAGGTTTTCTTCTAAGAACTTTCCTCTAACCTCTTGTATCATGAATTGCAATCTAACATTATATGGCTAAGCCTACCTTCAAAATTGATGTGCAATGCCCTGAACATAGCTTAATCATAGATTAGTCAATACATGTCTCGAAGTAACTTACACAAGGTAATTAATACATGTCTTTTTCCTTGGCCATACTTACATACAAATAAGCAACTAATTCCATCTTAAACTAAGCCTAAGCTACATGGTACCCTCGTTTCATAATTGCATTGCATTCCCGAATGCTGCGTTCTAAGAGTGTGTTGGGGTGGAAAAAACAACATTTAGGGATGTACAAAAAAATCCAAAAATGTACTTTTATGTCAAAATGCCAATGATATTTCCAAGTTCACATTTCTTTTGGATGATTGTTTTAACTTTTTTTACTGAGGCTTTTACTGGTTTTGCATAGATTTATAAAATCTGTTTTAAGAGACCTTGGAGGCTGCTACTTGATGGGATGAATATGACCTAGAACAGATTAAATGTCATCAAAGGTTTAAGCTTTGTTTGTATGAGCTGAAAACCTTTGTTCTTCAGACTTGAGCAAGGATACATCATATAACTATGCTGAAGTCTGAACTAAAACTATACATCTTACTTGACACTTAATCTGGGCACTTCAACTTCGCTGAAACAGGAGCGCTATTTCAAATAGACTAGCATGCAACCATAAGTCATCCATTCTTTGAGACTACTATGTCCCACTGCTCAGCAAGGTAAGGAATGATTTACATCCTCTCATCCATTTTGCTTCAATGTCAAAATAAAGCTCTTATTTCAAGCCTCGTCCAATCTCATCCAATAGGCGTTAAATATTTTGCTTATTGCATACAAGACCCTATTTTCTTCATGATGTAGTAGCGTCTTGCCATTTTGTTGAGCATTATTTGATCATTAAAAGATTTGCTCATGTTAATTAAGAAATGTGACACTAAAAATAGGATTGAGTCTTGCATCTTAGGTTGAATAGAGCAGTTGCAAGTTACCTACTGTGTAAAATTTTTCTAGAGATCCGACACAGCGCAATTCTCTACTTTGGCCATACCTAAGCATGACAAGTAAATGAGAAACATAGTGTCGTCCCCAAATTTTCAATCTAAGCTGGCCAAAAACTTGTAAATTTAGCTTCCCCATCAAAAACAAAAGACTTTGGTATCATATGATTGGAAAATACCTCGATCATCTTCAACTCCTGCTAATTAATGCAAGATACCACAAGATCTCATGCATACTTTTCATGCTAGCCCAACAAAAAACGTTACCGATGGCCTCAAACGTGGCCTCAACTCCTTGATGTCTCATAGAAAGTATTAAGGCTTTCTTTGAGAATTTTGGCCCTTAATTACCGAGTAAAAGACATGTTATTCTCTAGTACAATTACCCCTCCTAAACTAGAAACTCTTTCGTAACTTTCATCTTTTAGGTTTTTCCATACCTTTTCAAAATCTACATTGTCGACATAAGAATCTCTACTAATGATTAGATCTTCATGGTAGTGTTATGAACATATACTACCTTGAGGCATGTTGTGGGTACATGAGCCGCTCATTTGCTCAAAGACCCATTGATGTATCAAAATCTCTTTTTGTTATTTTTGATGACTAGGATTTTAGGCCCGTTTAGAAGAGGTGACCTGAGAATGAATGCAAGTTAGGAGTGGAGGATTGTCCATTGAAGGAAGCTATTTGCTTCAACTTTTACGGTCTGTTGTTCTTATTTAAGACAAACTTGATTACTGGGTTGATAACATGGTATGTCATAGCAATTTTTAGCCATTGATCTAGTCTTGGCTGAATGATGAATTGTTCAATGCTTACCTTTTTGGAGATAATCGTACAACAATTTAAATATTTTGTAACATGACAGTAGCATTAAATCCTTGGCATCAAACAACTCAATTTTCTTTGGCCGGTTTTTTAGAAACGTAATTCCATAGGACAATTTTCTTGCTTTGGTCAAAGGCATCTCTCAGGGGCTTTTTAGTAACAAAGATTAAAATGGTTTTGGGAGCAATGGATCAAGATGCACCGCACCTATAATGACAACACATGTCAAATTTTCATTGTAAAGTTGTTCCAAAATTAAAATTATATTAAAAGGGGATAATTCTACACTTTTTTGCTCAGCATTTGAGTGAATCCATTTGTTTTCTTCTATTCTATAATCACTAAGATCCATCTCTTATCCCTTTTGACTTACTAGAAGTGCATTGTTGCAAAGGCAAACTTTGGTCAAACATGGCATTTTTGTGTTGTGTCTTGCAAGACTTTGATCAAATTCCTGGTGGATTTTCGACCTTTCAATTAGACAATTTAATAGCACTTTCAAGCTTGGTCTTGTTCACAAGATTTGGCAAGTCAAATTTTGGTCAAATGAGGAGAATATTCTATTTACTGTTTTGGAAACCTATTTAGGCCTTCTATGATCTTTTCTGATTTTTTCACATTTTTGGCACTTCCATCTTTTTCGTTTTTTATTTTTATCTTCTTCTAAACAATTTTTGAATCATTCCGTTTCCTGTAGTAAGATGATTCTAAAAGTACTTATCAGGTCGTTCATGACCATGTGATTTTAGGAAGATACAAAAGATACACAATTTGGGTCATTTTGCTAGTTTCTTTTGAAGTTGTCGTCATTCCCTGTTAACGTATAGCCTCATCCTGCATTAGATGGTCATCTTCGTCAACATCTTTGGACAAGATAATTTTCTTGTCAACTACAAATATGCAACGCTTCCCTCTTGGATGTGGGCAAAAATCAAGCTTCCAAATACCCTTTTTATGTGATCCAGTGATGATTTTTTCCCAAACTAGACTTCTTCCAAAATCTTGTCTTTATTACTTTTTGGCCACAAGATAATCAATTCCCGTTAGCATGTTGCCCCTTGCCAAATTGTTTGGATTTCTTGCTCCTAGGTGTAGTGTTTCCATGAATCGCAATTCAGTGGGTAATGAATCATGATTCGTCAATGAAATGGATGGTCCCAATTCAAACCAAAAAGAATCGTTACCAGAAAAAAAAAATTACAACAGGGTCTTGATTCAGGTTCGTGATTCAATATGCGGTTTTTTGCACCTCATTTCAAGGGAGAGGACAAAAGGGGGAGAGAGAGAGAGGAGAGAATAATTGATTATTGGAGAGATAATAGGAGAGGGAGAACTTAGTAGTGTAAGGTAAATGAAAAAGGAGAGAGAAATTAGAATAAGGGTTAGGAGTTAGGTGTTTACTGGTATTAGGTAAATGAAGGAGGATCGAGTTTGGAGAGAGAATAGGAGGAGGTACTAGGCAATAGAGGTTTGTGAATTTAGTGTTAAGCAGGAGAGTTGTTAGGAGTGTGAGAAATGATTGTTAGGTAACAGAGGTGCTAGGAGTGTTAGAAGGGCTAGAAGTTAGGAGAGTTAGGAGTTAAAAGTTGGGAGTTAAGAGTTAGAACTTAGGAGTTAGGAGCTGGGAGTTGTGGTGAGATCTAAAGATCCTGTATGGGATCATATCATAGTTTCTTCTACATATGGTAGCTTGGGCACACAACAATGGACATGGAATTATTGTCATGTGAGCTACACGAGTGGTCCAGAGCCACACCACAATTGTTTGAGTGGCTACAAGAACGGACCAAGCCCACAGGCACCATCAGGGGCTCTCGACCACAATTGCGAGACCAGGAGCTGTTCGGAGAGATATCATTCATCCAGCTGTAGATGAGCATCATACACTTGTGACCTTATTCTTTTGCTTTTCAAATTTGAAATTTGAATGAAGACTTTGCATTGTATCCACCTCAACTCAGGGTGAGACAGATGGGGTAGAAACTATTATGTGCCATCATTTCGAGGTGCCAATAAGACTAAGGCAAATGTGGCTATCAAAACAATGTTCTACCTTTGTGACCTCCCCTTCCATCTAGCAAAAACTCTTGCTTGGATGGTTATGGTAGAGAGTCTTGTCTTGATAGGGGCCACCTATCATGGACCTAGAATGGAGAAATTACATATCGCACATTTGACGAGAGACATTCAACATGTAGGCAAGGAACTAGAGCCCGTTCCTGAATCATAATAACGATTCAGGTGCACCATCATGATTGATGATTGGAGTGACAGCAGGAGGCAACATATCACTAATATCTTAGTGTCTTATTGTGTGGGCACCATGTTCTTGAGAGCCAGGCACCTAGTAATATTGTTGCAAGTGAGTAACAAGTTCATGACAAGTGTAGAATTTCAATGCTCATTGCTCATTTCTAATCAAGATTTTAATCATTTTGATGCTCGTTGCTCAAGAGTCAATGCTCAATGCTCAATTAGGGTTTTAAACATGTTACATATTTAAAATGGATGCTCAAAGTTGCAATTTGTTATAAGTGAGTATGTCTACTCACACATCAAGCCATCCATCCATGATGTGGGGCCTCACAATGAGAATTGAGACTATTAAAAGTCATCGGCCTTTTGGGACAAGGCAAGGTACACTATTCTACGACTCATAGATCCACCGTGGGCCTTCTCTACGAGTGTATAGATAGGTTGGGTGAGCAACTTGATCACTACACTGAGCTAAGTTTCACCATGTATATATTGTAACTCCTTGGCCTTATGATTTCGTTCATTTCCATTTCACAAATTTAGTCTCAAGTTTGAAGTTTAAAAAGGGCAAATGTAATGGTTTCATAGGCCTTCACATACAATTGCATGTGTTAAATCTTCTACGGAAGAAATCTGAACCTGAGCAATTCCATGACCATGAGCTTGAGGATCGGTGGTTAGAATACTTCTAGATGGTTATATCGGATGATGTAGAGCAGCAAGCTTCATTTTGCATGAAATTTATCCCCAACCATGGCCACATCAATAAGATTTCAGATTACTGACAAGAACTAAAGAAAAGGAGGTCGCTTGCTATATGTACTGTACTCATTAACTAGGCGTTACTCAGTGCCCTGGTTTAGCTGACGTATGATCTATGTGATTTTTTCTGAATTGCAACCCCAACAGAATACTGTCAAAGCTATAGATGAAGTGACAAATATCCATTTGTGCAATTGAAATATCTTCAGTCAATTTAAGAGGTAACAATGCCAGTAGCTGAAGCTTAAAATCAAATATTGCTCGATACCACATAAAAATTCCCTAACATACTAAACAGGCTCAATAGCTGAACTCAATCATTTTGGTTACAAAATGTATTGAACCTCCTGCAAGCCACGTGTTTAAATATTACTAGCATCCAAGAATCGACAAGAAAGATTTCAGAAGCCTCTTCAATCCCTGTATATGAACCTCCTTTTAGATGACTGGTCCAAAAACCTAATGACAAGCTAAACAAACCCTGAACCCTAAACCCTAAACACTAAAACTGTGAAGCAAGATAATTCAAGCATCACTTACTTGGTGTTCAAAACATCAGTAAACAGGAGCAATTGCAATGAACGTCCAGGGTGTGTATCTAGCTGAAATACCGCCATAGGTTTTGACTTCTTTCGCTCCCTCTAATAGCAGGTCATACAACTGGAAAATAGATTCGCAAGTTTCAGTGAAAACACGAAGATTGTGAACAAACACTTCACATCCAATCTTGTCTATAACTAGATCCTCTCACAAAGCATGAAATTACGATCGTTCAAAATGCTCTAGCTTCTATCGACCATTGGAAATGAGCTCCTATGTTCTTTACTTTCAGAGCCTCCTGGATTGATTGTTCATTCAAAGCTATCTATAAAGCTTTCAGCAAAGAAAAATAAGACACCTGATAATAATGCATCCATCAGCAGTTGAAAATTAATTAGATCAAGGAAACTCTAGAATTCACCACTGCCAATGGCGGCCGTCATAGCAATTAATCAGAAAAAAGTACTTTAACTGATAATCCGCAACAGAATGGAAAGCAAAGGAGAGCGCAGAGGTCAGAAACCTGAAGCGATGATCCAAGGCGGCCACTGGACCACCGCTTTCACACAGCAGCTGCAAAGACCATCGATCGCTCACACAGAATTCGTGACCGGAGAAAATTCGACGACGGTGGATATGATAGTCCGGTCACGTTGGACACAATTTGGACCCAACTCTATTTGCATAACAATTAATTAATACTTATCTATGAGTGCTTGAACGGGCGGAATGGATTTGGATTTGTGCCTGCTCGTTCCATTGCCTTATAGTGTACCACCTTGGATGGCCAAGGTCGAGAGGCCATCTTCTCATTGCACATTCTTCTTGTGTAAAATCAGTTTTTAAATTTTTACAAAGTAAACGGTGATGCCTCACAAAACATAATCTGTGGAACAAATTTTTTTTAAAAAAATTATTATTTTTACATGCACCTTTCGCCCGGAAAGTGCGTGTAAGAAAATTTTATCTCAAAAAAAACAGTAAAAAAATGTAAAAACTGAATTCACGCAAGGGAAGGGCCAGCTCCTCGGCCTTCAAACAATTATTTAGATCATTCGATTGACTAGTAGTATATCTGGGCAGGTGTCTTAGACAACCATGAAGAGCGAAAAATTTAGGCATCTATGACAGTCGTGCAATTTTTGAATCAGATATTCAATGACAAACAGTGGAGAGAGTATTAAAAACATAAAGAGAGAATAATTAAGAGAGCATTCGCATGTAAAAACAAATAGAGAATTTGTATATTAATTTGTTGTGATAACAGCAATCAGATCACGAAAAAGGAGTTTCATGTGACCAATAATGGTTCACAGTAGTTGTGCACTAAGAGTTGTGATCCTACTATCTTGCTACAGATAAAACAATATCTCTATCTTCTTGAGTTACTCTCTCTCTCTCTCTCTCTCTCTCTCTCTCTCTCTCTCTCTCTCTCTCTCTCTCTCTCTCTCTCTCTCTCTCTCTCTCTCTCTCTCGCTCTTTGAGAAATCAAATAACTTGATGCAATCGAGTTCTTATTTGAACTCTAATTCACGCGTCATGCATCATGTGCTTATTCTAATTTGTTGTATATATATACAAAGTTACATAGAACTTGGCTAATTCTTTCTTGTAAACATGTGTTAGGCACGATTGAACAATCGAAAGTAGAAATGTATTTTTTGGTCCTCTACTGAGTCCGAATATGTTGCAACCACTTTTTTAGTGTAGGAGATTATCTGGCTCAAAAGATTACCCCAAGATCTAAAATTTCAACATATCATACCAACGATACTCCATTGCAAACAATCAAAGTTGCATAGATTTTTCTCTAAACTCACAAACTCACTCTAGAACTAAACACATTGAAGTTTAATTTCATTTTCTAAGAGAGAGAATTCAGAATAAGGATGTCGAATTAAGTTATTGTCATGCAAACAGTACGTTGGCTAATATACTAACTAAGCCATTGTCATAGAAAAAAATATGCTACCTTAGTTAATATGTTGAATTTTCATTCAGGTTCCTAGCAGTAAGCTTAAAGGGGAGTGTCGAAGTTTAATTTTACTCCTCCTCACCAAATTCTATCTTCTGAGTACTCCTGTACCATGTAAATACTCACTCTCTACAACAGTCTGCATAAATAAAATATTATTCAGGACAATTTGTAGTTTTACATGCACATTCAAATAGTTTATAGAAATATACTAATATTTAACGTAGAGCGATCGACATCGAACTATCGTCACTATCAGCCTTGTCGACACTATCGGCACTATTGGCATTGTTGACACTTTTGGCCTCGTCAACACTGTCGCACTATCGAATGTCAAATGATACCACTCAAAATAGCTCTTCCTCTACTGAATACAAAGTAGATTACGTCACCTATTGAACAAGCTACTATATATAGTAACTACAGACTTTCACGATTGTAGACTATACAGTTTACACTAAAACGTTTCACTAAATGGCTCCTCTTTCAAAAAAGCATAGGTAGGCAGAGGTGGATCTTTGGTATCCACATCTTCAACCCAGTCTGAGTGGAATAGGACTTTATGATTAGTGCATCCTCTAAGTTTCCATCACAACACAAAGCATAGTGCTTTGGTGCTTGTATGTACGTCAATGCTCTTTGAAAAGCTTTCCAGTGTTGTAGGCATGGATTTGACATGTACTACTACAATGTGCTGACTATGTATGCTAGATCAGGTTGTGTGCAAATTATGGTATACATGATCGAACCAATTATCGATTGATAGGGGTATTTGCACATCTCCTTCTTTTCTTACTCAGTCTTTGGGCACATGTCCTTCGACAGCTTAAATTTTGAATCCACGGGCGAGTCTATCGATTTGCAATCTTCAATGGCATGACTGTGGAGTACATTGGTTAGATACTTTTGTTGGCTTATGGTGATCCTTCTACGTGTTCTATCTCTCGTGATCTCCATGTCGGTAGGTAGTGCATTGGGTCCGAGTCACTCATTTCCAATTCCTTTTAATGTAGAGCTTTCATCTCAAATTGATGTTTAAATAATCATCGACATATAATGCTATTATATTAGGTTGGAAATACACATTTAAATATGCAAAACTAGAAGTAAATTGATGCTGAACCAGGCCTTTGAGCTTGCTTTAGCCCGTAGAGAGCGCATACTTTATGCTTTTGGCCTTAAGGATGTAACTTTTTGGTTGATAGATAGAAATGTCTTCTTGAATGTATCCATTAAGAAATGTTGTCTGAACATCCATCTAGTAAATGTCCAGATCTTCTATAGTTGTGATAGCCAGTAACGTTCGAATAATGATGTTTTATCATTGGACTAAAGATCTCAATGTATTCTATCCCACAACTTGTTTGTAGCCTTTCACGACCAGTCGAGCTTTCCTTCTGGATATTGAACCATCTGGGTTAAGATTCAATCTGAAGATCCACTTCGTGTTGATGATCTTTGCATTCGGATGAGGTTCAGAAAGACAACAGATCTTGTTCTTCATTGAGGAATTATACTTGGCATTCATGGTTATTGTATGCCAATTGTCCGCATCCGACTTCAACAGTACTTTTGCAACTAAGACAGATTCATCGTGACTGATGAATGGCTAAGGGATATATCGATCATATTCTTGTCAGATTCGGGCAAATCTTCGAACAATTGTTGGTTGTTGAGCTTCAATTGGTGTCGAAACATTCATAGGTCAAGACATGTCGATGGTAAATGGAGTTATTGGAACATATTCCTATATTGGCTGTTTTTGCTTAAAATCACATAATTTGTCTTCTAAAAAAACAATATCTCGACTGATTGAGATCGACCCGATTAGACACCATAAATTCAATAGGTTTGGACTGTCAATCGCCTCCTCGAAAGTCTGTGGTTCATCACTAAATCCGCGGAACTCTTCTGATTTGGAAGCTGAACTGCCTGGCACATATCTTGTTGGCGCTCTTCGTGGTCTTCTCGACCTTCTAGGAGATTCTCCTGGGACAGCAATGCCTTTGCCTTTGTCTGCTCTGCTCAGTCCGAAACCATCTTGGTTCATGAGAACTACGGCAGTAGGCTGCCTCTCGAATCTTTTTTCTTCTGATTCATCGCTCGAATGGAAGACAACTCGAAAATCTTTGTTTCTGTGTTCGTCCTCTGCTCCCTCTGTCATTGGTGGCAGGTCATAGTACTGTCTCTCCATAACTTCGTAGTTGACAGGATCATCGTTGGCCATTGTCCTGCTCTCATCGAATCTGACATCTCTCACTGTTTTCACAGTGTTAGTGTCTGGCATGTAGATTCTGTAGTATGATGAGTTATTGTCATAGCCTACTAGAAATCTCTGCTCGGCTTTTTCATCAAGCTTCTTTCGAAGCTTGTCAGGAATGTGAGCATAAGCTGCACAGCCAAAGATTCTGACCTGAGACAAGTTGGGCTTTCTACCCCACCATAGCTCGTGTGGTGTCGTGTGAGGAACACCAGACTTGCCTGTTTTGTTCTGGATGTATGCGGTTGTAGCCACTGCTTCAGTCCACAATACCCTTGGAGCTTTCAAGTAGGCCATCATGCATCTGGTTGCTTCCATTAGGGTACTGTTCTTCCTTTCTGCAACACCATTGTGTTGCGGCGTGTAGGCTGCAGTTCTTCTGTGAATGATGCCACAATCATTGCAGAAGTCAGTGAAGCGATTCGAGATGTATTCGCCACCTCGATCTTTTCTGATCTGCTTAACCTTGTTGCATGTACATCTTTCAACCCAATTTACATATTCTGTGAATTTATCGAGTGCTTCAGATTTATTCTGAATAAAATACACTCTGACAAATTTGCTATAATCATCAATGAAGGTTATATAATATTTTGAACCTCCTACTGAGATCACATTGAATGGTCCACAGATGTCAGAGTGCACTAGCTCCAGAATCTTTGTCGTTCTATAGGAGTCTTTGATGAATGGAGTGCGCGACATCTTGCCTTTCAAAGATGCATCACAAGTGGTCAAACTGGTTGCATTCGAGATGCTGACCCATGTTATCGCTCCATGATGGCTTGCCTAGTAAAGTGCCATTGAGTTCATGTGGCAGAGTCTTCTGTGCCACAGAGTGTCTGGCGAGTCATCATGAGTCTGATGCTCCTAATCTGCAGGTAGGCGTACCTTCAGATCATATAGGTTTCCTTTTCTTCTTCCTTGAGCGATCAGAGTACTAGTATTGGCATCAATCACGTTGCATGCTTCATCAAAAAACGTTACACGCATCCCTGCATCTGCTATTCTTGCTACAAAAATCAAATCTTGTTGCAGAGTAGGCACGAACAGAACGTCTTCGAGTCGTCTGTCTTTGTCGTTGGTGTTGAGCCATAGTGAACCAATACCGTTCACTTGATATCTAGATCCATCTCCAAGAACTATGAATCTTGAAGGAACTGCACTTCTGAAATCAGACATGATTCGTCTTGATGTCACGAAGTGTGAGGTGGCTCCTGAGTCTAGAATCACCTCATGTGTGTCAGATGCTGATGTGGCACACATGTCTTCACAGATGTAGGCGGTTGAACAATTTTTGTTCGTTCTTTCTTCGCCCATCTTCGAGCTCTCAGGCTCCTCGACATAGGACGAACTGTTGCTGTTCTCCTATCTGTTATGCGCTGATTTGTTCCTCGGGTTCTGGCGGCAATCCATGGTTGCATGACCCTTCTTATGGCAATCGATACACTCAATCTTGGGATTGAGCCAGCAAGTATCTACTATATGCTCGTCTCTTCTGCATCTCACGCAAGTCTTCTTGTCTGCACCTTGCTGCTTCGACCTCCCTTTGCTACATATCACGCAAGTCTTCTTGTATGCACCTTGCTGCTTCGACCTCCCTTTGGTCTTCTAGTTACTTTTGCTGGTTCCCTCTGCTTGCTGATCACGATCATGCCTCTGATTCAACTCCCTCTTAGGCTTAAATTGTTTTTTGGATTTTTTTTTGTTGCCGTAGAGGGCCTGGTCAAAACCATCTTTGTGATCGAGATGTTCTCTGGCCTTGACTTCCTCTCAAATCTCAACAATCGCCTTTTCAAGGTTCATGGTAGGGTCTTTCGCAAGCAGGGTTCTCGTCGTCTGGAATGATTTGGGTAAGGCTCTCAACAGGTACGTGAGCTGCTTCTCAGTTGACATTGCATTCTCTACTCCAGAGTTATGTAGTGATAGGAATAGATCCCTCATATTTCTTACGAAAGAAGTGACATCTTTTCCATCCCACTGTAGATTCGTCAACTGATCTTCTTTTGACTTCTTGACTTCGTCTGAAATCTGGTGAGCAATGCATCCCACATCTCCTTGGCTTTGGAGAGTGTATCCAGGTCAAGTGTGAGACTATCTTCGATGGAAGATGATAGCAAGGCTACTGCCTTGTCATTTTTCTCCTTCCATTCACGTAGCTCCTTGTCTGATGTCGTAGGCATCTCTTCTGTGCCATCTACCCAGAGGAAGAGTCCTTCGCCCTTGAGTATCAGCGATGTCTTAACTTTCCAGGCTAGAAAGTTAGATCCTGAATAATCGAGTATTGTGCCTTGCTCTGCATGCTGTTGATTGAAGCCATTGCTTTCTGAAGTCTGTTCCCTCGTTGATGGTTGTTTGTCTGAATGCTTGGCCTCCTGGATTTGATAGCTTCTTGGCTATGTTAGATTATGACAAGGTTGGTAGGCTCTGATACCACTAATGAGGAATGAGGTGATGTGCTCTGATACCACTAAAGAGAATGCAGAACTGTTGTGAAGCTTTTGCAAAGGCGAAGCAACCACGATTCTCTTGTGATTCGGATGGAGTTTAGATGTATTCGTTGGACACTGTCGGCTGAATCACTCCTACAGTCCTCCAGAGTGTAGTCAGGCACTACTGATCTACGTTTATAAAATTAATGCAGCATTCAACATAGTTTCATCCAAGGTGCGGAATTAAAATGAACAAGAAAACTTAGACACACGAATAACAGCAGACACATTTTCATTTGAGATCAGACATGACAAGAAAAATAACTATATTCAAGGAGCGTGCAGAGAAGGAGATTGGAAGGACGATCAAGGCCCTAAGGTCAGACAATGGTGGAGAATACATCTCTACCGAGTTTAAGAAGTACTGCCAAAGCCAAGACATTGAGCAGCAATTCATCACTCTTTACAGTCCTCAGTCTAATGGCTTAGTCGAGAGGAAGAATCGTACCCTGGTTGAATCAGCCAAATGTATGCTAGCGCATGCATCGTTGTCCAAAAGATTCTGGGCCAAAGCTGTCTCCACTGCAGCTTACGTCCAGAACAAATGCTCGACCAAGGCCCTCTCAGGCAAGACACCCCATGAGGTGTGGACAGTCTCTAAGCCTTCTGTGAACAACCTAAGAGTGTTCGGATGCGTTGCCTACACGCAGATCCCAAAAGACACGAGGAAAAAATTTGACTTCCAAGGTCTCAAGACCATCCTGATTGGATATACTTCATCTGATAATACATACAAACTGTATAATCTTGATACCTAGCAAGTCTTGTATAGCCGGGATATAGTCTTTCAGTCCACAATGCTGCAAACTTGGCAGCTCTGGAGGAAAAAGATAATTTGGCTATGCCTTTAGGGCCAAATCATAGGCACGATGTTGTGATCGAAAGTGAGAACCCTAAGAAACTGCATTTGGAGCGCCTGCAACAACGACCCATCCCCCCATCCTCCTCAAACCCCATTCACAATCTGATCCTCAACAGCAAGCTGGTAGAGAGAGAATTGTTGGCTGCCAATCAAGTTGAGGATGTTGAAATAGTTCAAGGATCAGTTGATCGACATCAAAGGCAAGGATATTGCTCCAGGAGAACTTTCATCACCTACCATTGACACAACAATACGAGCTTCTAGCTTTAGGTGTGTCCATTGTCGACCCACTACTAGTCAACAAATCAGACGAAGACGTTGCTGCCACCTAGCCATCAGTCGATTCCTCCCAAAAGATCAAGTCGAGTGCGCACACAACACACAAGGTATACTCCTGAGTCTGCATGTCTCTTGGTACAAGAACCGACAACAATTGAAGAGGCACTCAGCCAACCAGACTCTGATCTATGGAGAGAAGCTATGGACAAAGAGTATTCCTCTCTATCAAGAATCAGACATGGTCACTAATTGAAGCTCCTATTGGCTACAATATCATTGATTGCAAATGGATCAAGTACAATGCCAATGGAACAATTGATCGAAGGAAGGCAAGACTGGTAGCACGAGGATTCACTCATATTCCCAACGTTGACTACAGTGAGACCTTCAGTCCAGCAGTCAAGCATTCGTCGATCCGAGCCCTGTTGTCTTATGCTACAGCTGTCGACCTCGAAGTACATCAACTTGATGTGCAAACAGCCTATCTAAATGGAGTTATACAAGTAGACATCTACATGATCCAGCCCGAAGGATACGTTCTGGAAGGTATGAAGAATCATGTCTGTAAACTCCATAAAGCACTTTACGACTTGAAACAATCTCCCAGAGCTTGGTTTTAGAGGATCAACACATTCCTCATCAAACAAGGTTTCAAACCAAGCACTGCTGATTGCAACATCTATTCCAAGCCAGTGTAGCAATCCTTCATTATCATCATCTTATACGTGGATGATACGTTTTTTTTCAACAACAATACCAATTTGGTCAAGGATTCTAAGCAGATGTTGTTTTTAGAGTTCGACATGACTGATCTAGACGAAGTTCACTTTTGTCTGGGCATTCAGATCCACAAAGACAGAGCGAGACGATTGATCTATATTACTCAACAAAGGTGTCTTCACAATGTTCTTAACATATACAATCTAATGATTTGTAAGTTAGCTCACTCACCGATGGATCCAGGCCTGCATTTGTCAAAGGACCAATGTCTCTTGACCAAGCAGGAAGAGGAGCAGATGAGAGAATATCCTTATCGATTGATACTTGGATATCTCATGTACGTAATGGTCTGTACAAGACTAGACATCTCTTCTGTAGTAAGCTCACTCAGCCAATATATGGCTAATCTTGGCTTTACCCATTGGAAAGATCTCATAAGAGTCACGAGGTATATTCGAGCTACCATGGACCGGTGCATCTACTATGGAGAATCTTCATGACAATCTTCATCAGCTCAGTGGATATTCTGATGCAAGCTGGGGAGGAGATGTAAACAATCGTAAATCCACATCTGGATTTACATTCTTCTTCAACGGCGGTCCTATCTCATGGAACAGTTGTAAGCAAACCTCTATCGCTCTTTCTTCTACAGAAGCAGAATACATTGCTACTTCTCAAACTATTAAAGAAGCGTTTTGGTTGAGAGATTTACTGTTAGACAGTAATTTGTATCAGTACAATCCCACAATTCTATTTTGTAATAATCAGAGTGCTATTGCCTTATCGGCCAACCCTAGATTTCACTCTAGGAGTAAGCAAATTGAAATCAGATATCACTACATCAGGGGCAAGGTTCTCAACAAGGAGGTGAGCTTAACGAAGGCATTAAGTGTTAATGCACACAACAAGTTTTGTATATTGCTTAGTCTGAAGATCAAGACATTCACGGATCCAGATTAAGGGAGGGTGTTGAATTTATCTTCACTCTTCTGAATTCTATGTTAATCTACCTCCATTCATGCTGCTGCATTTTTACTCATGTTGTCGCACAGTCTGCATATTTACATGTAAAATAAGACAGGCAAAAAACGCGACTGTCTACATAAATACAAGTAAATTTCCACAAGCGAAAAAGATGAAAAAGGTGACACTGTATTTTTACACACGATTTACGACAGGCAAAAAAGACGACACTGCCTTACAAATGCCACAGGTGCCCTATTGGAAAAGCGAAGGTACCCTGTAAATCTAAAAGAAATTTCTCAGAGTGTCGCATTTTTCGCATCTTCACCAACGTTCATTTCAGCAAAGGCTGACGTCGCGGCCTTTTCACGCTCATCCCATACATTGTGCAAACAGATTTGACAATGACAACAACCACCCACGATCTCCCACATATAGCACATCCACTTTGTACTTTCTTCATCTGCACACCTGTAAAATTATGTATATATGTTGGATACCATCTGCGTATCTAGAATGTGTGCAAAAAATAATAACATCATAACCTTATCAGAGATAGATGAAGTAGATGTTTTCGTGCATCGATTCTTTGTATTGTCAGTAATAGGTTTATTCCTTTCACATATTGAATTAGCTTTGTGAAGCACGTGGTTTCATCCGCTATTGTCTTGTGCTCACCAACATTATTGACCTATATATTTTGCTATACTTAATCTGATAACAACTCTGCTTGTTCTACGTTCAGATTTGTGTCAATATTCCTATGCTTTTCTGCATTATGTCTGACTCTCTTAAAATATACAGGCCAATAATGCTGGTGAGCACAAGCCAATAGCGGACGAAAGCGTGTGCTTCACAAAGCTAATCCAATCTATGAAAGCATCTACTTCATCTATCTCTGATAAGCTTTTGATGCTATTATTTTTCACACACGTTGGATATGCAGATGATATCCAACATATATACATAATTTTATAGGTGTGCAGATGAAGAAAGTACAAAGTGGATATGCTGTCTGTGGGTGGGTGGCTGCTGTCGTTATCAAATCTGATTGCATAGTTGCATGGGATGAGCGTGAGAAGGCTACGACGTCAGCCTTCACTGAAATGATCGTTGGTGAAGATGCAAAAAATGCGACACTCTGACAAATGCCTTAATATTTGATTTACAGGGTGTCTTCACTTTTCTATAAGGGCACCTATTGCATTTGTAGGACAATGTCGTCTTTTTCGTCTGTCACAAATCACGTGTAAAAACATAGTGTCACATTTTTCG
The DNA here is from genome assembly GCA_029204225.1 of Diphasiastrum complanatum. Classification (NCBI taxonomy): domain Eukaryota; kingdom Viridiplantae; phylum Streptophyta; class Lycopodiopsida; order Lycopodiales; family Lycopodiaceae; genus Diphasiastrum; species Diphasiastrum complanatum. The sequence continues at coordinate 48,790,225 of CM055106.1, forward strand.
CCTTTTTTGCCTATGGAAATTTACTTGTATTTATGCAAATAGTCGTGTTTTATTCGTCTGTCTTATTTTACATTGAAATATGCAGACTGTGCGACAACATGAGTAAAAATGCAGCAGCATGAATGGAGGCAGATTAACATAGAATTTAGGAGAGTAAAGGAGATAAATCCAACACCCCCCCTTAATCTGGATCCATGAATGCTTTGATCTTCAGACTAAACAATGCACAAAACTTGTTGTGTACATCAATACTTAATGCTTTCGTGAATATATCTGCAACAATGTCCTGCGTTCTACAGGACGTTAAGCTCACCTCCTTGTTGAGAACCTTGCCCCTGATGTAGTGATATCTAATTTCAATGTGCTTACTCCTAAAGTGAAATCTAGGGTTGGCCGATAAGGCAGTAGCACTCTGATTATCATAGAATAAAATTGTGGGGTTGTACTGATACAAATTAATGTCTGACAGTAAATTTATCAACCAAAAAGCTTATTTAATAGATTGAGAAGCAGCAATGTATTCTATTTTTGTAGAAGAAAGGGCGATAGAGGTTTGCTTATGATTGTTCCATGAGATAGGACCGATGTTGAAGAAGAATGTAAATCCAGATGTGGACTTACGATTGTCTACATCTCCTCCCCAGCTTGCATCAGAATATCCACTGAGCTAATGAAGATTGTCGTTGTTGACTTCCCCATAGCCAATGCATTGGTCCATGGTAGCTCTAATATACCTCATGACTCTTATGAGAGCCTTCCAATGGGTAATGCCAGGATTAGCCATATATTGGCTGAGTGAGCTTACTGTAGAGAGATATCAGATTTTGTACAGACCATTGCGTACATGAGAGATCCGAGTATCGATTGATAAGAATACTCTCTCATCCGATCCTCTTCTTGCTTGGTCTGGGGACATTGGTCCTTTGACAGAAGCAGGCCTGGATCCATCGATAAGTGAGGTAATTTACAATTCATTAGATTGTATCTATAAAGAACATTGTGAAGATACTTTGTTGAGTGATATAGATCAGTCGTCTTGCTCTGTCTCTGTGGATTTGTATGCCCTGACAGAAGTGAGCTTCACCCAGATCAGTCATGTCAAACTCTGAAAATAGCATCTGCTTAGAATCCTTGACCAAATTGGTATTGTTGCTGAAAAGCAACGTATCATCCACGTATAAGGTCATGATAATGGAGGATTGCTGCACTGACTTGGAATAGACGTTGCAATCAGCAGTGCTTGGTTGGAATCCTTGTTCGATGAGAAATGTGTTGATCCTTTGAAACCAAGCTCTGACAGACCGTTTCAAGCCGTAAAGTGCTTTATGGAGAAAAGCACAGAATCCAGGTGGAAGCCATGGGTTCTGTTTTCTAAGTGAGAAGCGGCTAGGAGGGACAATAGAGAGCCAACGACAAACTGCTGCTTTGTATTGGCCTTAATAGCTCGCTTGAGCTAACCAAAAACAGTCTTGAACCAATTATATTGTTCAAGAGGGGCTTTGGCCAACTTAGTGTGGGACTCCACTATCCTGTGAAGGATTTGAGATGTGATGCGGTCTTTCCTGAGGTTGCCAACCATCAAGAAATGATTCAACAACTGGGCAGCGGCGTGGATGGAAGGCTCAGTGATGGCTTCCAGAAGGTAGCCATCATTAGTCCAGTGCAGATCGTTAGTGAGGTCAATATATGGCTTGATGGCCTGTTTGGCATGCTTGTGATTGGGTGAGGCTTGCGTACCAGATGAGATTCCTATAGCTGCAAGTGTGGCCTCAGTGACGCGCACCTTGTGTGTGGCTCCTTAGAAGGTGATATAAAACTTGGATTTTTCTTCCTTCTACGTACTGAAGGCAAGAGTGATGAAATCCATATTGATGCGTCCCAAAAAGGCTCTCTCATGAATACCCATTGCAGTAAGTAGAAGCTCCGCAAGGGTCATCCACTGAGTGACCATGCTTGTGCTAGGAAAAATCATGATGTCCGTTGTAGATGGGACATCACGATGGATAGTATAGCGTGGAGACTGGGAAGTATCCGTAGAAGACATGATGATCAGAAAGGAATTATAACCGCGTGAAAGTGTATCAGAAGGCAATGCAGAAAATTTGGAAGGCTTTGGTCACAAGAAAAATTCGCAAGAGCTTCGCTAGCACAAGTGAGGAATGAATCGAATTCAGCCAACTTATAGGTGAATTTGGTGGGTCCATTACACTGAATAGTGGTTGGGCTGATCAGTTCTGAACAAAAAATTGCAGGCATGTACAGTACTGTAAAAATAGGCTATAGAAATCTCGGCGAAGGTTTCTAGGGATCTGAACCTATCAGACGAACGTTTTCCAGAGCTAGCGAAGGATGAAACTTCGCCCAGGTACTATCATAAATGCATTTTTTCACAATCTGAACCTATGGACAACCTAATTTTGACATTTTAAGATCATCTAGCAGGTCGGTGAAGGTTTATAATGAGGTTATAATGCTCGGCGAAGGTTCCCAAAATGACATATCACTGAACATTCGCCTGACTCAAAAATTGAATTTTCTCTTGTCAAAAACCTTCGCCCACCTCAATTTAGATAGATCAAGTGTGGACGTATAGTCTGAGAGCTCAACGAAGGTTTCTGATACTGTATTGGCCAAATCTGTCCAAAATAGTGGTTTTCTAAGTCATTTTCCATAAAAAAAAGTATTGTGCTTCCTTTTCCTTATGCTGATGACTTCCTGACTTTTGCTCATCAGTCTTTCCTTCTTTTTTTTTTTAACTGTCTTTTTCCAAAAAAAAGTCAGCAAATTAAATACTAAAAACAAAAAATTGAAAGCAAATAAATGAAAAAATATATTGAGATCAGACTTGCTGAACTAGTGGAGCAGACTGCCAAAACTTGCGTAATCGGCTGCCATTTACTGGAGTATCAAATTGTTTTCCATCCAAGTGCTCATGAATTACTGCACCATAGTTCAGGTTTTTCTTCACTTTATATGGGCCTTCACCAGTAAACTTCAACTTACCGTTGATCAGCTTGGTTTTATACATCAATGCAAGATCCCCTGCTTCCATATCTTTCTTGTGCAATTGATGATCGTGCCATGCCTTGCGACGAGCTTTCTCTGCTGCTAAGGCATGAACTGCCATGAATCGGGTTTCACATAATTTGTGCAACGCTTCATGACGAAGTTGTAAACACTGATCATCATTTAATCATTCCGTTGCTTCTATGCATAAAGATGGGATTAAAAATTCAATTGGCATAACGGCATCTTGACCATAGACCAGTTAAAAAGGTGTTTGATTTGTAGTATTTTTGTAAGTGATTCTGAATGCCCATAATGTTGCATACAGTTAGTTTATGTTCCCAATCAAACCGATTTACTTCATAATGGTGCAGAGAATGTGGGATGATAGGGAGTACTAAATCTGTGTATAACAAAAAAATCTTCCAGTAAACACATTATTGTTTGATTAACAAAGTGTGTACCCCGATCACTGACAATTTCGATCGGACATCCAAATATGATTATAATATTTTCATATAGAAACTTGGCCGTAGATTTCGCATCCGCCACTTTCACAGCTTTGGCTTCAACCCACTTGGTCATATAATCAGTTGCGACGATAATGTATCGGGCCTGAGATCCTTGTGCAGCGGGATGAATAGGACCAACATAATCCAGTCCCCATTTTTCAAACGGTGCTTGCGATAAAACCAAATGTAAGGGTTCATAATTCTGTCGAGTAGGCCGTCGTGCTCGCTGGCAGACATCACATGTCTGAATAAAATTTTCTGTGTCCTTATGAAGCGTAGGCCAACAACAACCGGATTGCAAAAGTTTGCGAACAGTAATATCTGTAGAGAAGTGTCCTCCACCCATGCCATCATGTGAAAACATGATTAAATCTAGTACTTCATGCGATAAAACACATCTTCGTAAAATATTATCTGCTTGGAGGCTGCATTGGTGAAGAACGAACTTCAGCTGTTACTTTAACAGCTTCAAGTTCCTCTTCTTCTTGCAGATATTTAATCCAATGTCTCATATCCTGATATCTTCATTTTTCTGCATTAAGATTTGGATAAACTCCCGATGCTGTTGGTGTATCGTTCAATGGTATAGAATCAGCAGGTACTGAATCCACTACTGGTTCTTTTTGCTTTTGTGCTCTGGTGACCACCATCAAGGGTGCACTTGGTTTATTCTGAGCTACTGATCCTTGCTTGATTGTTATCAAATTTACAGGTGCTGTAGCTGGTGGTGGCTTCGGTCTTGCTGGACAGTCTTTATAGCAATGCCCATATCCACAGTCACGACAGAATGGTACAAATTTTTTTTTATTTGGGCATTCTGCAACTCTGTGATTTTTTCCACATGCAAAACATCCAAGTGGTGCCCTGGCCCAATTTCTTGAGGCTTGTTGTTGAGCGGCAATATAAATGGCATACTGTTCTGAAGATCCACCTTGCTGATCATTACCATAGCTCCATTGCTCAGCACTTCCGTAAGGTTCTGGTTCCGTCAAATTGGCAGGAGGAGTGGAGTGTTTTGGTGGGGCAAGCAAAGCTAGACGTTCCGGGTATCCAGGAGTAGATTGTCGCAGTCTTGGTGCTGGATTGCCTCTATACTGTGGATCTCGATATCTCATCTGGGCATATCGTTGCTGAATTATCCAAGGGTTGAAGTTGCAAAAGGCAATCTCATGGTCAGGTGAATTACACAGATGGCAAACACTGATTTCCATTCGTTTTTTCAATTGAGGACACTCATTCACTGTGTGATTTCCTATACAAATAGAACATGAGACATTTTCCCTTGTAGGAAAAGTCTTTGCAAACTTCTCAGGTTCCTTGTTTGCTTCTCCATGGAAATTTTCCAATGCTTTGATCTTCTCATCAAATTGCAACTGCAACTTTTCCATCTGTTTCTGCTAGGTCTTCCCAAGTTTCTCGAACTCATTGAGCATCATTTCTGTAGTAGCATTGGCATTTGTTGATGCAATAGTGGTGGATGTTGTAGTAGTCTGCCCTGCTGTATTAGGCAACATACTGACATTCGACTCATCATCTGAATCTTCATCCTCCTCCCGAATTGCATCGTCCATCACATTTTGCAAAAGTGCGTACTCATTATGGCGTTTTAACTCACGTTTGATCCGTTTAGGTAGACCTGACAGAAATCACATATTCATGGCATTTTCATTAATTGGCTCAGGCTCACATTCAGATCTAAGACGTTTCACCCTTTCGATGTAATCTCGAACCATTACCCGCTTTCCCATTTTAATTTTACTTAAAAGTAGGAAAGGGTCTTCCATAAAATTCCGCGGTTTGAACCGTGTGATAAGGGCTCGTTTAACAACCTCCCATCTGTACACTCAGTTTCATCTTGGTTATAGTACCAATCTTGTGCTACGCCTGTTAAGGCCATAGGAAACAGCTTAAGTTTATCTTGAGGATAAATCTCACCATAGACCTCACAGGATTCAGCATGGATCTGAAGAAATCTAATTGGATCTGTTAATGCATTATATTTGGGTAGATCCAATCGGGGTGCTCTTCTAACAATAATTGGATTGACCTCCTGTGGAGCACCTTCAGGAGCAGCTCCAGGGGCAGCCATCTTTACAAATTTAGATCAAATCGATAATGAGATTGGATATAGATTTTTCTAAAAAACTATCTCAGATTAGATCTGCTAGCTATGTTCTACTTTTCAAGAATCAGATTCTATATGATAAAAAACTACCCAAAATTCGATCAATCGATACTTCTCAAAAATTATAAATCTCTGAGAGTCCAATTCAGAATATATCAGATTTGATCCAAATTTTGACAGAGACTTGATCTTGAAAATCAGAAACTAAAAATAGGACTGGCGAAAGTTGTCTCGACGAAGGTTCAACAATGCTATTTTGGGATAAAAACTCTCTGAACACTTTTATGGCAATTTATTGGGAAATAACCTTCGTCGACTTCTCAGATGGAAGATCTGACACATATAAAACTATGGTCAACCGGACGAAGGTTTTTGACACAAGAAAATATAGTTTTTGTTATCTAACGAGGGTAAAAATCAGATTTTTGTGATCCGATCAAGATGAATCTTTGTCGAACTCAAAAATAGTATTTTTTCTATAAATAAAATGTTCTAGAAACTCAACGAAGGTTCTGGCAAAGGATCAAGGGTAATACTGGTAATTTTACAAAAAAGTAACTTTTTTGGCAAAAAATATGACAATATGACAACTGATCCTCTAAAAACCTTTCTATTTTTGATATTATTCTTCGCCGACCTGGCAGCAGATAGATCTGAATCATATCTAAACACAGTGGATCGAAGGTTCTTTTTCTGTATTTTTTAGGATTTTGATAAATTTTGGTATTTTTTTGGTGGTTTTTATGATGTTTTTGAAAATCTGCTGGGAATTAATCTTCGCCCTTCAAACTGAAGGTTTTGTAAACAAAACCAAAGGTGTTAAAACTCGGCGAAGATTTCCTTAAAGAGGGTAAAAATTTCTGAACTCTGATGATGCTTTTTGTCTCTTTTTGACCAAATTTGACAAATTTGACCAGTTTATGTTATTTTCTCTGATATCTCAGATCCAAATGGATCTTAAGATTGGTGATCTGAATAGCTTTCCTTGTTTAATAATTGGATTAGATTTCAAACAAGCAAATCCACTCAAATCTAGCAAAATCAATTCCAAACTAACCCTACAATGCGAATTTAACACTATTCATGCCACGACAAAATGCCTAATACAAGCTAACCATCAACCAAACATGCTGCAAACTGAAAAATTGGCGTATCTCCCCGACAACGGCGCCAAAATTGTAGTGGGTTTCTTTCCTTGCCTAACCTGAATCCAAGATCTAGTCAATCTAGCATCAAAGAGACAGAGTCAGTTGTCACGCGAAGGTTCGTTCCCATGAGAGCAATAATATAGTTCAGATTTCAACATGAATGGAGGATCTAATACTAACATCCATTAACACTAAGCATTAACACTACATCCATTAACCCTACTTCCATTAACCCTAAGTCCACAACAATGATAGAAACTCTCTCTCTCCCTTTCTCTCTCACAAAAAGCATAAGAAATAGCAATCCCAATAAGATCAGATCCAACAATTAGCAAAATCCAAAGGAATCATGAGAAATGGACCAGAAGAGAAGAAGAGCAAGGACATTCATCAATCCATTTCTAAAGAGAACCAATCTGCTTTATTGAAATGAGGAAATGAACATCAGGAGCAACTCGAGTTGGTCCCTTTTTATAGTAGAGAGGAGGACCCTGGCGTCTGAATTCTATTGGTCCACTCTTGCCTCTCTTTTTATTCAAATTTAAAAAAGTGTGGGAACCATCAAAATTGGAGGGAAACCCAACTTTATTCACTAGGTTGACATTTAGGCCCTGCGACATTAAAAGTCCCGCAAAAAGGCCTAAAGTCCTTTTATTAACACTCTAATTAATCAAATAACTATGTGATCATTGGGTTGGACTTACACACGCAGGGTGCCAAATCCCTCTCACTTATTAACTAGGGTTAGGGTTGCCTTGGGATCCGCAAACCCTCCAACATTTATAGTTCAATCTAGTCTTCTATGTTGTGATGAATAAGGTAGACAAAATTCACCCATCATGCAATAGAAGATAAGCAGCACTTTCAAATGTTATGGGATAAGAGGTTAGGCCATCTTAACTTCAAAACCATGGAGATCATGTGCAAGAAAGGGGTTGCTCTTGGCCTACCCAAGTCCTTGTGAAGCTTGTAGTTTCTGAAAGACACACAAGCTTGCTTTTTCAAGGCTCATGTCTAGGTCTCTTAGTTCTTTGGAAGTTGTTCATTTCGATGTGCATAGTTTTTCACAAAAATCAAATGGTGGTGCAAAGATGCATGTGACCTTCATAGATACAAAAAAAAAACTGATTTGACTCAATCAGATATGCTTGGGAAAGGATTATTTCCTAAAGACCTTACCTCCAAGTTCAACACCTGCGCAATAATGGCCTGGCCAACCAGCCTCTTTGTTGCAATTGTTTTACTTGATAGAAAGGTCACTTATGTTAGATTTCTTATGCTCAGCCTTAACAAATCGTTCAAGTAATGGGCATCCTAAAAACAGTTGAAGGTCGACAACATATTTTTTGGACCTTCGCATCTTTTCAAAACTTAGTTTTTCCTTAAAACATTTGAATTCTAGACAGAAGCTGTTACAACAGCTGTTGCCTATTTGCAGAATCAATCCACCACCAAATCCCTGAATGGCAAGACACCTTATGAAGTGTGGACATGACTAAAACCATCACTCAAATATATTCGAGTGTTTGGATGCATCGCTTTCATTCAGATCCTTGAAGATCTAAGAAGAAAGCTGGACGTCAAAAACAGAAAAACGATTTTCATCGGCTATTTCCCAGATCACAAGGCATACAAGCTCTACAACTTGGAAACTGAGAAGGCATTCACTAGTAGAGATGTCATTTTTGTGGAAGACTAGTTCATCGACCACAAGGGAAAAGCTGTTGACAAATCCGACCCAGGGATCGAGCACCCAAATTCCGATCCAGGGATTCAACTGCAGAAAAGCGACACTGACTTCGGACAATGAGTCAGAACCTCAACGAGTCACACATCAGAGGACCGAAGTTCGAACTAGAAAGTCGAACAAGTCCAGACAGCCTCCATCCAGATTTATGGATGATCCGGCTTGCTACTTTGTGCAGGAACCAACCACCGTTTCTGAGGCAATGCCTACTCCTGATGCTGACCAGTGGAAAGCAGCAATGGACACCGAATTCGATTCTCTGATAGAGAATCAAACATGGATAGTCATTGAGTTGCCAAAGGACCGAAGCCCAATTCCATGCAAATGGATAGTCAAGGCAAAGTACGACGTTGAAGGAAGGCTAAATCGTTACAAGGCCAGGCTAGTCACCAAAGGCTTTTTCCAGATTCCAGATCTGGATTATTCTGAAACCTTCAGACATGCTTCGATCCGCCTACTCCTCTCCTTTGCAGCCGCAAAAGACCTTGAAGTCCACCAGATGGATGTCCAGACAGCTTTCCTCAACGGAACCATCGAAGAAGAAATCTATATGTCGCAGCTAGAGGGATATGAACTCAAGGGTGATCAAAAGCACCTTGTATGCAAAATCCACAAGGCTCTCTACGGACTGAAACAATCACCCAGAGCCTAGTTCCAGAAGATCAATGTATTTCTGATAGAGAATGATTTCATTCCAAACTCGGCAGACTCGAATGTCTACTTCAAATCTGTATCATATTACTTCATTATCATCACTCTTTATGTAGATGATACACTCTTATTCAGTAACAATTTGAATCTGATGAAGGATACAAAATGCATGCTGGCCCAGGAATACAAGATGACTGACATGGGTCCAGCCCACTATTGTCTCAGAATCCAAATCCATCGAGATGGACCCAACAAACTGATTTTTATCTATCAGCAACGATATTTCAACAACGTACTTGAAAAGTATGGTATGGCCAACTGCAAACCAAGTCACTTTCCACTCAACCCTAGACTAAATTTATCAAAGGAACACTCTCCTCAAACTGAGGCAGAAAAGGAGGAAATGAAGCGCTATCTGTTTCAATCCATCATCGACTCACTGATGTACGCAATGATCTACGCGCGACCAGACCTTGCATATCCGATCAGTACAATTAGCCAGTTCTTATCAAATCCAGGCTTAACTCACTGGAAATCACTAACAAAAGTCATGAAGTACATCCAGACAATGAAAACTCTCAACATCTGTTATGGAGGCAGCCAAACTGCCAACATTCTTGAAGCCTGCACACAGATGCAGATTGGGTAGGAGATATCGATACCAAAAAATCAACTTCTAGATTTGTATTTTTATACAACCCAGGCCCAATATCATGGAACAACCAGAAGCAGACCTCGGTTGCATTATCATCAACGAAATCCGAATACATAGTTGTCACAAATGCAACCAAAGAGGCGATCTGGCTAAAGCAACTGCTTGCAGACCTCAACCTTGCACAAACACTTCCTACAACAATCTATTGTGACAATCAAAGCACAATAGCATTAACTCTCAATCTGAGATTTCACTTTCGAAGCAAACATATCGAAATCAGGTATCATTACCTTAGAGAGAAAGTGCATAGCAAGGAAGTAGCATTGGTTTTCTGTAGAACAAATTACATGGCAGCAAATTACTTCACAAAGGCTCTATCAAAGGAGCAATATCTCAGATTTAACAAAATGTTAAATCTGAAGATCAAAGTTTTTCAAGATTCACATTAAGGGGGAGTGTTAAATTTCTTATGCTCAGCCTTAACAAATCGTTCAAGTAATGAGCATCTTGAAAATAGCCGAAGGCTGACAACATATTTTTCGGACCTTCAGATCTTTTCAAAACTTACTTTTTCCTTAAAGCATATTTGTTTTTAAGGCACTATCGTCTTTTTTTGCCCTTTTTTCACCTTTGGGATTTTTGTGCCTTAATTATTTTTAAGGCACCTTCACCTTCTTCGCACTGTCAGGAAAAAGCGACACTTTCGGAAAAAAGCGGCACTGTGACCAAACTTCATTTTAAGGGCATTGTCGGGTTTTTTGCATTTTCTCTGCCTTCGCTTTTTAAGGCACCTTCGCTTTTTTCGGTTTCTCCAACAGTGGCAAACCGACGTTGCCAACTTATCATAAACCCTAAAAATAGCTGGATTGCTAAAATATCCCAAGGGCGGTTACCCACTTTGTACATATACAAAGACTGGCGTAAATTGCATTCAATGCTTGTAAGATATTTTTGAAGACACTTGTAAATATATACTACTAGCTGAATCAAGAATTGTAAGTGTTGTTTTAACATTATAATCAGAGTTCTTCTGTAGCCAGCGTTATCACGCCCAGCAAGCTGAAATTATGACTTCAAACCATTTTGTACTCACTGTTGATATTAATCAGAGTGCAATTTTTATGTCTCACTACTGTATTGTTCATTTGCTCAATTTGTATGAATGATTCATCTTGAATATTTCTGCTGCTAACTGTTGCGTTTCCGATCCTACATTCCTACGCTCAAAGCTTCAAGCTTCCGCTGCCGATCATCCCCACATTTTATGACAACTTAAATATCCGCAACTGTTTTACTTGATAGAAAATTGAAAGGTCACTTAAATATCTATTTCCCATTAGTAGAAGATTAGCATGAATTTAACTTGACTCATACATGAATTGCATTAAATTATACAAAAATCGAGATTTCTCAATAATTTTTTTGCAACTAGGTTCAATAGATTTTTTAGATGTAATAGATTATAAATGACAAAATTTGTCCATTTTTAGGTTGCTTAAGAACAGAATGCGTTATTTTTTTTGAGCAAATGGCTAGAAATTTAAGTGCTAATACATGATAAAATTTCACTCTACAAAAATACACATGCGTATTTGGTTTGATAATCTAAATCGGTAAATGCAAATGCCTATTCTGTTCCATAATCTTCATGTTAGAATAAGCCATACATCAATGGAAGTTGCCATACGCATGACATTATGATTGGTTCAGACTCCCAAAATTTGTTAGGCTGAGCCTAAAAAATCATGAAAGTCTGTAGAATGATGTGTGCCTGATTTCTTTCATATTGCATGAAATCGTAGAACACTGTAAAGGAGATGATGGCTTTACAGTGTTTTACGATTTTACACATTTTACGTCCACACCAAATAATTTTACACTTTTACACTAGTACGGTTGCCCGCCCGCTTGGGCGGACTTCATGTTTTTAAAAATATGAGTTTGGTCCGGGCAGCTCACGCTGCCCGTCACAGCGTGAGCTGACCCAATTTCTTTTAGTATACATAGATTGCTTTACCCGTAAAGAAGAGTCATAATTGCACGAGCCATTAAACGCGGCAAAAAGGTAATTAACACATCCATCCCCGATACCCCTCTTGGATAATTAAGACCCTATTGGATCTGACCACATAACAAAGAAAAGTATCCATTGGAATTATCGTTCTCCCATTTTTTTCCTCCACATGGAATATACCTTCCTTTCGCTCTGCAGGAATATTCGCTCTTCTTTTCCCTTTTCCCTCCTCTCCCTCCTTTATCAGAGAGCTGCTCGATCCATTGCTCTGTCAGAGGGATAGAGGGAGTATAATTGAAGCTTTCTTGGCTGAAAGCCAAATTTGTTAAAACAAACGTGGGTTGAAATGGAGACCTCTGTGCTCAGATAGATTTCAATTAGGGTACGTAGGTTCTAGCAATGTGGGGTTGGTTCCGAGGGCTTCCGTTTTTTGATCCAGATAGTGGTTAAATAGCTTTGTTTTTGTCCTTCTCTGCAGTTTTGGGTTTATTTTCTTGTTCCTAGTATTAAGATTGGCTGAATTTGACGTTTCGAGAAATAGGGGAATTCTTGTAGCTGAGGATCCCAACCTGGTTTTCATCTTGCTTTATTGTTTTGCTACTAGATCTAGAATCCGATTTCCGAGGGAAGTCTTCAGGCCGTTCTATTCAGTGCCACCGTATCTTTCTTAGACCATCAATATGTGATATAGGTTTGTTCTTCACTTGTACGTCCTCATTTGGGCGAAATTGAATTCCTGACCTGGAGTAGAGGAAAGGAAGTCTTCACCAAGAAATCACTCATTGCAGGACGTGATTTTTCTCTAGGGTATTTCTTTTTCCCCTCGGCAGAATTTCAGTTTCATATGGCCTGCATTGTAGTATTGATAAATGGGTAGATTTAACAGATATTGACATCATGCAAAGATAGTTGTTTGGTGCTGATCAAATGGCGGAGCTGTTGAATAGTGTGTGTATATTATGCCTCGTTTGATGCTTGATTTTAATTCTCTCTGGTACTTGATGTGGAATGATTTTCCTGCTAAATGTGTAATCTTATTAAGAATAGCTAAGCTGAAGATTGGTTCCTCAGCAATCAAGGTATTTGGGATAATTTCTCATTGTGGTGAGTTGAAATGCCATTTGCAGGTATTTTTTTTGATAGAAAGGGGTGTTGAGGATGTACCAAATGAAGAAATACACTAGCTCTTCATCCATACCGCATCGAGGCCAGGTTTCCCATGCGGAAAAATCACCAATTCTTTACATTCCAAATCCTAATCCAGAAAAATCTCCTGTCCTGGAATCTGCAGAACCCAAACCACGCCTTCGATGGACTCCAGAGCTTCATGAGATTTTTGTTGATGCAGTTAAGCAGCTGGGTGGAGCTGACAGTAAGTATGCTTGTCTTGTTAGGATAAAATCAGAGTTTGATTGAACCTGTTTTTCTAAGTCACCAAGACTCTTTCGTGGTTTCATTTGCCACAGAAATCAAGCAAATATTCTGGTTGAAATTTAGAATCCTTTTCATGCTGGTTCTTAGTATAAATGTGTATGCTTACAAGGATGATGTCTGAGAGGGAGAATATAATGTTACACTTCACTAACGACCACTGACCTTAGGAAAGGATTAAGTCCTCACATAATTGCTATTTATTCGAGGATTCTTCTAGACGTATATTAATATTTATTTAATTGTAAATTCTATGTAATTTTTGTGTTGACTGACATGGGTGTCTGCTATTTACTATGATAACTGTTATATTACAGAGGCCACTCCTAAAGCTGTTATGGGAGTTATGGGTGTGAAGGGCTTGACTTTGTACCATTTGAAAAGCCATCTACAGGTAAATTGGATTGCCTGCAGTATGGTTGCTAGCTATTGTTCGTAGGTGTATAATCTGATAAGAAAGTATGAAAAGCATCATGTCCTTTGAAGGGGAAGGGATCATTCTAAGTTCTTGATTACCTTTCTTTCCATCAAATTTACTTCTACCCTTGTTGTGATCTGATGAACTTTATGTGCAGAAATACAGGCTTGGAATGCATGTAAACAACAAAGATATCAGTGCAGACACCAATAAGGATGGTATGCCTTAGACTCCTACACAATTCAACCTTATTGTTATTCTTTGGAGAATTTGGGACCTCCCCATATATATTTATAATCGATGCACGGGTTGGTTGTTCCTTTGCAGAATCTTCCGAGCTAGCTGTTGGAAGAACATTCAATTCAACTAGCACAGCATTTATTGAGTGTGTACCTTTCTGGTGTCTTTCTGTTTTGCATTCTGTTTCCTGGTGAATAATTTTCCAAGGTTTGCAGATGTCTTATGATTCAAAGCATATGTTGTACAGGAATCTACCAATCAACAAGGCTCTTTCTATGCAATTGGAAGTCCAAAGACAGTTACAAGAGCAACTCGAGGTATGTGAAACAGTTTGGGAATATTGGCAATGTTTGAAAGGAAGAGGAACGTTTATAAGATAACATATATTGGAAGACTCACATTGAGATAGACTGACCATTGCCTATCAATTTGTTTCTTTTCTTGTTTCAGCTTGTCATAGCAGCTGGCTTTGTAGGGCTTCTAAATTCTTTTATGGTGCACTGTTTTATGTATCTTTTAACTGCACAGGTTCAAAGGCAATTGCAAGCAAGGATAGAAGCTCAAAGTAAATATCTACAGTCTATATTGGAAAAAGCTCGTGAAACTTTTGCTGGTCATAGAGCAACTACCGAAGGTCTGGAAGCTGCACAAGCAGAGTTAACCAACCTGGCTACCAAAGTTTCATTGGAAGGCTATGGTAGTGCATTGCCTGAATTAGAGCTTGCTTTACCTGATTCACCTAGATTAGTTGTTGTTCAGCAAGAGATTCATGCTGCAGATGCAGATTTGAAATCTAGGTCCAGAATGCTAACTGCCGGTGGACATCCAAAGAGAAGCAATGGTGACCAAGATCATGGTCAGGCAAAGAAAAAGTCCAAGACTTTTTTTTGTGATAATGGTGGTCGCATCTGGACAAACGAAGATGGTGGGGTTGCAAAGCTTCAAGAATGTACAAATAAGCAATCCAATCAAGCAACAATAAATGATCCAGGGGATAGAAAGGAAGAAGAGCTTGTACAGAGTAATTTTGGAAGACAATTTGTTCATGTCTCTGAAGGGACCATAATTGGTGAAGGTCAATCTGCATCAGACAATGAGAAACATCCTTTAGCCTCTATCACGGACCATGATGCTATTGTTATTGAGCTGAATGGATCTGATCAAGGCACTGCACTAAGAAGTCCTGGAAGGCAAGAATTCTCTGGCAGAGCTAGTCCAGAAATCCATCTCCAGTCAGCTGCGGACGTTCTGTGAATGCTGCTTCTGTTCCTTCAAAATGAAAATATTCTAGATTTGAATAGTTTGTGAGATTAATGTTTCTCTTGATAAGCTTTAAATCTCTGAAGGTCTACTGTGCAGAAGGGTTCTGATAAAAGCTTTACAGGAGTAGAGTGAGCAGTCATAACCATGGTCATGACTACACTGTCTAACATAAAGTTATTACGAACAAATTCTCATTTGGTTTGTCATACCTTGTCTATGCCGTGGTTTAAGCCTTGGAAGGCAAAAAGTTTAACTGGAAGCAGATGAAGCAATTTTAGAGATTTGTGTTATCTGCTGAGCATTCAAACACGAACTGTAGACACTCATTCTTTTCCTGCATCAGGTGCAGTTAACTGTCAAATTTGTTGTTGCTTAAAATTTCCATTTCATTACTTCCCAATGACATTGATGAAAACTATTCCTGTATGTGGATGACGTCCAAATATAACAATATTGATCAAGTAAGTGCAAAATGAATGTGGATTGTAAGCAAATACGTGAGTTTTTGGTGTTAAAATCAAAGATTTACTGCGCTTAAATAGCTAAAGTTTGAGACAATTTTGCAGCAATCAGAACATAGCATCAAGGACTCTAAATTTTTCAAAGTTGCCTGAGGCATATTGGACATCATGTTCTGCTTTCTGCATTACCTTTATGAACCTTGTTTATCTATTGACATGCATGGATGAACTTCAGTTGATCATAAACTACCGATGTCTAGATGGCGTTCAATGGTCGTCCCTAGCTGCACAGCACATGTCTTGCAGTTTTTACATTTGCCTGCTATCGCAGTTACTCAGCTTGAAGCAGAATTGATCTGTTTCCTGTTTCTGGACGCTGTTGAGGGAATCTAGAGTCAAGGCTTGGCCTAAAAAATGTATGTAGGAATTCAAAATTTTTGTGAGAACTTCATTTTTCTGGCTTGCTTGAGAGATTCACCAATTTAGATTGTACAGAAAACAGTTTTTGAAATAAAAAACGAAACCAAAATATTGAGTGATTCCATTATTTTGTGGGATATGTCATTTTGTTGTGAATGTGGTTGGCATCAACTAGCCAGTTAAGCTTAAATGGAGTGTATAGGATTCAATAAGAACAGAAGATCATATACTGTTCTCAAACCTTCACAATCAAATTACTTAAACTTGTCATGCACAACTGGTAATCATCAATAATTGCATCTCTTGCAGTGAGCGCCTACCATGATCTTCTGCCAATGGCACAGACCATGAAGCTGTCAAACATAAGCTGGATTTGAGTGGTGCATCATCAGACTTTCAACACCTGGAGGTGGCTGCTTGTATGTGCAAAAATGTTCTGGTAGCCAAAAAAGCCAATAAACTGCAAAACAAGCCAATCATGCTCTGCTCATTGATTTTATGGGCTTCACGCTTATGACTTTCCAGCAGGGGCTGTTACCTATTCCAAACTGTGAATTGATTCGAAGGTCCAATACTTGATGGGTGGACTCCAAAGAGTTGAAGATTGCGCATTTCTTTTTGTTCTGTTTCAGGTAATATCCTAGACTTAATTTTCGCACATGTACCCACGCACACACACATTCACACTTTGCTCTCATGGATCATGTCTACTTGACTTTGACTGGCATTTTCGTAATTACTATATCGAGAAAGAAAAGACGATGACTGATAGTTACCTAGTTCTCATGACAAATGCTGTGTGGCCTGGATGGGGCCTACCTTGTGATGAATATCTGGAGCAACAATACAAGTCTAATTCTTAGAATCTTCCAGAATTGAACATTAGTATATAGACTGTTAGACAATGACTACTATATGCTTTTGTTGGAATAACTGCGATGGTTATTAGCTGCAGTTTTGATGAGTTGTGGCTAAAATCTACACATGGCCTACTTTTCACTTATATAAAAAGACCATTGCTTTATGATGTTGTGTAACTTCGTTCCCTGCCTTAATTCATAGATGTTTTAGTCTGTTGCTTTGGCCAATGGCCATCATTATCTTCTCGGTTCCCAGATTCGATGTTAAGCTCATAGCTTTTCAACTGAAGACTACAGCTGCACCTGTATGGGCTGGGCTATGGAAGGCTTACCTGCTGTTTTTCTCTCATGCTTGATATACCTTTAGCGCTCTCCTTTTGGTTATTACCCCTAGCTTTCTTTTATTATTTTGATTTGACATTAATTGTCTACAAAACTGAGATCAAGCCATCAATTAGAGAGAATATGGTTGGCTACAATCACTTCTTGAGAAGTATAATATCACAAAGATCATGGCCTTTATTTTTCTAAAACTATTCATGCATTTTTTGTTCCCTGCCACCTCCAATCAAACACTTTCTTGTTTACTGTTATGAAAATTATTATTTACTTATTTGATATTGCATGCATGCACACTAGCCTATTTGTTGTGATCGTATGTTCTATCATGCACAATTGCAATATTGTATAGATTCAATATCACATTTGTGTGCCGCGTACAGTCTAGCCCTCTTTGACATGCACACTTTTGGTATCTTATGTAAAGCAATATTGCTTCCGTGTGCACAAGCTATTTTGATTCTTTTTTCTTTATTTAACTCCCACTTTTTCGATACTGATATAGTGTTTTGTGTTTTTGCTTTTATGTATAGGATTTTTGTCCAGCTATCATAATTTTCCTTGCAATTTTTTTCTTATGGCCAATTTTAATCATCGCTTTTCTCTTTTTAACTTCAGTGTGACATCACTGAGAAACTTGACTGCTAAACAGCTCATCATTTTTTAGCGTATTCCTTATAGTGAAGACAATGATACTATTTCTCTCAGCAACACTACACCAATTTTTTGCAACATGTCCCTACATCGTTGCAGTAATATTTGGTTTAGATAGGGAAAAACAGCTTTAGATTGAAGTTGGACAGGCTGTACACTTCATGAGGATTAGAAGTACCACTCGTCAAATATATGATTGAAGAAATTGCAGACTTGTGGAGAAAAGTTGTGTCTTTGTTTTCTAAAGTTATGTTAATGTGATGATTCTTAACAGCCATGATGAGGCCTCAATGTTAGGTCATCATCATCATTTTCATAGTATGGCTTTGATTCTACTACAAGAAATTCTCGGTCTTGAAACGTTAAGAATTGGAGCTAAAACATTATTAGCCACCATCATAGTTCCTAGGAATAGTATGGAACAGTTCCTAGGAACTATTCCTTAACCATTTAAGGTACCTTAGGAACCATTCCTAAAAAGAAAAAACTTTTTTTGTCAAAATAACTTGATGCATAGCTTATGCTCAGATCCCTGCTGATCTAAGAAAAAAGCTGGACGACACAAGCAGAAAATCGATTTTCATTGGCTAAATCCCATATTACAAGGCATACAAGCTCTACAATCTGGACACCTAGAAAGCATTTTCACCAGTAGAGACGTCATTTTTGTGGAAGACCAATTTTTCAACCACAAGGGAAAAGCTCGAGAAAATTCCGACCCATATATCAAAAATAGCTCCAGGATCGAACAACAAAAAATCGATACTGACTCGAAAAATGAGTCAGAACCTCAACGAGTTGAATTGCATCAGAGGATTGAAGTTCAGCCTATAAGATCGAACCGATCCAGACAGCCTCTATCCCAATTTATGGATGATCCAGCCTGCTATTTTGTGCATGAATCAAGCACTGTATAAGAGGCAATGTCAATTCCTACATTAATATTTAATGCTCGTTCACCCACTCTCGAGTTGTGCAACTTGGAGACAACTCATCACATTCAATCGAAGGTGAATGAACAATTAGAGTTGAATTCAAAAGAGGTGAAGTCAAGTTGCTGTCCAACGTTCTCCACATTTCAAATCTGACCAAGAATCTGCTCTCACTTAGCAGAATCACCGATTCAGGTCGGAGGGTCGAATTCGATACGGATGGCTGCACAATTCTTGACAAATCCTGGAAGGTGCTAGCCTATGGAAGAAGAAGCGGCTATCTTTACAAACTCAGCCATTGCTATTCTTCTAACAGTCAAGCTCTTCACACAACCATTCCTGAATCAATTGATATGATGTGGCATTTCAGACTTGGCCATCTTAACTTCAACAATATTCAGCAAATGTTAGCTCAGAGTCTAGTACAAGATCTGCCTTCAGTCAACAAGCCAACTTCTCCATGCGAAAGTTATATTATCAGCAAGCATGCTAGGAGTCCCTTCAGTTTAGACTCAATTCATACATCCAAGGGCTTGCTCGACCTTGTACATAGCGATATTTGTGGCCCAATGCAGACTGCTTTCACAGAGGGAGCTCTCTATTTTCTAACCTTCATCGACGACTTCTCTTGAGTATTAAAACGAGACACTTGTTATTGGCTTTATTGATTCCTAGAAAGTACAAGACTAAGAACATGGATGTGTATCTTGCACCTTTGGTCGATGAATTGTGCATTCTTTGGAATGGTATTCACGCTTACGACATCTCGAGACCTTTACAACAAAGAAACTTCATTGTTCGTGGAATTCTAATGTGGACAATGCATGATTAAGTGAATGTTCAGGTATCTATATAATGAATCTAATCCGTTTTAGGGTTTAACATTTGAGTATATTTAACTAAGCTTATGTTCAATTTGGTTTATGAACTATGCAGGTTTAACCACATCGGGTTACAACGCATGTTATATTTGTGGACCACTTTTGGAAGGTCGACATAGCACAAATATGTTGACAAAAGTGGTGTACGAAAATCATCGCAAATACTTGCCGCTTGATCATCCTTTTCGAAGGTTAAATAAGCGATTTTTTGGAGGGCGAAGAAATAATCCTCTAACTACGCCACCTCCCCCACGCATGAGAGTAGCGGAATGGCATGGTGAATGGCTTAAACATCATGACATTAATTCTTCATGGAAAAATCCATTGATGGTATGAAACGATTGTTTATTTTTCATAAATTACCCAATTGGAGGAATTTATTGATAAACCATCTATTGGATCCTATGCACATATTCAAAAATGTCGGTGAATCCTTATGGAACCACATCATTGACATAAAAGACAACTCCGCAGCTCGTAAAGATCTACAAGCGGCCGATGTAAAAAGACTCTATTGGATTCAATACACAGAAGGTGGAGATGAGATTCTACCTAGGGTGTCGTGGATTCTTACAAAAGAGCAACTCTTATATATCAAACATGTTATAAAACAAATGAGAACTCCAACAGTCTATGCACATTCTTTATGCAAATCATTTACCAAAGACGGTAAATTAAGTGGATTAAAATCGCATGATTGGCATCAGATGTTGCAATTCATACTTCCACTTTCTATTCGAGGTCTCTTCAACGATGACGTACGAAATACGCTTTACAATTTGTCATCGATGATTAGGTCTGTATATTTTTTCAACTTCCTTTTTGGATATACAAGTTTATCTATATCTATTTGTGTTAGATTTATCTCCTCTACTATTCTAAATCCTATTTTAATCTGCCTCCATCCATGCTGTTGTATTTTACTTGTGTTGTCGCACAATATGTATATTTACATGTAAATTAAGACAGGTGAAAAACGCGACTGTTTGCATAAATACAAGTAAATTTTCACAAGCGAAAAAGACGAAAAAGATGACACTGTGTTTTTACACGTGATTTGTGATAGGCGAAAAAGACGACACTACCCTACAAATGCCAAAAGTTCCCTAATAGAAAAGCGAAGGTACCTTGTAAATCAATTTTTAAGGCATTTGTCAGAGTGTCGCATTTTTCGCATTTTCATCAATATTAATTTCAACGAAGGCTGATGTCGCGGCCTTCTCACGCTCATCCCATGCACCGTGCAATCAGATTCAACAACGACAGCAGCCACCCACAATCTCCCACAGACAACACATCCACTTTTGTACTTTCTTCATCTGCACACCTGTAAAATTATGTATATATATTGAATACCATCTGCATATTCAAGCAAGCAAAAAGTGTAAAGCAATACACAACATCAGAAGTGTATCAGAGATAGACATAGTAGATGCTTTTGTGCATCGATTCTTTCTTCCAAATGTATTGTCAGTAATAGGTTTATCACCTTTGCAGATTGTGTGATTAGCTTTGTGAAGCACGCGGTTTCGTCCGCTATTGTCTTGTGCTCACCTGCATTATTGACCTATATATTTCGCTATACTTAATCTGATTACAGCTCTGTTAATCTTCGTTTAAATTTGTGTCAGTATTGCAATGTTTTTCTACATTCTGTCTGACTTTCTTATTGCTTAATCTGGTAGTCTGCTCTTCGTGAATTATTATTAGTCTAATTGTTCGCGACAAATTATCATTATGATGTCTTGATGCTTAATGTTTGGCTACATAATCAGATCGAATGTGATTTCTATCACTATTGTTCTATTCGTGTCTGATAGGCGTAGTCATGCTTAAGGAAAGAGTGAGATAGCTTATTCCGCTGCGCACGAACACTTTGCATTCGAGTTTGTATCTTTTCGAGTTTCGAGTTCGCTTCTTTTTGTGTTCGTTTTTTTTTTTTCTCTTTAGCTATCCTCCGCTTCACACCCCTCTTTTTCAACATGGTATCAGAGCCATTTTCTGTAGCCTGATAAGCTTCCACAATAACAAGACTCTACTAGCCGATAGAGTAATTGTCTTCTTGTTCTATAATTTAGCACCAAATTTTCATACTTAAGTCATTGATAGTTATTCCTATCACCTGGACTAATCTTCCACATAGATTCACAAGGGAAAGCCAGTCCTATCATGGACAAGCTTGATGGAGCAAATTTCCATCTGTGAAAATTTAATATAAAAACAGTGCTAATGGCTAAGGAGTTGTATGACGTTGTTATAGGTGCAGAAGGGAAACCTGAAGCTGACGACACAACAATCTCCAGATGGAAGCTGAAGGAAAGACATTCGCGGTGATCATCCTCAACATTTACTAAAACTACTGTTGGCCAAGCCTTACTTAGTGGGCCCGCCACAGTACAATAGAGCAATAAGTGCGAGACACTGGCTCCTGCGTCTATTAGCCCACCCCAATGAGCACGTTAATTAAATAGTTTAAGTTGTGTTCTAGTGACTTGGGCCTTAGGTGCAAATAAAATAAGTTAAAGGCCAAAGTCTAAGTTACAAGGTTGAGTCAAAGTCAAATGGTGGTAGGTGGGGTGTGTTTCTTTGTGCACCACTAGATCTTTTGTGTTTCTTTGGAAGGTTTAGGATTGCAATCCTTGCCATTTCAAGTAGCCAATAGAATGAATGGGGCAAGGGCCTCCCCAAGAATAAAAGAGCTCATTTTACATTCTCAATCCAAGGAGAAAACTCTACTGGTTTCTCCATCTCTCTCTCTCTCTCTAGGTTGGGTGTGAATAGTTTTGAAAAGGTGCTCGGGCCTCCAAAGCCTCTCTCCACCTAAGCGTTCTCTCCCTCCCTTTATCTAATGTCTCTCTCTCTCTCTCTCTCTCTCTCTCTCTCTCTCTCTCTCTCTCTCTCTCTCTCTCTCTCTCTCTCTCTCATCGTGCTATGCAGGTGAAGGTGAGGTTGCCGTTCCCAGCGACGAACCTCTATACTACGAAGACGACACAACAGTGGCGTCATTGCCGAGGAGCGTCACACACTCGCCTCGCCGCATAGCTTTCTTATTCTTCTCGCTCTCTCTTCTCTCTCTCTCTCTCTCTCTCTCTCTCTCTCTCTCTCTCTCTCTCTCTCTCTCTCTCTCTCTTATCTCCTATGCTTTTTTCAACTAAAACTCGGATTTTGTGGATAGATTAGGGAGGTTTAGTATTAGATTTGTCATTTTTCATGTATTTTTTTTTGTTTCGAATGTACTATAGGGGGAGATTGTGAGGGAGGAGGCTCAGATCCAAGCACCCAATCCCTTCGTTTAATCCAAAAAAACCTCCCAAAATCAGAAAATACACTCAAATCTATATTTTGGTGAAAAAAAAGGGGCTAAAAATCACACCTGACCTTATTTCTCCAAAACCAGTGGGAACCAACCTTCACATGACTGGCAATAGCTCCAGGGTACTGTCCCAGACCTGCATAGAAGCCTGCGAAAGTTACTTCCTAGTAGATTTTGAAAAAATAGAAAAAAAAACCCATAAAAATTTAAAAATCTCTTGTAAAAATCAGTTTTTTTAAAAACTCAAAACGAACCTTCGTAGAGCTCTCTGAAGTTCCATCTCACTGAGACAAGGACACAGGGAAGTCTGTGAACGTCAGTTCCCAAAAAAAGTGCCCCTGCGAAGGTTTTTAAGTGAAAAAAGACGGAAAAATAGCCCAGAACCTTCTCAGACAACAAAATTTTGAGTTCCTGTGGGGAGTAACCTTTACAGAAAATTTTTCAGCTCCATCTTATTGACATAGTGACACAGAAGAGTCTGCGAAGGTTAGTACCAGAAAATCTTAAAATTTTGCAAAAAAACACCCAAAAAATGCACTTTTTCAGAGATTTTTTGAGTTTCTTTTGGAAATAACTTTTGCAGCCTTGTTAGGTGCTGGATCTGACCCAAATACAAGTGCATACCAGTCTACAAAGGTTAGTTCCCAAAAAATCTTAAAATTTTGCAAAAAAACACCTAGAAAATGCACGTTTTTTCAAGATTTTTTGAGTTTTTTTTGGAAGTAGCTTTTGCAGCCTTGTTAGGTGCCGGATCTGACCTAGATACAA
Organism: Diphasiastrum complanatum; assembly: GCA_029204225.1. NCBI lineage: Eukaryota > Viridiplantae > Streptophyta > Lycopodiopsida > Lycopodiales > Lycopodiaceae > Diphasiastrum > Diphasiastrum complanatum. The sequence continues at coordinate 48,814,063 of CM055106.1, forward strand.
GTGCATACCAGCATGTAAAGGCTAGTTCCCAGAAAATCTTAAAATTTTGCAAAAGAACCCCAAAAAATGCACTTTTTTCATGATTTTTTGAGTTTCCTTGGGAAGTAGCTCTCAAAGATTGGTAAGAAGGTGGATCTGACTCATATACAAGCACATACCAGCCTTCAAAGGTTAGTTCCTAGAAAATCTTAAAATTTTGCAAAAACCCCCCCAAAAAATGCACTTTTTTCATGATTTTTTGAGTTTCCTTGGGAAGTTACTCTTGCAGCTCGGTAATCAAGTGGATCTGATTTAGATACAAGTACATACCAGTCTGTGAAGGTTATTTCCTAGAAAAGCTTAAAATATTTCACAAAATACACTTTTTTTTTTTTTTTTCAGATTTTCTGATATCTGCCAGGAAGTAACTCTCGCTGACTGGGTATATCTTACAGTACCTAAGGATTCTAAGACTATGCATATGGGGAAGCATTATAAATTGTCTACCAAATATTGTGGACCGTTTTGAATTATAAAAAAAAATTGGTTCTTTAGCTTATGACTAGATTTCAGAACAAGTTTACATCTCACCTTGTGTTTCATGTAAGCCGTTTAAAATTAAGTTTACATGAAGGTGATGTAGTTGGTTTAGAGGAAGATCTTATCCATTTGGAGGACCTTATCGCTTAGTGATCCTTTGGAACCTAAAAAGGTACTCAGAACTAGAGATAAACAATTGAGAAATTGTTCTATCTTTGAGTGTTTGATTAGGTGGAAGGGATGGACTGAGGATGATGATTCATGGGAGCAGGTCAAAAGCATGAAGAAGAACTTTCCTAGGTTTCACTTCTAGAGATAGAAGTGGTTCAAGGAGAGAAGAATGTTATGTCCATGTCTTGTATAAGGGAATCAGAATAATTCCTGACGTAGATAGCTAGTCACTCCAGTTGTATGGGGTTATTAGTTATGCTACATCATTCCGGACACGGTCATTACAAGTAATTAATAATCATGTGAGGGCCCAGACCTATAATTGGACATAGGAGCACTTGCATGGTGAATGACTGTTTTAATGCAAGAATAGGAGGTCAATAGCTTAATATGGGTTGCATGGGGATCCTAAGGAGAATATTCTCTCCTCTTAGAGAGAATATTTACCATGGAAAATCGCCCATCTCCCTATTGGAATTTTAGATTCTTGAGCCAGGTTTTCCTCTCCTCTCTTGTATTCATTCATTGTGGCTTGCGGGTAAAGGGTTAGTGTATTGACTAGCCTCTTTATGTTGGTTGGGTGGTGTCCTTTTGGTTTGCATGTGACAGGATTCTTGAAGATCTTCATTGACAATTGTTAAAACTTGGATCCTTTTTTACTTTTCAAAATCAACATTAAAAATATGTACAAGGTCATATGTATGTGAAAGTAAAAAATAATCAAGCTAAATTTTGCTCATTTTTTGCACTTCTAAAAAATTAGTCTGATGAGATGTTGAAATTGCCACTTCCAACTTGATATATTTGATCAATCATGAGATCTATGTTCATGATAGGATCTCACACGTGTGGAGCCCGTTCCCACGTGAGAAAGGATGTACAAAATGTACTTGTAAATAGTTAGATTTGTCATGCTATACCAATCTAGAAAATAACAAGTATTACTTTTTGGTATAGGTGTGTGTTGATAATGAATTCCAAACAACAATCTTCCTCTATCAAACCGAATGAAAAGCATTATACAGATGAAATGTTATCAGAGTAGCTCAAATGAATTACACTTTGACTGATTAAGCTGTCAGTAGAGATCTGTGTTATGTTTGATGCAGACGTGTATGAACAGACAAATAATTAATCTAATTCATGAAGTGATGTGTTCTAGACAGAAGTCTTCAACAACTAAAGTTCAGTCACGGTTAAGGAGCTCAAATAGTTCGCAAATATGTTAGAAACAATTATCTTCGTTACTAACACGAATATAGATCAATAACTCAATTCCTCAAGCAGGGACTAACATTTCACATGCATACATACATCTCTATCAGTGACTGTGGAAAACTGCATCAAGGGATACTTTACTCGGGTGCCAAACACAAAGTATTCGCGTAGACGGGTAAGTTAGTTTAAAGACAGTTCTTTAGATCAACTTTACGGAAACACAACAAACGACTATAATGAACTATTGTACTGTCTGACCAAAGAATGATTTAAGCAATGCATACGAGATTGCTAGTAGATTCGAAATCACTCACACTAGAAATCAAGGAAAATAGCCTTCGACACTCTATTCACTTCTTCAGTCTCACAATACAGGAACTCTCTCTTTCTCTCGGTGGTCTGAGAATGAAGGGTATCATCATTTAAATTACCTATGGAACGAGCAAACACACCTCTTGAGATTCCTGGTGCGTCATTCCATTTAGGAGCTGCTATCTCCAAGGTGGACGAATTTGTTGGTGTTGTAGGCCGAATAATCGATGAACCATTCTCAATGGCTTGTCATATGTTGCATTGCTCCAAAGTCAATGAACCATTCCTCCAATCATTCCGACTTCGACTTCTAGAAGTCTATCCTACTTGATCATGGCTTTGAAGTTGCTGGATCGACTAAGCCGATTCCCTAGCCATGCACATATATCTCAATTATAGATTTAGCTTTGCGAAGGAATTTTAGCTGAGGTATTTTAGAGCGATAAATTGATAGAAGCTATCAGTCATATAGAACAGTTTGATCTACAAATAACATTATCTACAAGTATAGATCTATCTGAACATGAAAAAAATAAACATTCAGCATACATGGCCTAGATTATTGGAACATTGGTTGATTAGTCATGTAGAAAATACAGTCCGAATTCAAACAGAGTTGCATTCTTCTTGAGGCAATACTATGATATAACGAAGAGAAAGAACAAAACAATTGCGCTCTGGATGTTTAGTGTTTGTGGAGGTTACCATGGAGCTTAACTGAAGCAACTGATAAGTCAATGTATAAAAGAATAGCTAATCTTTACAATTAGGATTAGATACGTACTATTGACAGTCACATTTGTGCCCAATCGTGGTGAAGTATGGTTGAGCTGTCAATTTGATGATATTCACTTTGAGAGTTGGAACTTACATCTACTTTTGAAGAAGTCGGATAAGGTGATGTCGTAGGTTCGATAAACTTTGATGCCGGACCAAAGAGCTGGACACAAAACTTAGGCAAGTCGATGTCGGACCCAAAAGGCTAGACAAGGCTGAGAAGTCGAAGACTTCAGACAAGTCGAAGACTTCGGTCGCAGACTTTGTACAAATCGAGTGTTGCTCTCATGTCTTCAAAAGTTGACTTTGGCTAAGTTGATGTCAGTCTCAGAAATGTGACACCTTCGACTTTTTTGCATTTTTGAAAAATGAGACACTAGTAAAAAATGACTTGGAACATATTGTTCATGGACCTTCGGAGTTGTCATTTTTTTTTCGCTATAATGCCTTGTATTTCTGTAGGGTATGCGATTGTAGGAATATTTACAATTCCATAATGAATAGATCTATATTAGCAGAGATAGAGATTGGGATGGAGAGGAATGAAATCCAATAGAGACATCATACAGAGCTAGTATTGTCTCACTCCAACTTTGAGATGCAAAAATCTCATCAAAGCAAAATGGTTCATCAAATGATAGAAGGGAAGCAAAAGTGAATGTGTTGGAGTAGATACCACCTGAAATTTGCTTCTCTTTTCCATGAAGTGTGAGCCACATAGACTCGGCCTTTTCTCTTGAAAATCTCCTTTGAACCATGAGTTGTGAAGTCTTCTCCTCAAGCCTTGGCCATTCTCCATCCTACCCTTGGATTGTTGGTAGATATGAAGACCCTACTATCATCCTCTTGATTGAGATGAGGTTCTCCTTACTCCTTACATGCAAAGGAATGTAGACAAAGCGTATGGATCTCAAGATCCCCAAATTATCAACTTTTGACATCTTCCTATCAAACACCATTGATAAGAGATACATCCAATTGAAGTCATCAATGAAGGAGACACATATGAAAGCACCATATTTGTTTCTACTTGATGAAACATGATCATCCAAATGAACAAGATGAGAAATTTGATGAGAAGTAGTAGGAAACCTTGGAAATGACTCTCCAAGTGCTTTTTCCAAAGCACAATCTTCATGAGCCTTACCATCATGGAACATAGATTGAGGCAATCCAATTTCCTTCCTCCTTGAGCATGGAAAGCATGAATCTTTTACTGAGATTATCCAAGCTCTTCTTGACTATTACTCCATAAAGGTTAGCTTTTTCACAATAATCCAACTTAGAAAGCTTTTCCACATCTAGTCCCTCTTGCTACCACTTCACCATCCCTCTTATTTAAGCAAGCATCCATTCCAAAGTCAACTTGAAATCCATCATCAAGCATTTGACCAACACAATGAGATTCATGGTGACATTTGGCACAAAAAAAGAACATCTAGCTTGAGCATCATAGTGGATCCCACACCAATTGATACACTACCAATTCCCTCTATCTTGAGTTTACTATCATCAGAAGTGGAAATAAACATCCTAGATCCTTTGTAAGATGCAAGATGAGTGAAATATTTTATTGTACTAGTCATATGAGAACTATCTCCATTATCTATCCACCATGGATTTGTTAAAATTACACTAGTTTGAAATTTTTACTTGTAAATTGCATTGAGGCCATGTTGTGGGATGTCACACATGCCAAAAGCATAGGATACTTTTTTCTAAGTTAAATACCTAACCTAGCTTTTGAATGGTACCTTTGGAATGAGGCCAAAATGTGCATAGATAGGCTAGAGAGATTCTAGGAGCTACAAATAACAATTTTTATATTGTTTTGGATCTCAAGATCTCGACCCCCAATTAGGGTGGATCTTATGTTCTAATAGGTTAAAAATTAGGATTAGGTCTTAAATGGATTAGATAAATCCCTAAATGCTTAGATCCGAGGCAATCATGTATAAATATGTGATGAATTTGCCATCCAATTATGAGTAAAATTGAGATCTTCCTTCATGACTAGTTTTTGTCTATCATTTGAGTGATGATTGCTATTGGCATATGGATTTTTGTAATCATTAGAAGAGTTTGAAGGTATTGGTACAATACACAAGCAACAACAGGCCGTACTTTCACATGTGTGAGCCTCTTTGCATGATCTTGGAGCCAATTTGTGGAGTTCAAGCCAAGATAAACTAGAAATCAATGTATTGAGCTAAATTGCTTGCAAAACCCAATTGAATGAGATAAGAGTTGATTCTATCAAACCATGCTCTAGCAGCATGTTTCAGACCATAGATTGCTTTGGACAACTTGCACACTTTGTGCTCTTGGCCCTTGACTTCAAATCCTTCCAATGGAAGGTATACAGCTCCTCTTCGACATTGCCATTGAGAAACGTTGTCTTGACATCCATTTGGTCCATTTCGAGGTCTTTCATGGCTGTTAATGCAATCAAAATTCTGATTGACTGTATTTTGACAACAAGACTAAAAATCTCTTGATAATCCACTCCTTGGACTTGATTGAATCCTTTAGCCACCAGCCATGCTTTCCATTTTGCAATGGAACCATCAGAGTTGATCTTCTTCTTGAAGATCCACTTGTTGTCGATAACTCTCTTGTGAGTATTAAAGTCGACCAGTGTCCAAGTTTGATTCGTCAAAAGTGAATTGTACTCACTTTCCATAGCTTCTTGCCACTTCACAGCATCCTTGGAGTTAATTGCTTCAGCTAGGCTCTCTGGTTCTTCTGATGAAGTCCAAAATGATTGAGGTGTATGCCTCTCGGGAACTGTCCAAGTCCGTGAGGATCTACAGATGCTAGGATGACCAAGATGCGATTGTGCTTCTTCTTGAATTTCTTCAGATCTACTCGAGAGCTTGGTCTGGTCTGGTGACAACAGATATTGTCAGCTGCTCGGCTTCTATAGCTGTAGCTGCAGGTTCTGTAGAAGAGACATTATCGTTGGAAGATTCCATGCTACGTAAAATAGGATGAAATGACATAGCATCATTTATCGATGGCTGTTTAAAACCATAGTATGTGTGTTTTTGGAAGATTACATCCCTAGAGACAAATGCTACATTGGTGGATGAATCATAAACTTTGTAAACTTTATGTTCATCAGGATAGCCAATGAAAATACATTTATTTTTTCTATGATCTAGTTTCTTCCTAAGCTATTTAGGAATGTGAACAAAACATACGCTACCAAAGATTTTTAAATGGCTGACACTAGGCTTGTGTCCATGCCATATTTCATAAAGAGTTTTGTTGTTAATGGCTTTAGTGCTAGATCTGTTCTATACATAACATGATGTGGCAGTAGCTTCTTCCCAAAACTTCGCAGGTAGGTGCACTTGATGTAGCATGGATCTGGCTGAGTTAAGAAGTGTTCGATTCTTCCTTTCTACAATTGCATTCTGCTGAGAAGAATAGGAAGTTGTGAATTGTCTTAGAATGCCATGTTTAGCCAAGTAGTTGGACATCTCGTTAGAGAGGTATTCGTAGCCACCATCAGTTCGGAGAGCTTTCACTTTTGTAGATGTTTGTGTCTCAGCCATGGCCTTGAATCTTTTGAAGCATTCAAAGGCTTCTGATTTGTGCTTAATGAGCATGATTGTAGACCATCTAGAATAATCATCTATGAAAGTGTAAAATAAATTGCATCTCCTAAGGATGGAGTTGACATTGGACCGCAAAGATCGCTATGTACAAGGTCTAATACATGCTTTGTTTTGATAGAATGTGATTTGAGAAAGTTGCTTCTAGAGTATTTGCCATAGATGTAGGATTCATAGAAGAAAGGCTTCCTATCCAATGAAGAAGAAAAATCATAATCCATCAACTAGATTATTACAACGCATATAAGAAAGTGATCTTGTAATCATGTGTCCAGATCGACTATGCCACAAAATAGTATTATTGTCTACATTTTCATGAGAGATACTAGCTAATGCAACTAAGTTAGAGTCAGATATAGATTTCCAACTCTAGTACATGTAGTCAGAGTAGTATCTTCATCGAAGATTGTACACTGTTCAGAAGAGAAAGTAACAGTGTAGCCCTCATCATTTATCTTAGAGATTGATAATAGGTTCTTTGATAGCTCCGGTACGTGAAGAACATTGGGAACACAAATAGAAAGATCATTGTTGAACATGCTCTCTCTCTCTCTCTCTCATGATTGAGATGTGGCAGATGATCTCGAGGAGTTCAAGCATTTGCTAGCGCAATCCAAGAGGCCTTGAGTGTACACAGTCTTTGCTTTTTTTCGAGATTGAAGCTTTGGAGAAGGTTGTACCAAGTTATGTTGCATTTTTCTCTGAAATATAAATTAAAAGCAAGGCAGCCATCAGGAGGAGGGGTGATGCCAAGGTGAAGCAAACATCACTCATCGTTGCCATCAAAACACATCAGAAGCACATGATCAGCTGTTGTGCATCGCGCATCATTCATACTACAAAGTTCTGCAAACAAGGACTGTAGACAAGGAGAGCGACTACACTGTCAAGTTGTAATTTCTTAATTTCGAGAGCTACGTTAATGCCTTGAAGCCAATGGAGGATTATCAATTGTGTTTAAAGTTGTACAATCCAGGGAGCTAGGGAGAAGTGAAGATGTTTGAGACTGCATAGGCATAGCCCAAGGATGAATGAGAGGAGAGAATGAGCAATGTAAAGTATCAAAGGTGCTAGAATGTGTTCTATAATGGAAACAAGAGCATTTCTAGATTGCCTAGTTGCCAGAACTTTGATTAGGGTTTGCGCATATATAGGATCAAACAAGAGAGAAAGAAGAAGCCACTTATGGGCAGAAATAAAAAATGGATGCCTTGCGCCTAGAAGTTGCTCTAGATGAGCTGAAATTCATTGAAGGAGAAAGTCTTCAAGACCATCTTACCAAAATGGAGGACCTGTTCAGCCAATTAGCGGAGTTGAGTGAAACTTTTGCTCTCAAGAAAGCCAAAAGAAGTGGAAGCTATACAAATCTCTGCCCATATCGTGGGCAAGCACAGTTGAGATGTTGATTGCTACCAAGCATGGAGAGTCATGGAGTACTGTGGTTAGCACTTTGCTTGACCTGAAAACAACGTCTAGCTTGCAAAATGGAGATTCTTCAATTTTTGAGCAAGCTTGTTATGCGTGGAACAAGTAGAAACCATAGTGGTTTTAGCCGAAGAATCGTATGAACCAACAACCTAGCGGTGGTGATCACCAAAGAGTGGACCTATAAGTTGGATGCTAATGTTGTCATTGGAAGTGTGAGCATGACAAGGGAGGAGCTTTCTCAAGTGGAGTTATGGCACAAGAGGTAAGGCCATCCTAGCTATCAAGCATAAAGATCTTTGAATAGATCTTCCTCTCCTCTTGATCTTATTCACTCGAATATACTTTCATTTTCACATGAATCTAATGGTGGTGCCTTGATGATTGTAACCTTCATAGATGATTATACAAGATACACATGGATCTATCTTTTGTGTAAGAAAAGCTTAGTGTATGATTCCTTTGTAAAATTTAAATCTCTTGTGGAGAAGCAACTTAATGCTAGCATCAAAGTGTTAAGATGTGATAATGGAGGAGAGTACATCTCCAATAGCATGAGAGATTTTTGTGAGGCTAATGGCATTAAGAGAGAATTTACATGTACTTACAACCCCCAACAAAATGGGGTGGTCGAGAGAAAGAATAGATCTTTGTGTGAATGTGCTAAAGCTTTGAGATTAGATGTCTCTCTACACATTTCTTTTTGGGGAGAAGCTACTACATGTGCAAATTTTTTATGCAATATGCTTCCTAATAGTGCCATTGGTGGAATCACACCATTTGAAGCTTTGTATGGCAAAAATCCAAATTTAAAAGACTTGAAAGTCTTTGGATGTATTTGTTATGTCCATATTCCTTCAGAAGTAAGGAAGAAAGAAGATGCTACTTCATTTAAAGGCATTTTTGTTGGCTATAGTGATTGTAGCAAGGGATATAGGATTTATGATCCTATATCTAAGAAAGGTAAAGTAAGGAGAGATGTACTCTTTGATAAATCTCATTATGCCAAAGTGAATGAGAGCTCATCTAACTCTCATATTGCCAAAGATCTTGCAAAGGCCGAGGAGGAGCTTCAAGATGATGAAGACCTTGAGGATCTATCTCAAGATCCGAGAAGGCCAAGGAGGTCTACAAGGCACAAGGCCAAGCCATCTAGGCTCACCTATATTGAGAAGGGTAAGCAAAGGGAAGACACTCATCCTATTACTTCCTACACTTTCTTGACTACTATGCTTGAAGAGCCATCTTGTTTTGAAGATGCTATGAAGTGACAATCTTGGAAAAATGCTATGCAAGTTGAGTTTGATGCTTTGATGGAAGATCAAACTTGGGAACTTGTGGATCTTCCATATGGGAAGAAGCCACCTTCTTGTAAGCAGATTCATAGATTGAAGTACAATCAAGATGGATCCATTAATAAGTACAAATCAAGGCTTGTAGCAAAAGGTTTTTTGCAAACTAAAGGCATAGATTATGATGAGACTTTGGCTCTTGTTGATAAGCTTGTCACCATAAGATTGATCATTTGTCTTGCTACTTCTTTCAAGTGGGAGCTTTTCCAGCTTGATTTTATGGACTCAAGCAAGCACCTAGAGTTTGGTACTTATGTTGCACAACTATCTTTTTTCTATTGGTTTTGTGATAAGATCTTATGAGCATTCATTGTATGTCAAATGTAATGATGGCAAGATCATTATTTTGTTTCTGTAGGTTGATGATATTATTCTCACTAAAAATGATCTTGATGAGAGATGTTAAGTTATCTTTGTCTAGTGAATTCAAGATGGTAGATCTAGGACTTCTTAAGTTCATACTTGGTATAGAAGTCTCCAGAAGCAGTGATTTTAATTTCATTTGTCAATCAAAGTATGCTACTTTCATCTTATAAAAGTTTGGAACGAAAGATTATAAAGGGATTGACACCCTTATTGAGCAAGTTGTGAAAGTTTATATAGATGGTGATGAAGCATCCTTTGAGGACATCACACTCTATAGAAAGATTATTGGCTCCTTGATCTATTTGACAGTCACTAGACCTAATCTAAGCTTTAGTGTAAGAAAGTTGAGTTAATATATGAAAGGTCCTATAGTATGTCATTGGAAAAGTGCCAAAAGAGTGCTTAGATACATCTCATCTACTAAAAATTTTGGCATTGTCTATCAAGGGACTAATTTGTACTCGAGAGCATACTCAGACTCAAATTTTGCATGTAATAAAATGGATAGAAAATTCATAAGTGTCTTTGCTACATTCTGAATGTGGAGGAGTTATATCTTGGCTTTCAAAAAAGCAAGATACCATCTCTCTATCCTCTTGTGAACCCAAGTATAAAGCATTGACATCAACCACCAAGGAGGTTCTATGTCTCAAGAGACTTCTTGAGGAGATTTATGTGATCAAGGACAAGGAGATTCCATGCATTTATTGTGATAATCAAGCATCACAACAACTTGCCACCAATCATATCTTCCATGCTCGAACCAAGCACATCGAGATTGCACATCGTTTTGTAAGGGAGAAGGTGCAAGCTAAGGAAATTAAGATTCTTCATGTGTCATCATCCAAATGTGTTGCTTATATCTTGACTAAACCATTGCCAAAGGACTCATTTATGAGGTTAAGATATGCACTTGGTGTTGTAGATAGATGTATACTAGATTTGCCAAGCTAGATTTTGAGGAGTGTTGAAATTGTCAGATTCTAGCTTTTAGATCTATGTTAATTTGTGTTGGAAAGAGGGAGGTGAAGTGAGTCGGTTCGATAAGTCGAAGACTGTAAGCGACCTATCGAGCACAATGGAATAAGCCTTCTTTCCTAATGCATGACTATGCCTATCAATATCAACAAAGCTATAATGACAGAAGTCATGTTCAATATTTTAGCAACCAACTTTTAAATCGTTAGCACTAAAGTGATTTTGTATGTGGTGAGGATACCATCAAAGATAGATTGCCTTCTTCCTCCTCCTCAAGCACAAGATTGCCTTGATTGTCCTTCTCTTGGGCATTCTTCTTCTTGTAGCACTCGGATGCAAAATGTCCTTTTTTTCCACAAAAGAAACACTTTAGCTTCTTCTTGTCCTTCTTGCTCTTGCCTTTGGAACTTGATGTTCCATCTTTGTTCTCCATCTCCATGTCTTGAGTCTTCTTGGATGGAAACTTCTTCTTCTTGCCTTTCAAAGAAAAGTTAGCTTTTTCATCACCATCATTCAAAGATAAGGAACTCATCCTACTTTTGATATGAAGCATTCGACTCTCCTCACTAACAAGCACACTTTGAAGTTTTTCAATACTAGGAAGTGAATCTTGAATAGCAAAGGTTTGAACAAAATTGGAATTATCATCTCCTAATCCATTCAAAATGATTTGAACTAATTCATCATCTTTGATTTTATCATCTATAGAAGATAGCTCTTTATTCAAAGATTTGATCCTAAAGACATAATTTTGGACGCCTTCACAACTTCCTTTCATGCTTTGAAGGATTTGATTCCTAAGCATGAGTATCCTTGAAGTGTTCTTGGATCCATAAATGGCTTTTAATGAATCTCATGCCTCTTTGGATGTGGTACAAGATGAGATTTCTTTCAAAAGTTTATTACTTACATTCATTTTTATGCAGTGTAATGCAGCTCTACATCTCATTTTGTACTTAGCCAATTCAACTCCTCCTTGAGGTTCTACTTCCACCTCAAGTACTATGTCATAAAGATCATGAAGTACAAGCAAAGACTCCATTTGAACTATCCAAGTAGCATAATTAAGTTAAGAAAACACAGTTTAAACACCCGACCAGATCAATCACCACAACACAACATCAAGTGCAACAAGAACACAGAATTACTCACCTCAAACTGTATATTCAACTAATAAGTAAGTACAAAGATAAGTTGCTTAAAACAGTCAAAGGGCTCGTAAAAGAAAGATGGCCCGATAACTCTAGAACTAAGCACACGTGGTGCCGTTGAAATAAGAAAGCACTGTATAAGTCGATCATTGCTATTTTAACTCTCTCCCTTAATGATCAACATCTTTTATTTATTTTTAAGAGTTTACTCTACTCATGGAACATACCTCCATGATAGTATTACAAGTAAAGGCTTTTTACATAACCAGATCTAAGCCAAGTTTGGTTCTAAAAGTCTCAAACTTTTCTTTATTTAAAGCTTTTGTAAATGTATCAGCAACTTGTGATAACGTAGAACAATGTACAATACTTATATCTTCAGATTGTAACTTTTCACGCACAAGGTGATATTTTACTTCAATATGTTTTGTCCTTGCGTGAAAGTTAAGATTTTTAGCCAATTGTATTCCACTTTGACTATCAAAGAAAATAACAGTGGGATACACTAGCTTCATGCCAATCTCACATAATAACTTACGTAGCCAAACAACTTCCTGGGTAGTAGAACTCAATGCTTTATATTCGGCTTTTGTGGAAGAAAGAGAAATAGTATCTTGCTTCTTGCTAGACCATGAAAAACAACCGCTACCAAACATAACCTGTTGTTGACTTTCTATCATCTATACTTCCTGCCCAATCAGCGTCAACATAACCTTGCAACTTAGGTAGAACACTTTGTCTTTTGTAGATTAGACCAAGGTTAGGTGTACCTTTCACATACCTCAAAATCCTTTTTGCAGCTTTCCAATGGTCCATAGTGGGTGATGACATGAATTGGCTAATCAAACTTACAACATAGCAGATATCAGGACGTGTAGTCGTAAGATATATCAAACTCCCAACTAGCTGACGAAATAGTGTAGCATCAACATGTGCACTATTATCAATACGAGATAATTTCTTACCAGCTTCGCAAGGGGTGATGGAAGGTTTGCACTCTGTCATGTGAAATCTCTCCAATATCTCGTCCACATACTTGTTTTGACATAACCTGATATCACTGCTAGTTTGCCATACTTCGACACCCAAGTAATAGTGCATAAGATCTAAATCTGTCATCTCAAACTGCTTGCATAAGTTGGCTTTGATAGAACCAGTGAGGTTCTCATCATTGCCCGTGATAATGATATCATCAATGTGAAGTACAATCAAGGCAATGCTGTCATCATTTATAAGAACATAAAGGTTTGGATCTGAATTTGTTCTTACAAATCCATGAGAAAGAAAGTAACTGTCAATGTGTCCATACCATGCGTGTGGCGCTTGCTTAAGGCCATAAAGTGCTTTATGTAGTTTACATAACTTTTGTTCTTGCCCTTTTGCCATGAAGCCCTGCGATTGGACCATGTAAACTTCTTCCTCTAAGTCACCATTCAAAAATGCAGACTTCACATCCATTTGATGGATTTTTCACCCAAAATGTGATGCTAAGGCAATGATAAGGCGTAGCGTAGTCCATTTAGCCACTGGAGCAAATGTCTCTTCATAGTCAATTCCTTTGCTTTGCTCATAACCCTTCACTACTAGGCGTGCCTTATACTTTGCTATTGTGCCATCCGCATGAAACTTTGCTCTAAACACCCATTTGTTGTCAATGGGTTTTTTTCCAAGTGGTAGATCAACCAACTCCCATGTATCATGCCTGTGGATGGATTCTATCTCTTCTTCCATTGCCCTTTGCCACTCTTTGTGATCTTTTGCCTCATCAAAGGTTGATGGCTCTCGACACTTCAAAATGTCAGTCATTAGGGCATAGTTCATATGATAACGATCGGGATATTTCCTTTTCCGCGTTGATCTTCTCACTTTGCCTTGTGTGCTAGATCTTGTTTGATTCAGCTTTACGTCCTTCATGATTTTTTCATACCATTTTGGTATCTTAGATTCAGGTGATACACTACGTGGAGAGTATGTATCCCAAGGAGTGTCTAAGTAATGTTTACTTTCAACCAGTTTCTCCTTTATTGCTCCTATTGGCAAGTACTTCTCCCTAGGCTCTTGAATAGGTGGTGTCCTTTCATACTCGTCCTCTCGACTCTCATCTTCACGTGCATTACCTCGTGGAGCATCTTCTTCATCTTCTTCTTCCAGAATTGTGGGAAGTCTTTTGATGCTTTCACCACTTGCATGGTCTTCATCTTCATACCTACGCATTTCATCAAAGATCACATCTTTGCTAATGTATATCTTATTCATTACAGGATCAAAACACCTGTAAGCTTTCGTCCTTTCATCATAACCGACGAAGATACACTTGATTGCTTTGGCATCAAGTTTCTTTCGCTCCTCCTTTGGCACACGTACATAGGCCTTACATCCAATGATACGAAACTTGTCGATTTTTGGCTTTATTCCAGTAAATGCTTCTTTGGGAGTCATATTTGGAACCGCAACTGTAGGGCTCCTGTTTTGCAAGAACGTTGCCGCACTGTACGCTTCCGACCAAAGTGAATCGGTCAAGCTCATTTGCTTCATCATGGAGCGTGCACTCTCCATAATAGTCCTGTTTTTCCTTTCAGCTACACCATTACTATGCGGCGTGTCTGACTATGTGAATTGTCTTCTGATGAATCTTCAAAATCATCAGATTTGTATTCGCCCCCTCTATCAGATCTTAGCACTTTGATGCGTGCATCCAGTTGGTTCTCTACCAAAGTCCTGAACTCCTTGAAGCGAGCAAAAGCGTCAGATTTCTTCTTCAAGAAATAAATCCATGTCCTCCTAGAGTAATCATCTATGAAAGTCATAAAATAGTATGCTTTCCCCAATGACATGGTCTTCATTGGGCCGCACAGGTCACTGTGAATGAGTTCCAACGGTTTCTTAGCTCTTGCAGTCCCACCTTTCTTGAATGTTTCCCTGTGATGCTTTCCCATGATGCATCCTTCACATATTGCATGATGATCATCCTGCAATGCCGGTAACCCGATTACCATCTTCAGCTTCGCCATCAATCTCAAGCTCTTATAGTTCAAATGACCAAGTCTTCTGTGCCACAACTCGGATTGAGATGCTGTTGAGATAGCCAAACCATATTCACCTGGTTTTGCAGCATCCAGTTTATAAAGGCCACAATTACTATCTCTATTACCCTTCGCCACCACTTTATGGTTGTGGTTCATATCCTTCATAAGGCATCCATCCTTGACAAATTCAATTTTAAGATGTTGATTTGCCATTACATAAAGCAAACTCTTTTTGAGTACAGGAACATAAAGTACATTAGGAATGTTTTTGATTTTGCCATCAGGAAACTGCACAAGTACATTGCCCACACCCTGTATCTGGCATTCCTCTCCATTGGCTTGAGTGACCTTATCCCCATCATGGATTGGTGAGAATTTTTCAAACCAATCACGTTTCCAAGTCATATGCCTTGTGGCGCCTGAATCTATGAACCATCTGGCACCATCATCAACTTGGGATGCCAATTCCGATGAGAAGACACTTGTCTTGTCATCTTCTCCATCATCTTCGACGATGTTTCCTTGTTGAGTCACTTTTCCTGCCTTTATGTCCGCTTTCTTCTGATAACACTCGTGTGCCCAATGACCCGGTTTGTGACAATAGTAACATTTGCCTTTCTTCTTCTTTTTCTCTTTTGATGACGACTCTCCCTCGTCATCATCATCCTTGGATTTCTTAGAAATCCTTTTCCATCCTTTCTGCTTGCCTGTAGCAAGCAAGGCTTGATCATCCTGTGGGGTTTGTCTTGACTTCCCCACTTCGCGATGCTGCTCTTCTTGTAACATGATTCCGTGGAAGTCTTCAAAAGTAGGCAACCTCTCCCTTGAAGCAATGCCACTCACAAACATCTGTATCCCTTCCAAGACACCGCTCATTGTGGTATGTACTAATTCAATATCCCTGATTGGTTCTCCAATCGCCACAAGTTGATCTCTCAGCTCCTTTATCCTGGTGAAGAAAGATCCCACTAATTCACTTTCTTCCATCCTTACTGTGTTCAATATTGACTTCAAGAACATGGCCCGAGCTGGATTGCAAGTTTGAAATTGCATTCTAAGAGCTTCCCAAGCTCCCCTAGCCGTCGTGGCATCACTTATATGAGTGATCACATGGTCTTTCACTGAAAGATTGATCAAGGACAATGCTCTCTGTGCCTTTTTATCAAAGGCCCTTATGTCACCTGGAGTGGTATTTGGCCGGACTTCAATACCTGCCACGATCTCCCACAACTCTTTCTCCATCAAAATGCTCTTCATTTTGAATTTTTAGATGTTGTAGTTAGAAACCCCATCAAGTTTGCTTGCATCGCCCAAAATTGCCTCATTGATGTTTGCCATCTCCAAACTGCTTGAAACTTCACCTGTAGGCTATAAAGTGTATGCTAGAGCCAACCGTGATGTCAAAAATCAATAATAATGACCTGCAATTTTTGGCTTACCAGGCCACCCGCAACTCTTTCGCCAAATTGAAAGCCAAACTGGCGTCGTTTTCCGAAATGCTTCTCGTCACCAACTCCTAGTTTCCTGCGTAGTGGAATGGTGAAATCACTTCTGGTGCATTTCAAACACTTTCTCCATGGCAATCACTCTGATTTGGTGTATTGTACTTGTAGGTACAGTCAGGGTGCCCTTCGTTTGGAGGCTATAGCCTTTCGTTTGGCCAAAATAGACTAAAGGAGGTGAAAATAAGGGCAATTTGGGTTTTTGAACTGCTTCTTCAGTGTGAAGAAACTTCATCCTTCAAAAATTTGGGACCCAACAATATTTTTCAGTTTGAAGATTTTTAATGAAGTTGCAATGCACTTTGCACTTCAGACCCCTTCAGGCTTTTTTCACATCAATCCAACGGATCCTTTAGATCCAACGACCCACCTGTCGTGTAATAACCATCGTCGATCTGTGTGATTCAAGATCGGACGGCTTTTCACGCTTTTGTGCATTGATCAAGGGCCTTCGAAGCACCAAGCGCTTCGGGCCGCTAACTGACTAACTAAATTGGGCGCGCGAGAGGTCCCGCGACCTATCCTCCTCTTCTCTCTCTGTGCGATGGATTTCTCTCTCTCTTCACAGGCTATGGCTGCTCCCTGTGAATCGATCTGGCTGTTTTCTTTCTCCACGGCCAGTCGTGGCCTCCTTACTGCTGAATCACACTACCAGGGCGTCCATTCTCAGCAACTTACAGCTCTGAAAACGGCCTCTTACAAGGAGATATCCCAGATTTTGCACTTTGAAACCCTAGCAAATTTGAAAAGAAGGATATATTGGACTCAGGCTTTCCTTGAGCTTTCACTTGTAGCTCCTATCTGGCTGAAATCGCCCTACAGCAGGCAATCTTTTGCTCCAAACTGCTCTTCAAACAGTGTTCGATTGGATTCAAACCAATCACAAACGCCAAGCAACCCTCCAGAAGAATTTTCAGCTTTAATCTTTGCTTGCTTTCTGATTCAACTGACAATTCTCTGTCTCTAAATCCTTTTTACTGTTTTGAGCCGTTCCACGAATCTCCACAGACTCGGTTTTGTGCTTTCTAGCCAACAAATCGTCGTGAATTCGCAGCTCTCTATTCTTGTTCGGTGATTCAAGACACCAAGGGCTCTGATACCAAGTTAAGAAAACACAGTTTAAGCACCCAACCGGATCAATCACCACAACACAACGTCAAGTGCAACAAGAACACAAAATTACTCACCTCAAACTGTATATTCAACTAATAAGTAAGTACAAAGATAAGTTGCTTAAAAACACTCAAAGGGCTCGTAAAAGAAAGATGGCCTGATAACTCTAGAACTAAGCACACATGGTGCCGTCGAAATAAGAAAGCACTATATAAGTCGATCATTGCTATTTTAACTAATTAGTGGATGTAAGTCTTTCACTAGCTTCAAGCAAAAAACCACCCATTGATGCCATTTTTGAATCTGAAAAAGCACTAGAAACTCTTATGGTTTCTCTAAGAGATCTGAACCTAAAGTCTTCTAGCAATTTAGAAAGCTTATAGACTCAATCCTATCACTCATGAACCAATCTAGAATGATGGAATTTTAGATTCTAGTCTAACCTTACAAAATCACTCCTTAATCTATGATTTTTAGCAATTTCTCTCTTCAACCTCAACATACACTCAAAAAATCAGAGAAGATCAATTAGTGCACCTAATTCAAGCTTCAATTTTAATTTTTTGGCTGATCTAATCCAAGAACTAATCAAGGGATTAGATTTACTATAGAAAATGCTGCACCAAAAATCACTCAAATTGGGTATGTGAGTCAAATTCTACAAATTTTTGAAATTTCTCAGTCAAAACCAGAGTTGTATGGCCTCACACGTGTGAAAAGGGTTCCTACAGTCCGCAACAAGATCTGGACCAAAAATTTTGAGGATAGCTATCAAATCCAACTCGCTACACAAAATTTGACTAGTTTCCAAAAAACTGCCAATTTTGGCTTTGATTTGGATTAACCCTATCAATTTCAACAAAACCTCTTGTGGAGAGAATCACTCAAAATTGCTTCCAAAACCAAGATTGGTGTCTCACAATGATTATGGCCAAATGTGGCTCTATATATACAATAAGTGGGAGCTCATGGTACTGATCATCCCTTTGATCCCACATGTGTGAAGGTGCTTTGTCATATGATGATTCATCATGCAAAACTAACACTTGGACAAAACCTTCTATTTTGAGCACTTTTGGTCCATTTTCCTTCTATATGGAGATCTACTTGAAAATCTTCTAGAAGTCAAAATTCGTCTACTTTAGCTTACACATGTGAGCTGTCCTCTACACATGGGATGTGACACCTAACCAAAGGATGTGGCTCATGCAATCACTAGATTGATGCCATGTGTCATATGTCTAGAAAACTAGTTTTTATCCTTTTTAGCCACTAGAACTTGAATTAAATTTATGTACAACCCATATGATTATGGTACATGACAAGTACACTATTTTCACATGTGGGAACAAGCTCCACACATGTGTAATCATCCTATATACAAGATTTTTGGCCTCTACCAAGCTTCTTTTTGCATTTTTCACATTATGTACCGTTATGCTCGAACTGCAGAGAACCTAGTCACAAGTATCCTGACTGCCCTCAGCCGCAGAAGCCGCGACCCAAGTATCAGTATGTAGCAACACCAGCTGCTGTAGACTCGAAAGCGAAAGCTTCGACTGATGCTGTTGTGCAGAGAATTGACGTTATTGAAGAAAAATTGGCAAAGACAGAAGATCAGTCCTGGCCAAGTGACATGGAAAACTTATTCAAAGTTACAACGAGAAACAAAAGCTCCTAGAAACTTGACCAGAAATCTTCGACGAAGCGCAGAAAATCCTCGAAGAAGAAATCTTCTAGCAAGACGACGAATAAATCTACGACTAAAGAAGATCTCAAAGATGACCCCGACTATGACCGCAATGCTACGAAGTTGTTTGCAAAAGATATCTCATCAGAGGCGAAAGAAGTTATCAATGCTGAACTTCAGTCAGCTGCGGCAGAGAAGGTGGTCACTTTCGAGGAAGGGGACGACGAAATCACGAAGACAAAATTGTTTAGTGATGTTATCGATAAGCCAATCTCAAAATCGAAGACGAAGGACTATGACATCGTGACTGATATTGGATCACTTTGTCCGAATATTACTTTTGAGCAGCTGCTGGCAGATAACACTTATTACAAAAAGCAACTGAAAGGTCTTTCTGCCCCGAAAGAAAAAAGTTTCTTTGCCAGATGCTGGTGTTCTGTCTATTGATTTAGGTGATCTCGGTGCACCTGAAATTGATATTACCATTGCGGGATGCCTGATAGAAAAAGTGCCAATTGACTCTGGTTCCAGCGTGAACATAATAACAGAAGATACAGCTCATGCTTTGGGGCTGACTGACATTCAACCGACACAGCGAAACATCAAGTTAGCTGATTCAACACGACGAAAACCTGTTGGAGAACTGAAGGATGTCATTGTTTACATTCAAGCCAAGCCATTCACAATGAATTTTATAGTTATCAAACCACTCGGTTTGTCATCCTATTCTGTGCTAATTGGACAACCTTGGCTTTATCAATCAAACGCAAGTGTTCATTGGAAAGCCAGAGAGCTAAGATTTCAGACTAGTGAGACCAATAATCGTGGTAAGCCAGCAGGACAAATAATTACCTGGAGTCGGGACAAATATGAAGGTGAAACGCCTTTGTCTGACACCAGTTTTACATTAGAGGAATCTTCTCTTGCCTTAAATGTTTTCTCTAACGCATCTGACATTGAAGTTCAATATTTTGAATGTTATGAGAATGCTGACGAAGAAGAATTCTTTGATGCCTGCAACACTGAAGCAGTTGTTTTGTATGAAGAAATTAATGTTGCAGACACGAACTCAAAAGAGTCTGATGATTCGAGTGATGACCGCAAACTCAATGCTGCCACAAGGAAGGATCATCATCCTCTGCCCTTAACTGATTCCATCTTAGATCAGGTTGCTGGTCAGGAGCGTTACAGTTTCTGTGACGGTTTTACTGGTTATAATCAGGTTGGAGTGCAGAAGGAGGATCGTTCAAAGACCACATTCACTATGGATTGGGGCACTTATGCCTACAACAAAATGCCCTTTGGTCTTTGTAACGCTCCAGCGATTTTTCAGCGAATCATGATGTTAATATTCGCTGCCTTCCTAAGAACTTTTCTCGAAATATTTATTGATGATTTATGTGTATATAGAAATATAAAGACGCACCTGCAGAAGCTGAAATTAACATTGCAACGGTGTCGAGATAATTGTTTATCTCTTCATCCAGAGAAATGTTTTTTCGGTATGAAAGAAGGGATATTACTTGGACACAGAATATCTAACAGAGGAATAGAAGTCGACAAAGATAAAGTTGAGCTTATAAAAAATCTCCAGATACCAACCAATTTATGTGAACTAAGAGCTTTCTTAGGACATGTCGGCTATTACCGGAGATTTATTCAAAATCATGCTTCTATTGCTGCCTCTTTTACACATCTATTGAAGAAACAAGTGGAATACTTGTGGACGAATGAACAGTAGAAAGCATTGGAAAAACTTAAGGAAAGATTGATCAATGCTCCTATTCTGAGACCACCCAACTGGGCTATTTTATTTCATAGTTATGTGGATGTTTCTATATTTGCTATTGGCGTCTGTCTAAGCTAGAAGGGCGACCAGAAGAAAGATCATCCCATTTACTATGCGAGTCGACAACTCAGTGCATCAAAAAAGAATTATTCGGCTACAGAAAGGGAAGCACTTGGCATGATTTTCACTGTTAAGAAATTTCGACATTATTTGCTGGGATATGCATTTATTTTTCATGTTGATCACTATGCTGTTAAGTATCTTGTAAATAAACCAGATCTATCAGGACGAGTTGCTCGATGGGTTCTACTTATGTAGGAATTTACTTATCAAGTAGAGCTTCGCCAAGGAAAATATCATACAAATGCTGATTATCTTTCACGACTCAGCACGGGAAAAATTGAAGAACCTATTAATGATGGATTTCCATACGAACATTTATTTGAGATTTCATCTACAAATTCGTTATATTTTGATATTATTATTTATCTCAAAGATCAGATATATCCTGATGGTTACGGTTTGGAACAAAAGACAGTTTTTCAATATAAGGTAGCACCTTATACGGTTATTAACAATATCTTGTACAAACTTGGTGCAGATCATCAGCTTCGAAGATGTCTCGAAAATGAAGACATTAAAAAGGTCGTTAAAGCCTTACACTCAGAAGATGCTGGTGGACATTTTGCTTTGAAAAATACTAGTAATAAGATATTGACTACCAAGTATTGGTGGCCCACAATGTTCAAGGACGTATCAAATTTTATTCGTTCGTGAGATCCATGCTAGAGATCTGGTGAGCCTACAAAAGCAATGAATTGGCCGTTGACAACAATCCTGTCTCTTGCACCATTTGAAAAGTGGGGGATTGACTTTGTCAATCCAATCAAACCTGTGACTCGACATACAAAATGTCGTTATATTCTAGTTGCAACGGATTATGCTACAAAGAAAGTTGAAGCAGAGGCGACGAAACGAAACGATGCGAAAACTGTCGCGACATTCTTATTCAAAAGTATAATCACAAGATATGGTTGTCCACTTGAACTAGTAAGTGACGAGGTACACATTTTCTAAATGATACGATACGGTTGTTGACAATCTATTTACTGATAAAAAACAGAAAAACTACAGCGTATAATCCAAAAGCAAATGGGTTGACAGGAAGAGCTACTAGAATTTTATGTAAAATCTTGAACAAAATTACTATTGCACATGCAACGGATTGGGATCAGAAACTACCATCAGTTCACTGGGCTTATCGCAACACAGAGAAAATCACGACGAAGCAGACACCATATTTTCTTACGTATGGTATGCATCCTATTTTGCCAATTGAATTTGAGGTGAAAATTTTTCGTATTCAAGCTCAACGAATAGATGCAGAATGTGTAAACGAAAGGTTGACGAATATTGAAGAACTAGCTGAAGCTCGTGAGAAATCACAGTATTAAGAAATGTGATCTTAAAGCTGATGACTTTGCACTGATATATGACAGTCGACATCAAAAGTGAAAAACTCCATGTGAGATGGCTTGGACCGTATAAAGTCATAGAGAATGGTTATGTACAACTTCAATCACTTGAAAGTGAACTGTTATCTACACGTATTAATGGGTCTAGACTGAAGAAATATACCTTTGACCAGAATTTTTTTTTTATTCTTATTATTTTCTAGTATTTTTCTAATATTTTTTCGCGACTTTTCTTTTATCTTTTCTAGAAATTTTCGAGAATTTGTCTTGACTTCTCTCAGTCTTTCAATATAATTTTTAAAGTATTTTCGAGAATTTTTCACGAAACTAAATTTGTTAAGCAAATTTTTGTAAATCGTTTTTGAGAATTTTTCTAGAATCTTTTCTAGCATTTTCTCCAGTTTTTCGAGAAATTTTCTATTATGATTGCTAAAATTTTCGAGAGTTTCTGTATCATTTTTTTTTTTAGGATTCTGCGAGAAAGTTTTGCGAAACTTTCTAGAATATTTCTAGCGTATTTTCGAGAATCTCTCGACCTATTTTTTGTATTCCTCCATTAAAGATGATGGCCACGTGATCATCATTTTTCACACGTGTGTACGCTCACATATCAAAACAAACATTGTTTTTTTTTATTAATTTTTTGTTCTTTTCACAAACGGTCTTCCGTCATTAAAGATCGATCTGTCAAATTATAGTTTCAAACACTGAGCCATGCACGTCCTCCATAAATGGAAGTGACAGATATCATGTCACCATGCCATATCATCATCCCTTCCACACCGCTACTGCATATCAGAGTTATTTTCTATTTTTCTTTCTTACACTTTCTACTTGCGAGTTTATGCTTTCATGCGCTCATTCTCTTTGCGATTAACACACTCTTTTACAAACTATTGCGATCTACGGAGCTATTGTCAAACATTCGACCAATGGCTTCCGGATCAAGCTCTAGCTCTACCATCATCTAGAAAGCACACGCAGAAATCCGCCTAGCATCCATCCAGTCTTATTTGGATCGATGCAGACTTGAGAATGGTTCTGTGCATATGTAATCACTTGAAGGTGAACTGTTACCTAAACGTATTAATGGGTCCAGACTGAAGAAATACTACCTTTGACCAAATTTTTTTTATTTTTTTATTCTTATCATTTTCTAGTATTTTTCTAGAATTAATCGCGATTTTTTTAATCTTTTCTAATATTTTTCGCGACTCTTTTCTAGAAATTTTTGTGAAATTTTTGAGAATTTTTCTTGACTTCTCCCAATCTTTCAATATAATTTTTAAAGCATTTTCGAGCATTTTTCACGACACTAAATTTGTTAATCAAATTTTTGTAAATCATTTTTGAAAATTTTTCTAGAATCTTTTTTAGCATTTTCTCCAGTATCTCGAGAAATTTTCTAGTATGTTGCTAAAATTTTTGAGAAATTTTTGTGAGTTTCTGTATCATTTTTTTTAGGATCATGCAAGAAAGTTTAGCGAAACTTTTTAGAATCTTTCTAGCATATTTTCGAGAATCTCTCGACCTACTTTTTGTATTCCTCCATTAAAGATGATGGCCACGTGATTATCATTTTTCACACGTGTGTATGCTCACATATCAAAACAGATATTGTTTCTTCTTAATTTAATTCTTTTCTTTTCACAAACGGTCTTCCGTCATTAAAGATCGATCTGTCAAATTATAGTTTCAAACATTAAATGGAAGTGACAGATGTCATGTCACCATGCCACGTCATCATCCCTTCCACACCTCTAGTGCGTATCAGAGTTATTTTTCATTTTCTTCCTTACACTTCCGGCCTGCGAGTTTATGCTTTCTTGCGCTTATTCTCTTTGCGATCAAAGCTCACTCATACGAACTATTGCAATCTACGGAGCTGTCATCAAACATTCAACCAATGGCTTCCAGATCAAGTTCTAGTTCTACCATAATTTGGGAAGCACGCGCAGGAATCCGCCTGGCATCCATCCAATCTAATTTGGATCGATGCCGGTTGGGTGATCTGAAAGTGGACCCCTCCATCATTCTCTCTGACGTTAGCACGGAATTTGTGAACTCCATCCACTCAATTTCTGAGGTGGACTTCAAAGTTCATGTGCGAGGCCAATTTTTCACCATTACTGAAGACTTGTTCTGCACAGCCCTCGGACTACCATTGATTGGATGGAAAAATGGTTTCAACGAACAAAGACTCAGTGGATGAAGCAGCCACTTTTTGAGCAACTGTTTCGTACCCATGAAGGGATACAAAGATTTAAAATATCCGCAACACAACATTTAAACTGTCCTGTAAATACGCGAACCAAGCAATATTTTTGACGGATGCAGATGTCACAATTTCAGCTCAAAATTTTGGTTACATATTGGACGCACTCGCCGGTAATCCAGTTTGCTTCGACGTTATTACCTACAGGGCTTTTTTGCGATGGATTAAGCATCAAAAGTTTTCTGGCGTTGGAGCACATGTTTCTCGATTGTGTGCCAATTTTGACATTTTGACCGAGCAAGAGAAAACAATGCTGATGGGAAGGATGTTGGCTCCAAAGCCAATTGATCTTTCCAGCATCCTGTCTGTTCCTATTCCGGTTGCACCAGATGCTGCACCAGCAGTCGAAGTGGCAG
Source organism: Diphasiastrum complanatum (assembly GCA_029204225.1). Lineage (NCBI taxonomy): Eukaryota > Viridiplantae > Streptophyta > Lycopodiopsida > Lycopodiales > Lycopodiaceae > Diphasiastrum > Diphasiastrum complanatum. The sequence goes on from CM055106.1 coordinate 48,839,178, forward strand.
CTCCCACTGCTATGGAGATTGATGCTGCACGATCCCAACCAGATACAGTTTCAGCTGGGGCAATGGATGGCGCTGTTGCTGATTCTTCAAAGTTCGCATCTGCTTCCACATCTCAGAAGCAGCAGAGTGCATCCACAACTAACGATGATGCAACCCAGTCCGACACAACAGACAAAGGACGAACGGCTGCAGAAGGCGATATTGGGGCTCCTATTGAAGATGAAGACGAACCAGACAGCCAGCCCCAGTGGTTTTGATCCATAACAGAAAAAGCCAAGAACTTAGTGGTTGAAGTGTACGAGTTGGATAAGTACCACCGACAACTCACCATGGAGCTTATCAACTTAGAGATGAAATCTCTAGACTCTCTCAAGGAGTCCCACGAGAAGATCGATTCGCTCGAATCAGACAACATGAAGATGATCGAACAAAATCGTTCTCTCGAAACACAGCTTCAGAATCTAATAAAGGAAGTTGATTCTTGGAAGCAGACAAATAAGACGATTCAGGCCAAGTCTGATAATTTTTAGACTCAAAATGATTCTTTGAAACAACAACTCTTGGCTGCGAATCAACATAACGTCGCCCTCCAGAAATATTTGCAGGAGGAGCAAATGACGCGAATAAAGACAGAAGCTGCTATTTCTGTGAGCACTAATGCAGGGTCAGTCACAGTCGACCTCATGAAGCTGAAGTAGCTCCAAGACCAGATGCTCAAAATTTTTTGAGTCGAGTTCTTACAACCGCTCGAGGATGCGAAGGCACTTGTCGTAGCCACCCCATCTTGCAGCAGGTCCGATTCTCACGACAAATATCTGTAGGCCTTGCTTTGCATTGATGACATCACACAACAACTTCAAGCTGTGCCATCTTGTTCTGGAGCCTCAGATCATCCTGAATTCTTGGAGGCAGTCGCGAAGATTGACAAGCTCGAACAGGAGCTGTCAGATCTCAAGCAGCAATTGGACGATTAGAAGCTGGCTGCTGAGTTGCAAACTCAAGACTTGGCAACTGTATCTACTCAACCAAAGCGAACACGACGAAATCAGTCGAAGGTATGTGTTGACAGATTCCGTGCATTTGCTGAACGCTTCTGGAAATGGTGTCCACATGCATTTAATATCGAATTGCAATGGGAGAATGAGGAGGAAGAAGCGGATGAGGCTCAGATGGTGGCAATGGTGGAAGACCTTATGGAGGAGGTTAACTTCATGGAGGAGCTCATTTTGGATGAACCTGCCTGCGATGATCAAGGATTCTGGTTGATGGAGGAGTGTTGAAGATTAAAGGCTGATTGATGCTTGTCAACCTTTTACCATGTTGAAGATTAAAGGCTGTCAACCTTTCACCTTGATTTAAAGGAACAACCAGCCAGCCCCCTACGAAGTTGGAAATCAACTCCTACCTCTATCCTGTTGTAAACAAACTTCATTTTAGGAAGTAGCATCAGGTAGTGACAGGTGTAATCAAGCCATGAATTTAGGCTTTAGTTGAGGCAACTAGAATGTAAGGAGGTGCACCGATTGGACACCGTGTGTAAAAGGAACATGAAAGATGAAGAGGACCCATTACACCAGCCTTGTCGCTTATACGGGGACAGCCTGGGGACAGCTTTGGCCCCGACCCAATAAGCGACTGACATGTGGAGTCAAGGCAGGGGACAAAACACCCCTTGACACTCGTGCGTCAGCAACGCGCTAGCGTCGGGACCACACCCACACTGGCGCCACCCTCACGCGGGACCACAAGGCGCTGGCACAATGGGGGAGCGGGCGCCAGGCACCAGGCCTGTGCACAGGCACCTCCATGCTCACACATGCATGGGGGAAGTAGGGCAGTTTCATTATATATGCAGGCAGATTCATTTCTCCCAGTTGATTATGGGATAAATTGAGATCACGTGGAAAATAAGTCAGGCAGGGCGGGCAGACAGGGTGGGCAGCAACAGGCCGGCACCTGGGACGCATGTCGGGCGGGAGCTGAAGAGGGTCGGGGCCAAACCCCGCCGTGCTAATAAGATACGAGGATTACACGAGTGTCCTTCATTGCCTCAGGTATTGCCTTAGCGCTTGTGCTTGTGCTTGTGCTTTTGCTTTTGCTTGATAGATGGAGATATAGAGCGATGGGAGGCAAAACCTTTTTTTTTTTTAAATCTTGCTTTGGTGACACTGATTTTGGCTTTGAATGATGTTTTGCATATTGTAGAGGAGTTGCGAGAATTGCTGTTGTAGCAATTAATTGCCTGATTTACGTGAGGGCAATGGTATCCGTCCTGTGTTTGAGCAGATTAGGCGGTCTGGAGCTCACTAGTGGCGCATTGTCGATCGGCTTCACCAACATCATTGGGTACTCTGTTCTGTTCGGCCTTGCCTCAGGGATGAATCCCATTTGCTCTCAGGCGATCGGCTCCAAGAGCTGGTCCCTGAGTGGGCCTTTTCCTACATGGACAGTTCTTATTCTCCTCTACGCTTGCATCCCTATTGGTCTTCTCTGGAACAATCTTGAAAGAATTCTCCTTTTTTGGGCCACGAAACAAGCGTCACAGTAGTTGCAGGAACCTACTATTTATACATGCTGCCCAGACCTCATTGCAAACAGCATGCTCTAGCCTCTTAGAGTCTATCTCAGATCACAAGGCATCACGACTCCAATGACGCTGTGATCTGCTGCAGCAGTCTTGATCCACATCCCTCTGAATTCTTTGTTGGTGTTTGTCTTAAGCTGGGGTTTTTGGTGTAGCAATCGCTGCAGTTGGGACCAATTTCAGTCTGATTTTATTTAGCTAAATAGCAGTAATTGTGAATAACTGAAGGACAAGGCATAAAATGTCACTTTAATTAGAAACACTGCTTGTTGGATAGCAAAGTGTACAGTTGCAGCATATACAAGCTTTTTCTTAGAGTTTTCATCTACACTCTTGAGACAAATAGGAGGGAGTAAATAGAGGGGCTTGAAAAATTGAGAGCAACTTTGACCCCATTTGCTCTAAACCACCGGTCACTTAGGACAAACATGTGTTTGTCACTATTTTAATAATTATGTTGTCTATGAATAATGTACAAATAAGGTTTCACAGTTCAATGGAATAAGTACTGGTCACTCGTAAACCAAAATATTTTTTTCCATTGACATAGTAATAGGCTCGAAGCACCAAATTAGGGTGCCTCAAATTTCCAGTAAGCTCCATGTGCTAAACAAACTCCTTGCCTAAAATGTTTACGTCTCAGCATTTTCACAGCCACAATAATTCCACTTTCAAAGAGAGCTTTATGAGCAATTCTAAAACTACCCTTTCCATAGCATTAGGCTCACAAAAGGTGATCTAATTCAAAGTTATGCTTAGGCCCTTGAAAAAAGCTAACCTACTTATCTCTACTTATGGGACTTATACAAAATACTAAGCAAAAAAATCCCTATTTTTCTCAAGTCCCCTTGAAGATTTTTTCAAAGACATATTAGAGTTTTTTTTTTGGATGCAAGAAAGCACACTTCCACCTGAAAGAGCATGAAGAACATTCACATCTACAAGTTAGAATGCACCAAATCAGTAAACAAAATTATATTGGACAAACAACGTTGTTGACAAAAAGTTATTACCAATAGTTCAAAAATGTTGGGAGATGCATCCCTATATGTTAATTTTAAAAAGTCTTATCATATTTACAATTTGTACTACTCATGACAAAAAGATTGCAAATCATTTAGAATCATTCTATATAGATATATTTGCTTCATGTGGTTCAAATAGTTACAACATATTAAAAAAAACGACCCAAGTAATTCCAAAAAAATATTGGTACTTGAAAAGGCTTCACTACATATAAAAAATAATAATAAAGTTGAATGTCAAATGTAAACACTTAAACCATGTTTTCATTTGTCATAACAAAATCTCCAAATTTTAAATCTAAACAAGTGGCTACAATATCTTGCTCATTTTGAATAACGTGCATAAATAACATATACAAAGTTGTCTCCTTCAATTAACATTATGAAAAGTACCCACAAAATGACAAGAATCATCTAAAAACCATTCAACATTGATTTCATGTTTTTGTTTCTAAAAGTTTATGATTTGTTAGATATGATATGTCTTTGAGGTTCTAGTTCTATGTTGGATAGAATTGAGATGCTTGATAGGCAAGCTAGAAAAGAAGGGGAGCCTTCTACCTTTTATGATTTATTGATTAAGAGGGAATCTTGCATGATTAATCTTGATTGTGTGTCTATTGAGGATTGGAAAGGACTCAAAGAGGTAGCAAGGATGAGGTTTCACACTCATCTTCACCTATTCTACTTCATGTTGGAGGAGGATCACATCATTTTATCTCATTTTTAATGGTGGTGACATGGATTTGACTATGGCTAGTGAAGTGGTGTAATCTTTTATGATTTCAGTTACATGTTTGAGGTGCTGGTTTTATACAAGTTTGGATCTATAAAAAGTGTTTTGATTAGAGGTTATGATGTACTTCTAGACAAACATATGGTTGGTCTTTGTTTGCTTCATTAAAACCAAGTGGAATTTGGCAATTTGCAGCTAGGAAAAGGCATCAAGATGGAACTCAAGGGTCAAAGCAATGAGGATATATTTTTGTAGGTGTTTGAAGACTTGTGTAAAGGCAAAGGATCAGCAAAGAAGTGTTCTTATATCCTACTTTACTTATATATCATGTTTGAGCAATTTCATGTGAATGTGTGCAAATTGTCAAGATATGATGAAACTAGTCACATTGTTCTTCGTCCTTTTGAGGATGGACTAGTAATCTTGGTTGGTTTTGCTGATGTGAAGGAGGTTCATTATGTCACTCATTCATACATAAGCTCTCAAATGTTGAGGATCTCTTATGGCAAGATGGAGATGGAGGCTCATTCATGGAGGTTCATGTTGCAAACACTTCACATGAAGTGAAATATGGAGAAGGTGTGCAAGAATTTGTTGATCACTCAGATTTGTTGCTTGGTTTCTACTGTTTTCTAGAGATATCAAAGGTGGAAGCATGAAGGGATCATAGCATTTACATTCTATTTTGTTCTTCATGTACTAGTTTCATCTTGATATGTAAAATTGATGTAAGAGATAGTGAATCATCCAATATAGACATTATTATCTATATCAATTATGAACGTTTCTATTTTGAGCATTACATGATCATTGAGAGGAGATCTATTCTTAGGATGGAGATCATTCTTAAGTTAGATCAAATTAGTCTGGTTAAAAGAGCAAGTAGAGCTGAAGAAGTGTGAGAAATTATCAACTAGCTACTTGACTATTATTGGCAATTTGGAGGCAAATACATGGTAGGACTAGCATAGAGAAATACTTCAAATGTTCTCTTCATCTTTGGAAAACTTTCTTCTTCTATCCTCTTGTCTTCGTCTATCTCTTCTCTCTTGATATTGGTAGTTCTAGTGTGTAGAATGCATCTAAATTTGCATGACATGATTCCACATGTGTGAGAACTATTGTACAACTGTTGTAGTATGGACATGGTTAGTAGGTAATTGGGTCTTAGCATTCATAATGGTTTATGCATGATTTCCCATAAACTAGCGTGCTAGAAGTGAGATTTTCTATATTGTTGATGTTGTGTGATGTCCACTTGATTAAGCCAAAGATCCAAGATCTACTTGAGTCATAATTAGATCTAAATTTTTCACATTAAGAGATGTTTATAGGATTATGTAGTACAGAGTGAAAACAACCAGTGTCACTTCTAAAGTTGTCTCACATTGAGGTCCTCACAAGTGACATGTTTGTTACATTGAAATCCATTGAAATTTTTGTATCTAGTCAATATCTTCGTGTAGTTAGAAAAAAATGTAGTTAATATTATATGGCACACCATGTGCTACATAATCAGTGAACATGAGTAGAATGAAACTCGTAAAACTCACAAAAAATTCACTCATAGATGTCGGGAATAGGTGCGTTGCGACAGGGCGACTACTCCCCGAAACCACATCTATCAGATTCAGGCTGACTTCAATAGTTCGAAGTCTGCCCTACTTGATCACAGCTTCGAAGTCACTGGATCGGGACTATTGATTCCATAACCATGCACATATTAGATAGGCTTATAAATTATAACGTGCGAAAGCATGTTCATAGCGTAATTTAGAGCATCAACACAAGATAATCAGTCATAAGAACATTTTAATCTACAAATAAAGGGATCTTCATGGCATGAAATAAACATCAAACAAAATAAACATGCATTCAACATAGTACGCAAGATGACCTAAATTATTGGAACAAATTATTCAGTCAAAGATAGTACAATGTGTCTAAAGATACAAGTAGAATCACGTTCTTCCTAAAACTATACTCTTGTGAAGCAGAGAGGAAGAGCGAATTATCGCGACTCTGGTTGTTCGATTGAAGCGAGTAGTTGAATTATGAATATTGAGTAACGTAGCAACTAATGTGTTGTTAGTTATATAGGCATGGATAATTGGTTAAAAGAATGCTTAATCTGTACTTTACAATTAGGATTAAGGAAACTGTTGTTGGTAGTTGCCTTCGGACAGTATCTGATTCCGTTGGAGATTCGGTCCAGGCGTGACTCAATGTACTTGTTGATCTGCCAATAGTTGGATTACGGCCGATTGTACGAGGCTGGCCGAATAATCTAGGCTAGTCACATAATCCAGGATGGCCGAACAATTTAGGTTGGCCAAATTGTCAAGGGTGTCTGAACAATGGATGGAACACTGTCACCGATTCTTTTGTATTTCTACAAAGTATTAGAAAACAAATGTATATACGCAGAGTATGTGATTGTGTGGTTATTTACAAGTAGCAGGTGAATGGATCTAGATTAGCAGAGAGATAGGGATGGAGAGGATAGCACCCCCCCTCCCTTAATCTGGATCCTTCAATGCCTTGATTTCAAATTCAAGATAGCACAGAAGTTCTTGTAATCTCTTAGTAAAGATGTCAACTGCCTAGAACTGAGTTCTGCAAAACTTCAGACTCACCTCATTGAGTATTCTGCTCCTAGCTAAAAGCATGGTTTGGTGGTAAAAAAAAATTACCCATTTTTCATAGTACCTTTTGGTAGTACATGTCAATTTTGAGAGATTTTATTACTCATAATCTATATTGCGAATTCAATACTTATGGTAGTACATTTCACACTTTTTGGAGTTTGATAGGTGCTACGAGTTAATGCAACGAAGGCGTCCTTGACAATGACGAGCCTAGTAATGATGGGCCTTTTTTTATCTAATTGAATTTGGAACAAAGGCTTTGACGTCCAAATGATTAGTTCATTGCTAACATTGCTTTCTGCTATCAGTTCATTGCTATCTTGCTTTTTGCTAGATTGGTTCATTGCTATCATTTCTTTTTGCTATCAATTCATTGCTATCGTTGCCTTCTTCTAGATCGATTCATAGTTATCGTTGCTCTCTACTATCAGTTCATTGTTATCGTTTTTCTCTTCACTTTCTTTTGTTTGAAACATCTTCTTGCATTCTGCAAAATTGATCTTGATCATCTACTGTAAAAGATGAGGACACCTGCAAGGAAATGGAAAGCCGCCTCTAAGGCCACTGCTGAAAATCATGAGACATGAATGCACCTCCCAACATACACAAACGACCACAAACTAGTTACCAAGCCGGATCACCAAGGAAAATGGGGGTCATGGATCAATAAAAAACCACACATTCACAACTTGACAAATCATCTACTGCGGCTGGCGATCGTTCTAGCCACAAGAGAAAGGGTAAATTAAGCATTGTAGGTTTCTATTTGTAATGAATTTTGTTAATTTTGGTATTATGGTAGTAATTTACTGCTTTTGGTTCTTAATTTGGTACTTTAGCTATTGTTGGTATATAATTTGGTACTTTAGCTGCCTTTGATACTTAATTTGGTACTTTAGTTGCTTTTGGTACTTAATTTGGTACTTTCGGTTTATGGTCTGGTACTATTAGTACTACCTTTTGGGTATTTGGTGATTTCTAACCTACTTGCTTGGTTATTTGGTACTTTTTTATGTGAGGATTTATAGTGAATAGTTTGTGCTAAAATTAACATTATCTGTTTTGCAAGAAATAACAAAATGGATGAGCACCCGATCCTACAGGAGTTCTGTTACTCAGCCCAGGAGCTTCATGAAGAGTATGGCTTGAGCCTAGAGGCAAACTTGCAAAAGACCTGCTAGACAATCAGTGGCTAACGTTATTCAGGCAGAGATATAAAAAAAATGCTAAGATATATCTTAATCAACTGCATCCACGATTTGTGGATGACTATTGTTTGCTATTCCACAAGGTGTACCAAGCTCCCCTCTCTTGTGGCAAAATCATAGCCTGATTCGCCAAATTCTATGCATTTGAGTGCTGCAAGGTCGCAAAATTGGACTCTGCCTATTACAAGATAGCATGGGCTAGATTTGGGAAGAATGTGATTGCAATGTGTAGCAGCAAGAAGGATGGCGTTCAGAATAAGCTTGAAAATTGGAGCAGGGCTAACGGGCCCCCTCAGAGTGTGCAGCTAGGAGGTGGAGTCAAGAGGGAGTTCTCCAGCAAGTTCGGAGGTGAGGACAGTGTGTCCCACGCTACTTTGTCCACTCTAGAATATATGCCTGAAGTGGAGGCGATGAATCAGAGAGTCACAAACAAATCAGGGAGGATGCTTGAAAGGCTGTCAGAAATTAAAGGACAACATTCAGAAGAAGAAAGAAAAACTACTGGTCAGGCAGAGAGAAAACACCGTCGTCCAAATGATCAAGGACGAGATTGCTGAGCTAGAGAAGCGTCTGGTTCAGCTGTGGACACAGACTCCTCCCAATGAAGAGGAGATAAAACAAGTGGATGCTGAGCTCAATTTAGCCAGGTGCATGCTAAAAAGGTGGAAGTGTAAGCAGATGACTAGTCCCTCGCAAGGGAGGTTGCAAAGGAGGAGAGAAATTTTTTGGTAGTCTTCTTTTTGTTGTTTGGTACTTTTCATTCTTTTGAAGCTTATGAACGCGTTGTTGTCATTTTAATGAAACCTTTGGAACTTTTAATAATTTTCATGTTGTTTGAATTTTTTTTTTACTTTTGGTACTTTGAAATTTGATATTTGGTACTTTTGGTGGCTTTCCATATTAAATAACTCGTTCTTCCGGAAATGTTGTGCCTATAGTACTTTTGCAATTTGCTACTACTGGTAGTTTTTGTAATACTAGAATTTTTGCAATTTGGTACTATCCGAACCTTTGACAATTTTGGCCCTATTGGATTTGAACTTCTAGTTTGTTTTGAATTTTTTAGCTATTATTTGGTACTTTTGAAACTTTTGGTGTATTGTTTGGTACTTTCTACGCGCTGTTAACTTTTCTTACTATTGTTACTTTTGTAGTTTGGTACTTTTGACATATTTGGTACTATTGGTTTAAATTTTTTTTGGTCTGTTTGAAACTTTTAAGGTCTTGTTTGGTACTTTAGATACTTCTAGATTCGTTTTTAGTACTGTTTGGCAGTTTTTGTACTTTGTTTGAAACTTTTAAGGTCCAGTTTAGTACTTTTGGTACTTCTGGATTCGCTTTTTAGTACTGTTTGGCACTTTTATGCATTGTTTGCGGTACTTTTTTGAAAAGCCTTGGTAGTTTTAAAGCTAATGTATATAGTGTGGGCTATTGTTTGGTATTGTTGTTTAATGTTTGGTGCTATTTTGTAATAATTCAGATTTTCATTGTAGAGGGAATACGAAATGCTGGAGTCAGATTGGAAGGATGCTCAAGGGCACACTGATTTTGTGAACCTCATGCAAGAGAGGATCAATAGGGGACACAAATTCACTTTGTTCTCGAGGCTTCACATGGTGAGTGGGGTAGACTATATCCACGCCCTTGGGTTTTGCATTGCATGCGATGAGTCTTTGGACGCCACTTTTTTTCTCGAATCATTATTGTTTGCATGCACGCATTCTTATCATCCATTATGTTTTGCTGTGACCATAAGCACCAAATACTTTTTTAGCACAACATGTTTATATGCATTCAGAAATAAAAGTACAAGATATCAATCCTCATGATCATCAGTATGTAACTATAAATAGATCAAAATGTATGCACTCTACTATATGTTTTTTGATTGATGCTCTTCAAATCACGATTTAAATATTTCAACGTTTTTCTTCTTTCAGATTTATATCCATCAAACATAAGTGAATGGGAGCCAGCACTACTGGAAATTAAGTCCATAGTTGTCTCCTTGGTGAATACAATTTCTATTTTCAAGAATCTTCCTGCAGGAATCATAAAGTTTCCTATTTTGCTAGTCTGCAAAATCACTGTTGTGGGTATTTCCTGTAAATAAACAAATAAGTGGGTCTCGATATACCTGATAGGTGGTCTGCTAGCTCTTGGTGATCTTTTGGAAAATAGAGGAACTTGATCATTTTCATCATATTGTAGTTATTGAACTGCAACATCATCATCTTATGATTCGTCATTGATATGTTGTTCGTCAAAAGTAGATGAGCTTGGACCTTCAATGGGAATAGTCAATTGAGGAACCGGGAAGTTCAATATGTCAGGAGAATCTAGGCAAAGATTGAGTACTCCGCAATGTACCTCTCACTTAGCTTGAAGTAGCTCTCTTTGAATCAGACACATGCACTTAGAGTTTGCACTAGTCCGATCTCAACGCGAACTGTCCCTTAGCGTCCGTTCAAAATACCAAGTCTCTCATGCAAGACTCAACTTTCACAGTTCCTTCATTGATCAGCTGCCTTACACGCAACACAAGCCAGCGTACTCATATGTTTTCTCATCATTGCTGGTCCAGAGAAAGCCTATAACAAACTTTCCTTTCCACAACAAAAACTTGTCAACTTATTAGGTCCAAAGTTTGTCAGTCTCCTCGTGTGAGTATGGCTAGGTCACCTTGAATTTGCCCCCATTTTGATCAACTTTCATTCAAAATTTGCCCCAAGAGAGAGGTGTGTGTGATAGTTCCCCTCCACTTATAAAATCAGCTGATCGGACTTAGAGTAGAGTTCTTCGGACAAAAAGCCTTTCCAACACTTTGCTTCCCATCTGCTAGGATTATGGCTCGATCCAACTTGTTGCCAATCTCTGAAGAGGATCTTAGTCTTTCCCCTTTGAGAAAAAACCCAACTGATACTGGATATCACCCATGCTCAGTGAGTTTCAGTTCCGAAGGTGGCCATCCCAAAATGAAGACCAACTGCTCCATAGAAGATCTCCCCTGAAATTGCCCTTTCCAACTTTTGACTTCCTACTTGCATCTGGTGGGCGTTGTCGCAAATGAAACTAACCCAAGAAACAGGTTAGCCATCCATCCTTTGCAAACATTGAGTCGTTTCGTTGCCGTTCATGTGCGAGTACTTGAACTGCAAATCCGCCCCACAGATTCTGGATATCACCGATGCTCAGTGAGTTTCAGTTCCGAAGGTGGCCGTCCCAAAATGAAGACCAACTGCTCCACAGAAGATCTCCCCTGAAATTGCCCTTTCACACTTTTGACTTCCTGCTTGCGTCTGGTGGGCGTTGTCGCAAATGAAACTAACCCAAGAAACAGGCTAGCCATCCATCCTTTGCAAACAATGAGTCGTTTCGTTGCTGTTCACGTGCGAGTACTTGAACTGCAAATCTGCCCCACAGATTTTGTAGTCCTCTTTGTTTGATGGTATCATCCTTCAAAAGAAAAGGTTCCTTCTCGAGCCATCAGCTCCTTGTATCACAAGCAATCATGCAAACCAGACAAAGCACAAGTACTAAGACTCACCACGAATACATACAAGTAAGACACTCAGACATGTTTACTAACAAGTAACAAAGACAAGGTCCCCCTTTGAGATGGTCCTGCCAACGGACCTTTGCCAGGCCACGCCCATACAAATCGATCACGGAATCAGCCCACATAGGACACCCCTCCAACTATCCGTGCTTTCACCATTAAGTAGCACATTGCCTCAGTCACGCCCCACCACTTTTTGGTCGATAGCCCTTATAGCTAAATGATCGGCAGCTATCCCGCACCGGTAGCTAACCACCCGTGCTTTACACCCAAATTTGAGCAGCATCTCTGTATCGATGGTTAACCCGTACAGTTCGAATATGTCGCCCTGCACCCCACAAGGCACAGACCGTGCTTACACCAACCTAATGGCAGCACACTGCCTCATCTGTCCTACGTGCAGACAACGCCAGGCCCGAACCGCGAGAACTGACCGTGCTTACACCTCAAGGGCAGCACTTTGACTTATCAAGTCCCCCGTTCTGCCGACCACCCCGACCGTGGACGCACCCGTGCTTACACTGTGGGCAGCACCTTGCACAACAGTTGTCTTGATGAACCCCAAATCGTGGCCATTTTCGTGAGATCCGCATAGCTGACCGGCTAGTCGACCCTGATACCACATGTAGCGCAGGCATCCCAAAGGGAGCCGGGAACCACGACTTAGCTTCCCAGCCTTCAACTCTTGCCATCCAAACCCACTTGACATACAAGCAGCCAACTCGCCAACAACGATCAGACTTAACCAACTTGAAGTTCCAAAAACCAACATTGAGATCCAACCTGGTGCCATGCCAGATCGGGGGTCCCGATGTGGGTGACTTCCCTCCAAGCAAGCCGGCCGACATACATCAAACTTAACCAACTCGAAGCTTCGTTACAAACGAGTAACATCCATTCCAAGCAAGCGGTCTGACTTACATCAGACTTAACCAACTAAAAGCTTCGTCACGAGAGCTAGAAGCCAACCTGGTGCCACGCCAGACTGGACAGCCATAAACAGGTAACGTCCACCCAAGCAAGCCATCTAACTCAGTCGACAGGTTAGAGCCCATTCCCCAAGAGCTTAACCCATTCACGTTCATGCAAGGAACACTCAGAACCACAAGCCGCGACAGATATGGAAACAACCAGGACATAATATCACGAAAGTCTGGACATGTGGCATAAGCCTGAGGAAGATCATCATACCAAGAGTGGGGAGACGTAACAAGACTGTAAGTAAGAGCAGGTAAACGAGACAAAGCATGAGCAGCAGCGTTACTTTTACCAGGCTTATAATGAATATCAAAATGAAAGGACTGTAAAAATTGAAGCCAATGGTACTGACGATCACTAAGATCCTTTTGTGTATACAAATAACTAAGTGACTGGTGATTAGTAAAAACATCAAATGAAACACGATACAAATATGGACGCCACTTCTTTAAAGCAAAAATGATAGCAAGCAACTCTTTTTCATGAGTGGAATAGCGCTGCTCATATGAACGAAGACGACGTGGACCAAATGGTCTCGACAGCATACCGCTGGCGCCACAGACCGAATGGTCCCGACGGCATACCGCTGGCGTCCCGCGATACGACCCTCAGCTATATGCCAACTTAAAAATTTGGAAGCGGCCTTACAACTAGCGCTTTTACCGAACACTGAAACCTAGAAGGTAATTAGAGTCAGTTTGAGAAAAATCCCACTTTATTGATAAATCTGAGAAGGTTACATTTCAAATGTGTGACCGACCCTAGTCTCCAGGGCGCTAGCTGCCAAGGCGAGAGCCATGACAACATTCTAGCAAGGGAGGTTGAGACTTGGTTGGAGCTCGCCCTGAGTCGCACCCCGCACTCCCCTATAGTATTGGTGTGATTCGGCACCCCCCCTCATACCAAGCACTCTATCCAAGCTGGTAAAGCATGTTTTTCTCTCTCTAGGATTTTCTCTTTCTAGAAAGTCATTTGCTCTCTAGATTCTATTGATCCCCAGGCTTCCTTTAATCATGCCTAAATCGTGTAAGGTGATTGCACATCGATCTGAGCTCTCTGGACTCCGCTAGAACCGATCAAAGATTTTCAGCCATAGGAACTTGGCACCGGCTGGATTCTGGTCACAGTGGGACCGGGGGCGGCGGCGGCACCGTTGGCGTCGGGAGCAGCAGGGGCGCTGCTAGTGCCGATGGCACTGGAAGTAAAGCTTGTAAAGGTAGCTTTACAACATATGCCCAATTTCAGACCCATGCATAAAAGGCATGCAAATGCAAGTTTTCAGAGTTACGGAAATGAATGCAATCTCAACGGTGTGTCTACTATGAGTAAAGAGCGTATGTGTAGATGCATGGTGGGTTTTTGAGTATTCCCATTTTTTTTTTGTCTTTTGAGCCAAGATCTGTGACCACTCTTTTGATGCTATTTCTAACTGTATTGTTTCAACACTTACTACTCTTGTTCTTCTAAGATATGATCACCGTAGATGCTTGTGAATTGACTGAATGCTTGCAAATAAGTGATCACGAGTCTTGTATATTGCCCAATCATTATTGCTAAGATTTGATTTATTTGATTTCTCAAAGACACTGGACTCCAATCATCCTTACTACTATTCATCTAAATCTCATAGAAGACCTCCCCTTCTTTCTCTCCCTAGCCATAAGACTCCAATCCATACTAGATGAAGAAGTGTTGTGAAGAAAAGTCCATCCAATCTATGGCTTGAGAATTTTCAAGGAGATGATTTGAAACCTTAATGCTCTTCCAATGATGCCTGTTGGTGATTCTATTGAAATTAACTCTTTTTAACTCTTTTATCCAACCAGTCTAAAGATTAATGAGATCATGAAAATTATACAAGGGGATTTGATATTCAACAATTGCACTTTTGCACATTTCCTAGCTAGATCCATCCATCTTGTGCCCTCATCAAGAACTGTGTGAAAGATTCAACTAGTTTCATCACAATTGCAATATTTCCATATTTGGCATATTGAGGACAAAACTTGTTTTAGACTTAGAGGTTGACTTTTCAAAGTTCATTAGTCTAAATTTCATTTGAATAGACACTTTTTGAAAGTGTGGGAGGGGATAGAATGCGAGTTTGAGTAGATTCAATTTGAATAAGTTGGGTACATTGAATCTAGACCCAAAATTGGTAGGGTTAGCATTTTGGTGGGAAAGCCAAGTGGCCAAATAGGGTTTGAACCTACTATAAAAGGATGTAACTCGTGGAGAGAGTCATCTTCTCTCTTCTCTATCTCATTTCATGCTTATACATGGTTCTCTTGGGTTCTACTATCCATTGGTGCACTATCTTGGTGATTGCTTGCAATTCTATGTGTAGAATGATCTATATTTTTGTTATTTTTGGATCCACACATGTGAAATACAGTAGCTTGCTGGTTTTGTACGGACAGCAACAGTACATAATCATTTCATTCAAGTTTGATCAAGTTCTATTAGTGTTTGCATCTCAAATTGTGTGTAGATGCTGATTTTTCTACATTGGTGAAATTGGTAGTGTATTTCTCTTTCTAACCAAAGATCATTCAAGTAGATTGGATCTTAAGGATCTGAAATCTTTCACATGGTATCAGAGCTTGTGTTTCAGGTTATGAAGGAGGAAATCAGATCTATCAATGATTTGGTGAAAATATCAAGTCTAGAGCATGCTAGAGAGGATTCTACACCAAAATCGGATTTTTTGCTTTTGTAGATTGGATCTTTTGTAGATCAAAACACTAAAGAGGTCAATATACTTGTTCAATTTCGTTTTTTTAATTCACATGCTGGATTTGGCCGATTTTTGGATCATTGGTTCAGCCTAAGTGGTGGCTTATAGATTGCATATCAAATTTTCAGCATTTGCATGTAGATTTGGAATAGTCAATTTTTTGTGATTTTGTCAAAACCTTAATTTTGATTGGATCTCTAGATAGTGAGGTTGTTGGACTTCATTTGAGTGTGTTTCAATCTTAGGAAGTGGCAAAAGTCATTAGATTGAGGATAGATCATAGGTTGATCAAGATTCCATGATTCTATGTGTTGATTTGCTTGGATAAGTGCTGTGCTTTGTGCATTGAAACAGGTTGAAAGAGAAGATCAGGTCATTGCTACATGGCAACCTCAATTGGAGTCATGTTGGAAGCCAATGATAGGCTTACCTCAAGTAACTATTCATTATGGAAAGTGAGGATGGAGTCACTTCTTGAGATGAATGATGTTTTGGATATTGTTGTAGGTTTGGAGGAGAGACCAACAACACAACAAGATCAATTGAGGTATGACAAGAGGGCCAAGAAGGCTCTACACATGATAAAGATGAATGTTACCAATGAACTTCTCAAGGAAGTTGGTAAGTGCACATCATCTTTGGAAGCTTGGAATTCATTGAAGAAGCTTTATGAATCCAAGTCTACTTCTAGAGTGTTGACTCTAAGAAGGCAAATCTTTTCTTGTTTGCAAAAGAATGAAGAAATTCCAAGTACTTTTGTTTTGAGAATGAAAGCATTGAATGATGAGTTAGCTTGCATAGATGAAAGCATTAAGGAAGAAGAGCTTATTCAAGTGATTCTTAATGGCTTGTTGGATGCTCATGCTAACATTGTTCAAAGTATTGCTATTTAAAAGGCTTTGCCAAGTTTGATGGATCTTCAAGAGATCTTGATCAATGAGGAATATGGGCTTCAAGCAAGAGGTGGATCTACATCGACACTTCAAGAGGATGCTATGTTCACAAAGGGCAAATTCAAGGGCAAAACCAAAAGAAAGTGGTCTAAAGGGCAAGATCAAGTGGATGCTTCTTCAAGTGGCAAAAAGAAGGATAGATCAAAGCTCAAATGCTTCTATTGTGGCATCAAAGGACACTTTGCAAGTGAGTGCTACAAGAAGAAGAGAGATCAAGGAGACAAGCAAGGTAATCTTACACTTGAAGAGGATGGTTTGGATGTGCAAGATGCAAATGATGATGCTTTTGTGATGTCTTCATGTATGCTTGCTAATGATGGAGATCTAGATCTTTGGTGGATTGATAGTGGAGCAAGTTCACACATGACCTTTCACAAAGAGTACTTTATTTCTTTGTTGGCATATGGAGATGACAAGAGGGTGATCTACACGGCAAATGATGGTGAGTGTGCAATCAAAGGGATTGGCACAATTCCTATTTCTCTCTCTACAAATAGGAATGTTCATTTGGAGGATGTCTTGTTTATTCCATCTATTACCAAGAATTTGCTTAGTGTGAGTCAAATGCTAAGTAAGGGCCTCAAGGTGGAGTTTGATGGAGATGCTTGTTTGATCAAAAGGAAGGATTTCTTGATTGAAAAGGGTAAAAGGCAAGGGAAGTTGTTCAAACTTGATGCTTGTGTTATTGCTAACCAAGTTGGATGTGTTGCAAGGGAGCAAATTTCTATTCAAGAGGTTTGGCACAAAAGGATGGGACACCTCAACTTCAAGTCATTGGAGGTAATGGCAAGGAAGAAGGTTGTGATTGGTCTTCCAAGTTCCTTAAGTAATGACAAGCATGTTTGTGAGTCTTGTGCTTTGTCTAAGTCACATAGACTACCTTATACTAGATCTATTTCTAGATCTACAAAGCCTCTTCAACTTGTACATTCGGATATTCATGGATTTACTACAATTAGCAATAGTGGAGCTAAGATGTATGTAACATTCATTGATGATTTTAGTAAATTTTGTTGGATCTATCTACTAAAGAGCAAGGATGAAGTGTATCATGTCTTTGTCAAGTTCAAGAATGCAAGGGAGAACCAATTCTCCACAAAGATCAAGTGCTTGGCAATAATCTTCCCACAGAAAATTTTTAGTTTGTGATCTTTATAGAACTTGAAGAAGGTTAGAAAGGTTACCATCCTTTGTCTAGCTCTAATACCACTTTTACAAATGAAGTCAGATTGTTATTCTAATCCAAAGGTAGTAAGGATCTTCAAGCCTCCATGGATCTCTCCTCCACCTGCGTCCCTAATCTTAATCACAAAGGTAGATAACAAGTGGCCTCAAGTATTCACCACCCAACCATAGCTAGCTAGCACATGCAATCTTGCAACTTGGCTAATCTAGCACCCCCTTGCTAACCAATAACCAATTACAAGCATACCATCACAAACCATAGCATACTTAAGATCCAAACCCTACTTATGTCCCATACCATAAGCAAGATCCAAACCCTAAGCATACTACACACAAGAAAACACTATATACACTAGTAGCCACACTAGAGCATAAGCATAGCAAACAAAAGAGATCTCTCTTCCTCCCTATGGGGGCCCTCCTCCCCTCATATAGATGGCAAATGGCACCCTCCAATACACTATGGAGTTCCGTGCACAACCAATGAGAAAGAGAGAAACCTAGAGGAGTTAAAGAACCTTCATTATGGAAGGTCAAGAGACTTCTTCCATAATCTATGACTCTTTGAATGCCTTTCTTGTGAGATTTGGGAGCTCAATGGACACCTTGGAAGTGAGCCCTCCTACTAGGTCCCATTGCCCAAGTTGTGCTTGTATACTTTGGTCCAAGACCAATAAAATGATATGGTTCAAGGTTGAGGCCCAAGGTTTAGAAAAATAGCCAAAACATCCATGGTAATGACTTTCTAATACCTCACTAGGTTCCATACCTCCGACCAAGGCATAAACACCTACCTACCCTTATCCACAGACACCAGTATCTTAATCTAAAAGCACATACTCTTAATCCTAAGGGTACCCCTTATCCAAGGTTAACTTGATTCCATACCTCTGACCAAGGTATAGTCACTTGCCTGTCCTTATCCAAAGGACCTACCCTTAATCCTATGGGTACCCCCTATCCAAGGGTAACTTGCCATTTAGCCCCCAACCCTAAATGGACATATAGGGGTCACTAAAGTACTGCTAGTTACATAGGTATGTAACATGCCACCCCAAAGATAAAAAGGCACCACTTGTAACCATTTTACATGCTAATGGAGAGGAGGAGACTCTACTATTTTGTGAGCTCAAGCATCCTCAAGCGCTAATCCATTTTGCTTATGCTTATTGTTGTAAGTTTGCTATTTGTTTTTAGTTTTCTGTGAAAGATTTCAGATCATTATGATCCAATCCACTTGAAAGATCTTGGGTTACAAAGAGAAATGCTCTACCAATCTCACCAATGTAGAAAAATCAGCATCTACCCACAAAATGAGATGCAAACTCTAATAGAACTTGATCAAACATGAATCAAATGACAAAGTACTGTTGCTGTCCGTATAAAATCAGCAAGCTACTCTATTTCACACATGTGGATCCAAAAATAACAAATATAGATCATTCTACACATAGAATTGCATGCAATCACAAGTATAGTGCACCAACGGATAGTAGAACCCAAGAGAACCATGTATAAGCATGAAATGAGATAGAGAAGGGAGAAGATCTATCTCTCCATGAGTTACATCCTTATATAACATGTCCAAACCCTTTTTGGCCACTTGACTTTCTCTCCAAAATGCTAACCCTAATATTTTTTAGTCTAGATTCAAAGTACTCAATACTCAAATTTGAATCTACTCAAACTCGTCTTCTAACTTTCCCACACTTTCAAAAAGTGTTTATTCAAATGAAATTTAGACTAATGAACTTTGAAAAGTCAATCTTTAAGTCTAAAAACAAAGTTGGCCTCAATATGCCTAATATAGAAATATAGCAAATATTATCAAACTAGTTGAATCTTTCACACTCCTTCTTCAACTAGTTTTAGCATGGACTTTGATAACACTCCAAGTGAAGTCCTATGGTTCATGAACAAGTCCTTTCCCAATGCTTTCGTAAAGATATCAGCTACACATTCCCTTGAGGACAAATGTTGAAGCTCCACCTCCTTTGCAATGACTTGCTCCCTCACAAAATGTTGTTGTACCTCAATATGCTTGCTCCTAGCATAATTTTTGACAATAGAACTTTGATTCATCATAAGAATGATCTTTTTCCTAAGAATGATCTCCTTTCAATGATCTTGTAATGCTCAAAATAGAAACAACCATAGTTGATATATAGAATAGTGTCCACTTGGCTATTTCTTACATCAATTTTACATGTCAAGAAGTAACTAATACATGAAGAATGAAATAGAATGTAAATGAATGATTCCACCATGCTTCCAACTCTGAACTCTCTAAAAAAATACAGCAAACAAACAATAAATATGAGTGACAAAATTTTCTTGCATGTTTTCTCCTTTGTCCTCTATTGTCATGTATCCACCATGACACTTCATGAATGAGCCTCCATCTCCATCTTGCCATAAAAGATGCCATCATCACTTGATGACTTGGCCATGAATCAGTGACATAATGAACCTCCAATAGCTTCATTTCCATCAACAAATCCAGCCAAGAATGCTATTACAAATCCAACGTCAAAATGATGCTCACCAATGTAGCTAGTTTGACCATATCTTGACAGTTTGGACACATCCACATGAAAATGCTCAAACATGGGATAGAAAAAGTAAAGTAGACTTGAAAAAAACTTCCTTACTACTCCTTTGACCTTACTTTAGTCTTCAATAAGCTGTAGAAATAGATCCATAACATCTTTGCCAATTACCTCTCCTTTGATGCTCTTGACTAGCTCCAAATTACCACCTTCCTTTTTGCCTTGTTGAAGCCCTTTGAGATCAACCTTTTGATCATCAACTTAACCATCAAAGTCATTGAACAAACTTTGTTTTCCATATATATATTACTTGATTTTACAACAAGATAACATCCATCCACTTGCATAGCACCATCTACACAAGAAAATCCTCCAAAAGATGTTTCATTCTTCATAAGAACTTGATACTCAAGATCCATTGCTTGGATCCACTCCTCTTCTTTCCTTGCTTCATAGACTTTGATCACAAATTAGCACTAGCACTCTCAATGTCAGAGTATGAAACATTAGCAGTTATAAGAGGCAAATTGGAAGTTATACTAGAATGTCTTGAGGATATACAATTAGAACCGAAAACAAGAGAGTCATCAGCATACCATGACAGTGAGAACAAGATCCCTACTCTAGCTGAGACTTATAGTGAAAGATCTAATTGGGAAACCATGTCTGAAGATGAAATAGAACTAGATCCAAATGAGGCCGGTTGTGATGGAGAAAAGAGTG
Source organism: Diphasiastrum complanatum (assembly GCA_029204225.1). NCBI lineage: Eukaryota > Viridiplantae > Streptophyta > Lycopodiopsida > Lycopodiales > Lycopodiaceae > Diphasiastrum > Diphasiastrum complanatum. The sequence continues at coordinate 48,860,063 of CM055106.1, forward strand.
AGGGAGAGATCACAGACAATGAGACAATGTCCGAATGGAAAACGATGTCAGAAAGTGAGATAGAATCAACTTTGGACCCAAATATGATGAATTATGATGCTAAAAAAGAAAGCTTACACTTACCTCAAGCTCAACCAACCATGCAGACACCTAGCCCTACACTTGTCACACCGGTACCGACAAGAGCCATTTTGCCAATGGTTGTCCTTGCTGATATTGAAAAGATACCAAGAATAGTAGGTTCCCTACCATAGTTCCATGGAAACACTGATGAAGGTGCCCATAGGCTTATTGAAGAATTCAACACATTGGTGGCCGTCAGTAGAATCACAAATTCTACACATAGAATGTTGTTGTTCTTCACAACTCTGGTAGGAGAAGCCAAAAGATGGTACTATAATTTGCCCATAAATTCGATCAATACACCAAATGAGCTATATCAGGTATTTTTAGAGGAATTTAGACCCACATATGATGTTAATAATCAGATGTTTACCTTGACTATGATACAACATGAGCTAAGCGAGACCATACGCTTATACGTAAGGAGGTTAAAAGAATTGGTTCGACAGTTGAATCTTGTTCTAGCAGTTAAGATACCATTTGACTTAGTGATGACTTTCTTTCTTAGAGGACTACACACAGATATCAAACTAGTGGTGTGCCAGTCAGGAGTTTCATCTTTTGAGAAAGCTGTATCTAGAGCACAAATTGTAGAAGAGGCCAATTGGGCCACATTCGAGTGCCAAAACAGTAACCAAATAGTAAGAGTGATCAATTGGGATGAGGACTTTCCAATGTCTGCAAATGAGCTACCAAATAGGATGAGATTACAACATGTGCTCCAACCATTGGAACCGAGACCACCCTATGCATTTGAGAGAGATAGTGTAATGCCCAAATATCATACCCAAAATCAAGTGACCAGAAATTATAGCAAACCTTGTAGGATACAAGAGGAACCACACCATAGAGATGAAAATGCTTATGATATGGAATGCGAGACTGATGAGATGAATGCACCCCTACAGTTAGCTATTCACACTGAGATGTTTTATGGAGGAACAAGTCAAGTAGAAGAATGCCATCGGATACAAGGGGACGAAGTGAGTGATGAAAATGTAAGCCACTGGACTAGGAATCATGGGAGTACTCCTCAGGATAGACGAGTCAAAGCTAGAGACAAGAGAACCCCAACACAATCAATAAGAACACTTGTACCCATAGAGGCTAGGGCAAGAGTACTGACGATAACCCGAAGTGAGTTACGAGCAAAATCCCCTAGGAAAGAGTGGATGAAAAAGAGTGCCTAGCAGGTGAGTCCTAGTAAGACCACTAAGTCTAAGGAGGTAGTACCTTCGAAATACAATGATCAACCCAATCAATCCATATTCTTAGAAGCAAACAATGATAGTGACTCAGACTGGGAAGAAGTAGATGAGCTAGTGTGGACAGCCCCTATGAACTACCCCCCTAAATCCAAACATGTAAATCATTATCAAGCGACTTATGAAAGCAAAGATATCACACCTCCTATCACTGATGACATTGATCAAGAATCCTATGGCATACATGACCTATTTGAAGATCACGGGAATACAGAAAGTGCACATACAACGATAGACCTTATTGGAAAAAAGAACCAGAATCCTACTTGAAATACCCAAGAGATAATAATTGATACATTACATTGGGAGAATGACATACCAGGCTATGACTCTGAAATTGATATCAATGGTGGAAGGCCCGACTCAGAGATTAGGGAGGAGAGGAGAAATGTCATATCCAAGAACAAGGAATCCTATGGTATAGTGAGGATATTCGATATAGAAGATGTAGACCTTCCATTTCAGCCACCAGAAAGACAAAACTACGTAAATCAGTTAAGGGATTTGAGCCCTTTATTCCCTTACTCTTCACATCATGCCAGACCTGAAGCAAAAGGTGAATATCCTAATAACAAGATTGATGCAGGGTAGCCAATATCATGAAAGACTCACCCTTACCTTTGATGTCACCTAGGGGCTAAGGGACAATAGGAAGTTCATTTCTAAACTTTATCTGTCTATTTCTTTATTTGCTAACTTTGTTGTTTGGTGATTTTTCTTCTTTCTAAATATATATATATATCCTTGATGTGAGTTTTGTTGTATGTGCTAACTTTTGTTGAAATACAGAGATAGAATGATTCTGCCAATTACACCCACCACCACTAATGCATCATATAGACACGGTATGCTTGAACCATCCGTTGCAAGCTCAAACAATTGCATCCATGCCTTGCACTATGCATCAACTCTGGAGAGAAAATTAGGCATATCTTTTTGCATTATCATGGGCATGTGTATGATTGACTAGGAGCATGAATGGCATGGGTTGAGAGAAAAAATGGAAGAGAAACAATGTAGTGGGGTGGGAGTGAAACTAGGATTATGCATATGAAGACTCAGACAAAGGAGGACTTTAGCCCTAATTAGATCTAGCTGCATCGATTGAGCAAACAGAAGTATTGATCTATCTCACTGAGCCAATGCTCTAGCTATCTGGATAGATTTGAGATATCATCTTGATCTATTTGTCACAAGATATCATACACACTGGTGCGTCTGCATTACCTACTATTAAGAAAAAAAAAATAGAGGACAGTTTGTGAAAGATTTCAGATGCTTAAGATCCAATCTACTTGAATGATCTTTGGTTAGAAAGAGAAATACACTACCAATTTCACCAATGTAGAAAAATCAGCATCTACACACAATTTGAGATGCAAACACTAATAGAACTTGATCAAACTTGAATGAAATGATTATGTACTGTTGCTGTCCGTAAAAAACTAGCAAGCTACTGTATTTCACACGTGTGGATCCAAAAATAGCAAATATAGATCATTCTACACATAGAATTGCAAGCAATCACCAAGATAGTGCACCAATGCATAGTAGAACCCAAGAGAACCATGTATAAGCATGAAATGAGATAGAGAAGAGAGAAGATGACTCTCTCCACGAGTTACATCCTTTTATAGCAGGTCCAGACCCTATTTGGCCACTTGGCTTTCCCACCAAACTGCTAACCCTACCAATTTTGTGTCTAGATTCAATGTACCCAACTTATTCGAATTGAATCTACTCAAACTCGCATTCTATCTTTCCCACACTTTCAAAAAGTGTTTATTCAAATGAAATTTAGACTAATGAACTTTTAAAAGTCAACCTCTAGGTCTAAAACAAATTTCGCCCTCAATATGCCAAATATGGAAATATTGCAAAATGTGATGAAACTAGTTGAATCTTTCACACTCCCTCTTCAACTAGTTTTAGCATAGACTTTGATAATACTTCAAGTGAAGTCCTATGATTTATGAACAAGTCTTTTCCCAATGCTTTGGTGAAGATATCAGCTACACATTCCCTTGAAGACACATGTTGAAGCTCCACCTCCTTTGCAATGACTCGCTCCCTCACAAAATGATATTGTATCTCAATATGCTTGCTCCTAGCATGAAAGATAGGATTGGATGCCATTCTTTGGGCTGATTGATTGTCACAAAAGATGATTGGGCTCTCTGAAAAATCCAGCAAGTGAAGATCCTTGATCATCCTCTTGATCCATACCATCTCCTTTGTGCAATGTGTAAGAGCTTTGTACTCGGCCTCACTAGATGACAATGAGATAGTGGCTTGTTTCTTTGACATCCATGATATAGCTCCATCACTTATGAAAATACAATAAGAATTAATGGATTTCCTATCCATTATATCTCCAGCATAGTCCAAATCTGAAAATCCAAAAAGATTAGGTGATGATCCCTCATACAATATGCCAAAATCTCGAGTTCCAATGATGTACCTCAGAACTCGCTTTCCTAGCTTCCAATGCTCCTCACTAGGATCTTGCATGAATTGACTCAATCTTCCAACACAATAGCTTAGATCAGGTCTACTAATGGTTAAATAGATGAGTGAACCAACTAGCTTTTCTAGTAATAGGAAGCTTGTAATTGAAGTATCCAATGAATCTAGTTCTCTTGATAAAGAGTAGTGATGCTTATAGAATTGTTTAGGGGCAAATTTTTTATTATGTTAGAGAAGTTTTAAAGTGGGCTTTTGGTTTTGAATCTTTTTGAAAAAAGATTTGTGGAATGGTTAGAGGAAGTCTTCCTCTACATTCACAAAAATGTTTTTGCAAAAAGATTGATTCTAGCTATGTATTTTGATCAAAACTAGTGTTTTTTTTGCATAAATGAAGTGTTTAAACTTTTGATTTTCATTTTGAAATTTTATTTTTAAGACCTGTAAATCTGAAAATCAGATTTGAAAAGTGAAATTTTCATAAAAACTTATTAGTTACACCTTTCTACCTACTAGTTTCATGAAAATGGCAATGTAGGAAGAAAAAGGTAGTGTAACTTTATGCATAAAAAAGGTTTTAAAGTTCTATTTTTTGTCATTTTGAAGTTCTGATTTTCAGACCTGTAAATCTGAAAAACAGATCTGAAAAGTGAAGCTTTCATAGAACTTCATTAGTTTTCCATTTCTAGTCACTAGTTTCATATATTTGAAGAACTAGGAAAGTGAGAAATGTGAAAATTTGTGTTGAATTTGAAATGACAAATGGAAATGGAATTGGAATGGAAACTTAATGTAAACATTAGCTTGAAGTAGTTAATTGAAGTTTTCATAAAGATTAGTTTTGATTTTTGCTTTGGATTGAGGCAAAAGTAGGAAATTGCTTGGTGTAGTTTTCTCTTAAGCTTGGATTGAGCTTGCAAAAAGTTGGCTTGGATTGAGCTTACAAACAATAAGTATTAAATGAGTAGAAGTAAATGCTTTTATTTGCATTGGATTATATAAGAATAAGCATTTCTATCATTCTAATTAGAATTACTTGTTGTTGTATTTGCATAATTGGAAAACACGCAAGCAACTCCAATGGATCAAACCAATGAAAATCCATCATTTGGTCTATCAAACCCGTCCAATGTGGCACAAGCTCTTGAACTTTTATACCAACAAATTCAAGCCACTAATAAAAAGCTTCTTGAAATTAATCAAAGGAACCAAGACTTAGAGTCCAAGTTAACCAACTAGAAGAAGCATGTAGTTCCACCTCCCGTAAAATTGTTTAAAGGGGAGAAAAAAGATAGGAACTTGCAAGTGGTAAGTTCATGGCTTAATGTATGGAACAAATACTTTGGCATGAACCAATTTCCTGAGTGTGAAAAATTGTCCATTGTAATCATGTTCCTTGAAGGAAGAGCCTTAGTATGGTGAGATGACCTAGTTGCAAAAGATAATCAACCTTGTACATGGGATGACTTTTGCATAGTTTTTAGGGAATACTTCCTACCACTATTAGATGTCTATGAACAGTCATTTAACAATGAATAAAGGTTTGGAACAATTTATTCAAGATTTTCGTGAGTACTTGAATTCACTTTATAGTGACATTCCACCAAAGGTACAAATGTTAATGTTTATTGATGGTTACCAAAAGATTACCAAGTGGATGTTCGTAGGAACCATCCAAAAACCCTACAGGATGCTATTAGGGCTACAAAGTATTTTGATGATACACCTAAGCCATCTAGGGGTCACCAGCCTAATGAGCCAAAGAAAGGTTTTCAATTCAAGAGGAAGGATAGGGAAGCTGTTAATGAAACACATCCCAATTCCGACAATCCTAAGAAAACCAAGAAAAACTTTAAAAACCATCAGGGTGGCAAAGATATAACTGAAGCTCGTACGAAGAACCTGTGCTTCAAGCGCAATGGCAAGGGTCACCTTGCATGAGATTGCGTCAAAAAACTAGCTTCTACCTCAGGTAATCTATCTCGAAGTAATGAGATGGATGTATGTTTTCTTAGTTCTTTAGTTTTTGGACCTAATGACCATTAATGTAAATTTGGTGCAGACGCTAAACCTTTCTACCCAAAAAAGTGAGAAAAACTATTGTGTGACAATGGCATCGGGGAGCAATCATGAGTTTATGGATTATGTTGTTCCTGATGTAGAGTTACACATACAGGATTACTTTGAAAAACTAGAATTCCATGTTATTGCATTAGCTAATGTAGATACTATTCTCGAGCAACAATGGCATTTTGATAAGAATAAGTCACTGAGAATCGATTTTGTTGAAAAATCTTTATCTTTTATGGATGAGAATTCTTTAATTAAGATCAAGGCTAGTCAAGTGTTAACACTAAAAATGTTAATCCTTATTCTAAACATGAACTTAATTCAATAATGAAAAATTTTGATTTTAAAGTTTATTTACGTTTTTATAATGATTTCATTTGCTGCAATGATAAATAAACTTAACATAAATGCCATGAATATACCCAGTGAGAACACTACAAAGTTTGAAGCCTAGAATGAACTTAGGCATGAATTCAATGATGGTTTTATAGACCTTCCTGTAGGTTTACCACCCTAAAGAACAATTGATCATAAAATTCTGGTTCAATTCCGATCGCACAGCGTCCCTATCGGATGAGTGCATCGGAAGAGGCTGAGGTAAGTAGGCATTTACATGATTACCTGAAGAAGGGGGTGGGTGGGTACAACCTCGTAAGTCTCCTCGAGCATCACCAATGGTTTTGGTTGCCAAGAAAGATGGGACTAAGGTTTAATGCGTCGATTATAAGAAATTGAATAAGGTAACCGTTAAGAATAGATATCCACTGTCGCGGATGGATGACCTAATAGATTATCTTGGTGGTGCTAAGTACTTTACCAAGATAGATCTATGATCGGGATACCATCAGATCCCATTAGGGCAGAAGATATACCAAAAACGGGTTTTCAAACTTGCTTTGGACATTACGAATTTTTGGTATTGCCTTTTGGTCTAACCAATGCACCGACAACTTTCTAACAGATGATGTGAATGATTTGTTCAGGCCATATCGAGAAGATTCGCAGTGTTATTTTTAGATGATATCCTAGTGTTCAATAAGAATTTGGCGGAACATAAAGAGCATCTTAGGATTGTCCTGGACATCCTAAGAAGGGAAAAGCTCTTTGAGTCTAATGTGACTCTTTTGTTGTCCCACTTGGGGCATAAGATTTCCAAACGAGGAGTGGAGATCAAGGTTGATCGTATCCAGAGGGTTATTGAATGGCCTATTCTTACCACAGTTTGGAAAATCAAGTCTTTCTTGGGGTTTGTAGGATTTTTTCTTCGGCATATTTCCCAATTTGCCCTCTTACTTAGGCCTTGAAAGGCTATAAGAAGCTAAGTCAGAGGGCTAAGAGTCCACTAGTGGAGTGGACGGAGGATATGAATTATTGTTTTGAGTTGCTTAAGAAAAGTGTTACTTCAGCACCAATACCAATCATTGGCGATCCTAATAAGACTTTTCTGGTTAGGACCGATGCCAGTGATTATGCCATTGGAGCTGTTTTGATGCAGGATGGACATCTTGTTGCTTGTAAAAGCAAGAAACTCAACCCTGCTCAATCTAGGTATTGTACCTAGATGGGCTGAGTTGATGCAAATCTTTGACTTTTCTATACGTTGTTGTAAAGGAAGTCAAAATACTCTAGCGGATGCTTTGAGCCGTTTACCGGTTATTAATCAGTTATGCTTTACTGTTAAAGAACCGGGGTTGTTTCAGTCTCTCCAAGGACTATATGAGTCCGATTCTTTTTTCGGAAAGTATTGGCAACAAGTACTTTCGGGGGTTGATTCAGGTATGCAAGATTTCTTGAATCAGGGAAAGATTGAAATGGATTTTGCTATTCGAAACAAGATTTTGTTTTGTAAAGGCAAGGTGTGTGTACTAGAGAATGACACAGTAAGGGCCCAAATCTTGCATGAGTGTCATGATAGTCCATGCGCAGGACATCCGGGTATACAAAGAATACTTGACTTAGTTCGACGACAATTTTGGTGGCCTAAGATGAAAAGTCAAGTACGACTATGTACTTAAATGTGCTAAGTGCCAGTTAAATAAAGCAGAGAGGCTAAAAGCTAGTGGCCTATTACATCCTTTAGATATTCCTACTGGAAAGTGAGAAAGTATATCTATGGATTTTGTGGTCGGGCTTCCACGTACAAGGAAGGGCCATGATTCGGTTTGGGTCCTTGTTGACAGACTTACGCAGTTTGCTCAATTTATCCCAACAAAAACTACTGTTAAAGCTCTAGAACTAGCTCAACTATTTGTTGAGAAGCTTTGTTGACTATACGGGCTGCCTTGTCATATTGTCAGTGACTGTGACCCAAAATTTACTGGGAATTTTTGGCAAAATCATCATTACCATCTAAAGTAGGATACTTTACACCAACATAAAAAATGTTAGATCCATCCACATCACCATTAATAATGCTTGAAGATCCTTTTGGAATGTTCCCCTCATAAAAAATGACATCTCTACCAACAATCACCTTGTTAGTAGAAGGAATGTAAACCTTGTAGGCTTTACTCAGCTCACTATATCCAACAAATATACCTTTCCTTGAAGATGGATCCTCCTTGGTCCTATCATCAAGTGTAATGTTGACATAGCATGTGCATCCAAAAGTTCTAAGAAAGTTGACACTCGGCCTCCTCTTGAATAGCATCTCAAAAATTGTCCTTGCATCCAAGGCAAAACCACTTAAACTGATGGATCAACTACCAAATTTTTTATAAAAGTTGTCACAGAGCTCTTCATAGTCAAATCTGACCTGGATGCAATAGTACACCAGTTTGCCAGAGTTAGGGATTAGAGAATTTCAAAATATCACCAAAAAAGGGCACTTTTTTCAAGATTTTTTGAGATCTTTTGGGAACTAACTTTTGCAAGTTTGTCAATCACTAAATTTGACTCAAGTGCATCTATAAAAAAAATCTGTGAGAGTTACTGATGGAAAAATCATCAATTTTGAGTGTATGCAAGAGTTCTGGAAGGCATAATCTTTGGAACCTTCGCAAAGCATCAAGATGTTAGAACCAACCTTTGCAGACACCAAAAATGGATTCAGGGCAGTGAGATTGACCTGCCTACCTAGTCAGAACATATAGAAAAGTTGTGCGAGAGTTCCCTACATGCAAGAGTTGAACCCTCGCAGGAACTGTTGGAACCTTCGCAGGGCATCCAAATCACCTACTAAACCTTCACAAACTTTTTTGGGGTCTTATAATTTTGTGAAGAAGGTCCCTACCAATTTTTGTAAAGAACTGAATTGTGGAAAGTGCACTTCTTCTAATATGCACTCTAATTTTCTTCTATATAAGGGGAAAGTTCGATTCATTTGGCACTTTTAATGGAAAGCTCTGCCGAAATTTTTTGTGAATTTTCAAAGCTTTCAGATTGTGACCAAACTTTGCCTGCACCTACATCTACCACCATAGCTACTTTCTATACACTCATTGCTCACTTTTCCAGCTACTTTTGTGCATTATCCACCTTTCTAGTTTTTTCCAGTCTTTTCCTTTGTTTTTAATGCCTTTTTACCTTTTTTGAAAGTCTTTTCCTGTTCTTCCATCTTTGTCTTCTTCCATCGTAATCCGATCCGCTAATATAATGGCCTCAGCTTCTAGCCCTACTAATTAGCCATCTAGACCATCTGACGACTCCCTTACACCCAAGAATGTCATAAAAAATGACGTTACTACTGACATGCAAATCTGGCCACTACCTGCAGATTCCTTGGCCACACCCTGGGTCCAGGCAGTCGGACCTCTCCTACAAGTGATGGGCATTTACCCATCCATATTCACAACTATGCTTAACATGTCTCTCGTCCTCATGGCCTACACCACGTGGGACAAGAAAAAGCCTCGTTTCTACATCTTGTATGATAACAAGATGTACCAAGTGCGTGTCAATACAAACGCACTAGCGGCAATAACTCCATCGTCCAATCAGCAGCATATCTGCTGAATAACTTTCTAGTCTTTTCATCCTCACGCAAGGAGTGCATACAATCTAATCTCATAAGCCAAATAGTAAAATCCTATTTGGAATACCCTAACCCCTCCGTCGTACCTTATGACTGGTCCACCTTTGTTTTGAACAAACTAAGACTGGCCGTTAAACCAAACTCGTGCGACCGAATGGTCGTCAGGCCACTATTGTGTAACCTTGCCTATACAGTTCTCGAACAGAAGGTTCGAAACTTCCAACGCTCTTCTATCCTTTCGATTGACGTTCCTCACGTTAACCTCTTCCCACCTTCCGGTGTTACTACCTCCACTCACTCCACTACTACTAACACACCGGCGAGCAAAAGAATGCATGGTGCTGCCTACACCTCCGCTAGTCCTCCTACAACTCGTTAGCGAACCATGCCATCTCAGGCTTCTTCTACAACCAGTGCCTCTGCGTCGGCACAAATGACCACTCTCACTTCTGTCAATTTTCAGAGAAAAAGGACAAATATTGATTGTACTATCAATCATTAAGTTGGCCTTGAATAGCAAAAGATTGAACTAGATTAGAGAACTCATCTCCTAATCCATTCAAGATTACTTGTACTAGTTCATTATCTTGGATCTTCTCTCCTATAGATCCCAATTCTTTGTTCAAGGATTTTATCCTTAGGACATACTCTTGTCCATTTTTTCCACTTCCCCTCATGCTTTGCAAGATCAAGTTTCTTAGCATAAGCACTCTTGAAGTGTTATTGGATTGATAAATATTCTTTAGTGAATCCCAAGCCTCTTTTGATGTGGTACAAGAAGCCACCTCCTTCAAGAGGTCATTGCTTACATTTAACTTCAAGCAATGTAGGGCTAATCTAACCCTCTTCTTGTATTTTAGTTGTTCTTGGAGAGCTTGAGGCTCTTTCTCAACTCCTAAGACAATATCAAAGAGATCATGAACCACTAGTAGTGATTCCCTCATCGTTTGACTTTCTCGTCGTCTGACTTTCTCCTGTTGTACCATGAAAGATTCTGTATCACGAATCTTTCATGTTCGTGTCTTCTCGTCAGGGTGTTCGTGAATCTGTCGCGTTCGCGAACACTTTTGTCAAGCAGAGGGCTGAAAGCTAGCAAAGCTTTGTAAATTGAAACGTTTTGTTTCTTCAGATCTGACTCTGGAATTCTTTGCGAGAGTTAACTCTTGCAAGAAGTGAAAATTTCACTGTTTGCGAGGGTTCAAAACCATTATTTTGGCTTGATATTTACCAATTCTCAGTACTAACTCTCGCAGGCTTCTTCACTAATGGAAATTGATATCCTGGATTGATTGAAATGGTGTGCGAGAGTTCTCTCTGGAAGGATTTGCTGGATCTTCACTTTTTAGTGATTTTTTAGCACCTAAACCCAATTTTCTGCTCATTGGAATCAAACTAACTCTCGCAGACTCTTCTGTGTCCTGGTCTCACTGAGATGAAACTTCAGAATTCTATACGAGGGTTCTTTCCCAATAGAACTGAAAATTTTAGTTTTTGTGAGGGTTCTTTGGTATTTTCCCATCTTTTTTCCACTGAGAACTCTCGCACAAGCACTTAGACAATGAAGTAACTCTTGCAAGCTTCTCTGGATCCTGGTCTCACTGAGATGGAACTTCAGAGGCTATGTGAGAGTTTTGGTGAAGATTTGTATTTTTTTGGATTTTTACAAGGGTTTTTTGAATTTTTATGGTTTTTTCTCTGACTTTTGCAATCTGCTTGGAATTAACTCTCATAGGCTTTTATGCAGGTCTAGGATAGTACCCTGGAGCTGCTGTCGGTCGTGCAAGGGTTAACTCTCACTGGTTTTGGAGATATTAAAATCTGATGAGATTTTAGGCTCTTTTTCCCTCCAAAATGCAGATTGGTGTGTTTTTTGGGTTTTTTCAGATTTTGGTTTGGATGTCAAGCCCTTAGAGGCTGTTCAGGGCCTCCTCTACCCTCTCACACCTCCTCCGCTAGTTGTGAACAGTCCAAACACAGAAAAATACAAAACTAACTCTAAACACCCAAAAATCTACCTAAAACTACTCCAAAAAACAAGAAATAGCTAAAATGCAGCTATACTAGTTAGTGGAAACCTATCCTCGGCAACGACGCCACTATAGGGTCGAAGATCTTGCGTAGTATAGCCCTCCCGTCTGTCAACAAGGGTTAGAACACTGGATAGGTGCCTACTATGGATAGATGCTACTTTTAGTTAGTTCTCCACTTTCTCCTTTAACTCTCTCACCATTAACACTACCCACCATTAACTAGCATTCATCATGATTTTGTGTGAAGAGAAGAGAAGAATAGAAGTGATAGAGAGGAGAAGAGAGAAAGGGAGAGATAGAGTGGAGAGGGAGGTTAGCTCAAAAGCTCAGGATGCATGCTAATGGGGAAATTATAATTATTAAAACAACAACATAGAAATGGAAACAATTAAAAACACACAACAAAAGCATTAGCATGAGTGCTTAGCAATTGAGGATGCTTGGCTCTCCAATTTGGTAAAGTTTCCTCCTTCTCATTAACCATGAAAAATAGAGTACATGAGATGTCTTTTTATAAATCGGGAAGGCCCTTGCCCCAAAATACTTTGGCTAATATGTACACATATTCTATCCATTCATCTTGGACCCAACTTGATCCAAAGGTCTTAAAAAAGTACATTGGATTTCACATTATTTATGTGAGTCTCCATTTGGACCCAACTCTAAAATAATAGACTTCTAAGTTTAAAATGACTTTGAGCCTCAAGTTTTATTTTAATTACCAAGGGGCTCAAGTCTATTATTCTATTTACAACTCAACTTGCATGCTCATTGGGCCATGGGCTTATACGACCAGGATGCCATGCCCTCGCAACATATTTTATTAGCCGATATTATTTATTTACAATATGTTGGGAATATTGTTATGTACCATAACGGTATGCCCTTCAGTGACAGCCTCGCAAGGGGCATGATGCAGGACTGGAGTTATCGACATGTTTAGGTGCCACGCGTCTGATGAGAATCAAGAAGAAATCGTGAAACTGTCACGATCGCGACTCAACCACGACTCAATATGCGATTCGAATGAAGTTCAGATGTGGTCGCTGGACACAACTAGCTGAATCACTCCTACAGTCCTCCAGAATGTAGTCAGACACTATGTTTACAAAATTAATACAGCATTCAACAAGTACAACCAATGTGCGGAGTTAAAATGAATGGAAGAATCAGACATACGAATAACAATAGATACATTTGCATTCAAGATCATACATCATAAACTGACATGTGCGCAATGGCTACAAGATTGTAGCGCAGGCATCCCAAAGGGAGCCGGGAACCACGACTTAGCTTCCCAGCCTTCAACTCTTGCCATCCAAACCCACTTGACATACAAGCAGCCAACTCGCCAACAACGATCAGACTTAACCAACTTGAAGTTTCGAAAACCAACATTGAGATCCAACCGGGCGCCATGCCAGATCGGGGGTCCCGATGTGGGTGACTTCCCTCCAAGCAAGCCGCCCGACATACATCAAACTTAACCAACTCGAAGCTTCGTTACAAACGAGTAACATCCATTCCAAGCAAGCGGTCTGACTTACATCAGACTTAGCCAACTGAAAGCTTCGTCACGAGCGCTGGAGGCCAACCTGGCGCCACGCCAGACTGGATAGCCATAAACAGGTAACGCCCACCCAAGCAAGCCATCCAACTCAGCCGACAGGTTAGAGCCCGTCCCCCAAGAGCTTAACCCATTCACGTTCATGCAAGGAACACTCAGAACCAACCAGTTCTTGGACCAAATGGCCCCGACAGCATACCGCTGGCGACACGGACCGAATGGTCTCAACGACATACCGCTGGCGTCCCGGGATACGACCCTCAGCTATGTGCCAAGTTAAAAACTTGGAAGCGGCCTTACAACTGGCGCTTTTACCGAACACTAAAACCCAGAAGGTAATCAGAGTCAGTTTGAGAAAAATCCCACTTTATTGATAAATCTGAGAAGGTTACATTTCAAGTGTGTGACCGACCCTAGTCTCCGGGGCGCTAGAATGCCAAGGCGAGAGCCATGACAACATTCCAGCAAGGGAGGCTGAGACTTGGTTGGAGCTCGCCCTGAGTCGCAACCCGCATTCCCCTATAGTATTGGTGTGATTCGGCACCCCCCCTCATACCAAGCACTCTACCCAAGCTGGTAAAGCACGTTTTTCTCTCTCTAGGATTTTCTCTTTCTAGAAAGTCATTTTCTCTCTCTAGATTTTATTGATCCCCAGGCTTCCTTTAATCATGCCTAGATCGTGTGAGGTGATTGCACATCGATCTGAGCTCTCTGGACTCCGCTAGAACCGATCAAAGATTTTCAGCCATAGGAACTTGGCACCGGCTGGATTCTGGTCACAGTGGCGCCGGGAGCGGCGCCGGCGCCGGGGACATAGCTGGCGCCGATGGCGCCGAAAGTAAAGCTTGTAAAGGTAGCTTTACAACAAAGATCATCTATTGATTTTTCTTTGATTCATCAAGCACTGCAGGGGCAGATCCACGGAGTGCGTTGGCGTGAGAGAAACATGGTTCTCTCACGAGTAATCTTCTCGCTTTACTAGCGTACAACTGGATCTACAGATCCTAGACAGAATTGTCTTCGCACGCAGGCGGACATGTATTCTGTAATTTCGTCTTAATTGCTTACTAGCATCAGACTACTTCATACTTCTGTATGTTCTATCATCTCGTGTCAAGTATCATCCAGTAAGTATATAGTCGTTCTATGTAACCTTTAAGATTAGAGTGACTAAACATCTACCACTAATCAGAAAATTACAAGAGTGGCAGATTAGCCACAACCTAGAGTGTATCTGCTGACGTCATGCCATTAGGTCAGATATCTGTACTTCTAGGTACTTGCATGATCTTGGCTGGTACTCTTTGGAGCTTGAGAGCAAAAAAGGTGTTGCGATGTTTTCTGTGTCGCATCGTTGGTTTTGTCTTTGTCGTCTGACCTTCTCGTGTTCGACCGCAAAATATTCTCATTCGCGAATCTTTCGTGTCCGTGTTCATGTCTTCTCGTTCGCAAATCTTTCGTGCTTTGTGTCTCTTGACTTTCGTGTTCGCGAACATCTTCGTCAGGAAGAGGGCTAAAAGCTAGCAAAGCTTTGTAATTAGAAACGTTTTGTTTCTTCAGCATCACCATCCTAGGTGGTCACGTGTCGTCGGCAGGACCGTGCTTGATGGGACCTGTCATACTATACCAACAAGGTTAATATAGATTTTGTAGTAAATAGTATCGTTCCCACAAAGGACAACATTAGAAAGTTATGTTTTTGGTGCAATTTATGATAAGTGGTTTCAAGTGTTATTCTGGTTGTCGACAGACATTAAAAAGTAACCAATATTACTTTGTGTTTGGGGAATGTAGTGTTAATAATTTCAAAACAACAATATGGCCTCTATCAAATCGAATGAAATGCGTTCTACAGATGAGATGTTATCAAAGTAGTACAATAGTGCTACATCTGGCTGATTAAGGTGTCAACAAAAAATCGAGAAGTATTCAATGTATTCGCAATTGTGCAGACAATTAATTAATCGCGTTCGCGAACTGTTCGTTTCTAGACAGAAGTCCTCAACAACTTAAGTCCAATTTAATGGTTAAAGAACACGAATAGTTTTAGAGCACGTTAGAAACTTATGTCAATTACAATCAGGAACACAGATCAAAAACTCAATTCTTCAAACATGGACTGTCATCTCATATGTATACATACAACTTTATTCAATGAACGTGCTAGACTGCACCAAAGATAGTCGTTATTCGAGTGCCAAAAAGAAAGTATTTGCGATAGACAAATAAGATGGTTTTAAGACAGTTCTTTAGAGCATGTTTTACAAACACACAGCAAACAACTGTAATGCGCTAGAGAGTCTGTTTGATCAGAGAGTAATTCATGTAATGCGTTAGAGATTGCTAGCAGACTCAAGATCACTCACACTCAGCAGTGCGGAGAACAGAGATAAGGGAGAATAACTCTCAGAATTCTATTCACTTCTTCAATCTCTTACATATGCATAAACTCTTCTCTCTCAATGCTCGAGACTGAATTGTGAGATCAATATATGTTCTACGGGACGAACAAACACACCTCTAAAACAACACGTGCGTCGCTCCCGCGAAAGAGTCTAGTTAACTCTTAGACTAAGTATACATTCAATTATATCATAAGAGGTATATTTAACTAGGAGTTAAGATTACTCTAGTTTAACATGTCTTTTCATATCTAGTCGTTTCGTGTGGACGACCTAGTAAAGGTTATCCAAGGCAATGTCTTTCATTTTAAAGGTCTTGCTCTTAATTACACGACAAGTACTTAGGAGATATATCCCAAAAAATGACTTAAACCTCTTCATGACTTATAGTTATCCAACTTATATCTTCATTTTCGAGTATATCATGCCAAATTTATGTTGATATTCAATATTTAACAATTTTGTGGCATCACATATCCCCTTTTTCAAATGTGAAACGTCCTCGTGAACATATCATCTTCATTTTGAGGATTATTTGCGAAACATTCGTGTTCTTGTTTGTTAAGACGAAAAGATATTTCTTCATATTATTTGTCCTTTAGATATTTCTTTGTCTTAGAGAATATGTGTCTTGCTGTTTCTTTAATTGAATAGGTTGTTTTGAGTTGATTTTTGAATTGTTGATAAAATCAGAAATCAAACTTCAAAACATCTTTAAACTTTAAAGATTTGGGTTCAGCATCACATATAGAAACATCACCACGACAAACGCACGAATGAATATTTATAAACGATTCAATTTTTCTTGTAATTTTTGAACAAACTCCAAGTTTTGTTGAGCCTCAATCAACAGCAAGTCTTCTTTTGATTTCATGTATTGGCCAACTAGTAAGTTGCCGAATTCTTCTAGCTTAATCAAGAGCAATGTTCTATCGAACAGCTCCTGGATTAACTTTGTATCTTCGTCTGAATCACTACGTAGGTGATTTGTTTACAGTAACGAGCTGAAAATCTAATAAAATTGTTTTTAACATAAAGATTTTGAACGAAAAACAATGTCTTTGCCGCGAAAGTTCCGAACTACCAAAAATAATATGTACAGAACTACTTGTAACGGAATGACTTTCTTCTATCTTGCAAATTATGTTGAATCTCAGCAAAATATTTTGCAAGGTTCCGCTCCCAAACCACATAAAGACTGAAGAGTTCAAGATAGGCCATATTTACATTTATCAACAACCTTGCATCATCGAATGCGCCGAGTATGCACTAGAGTGTCTGTCTGATCAGAGAGTAATTCATGTAATGCGTTAGAAATTGTTAGCAGACTCAAGATCACTCACACTCAGCAGTGCGGAGAACAGAGGTAAGAGAGAATAACTCACAGAACTCTATTCACTTCTTCAATCTCTTACATATGCATAAACTCTTCTCTCTCGATGCTTGAGACTGAAGTGTGAGATCAATATATGTTCTACGGGGCGAACAAACACACCTCTAAAAAAACAGGTGCGTCGCTCCTGCGAAAGGGTCTAGTTAACAATTAGACTGAAAATACGTTCAATTATACCATGAAAGGTATATTTAACTAAGAGTTAAAGTTACTCCAGTTTAACATGTCTTTTCGTATCTAGTCGTTTCGTGTGGACATCCTAGTAAAGGTTATCCAAGGTGATGTCTTTCCTATTAAAGGTCTTGCCCTTAATTACAAAGCAAGTACTTAGGAGATATTTTCCCAAAAATGACTTTAGGCCTCTTCATGATTTATACTTAACCAGCTCATATCTTCATTTTCGAGTATATCATGCCATATTGATGTTGATATTCAATTTTTAACAATAAGGTGGCATCACATATCCCCTTCCTCAAATGTGAAACATCCTCGTGACCATAACATCTTCTTTTTGAGGATTATTTGCGAAACATTCTGTTCTTCAGATTTTCATTAAGGTGAAAAGATATTTCTTCGTATATTTCGTCATTTAGATATTTCTTTGTCTTAGAGAATATGTGTCTTGCTATTTCTTTAATTGAATAGGTTGTTTTTGAGTTGATCTTTGAATTGCCGCTTCATCCACTGAATCTTTGTTTGTCGAAACCATCTTCTCATCCAATGGTAATCTGAGGGATTTGCAGAATAGGTCTTTAGTAATGGTGAAAAAGTTGCCTCACACATGAACTTTGAAGTCCACCTCAGAGATGGAGTGGATGGAGTTCACAAATTCAGTACTTACTTCAGATAAGATTATGGAAATATCCACTTTCAGACCACCCAACCTGCATTGATCCAAATAAGACTGGATGGATGCCAGGCGGATTCCTGCACATGCTTTCCAAATGATAATAGAACTAGAACTGGATCCAGAAGCCATTGGTCGAATGTTTGATGACAGTTCCGTAGATTACAAAAGTTCGTATGAGAGCGTTTTGATTGCAAAGAGAATGAGCGCAGGAAAGCATGTAATCGCAGGAAGAAATTGTACGGAAGAAAAATAGAAAATAACGATGATATGCAGTAGCGGTGTGGAAGGGATGATGACATGGCATGGTGACATGACATTTGTCATCTTCATTTATGGAGGATGTGCATGGCTCAGAGCTTCAAACTATGATTTGACAGATCGATCTTTAATGACGGAAGGCCGTTTGTGAAAAGAAGAGAAATAAATTAAGATGGAGCACATGTTTCTCGACATTCGCTCTACTTTGTGAACAACCAGACACAATGCGAAGTCGAATATCCTTTGTGAAGTTTTCTCGCATGATTCAAGCAACATTCTTAAAATGTTGCGCAACTGGATTCACATCCATCATCATGATTTGCAAAAGGGAGAGAACGTCATATCTAAGATCGGGATTCAGAGATAATCTCTGATCTAATTGCAAATCATCACCATCCATTGATGTAGATCTGCAAAAATGAAGGTCTATCTAAAGGCATTAGACCACCAATATGATGATACAACCAGCCAGACACTCTAAATGTATACGTGCCGCCTACGGAGTTAGCAGTGGATCTATCCAGATTCACCCCAAGAGATGCAAAGGCCAAGGAGTTATTATAACTCCGAACGTGTTTTCTAAAATGAGCTCCCACGTCATCAGAAGACGTGTACAAATTAAGGAGATAAAGAGGCGGTGATGGCATCAAAGGCAAACACACCTTGCCTTTCATGCAATAGAAAGAGCTATTTCTTTATGCTTTCCATCTTAGGGCCGAACAATGACCGCACACAAACTCCATCTCTCCAAGATCATGGCATGCTGTGTTTGAAGCGATCTAGCTACTTCAAAATGACCCCGTCTAGAGTGTGAGACTTCTGTGACTACGGGATTTTGCAAAGACAAAAGCAAGGTCCGATGTCTTCGCTTAGCTTGGTACCTGCAATTCAACCTTCTACTCCTAGCAGATCTGGATTCTACTTCTGGAGTTCTATATGATGGGTGATTACCACATGCTCGAGTGTAACAAACACTGTTGTCGTAGAGTCTACCCCCTCCATAACATCAACATTGGACATCGAATCCAATGTAACATCCGTAATCGATCCTACATCCAATATATCAGTGTCTCTTCTGATATCGTCATAGGACGTCAAATGTGTATCCTCTTCCTCTTCCTGAATCGTAAATTGCAAAGCCCTGGCTTTACGTATTGCCATATACCTATGACGAATCCTCCTCTTCCTCTCACTTTTGGATTTTGCTTCAAGAGTCAAATATGAAAGATTACTATGAACATGTTCGGGTGTAACTAACTCTACCCTCTCCGCTGCTACCCCTACCTCGGATGACCTAAACTGGGTGGATGGACTCCTACAGTCTGATGAAAATGCACTACTTCCAACAAAGTCTATAACAAGACATTGAGGTGATGGTATCATGACATGATGTAATGTCAACGGATGATAGCTATGCGGAGGCATGCCTACAACCAAACTAGTTTTGCTACTCCCAATGTGCTCTATTGCACCACTGCTAAGTATTGTACACTGGCATCTAAAGTCAATGTACCATCGCTATGTAGGGACACACCTGCAGTGCCTATACTACATACTGACAAAGCCCTACTCTTGGCTTGTCTCCTACGGGCCAATCTCTTCCTTCTGGCGGATGTGCTTTCAGAAACTGGAGTTCTATATGAAACATTGTTTCGTACAAACTTCGAAGTAACTACTTGTTGGTTGGGGTTTTCAGACATGGTATTCACAAACTTTGTTCATTTATCCTGCAAGTCAAAGTTAACACGGATTTCGTCAGAATCAAGCAAACAATAGCGACCAGAGAGAGAGAGAGAGAGAGAGAGAGAGAGAGAGAGAGAGAGAGAGAGAGAGAGAGAGAGAGAGAGAGAGAGAGAGAGAGAGAGAGAGAGAGAGAGAGAGAGAGAGAGAGAGAGAGAGAGAGAGAGAGAGAGAGAGAGAGAGAGAGAGAGAGAGAGAGAGAGAGAGAGAGAGAGAGAGAGAGAGAGAGAGAGAGATGGCCATGGATACCTATAAAAAATAGTAAACATGACACTCTATTTTAAGCAGACATCCTACTATATTTTAAATTGTAATTTATCACTTTTGAGCATAAAGAAGGATTATGACTCAAATTTTATGTTAAAAATAGTCTTGTTTGACTTGTACTGGTGGTTTCAGGCGGATGTGCTTTCTATATGAAACAATATTTTGTACAAACTCCGGAGTAACTACTTGCTGGTTGGGGTTTGAGAGACAGAATAATGACTTAAACTTGTATTAAAAGAGTGAAAGATAGAATAATGATTTGTGGATCCAAAATCAATGTTTCATAATATGTACAATCACATAAAGTTTGGTTAGCCTGATTGTGGGTCACATTATAAAATCACCCTAAACCCTAATCATTTATATAGTCAATGCAAAGAACTCAAAAAATAGAGCAATATTGTTTTCTACATCACTTGAATTGGAGCTCATACTTAGAAGATATTTAACTTGAAAGAAAGTTAAGAAATTCCGTAAAAGGCGTAAAACGTCACCTAACTAAATAGGATCTCTAAAAATCTCAGTCAAACTGAAATCAAATATTGTCATGCATATACTTGCTGGAATCAGCTCGAAGAGTAAAAAAATATTGTAGTTATGACTTTTTGAATTCAGGTCATTATTTTAATACTTTTATTGATAAAAGAATTTTTAACACTTACTTACAAAAAATTTAAATCCAAACAAATAATTAAATAGAGTCTACTAATGTGTGTGAGCACACTATTTCACCGTCAATAACCATGTTTGGAAAGATCTTACTGCTTTAGACGCAAGTCCATGCATGGAGCTCCCGATACTCTTGGCATAGTGCGCAGCCCCCACATAACCAATGTGTGCAGAAGTTATTGCAAGGCTACCGCACCATCAATCAAGAACTTTTGGTAGAAAAGACGATAGAGTCCAAACGTTTAATGTGTGCCCCAGCTGCACCCCACCTGTGCTTTCTCACCCCTTTATATAAGCATCACACCTGCATCTGCAAATCTGTTATAAACTACAAGAATTGTTTATGCAGATCCAGGAGAACAAATTTAGATTCAAGTACCTGAATCACACTCTCATTCACACTAGATAATCCCCAGCTCGCTCCAATTCCCCCTTCAATAGTAGCAAAACTGTTGAAGGATGAAGTTCAAGACCTTGAACCTGTCAAACGCAGCCTTCAGCTGCAACCTGACAGCGACACATATGCTCATTCACAATTCGCACCAAGATAAACCAGTACACTCATTCGCAATCCACACCAAGATAACCCAGTACACTCATTCTCGATTCGAATCAGGAGTGAGATAAAACCTAAGACCATTAACTCTACACCAAGACAATTCTGCATTAGAGATCTTATAACATCCAATAACATGAAGCTACTCAAAAGTAGGAGCCAATTGTACAAGAATTTCAAGGAACTGTGGGTAAGAAAGGAGACTAAAATAAAATGTAAGATGACAAAGAAAACTTTTGGGACACAAATTTGAAAGGCAAACAAGCTTGGCATAGCAACTAAAAGTATGGAGATTTCACTAAATACCATGAATGTAATATTCTCTATACAGGTCATCATGATCAAATCTTAATAACGTCAAAGTTCGGAAGACCCAACAATGAGGAAGATATTTATTACTAATATACAAAGTTTATATCACTTTTGGTTATCTTCTTTAATTTTCTCTAGCACTTCAAAAAGAGATTTTCGCTTCCTTTTCATAAGCCACTGCAAGCCGACAGAAGACAAGTAACTAAAAAAGTCAATTTATAGCCTTTGTCAATTAGCTTAAACATTTTCAATAGCAAGTGCAAACAATTTCAATCACGTATGCAAAAAAATTGCTATGTCCTTAGGTGATCCAAATCTTTAGTAGAAATTGATCCTCGGTTCCCCGCTCTGAATTTCGTAACTCCACATAAAACAAACAAAATAGTACGAGCCAGAGCACTCATCCACCTGATCATCTGAGAGTCGGATCATTAGATTGCATTTTCATTGTGTGTGTGTGTCTCGCTCACACACACTCTCTCTCTCTCTATCTCTCTCTGGTTGGCCAGTGAGAGAGAGAAACCAGAGCGCTTGCCCTCTCTCTCTCTCTCTCTCTCTCTCTCTCTCTCTCTCACACACACACACACACACACACACACACACACACACACACACACACACACACACACACACAATGATAAATTGCGCTGTCATTGTGTGTGCATCTCTCTCTCTCTCTCTATCTCTCTCTCTCTCTCTCTCTCTCTCTCTCTCTCTCTCTCTCACACACACACACACACACACACACACACACACACACACACACACACACAATGATAGATTTTGCTATCATTGTGTGTGCATCTCTCTCTCTCTCTCTCTCTCTCTCTCTCTCTCTCTCTCTCTCTCTCTCTCTCTCTCTCTCTCTCTCTCTCTCTCTCTCTCACACACACACACACACACACACACACACACACACACACACACACACACACACACACACACACACACACACACACACACACACACATTACTAGAGTCTATTGAATTATTTGTTTGGATTTACGATTTTTTTAAGTAGGTGTTAAAAAATGCTTTTATCAATAAAAGTATTAAAATAATGACCTCAGAGTCAAAAAGTCATAATTGCAATTTTTTTTTTCTCTTCGAGTTGATTCCAACAAGTATATGCACGACCATATTTGATTTAAGTTTGAAAGATCATATTCAGAGTAATGAAGTTTTACGGCTTTTACGGAATTTCTTAACTTTATTTCAAGTTAAATATATTCTAAGTATGAGCTCCGATTCAAGTGATGTAGAAAGCAATATTGCTCTATTGTTTGAGTTCTTTGCATTGACTATATGGATGATTAGTTTAAAATAATTTTATAATGTGACCTATAATCATGCATATAGGCATGTTATCTTTTCTCAAATAGAATTCATACAAAAAAACGTATCACTCAATTCTATGCGAGCTAACCATAATTAATGTTGTTGTACACACACACACACACACACACACACACACACACACACACACACACACACACACACACACACACTAGTTTTCATGAATTTGTTTGTTTCCTAATATTTGATATAAAACCTGATGGTTTTTGTTCCAATTGTTGCAGGTGTTTTGCACTTGAGGGAGTGATTCCATGACATGGACACTCCCGAGTGTGTGCGGAGCAACCCTTCGTACATCACTTCGGAGGGTGAGAGCGAGTGTGCAAGGAGGAGGAGGTTGAATAGGAAGTGACAAGCAGTGCGTAGGGCATTGTCGCTTGCACCTGTAGTTCGTGTCGTTGAGGAGGAGACATGTTCGACCGCAAGTTTGGTCTCAAACTTGCAAAGCGTCGAGCACATGTTGATTGTTGGTGTCGGTGGCGTGGGTAGTTCAGGGGAGGTTGTCATGCCAGAGCATGTGTGTGGCAATGCCATGTATAGAATGCCGGAGTTGGAGTCTAGGTTAGAGAGGAAGAGTAGATTAGAGCAGAGGAGAAGAGCGAAGAGGAAACTTCTCCCTCGACCACCATCCAAATCATCGGCCGCCACCTAGATCGGCCTCCATTGCCCATCAACGACGGGCACTCTTTACTAGTGTGTGTATACACACACACTAGTAAAGAGTGCCCGTCGTTGATGGGCAATGGAGGCCGATCTAGGTGGCGGCCGATGATTTGGATGGTCGCTGATCTTACATCTATGTATGTGTGTGTATTCATGATAGTGCATATATCTATGCATGCATGTATGTATGAGTAAGAGCGTGCATGCGTGTGTGCATGTGTATATGTGTTTGTAAATGCATGTGCATGTACATGTGCAATGTGTACATGTATGCGTATGTGTGAGAATGTGTGTACATATATGTGTATGTGTGAGAATGTACGTATATTTCAAAAGACCATGCTCTGAATTGTAAAATTTTGATATGTGGTTTATAATCACATGCAATGCAAACTTCAAAAGACTAGCCACTTTGAGCTATTTATGCGTACAAACATGTAAAGCCATTCTATATGTAGAATACATGTAAAACGACATATTCACTATGAAAAATTTGTGAAAGATGCATTAGTATGGGTACAACAGTTAGTTAAGTGCAAATCAATCAAGAAAGGAAGACATTTCATTATATTTTTATTTAAAAACTCAATAATTCTCAAAAAATTCCTCCCACGAATCATATCCAAAGCCTTGGGAGCACACCAAGGTATCTATCATCCATGACGCATTAGTAATATCTACTACCAATATTGCTCTATATTTTTTATGTTAGATTTTGTACTAACAAATCCACATCTAATAACATATGGTGTTCTCATGGAATCAAATATCCAACGTCTTGTAAATCCTTAAAAAACTCCGCGTATAGCTGCAACAACCAAATAATTGTGTAGATGTGTTTGCCATCTCGCAAAACAAACCGCTCCATAAAGTCCCGCACGAACATTCGTCGATTGACAATGACCTTCACCGTTTGCAAAAACATACACACTCATTAACTTAATGTAATTACCTAAAACATAGTCAATAGCAAGTTGGAATGAAGATACTCGCTCGTTCCAACAGCCTGCTCGACGAAATCTTCAAAAAAGAAACACAATATTAGTATAAGCCTTATAAATCAAATACTGAACTCAAAATCCTGACTATATCCAAGAACCTCCTTCTACACAACCTTCTCCGTGTACAAAATTTGACAGATTTTTCTCTCCAAATCTAAATGTAACTCTAACTCTAACTCTAACTCTAACTCTACCTCTAACTCTACCCTACATCCCAAATGCTAAGTCTAACTCCAATTCTAGCTCTGATTCTAACTCTAACTATACCTTGCATCTCGAAACAAACCATAAACATTACTTCAAACTTACTACTACAACACTTCTGAATACACAATGTTCTGAGTGTACCTCGCCACTCCATCCACATCCGTAACTCGATTGTTCTTGTCAGTAGTCATCACATGAAGACTTGCTGCATTTCACACTCTCAAAAGTGCAGCATAGAGCTACCCATGACTAAACATAGGCCCCATAGTTCCTGTGCTTTGCTTATTGTCATGGCAAATTCTCCTCTGATAGGAAACTGGACCCTCTGCAATTCAAACGGTATGTTCGAATCACTTGGTACTGTAGGGATACGTGGAATAAGGACTCTACTCCCTATATGCTTTCCAGTCACTATCTCCGCCTCTATGACCTATCCACCCAATCTGAGGATGATCAATCTAAGCATCTCTGAACGACTGAAACAACTCACCATCAGCCGTGTGCAAGTCTTCAAAGCTGGTTGCACCTCTGACATGAGCCAAAAGAACTCGCATACAGAACCTCTCCCCTTCGGAGGGATGTACAAAATACATGTGACCAATGGCAAGGGCCGTCTGCATATTGATTCGACGAGTCCACCTACACATACTCTTGTTGTACCAATACTGCCTCGGCAAGTCCTGGTACAAAAACTCTCGAGCCTCTGAATCACCACTTCTGTTCAGCTCAAAGAATGCTATCAAAGTGGTACCCAAATGCCCATCTACGACCTCCTCTAAATCCACTCCCTCATTGAAGTACACCAGTTCTTGTCCAGGGAGATGAATTGCCAATCGGGTCACCACGAGCTTATGAGCACCCATAGAAAGCCCCAACAATCGCCAACATGACTCACTAGCTAAGAAGTATCGAGCACTAAGAAATTGCTCTAGCTCATCCACCCGTCCTAATGTCTGACCACCGCCCTCTACAGCCCTCACCGTAATCATATCAGATTCCTTGTACACGTACTTGTACAAATACTTCACACTACATATATGTACACATACCTCCAAGTTCAAGTGGCACTGAAAATGTAGTGTCAGCCACCTGCTGTACCATACAACCCACATGTTACCTAACTCTACTCCATGTGAACGCACCGCCACTCCATTCTCCCTCCGCCTATATGAAACATACTCCTTCACCACTGAAATTTTATCAATGAAATTCCTTGGGTTGTTCTTCGAGCATTTTCCATCCTTCATGCACTGGGCATTTGGAAAGGATGTTCCGCATGGACCGTGCATCATAGATTTCGTCACTATCTCATACAACTCAGGATCTTCCTCCTTCACAGGAATCTCTGCACACACAATACGATCGTAATCTCCAATCATGATGGGTTTGCTCCACTCCTCCAATATAATCAAAAGGTGGGCGTGAGACAATCCTCTCTTCTAGAATTCCATGACATACAGCCTCCCTATAATGCACCCAAAAATACCATCATTCTTCAGTAGGTCGATCAAATGTTGAAGCTTCATGCTAAACCCTCGATACCAAATTAGGCCTATATGCAGCTTTCTGCTGGAATCGCAATTCTCTCCTCACCTCCAACCAATTTGAGTTCTCCGTCATCGTGATAAACAAATCGGGAGAACCCAACTCCCTAACGACGACCATAGCATCTTGGTATTGCTGATGCATATGACGTGGTGAACCGATGTATGAAGATGGAAGCACTACTCGCGTTCTTATGTCGATAGAGGAATGAGCTCCCACAACATCAACAATACCACTACAAATTTTTCTATGATTATTGTAGTAGTAGTTCATGTTATTTTGCACCATCTTTGCCATCATGTCACACATGTACTCTTGGATTAGTAGCCAAGGGGTATTTTCAGAAATATGGAGTAGATTACCAAGAGACATTCTCCTCTATGGTAAAACAGTCTACCATTCGCCTCCTATTTGCTTTAGTTGTTTCACATTCCTTATTTGTCCATCATATTGATATCAAAACTGCATTCCTTCATGGATTTCTCGATTAATAGATCTATACGAGATAGCCAGAAGGCTTCCACAACCAAGAATTTCCTAATCTAAGCTGTAAACTGAAGAAGTGCATTTATGAGTTAAAGCAAGCCGCAAGAGCTTGGCATAAGAGAATGTCTGAATTTTTTTATCTCTATTGGTTTTAGAAGATTGGTTTCAGACAATGATGTCTTTATTAAGACTGAAGGTGATAGTTCCTTAATCTTAGCTGTATTTGTTGATGACACTCTAATGTTCGGTAATGACTTAGAGATGATAAAAGAAACCAAGGATCTTATAGGATGAGAGTTCAAAATAACAGACCTTGGTGAGGCTAAGAAATTCCTAGGAATAGAAATCGCTAGGAATAAAACAACAGAAACTATAAAACTTTCTCAGGATAGTTATGTCTATAAAATTCTAGCAGACTATGCAATGTTAGAATGCAAAGGAAAGGAAACTCCTATGACACTTGGAGTAAAACTTTCTAAAGAAGACTGTCCAAGGACTAAGCAGAAAGAATTCGAAATGAGTAATATGCCTTTTCTAAATCTGATCGGAGCTCTAATGTACCTGACTGTATGCACTCGACCAGATTTGGCCTCTCCTATTTATGCTTTAGCACAATTTTCTAACAATCCAAGAAAGTACCATTGGGAGATAGCTAAGAGAATCTTACGATATCTCAAGCAGACCAAGGATTTTGACATTGTTTATTCCAAGCCAGATGAATCCACTCTGAAGGCATATAGCGACGCCACTTGAGCAAGCTCGAAGGATGACAACAAATCTGTCACTAGCGGATGTTTCATGATATGTGGAGGGCCAGTAAGCTGGGTTTGCAAAAGGCAGACTCTTGTCGCACAATCCTCATGCAAAGCTGAATACGTAGCTGCTTTAAAGAATGCAAACGAGATCGTGTGGCTGAGACAAGTATTGAATGAGCTAGGAGAGCAACAAGTAGATATCATGTATATGGATAATACCAGCGCAATCTCCATGACTCAAGACTTTGTCTTTCATTCCAGGACAAAGCACATTCCACTAAAATACCATCATATTAGAGATCTTGTGCAAAAACATGAAATTCAGATTGAGTATGTGAAGAACGCAGAAATGACAGCAGATGTTCAGACCAAGCCCCTTGCAAAACAACTGTTCGAAAAACACAGGACAAAAACGTGAGTCGGCTGAAAGAATCTTCAGTTCAAGAGGGAGTGTTGAAAAATGAACTTCACTTTCCTTCATCCCTAGACACCTCCACGAGGGATGAATCAGATCTTGCAAAGGCGGCCACAAGTACAATAGAATCAGATAATCGTAACTAATTAGGTGCTAATTAAACGTGACTATTAGTTTTACAAGAAAAGCTTAGAAGAAGATGCAAAGATAGAATATAAGTTTATGCAGACGAAGCACAGAAGAGCAGAAGGGAAATCAGAGAGAAAGAGAAGGAGAGAGTGAGATAGAAGAAAAATTGATACATCTATAAAATAGAAAACAGAAACTATCACGCTGACAAGCGGTAGATTGTAAACTCTTATCCAAAAAGAGATTTATAAAGCAATAGATCTTTCTATCAGTTTTTTTGCTGTGTATGCATCAATGATAGTATTATTTATGTGTATACTGTTGTTCTGATGAATGGATCATATTGACTTGGCCATCAAAAGTTAGCTGTAGATTTGTGATGTGCAAACACTAGCGCAGGAAGCTTTTGTCGGGATTTTTTGAGATTTTTGCATTCTCTCTCTTCGACATTTTCGCATTTTTTCAGTACAGTTAAAACGTGCCTAAGTGCATAAAATACACTAAGTTTTGCATATTTTGCTTCCCCAAAAAATGCGACAATTACAGAACAATGCATGCTTCCGCATCCTAGTACTTCTTCTTTTTTGCCAAACAAAATGTCTCATTTGAAAGGCATATTTAGTTATTAAGAAGTGAGTAATCTAGTGAACAATGGCTCTACTCATGATTTTATTCTCATCTTGTGCGGAAACTCATCTTGGGAACTAAAGCCACTAACCATAGATATAAGATATATCTAGCTTCAGCAGCGGAGTTGGACATTTGGAATGTCAGAGGACCCAATCTCCTAGTGGACAAGATAATAGAGAATTAGTTGATTTTCATGTTTTGGATTTAGCACATATGTGCTAAGTATAGCTTCAATTATGTATAAATACATAAGATTTATCGATAGAGCCTTGTGAGTAGCAAACTTGATTTCAACATGGATAAGTACAAATGTCTTCTAGCGATGATATTTATCTTTCAAATTGTGTGATAAACCAACTTGTGTGATTCGTTGTGGTGGGAGGCTGATAAGTATTGGCTTGACACCTTAGAATTTGTTTGCTATTAAATTTTTTGTACATTATTGTTCTACTCAAAAGAAGCTTTAAGATACCTCATTTTCATTTTGACAAAGGGTAAGTATGTCCTCTAGGTCTTCTCTAACTTAAGAATTAGAGCTCTATGATCTTCATGCATGCACTATGGGAGTGGATGCTTGATAAAAGCTCTTGCTAAGTAGATAACTACATTGCAAGTCCAAAATGCTGGAAAACACTAAACTTTGAAAAGTAGAGACTTCACATAATTTTATTTGTTTTTTCAAAAAAATCTTCTATGTACACGTGGAGGAGAGCTTAATCTTACTCAATCTAGAGGTGACAAAAGGAGTTTTTGATCGATGGGACAATCATCGAAGGGCCAAAAAGTTAGTTCTTGGAAATAAAAAAAATGGTTTTTATGTAGGAGTCATGATTGAGTAGATTCATGACTTAAAGTTGGATTGACATGAATTTCAATGTAGGGCTTGGAAAAGTCGCGAAAACTCTAAAGATACAAGGAGTATTTGCCCAAAACATGTAATCTAGAGAAAAGCCTACAAATTTTAGCTAAATGCCTAATGGAGTTGGCTACCTAAGGCTCATGTAGTCCTCAAACTTAACTATTAACACCTTCCAAGCACTCTCTCCTCACACTTCACAAGAGGTCGAAGGGCTAGATTTGTAGGCCTACTTCTCTCTCTGCCAGAAACTTCAAGGCCTAATTCAAAACTATAATCTAGATAGAAGATTACAATTTTTTTGACTCGCTTCATGATTTTATTTTGTTAGGTTTGTCAAACTACATGCAGTTTGAGCCCTTGAAAGGCTAGAAGCCTACCATTTTTTGACATGTAGGTTTTGATTTCTATATAACGTTGAGAAAATATTCTTATATGATTTAAGTACAAGGATCAAAGTATTTTGCACTGCCAATGTTGTGGTAGTGCTAGGCCCCTTCAATGAAAATGGCTTGAGTGCTCTCTACCTAACATACACTCAGTGAATAGTTTTGGATGTTGGGAGCAATTACAGGCGTAATGCCATGTCGGGGCAAACTTCATGATATTATGCCCTTGGAAATTGAATGTTAAAAAAGCACAAGGTGTTTCACTCATAGAACAGGTCCCCACAAGCCTGTGGTCCCCACATCAATCTTGCCATTCTTTCGCACAAATTCGAAAAGGGACAAAATGGACCAAATGTGATAAATTAGCAATGATCCATGAACCTAAAATTGCAATCATTCTAGAGGGTTCTCTTGCCCACCCATTGGAGGCCCGTTAGAACTCATCTCCATGGACATGAAAAAACTACTTCTTCCCTCCACTTGTCCATGTTTTTTGTCCTTCTGGAACCTTAAAGATAGCTTTCTCTAGTGAGTAGTGGCTTCAAAGGGCCCTTCTACCCACCCTCTGAATCCACTACTGACCCGAACGCCTAATGGGGTCCTGATTGGAATGTATGTTCCTTGGGGGCCCTTATCCTCCTTGCATAAATCACTCAAGATTTGTAACTGGTTTGCAACTAGTTTCACTTGAGTTGGAGATGATGAAAGTTTGGTTTTGAGGTGCAAGCGAGATGATGACATTTCGCTCCCGGCTGCCTAAATTTCCACTTTTGAGGATTCCATAGGGCTTGGTGGGACTGGAAGTCGAGAAATGATCCTTCAAGTAGCCTGGATGTATTATATGCAGATCCTCATCCTAAAAACATGTGAGGTGCTCTTTTGAACTAACTCCTAAATTGTAAAGGATCTTTGATCCAAAAAGCTCAACTGGCAACATCATTGGAGACGGGTGTCGGCTGCCTGAGGATTCCCTGGGGCTTGGTGGGACTGGAAGTCGGGAAATGATCCTTCAAGTAGCCTGGATGTATTATATGCAGATCCTCATCCTAAAAACATGCGAGGTGCTCTTTCGAACTAACTCCTAAATTGTAAAGGATTTTTGGTCCAAAAAGCTCAAGTGGCAGCATCATTGGAGAAGGGTGTGAATATATATATATATTTTATCATAGATTTGTGGACAAAATTGGGTAAAAAAACGCGTAAAAGGTTTTCCTTTTCGAAGCACTTGAATTGGGTCCGGGCAGCGACGGCGACAAGTATATAGTATTTCGTACTCCCAGCAATCATAAATAGTCGGACCTGTTACTCTCTCTCAAATTCACCACAATTTTGTGTCGCAATCATGGCAATTTAAATACAATACCAACAACAATTATCTGCCAATTAGTATTTTTGCTGGGGCTTTTCAAATAGTTGTAATGCCAGCGTGGAATTAGCTGAATTGGAATAACCCCTTTCACATCCGCCGGCGTCACAGACCTTCCAATCCATCCTCTTCTTCTGTTCCTTCCTTTTTAACTTTCCCTTGGGAAGCAGCACTTTTTGCTTTTCTATTTGCTATGGCGCCATAGCTGAGCCACCAGTTTATAAAGCTTCACGCTCGATCTCTGCCAGTTTTGGTTGCTTGGAAGTCTAGATCCCAGGAAATGCTTCTCATTCTTGAAGCAATTATTAATGGTTGGATCTCTTTTGGTTTTGGTTGTAGCTGTATGTTGGAGAGATGTTTGCTGCGTTTGCGCCTTCGACACTGCAAGAAATAGTTTATTTTATGTTATTGATGTGTGACGGTTTTCATTAGTGCTTGACGATGTATGTGTGCGTTTGTTTTGGTTTTCTGTGTGGAAGGGTGGGTTGGAGTCGTGGGATTTACGTAATTTAATCTTGTTGATCTTTGACAAATTTGTGTACGGCCGTCGTTAGGTGTGGGATTTGTATGTTTTATCTGTTTGTGAATCCACGGCTTGTTAGAAATGGCTACAGTTGAAGTGGGAAGACACAGTCGGGAACTGTTTAGATTTAGCTTTATTTGTCCCAAACGATGGTCGGTCATCGTTATTTTTTCTTCAAACTGCTGTAGATCCTCATGTTGTTGACTGGTTGATCTTCTCAGAGCTTTTACGCATGCTTTGGCTCTGATGCGTTTTAGTGAGTCCAGCTTTCGCTACATTTTTCGAGTTTCCATTTCAGTCACAACCTTCTAACTTTCTGTATTCAGACTCAGGCAAAAAGCTCTATTTGGTCCTATCTTGTCTAGGTATAAGGAATTTTGTAGAGACGGATCATTCTGGTCCAACAAGTTCTAGCTGGCCTTAGTATCACTCTCCCGAGATTGCGGGCGGCACAAAATAAAGTGTTTAGAGCTTTCTTCCATTCCCTTGTTTTGTTATTGATATGGTCTTATGCTGTCCTGTCCTATGTGACTCGAAAAGCTTTTCATTGCCTTTCTTATCAATCGAAGTGTTATTTCTGAGGAAGATATTGGGGTGCATTACTTTGTAAACTTCGGTGTAAGTTCTCAACATTTTATTGTGCTAACAATGATAACAATCCATTAGCTTTCACGTATTTCTGCGCGGCTTATTCATGGGGTAAAAATGAGAGTTTCCATGAGCTCATGCTGAAACTTTCCGTGCTTTCCTGAAAGCTGACTAGTAGATCTTAGAAGTTGTAGCTCGAGGCCTGAAAAGTTCGCTTCAGCCATCTTTTCCCTATCACCCTCCAGCCGTACTTTCTTCAATCTTATACTTACTGCTTACATCTGTCCGCTCGGGTTTTGTTTTTAGTTTTGTTCAGCATCTACAAGCCTAACAAACGCGCGGTTAAGAAAACGCTTGAGGACGAATAAATCCAAACTTCTTCAGGCAATGGATGTGGCGCGGCAGTCGACGGTTTTCTTCAATCATCGTGGCACGTGTAAATTTAATAAGGTCTACAATGAAGGTAATGTGCTAGTATTATGGTTCTTGTTTGATGGAACTAGTAATTGGTGGAATCGTGGGTGAAGGCTGAACGTAGAGCGTTGCTTTTTTGTGTTGGTAAATCAAACCTGTCACTGTTCTTGTCGACCAGAAAAGTTTCGATTCAAATTTCCCCTCTTGAAACAAGGATACGATGCTATTCCCGCTTGTGCGTTCTTTTAGTAGCTCTGAAAACTTGACATTCCTGCAGCTCTGTTGATATTGCAGAAATAACTCACCTCTCGAGCGTAGTATAGCAACCTACTAACGATCTTGTCGGAATCCTTGGTGTGAATGTTTGCGACGAGATGAAGTGTGAATGTTTTACGATGAGATAAAAGGTTCGCATCTAGACAAGTGTCCACTGTGGACAGACCTGTTCATACTTCCACGTAGTAAAACTCCGCTTCTCTATAAAACTTAAAAGTTTGACGG
Source organism: Diphasiastrum complanatum (assembly GCA_029204225.1). Taxonomy (NCBI): domain Eukaryota; kingdom Viridiplantae; phylum Streptophyta; class Lycopodiopsida; order Lycopodiales; family Lycopodiaceae; genus Diphasiastrum; species Diphasiastrum complanatum. The sequence goes on from CM055106.1 coordinate 48,893,825, forward strand.
GTGTTCGGAAACTGCAGTACTTTGTATTCAATCAGCCAAACCACAGCACTTGCTTCGATCTTATAAATAACGCAAATTCCATCTTCTTACCACCAACATTGCCTAAGCAACCTTTACACTACCGTTGTACCCAACAATAACCAACCAGATCTAAAGAAACTTTGTCTTGACTTTACCTTGCGGGCTCAGACGCATCTGCTTATGCAAGCTGTTTGTTACTCCTTTTGTGTTCATCATTTTCAATTACTACTATTAAAGTGTTTCACTCAAACATGTAGTCATCGAATAGTTCAGTGATAAAAACTTGTCTGTGATTGCCGCAGAAGAATCATTCCCTATAGTGCCGTTCTTTCTCCTGTTAGCTTCTCCCATGCTGCATGTTAGGGGGTATCGTCGCCAATTTTTTTGATAGAGCTCCGAATCCTTAACCTAGTTATATAATTGTAGACATATGCAGCTTTTATTGTTTACTTTGTGTAATATTAGTAATTGAATCAAAGAAGAAGAAGTTGCTTCTATTCGTATTACGCAATGCGCTCATTTCTTTTTAATTGTCACGTTTAATCGTAGTATGGTTTTGAATTCTATTCCATTCACTGACTCGCTAAGTGTTTCTTTTCTCAGCCAGACTGCAGATCAAGGCGATCTATTCTGTACAATATGCTCGATAGAGCTCAACGAACTTCGTCAATTCACCTAAGACTAGTTTTGATTGCCTCCATATATGGTAGACTGCAGTCATGACGTTTTGGACAACCGACATACGGTTTGTGGCAGGTTGTTGGGTGGGTAGCTTCGGATCACTGTTGAAGACAAATTATATTAGCCAAATAGCGCTTTGACAAAAATCTTAACGAGGAGAGATCGTACACGTTAAATCCATCGCAGCCCGCACAGCAGTAGCATGGATAAATTCTCAACTGCAGCCAATGCGATAATAAACCAGCTTGTGCAGATCCATGAAAACTCTACGTCTGAAAGCACTTCATTGCCAGCTTGTCTTATCATGTCTGAAAATCGGCCATCGTGGTTGTCAGGAGTCGAAGTGAATGCAAGTCTTGAAGTGGGTGCTATAATGCAAGAAGAAAGAATCTTCAAAACGCCAAGTGGAGTGGACCGACGGAGGTGCAATGTAGAGTCATCTTCTAAGGGGCCACACTTCACCATGCGGTAGTATTTTCTGCACTGCAACTTTTACTGTAGTATCCGCGTCTTGATGCATAAGGAAATAAGTGAGCATGGAAGGCGGATACTTCTCATTTGAAATGAGTCATTAGATTTAAACAGCCGATTCTTAACCTCTCGAGCCAACACCGTTTTGTCCATCACGGATTCACTTTTAGAAACCTGAGATACTATAATAACAAGGGAATATATTTACACCTTTCCTTAACCATACATCTCGAGTCCTCTAATCTATCTACTGAAAATTGATGGTTCACAAACAGTTTGTGTTCAAAGAAATACAAACAGGTGTGTAACGTCCGATTTGCTGACAAACGATGTTGCGCAAACATTTAGTCTTCAAGAAACTACACATAGGTAGAGGCCACTCTGGAGCAGCTTCTCAGCGCCCTCATCAGACAAGAGGGGCTTTAGGCCCAGCCAAGCTCTTTTCATGAGCTTCTGTGCCGGCTTTCAACGTTCAGGATATAAACTGATGACAATCTACCTAAACGTTTCAGCGGTGTCTTAGATTTTTATTAGACTTGTTTCAGGAGAAGAGAGACCAAATGAACTGGTTGTCTGGGATGCTTGACGTGGCCTGCAATATACATCAACGTGTAATAAGCCTAACACGAAAGACTGTTCTGGTGTTCATCTGATCGCGTACTTAAAACGAAAGGCTTTGTTAAAAGGTCCTGTGCAGCGTGCACTTCGATTCTGCAAGTGCTGACTATGCACTTCTTTACCAAATCGTCGATTTCAGCTATTTATATTCTTTTTATCTTGTCGACTGTGGCACCTCTTGTATGCTGAGCAGTGAGAACCGTAACCTTTAATCATCTAGTCGATGTAGTGGGAATCCAGAACTATACCTTTCGTTTCAACTGCTTGCTTTGGTCATGGCTATACCCTGCATGTTTTAAGCTGAACTGAGGGAAATCAATCAAGCTGACTTTCTTGTGTGTTCAATCACCTGTAGAACAATGTTTTATGATATTGTTAGCGCAATTGAACTGCGTAATTAAGATCTAGGAACACGTGCACTACATGCTTTTATGATTGTCATGAATGAACCTATATTTGTGCACTTCCAATTGATAAGGTTGCGTTCTATCCTTTGAGATTTCGACTATATGGAAAGAGGAATGCCAGTTTATTCATGTGAAGTTTGGACTATTCACATTGCCTTGAAAATAGCTTTTCATTCTCCACCACTCCTTTTTGGATTCAACTAGTCAGGCAAACATTAGAGAGCCGCTAGCAGTGGATACATTAGTTCTTTTCAGTTGCGTCATCTGTTCATGAAATAGTAAAAGAGGTTATCAGATAAACGGGCATTCTGATGTACTTGAGAACCCAGGGTTTATGAGCAGGTTTGTTCCTTAAATCTAAAAGGTTTAGTGAACCTGTATAGAGTTCTGAAGTAAATATCATGTTACGCGACCTGGCAACCATTGAACATTCTTTGGCACTTGAATGATATGCAGATAAATCTACCGCAAGTTGTTTATGGAGATTTACGTCGAACATCAGCCTTCTCCAGATAATTGAGAATTGTAGCGGTGCCACGCAAAGGCAGATCATTTATTTCAAAGTTTAGAGGCTGCTTATATATGTTAAAGAGCTAGTACTTTGTTCCTAAGACAAAAGTAGTTTCACTGAAGCTGTAATGCAACACAGCACCGACTCTCCTCTTTGTCCATCTATTCCGTTCATTCCCAGGAGAATGGTAGAAGCTGACCAGTTCAAGGAACTTCACATATTAAATGTTGAAGAACTGTTCATCCTGGCCTGCAACAGTTTGGATAAAAGAGTGACTGGATTTGCAATGAATTGCTTTTACAGCCTTGAGAGTACATTCGGAATTTTGATAAGTTTCTAGAGCTTACCTATTTGAGTTTCTGCCTCGTGGCTATATGCAGTTTGAGCAAATTTCAGGGAATGTATGAAGTCTTTCATGTGATAACAGATAAGAAGGTGGTTCATTCTTAGACTGCTGCACAGTTATCCCGGGACAACGCCAGAGTGATAAGTTTATTGGCTTTTTCTTCTTGTTGGGCATCCCCTGAACATGTTAAATCTAAAATTGAAAAATTGACCCCCTGAAACCATGAGAACTGTCATCTGGACTAATGACTCCTTGGAATGGTTAAAATCTCAAGTCATTTGAAAACCCAACTTCAGGAGTAAAAATCTATCTCAAACATAACTTTTGGGGTGCTTACATGTGAAGACTCGTGGACCATCCACTTGTAGCTGTGAAATGATCAAAAATATTTCTGAAAATGATCTTGCAAGCAAACATTGTGTGCAGGCATAACTGCACACTAGATATCAACATTCACAAAATTTGCCAATGAGGGTCCTGAGCTCGATCCCCAAGTCCGTTCGTCGATTTTGTGCATGCAGAAACCTCTATTGCTAATAGAAGTAGTTAAGAGTCCTATCTCCATGTGATTAATAGTTTTCAATTTGATGTTGAAAGGATAAAAATGTAGCTGTATTTTGCTGCGGCTGATGGCCGGCCTGGTCTGTTTTGGAGCTCTTTCACTCACCATGGCTGGCTATGGTTTGTATTGCCACAAACTTGAAATTTTTGGTGGTATGTCTAGGATTCTCAATATGGGATGATGGCCTCAAATTTCTTTCTTTTACCTATCCAGCCCAAAACCCTATAGAATTGGACCTGAAAGTAAATTAGAACTGCTTTTGCTCGACGGTTCTTCCCTATATATAGCCTCCTGTGTGACTTGTGTAATGTTTGCTAGTTAACCTCGAGGCACTAGCCGGTGCTGAAGCTTAAGACAGGTAACAGTTTCACCATCAGAAATTTTAAGTACACATTCTCCAAATTTCCACTTAAACTTTGGTGTATGCACAATCACGAATATATTCTTTATGTTGAGTATTGGCATCTTGTTGTAAAAACGACGACTTATTCAACAAAAGGCTCACCTCCTATAACCGTTCATCTTTTCATATATTGCTCTAAACAACATTTCCAATATTGAAACAGCTTATGAAACGTATATAAATGCAATGATACTGGCTTGACTATCATAGATGAATGTTAAGCATATACTTACAGCTGACAACTGTACAGTATACTTTTCTCAGTGTGTATGATAAAAACCTTATCAATTTTAAGGTACTTAATTGAGATTTAGGAGACAGTCACTTGTATTTGGTTGACCTGCAAGTTCTGAACAAAATAAGGTTGTAGCTATATTTCTGTTGTATGAGTGCTTCAATAATGCTCTTGGGCCTCACATGGCATTAGAATCATTGAGTGGATTTCGAACCTCAACCGAAGTCATCTATCGCATCTGTAGAAACCAAATTGCTACCAGATTTATTCACTGCATAAGTTGGTTGAGTTTGAAAATTGAATAGATTAAATGCAATGCTAGATATTAGGAAGTTTTGACATCTTTAGTACGGTGCATGCTGACATCTTTTCCATTCTATCGTTTACAGTGGATATGTGTTGGGAGTTCGCCGTGAGGATTTGAAGAAAACTTGGCCCTTCTCTCAAAAGCATCTGCGACTGTGGCTGGAGAGAGGCAAAGAGCCTCTGCTGCCCCCGCTTGACTCTCCACATCCACATCTCTCTTCTCAGGATCATCATAATTGTCAGCAAAGTGAACAGGCAATCATTTCAAAGGAAGAGGAAAGCTTTGACACTAGGGCGACGGAGCTGCAAGTTAGCTCAAAAGAAGGAAGCACACTTCCAGAATCAGAACTTGACATAAACATAATCAAAATTGGAAATTCATCAGAAAAACAGTGGCCTAAAACAGTTCCTGAAATTTATTGTAACAGAATTGAAAATAGAAACATTAGACAAATTAGTTCTAAGCTGTCTAGGAGACGCAACCAGCTTGTTTGCAGAAGAAAGCGAACTGCTAAAGGTAAAGTAGGAAAGAAGTTGCTAGACAGTGAAATCAGAAGTTTTCCTTTCAACGAGTTGGAATATAACTTTTTAAAAAAAAGGAATGCTGCTAAAGTCAGAATTGACAACACGTCTGTTGATTCCAGTAGAGAGGATGCAGTTGTTGATTTAGCTGGCAAAGTACGTACTGTTTCACAGGGACAAGATCTGTGCACCAAGGAAAGGTGTGACGTAGTACAGCACACGGTAGAGATATCACAATCTGTGAAAGATCGTAGTAATAACTGTAAAGCAGAAGAATGCAACACTGATATTCAAGCACAAGAGTCAACGTCTTCACTTTCACCAGTTCAACTGTTAAACTCTTCAAAGGAAAATGCTGAGACTCAGGGAAAAGGGATATGTCATGAAGGTGAAATTTCCCATGGGGAATGTGAGATGTCAACTCTTAAAGAATGTGCAATGGAATTTGATGTAGAAGAAGATGAGGGCACGAGTCAGTTAAGAGGGGAACTAATGGGAGCTTCTGAAGGAAAAGCCGAGTATAGAAATGAAAATTTGATCATTGCAAGGAAAGACTTTGCAAATCAGGAAGAACAAGAACAAAATGATGAAAAAGCAAACAGACATGAGGTAACCAAGGAGATCACCCGAGTTTTGGAGGATACTCCATCTAAGACTGCTGATGTTGAACTTGCAAAAAAGTTTGCTGAAGTTGGCGTTGGAGCGATGATCTCAGATTCGTTAATTCCCAAGATGTGTCCTGTGTGTCGCAAATTTGTTTCCACATCTAATACGGCATTGAATGCACACATCGACCATTGTCTTACAGTTGGAGCACCATTTGGAGATCTGGTCCGATTGCAGAAGAACAGGCGTAAGCAGAAAATACGCTCAATCGCTGATATTTGTGCCAAGTTACCTACTAGCATGCTGGATCAGAAGACAGCAAAGAACATGAACTTAACCCTTTCTAGCTGCATCTTGGATTGGAAAGGCAGGCGCATGCAACAAAAGTGCAGGATCTCTGCACTCAAACCATGGATAAAGTTATATTCTGACAAAGAGGCTTCTAAAAGAAGGCGGACCGTGTCTGATTTTGAAAATTTTTGCAAACACAAAACGAAAAACGAAACAGGAAAACCTAGACATACTATTGGTATAAAGCGAAAACAGCAGACGATTTTGGATTCCGACAACCATCTTAACTGGGATACTTCAAAATCCTCGACAACAAGTGTTTCAAATTTTCCATCAAAGGTATGCTTTCCTCTTTTATACACATTATTGGTGGTCTTTTCATGGATGATGAGACCAAAAGTGACACTTGCTTGCTAAGCTCATGTATTTTTAATGCCGTTGGGTCTATATGGAGTTTCTGACAATTTCCTAGAGGTACTGATATTTTGCTTCAAATATTACCTAGTGGGAAATACTAGCCTCTGAATTTGGATTTGTGACGTTTGGTATACTTCAAGTTCACAAGGAGATATATATGTGTTTTATAATTTTCAATTTTGCAGAGTCAGAAAAGAGATTCTTGTTGCCTGTGACCTGCAACTGAGATGATGGGGTGTTTCTAATGTCTCTAAAATTTTACTAGTTCTGTGGCATGAACAATCTATTATTTCTCTGTATGCTAAGAGTGCTAACAGCAGCTCAACAAGGAAATAATTTTTGTGAAACTATTGAATGGATATTTCAGAGTAAGCAATCTCAAAACATCTTCTTGCTAAGATTTTCTTTTTAACACAACACTTTGATCGATCCAACTTGGGCCAACTTGTTCTTTGCAACATTGAGCATAAGCAGTACATGTGAGTACTCTCAACTCAGGATCATCTAAGTGAGACATACTGCCTCTCATTGTTGTGAACAAAAATCTCATTTAGAAGGGTTTTGAACTTCCAATTCTCTAGCAGACTGCACTTGCAGTAACCCCAGTGCATCATCCTTACCGTAGTTATTGTGCATGCATAGTTTGTTCACTAGGCTTGTTTTTGTACTCTGAACAATTCCATGTTTAGCTGATGAAGTGTTTGCAACTAATCTTCCTTTTCTGTTTGTGATTGCATGAAACTGCTCTCTTGGTTATGGTTGGTTTCTTAGAGTGAGCAGATGTGCGACCAGGCTTTTGCAATGAAAGCCTGTTCGTCCACACTTTGGGTTATCTCTTGTTAGGTAAAAAACTGAAATTGTTTTCCAAACTATCCACTGTGTCCATTGAGACAAACTACAATAGATTTTTTTCAGTGAGGATAATTTTCTTTTAGACCTTTCAAGTCTGGTACTTTTCCTTTGAGCTTGTTTAAAAAAAACTATTTTAGCTGTCTTCTAGTTGTGTGTCCAAAACCTGCTAGGTAAATGTCAGCACAACACTGTAGTAGCTACTGCTGTTAAAATACAAAATCACAAAAGAACAGAAAACTTTGATGTACATTATCAAATAATAGGTAGAGATTATGAACAAAACCATGTAGCTAAGCCTCTGTATTACTGGGAACCGGGAAGGTGACAATTCCTTGGTGCATGCACTACGCCTATCGGATTTGAATCAGAATAGTGAGTCAAATGACTCGGCTGATTCTACTTTATTCTAACTTTGATGTCATTAGAATCGATAGGAATGACTACGTAGGCAAACACAAAGTCTTATGATTGTTTGTTGCGGTTAAAGCAGACAATTCAGATAAAACTGTAAGAGAGTATTAGACATATGACAGAGAAAGCATAGCATGCACACTAGCATTAATGGGAACGCAATAAGACAATAAATCGATTCAGAAAATAAAGAATACAAGTTAGTGATGTGGAGAGAGCACAAGGCAATTGCGGTAGAAACCGCATGCTCAAAACTATCTTAGTTCTGTAATGGCTATCATGATTCAAAGATCGTCTGAAGCTGATTGATGTTTACACATCTATTGTGTCTTCTATTAACGAATAAATCGATTACCATCATCATCATCCATTATACGTTTGTGCAAATATATATATAGAATGGCATAGAGATGTTGAGCTGTCCGATGTGGATCTTGGTTGAAGTAGTGGATGTCACTGTCCAGGTAGGTAGCAGGCGTGGATGTCACTATCTGGACAAATGGTGACGTAGCTGTAGTCATTGTCAAGGCAGTTGCACAGTACTAGGAGTGACTTGTATAGGTGACTAGCTTTAGTTTGAGTGGTATCATGTTAGCAGCCGAATTTGACGATTTGTTGTTTTGAGTCGAAGTCGGATGACAAGGGTTCGAATGTTCGATTCGATGATTGTTCAATTCAATCATTTGAGCATGTGTCGGACAGTTGACTGTCATGTAGATACTTGTCTTGGAATCCTATGTATTTCTACAGACTGTGCGACAATGCGTGAAAATATGCAGCAACAAGAATGAATTGAGATTACCAATGAGATTTAGGGAGAAAATGAGAATAAATCCAACACCCCCCTTAAGCTAGATCCATGAATGCCTTGATCTTCAGACTAAGCGATGCACAAAATCTATTGTGTGCATCAGTGCTCAGTGCCTTGGTAAACACATCTGTTGTCATGTCTTGCTTTCAACAATACTCTAAGCTCACCTCTCTATCGATAATTTCACTCCTGATATAGTGATATCTAAGTTCAATGTGCTTACTGCACAACTTGTTCTCATCACAATGGGCATCCCAATCCAAACTGCACGACAATTAGGTGCTCGTGGATTAGATTAGAGTGAGGGCCCAAAAACACATGGGATTTAGGGCTTGACATTTAAAGCTTCCACCAAGGACGATAATGGGCAAACCGGTACATAAGACTAGAGTGTACAGTGCAAGTGTGATAAGCTTCTTGGGAGTGTATTAACGTCTCCAATAAAACAAGTGAACAGGCAAGACAAGTTAATCCAGTACAAATAAAGAGATATAAATGTCTAAATAGAAAAGAATCTCTAGAATATAGAAATTGTTTGAATCAGGGTGTCTCCATGTGGTGAGACTATACTGTAGGCCCCTACGGTCTGAAGGAGGTGATATCCGTATATCGTGGTTGAAGTGGATACTTTAGTGGATCTAGAGGGCCATGTTCAGATTTGGAATGCATTTGTTGTATTGATACATGGTGTGAGCTTACCATCATATGTCTACGCTGCGGACTGGTGTCTAGAAGGAATAATTGCCTCATCGGAGTCATTGTTGGATATATCCTCGCGTGTATGCCAGCATAGAAAAAACGAAGTGATGGTGGACTGAGGTAACTCACACGCCATTGAAGTCTCTATGTTGCAGTGGGCTCTCCTCATGGGAAACATCTCTTGTATAATAAGAGTCACACATCTCGAGTCTACATATGAGGTAAGAGAGCGTAGAGATGGAAGCTGCTCAGCTTATAGGCAATAACATCTACCTGGATCTCATAATAGATAGGACACTGACATATAAAATGCTCCCAAATTCAAGAAATGTGTCCTGAAAATCAAGCTTGAGCTTAAGTGGACCAGAGCAGGTCAACTAAGCATACTTCCTATATATGAACTGTCTGAAGTAGTCGTGCTGAGAGAGAGAGAGAGAGAGAGAGAGAGAGAGAGAGAGAGAGAGAGAGAGAGAGAGATTGTTCCAATGTTAGACAAAAAAATTTTATGCCGCCTGAGACATGGAGAAGAACTTAAATGCTCCACGAAAGATGTTAATTGATATGGCACAACCCTGAACATTCTCACTCAGTCCTCTGTCCATGAAAAGTTATAATGCTTGATCCTTTGGGGTAAAATTTGATGCGAGGACATCCATGTAAGCATTGCTGTGAGCCCTGGGACCTGGGTCAAATCTACTATTGACAAAATTGGGGTAGTACAAGGAAAAGTTGAAATATGACATTTGCGTACAATACATCCACATAAGAATCCGTTATGACATAAAAAGGGAGAGAATTTGCTGGAGAAATAAATATGATAAAAAGGGTCAGCATTTAGCAAAATGATATGGACCATTAACTTTGCCTCCAGAAGTTGGAAGATGGCACATATATTTGAGTACTATTTTGTTGCAGCTCATTTATAGTGCTCAGGCACTTGACTTAGAATGTCAATAAGCCGGTGTCTCTTCAAGATGATATAGGTTCAAAATTCCATTGCCCCACTTCATAGGATGTACGAAAAGATGACTTCATGGAGAGACTTGTGAAATGACGAGAAAGGATTGCAATGTGCGATACGTTCTTGTTTATCCTTTCCTTTGAACCAGGATTTGGGCAGATCAATTAAGCATTTCAAAAAACCCGATTGATAACAGTGACATTGCTAAGTACCTTTCATACTCGTGAGTGCTATAAAGTTGAGTTTACTGGCAATGCTACGGATTCCATTCCATTCTATTCTCTTCTCTTCTCTATACATGATAATGACTCAAGATGGCAAGCTGCAACTTAGAGCTCTTTGCTGGCTTACCTCTGATTCTTTAGATCAAAGATGTTTTGATTCAGCCAAGTAGGGTTGCGCCTAAAACTAGCAAATCTTCACTAGCAGCACTCAATAGAGCTTTGCTAAGCTAAATTCTGCTCGGGTGTAATATATTACAACCTAGCAAAGATCTATACACACTTTAATAGCAATTTATGGACAATTTTATCTTGTAACTCTTGCAGTGTCTTTAGTAGGACATTTTGTGTGCCATAAATTCATCATCATACGCTAAATTTCTTGGAGTTTCAATCCTTTTAAGTGTATCAATAGTCACTAGATTGTGCGCACTATAACCTTCTTGCCTCATATATGTGTTTTTCTGAAGTTATTGGAGCATCCTTCATTTTTTATTGTTTGATACAGAGGCTTCTCACATCTATGGTGTAATTCCTTTTTAACATACAGTTACATTCCAATAGGATTAGTATATTTAATGCTACAAGAGTTCTTGTTAATTTCTCTCTGTAACAGACAACAGTCCTTTGTCCAGGTAGAAATCTTAGAAAGTCAAGGACACTCTCCACCAGGACTGGAAGTCCAAAATTCTGTGTGTCAACCCATCAAAGCTGCACAAACAGCTCCTTTCTCTCCTCAGGCTTCCATTTTAATGAAGAAGCACAGAGCACATTCTCAACGGCGCAAGAATGATTTGAAGGAAAGCCACCTGGCATCAGAGTATTCAAGGTTGGAGACTGGCAAAGTCATAGATCTAACTGATGATCCTAGTCAATCTGTACATCGATCATCAAAAAACAATGAGGCATGGTTGCTGCCTGCTGCCATGAGAAATGGAAAGGTGATCAAAGCAAGACATAGTTCCTCAGAAACTGATCGATTGCAGATGTTGCAACATCAACTTATGTATACTAATGAATTGTTTAGAGTGGAAAGTCTTCATGTAAGCAATAATCCTGATGAAAGTGAAATGTCAGGTCAAGATCATGAGAAGAAAAGAGGAGCATCTTCTGGTCCTACTGAAAAAGAGTCGCAAACTCAATCAACTGCCAGGAAAATTTGTGGAAATAATATTGGTAGTGAGAAGTATTCTCATGTTGCCCAAGTTCAAAACTCGAAAATTTTTGACAATGTTCAAGTAGTCCATTCAAATCAAAATTGTCAAGGGAATACAATAATTTCCATTGGAACTACAGTAAAATCTAGGAGTTTAGAAGTAGCAAGACCAATAGAAACTACATTTTTATCCTCAAGGGAAACAAAGGAAGATAATAGTCTCACAGAATTTTTGTCTACTGAGATCAATAACAAGACTGAACATCTCCTTGGAGGGAGATCCAATCAATGTGAGTCAAAAAAACTGCTCGTTGCTCCCAATAGCAATAATCCTGAAAAACATGGCAATTGTTGGCAATCAAGTATGGAAGACATGAATGTTAAGGATAAGACATTTGTGGAGTCAGATATTGGTCACTCTGGAGAAAACAATGTCCTTGTTTCTGCTGGGTTAGCAGTTGACACAAATGCAGGCCAGATGATGCTGAAACCTAAAACCTCATCAACAGGCATTGGATTCACTTTTGAGGAAATCACATTGCAGAGTGTTTCTCTGCCTCTTTCTAGCTCTACGCCAATGCATTGTCCGAAGAATAGTGTACATATTGCATCATTCTTTGAAACTCAAGACTCCATACATCAAAGATTGTCAGGTTCTTCATGTACCACAAATCAACTAGTGTCCAAGGGACATTTATCCTATGAGCCTTCTCTAAAAGGAAAGGCCACAATTAGAAACTGGCTATCTGGAAGAGAAACTGAGGTTATTTCCAAGAATTCTGGCTGCAGCTTACTTACTGTAGAAGAATCTCTGGAAGAAAGAAAACCTTTGTTGGCTGGATATAATCAACAACTGACCTCATTACATATTGGTTTACCTTCTGTCAGCTGCCCTAGTTTTGATGACAAGATGAGAAACCAACAAGGGTCAATGTCTTGTAAACCTTATCCTATGGTGAAAGGTCCACTCAATTCAGCTTTTCTACCTGGCATGACTGCGCCAGAGAGTACCATTGACTTGTCCACTGGAATCAGTTCAAACGCAGGTAGCTGGACTGCAGCTGTCAAAATGGCAAGTTTAGGTACCCAACTATGGGATATGCCTGGAGGAGCTTTTTCCAATTTCCACACTTCAACTGTTGCCAGGTCTGCCTCGGAACCAAGATCTCAAACTCCAAAGGACTGCATTGAGCCGATGCCTGTTACTTTGAACCCAAACTCACCATCACGGTTGAGTAACCTTTCTACAAGTGATTCTTTGTGCACAACAGTAAGCAGCGTGCTTAATAATCCTCATATGCATCAAAATTCTGTAAGGCAATGCAACTCTATACAGTTTTCTCGCCGTTGCCCAGGTAAGGAGCAAGGATCTCTGAGCATGGACGAAACCAGCTGGGGTGCTTGTCACAACTTTACTTTGAGAGATGAAGAGAATCCTAATCAGGGCCATGAAGATTTCAGGTCTCATCCAATAGTGAATCTTTCTGAGAGTGGCAATGCACCATTCCAGACCACTGCAACTAGCTGTATTAGATCTACAGATTTTTCACTTGGATGGCTTATAGAGAACTCTACTGTACCTAAAACTAAGCAGTTACTGTCAAGTGAACCAAGATGCAGTTCTTTCGAAGTCCCCGTCACTAGATCCTCTGAAACGCGGGTAAGTGCAGCAGCTTCAAATCTCTTACAATATACTGCCCAACCGGCAGTCATTCATATATTTGGTAAGCCTATCTTTGTTTGTGCTCCTGAACATGACAATGGAAGACTTCATGCAAATAATCAGATGGACATGGTCATGCACGGAGAAAATGCATTTCAGATGATGGCTCCTCTTCTTGATACCGCAAAGGAACCTTTACCTACAAGTACAGAGGCAAGTGAACATTGCTATAGTCACCAGAATGTTGCGTCAGGGATCAGTCTAGAATCATCAAGATGCCCAGAGGTGCCATCTGCAAGGACTAATCTAATGACCTCGACTGGGGACTTTGCCAAGCCTCTATTTGGGACGTTAGATGCCACTGAAAATATGAAAGAATTAGTCATATTAGATGATATGACGTTTTCTAAATCGCATTCTGGACAGCTCATTTCAGATATGCTTTTAAAGGCAGACTCTAGTTCAAAGAGACGTGCACCTAGTGTAAGTGAGAGCTTTCTATCACTAGATCGCTGCATTCAGGATCCAACTATTATACAAAATCTCTGTATCGGGGATGGCCAAACAGGTGAGTTTTGTGAAGCTGTTCAACTGATGGAATGCAGTACAGGGGTAGGAACTACAAATCTATTTTCTTCACCAAATCTTGATATTAGAAAGCATGAGAGTTGTTTTTCCACTGGCCATGCAAACAAATCATATAGACATACTGAAAAAGATCCTGCCGTTGCCTCATATTGCTCTGCACAAGCTAATCTTTTGTGCGAGCCAAAGCCGGGTTTGGACCACTCAAGCAGCAGTGATATTAAAATGCCATACTTAAATACTTCTAGACTGATCTTTGATGGTTGTGCAAGGCACATTGGGACTAAGACAAATGAGTCAGACATGCTGTCAAACATCATTATAATAGATGACGATGACGATGAAGATGTTGTAAATCCCATTAGATCTGCCATAGGAAAAGTATCCGAGTTCAAGGTTGGGGAACTAGTCTCAGCTGAAGGAAGTGGTAGACCGCAAAAGATGAAACCGATTCCATCTTCATTACCACAACAAGCTGGACCAAAGCCCTTGATTGTAGGTTCTCATTTAGAAAGCAGAGGTACTTTTTGGAGGAATTTTGGCCAAAATCTTCCAACAACCACATCAAAAACCATATTGTGTGACACCAGTGAGTCTGAAGCTCAACTAATATTTGATCGTTCAATTCCACCTCCAAGTTGGATGCAGCGAAAGAGGCGGGCAACTGCCCAGGCATTTAGGGCAGCAGTGGAAATGGTTAAAGGAGGATTTTCTGAGAATTCATTTTATCATTCATCTGACAGGGCACACATTTGCAAACAAGTGTAATACAGGTTGGGTTGCTCCTTCATTGAAAGATGTGCTGATGAGAAAATCTTTGCTTCATGGCACACAGTTCAGATGAACTGATTGTCTGTTCTCTCTTTGGTGCCAAGAAAAAGCCTGAGAGAGAAATTCCAAGTTGAATTGAAAGAGCGCCATTATACAGCACTTCATGGAAGTTGCTTTCAGCATCCGAGCAATTGATTAGTCGTTCAGATATTTTTTCTTAAGCACATGTGTTATCTGGTTTACTGGTCTGTCAAGTTGTAAATACACCTCAAAAGAAATGGTTATTTTTTATAAACCTTATGTTGAAATCTGCAAGCAGCATAAAATGAGGGGCCATATTTGAAGAACAGGTTGATTGATTACTGGATGAACGTTCCAATTTTAATAGCTTGCTTGAAAAGGTCAATGGTGAAAGGAAAATATGACAATATGATTATGCTATGAGGCTGTCTACTGAAGCTTTATTAAAGCTGCTCTTCCACAATGAACGAGTGCTAGTGGGAGTCTGTGACTTTGCTGGTGCACAGTTTCCTGAGGACCTTTCTTAAGCAATGCAGGTCTTGTCCAAACAAAGTGAACCTGGCTATCAAGCTAGGGGACATTTACTTCTTGGAGCAGCCAGCAGGGTACATGGCATGCAAGATGGTTAAATCCTTTCATTTTATTAGCAAAGCTACTAAATTTGGAGCAATTCATACCTTGCGGTGCCTGAAAAAATAGACTAGCAGAAGCACATTATTATTAGTTCCAGCAAAACTTGGAATTTTTGAGGCTGAAGGGCTTTTGTGCTCACTGAATGATCATTTCAGAGCTGTAGATTGCAGTTTTGATGTGTTTCTTCCTAGAGAGAGACTTGGCGTAGTCATTTCAGGACTGCTTGATATTTACAAAACTTGTATTCTTAAGTTGACTATACATCACTAGTTTGCATGCTCTGCATGAGTCTTTGACATTGACGTTGCGAGGCAGCACCTAGAAGGATTGTTATGCAGAGTTTGGCCATGTAGAAAATTTCTGCATCGTGTTGTCAACAATCAACAGCCTTCAAGTTTTGAAAATGCTCAATGCTTGGGTGCAGAGACTTCACCTCATTCATGTTTGTCACCGTCCTTTTTCTTGCTGATGAGTCATCTAGGATGGAGAGGTTTTGTTCAAGTGATGACAAGACAATACCAGGCAGAAGGAATTTTTATGCTGCATATGCTCTGTTCGATGTCAAAGAAATGGTTAGTATTAATGCTAGGTTTTTCTTTGTACGCTCAATTTCGCTTCGTTAAATGGCCTATTTGAGAAACAGATATAGGATAGACTGGTAGCTTCTAGCCATGGTATACAAGTTCCTACTTAGAATGATTTTGTCACTCTTTTTCTAGCATCCTCTTTCAAATTCTCTTAAGTGAATAAGAATACAATATATCAGGACAAACACTAGTCTGTTCCCATTCATGATCAGGATACTCTCATTTAAAGTCTAGCAAAACTCCTGGTGCCCTATCTCACAGGTTGTGGTGCAGTAAACTATCAGCTACTTGCTGAGATTTTTGCTGATTTTAAATTTATGCACAGTTTCAGAATCCAAGGTAGTAGTCTTGCCAACTGCTCCAATGAGTCTTTGCAGAAGGGTTGGCTATGTCAGAAATCTTTGTTTGGATCTTAAAATACTTGTATGTTTTATTTGCAACATGCAGGCAAGCTGTAGCAATCATTAATCAATTATGTCAAAGTTCAAGGGATCTAGAGTGACAAGCAGTTAAATAATCATTCCCACACTTCAATAAAGGATAACATTCTAATTAGCATTCCTGTATCAATATGGGTAGACTGACGTAGCATGTCAGGAGACTCCTGTAAAGAAGTTGCCAGACAATGGGAATAGACGTCAGGACCCAGGTGATTACTTAGTCTGAAACCAAATATGAAACTTGGAATCAAAAGATAGCTAAACTTCTTAAAACAACAGAAATCTGAGAGAGTTTAGTTTTACTCTAAATGGACGAGGAAGAGGTAGTTTTGGAATCTTCACATGTGCAAAGGCTTCCTGTACAATTTTAAACAATAGAGTATATGCTTTACAACTAATTCCTGAATCATCACATGCTCCCTGGATAACTCTTGCATCCAAGACATGTTGCATGCTCTGTATAATCACTGCAGCAATATCATTCTTAATCCTGTCATAACGAGAATTCTTTAACATTTCTTTTGTAGTTTTTGATGACAATATGGAACCCAAAGATTTTCCAATACTCGTAGAATCTTTATAATGTTCTCTCGCCACCAAAGATGATCTGCAAGACATAATAAATAATTAAATTAGCAAGCATTAGAAAAACAAGCACACAGAAACTTAGCAAGCATGTCAGCTGCTCTTTTAATTAATACTTACTTGAATGCTTGAATCCTTTTTTTCTTGTTTCCACTTCTTGAAGACAGATCATCTATGTCTTTTTTTGGAAGTTGTTTGCGTTTTCTTACATTTAATTTTCTCCTGAGAACTTCACCTTTAGCAATAGCACTCAAGATTTCTCTTTTAAAATTCTCAACGTCTCTCAACATAACTTGATTGGATATTTGAAGATCAGTAATAATAGTTTTCAATTTTGATATTTTGGAGCTCAATGTCGTATTCTCGTATATTTGTTTCTGCAAATTTTCTTGAAGTATTGCCTTCTCATTGTTTGTTTGATTCAACAAATATTCCAATACTTGTGTTCGTTTCATTGTTTCATACATCCCGTATTGGCTCAAATTTGACAGTATCCCAACAATCCACTATGTCCATTACACACAAAATTCAATAACTGACCAGTAGTTTGAAAGTCTAAAAAACATCTTGTACCTAGATCTTTGGGATAAATTGATCCAATTGTCCACAAATCAATATTTCTACAATTATTTTCTCTAAGTTCTTTCTTACAAGTCTCATTAATTTGACCAGCTTTGGTGTTTCTCTTATAAATTGGAGCACAATCGAGTGGGAGCACAATATGAAGATCAAACTTTTCCATTATTTCAAAATCAAACATGTAACGAGAAAAACGATTCACACGAAACCAAAACAAGCTTGTAAATCATTAAACATGCATGTTATATAATCTACCTTTCAAATGTTTTCAAAGATTTTTGGAGGGAACACCCAAAAATAATCCTCTCCTTCTCCTCCCACTACTGATATCTTCTTGAGAGCGTGAATAAAATTATCCTCTCCTTTTCTTCCCGCTACTGATAGCTTAGGCGGCGTGTGCTTAGTCGACTGTGTGCTTAGGCGGCGTGTTTATTTCGTTTGAGTTGTAATGAGTTAACCACACCAGTTAGACGGCGGGCAGCACCAGAAACTAGAAAAACGGCAACAAATCTTGTCATTTTTACTTTCTCTCTCTAGTGATTCTCTCACTAAGTTCAAGTTTTTTATAGGGCCCTTTTTGAGTTGAGGTTTCCCCTAATGAATCGCCTCCACATTCACCCCCTCTAAAACCTCAATCACCTCCACCTATATCTCCTCCCATATCTCAATCACCTCCACCTGCATTTTCTCACATTCAATCCTCTTTCCCAACTACAGATTTTCTTCCATTCAACCCCATGCCCTACCCAAACTATTCCCGCACACTTCCTGACATTGGAGCAGCCCAAAACGTGGTCCGGTTGGTGAATGAGCTCCAGTTAAACCTCTTTGGCACCTTAGGAGGTCAGTTCACAATGCGGCAATTCGACGATGGAGCCCTTGGAGATCTGCAGAAGGAGAAGGCAAGGTTGGAGGCATATTTCAATCAACAACAACAACAAATCCAGGATTTAAATACACACATCCAACAACAGCAACAAATGCTCAGCAACTTCCAGCACCAACTCTTGTTTAGGGACCAACAAATATACCATCTCCACACTCTCACAACAAATCTTACTACGGGACGATGCCTTGGCAGCCGCAACCGCAACACATTCCGATATGAAGGATCAGCTGGTGCAGGTCAACTTCACCGACTTTGCACCTCCAGCTATTCCCGAGGGAACTTAGATTCCAGTGGAGGCATATCAAAAGTTGGTACAAAAGTTAAAGGCCACGACGGAGCAACATACCAAAATGTAGCAATCCTATGCTACCTCCATATTCGAGGCCCTAAACCAACATATTGCCACCTTGGAAGAAAAGATAAAGACGGCCACACAATCGACACCTTCCGTCCATGCCGAACATGCCCAATTTCACGACTCCGGACATCATTACGATGGATCCGATGGTGGAGATGGGGCAGGTTTCCAAGGGCCTCCATTACTAAATCAAAGCTCGGCATTCCAAGGTCCACGACAATCGGGAGCTCCTCCACCAACTAAATCATAGAACACTGGTGGTACTTCTTCTCAACACCATCTCTTTCACTCTTCCGCTTCTAACCCCATCGACACAACGAACTTTCCCTTCATTCAACGCCAATTTTCTCCAGAATCTAATTCCTCTCAACCTGATCCACAACAAGAACATGGCTTGGTAGCTGAAGCACCCACAATAAGGCACAAGATCACGCCCAATGCGCCAAGCAAGCCTGTTGCTTATATCTCAAGAGTTTGCCAAGAAGTATCCAACTACCAAGGAGTGAGGCGACTACATCCTTTCAAATCTTGATCATTGCAAAACTCATAAGGAAGCCGTCAAGCTCCTAGATCCACAACTAGCCTGGAGCCATTAGCTATTTTTACAAAGAATAAGCAACTTTGAATAAGCTCCACATCTCTTACCACTTGAGAAAATCCTTTTTCACACTTTGTGTTTTGGGGACCCTTTCAACACTTGAAATTGAAATTTTTCATAGTTCACCATTATGTTTTTCTACTAAGTTCTTAGATCCTCAGATTCTTTGTAGAACCTGAACATCTTCACCAAGTTGAATTGTTCTTGTTCTTCGTACACTTCTTGAAGTACTTGCAAACATTCTTTAAAAAAAGGTCAAATGTTAAAAACATACCATTTAGAAATGATTTATGTTTTCTAGATTCTTAAGGCTCCCTATTTTACTTGTAGAACCTACACACATCATCTCCAAATTGTTGGCATGAATTACAATTTCTAAATTTCTTAGTGCTAATACATGCATATAGAATTAATCCCAAAGTACAAGTTCGTACAAAATATCATTTAAATATGGTCCATATCTAATTCATCTTAATGAACACTTCACACATCCAATCGTAAAAGACATTTCGTACAAATCAAATGGAATGGAGATGGGATAGCCTTTGATTTATGGGCATTTAAATGGTCACTACAATTTACTCTCCTACTACACATAAAGCATTGTCCTCAATGGACAATTCTCAAATAAGAATTAAAGAAGGTAGTTGGCTCAACATTTCATGTTAGCCATGTTCAAGTGGGATTTCTATGTCACAACTTGAGAATTTATCCCAAGTGCAAATTTTCTAAGGAAGGGATCTCTTATATGTCCATCTTATCATGCATAATAGTCATCAATTCCTAGGCTCTTTCTTTCGAGGGGTTGGCCATACCGAATCATGGTGGAGAGGATCCAAAGGGGTGATCAGTCCCTTGGTTCGTCCCTATTTCATATAAACTCCTTTGAGCCTTCATTATAGACTTACAAAAAGCATTATTTATAGTCCTAAAAGCCTTCATTATGGATGTATGAAAAGCTTTCAAATTCTTGTTCTTGTATCTCCAGGCACTTCCTCAAAGTATCTATACATACCCTCAAAGAAAGGTTAGATACACAAAAACACACCATTTAGAATTGGTTCATCATTATGTGTTTTCTATGCTTTTAGATCTTCAAATTCTTCTTGTAGGACCTGCACATCTTCACCAAGTTGAATTTTTCTTGTCCTTCAAGCAATTCTTCAAGTACCAACACATATTGTTAAGGAATGGTCAAATGTTAAAATCATGCCATTAAAAAATGACTGTTTTCTAGGTTTTTAAGTCTACATATTCTACTTCTAGAACTTACACATCTTCAAATTGTTAGTATGTATTACAACTTTTAGATTTCTTGGGTTCATGTACTTATACCTAGCTGCAAATGCACTCAATCCATTAGAGTAACAAGTTCATACAAAATATCATTTGAATATGGTCTAGTCTAATTCATCTTAATGAACACTTCACATATGTTATAAAAAAAATTTCATACGAATCAAAGGGAATGGAAGATGGGAGCCTATATTTTTTGGGCATTTGATCACTACAATAAAACAAGTGATATTCAATAACAAGCACCTAAATTCTAGAAAACAAAAAGAAACAATCTGCTATTTGGCTTCCAAAGGCAATGGAGTTGTAGCAACAAAATCACAACTTTGCATGAACTTGTCAAAGATGTTACATGGATACAGAATTTTATGGTTCCATCATCTCTTTGCAGCCCTCCCTAATTTATAAACTCTATGATTCTTCTTAGGTATTTTTCCACTTTAGGGTACTCCACCTTTACAAATGAGTTTGATTCAATGTATTTAAAAGTATTACAAAGTGGCTTGAGTGTCCAAGTAACCATTCTCAAGATGGTACAAATTCTATTAAGCTAACCTTTAAAATCTAATGTATGCTGAGTTACATGCTCATCTACATAGCTCCAAGTATACTAAACGCTATTCTCTCAACAATCAAGCAATGAGCTGGTTGAAGTTCCTCTCCACTTCGGTGGACTCAGGAGTTTCAACTCCAATCTGCCACACCAATAAGGACATACAAGAGAAAAATAACAGCCAACCAAAGCAGATGAGCACCCTCTGGAACATTTGTAAAATAGGAGGCCAAAAGATACAAGCCTAGGCTCAAGAAGCCAAGCCATGGGGTTTGTAGCTGCAATAAAAACATGAATAACAAATGGCGTCCCCAATCTCCGAGTCTTAAGGTCTAATTATCAGTTTGCTACCAAAAGAAACATGGGTTACAAGAACTAACAAAGGGCCGATCTTTCGATAAATGCTGTCAAAAAGCAAGAGGTTCTCAAGAAACAGGCGACTGACTGCATATAGTGCCCATTAATGATAGCATAATAAATAAGGTGTGCCGGAATAGCTCACATAACCTATGGTCTTGGAAAATCCCATACAAAAAATTTGAAGAAAAAATGAATTTGTTCAACAACAGTGAAGGGTTGATCGCCCTTTTTCTCAGTTGAGTTCAAATCTTTTCTGTGTGCACGATTGCTCCAGATTCAGCTTATATGTATAACCTAGGAAGAAACGGGGTAAACTGGGCCCTGGAAAGTGACTAACATTGCAAAAGCTGATTAATTCTCGATTTACCAACAAAAAATGCAATGGTTCTTAGAAATTGCCTGTTCCAATATGAGTATGTGCCAGTCTGGATTCAGCTGGTTTCACCAAAAAAGTTTTAGTAGGACTACATGTGCTCACTGCTGACTTATATGACATAGACACCTCAAAGGAGGCTAGTCCTTCAATAAGTGATGAGTTGATTAGGACTTACATTTCCTCTAAAACTAAGGTTTGGAGTTCGACTCCAATTCTTGTTACAAATGATGACATACAACAGAAAAAAAAAACTCAAGGGGTAATCAGCGCCATTACCAAAAAGTGTCAGCTACTGCAAAGCACAATGTGTACTCAGGCTGTAGAATACATGACTGCACTGTTAATTAAAATATCAATTTAAAGTTTACCTTTGACAACTCAAGGCTATTGGCATTTGAACAATAGAACAGCATACTCAGGCTGTAGAATATATGACTGCACTGTTGATTAAAATATAGTTTTCAATTTAAAGTTTACCTTTGACAACTCAAGGCTAATGGCATCTGAACAATAGAACAGCATACACGTCCGAAACTTTATGTAAACAATCGCAATATCAAGGTTAGTTTCACAGCAATGGTGCATTTAACAGACTGATCTTTAAGCTGTAGTTCTGTAATTCTGGAAAAGCTAAACAAAAGTCCTCCAAGGATGTTAACATGGAATGGATACAAGGATATCTACTTCATGTTCCTCTCACCTCTGTGAGCTGTTTAGGTGAGCTTTGGATGCAAGAATGCACAATCTCTCAAACTATGACAAAAAAGTCATAATCTGACAAAAGAAATTGCTGGCACAAGGGATATGGCGTGAGATTCCTTTCATCACCCTTGACACTCTTCAAAGTGTGTGATGTGTGCCCAGGGTAGGTAAATATCAAACCATGTATAGAGAGACTAAAGTTGAATAAGCAACTTCATACATTCTTTACTCTGAAAATATATCCAGGAAGCTTTCTTTGAAGCTGAATATGCCAAATTCAAGCTTCCATTTACCCTTCAAGTTAGCATTGAGAAGAGATAATTTAATGAGGACCACCCTCAACTAAAAACTGAGTGGTACCAAAGGCCATTCTCATTAAACTTGCAGCCTCAAGCTATACTGGAACAACAGTATGACAGCCTTAAAGAATAGCTTCCAAGCCTCGGAGTTTAAGTATGAGTAAATCAAGCTGAAACGCCATTTTCCAGCAAAGGATTCGATAAAAATCCAGGATTGAAGTGGTTTCCATTTTGCTCGATCCAGCAATAATTTTCTCTACCAGTACTAAACTCACTAGCTTTATAGCAGAGTGTCTTTTGTACATAAAAAAGCATGTAGCCTTGTGAGGCTCTCACCACTTCATCACTTACGCTTGTTATCCAAGCATCATCACATTTATACCACTGCCCTCCGAGGCGTAAAAAAGTGATGTAGTGGCCTGCGTCTAACTTTCCAGAGTGAGTAATTACAGCAAAAAGTTCAAATTCAGAAGAAGGAACCTGCTGCTCATAACCTTCATTCTCAATAAGTAGTAAGCGATTTCCATGTCTGAGTCTTACAATAGAAGAAGAAAGATACGATGCCATATCCAAGGAGAAAGGAAACTGCACATATCTGTCGATCTTCCGAGAGGCATTTCTCATTGAAGAATGCTCAAATCTCTTTATATGAAAGCATAACACCAATGGCAACTTCCGAATAGACATCTGCTT
Organism: Diphasiastrum complanatum; assembly: GCA_029204225.1. Taxonomy (NCBI): domain Eukaryota; kingdom Viridiplantae; phylum Streptophyta; class Lycopodiopsida; order Lycopodiales; family Lycopodiaceae; genus Diphasiastrum; species Diphasiastrum complanatum. Next base: position 48,917,321 of record CM055106.1, read on the forward strand.
GATGGATTCCTGTGGCAGCTGACAGTTCTTGCAAAAGAATTTTTCCTTAACTCCAAGCTTTTCTGGTCTAGTGAAACGATCCAAACATCCCAAGAGTGTGGAAGCTCCTGGAAAAGCACTACCTGAAGCACCTTTCAATTCACGACCACTTTCTATGTTTGCCAAATTAGAATCTGTAAATGATTTGTCACTGCCAATGTTGGGCTCAAGATCCAGAGATATATCCACACATGGATCAAATGTGGTAGAGGTGAATCCACAAATTATGCATGTTACATCAGATCGCAACAAGCCAGAGAAAACTCGATGGATGATGCAGCGACAATCCATATCGCCTGCGCTGCCATTGTCATAAACATGTTCATACTCATAAAAACAGTATAAGTAAGAAAATATGCATGATAACTGCTTTGCTGCAAACCGTCTAATAAAAGAAAGATACCTGCTGCTTTGCGAGTGCTTTGCTCGAGGGGACGTTGTACCAGAGTTCGCATGAATCCCATTCACAGTTGATATAAAGAACTCATGGGCATCCTGCTGTTCATAACCTGCCAGATTTGATGCATGTCGCCACCAGCTGCATCGACAATTTTATGAGAAGCGAATGTAGACACACACCGAGAGAAAACTCTATAACTCGTAAAAGCAATAAGAAAGATAACATCACAGTAAAGACAAATATCACAAATGGAATAAGCAAAAACTCATTCAGCACATGTAACAGCTTATCCTTCCCTGGAGGCAGAATACATTTAAGAAGCTTATCATAAGCAATCAATAACTAAAACTATGATATATCCTGAGCATCTTGCCACTGAGCTCCTATCCAACAAAACAGCTGTAAGGGTAACTCATAGGAGGAACAGGAAGACAAATTTCTGCACTTGAAAGGCTCCAATAGATAAGTTTAGCTAGATCAGCAAGCATAACAGCAACTACCTGTATAAGAATTGTGCAGGGCTGTATGGAGTGCGGTCTCCAGAGAAAGCAGCCGAAAAAACTGCATCCATCTCACACCCAAGGCATATATGAGAAGCACGGTGCTGGCACAATGTTCGATTATGGCGATCACTCAGAAAGTAGTTTCTCAAGGGTGGAGTGTGCAAAAGAGCTTGTAGTACAGAGTTCATAAAGCAAGTGCTTCCCAGGTTATTGAGGCCTCTCAATCCAGAAGGCAGGCTGCCATCTTCTACCAAAGGGGTTGATCTATGTCTCAATACCACTTGTTCTTCAGGAGAGGGGACCCAAGGCCTGTATTCCACTCTGCGCGTCTTCCTGCGCTTCTCAGATTTCTTGGATCCATCCAGCATGTACTGATCCATATCTATCAGACACTTTTCCCTGTCAGTTCTCAAGGAAACCCCAGTAAACCCATTGACACCCTCTTCTTTGACAATGGATCCTGCGCTATAAAGAGCTGCCGATTGAGCACAAATCACTGCTCTATCGAAGTCTGGATCATAAACTTGATCATTGCATATGCAGCAAAAAAGCTCGGCACGATCTACATCGACTACCAAATCGTGTCCAGGCCTTGATAAAGCATGGCTGCGGGCATGCATCATATCTGGTGGAACCCAGCATCCGATCGTGGCACACAAAAGACAGGCATAAAGGCGACCTCGAGCTCTCCCGCAACTGGCACACCGCTGCACCTCTTTCTCATCGCGCTTAATGCTGACTCTTCCTGGTGGTCTAATTCTCAGACACTTTTGCAGAATATGAAATCCGCGAACTCCATGCCTTGCTTTGTAATTCAGCAAATGCTGGCAAGGTTTATACTCATCCCCCACACTCCTTTTCCTCAGAGAAGTCATCGATCCAAGACATTCCAGTCCACTCCACACCAAGCCTCTTCACGCTCCTAAATATGGATTGATCCAATAAATGAATGCTCAAAATCCTCCTTTCAATAGCAATCAAACAGCTAATCTCAAAACCATTTCCTAAAAACTTTGGGTTTAGTTTCTAATCATTTTTTAACAATTTGTGAAACAGCCTTAATTCGATCTACATCCTCCATTCCACTTTTTCTCAAGTGCACAAGATGATCTTTAATAATGTGCCCTATTTAACTCTAGGATCTATACCAATCTGTACATGGCAGATTCCTGCTTCCAACGACTCAGCCAAGATCGCTGCAATAGAAATGAAAAAGCTGCTGTACGCTATTCAATATTTAGCATAAAAATGCACTGGCAAGAGTAAACTTCGTCTTCTCAGTTCTCGCTGACTGCTTTGAATGCTTATCAATCTATTGCCAAATCTGACAGATAAATGTATAAGCGTTAAAGTCTAAAACCCTTGAATTAACATAATGCAATGTGTCTTCTAAAGTTTGTGGAGCTCTTGTGCATCGCTCTTCGAGACGAGCATCAAATTAGGTCATTTGTGCAAGACAGGATTTTTTCCTCAACACCTATAACCTATAGATCAAGTAAACCACTACCACTTTAATTCATAAAAATACTTCAAATTCTTGCATTTTGTACGCCGCTGCCCCTTGGCAGCCTTCATTCTGATCTGATAATAAAACTCTAAACCCTAAAATCTTCAAAACCATTCACAACACCTGCTCTGATGGTGAAGATGCATAAATAGATATACGGTGGTAAGCAGCAAGCTTGCTTGAAAGAAAAGGGAAGGCGGCAGCGAAGAAGGAAGATGTCTACGGAGAAGATGGAAGGAAGAAAGAAAGTTATGAAGCAAGGAAGGGCGAAGGGCGAGGGTTATAGAGCGGTGAGGCAAGAAGAAAGCAAAGAGAAAAAGGGGAAAAAAGGAGAGAGGAAAGCGAAAAGAAAGAAGCAATCGCAGCATTATTATTAACTGATGAGAAGGCAAAGTACAAAGCAACTTGTCTCTCTCTCTCTCTCTCTCTCTCTCTCTCTCTTTTTTGTGTTCCGATGGAAGTGGAATGAAAGCATGTGTTTACTTGCGACCCTGCAACCGCATACAGCCGCTCCAACGGACAGGCAAAGAGGAGATAGAACGCCGTTCTGGGATGCGGCCGCCGGTTGGACGTGTATAGGCTGCCTCGACTTTTGCATCTTCGTTTTTTTCAATTAATTAATTTATTGCTTTTGATTTAGCAAGCTGCAAAAAGCCTTTCATATGATGAATGAATGCCAAAATGTACATTTGTCATTCAAAGTTAATAAAAAGGTATAATGTCCTTATTTGAAAGCCCTATTTCCAAATTGATATAGAAGTGGAGTGAAGTGTATGGGTAGAGTTAGTTGCTAACTACCACCAAAGAATGTGACCATTGTAATGCCATCTAAGGAGCCTAATTAGCTTCATAAATGACATTGTCAATTTGTATACATGTTGTTTGAAACTTGAGGTTTGGATTAGTGTCTTTGGTTAGTTAAAGTATAGAAGTTGAAAGTTGGGACTAGTTGCTCACTTGTTACTAAGCATTCAAGAAATCAAAGGTTCTAATATAACAACTAACTCATGGTCCAGTTGGCATTGCATAGTTTCATATCGCACAAGCCAAGACCAAAGGCACAATCAAACTCCATCTAGTGGATTACAAATGTAGTTATGCTCTATTTAAAAATTAGGGTGATGTCACACTACAAGCAAGTCTCTTTGCCCGGCCCTTTTTGCCACCCATTTTTGAATTTTGGCAAAAATAATTTGACAGGCATTGGACCAACCCTATTCACATTTAAATAATAAGTGTTAAATGAAGGGCTACAATATGATTGGCCCATTTGAATCTTGACATACGATTGGTCCATTTTATTGAGGTGTTGTGTTTGAAAAGGCAAGTATGAAACTTTTCAAAAGGTTGAAGGGTGCTATAAGGTTTGTTTTTCAAGCAGCCACCTTTCAACTAGAAAGGTCAAAATTGAAATGCATTTCATTGAAAATAAGATATCAGCAATGAAGGGTTATGAAGATTTCAAAACACAGGCCAAATGCCAAGGGCAACTCAACATGCTAGGGGACATTGCCTAGCCCAAAAATGGCTTTGAGTTGCCCCTACGTGGCAGTGGGTCCCTGCCATGTCATTTGTCACATAGTGGCAAGTGCTTGTTAGTGTGAATGGGTGGACTCTATTTTAAATTTTGGACTTGCCGGGCAATGTAGTGTGAAATGGCCCTTAAAAAAAAACTCTACTTATATTAATAAAGATGGGAAAACCCATTAGTGCAGAGAATTAGAATGCCAAATGGCAAAATGTAATTAATTTAATATGCCATAACCCATTAAGCTATTGGTCTCCTATTCTTGCATTATATCAGTCCAACAAGTGGCTTAGTGAAAATATCATGTTCTTCTGTGCTACAATGAACAACATGAATTTCACGACTCAGTAGCCTCTCACATATAAAGTGATACTGAATCTCAATGTGTTTAGTTCTCACATGGAACACTGGATTCTTTGCTAGCTGAATGCCACTATGACTGTTGCTATGTAATATCGTGGGATTTTTCTGCTTCATGCCAACTTCTTCCAAGATTTGTCTCAACCATATAGCTTCCTGTGCTGCACTACACATTGCCTTATACTCTGCTTCTGTGGTGGAAAGAGCAATTGTACTTTGCTTCTTACTAGACCAGGAAAAACAACTACCACAAAACTGGAATACATACCCTATGGTGGATCTACGATCATCATAGTCACCTCCCCAATCCGCATCCACATAGCCACACAACTCAGGTAACCCATCATGCTTCTTGTAAATCAAGCCATAAAATGAAGTGCCTTTCACATAATGCAAAATGCGTTTAGCTGCCTTCCAATGCGTTTCTGTAAGTGCTGCCATAAACTGACTTACAATGCCAACAACATAGCATATATCTGGTCTAGTCATGGTAAGGTAAATCAAGCTCCCTACCAACTGCCTATACAGCGTAGCATCAAATGATTGTGACTCATCAAGCTTAGAAAGCTTTTTACCTGGTTCAATAGGAGTATTTACTGGTTTGCAATCTTGCAACCTAAACCTGTGCAGCAATTCTTTGACATAGTTCACCTGTGTTAAACCCACTTCGTGTCCTTTTTGCCACACTTCTACTCCAAGGCAATAATGCATTAGGCTGAGATCTATCATCTCGAATTATTCCATGAGGATTATTTTTCGTAATAATCGAGTCATCAACATAAAGAGCAATCAAAGCAATCATACCATCAAAGCATAAGACATATAGATTTGGATCAGAGTGTGTTCTCACCATCCCCTTTGAATGAAAGTAGGCATCAATCCTACTATACCATGCATGTGGTGTCTGTTTAAGACCATAAAGCGCTTTTTTCAAGCGACATACTTTATTTTCATGTCCCTTCGCTACAAAGCCTTCAGGTTGATCCATGAACACCTCTTCTTCTAACTCACCATTTAGAAAAACAGATTTCACATCCATCTGATGCAAAGGCCAACCAAAATGTGAAGCTAAAGCAACAAGTAGACGTAGAGTATTCCACTTACATACCAGCGCAAAGGTCTCCTCATAGTCGATGCCTTTACTTTGTGCATACCCTTTGATCACCAATCTTGCCTTGTGCTTTGCTATACTTCCATCTGCATGGTACTTAGTCCTGTATACCCATTTGCAACCATTGGGTTTCTTGCCAACTGGTGGTTCTACTAAGTCCCATGTGTTATGCTTAACAATTGACTCCATCTCCTCTCCCATGGCCTTGACCCAGATGTCATCATCCTTCGCTTCACCATAAGTCGAAGGTTCTTTGCTTTGAATAATGCTAGATAAGAGAGCATAATTTGCTTCATACCTTTCAGGTTGTGTCTTATCTCTTCTTGATCTTCGTAGCTCTCCTTGAATAATGCTAGATAAGAGAGCATAATTTGCTTCATACCTTTCAGGTTGTGTCTTATCTCTTGTTGATCTTCGTAGCTTCTCTCAAACCACTTAGAGAGCTTCATGTCAGGTGATCGGCTTCCTGGTGAAAATGTCTCCCACGGTACATCCTTCTCCTTGCGTTTGTCACCTGCAATTTCAATCCTTCTTGCACCAAAAGGTTTGTCCCTACCTCTCCAACCTGTCTCTTGAGATTGAGTAGTAGTATCTTGAGATGTATCCTCTTTTTCATCACTTGGAAGGTCAATGAATGGATCATCATCAGGTGGTATCCTCACTATACCATCTTTTCCACTGGATGTATCTATCTTCTTAGCATCCTCGTCTTCATACATCTTGGATTCATCAAAGATAACATCACGGCTTACATGGATTTTGTTTTCCACTGGATCAAAACATCTATAGCCCTTCACACGATCATCATATCCTAGGAATATACACTTGATAGCTTTTACATCAAGTTTACGTCTCTCTTCCTTAGGAACGTGTACAAAGGCCTTACATCCAAAGATTCGCAAGTGGTTCACCTTTGGCTTCTTCTTCGTGAATGCTTCCTCATGTGTTATCTTTGGTTTGGCAATGGTAGGACTTCTATTTTGAAGATAGATTGTTGTACTGCATGCTTCTGACCAAAAAACTTTTGGTAGTTTCATCTCAGCTAGCATAGATCTGTCACTTTCCACAATCATACGATTTTTGCGCTCAGCTACACCATTGAGAGCAGGAGTATGAACTTGCGTAAATTGTCTTTTAATCCCACATTGATCACAAAGATCATTGCAGTCATTAAACTTGTACTCACCTCCACTATCTGATCTAAGGACTTTGATCTTCCTACCTGTCTGATTTTCGACCAATGCTTTGAAGCTCTTGAAATTGTCAAATGAACCTGATTTCTTCTTCAAGAAGTAGATCCACGTCTTACGTGACATATCATCAATAAAGGTCATGAAATAGAAGGCTTTACCTAAGGACATGGTCATCATAGGCCCGCATGAATCTGTGTGGATTAAATCCAAGATGTTATTTGCTCTTGCAACACCAGCTTTATTGAACTTCTCTCGATGCTGCTTCCATATACACATGATTCGCACATCGATTTCAAGTGGTCTTCAATGGTAGGCAATCTTATTACCATCTCCAATTTCCTCATCAAACTGAGGCTTCCCAAGTTCAAGTGACCAAGCCTCTTATGCCACAACTTAGTTTGCGATGGAATGGACGATACAAGTCCATGTTGCCCCTTGATTGTAGCATTCAATCTGTACAATTTTGTATTGGGCTCCCTTACTCCATCCGCAATAACTTTGAACTTTTGGTTCACATCCTTCACAAAGCAATGATCATGGGCGAATTCTACTTTCAACTTTTGATCAGTAATGACTCCAATAGAAAGTAGATTTTTCTTCAAACCTGGTACGTAAAGTACCTCCCTGATCATCCTGCTTTTGCCATCAAGTAGTTGGATTGAAACAGTGCCTATCCCCTTGATCTTGCACACCTCACCATTTGCTTGTGAAACGGACGTTCCATTATCCACCACTTTCAAGCTACTGAACCAATTCTTGTTACCTGTCATGTGCCTTGTGGCTCCCGAGTCAATATACCACGCTTGATCATCTTGATTAGATGACAATGTAGATATGAAGATGCTAGAGTCTTCAATCTCACCCTCATCGACAAGGTTACCTACTTGCTTTGGTTTTCCCTTGCCTTGTTCCGCCAGGAATTTGCGACATTCACTCTTCCAATGGCCCTTTTACCACAATGGAAGCACTTGCCTTTTTTCTCGGTCTTACTGGAAGATCTCTCATCCTCCTGAGACTTGGCAAATTGCTGCTTAGACTTCTTCTTGCCCTTGCCCTTGCCTTGTTTTTGGCGTGTCGCAAGTGCCTGGTCGTCAGTATTCTGACGTCTAGCTTTCACCATTTATCGCCGTTGCTCTTCCTACATCAAGATTCCTTTGAGCTCGTCAAAGGTTGGCAATCTTTCTGTTGATGCTATTCCGCTCACAAACATCTGATAGGGTTCTACAATGCCACACAATGCATTGTGCACCAACTCCACATCACGTATGCGCTCACCAATAGAATGCAGTTCATCCCTCATTGTCGTGATTCTGGTCATGTACGTCTGAATGTGCTCTCCTTGCTCCATTCGGGAACTATTCAGCTTTGACTTCAGAAACATGATTCTTGACGGATTTGACATCTCGAACTGCTCCTTTAGCACATCCCATGTCTGTCTGGGTGTAACAGCATCACAAATGTGGATAATGATGTGATCCTTCACTGACAAGTTAATGAAGGTCAAAGCTTTCCTCATCTTTTTGTCGAACACTTTGATATCCGCTTCATTTGGCGGCCTTCTCTCATCACCTGTGACGACTTCCCACACATCTTTCTCCATCAGTATATTTTTCATTTTGAATTTCCACGCTGCATAGTTGGAAATCCCGTCCAATTTGCTACTTTCACTCAAAATGGACTCTCCCATGTTTATCATCGCAAAACTGTTTGAAACTTCTGTCGTAGGCTAAAAGCAGTATGTCGAGGCCAACTGTGATGTCAGAAGTTGAAAATAATGACCTGCACTTTTTCCCTTACCAGGCCACTCGCCATTTTTCCACCAATTTGAAAGCCAAATCGACGTCGCCTTCCGAAATGCACTAAGTCGTCAACTCCCAACTTCATGTCCAGTGGAATGGTGAAATCACTTTTGGCGCACTCTGAACACTTTCTCCGCTGCAATCACTCTGTTTTGATGTACCGTACTTGTAGGTACAGTCCGGGTGCCCTTCGTTTGGAGGTTATAGCCTTTCGTTTAGGTCAAAACGGGCAAAGGACCAAAAATAGGGATTTTCTTTGTCTTTGAACTGTTTCTTCACCTTGAAGAAACTTCACTCTTCACTTGTGAAGGGACCCAACTCCAATTTTAGTATGAAAATTTTTAATGAAGTTGCAGGCCAAAATGAACTTCACTTCTTCAGGGCCCTCCTCAACAACCCTTCAGACTCCATCCAATGGTCAATTCTGATCCAACTATGGATATCCCTCCTGGGTAGCACGATTTGAGCCGTCGATCTTGTAAATTCTCTATCCAACAGTTTTGAGAACTTCTGTGTACTAATGGAGACACTTGCAAGCGCCGTCCACTTCAAAACACTACAGTTCCACCTTGGTTCCACGCACGAACATACTCGCGACCTCCCTGTCTACGGCCGTGTCTCCCCAAGCTACTTGTTGCTTGATCAAACTCGCCTTCGGATCGATTTGAGCATGATTTGAGGCTTGGAGCAGGGTCGCCCTACTGATACCAAATCTGTAGAGTGTTTTATCGTAAAATTCCGTGGAGAAACGGTGATTTTAGCTCAACTTGACAAAGTGGCTTTTTTCACCTTTTATCGCAAATCTGCTAGGTTTACTGTCTGTAGACAAATCTCTGACATAAACCTCAGAATCTCTCCATGGCTGGTTGACAATACAATTAGCTCCCTTCTTGTCCTTACAGCATCCAAAACGGTGCAGAAACAGCGAAGAAATCACCAGTTATGTATAAAAAACTGTAACCCCAAACCCGGTTTCAATTTTCAACTGGCTTCGAAATTGTCAATTTTTCACCAAGTTTTACCCTGTCTGCTGTTATGTATAGGCTACTAATCCCTCTACTGAGCTTGGCAAGCCTCTATAAACTAGAAACCGTGCACCAGTGCTTCTCTTTCTGTCTTCAACCCGCCGTAAACCCCGAACTCTCAGAAGACAGTTCTCCCGAACCTCTCTTCAATGACGATGTTGTACTGTGTACACTCCCTGTACGGCTCTGATACCAACTTAGAATTTGCTTTGCATAGGAACACAGATCATGCTACAAAGTAACACAGATAGAAAAACACTCTCCATAGCAAGCTCACATAGCAACTGTATTTCTCAAAATGAAATTACACTGTACATATAGTTGTTCACTCAGACAACCATGCATGACCCATGTTGCCGTTGACGGGACGCGTGTCTCGTCGACTTGCCTCGTGGCGAGGCCAACTGATCCTTATCAACTGATAGGACCCATAGTACTGTAGCACAGTGATTCTACTTTAATTCTAACTGTAACCTCAATTTACATAAATCTTTGGATGAGTTTTTATCTTAATTTGGAAATCAAATTCAAAAGTTAAAGATCCAAACAATTATAGTAGAAGACTATCCACAATTACTTGTAGACCTATCATAAATGCTTCTTGGTACCAGAACACTTAGACTTTTTTCAAAAACTAAGGTACAACAATTCATCCTACCAAAATCTCTTAGGAGATCCATCAAGATAAAAAAGACTTTAAGTCAGCTCTGAGTACCCCAGATGCTCTCTTGAGTTAAGTGCTCTCTATCCCTAGCATCATATGCTAGAAAATAGCAACCATTCAATCTTGATAGACTTAACTGCTCCTAATCAACCAGAGATTTTAGGCTGAAAAACTATACACAAGCATTCCTTGACTACAATCTGTAAAGGTAAGCAAATTCCTCATAAGTAAGCATTTACTTAAGAAAATGTCTGTGAGATTTACATAATCTCAAATATGCACTAGAGTAAAGAAATTTAGAGTTCAAATAACAGATCTAAATCTTTGACTCTCCCAGTTTATCAAGAATTACTCATTATTTTAAGAATCCTCACATTTTCTTATATTCTTTTAATGACCCCCCTTTAAGTATCCATCTATGATTCATCAATCATAAATATTTAGAATCTTATGATTCATCAATCATAATTTACAGGATTCCAAAACCATACTTAATCATTAAAAGACATTGGAGTACCTATACAACATATCACTCAGGAAATATAAGAAACATTCTGAAATCTTTTCCACAAGGAAAATTACTAGATTCCAAAAATATTCTTCTAACCCAATTCTTAACCAGATTATGAGTTTCAAATTCTACAATTAACCAAGTAATTAAAGACTATTATAACATCCTGTAAAAATTACAACAAATAAGGATCCTAAAACACTTGAAATGATGAGGGAAACAATAGATTATGATTTCATAAGATTAGCACAAGTTGAACCATCAAAATCCATCAAAAATCTATGCTTGAACCTCACTAAATGGCCCAAATCCTTGAAGAAGGCTTCACACATGTTAAAGTACGGCCTCCCACAGTCTGAGTACTGTACACCAGACCTACATTCAATCCTATAATCATTAGTAATCACAAGTACTCAAACAATTATGAACATAGAGAGCAATTGCACCATTATGAGAGAAAAAACATGAAATTGCTTGATTGATTTTGGTGAGATATCATCACCTATATATACATGATCCATCATGGTTTTGGGCAGGTATGAGTAGCCCTAAACCTATCCCTAATGCTAATTTTGGTGGATCTTTCATCCCTACCAAGTTAGGGTTGGAATCTTGGAGATCCCTCAACAATGCAAAAATTACCAAAAATAGCTCCTATTTTTTCTCCCTTGTATCTAAGCATAATTTGGACTCATTCCAAAGGTTCTAACACTTAGGTCTACTTGAGAACATCCTTATGAATGGAATCCTATGCTATTTGGCACGTGTGACAAGCCACATCATGACCATCTAACTATTTACAAGTCATATGACCAAAACTAGTCAAGCTAGAATTGTGAATTTTTAACACTCCTCCTCACTATCTAGCTTGGTTCAATCATTGCTTTACTAATCACTCCAAGTGATGATCTGAACTTCATAAAAGGTGTCTTTTGAAGTGGTTTAGTAAGTAGATCAGCTACACATTCATTGCTTGGAACATGCTCCAAAGCAATCTCCTTGGCTTGCACCATTTCTCTCACAAAGTGATGGCATATCTCAATGTGCTTAGATCTTGCATGGAAGATTGGGTTAGATGCAAGGTGTTGGGCTGATATATTGTCATTGTAGATGATTGGTGCCTCCTCTGAATCCATGATCTTTAGTTCCACCAATAATCTCTTGATCCAAAGTACCTCCTTTGTAGTGGTTGTCAAAGGTTTGTACTCGGCCTCGGTTGAAGATAGAGATATAGTTTCTTGCTTTTTTGAAAGCCATGAAACCACACCTTCTCCTATGAAAGTTGAATAGGCACTTGTTGATTTCCTATCCCTCTTGTCCCCTGCAAAATCTGAATCACTAAATGCATGAAGGTTAATCACATCTCCTCTATATAGAATCCCAAAATCCAATGTACCCGAGATGTATCTTAGAATCCTCTTAGTCTTTTTCCAATGGATATTCAATGGCTTTTGCATGGATTGGCTCAACCTACATACACTAAAGCTAAGATCTGGTCTAGTTATAGTGATCCACATTAAGGAACCTATAAGTTGCCTAAACAAAGTGATGTCCATGAAGGATCTTTCATCATCTTCATTTGGCACTTTTACATCTTGCTCCATTGGTGTGTCAACACTTTTGCATACTTCCATCTTAAACTTCTTCAAAAGACTTTGAGCATAGTTTACTTGACTTATAAAGATAAAATCAGACCCTCTAAGTACTTCTATGCCTAAGATGAAGTGAAGACACCCTAGATCTACCATCTTGAACTCTAAGGATAGATCTATCTTGATTTTTTCAATACCATCGACACTATTTCCACTAATGATGATGTCATCTACATAAATGAGTAAAAGTACAATACCAACATCATCAAACTTAATGTAAAGAGTGGGATCATATTCACTTTGAACAAAAGAAAGTGAAATAAGATAGCAATGTAGTCTTGAATTCCAAGATCTCGAGGCTTGCTTCAAGCCATAGATGCTTCTTTGGAGATGGCATACTTTGTTCTCCATTCCATGCTTGATGAACCCTTGTGGCTGCTCCATATAGATATCCTCTTCCAAAAAACCATTCAAGAAAGCATTAGAGACATCCATTTGACATAGAATCCATCCAAAATGTGATGCAAGTGCAATGATTAGTCTTATTGTGACCATCTTGGCCACGGGTGCAAAAGTTTCCTCATAGTCTATCCCTCTCTCTTGAGCATAACCTTTTGCAACTAATCTTGCTTTATGTTTGTTAACACTCCCATTTGCATTCAACTTAAGCTTGAAGACCCACTTGCATCCTATTACATTCCTTTGAGGTCTCTCAACAAGCAACCAAGTTTCATTCTCAATCAAGGCATCATACTCATCCAACATAGCTTTATACCATTCTTTGGAGTTCAATGCATCTTCAACATTAGACGGTTCTTCAAAACTAGATAAAGCATAAGAAGTGGATGAGATACCCTCAACTTGCTGTCCTTTGCCTTGATATGTGAGCCTTGATGGCTCCACTTTTGCCCTTGAAGATCTCCTTGGTGTGATAGGTGGGTTTGGTGCTTGCTCCTCCATGAGCTCCTCCTCAAAACCAAGATCTTGCTCCTCGGCCATCTTCTTCTTGATTGTTGGAGCACTTGAGACTTCTTCAAGCATATGCATATGATGTTCATCAAATATGACATCCCTTGAAACAACAAATTTGTTCAAGGATGGGAGATAGACTTTGTAGCCCTTGCTTGAGCTTGCATATCCAAACATGATCCCTCTTGTGGAAGATGGATCCTCCTTGGTTCTTGTTTCCAATGGCACATGCACATAACATATACACCCAAAAACTTTCAAGTGATTAAGATTGGGTTTCTCTCCATACAACATCTCATAAGGAGTTTTGCCTTCAATTGCTTTGCAAGACACCCTATTCATCAAGTAGTTTGCACATACAAGAGACTCACCCCAAAAGGATTTGGGCAAACAAGCATCTAATCTTAAAGCCTTAGAACATTCACATAATGTTCTATTCCTTCTTTCAGCAACTCCATTTTGTTGAGGAGTGTAAGGACAAGAAGTCTCTTTCTTGATCCCTTCCTCCTCACAAAAGGCCTTGAACTCATTGGAGATGAATTCTCCACCATTGTCACTTCTAAGAATCTTGATGCTATGATTATGATGCTTTTCCACAAACAACTTGAACTTTACAAAAGTATCAAATACTTGAGACTTGAAGGAAAGTAAGAACACCCAACAATATCTTGAGTAGTCATCAATGAAGGTTAAAAACATGGATGAACCTCCATTAGATTTGGTGCTAGCAATGTGCACATCTGAGTGTATGAGTTCAAGAGGATGAGATGACTTTGTGATGGAGTTAGGAAACACCTTCTTATGTGCCTTAGATAAGGCACAAGCTTCACAAACCTTGTCTTCCTTCCCAATAGACCTTGGTAGGCCTAAAGCATACTCCTCCTTGATCATAGCCTCCATGGAACCCGAGTTGACATGTCCAGGTCTTTTGTGCCATAAAGTAAAGGTAGATATCTTGCTCTTCTCGGCCAACATGACAACATTAGTATCCACAAATGCATCCAGCTTATAAAGTTTGCCAAGTCTAGTGCCCTTAGCCACTATCTTACCCTTCTTCTTGATGAAACATTCATTTGAAGCAAAGTCAACATTGAAACCATTGTCTACCATTTGGCCAACACTTAGTAGATTCTTTGTTATTGTAGGAATGTACAAAACACCTTCTATGTTGATCTTTTTGGAAGATCCTAAGCAAAGGGGAATGCTACCAACTCCTTCAATCTTACAAGCTTCATCATTTGCTGTATAGATAGACTTTATAGGTCCATCATAAGATAAGAGAGAAGAGAAAAACTCCCTTTTACTAGTCATGTGTGAACTAGCACCCGAGTCAATCCACCAAGGATCTTCTCCTTTGAAGCTTGTTGAAGAAAATATGAACATCATGAGAGAGTCCTCATGTGAACTCTCCTCCTCCTCCTCTTTGCTCATGTTGGCTTGGCTTTGATCTTGCTTCCTCTTGAAGCATTCCGAGGCATAATGCCCCATCTTGCTACAATAGTAGCACTTCACCTTTGATTTGTCCTTCTTGACTTTGGTGGTTGATGGAGATGCCTTTGGGGGTCCTTCTTGATCCTCAAGCTTTGTAGACTTCTTGAATGTTGATCCTTTGCCTTTGGACTTGCCTTTGCCTTTGGTGAAGAGAGCTTGGTCATCTCCACCTTGGATGGAAAGCCTATCCATCCTCTCTTGCATTTGGCTCCTTCTTGATTCCTCGGCGATGAGTGTGCCTTGGAGTTCTTCAAGTATGGGTAGCTTACCCATAATTGCATATCCCTGAACCAAATTGTCAAATTCAAAGTTTAGTCCATTCAATATGAGTTGAACAAGCTCTTCATCCTTGATAGGGTCACCTATAAAGGCTAGCTCTTTGTTCAATTCCTTTACTCTTAGGACAAAAGTATGTGCACTCTCTCCTTTCTTTTGATAGCTTCTATAGATTTGATTCTTCAAAGCTAACATTCTAGTTTGGTTCTTGGATTCATAGACCTTTTTCAAATTCTCCCAAGCATCTTGAGCTGAAGTGCAATCTCCTACCTCTCTTAAGAGTTCATTTGCAACATTCGTTTTTATGCAATGTAGTGCAACATTGCACCTCTTGATGTATTTGGCTTTTTCTTGAGGATGAATAGGTTCACCCTCCTTACCATTTACAATTTCCATCAGATCTTGCATGATCATGATAGATTCCATTCTAACTTTCCATATGGAATAGTTAGTTTTGTTGAGCCTTTCATTAGTATCCAAAAGATATGCATTTATAGATGCCATCTAGTCTCCTAATCAAGGACTTGACACAAATGAAGGTTACTTCTATTGATTTGATTGAAGGTCTACCTTATCCCACTTCTTAGGGACCTGAAAAGATCAGTAACAGACTTCCTATAAAGATCTAAGAATGATCTCTAACAAAATCAAATCATAGAATACTAGAAACAATGCACTTGCTTGATTGAAGTAGACAATACTAGTAGAATTGCCCCTCTTTCTATAAAGAACATTAAAGCTTCCAAATGATCTGATCAAGAGTGAATTTCAGCAACATAATATACTTCCAAAATCACTTGTAAAAGATCTAAATGGAACTTAATGAGGATGCAACACAATCTACTATCCAATCACAAGCAAAAAATGATCAAAATTGATGAAAAATTGATCTAATTTGGTGCATAAGTCAAGCAATGGTTGGACTGAACCTAAATCACTTTAGGAGGTGCCTACTACACCTTAGAACAGCCTTGAAGAGTCCCCAAAACTCTGATCTTCCCTCTCCTTGAATTCTAGAAAGCCTTCTCTATGAAATCACCTCCAAAACTCGCTTAGAAATCAATGCTTGGAGCAAGCATAACTTGCTATCTTGGTAATGTGAATTGAATTCAACTTTGCCTCTGGTTTTAGACACCTAAACACCTGCAAATGAAGTCACACAACACCAATCTCCAATGTATTTGACTCACTTTGAGTTCTAGAATCAATACTAGATGCTAAGATCCAATCTACACAAGATTTAGATCAAAAATTGTGATCAAATTGAATGCAAACCAAGGATTTAGCTCATTTCAGCCTTTAGGCTCTGATACCATGTAAAAATTACAGCAAATAAGGATCCGAAAACACTTGAAATGATGAGGGAAACAATAGATTATGATTTCATAAGATTAGCACAAGTTGAACCATCAAAATCCATCAAAAATCTATGCTTGAACCTCACTAAATGGCCCAAATCCTTGAAGAAGGCTTCACACGTGTGAAAGTACGGCCTCCCACAGTCTGAGTACTGTAAACCAGACCTACATTCAATCCTATAATCATTAGTAATCACAAGTACTCAAACAATTATGAACATAGAGAGCAATTGCACCATTATGAGAGAAAAAACATGAAAATGCTTGATTGATTTTGGTGAGATATCATCACCTATATATACATGATCCATCACGGTTTTGGGCAGGTATGAGTAGCCCTAAACCTATCCCTAATGCTAATTTTGGTGGATCTTTCATCCCTACCAAGCTAGGGTTGGAATCTTGGAGATCCCTCAACAATGCAAAAATTACCAAAAATAGCTCCTATTTTTTCCCTTGTATCTAAGCATAATTTGGACTCATTCCAAAGGTTCTAACACTTAGGTCTACTTGAGAACATCCTTATGAATGGAATCCTATGCTATTTGGCACGTGTGACAAACCACATCATGACCATCTAACTATTTGCAAGTCATATGACCAAAACTAGTCAAGCTAGAATTGTGAATTTTTAACACATCCGTCTTTAACAATATAAAGTACAATTACCTAGAACAACAACTAGAGATTACAAAGTTCTACTAAATTCCAACTGAATTTAGTGGTTATCCTTGATATTAGTCAGACTTTGAGATCCTATATGAGCTCACTGGGATACAGTCAATAACTTAGGATATTCTCCTTCAAGAAATATTCTATATTAAGAATCTTCTATATTCTATGCACATGATTCTCATAGATGAATCCTGATGACTCACAAATCATGTGTCATATAAGCAATATAGATCAAAATAAACAGTTCCCGGTGAATTCTCTTCACACTGCTTATTCAACCAATTCACCTCTAAACAAGAGTTATCCAATTACTCAAGTCAACTGCAAATGATTCACAAATCTTAAATGTCTAGGTATTGAATTCATATATTCCGGAATAATACCACATTTAGATTCTCATCCAAATCATTAATAAGTTAACGAATTATCCTTTCCATCGAAAGATACATTAACCTGCAAGTAAATGTTCTGAACATTACTTGTTCATATGTCTATGCACACTGACTAGTTTAAGTATATGATATAAACTCATTACATAGGAAACACATAGTAGATCTACAAGATTAAGATGTACATAAGCAACATAGTCACTCAACTACAAACAAACTCTATTTCTCATGAGTAAATAACATATCTGGGAAATCTCTGAAGTGAACAATTCCACATCACAAGTTTTTCCACCATCTAACCTTATTAACAAAATTCCTTCAACCAATCAGCCTACTTCAAATATTAGTATGCAAACCAAGATTAGACTAACTTGTACAAACATCTTTGGACATAAGGTTAGGAAGAAAATGAAGCCTGAGGGGTAGTTGATTGGTTGACTTAGTCGATCAGTTTTGTTAATGTACTTTCAATTTCCGAAGAATAACTGATATCAAATGAGAAAACAATTGAGAATTAATTAAGAAGACTGCCTCTAGAAACTTGGATTTCTTTTTCCCAATGTTAATTAGAATTTTGAGAAATCGATGATTCTAAGGGAAAAGTGTGTGGCAAGTTAGATAATTCATTTATGGAACCATCTTTGTTTTGCAATTAGATTTGGATCTTGCAAATGAAGGCAGATTGAAGGTGTTCCATACAAGAATCTAGTAATTTGGATTTTTTCCTATTATAGAGTGTTTCTTTATAATGACTGTCTAACATGTAAAAGAATTAAGTTCTTTTTTTCTGTTTCTTAAATAGATATTGGATATCTAGGACAATATGGTATTTGGTTTTGTTGAGATCTATGTTTCTTTTGGGTTAGGCTAAAAGCATGGTTTGGTGGTACAACATGGACTGTCAAGGACACTACCTTTTTTGGATACAAATGCACTCAAAAAAATGTTTCTAAACTGGGTCCACTAGAGATATGAAGAGACTATGACTGTTTGTAACAGATTTGCAGGTGTGTAATTGTAATAATTACTTTTGTTGTGGGACAACAGGCCGCCGACTTCTCTCTCTCGCTCTCGCTCTCTTGCAATTCTAGCTCTCTCTCGCTCCTCGTGTTCGAAAGGTCTACCGCTCTAGCTCTCTCTTTGATCACGTTGGACTCATGGAACATTTTGTACTTCTGGTGTGCAGAAAGTATTGTTGTTTGTTGCTCTTTGGTGCTTTTGATAGTTTTGGTAGTTTTTAAACGTCTTTTCAATTTGTTGTTTGCAACATTTTGGTACTTTTTGATCTACTAGCATTTAGCTGTTTGGTGCTTTTTAATATTTTGAAACTTTTGGGTATTTTCATTCTAAAATCATTCAAATTGCTCTACTAAGATTTATAGTGTGTACCATTTTTATTTTAGAATCTACAACATTTGGTTCTATTTTTTTAAATTTTGTCTCATTTGCAGTTTGCCCACGACCTGATTCGGTCTTATTGGTATGGCTTTAGTGTTGTTACACCAATTGGTAGTATTACTCCAGTAGTCGGGTACTAATTTTACAAATTTTGTACTATTATGGTACTATTTTTGTGTTGGTAAAACTCTTTAATACAAAAGAATGGTACTACAATAACTTATCGTGTACCAATTCTGATCCTCTTGACTACCAAATTAGGTTCTTTTATAGTAAGTGTTTCACTTTTATTTTAAAATCTACCAAATAGGTACTATCTAGACTTCTTGTGACCAAATTTTACGCATAAAACTATTTGGGTACTTTTTTCTTTATATTTATTTGTGTTCACAGCTCACATACAATCCTCTGTGGTCTTTTAGGTACTATTTTAGTGTTGTTTATCAATTGGTGGAATCTAAACTTTAGTTACTACCAATTTTACAAGATTTGTACTATTTTTATAATGTTTACGTGTTTCTGAGACTTTAGAATACCAAAGATTGGAACTATTTGGACCTATCGTGTAACAATTTTGATCCTCCAGACTACCAAGTAAGGTTCTTTTATTCCTACATATTTAGTACTTTTATACTAGTAGATGTTTTTGTACTTTGGTACTTTGATCCTACCTATTGGTACTTTCTACCGCTTTGATACGTTGTTGCTAGAAGAAGTTTTTAAACAGCTCTTCGACTCTAGTGTGCTTTGATAATTGTAATGTGCAGTAACAGAAGAAATTTGGTGAGGATTTTATTGCAATGTGCAGAAAGATACTGAAATTTTAAATGTTGGCGAAACTCTCGAGCACCATAGCTTTCTGAAACTCTATAGTACCAATGCTTCTTTCAATTGGTACTTATCAATTTTCAATTTAGATAGTTCAGACTACCAAATTTGTTATTGTCACATATTACCTATTTTGGTACTTTTGGTACTGCTTTTTCAAGGGAAATAGCAAAACTTGTAGTATCAATAAACATCCAAGTTTTGGAAGGGGTTTGAAATCACGTATATCGTATAACACGATAAGACTTCTTGAATATAGATCAGTGGTAACGAAAGTACTCCTCTACTTTGAAGATGTTAACAATGACTTTAATATAAAAGGAATTTTTAAGAAGTTTCGAGTGAATCAACACTGTATTGAGCTGAACCAGTGTATTTCTCAGTGTATCCTGGAATATAATTATAATTTATGATGTGGTTTCAACTGATTTTGTTAGAGAGAGAGAGAGAGAGAGAGAGAGAGAGAGAGAGAGAGAGAGAGAGAGAGAGAGAGAGAGAGAGAGAGAGAGAGAGAGAGAGAGAGAGAGAGAGAGAGAGAGAGAGAGAGAGAGAGAGAGAGAGAGAGAGAGAGAGAGAGTTTTTGATAGAGTTAAAGATAGTCAACATTCCCAATTCTAGGAAGAGGTGTAGCTCTTGTTTTTTCCCTGTTGAAGGCATGTTTTCATAAAAAATGGTTCTTTGTTGGACTTGAAACATCCACAAGGAAGGCCATGTCGTTGGGGAGGGAGCATTGTGGTGACATTTTGGAATAGGATACCACCGTATGGTTTGGGAGATTTGGCCTAACACTCTTCATGGTTTCTTTTTCTCATTTTCTCTCGTTTGATTCATATTGATATGAATTTTACACACAGACTATGTTTGGTTTAATATTCAAGTCGGCTTGGATCAACTTACGTGGTGATTCTTAGGCATATTTTTATGTTCTTTTAGTAAGCTGTAAGGTTTTTAGGCCACAGGCCGAGCTGTTCCAAAGATTCAAAAGGGCTCACCTAGAAGTGCAGATATCTCTTAGATGCTTTGAGGTGTTGAAGCCTTATTTTGTCCGGAAACTGAATGAGCGGTACACCTGTTGCTGTGTGTACTATATGCAAATGATATATTTTAAGGAGGCGTTTAATCATATGAGATAAAACACGTTTGGTCATCATGGAAAGGATCATGTCTGCACATGTTTCATCTGCTGCAAAATTCAGGAATCAGATATTTGCAAGGCAAACCAATTTGTTTGTCCTAGCATCTGCAATATGTGGGAATCGCTTTTATGTGCAAAGCCTCCTAATTCAGAATACCATGTGAAAAAATGCTTGTCCGGGGACTGCAGTAAATGCGGCATTTGCATGTTGCCATTATGTCCCTATGAGACATTAGTGGATAGCAGGGAGTTGTCTTGGAAGATCTTTACAGACGTTGCGTCAAGGTTTGTTGATGAGGGCAATTCTATCAAGAAGAGAAAGCATTAGGTAGTGAATGTGGAGCACTGTTTTTGTTGACCTGGTTTCAGCACATCTGAAAAACTTCATCAAGCATAACTTTGTGTTTCGGTGGCAGTCACAACAAATTAAAAATTGCTTGTTGAAATTTCTTTTGGATGTTGTTGTTTCAGTCATTGACTTTGCGGAGAATTTTTTGTTCAAGATGCAGAACGAGATACAGTCCATGCACTGGTGGTCTAATCAGGTCACGACACTTGTGCACATAACGTATGTCAGAAACTCTACAGGTGCAGCTAAAAAGACTCTTCATTTTTACATATCAGACGATAAGCTGCATGACACACCCTATTTGTATAGCATTGTCTACTATTGTACGACAATTGGTTGAAAGAGAACGGGTATAATCTGAGGTGTCATTGGGTGTGGTCAGACAATGCGACATCCCAATTCAAAGCTCGAAGGCCTTTCTTCTTCATGGCCAGGTATATTTGTTGGGGGTTCTCACTATCTATTATTATTACTCTACAGTTTTCAGGTTTGTTACTTTTGATAGTACCAAAATTGGTACCGAACTCTAAGACTTTAACTACGTAGTCTGTCTTGTAGTACCAAAATACACTATTCTGGAGTACCAATTAGATATAGTACCAAACTGGGACTATATGGGACACCTGAATATAGTACCAAATTGGTACTAGATAGGACACCAGGTTCGGAACTACAAGAACTATTTGCAAGCACTGTTTATTGTAGCCTACATAAAAATAAAAAATCTAACAATTTGTTTGCTTTTTGGCCAAATATAATCACTTGACAAGTTTGCAAATGATGCATAATTTTTTTGCCTCAGGCCATGGAAAAGGCGAGCACGACGGAGTGAGCGTGGTCATCAAGAGAACTCTCACTCACGAGGAGTTGAAACCAGATGGCTAGCCCTTAAAATGTGCAACATATGTGGTTGCATATATGAAAGAAACATTTAGGCCAAAAGGAGAAGGTCACAGCTACAGTACAAGAAGGGTTTTTGGTTGGTCAGCAAGGATGAGGTGCAACGTGATGTGAAATGGGATTGTCAGCACATCACAGGCTCACGCTCATTTCATTGTGTTGATGGATATTCCCAGGATAGTCCATGCTCACTACAATGTCGCACATTGTCATGTTTTTGCAATTCATGTATTGTAGGGCAATGGAAAAGATGCATGAACAGACAGCACATGGAAGAGTGGAAATATTTGTTTATCCAGCCATTGCCAAAGTCAGAGGCAGCTAGCAGCGACGAAGACGATGACGCTGGAGATAATGACGGTGCTTATGGATCCATAATGCATAATGACACCAACATGCCCATGTATGAGAAGAACCTGATAGTTTGTGTGACTTGTTGAAGAAACTAAGAGTTTCTATCCTTCAAAGACTTAGCATTTTTCTTAGTCTTTCCTTGTTGTCTTTCCTGACTATTGCATTTTGAACTATGTTTCGCACGATCTGCATTTTTGAACTGTTTCATCGCACAGTTTGCAATTTTTGGTCATGAAGAAAATACATCACTAAGTCAAAAACACTTAGAAAATAATTCTGGCCAACTGTCCCGGCACTATCGCATTTTTTGCATTTCGAAAAAATACGACACTATCTTTTAAATGCCTTAGAAATATTTTTTGGCCTACTGTCGCATTTTTTGCCCTTCGGAAAAAAACGACACTGTCGGGTTTTTCGCTCTTCGAAAAAAGCGAGACTGTCTTCAAATGCCTTCCAGAAAAATGCGAAGGTGCCCTTGAAAATGCGACACTGCCCTTAAAAATGTGACACTACCCTTAAAATTGCGAAGGCATCTATTAGCAAAATGTGAAGGTCTACAACGTGACATAACGGAAAAAGCGGCTGATGCATGGAGGACAGTGACAGGAAACTAGAATCAGTTTTGATTAAGCTCAATGCATTTATTTTGATTAGAGCTTTAACTTAATTAGTTCCCTGGATTGATCACATGAAGGATCAACGAAGGAGATCACAATTACAAATCAGAGGAAAGAAATCATGGATACAGAACAGATAGAACTGTAAAAGTTTGAGATAGCTCCAGAGTGAGTTTATAGATTAGTAATAGCTAGTTATATTACTTGTAAGAGAGAACATCTCTCTTGCGCCAACGCACTGATTTGGGAAACAAACAACACTCAAGAAAAATATTGTAAATTCAGTTTTGATACTAGAAGCGATTTTTGCAATTAAGCTGATACATTATTAACTTATTTTGAATGAAATGGAGTTGAGTAAAAATCTGGTTGTCAATAGACATTTTGTAAGCAGCCAGTACCACTTTTGAAAAAGGTGTGTAAAGGTAATGAGTGCTAAATAACAGTCTTCCTCTATCAAACCGAATGAAAAGCGTTCTACAAATGAAATGTTATCAGAGTAGCTCGAATGAATTACACTCTTACTGATTAAGTTGTCAGCAAGGATCTGTGATATATTCGATACAGACACGTATGAACCGACAAAAAGTTAGTCTTATTCTTGAACATTATGTGTTCTAGACAGAAGTCCTCAACAACTAAAGTCCAATCATAGTTATTCAACTTCTCTGAAACACATCAAACGACTATAATGAATTATCGTGCTGTCTGGCCAAAGAATGATTTAAGTTCTGTGTACGAGATTGCTAGTAGACTCGAAATCACTCACACTCAACAATGCAGAGAATAGAAATTAGAAAGGATAACCTTCGCCGCTCTATTCATTTCTCCAATCTCAAACATACAATAACTCTCTCTCTCTCTCTCTCTCTCTCTCTCTCTCTCTCTCTCTCTCTCTCTCTCTCTCTCTCTCTCTCTCTCTCTCTCTCTCTCTCTCTCTCTCTCTCTGTGAGAATGAAGCGTGTCTACTTTTATAGTCTACGGAGCAAACAATCACACCTCTAGAAATTTCCAGTGCGTCGTTCCATTTACAAATTCTAATTATAAGCTACAAATATTTTTACAATTGACGGTTCATTGTGACGATTCAAATTTAGTTGTTTCGTATTCCAAGCATCATTTCATTCCAGAAGGTCATGTCTTTAGGTAAAAGGCAAGTCTTTAAACAATTATATCTAAAAAATGATATAGGCCTCTTCAAAATATATAGTTGTCCAGTGCATATCCTCATTTCTAAGTATAAATTACAATTTTTGAATAAATATACAAATATGTGGTATATATTATATGTACAGAATATTATATATTCGCAGGATTTGAATCTGTCCTATGTTAGCTCCGCAAAATAACTGGAAAAGCTACGCTCCCAATCAGTGTAAATACTATATAGCTCAGGATACGCCATGTTAATATCCAACAGCAGACCTGCATCGTCAAATTCTTGATATTTATGTCATCAGCGTTGGGAGCCCTAGTCATCGTTGGATTCTTGTCTTTTATCCACCAAGGAGTGGGTACTACAAACACATAAGAACAAGAAAATGACATCACCATAATGAGATTCACATTGCGCAATAGAAAAAATAAATGCCTTGTTTCCCTTTTAATAATAACAAATGTCTTCTTAACATATCAGATAGCGGTGACACTGATCACTCGGTGAATTTGGTCACACTTCATAACACGATAGGTAGCATTATTCTACTTTTAGTGCAATAGAGTGTGCACATACTACATCTTGCTTGCACGAGTTTTAATATTATATGGTCTAAAGCGCTTTATCTTTTTAAGGGGATATAACTATGATAACAGAATATCATCGCACATATCTTCATCTGTCTCAGGTTCAGAAGTGTGCAGAGTCTCACCCTTCTCTGCCTAGGCCTCCCCCCTATTGTTTTCCCTTTTTGAGGCCCTTCAGCTTCATCATTTGCCCCTTCATTTTCCACATCCACATGCACATCCTCCAGCTCTTCCTTCTCCTGTTGGAAATTATTACAAAACAGGAGAAGGTTTCGTTTTCATCGTTGGTTTCGTTTTGGTCGTTTGTCTTCTCTTGTACTGGACCACAAAAGATTCTCGTTCATGAATCTTTCGTGTTTGCGAACTGTTCGTTTTTTGTCTCCTTTGACTTTCGAGTTCGCGAACCGTTCATCTTCGTTTCCTTTGACTTTTGTGTTCGCGAAACTTTTCATGTTTCGTGTCTCCTGATTTTTGTGTTCGCAAACATCTTCGTCAGGTTGAGGGTTGAAAGCTAGCAAGGCTTTGTAGTTAGAAACATTTCGTTTGATGACTGTGTTTTCACCCTGCCTAACCAACAGTTTTTTTCTTCTTCTGAATGTTGTCCTTCAAATCTGACAGCCTTGCAAACATCCTCCCTGATCTTTCTACGACTCTCTGATTCATCACTCCACCTCAGGCATATATCTTGGAGGGGACAGAGCAGCGTGCGACACATTGTCCTCAACTCTGAACTTGTTGGAGTGCTCTCTCTTGCCTCCAACTCCTGGTTGTCCACTCTGAGGGGGCCCATCAGCCCTGCTCCAATTTTCCAGCTTTTTCTATAGGCCATCCTTCTTGTTGTTGCACATTGCAATCACATTCTTGCCAAATCTCGCCCATGATATCTTGCGATAGGCAGGGTCCAATTTGGCGGCCTTGCAGCGCTCAAAGGCATAGCATTTGGTGAATATGATTGTGATTTCGCTGCAGGAGGGAGAAGCCTGGTGTGAAAAAATTGGATCTTGAATGGATCCAAACTCCCAAAATACTTGGCTAAGAACTTTGCACAACAAGCTACAAAAGCTAGAAATGGCAAAGAATCCTAATGCTACCTTTGATACACATGAACTTGACAAATCATTCTAGAGACAAAAGAAACTTATATAAGGTACTGATGGTAGCCAAAAACAATAGCATACCATCCCTACAACAGCAGCCTACCACTTTTGGAAACCTCTTAAGATCATACACAAAAGCTTGAAGACAATACATAAAGCAATGCTCTCAATGGAGGAAGAAACTATGACAATGATCTATTGATCTCTCTCAACAATACAATAAGTTTCTCCAACCTGTTCTCCATGAATTTCAGCCTAATATAGGTGAGAGAGATGACTCTCTCTCCTCTCTCTAGAACTTAGGACCCAGATTTAGGGCACCAGTAGCCTAAAATAGCCAATTTTGGCCTATATGTCCAAATAACATGATTTTGGTGTCATTTCGAAGGTCCTAAAGTTTGAGACTTCTTCAACATGAAATATATACTAAAATAAAAGTATCTAGGCCTCTTTCACACGTGTGAAATGGTAGATCCAAAACTATGTACAAAAATTGCCAATTTAGGCCTCAAACTAGCTAGGAAATGTTGACAATTTTCACACTCCCTCTTCAACTTAACTTGCTAGTTTTACAACACTACTTTGCTCCAACCTAAGAATGATCTCCATCATGATAATAGATCTCTTCTCAAGTGTTCTAATATGTACAATATGAAGTACAACATAATTGATATAGATAATAGTGTCCATATAGGATGCTTCACTATTTCTTACATCAATTTTAGAATGGTGAACAGGCTACATGAAAAAAAACATAGAATTATAATGAAAGGATTCCTCCATGTATCCACCTTTGAATTCTCTGTAAAACAGCAGCAAACAAGTTGTAAGTGAAAGTAACCAACAAGTGTTTGCATGCTCCTCCACATTCCACTATGCCCATAGTGAATGCACCATGTATCTCCATGAATGAGCCTCCATCACCACCTTGCCTTTGTAGATCTCCAATCCATGAAAGCCCTTGCATGAATGAATGCCAAAATGATGTGTTCTCTGCTCCATTTGAATGAGCAAAACCTGAACTTGAAATACTTGAAGTATATCCACAAGATTTGCATACAACCCTTGATCCTACATTGTCAACAATTTGCCAATTTGCCAACACTAGGATGCTAGATTTGAACTTTGCTCAAAAGTAAACATATTGACCACTTCAATATCTTTCAAGATTTGAATGAATGCATGTACTTTATAATAAGAACCAGCAATGATAACTATTCCATCTCCAAGATCCAAAGGATGCAAAACTATGGAACTAGTTTCATTGAATTGTGACAATTCCAACACATTGACATGACAATGTTCATACATGAGATTAAACAAATAAGATAGAGTAAAAGGACACTTCCTTGATGCTCCAAGAACCTTACTTGAACCTTCAAGAACCTGTAAAAATAGATTCAAAATGCTTTGCCCATGTGGCTCCCCTTTGATGCTTTTGACTAGCTTCCAATTGCTACTTGCCTCTTGGTGTTGATGAAGCAATTCAAGATCAACATCTTGATCTTCCAATAAAACATCAAGGACTTTGCATTTATAAACATCTTCAGATCTGAACCTCTGAAGATACTCCCTCTCATACACATGATTAACATCCCACAAGATCTCATCATTGCTTGATTTCAACCTTTCACTATAGTTAGTGAAAACAATGTCACCATCATAAACCAAAGGATAGATTTCTACAATTCTATCCAACATGAAGTAGAGTAGATGAAGTTGAGTATCAAACCTAATCAAACCAGCCCATTTGAAATCAAACCAAACCTCAATGAGCTCACCAATGAGATCTTCCTTGCCTTGGATAAATTGCCACTTGAGTTGCTCCATGTAGTCTTCTTCATCCAACCTTTTGCCATCTTGATCATGCATGAACACTCCACCACAATCATAGCAACCTTTGAGTTGATGAAGAGATGTAAGATCCATGCCTTGAATCTTCCCAAGAGTCACTCTTCCTTTGCCCTTTCCTTCACAAGACTCCCTCTTAATGATCACACCACAAAAGTTAGCAATCTCCCTCTTGATAGTTGCATCATAAGAAATGGAAGATTCTCGAACATTAGAAGCCATGAAAAGAATACATAGTTTCTTCAACATAAGAATGATTGATGTACTTTTTCTTGTCAAACCTGGACTTCTAATCGATGATATAGGTAATGATAATGAACCCTCACTATCCTTCACAAAAGCATCATTCAAAGTACATCCTACTTTGAACACTTCACATTCATCTCTCCCTTTTGACTTGAGATCTTCCTCACCAAGTCTCACGATAGAGCCTTTTGATCTACTTTCTTTATGAATACATGTGACACCACTTGTTTCACAAATGACTTTTTTGGACTCATCACATAAAGATACAAAAGAAACTTTTTCTTCAATCATGCTCAAAGCACCATCTCTTTCCAAATGAGTAAATAAGTCATTAGCAATAACCAATTCCAAAGAAGAGTTTTCATCACCTCCATTGATGAAGTTAGCTCTCTTCTTACCTTTTTCATTTTTGCACTTGCCATGTAGTTCCATTGAAGAGTCACCAAGACTTGGAAATCTATGAGTAGAAGAGTTCAAACATGATACTAATTTAGCACCACCAGACTCCATTTGACTAGTAGGTAGCACTAGTCCATCTTCAAGATCCAATGGATCCAAAACATTGATCATAGATTCACCAAAAGTTGCCAAGTTAGCACAACAATAACTATCTCCTCGAAGGTCCCAAAGTTTGAGACTTCTTCAACATGAAATATATACTAAAATAAAAGTATCTAGGCCTCTTTCACACGTGTGAAATGTTAGATCCAAAACTATGTACAAAAATTGCCAATTTAGGCCTCAAACTAGCTAGGAATGTTGACAATTTTCACACTTTGTACACCTTGTGGAATAGCAGACGACAGTCATCCACAAATTGTGGATGCAGTTGGTTAAGATATATCTTAACATTTTTTTTTGTATCCCAACCTGAAGACCGTTAGCCACTGGCTGTCTGGCAGATCAGTGTCTAGCAAGCCTTTTGCATTAAGTTTGCCCTCTAGGCTCAAGCCATACTCTTCATGAAGCTCCTCGGTTGAGTAGCAGAACTTCCACAGGATCAGGTACTCATCCATTTTGTTTTTTCCTGCAAAACAGATAGTGTTAATTTTAACACAAATTGTTCACTATAAATCCTCACATAGAAAGTACCAAATAACCAGATAAAGTACCAAAAGAAGCTATTCTAAGCAGTTTTTTTAAAAAAATTCCAAGTTATGTACAAAAATCTGCTAAAGTACTAAGTTAAGTACCAAAAGTAGCTAAAGTACCAAAAGTACTCAACTAAGAACCAAAAGCAGCTACCATAATACCAAAAGTACCAAAAGTACTAAAAGTAACAAAAGTATCAAAAAGCACCAAAAGTACTAAATTAAGAACTAAAAGCAACTGCTTAATACCATAATACAAAAACTACCAAAAGTACCAAAAGCAGCTAAAGTACCAAGTTAAGTACCAAAATTACTGAAGTATCAAAAGCAGCTAAAGTACTACCACAATACCAGAAGTACCAAACTAAGTACCAAAAGCAATTGTAAAGGAAAGGAGACCAAGATAAAAAATAATATGTCATTCTCCACAATGAGAAAAATGCAGATGGTACATGGACACCAACAAAATACATGGAGAACTCATGGGTGTTGTTGCATTCATCATCAAAAGACACATTTCGACATAATAAGAAGACAAAGTTAACATACAAATCCTATTGAATACCAAGGATTCTTGAGCCTACAACGTATCCAGGAGAACAATCCATCTCATATGTGTTAGTTCAACATGTTTATATGCATTCTAAGCTCAAAATACAACATATCAATCCTCATGATCATAAAAAATGATCATTAATCCTTATATTGTATTCTTTGATTTAACAACTTATGATAATCATGTCCAATATTATCGAAAGGTTTTCTTTTGTTCAAATATATGCATCAAGCATAAATGAATGGAAGCTAACATAATCACTTGCAAGTATATTGGATGTCATTCACTGAGATATTAAAAAATTAGATTACAAAGAAAGAAGTTTAAAAGAGCTTGCAGATAATGGTGTATTCGGCTAATAAATATTCATAAGTAGACTTTTTATGGTATTGTGTTGCAGGTACAATGGTGTCTCTCTCTGATTGGTGGAGATCTGATTGGTGGACAAATATATGGTTGTGATTAACAAGAAAGGGCTATAAATATGAGCACCACCTGATTTATGAGATTTTGTGACCTTTTTTTTTTCATAACTCCATTGTTATTTTGTTCTCTGGCCTTCTCTCACAATATCGAATCGACACGCGTCTTCATTTTACGTCCACTTATTTTTCATTCTTGAACGACGATGTGATATCAACCTCTTCTTTATCGAATCAATGTGTGCCTTGTTCTAGACATCTCGATCATAATTATTCACGCACGCTGAAGCGATATCAACCTCTTCCAACGGAATATTGAATCACCGTGCACCTTGTTTAAAAGTCCCCGACCGGAATCATTCACCCGCATTGAATCGATATTGGATTCAATATGGCTAGTTTCTCAAAGTCCTCAGAAAACAAACTTCTAGATTTTTTGAACGCCAGCCAGTGACATTCCATCAAAGAAATTAGAGTATTTTTCAAGTAATTTTTTTGCACCTTTCGATATCGATAAGCTAGTTTATGAGAATCGTTATAATTTACTTGTTCTTTTTGATAATTTTTTGCAAATTATTAGTAGTCCTGTTAAGGATATAAATAGTTTTTATCTCGTTCACTTTAATGACCTTGTACATTCCCAACCGTCCTCTAAACACAAACATGATAGAAAGTACACAAACTTGCATGAAAATTTTAAGAGAAATATATATTGTAATATTTACAAAAGAAAATGTCACCTTCTAATCAAAGATATGGCGTTTGTCTTTTATATATCTGTTAAAATTCCAGATGATGAGTTTGTTGGATCTTCTGTTGTTCCCATGATTGAAGCATCTGCATCTGCTCCATATGATATAAATGAAGTAGATACTGATATAGGGGTTGAAGCTGAAACTTCTATGGCTTTAGATTATCAGAAAACTCTCCCTCGTTCTATAATCCTCTCTGACTCTCTTCCATCTGCATCTCCTATTAATCTATTAACTCTACTCGATGTTCCCATATATTTTATAAATAATGACAGTTATATTTCTTTTAATGATATAGAAGATGTTTTGAATTTGAGAGAGGATGAAATCCTCTCAATTTTTGCACAAAATTTATCAGAATTTTTTGACATTATTGATTACACATATAATGACCTTGAAAGTGAGATAGATTATAATAAAGATGGCAACTGAAAATCTGGCAATGAGGCATTGGAGGCCATAACTAAAAAATCGAAAGCCTATGAAAAAACTTTGCCTACAAAGGAGGAATTTTTGGGATTTCAAAAAAAAAAAATCCCCCAAGGACTCGATATATCCCCTCAAGCAATGTAGAGGCCATTGGAGGACATGACATTAGCAAAACAAACGTCGCTGAATATGATGATTATGATCTAGTAAGTAGATATTATATTGGTATTGATATTGTGCAGTTTTCTTAATTCAAACATTGTGTTGAAGTTTGAGTTTGTATTGTTATGTATCATTCTAAATTTATTTTCTTGACTCCTTTACAAGATGCTATTGAAATAGATGCCTTTGGTATGAGACATGGAGGCCTCCGAGGTGTATCAGCGGGGAGAAAGGATGTGTCTCTATCTCATTATTTGAAAAACTTTTAAAATAATGAGATTTGTATATATCATTCATCTTTTAATCCATATGCTACCACCGTCATTATGGCCATCAAGCCATTATAGGAGGCCATATGTACGCCAAAGGAACATATAAATAATTTTTGTGAAAAGAAATTTGGCCATTAAAATATTGGGTTATACTCCCAATGAGACTGCAAAAAGATCATCTACAATGGCCCTTTATTTAGGTTACATTGATATGAGCAAAAGGAAAAATTTAAAATTTTTGGATCCATATGAAATGAGATTATTCCTTCATGACAATACCATTCATCTGAATCTTGAAGAGGATGATGATGAAAATTAAACAATCTTCTGTAATAGATTATTGATATATTACAAGGATCTCTCTTTTGTTATGAATTTGAATGCCTTACGAACTAAAATTTGAGGCCCAGCTTCCAACACTTGAGCAGCAGCCTTTTCATATGTGTTGATGGTTGCTTTAGCCTTTGCCAACTCAGTTGAAGTTGTACCTTTGAATTTGTCAAAGCAGCCTTGGAATCCTTGAAGCGCCACTTTATAGGTTTCAGCCTTTTTAACCAAATAAGTGATTTCTGTCGAAATTATTGGATGATCAGATATTTGTGTCTGTAGATACACATCACGCTCAAGGACGGTCGCATCCAATTCACCTTGGAGACGTGTGCAATCTTGTTCAACCATCTGTAATTGGCCGGAGCAGCTGCCCTTGTTGCTTTGCATCATGTACGGCCCTGTCCACTTGATCTTGGGCAGTTGTGAGGGCATTCTACAGGGAACTGACATAATCCTCAAGGTGATCAGCCAACTGTTGTGCCGTCTTCTTCTCACCTTCAGACTTAGCTTTATGCTGCTTGGCGATCTTCAACTCTTTGTCCAGCTGAATGACTTTCTGGCTGATGAAAGTATTCTCAGATCCCATACCTGAGATGCGCTGCTCCATTTCTTTTTTCTTATCCAGCATAGACTGGATCACTTGCGCAAGGCTTGAGACCAAAGCGAGAGCATCACCAGAATCTACTGTTGTGGAGGTGGTAGCAGTAGAAGGACTTGGTGGTACTGTCCTTGGTTAGTGTGGAGCATGTGCTTGTAACTCTTCTTTTTCAAAGATGTCTTCTTCTTCATAGCCCTCAGGCACTGTGGCATCGAACTACTTTGGTGATTTGATAGCTTGCCTGATCCAAATTGTGGCTGGTACAGCTTCAACAGGTCGCTAGTTAATCTGAAAAGAGTCTTCAAAACCACTAGTAGTATCATGGAACTATTCAAATCTTCTTCCAGGGGTTGGAGTTTAAAGGGCGTAGGGCTCTGGGACATTACAAAAACTTTTGAGGCCCCAAGGGGGTCGGAATCATCGAATATGTCCATGAAATACTGGGTGTTTGGGAAAACAACTTCTGTGTGTGGGGGTGAGGTGGCCTAAGCAGCTGTGATGGAAATGGTAGTCCCAATTCCTCCTATTGCAAGATTTGGAAGCCTATTACAAAGATAGTTTGCAAATGCAACTGCCTCTCCCCAAAACTCTTTAGGCAGAGAAGCTTCTAGCCGAATGGCTTTTGCACATTCACACAAAGTTCTATTTTTTCTCTTAACAACTCCATTTTGTTGAGGAGTATATGAACAAGAAGACTCTCTTTGAATACGCTCTCTCTCACAAAAGTCTTTAAACTTATTGGAAGTGTATTCTCCTCCACTA
Organism: Diphasiastrum complanatum; assembly: GCA_029204225.1. Lineage (NCBI taxonomy): Eukaryota > Viridiplantae > Streptophyta > Lycopodiopsida > Lycopodiales > Lycopodiaceae > Diphasiastrum > Diphasiastrum complanatum. The sequence goes on from CM055106.1 coordinate 48,950,603, forward strand.
TCACTTCTTAAAGCTTTTAACTTGAAAGGAAATCGCTTCTCTACAAAAGCTTTAAAAGTAAGAAAAACATCATAAACCATGGCTTTTGAAGACAACATATAGATCCAAGAATGTCTTGTATAATCATCTACAAAAGAGACAAAGCACTTGGCTCCTCCTTTGTTCTTAGTTGATGAGAAATGAACATCAGAGTGTACAAGTTCAAATGGTTGCTTTGTCTTGATACTTGATCTAGGAAAAGGCCTTCTGTGTGACTCTGCCAGCACACAAGCTTCACAAGGTAGAAGCTCCTTTGACAATGTCTTTGGCAGACCAACAACTTTTCCTTCTTTGACCATAGATTGCATGGCTTTGAAATTGGGATGACCCAATCTCTTGTGCCACAGATCCTCCTGTAGAACCTTGGTCTCATAAGCAATATCTGAAATGTTAGCACTCTCCCTAGAATCTAGTTTGTACAACTTAACAATTCTAGATCCTCTAGCAATAACTTCATTTTCTCTTGAGATTATACACTTGTCAACTTGAAACTTGACATCCAATCCACTATCAAACAACTGTCCTACACTAATGAGATTCTTGGTCAATCTAGGTACATACAGTACATCATGTAAGCAAAAAGATTTTGATGATGATGCATGCAATGGAATGCTACCTATTCCTTCAATTCTACACTCTACATCATTAGCAGTATAGATCTTTTTGCACCTAGATATGGCATGAGATTAGTGAAAGAGTTCCTAGAACTAGACATATGAGAACTAGCCCCACTATCTATCCACCAAACTTCTTCATTCTTAAAAGAAAAAGATGAAAAAGTAGACATCATTAATGAATCCTCTCTTTCACTCTCTACACCCTCACACTCATCCTCATTAGTAAGGTTAGCTTGCTTAGATCGGTTCTTCTTCTTGAAACAGTTTGATGCATAGTGTCCTTTCTTGCCACAGAAAAAACACTTGATCTTTGACAACTTCTTCTTGCCACTGGATGTTGCAGCTTGTGAGGACTGATCCTCACCACTTTCTTTGGCTTTGTCCTTCTTGAAGTGTTGTTGTCCTTTGCCCTTGCCTCTTGACTTGTCTCTGATGAAGAGTGCTTTGTCATCTCACCATCTTTCAATGAAAGTCTGTTGATCCTCAGCATCTTGTTCTCTTGCTTGCTTTCTTCAGCAATGAGAACACCTTGCAGTGTCTCCAAGGATGGAAGATCCTCTCTGACAGCATAAGTCTGCACAATATTGTCATACTCATCTCTAAGTCCATTTAGGACTACTTGAACAAGTTCAGTGTTCTTAAGAGCATCACTAATACCAACTAACTCTTGATGAAGATCCTTAACTCTCATGACATATGATGAAGCACTCTCATCTACTCTCTGATAACTTAGAAATATTTGGTTTCTAAGTGTAAGCAATCTAGAAGTATTTTGAATTTCATAGATTGTTTTTAGAGTATCCCAAGCTTCCTTGGCAGTGGTGCATGTACTGATCTCTCTTAACACTTAATTGGTAACATTCATTTTTATAAAATGAAGGGCAATTCTGGTTCTTTTGTGGAATGCTGCAGCTTCATTAGGTGCAGCAGGTTCTTCTTCAGCTCCACTCACAATATCCATTACATCCTGTAGAATCAACAATGATTCCATTTTGATCTTCCACATTGCATAATTGAAAGATGTTAATCTCTCATTGTGCTATAAGAAATGTGAACCAGATGAAGACATCTTCTTGGTGAGAAATTCTAGTAATGATAAAAATTGGAGTTGAAAGGATGTTGCTTGATATCTCAGTCTAGGGTCTAACACAGATGTTGATCCATCCTATGAAATCTAGCAATAGATGTGAGAACAAATTCTCAAAATAGAAAATCAATCTATCTTGAATTTGGATCTTGCTTCAGTCACAAAAGAAGAAGCACATGCAAGCAAGAAGTCTATCTCTCCCACGAGTTTCAGAGTACTGATAAACTCTCTAGGAACTTACTTTCAACTCAAACACATTAATATGTGTGAAATGAAAAGTCTAAGACCTTAGAACACTCACTTCTATCCAATTCTACTTGATTGACAGTGAAAATTGATGAAAATGGTGAAAAAGACAAATGTGTGCTCACTTTGGCATATCCCACGAGTTGAGTACCTTCTCAAACTCTCGGATTGCCTAAAACTCTTCTAAAAACAAATCAAATTGATTTAAAACAAGAGCACACATTCTGCTCTTGAATATGTATCCAACAAGCTATAGAACATCAAATTTGGATCATTCCTTGAGAAGTAGCACTCATTAATGAGGGCTGATTTCACACGTGTGAGCTCTTTGTCCGTATAGAGCTCTGCTGGATCATATCAACCTTGATTTGATCCACTTATGCTCCACATATTGCTTGTTTCTCAGCGAGTTTGAATCCCTCTCCAAAATTCGAGTTCCTGCAAGCAAAAACACTGATGATCTGATGTATACACCCTCACCTCTTTAAAGCGTGAAGCTCTAATACCATGTGAAGTTTTTAGCACGTGTGAACTTCACCACACACCCTATAGGATCTTATTGAGGTGTTGTGATGAAAAAATTTGACTCTTCACTATGAGAAATGAATGTAAGAAATAATTCTAAGTATTCAGTATGGGAAAAAGAGGCTGCTCTCGGGTAGTGAGAGAAAATCAAGCATAGAAATCTCGAGTAGAGAGAGAATGAGTCCAAAACACCAAAATCTCAATATTCACAATATGGCAAAACATGCCCAACTTTTCCTACATGAGAGACTCGAATTCCTACAGTGGAGTTGCATGGAAAGTCCACTTAACTGAACTAATTCACCTACCAGAGATCCACATGTGTAACTGCATGCATGTATGTTGCATGTACTACATGTCAACTCATGAAACTGCCTAGACATGTGTAGATCACAAAAACTACTTTGCATGTTGCATGCATGTGGCTTGCATGCATACAGTAAGACTTTGCATGCTATCTAAACATCTGCATGTCATCATAATTGAACCTATCTAACTCAAATCTGAACTACACTAGAAGGATATGTGCTCAATTCACACTCCTTTTATGTACAACATGAATTTTAGTGGAAATCATTATGGACATGACCCCAAACTCGAGATAGGAAGATAATATTTTAATAATCTTCACATAAACCATCCATTATAAAGCTCTAAAGCGACTTCATTCACATTAGCTTGTCTTAAAGTTATATGATTTAGGCCTTTTTCTAATGATTTTCATAAGAGAGAACTCTTAATAATCTTACAGTCTGTGCAAACGACATGGCCAAAATTTTCAGAGATAAAGTTCTTGAAACGGTTAAAAGAGTAACATTGACAAGGATGAATGTTATCTATATCAAAATGGCAAAACACATCATAAGAAAAATGCCATTCACATTTAACACTTGGTAGATAAGTCCAGCCAAATGTAATATCATAAAAGAGTTTGTCAACAGTACCAAAAATCCTGCGTAAAACGTGAGCGTAAAAATGCTTCACATAAATAAACTCAAATACTCTATTTTGGTAACATAAATGTAAAAAAAGTCTCCCTGAGTGGCTACTAGTGGAAAACTGGAGACGTCCGGTTGCTGAAATACTGATTTGTCTTCAAACACTGTCTTCTTCATCCTGCACACCAATTAGGATCTATAAAAATTCAGCTTTTTGATTGGTGAGTCCTCTTTGTTTCCAGTGCTCTGTCCTTCCTTTTGGTTTGTAATCCGAGACACGCTTTTTCTTCCCCATTCCTGAGTTCGGATTATTCAAATTAAAAGAGCCCATCCTTTTGTTTGAGTTCTAGAAGTACTTGTCTTGGAGGGTATAAACTGGGACATTTTAAGAGGCGTTCTATCTCTCCAATATTCTCGGAATCTTCTAAAGGTGCAAGTAATTTGGCGGAGGAGTCCTTAATAAGTTCAATAGAGACATCAATCATGTATTGGCGGATAAAGAGAAAAGTAATATGAGATTTTACCACATCCCTAGCAGGTTTATTTAGCCACATGAAGAAGGCATTTATCTGATTTTGGAGGAAAGCACCGGGAAAAAACTTGGCAAGGTTATTCATAATGAACCAGATAGCATGATCAAACCAAATGATGGAAAAACTGTTTTTACATTTTTCACCACATCTACATTTGCAAAAGGGTCTTTTCTAGTTCCAGATTCTGGCTTGGTGTAGGTTCATTCTATTGAAGCCAGTCTCAAAGTGTCCTCTAGTCCTGGCCCAAACTTGCTCAGAGGGGCAACGAGAGAGTTCAAATTTGTTCATGCGGATAATGGCATCAAAAGAAACAAGGGTCTCAAGTGAAGGATTTTTGTGCAGAGCGGCCAATTTGCAGACTTGTATTTCTTTTTCTATCAAATGAGTCATCAGAATCCAAAGGTCAATAGGTATCGGTGCAAGGAAATTAACAGAAGGGAGACTCCAGAGCTTGTAAGAAGTAAGAGTAGATTTAAACTCAATGATTCTAGAAGGAACTAAAGGGACTTGGCAGTTTTTGGATTGACAGAAATCAAAAGAGGAGAGGTCACCAATATCTCAAATGTCTTGAGAAAAGATCTCAAGTTGAGAGGCACTGTCTTCATCAAGGTCTTCAGTATAAACAAGCAGGTGAGGATAGGTGGGAGCATTAGAAGTGGAAGGGGTAGTGACAGTAGGAGAAAACCATTTTCATTTTCTAAACACATAAACACTTTTCTAATATGCGAATTGCAGAACTTTTCTTCCTCTTCAAACTTTTCAGCAAAATCATTAAGACGACTATAAAGATTTTCCACAAGGCTCAGCGGTTGTTTCTTCTTAACAAACTCAAGATAAATCTTTACCCAATGGTCTCTAGCAAATCATTCAAACAAAGAATCTTATTCTCAGGTCCAACAAAAGCACATGTAGCCCTATCAGTGTTAATAATAAATCTATTAACTCAACGACCTTCTTCATACAACAAATAATAGTCTGAACAAAAAGGTTAGGTGCAGGTAGGGGCTCCCCATAACCCAAAGCTGCAGCTTCTTGAAACCATCTTGTGCACTAAAACATACAAAAGAACCTTTGTTTGCTTATGAATCAGATAAAAGATAAGAGCTTCAGTACTATCCCAACCAAGAAATAGTCGGATTTACACCACCAGGATGCAAGAGAGAGAGATACAAGACCGCACTTAGTTCCTCATAACAAAGCAAGACTAAAGCTCTTTAAAGCTTGTATTCATAATCCAACAAGGTAAAGTACAACTGAAAAGTAAAATACAGTACTAGAAAGCACCATAAAGCATAACCACTTTCAAGACGTCCAGCTACAACCATCCCACAAAACAAAACCGCTCAAGTTAGTTCGGTGAGGAAGACAGGTGTCATAGCTGAACGTGTGAAAAATGCAAAAATAAACTTGGTAGAGGCCAAAAATCTTGTATATAGATAAACACACATGTGTGGAGCTTGTTCCCACGTGTGAAACTAGTGTACTTGTCATGTACCATAATCATATAGGTTGTACATATGATTTAATTGAAGTTCTAGTGGCTAAAAAGGCCAAAAACAAGTTTTCTAGACATATGACACATTGCATCAATCTATTGCTTGCATGAGCCACATCCTTTGGTTAGGTGTCACATCCCATGTGTAGAGGACAGCTCACATGTGTGGAATAAGCTGAAGTAGACGAATTTTGACTTCTAGAAGATTTTCAAGTAGATCTCCATATAGAAGAAAAATGGACCAAAAGTGCTCAAAATAGAAGGTTTTGTCCAAGTGTCAGTTTTGCATGATGAATCATCATATGACAAAGCACCTTCACACATGTGGGATCAAAGGGATGATCAGTACCATGAGCTCCCACTTATTGTATATATAGAGCCACATTTGGCCATAATCAGTGTGAGACACCAATCTTGGTTTTGGAAGCAATTTTGGGTAATTCTCTTCATTTGTCTACATTTGTTTTGATTGTTTTGAAGTGCTATCAATGTGTACTTGATTTTCAGGTTGGAGTCCGTACTCAGACAGGATTTCACCTGTGGGAAACCATAAAGTACACTTACCTTCAATTAATGATTGTTCTTGTTAGGATTTTGTGTCTAGAATTGGTCTAGATTGATCTTAATCTGAAGTAGATTGATAGATCAAGTAATCTGAGAACCAGTCCCTCTTGAGGATCAGATTAGGATCCACTCTTGGTCCTTTTGTACTTTTTTCACAGAACGACAGTTGTTATTCATGTCCAAAAGAAGCTATACTACTTAACAACTTTGAATAACAATTTAAAACATAGTCTAGTCTTCCCATACAGACGATTTTTTAGCGATAGGCCAAGCCATCATATCACCATATCCAAGCAAATGCCGTACTGATTAGCTTACGGTCAGTTGGTCCGTATCAGTTCATTTTAATTAAAGAAGAGCATGAAAAGTTTAAACCGTTCGGAGTTTTGCTTAGCCAAAAGACCTGGTGTGAACAGGGGTGCTGGTATCAGAGCAAATCCATGCTATACTGACCCAAGTGAATTTTTGTAAAGTTGGTCAAGTTTATTTGATAGTGATTCCTACTTTATAGGACCTAATTCCTAGATTTATGGAGTAGGTTGACCAACTACTAACACCAATATGGCAAGACTATAGGAATGAGGCTAGAATGCAAAATTAGGGCAAGAAAGCCAAATCAACCTCCTTATTACATGCTGGAAATTCACCTAACTTTAGAGAGGGAGAGGCTTTTCTATGTATCCAATCCTAAAATACTTAGAATATTTTTGAGAGCTCATTGGCAAAACTAGAGTTCTACTCTAGTTTTTGGATCTAAGCAAGTAGAAAGTGATTTACACTTTATTTTCAGTCTACAGACCCTGTGTATTGTTCCAGACATGTGTGGGCTGTACATTTCTTTTAATTAATGATTTTAGATTGCTCTTGATTGATACATGCTAAATTGTTGATCTAGATCTCAAAATCTAGTGTCTAGTTTCTATCTATTTTTTGATCAATCAATCAATCACTCTTGTGAGGCATTAACACACACATTTAAGGTCCAAAGTACTGTACTTTAACATGGTATCAGAGCAAGGTACAAGAGTCAATCATTATAAATGCCATTGATTGGATTTGACTTTGTGTCATTATATCTAGTCAATTGAGGCTGGATTGAAGCCCTTTATGTTGATCCATATTTTGTGGCATTAATGTGGAGAATTTAAAAATATCCAACTTTAACAAATTTGTAAGTGATCCAGTCATTTTTTAAAGACCTTTCTATGACGGTAAACTCCAAGGCTTGGTTAAGAAGTAAATTTCCAAGTCAAGTGGCCTTAAAACATAAAATAGTAGGAAAATATTGCTCCATATTTTTTGGCATAATATGGAAATTTTAAAAAATGTCCACTTCAGTAATCCGTTCAATTCTTTAAGGCCTTTTTATGAAGCTAAACTTCAAGGCTTGGTTGAAAGAATCAAATCTCCAATTTGAGCGACCTTAAAGAAAGACGCTCAACATTGATGTGGAAATTCTCCACCATACAGACTTTCAAGTAGATCCATCGCCTTCACGGGCTTACTTTGAAGCTAACCTACAAAGCTTGGTTGAAAGAAGTAGATTTTTTAAGTTGATTTTTTAAAGTTCATTAATTCATTCCACATTTTTGAGCATCTTACTTTAATGGTTACAACAATGATACAAGTTCAAGGTTACTACTTGTTGGATTCTCAAGTACCTGCAAGATCTCTTTTTCTTTAGAAAGGTACATGCCCTATTGATATCTTTATCCTCCAACTTCCTCCAAATGTTCAATTTGAACTTGATTAAGCCCAATATTTGTGATGTAACAACATAACTGATATGGATATATTTCAAATTCTACGTTTATGAAAGCATATTTCTAAAGTTTAGCATGCAAAGTCAACATTTATACTAGAGTTGCAACGGATCACGATCCACTGCAACCACGTTCTGGATCGCGCGATCCGGAACATTGGCGATCCGAGAGAAGAAATGCGGTCCTAGATTGCCAAACTAATTTTCTAATTTTTTTTTGTGGGCCATGAGCAAACAGCCCACATAAAATTGTTTGCTTATTGAGAGAGAGAGAGAGAGAGAGAGAGAGAGAGAGAGAGAGAGAGAGAGAGAGAGAGAGAGAGAGAGAGAGAGAGAGAGCGTGATTGTGGATTGTAGTCATTTTGGAGCACTATTCAGTGTGTGATCAATGGCAGTGACGAGACAATGGTGTTTCTCTCCAAAACAATTTTAGGTAAGTTTTGAATTCACATCTTGTAAACTCATGGAATGAGCTATAGGCAACGTAGTGAAATGGTTTTTAGTTCAAATTCATATGTATTGACCCCACATACATGCTTATGCTATTAGTTTTCCCCATCAATGCTTGTAGCAAAAGATGTGAATCTCATGACTTATTTCCATGTGTTTTTTACTCTTTTTGTAGACTGGCATGTAGTATCCGATTGAGGTGCAGATTGAGGCTAAACTATGTTTCTTCATGCCCACAAACATGCTGCACACAAGAGCTGAGCTCCATTCGCACAACATGTCACATGTAAGAATCTTTGCTACTATTTACCGCTGCATCTGTTTCACTTTGCAAGTACCACAGTGTTTGCATATGTCTAACAAATGTTTTTTTTGTGTAGCTATGGATGCTCGATATTGACACTAACATTCATTGGTGATCTGTCGTCAACAGTGGATGCTACTCAAGCTGGTGGAGCCATCACGGCCGAGTTCATCTGTGAGACAGTCAGAGATATAGTGCAAGAGATGGGGGTAGATCATGTGGTTCAAGCTGTCACAGACAACACCACGAACTGCACACAGATAGAGATGGTGATGAGAGAGCACCCCAGTATTGTGTGACCCCATGTGTTGCACATTGCATCAATCTTCTCATCCACAACATGGTCACATTTTCAGGGGTTCGTGAGGTACAATTTTCTTCACTTTGTAAAGCCTTTTACACTTATGAGTTGTTATCGACCCCCAACCACTTTAAGCTTTTAACAAATTTTGTTTAAAGTTTTTCTTGTAGCTCACCTCTCAGGCCATGCGCATGGTCAACTTCATCACCATGAAAAAGCGTGCGTTGGCATTGTTTTATATCTTCTAGTGACTGGACCTGAAGAAGACGTCGCCCACTCGCTTTGCCTACTTTTCCTTGGTTCTCAAAACGACTATGCATTGTACGAGATCATTTGCAAAGAATGGCATCCAATGAGATATTTGTTGAATTTAGAGGTCGCACAACAAAGATAGTGCATTTCCAAACCACGGTGTGAGATTTGCTGAATTTAGAGGTCACACGATAGAGACAGTGCATTTCCAAACCACGGTGTTTGGAGAGGAATTCTGGACACGATAGGGTGAGCTTATAGAGGTTCTTCGACCTATTTTTCATGTGTTGTGCCTAGTAGACCGAGAGGGGTGCACTCTCGGTCTCATATACGAGTTTATGGATCGCATCAATGAGGCGCTTCACATATCTAACTTGGACAATGACAAGTATTACTCCTCCCACTTTCTTTTCGTTTCATTTTCACTTTACTTTCATGTTATCAAAGATGACTAATCATTTGCAATGTGACTTGCGCAAAAAGGACGAGCTCGTCAATGTTTTGGAGACGAGGTGAGACTTCTTCCACACACCCATCCATGTGGTAGTCCACATGCTGCACCCCTTGTGGCGCTCTACCAGATGTCTAGGCGACATGGAGCTCCACCAAGGATGATGGAGTACACTGAGCATGTATGGCCCAACATAGGTTTTGCAAATATCGTGACCAAAGTCTACTTGTTTACATTAGCCTATACATTTTCTGTGGCATGACACATGTTCTGTTTCTTTTGCCAACAAGCCCCGACTCTAAGAAACATAGAGCGAGATATGGTAAAGTTTGAGCGAGGCATGTGGCCTTGTTGGGCACTTAGTGGGCCCCACCACAGTACACTGTACATGTAGAGCAATAAGTGCGAGGGCACTCCATGAGACAAGTCAGATCATGTCTCTCTCACATGAAGCAATGGGAGGCGGACACTTCGTAGCAGATGTAACAGTACACAAGATTCTACAATCTGGCTGTTGGTGGCCAACAATGCACAAGGATACTGAGGTATATATCAAGCAATGTGATGTATATCAAAGAGCGCGTAGACCAACGAAGTCAAATTATGAGCCGTTACATCTTGTATTGGCTCAAGCACCATTTGAGAAGTGGGGACTTGATTACATTGGCCCTATTCACCCAGCCGCTCGCAGTACCCAAGCCCGATATATTATCGTGGCTATAGATTATCTCACAAAGTGGGTTGAAGCCAAAGCAGTGCGCGTAGCAGATGCTAGGTCCATCGCGAAGTTCCTTTACGAAAATATCATTGTACACTTTGGATGCCCAGTGGAGATAGTTAGCGATCGGGGAACTCACTTTGTCAACGAGACCATCAAGGTCTTATTAGAAGAGTTCTTTGTGATCCATCGTTTCAGCACGCCTTACTACCCAAGAGGCAATGGCCAAGCCGAATCTTCTAATAAGATTCTGTGCGGCATTTTGACAAAGACAGTAGAAGCAAGCAGATCAGATTGGGAGCACAAGCTACACGCTGCTCTGTGGACTTTCAGAACTGCATACAAAGGCAGCACCGAGCAAACTCCATTCCAACTAGTGTATGGCCAAGATGCAGTCATGTCGATGGAATTTCTCGTTCCATCTCTTTGCATTGCCACAGTGCAACGATTAGATGATACAAGATCGCTCCACCTTCGTCACGAAGCGCTACACAAGTTGTGCGAAACACGCTTGTTAGCGGTACATGCTCTTGCTACAGAGAAAGCACGTCGCAAGGCCTAGCATGATCGTCGTCTTCACAAGAAAGATCTTCAAAAAGAGGATTTGGTCCTCATGTACAAGACAAAGGCGATTAAAGGAAAGCTGAAGTTCACTGGTGAAGGCCCTTATCGCATCATCGACATCTTATCGCAAGGGGCAGTGACTTTAGAAACAATGGATGGGACACCGTTTGCTACGCCCATCAACGGTAGCCGGTTACGCAAGTATTGGTCGCCACCAGCCTTTCCAAACACTTCTTGAAGAGCTTAGGATAGGCTCCTCATCATCAAATAAAGCCTCAGGTTTTACGTAAGCAATCTTTATCCACGCTTTTCCTGACGCACTCCATCATCCGCAATAAACATGTCGACAGCCTTCTTCCACAACAAGCACAGACAGGTGTCGTGGGACCGTCACCTATTTAGGTGGGAGATACTGTTGGGCACTTAGTGGGCCCCACCACAGTACACTGTACATGTAGAGCAATAAGTGCTAGGGCACTGACTTCCTATGTGTATAAGCCCAACCCAATGAGCACGCAATTTGGTTTTGTAGAACTTGTAGAATTAGAAATAAGTGACTAGGGGACTAAAACTCTAAAATGACATTAGAGACCCTAAGTCAAGTTGTTAATAAAAAAACTAAAAGGGCCCGAATTAGAACTTACATAAATCATGTGAGTGCCCTTGTGCTTTCTTAAGGAACCATTAGATTCATTTTGTGTTAGTTTAGGAAGCTTGGATTAGGATCGGCCATTGTAATTAACCAATAGGAGAAAGGGGCAAGGGTCTTCCCCATCCGTAAAAAAGCACTCTCTGTACCATATTTCCATGTTCAATAAGAGGAGGAGATTGTGCCCAAATGAGATTTGAACATCCTTGTTTCCTTCCCTCTCTCTCTCTCTCTCTCTCACACACACACACACACACGTTTTTGCATTTTGTATTTGCTTTCCATTTGCTTCTTCTCTCTACTTGCATGTTTTTAATGATTTCTAAGAGAGTAGAGAGGATAGGATGTAAGCACCTCCCCCATTGTAATCTATTCTTCCTTCTCATGCTTGTGGTTAAAGTAGGGTGGATAGTTAGATGTGGTTAATCTAGGTGTGGTTAGAGTAGGATTTGCAAGCTAACTTCGCAAGGGAAGCACTATTCTCTTGGGAACGAATCTATGCGTGACAGGTGAACAAGGCCGCGACAAGCCTTTTGATCGAGAGCAGTGTCAACTGAGAGATGATCGGTTGGTGTTGTGACATGATGGAGCTTTCATAAACGCATTACTCCGACCTTCAATGATTGGTAAAGAGAGTCCTCTCACAGAAATGTTCAGCTTTTGCGTGTGAGCGCAATTGGAGTGTATGGGCCAACCCTCGCATGAAGAGGATAAACAGACTCTCCATTGAGAAATGTAGGCAATTGGTGTTCATGAACACCAATGGACGCATGCTGAGACGCTCACAAACACACAGGGTGAGTGACCGTCTGATCAAAGTGAATTAGTTAGTGACTTACTCGGTAATGCTTGATGTACTTGCATTTCGAGGATACTTATCTAACAAATGGATAAGTTTGTTAACTATGCCTATCAGTTTTTAGAGGTGAACCCTGACTCCTGCAAGGTACAGACGACAGCCGCTGCTCCTTGGGTACCACCTATGGAGGAAGAGCTCGAGGATGAGATCTATCGTGACCTGCACAAGCAGGCAGATGCAGAGGCATGGTCTGCGCGACACCACCGGAGAGCAGCTCGACACCAGGAGAGAGGGGAGGAGAGGAGGGAGATGATGAGTTGTCGAGGAGTGGAGAAGCGTTTGGGCCTGACTAGGAGGAGTGGATGGAAGAGAGGGATAAATAGGCAGAGGATGAGGGTGAGCGTAATGGGGGAGTGGACATACAACATTTATTCGTAGACCCCGACGCTGACACACATGAGCCCGCCATTCTTGCACCTAGGCGTAGAGGGCAACCTAAATGTTCCAAGGGGGGAGGGCGTGGGTTGGGGCATTGTTTGTAGAGCGGACTGGAGTATCACAGGCAGCTGAGGACTAGGTCGACCTTGAGTTAATAAGGCCTTCCTAGTGTCTGAGATCATAGTTGAGAGGGCAACCTAGAGGAAGCAGTTGGAGCCAACCAGGTGGAGACAAGAGGGAGAGGGAGAGGGAGAGGTATGGGACAGAGGCGGAGGCTCACCACAATGCATGACACCCTCACAGACTCCGATGACTCTGACTTTAGTTGTACTGTGTACATTGTTTATCAAACATCACTCTATTTGAGCCCGACATTATGTAGTCACATTTTTACATTGTGTCTTGTTGGTTGTGTTTCGATATGGTTTTTTCCAGCATGGTTTACTTCGGTATGGTAATTATCACATTCTACATGGAGAGAGAGAGAGAGAGAGAGAGAGAGAGAGAGAGAGAGAGAGAGAGAGAGAGAGAGAGATTCAATATGGTTTCAATGGTTTGCTATGCTTCATAACCGTTGTCAAGTTTGATGTCGTCCAGTACAGAGTGCACATGATTTCATTTCACACAATATACAAATTCAATTGAATACCCTGGTATATAGAAAATCACATAATGGCCCAAAACTGGACGACACTGGTCTTGAAAATCTTGGCAAACTAGATAAATGAACTGCTCTCACAAAAACCTTTCATTTGATACTCAATTTGGCACCAAAAGAATTTCAAAAAAAACGCACTCCAAGAAACCCTAATGGGAAATCCCCGATCGCGTTCCAGAACGCGGCCTGCATCTCTGATTCATACAAACGAGAAACCACAACAGTTTGATTTGTGAGAATTTTTAAAATACCTGGAACACGCCTTCATGCATCACTTTGATTGGTAAACCCTCTAGCTACTACTGGTTATGCAACCGGAGCATCGGTTTTGCCTAGAACTTGGAAGCCTTTGCTTCAATACAAAATATGCCTACTACGATTTTCATTGCAACTTTAATAAGATAGAGTCAGAAAGTGATGGCTCATGCAAAATTGTCTCTGAATTTCACCATTTTAACACACAAAAAATAAACAGAAGCTTTGGAGAAAGAAAAATGACCCCTTGAGGTGTAATCAGACCCAAATTATTGTATGAACTACATTCTCGACTTAAGCTACTACTTCACAGCAACAGGAATAAGATTATATAATTTTACCCGTGCCCTTTCAGCTGAAATTTGGAAATCCAACATAACTAGAAAGCTCCCTCCAGCTTGATATGGAGCATACAGCATGATTGTTGCTGACAATATTAAGTAACATAATCCAGCTGCCTGTATGGTACATAGAAAGTCGATGTTCTTTGATGCTTAAAAAGATTCAAGACTGTTGTACCTTCTTTACTATGCTAGTAATTTCTGTTCGTCATAGGGTGTGAAAACTGTCACCTTCAAAACAAAAGGAGTTTCAATTATCAGTCCTGCAAATTCGCTTACAAGATCTAAACATGGAAGACTGTAATTCATTGTTATCTAATCACATTCATAGGATTGCTACGTGTGGGTAAACTTGTTATATGTTACTCGCATACCTTTTGTATCAGAAAACAACGTCAACACCATCTAGCTTATGTGTGACCTACAGAAGCAGCAAGTGTGAATAGAGCTCCTATTAAATTAGAACAAATACCAGATGGAGAATAACTTGTTTTTGGCACGTTAAATCTCAGAAAAAATTTGCCGAATTCTCTCTTTTCATGCACATACAACCTGTTCACCTGTAAAGTGAAGGTAGGGCTTGAAGGTTGATAAAAAGAGTCAAATGTCCTATTCAGTGAAAAACCGAGAACTAGCTTCGATAAAAGAGGGCCATCAATCTTCATAAAGTGACTTGATTAGTTGGATTTCCAGACTAAACAGAAACTCAAATGTTCTGCTGCTGTTTTCTAAATTACCTCTGAAACAGTGCTGACAGAAACATTTTGAGCTGCTGGGGGCACAGCAGTTCCCTTGTAGCTTCTTTCAACCGTTTCAAACTGACTAGTTGCTGAAGCTAGCTGCAAGCCTGATGGAGTAGGAATGAGATCTAAATCTCAAATTAAAGCATCAGCTTTTCCAGAGCTCACGTACTCATAAAAAATGGAGTCAGATCAGTATGAATTCAGAAAATTAATGCCATCTCAACAAAGAAATTTGAATATACATCTACAACAATATGGATTACAAGAATGCAACATACGTTAACAATCAAAAGAACATAGATAACATGCGATGATTGGACTTTTCAACTCCTATGATGTGAGCATTAGATTGAACAATCACCCAGTGCACCAGCTGGAGTGCCAAATGTTTTTTCTCGATAATGAACTTGCACTGGCAATAACCTAAAGTACGCTGATATAGAAGCAACCTGGTGGCTTAACAAAGATTGTTTGCTGTTTGCCTCCTAAGTGGGAATTGAGAACAAAGAGAAAAGACTTGACAAGGGCAGAAAGCTTTGCCCTTGTGCTCTACTAGATGCTTGTGATGCGAATTGTGGGACATAATTTCCATTGTTTTTGGAAACAGCCTGCTTGCTGTTGGTAACTGCTCCCAACAATGAGAGATATTAGTAACCAATTTGGACATCGCAGGAATCTAAAAGAGCAATGTACCTCTTCTAGTTCACTGACACTAATGGAATGCAATGAACCTGGAATTTAAAAAGATAAGATGCTCATACCAACAGCAGATGCCCTTGCAATGTCAATTTCCGATGATCCACCGGGTAACATCTTTGGTATATCAGCTTCAACCCTGAGAATATTATCTAATTATTAGCTACTGCCAAGGAAGAAAGAAATTAACAGCATCATCCATAAATGAGAAAGAAGCTGTGTTTAGAATTCCTGAAGAATTTTGGGAAATATATACATAATGGCAAAATATAATAGGTATTGTTGACATTCTCTTCTTCCTTTCGCAATAGTTCCGTAAAATACGAATGACATGAGTCCAAACATCACACAGAACGCAAACATGCTGCGTTCCGTACGCAACGTGAACAAATCAACCCTGTTACGTACCAAATGTGCTTTTGCAGTTTTTTTTTCCCAGGATTGATAAAACCCTCAGAAAGATATAGTGCGCAGACTGTGTGCAGCTAGAGAGCTATTTGCACAATCACAGCTAATCTTATCATGAATTGCACCAATAACATTCACAACACATTGAGAATTGACATTCTCACCATAGTTGACATATGTTTCTATTCATATTTCTCGTTGCAAGATGCAGAAAAAGAACAAGCTAGGCATCAAAATTTGTAAAGCATTACATACACAAAACACTCTTTTTTTGCCATTTTTTAACAAATTTTGATAAATGACCATTATGTCTTTAGCATTCCAAGAGATATGGTACATGACTAAAATGCATGCTTAAATAGAAGTTCAAATAAAGCTTTTACTGTTTTGCAAATTCTTAAAGATCAGCCTTGAAACAAGAAGAGTTCAAAGTCAAATTCAATGATCAAAGCAACTCTTTGGTGCTAACTTAATATATGCAGGCTTAACAAATGATGAAAGGTCATTTGGAAATCCGATAAAATGTCAACAATATCAAATGGACCTAATAATTTTCTCATTATTCTAATCAGACACAGAAAGCCATTGGGAAAGTATTCCACAGACAGGATCCTTCAACAATCAGATAATAAATATTCTATCAAACGCCTACAATAATAGGAGCAAATTAAATGGTGTAAGAAGCATACTTACATATAAAGACAATTCGCATTTTTTTTAGGAGATTAGTTCGCATAATAGAATGTAGTCTATGGATCTAAGACGATTCAATGCACGAATCAAAATTTGATTTCTCGCTTGTTTATTTTTGCAGACAATTCAGACTCATAAGGATGCAAGACACAAATACAGAACAAGAAAGGTATCAGAAGTTAATCCAGAAAAAGACTTCAAGCTGCAAGTTTCTTTTCTAAAGGGAAAAACTACTTCAAGCCTCTTTCATAATATGATCTAAATCCATACTTATCCACAATTAAATTAGATTGGTATACAGAAGAGTTGTTGAAGGTAATTGCAGCCAGAGGATAGCACAATGGAAAATAAAAGCACTAAATGGTCAAAAACTTCAATTGCTGGAACAGTTACACTACGTTACATCAGACATGAATTGAAGACACTCACTTGCTTCTGTGAACAGTTTCATCTGTTATAGCACTATGCTCAAAATCACTCGCGTTTACCATCCGGCTGAGCCTGCTTGGTCTGAAGTGAGGCGCATTGAAGCCTATTCTTAAGTGAATTCTTGGAAGCGTACGACATACTTCACTTGTATCAAAACTGGAATGGTCCGTTGAACAAGATTGAGTAGTAATCTTTGAAGCTAACTGATTTCTGTGTTCATTGCCCCATTGTGCCTTGCTTGATCTATGGAGACGGCACCTAAAGGAGCCAGCATGACTCGTAGGAGAACACAAGCAGGTCCTTTTAGCTGGAGTAGGTCCATTTCCTATTAGCAATATGTTCTTTCCTAAAGAGTGGTCATAAGCACTTCGAGACGACCCGCCATCCCGCTTACCAACGGCTGAGTCATTCGAACAATTAGAAGAGCCTGAAGGCAAGCCATGTTGCTTCAAGACTCTTCTGAGGAGATGTGAGACGTGCATTTCCTATCACACTCTGTTGCCTGTTGCCAATAAATCATGAAATTGAATAACGTCATGTGAAGAAAGAATCTAATCCAATCAAGCCTTTAATGCGCTCGAACAGAATGTCAATACATTCCGTCTTTCTGTCTCTCTAAGACAAAATGCCTGTGCAAAACGTCCATACTACGTTCTTTTCTGGATAATGGAAAAAGTAGCGGAGCATTCAACTACATTTAAAGCAAAATCAGAACACCTGGAAGAATACTTCAGATCCTTTAACAGATATCAAACATGAGACACAAATTTTACGGTGTCGACATAGATCGTAAATACAGAGCAGGTAAAAGAGTAAGACCTAAAGGCCGGGTTTGATCGTTTTGTTATAGAAACCTTAAAAAAATATTTTCGAAGAAATTAACACAAAACGGCATTTAAAACCTTCACGTAGCCTCATCAAGAACACAAAAATGAACATTCAGCTAATTCAAAAGTCAAAACAAATTAGGAGTAAATACTTTCAGAAATAAACTGTTCAATTGTTAAATCGTGGACTCCATATTAAGGTTAATCAAAAGAAATGATTGCATATGACCAGGAAATCTACGATCTCTTCAATCTGGCGGGAAGATGCCGCATATTATAATCAAACTTTATTTCATGACTCAGAGCATGCCTTATCTACTGGAACTGATTCACTAGCCCAGTATGTTGCAAAATCATCTTCATAATGGAAAGCAACGTGTAAGGTCGCTTTTAATCTCATAGACGACGCACTGCGGTGACCACTAACCAGTCTAATGTAATAGGAGCAATTACTTTTCCACAAGAAGATACCGCCGGCGATGTTCGAGAACAGACGACTCATGTTTCAACTCGCAACTGAAAAAGAATTGAGACACAAGACAGGAAAACCGTTGATTTCTTCGCATACTCTGCAAGATCGGTCAAATACGCCGCAGGATTCGAGAAAGAAAGACAGAAAATACTCCAAACAACCGACAGCGGCGCTTCTCGAAAAGAACACCACATGAAGCGAACAACGAAAGCCAATAATACCAAGTCGATTATCGACGTTTTCCGAAACCCTCGATTGCAGCAGCATCAACGACGACCCTTGTCTCTTACTAGCACTGGATTGACAAGATCCATCGATCGATGCAACCGGCAATTCATTACCTTCAAAGATGGAGAGCTCCAACGCATCAATCATCCCAATCAACCTTCACGAAAACGAGACGAGCTCTCTAATAACAACCAACAGCAACATGAGCATCAACAACCGGCGATAGCCATAGCAACATCAATAGGGTAACAACAACAGCGACAGCGACAGCGACGCTCTTCTAATAACAATAATATTACATCATTGCAAGGGTAAGTGGGGGTGTGACCTGGCGGGCCATGCCAACGACAGCTGGCCCTCCACTCAACTCGACTTCAGGCATTCATTCTAATGCCTTGGTAACAATAATAATACTTTTTTATTTCTGTATTGGCCTTACTTTTATACTTTTCTATTCGCCTTATTTTTCTATTCACTAATATTGGACTTACTTTTATATTTGGTCTTGCCTTGCAAAGGCAATAATACTATGTGTTGAGGTTGATCAATGGAGTTTAGAAACAAGTCAACGTTAAAAGTTAATATGTGATGATGTTCTAAGATTTTAAGACTTGGACTTTGGACGAAGGATAAACTATCATGCATTTTGTCATTCAAAAAAAACTTAGAATAATAAAAAACTATTTAAACTCTGGATGTTAGTTATGAAATTTTTTGGCCTTGCCTTGCAAAGGCAATACTACGTGTTCAGGTCAGTCAATGGAGTTTGTAACAAAGTGAAAGTTAAAACATATTATGTAGTTGTTGTCTTAAATAGTATCAAATATGGTCAAAGCTCAAATATTGTGTTTTGTTTTGTTTTTTTGTTTACTTGAGCTATGAAATTGTAGTTATTACACCTTTTGTGACATTATATATAATCCATCAATAATTCATCAATAAGTTTTCACCAATAACAACTGATCTCTATCAAATTATAATTTTGCGATTGTGTTTTCTTTTGCAGGACATATAGACAATATCTTCCATATTGGATGAAGAAATGATCGAAATTTCAAAGATGTGTTTTGAAGATTACTTTATTGATGGTTTGTGATCGTTAAAATTGCGAATGTTGAGAAACTGAGATTATGAGAAGCTGAGAAACTGAGATTCTGAGAAACTGAGATTTTGAGAGATTGAGATTATGAGATTTTCATCGTAAATGTTGTGAATAGTGATCGTGAATATTACTTGAATATTTTGAATACGTGTTGTGAATATTGATTTTGAATATTCTTATATACTAAAATATTCTACAACATAATCGTGATTAATATGAATTTTCGTAAATACAAATTATGAATGTTAAAACGTGATTATTCAAAATAAAGATTGCGCTTGATAATCTTCGTTACTTGTGGTAAAATTGTTCTATAGGTTTGAATGAAAACAATGATTATCTTCACAAATATACAGATTTGCAAGTTTTTGATTGTGTTGCAATTAGAGATTTTACCACATGCTAAAACAAAGGCGATGAGGTACTGTTAAGATTCTTCTTTTTGTCGTAGTTAATATCGTTGTCTATCACACACAAAATAAACAAAATGACAATTGGATCAAAATTTTAGGCTGAAGGAACATTGGTAGTGACCGGAATCAATCAAAACATAAACCCATTACATAAACTAATTAAAATTACAAATCTTATCAATTTTATAAAACATTAATTCACATATTTCAAAATCATTATATACACTAATTACACAAAATAATTTATCTAGGCTCTTCAACAACTCAAAAATGCTCAAAATATTTTTTTCAACAAGACTAAAATTATTATACAAAGTCAGATAACAAATTTATCCTTTTTAATTAGGATTTAATTTATTCAAAGTTTGGACCATTGTTTGAAAAAGCCAACAAGTACAAGAATGGAATCAACATCTTTCTCTAAAAAAAAAAACTTTGTACAAAACTTATAATAAATATTATAGATCTCATCAAACATTCAAATGTAAAACTTTATCACAACAATATAAAAAACACTTTAAACAAATCCTTAAATTTTAGGATTCGTGCTATTATGACATGGCAAGGCCTTTGTGGTACAATACCACATCGTTCTTGTTTTCTATTGACTAGTCAAGGAAAATTGGTGTTTGTGTGTCCTTGTGTATGTGTGTGTGTTTGTGAATTGTGAGAAACCAAGTATGTGTGCCTTTTGTTTATTTCTTTGTTGTCACTGAGAATTCTATGGGGTAGCTTATTTAGTTTGTATCTTTGCCTCAACATGATAAGTCCTTGTGATCAATGCTCAAAAGATGTAGCTTTGCCTCAAATCGAATTATTGTGATTGTATGCTCATGTGTCATTGCATGATGGTTTTGAGCATCAAATCAATTTTTTGAATCATTTTTATATCGAATTTTTTTTTTTCAAACTTTGAATTATTCTCTTTTAGACAAAAGCTTGTCATGATCTCAAATATCACCTTGTTTTCATATGTACTTTTGTTTTTATCTGCTTCGAGCCTTCGATAGCACTCAAACTCTTGGGATTCAAACCCTAAACCATGTGTGCAAAAGGCATCATTTTTTAATGCCATGACAATATAATAATGAATATGGAATAGATATGCAAATTTCTTATGTTTGGTCTTTAGGATCGCCAATTACTTTACCGAATAGAGAGGCATGCAAAAACAAAGGGAGATGAAAGTAACTTTCAAAAATCAAATTTTCTAGTTCATAATAAGGATTACTTTGGGAAGTCATGAAAGGACATGGCACAACATAATAAAGTTTTAAAACATTCATTAATTCCCTTGCAACTATGGCACAAATGGATCAACAACATCATAAGGCCCATGAGAACTATCTTCACATACTTTGAGCATCCAATAATTATACTAAAGAGAGTTCACTAGCAAGACATGCTTACCCTACAACTTTATACAAAGGACTTTGAAACAAATTTAGTTAAAGGAATATGTGTGTAGCCTCCATGTTGATCTACTCCAAGGAATGTAGAGATAAAGTGTAGATACTTGAAGTCCGACTTTGAGTACTTCCATTGTAGTCGTTCCCATAGCTTTGCTATCCTGAGAGTCACACAAAGGAAACTGGTTTGCTAAAGATCTGCATCTCCCTGAACCATAATGTGCTCTATGTATAGCTACAACTGTCAAAGATGCCGACGATGTTCGTGTCTAAACACTTGGAACCATGTGAAGTCACCAATTTGTGTTTCTCTCCCTTCAATTCTACTAGATCTAGAGCTGATTCACCACGACACCCATCTTTGTGTTTATCACTCTTGCAGTTTCCCGTTTCCCCATCAAAAACCTCATCACTCGTCATGTCCATTGCACACCCCAAGTCCAAACAAACATAGCTTTCTTTCATGAACTCAATGTCATCAACCAAGCAAATGATATTAGGCAAAATAACGTCATCACCAACACACCAAAAACAAGTATGTGATCCAACAATGCTTTCACCCATGTTCCCCCAATTAGCCTCCAAGCTATTGTCACAAATGGTACTAACATTGTTACTTGAGATTTGACAGGATGAAGTAATTATGTTAACGCACCAGACCCGTTCATAGCATTTTTGATTGGAATTTTTTTTTTGAAATTGTCTGGCCAAATAATTTGCCTTTCAATACTTCAGAGTTCTTTTAAAGGCCCATCCAACGGATAATCCGAGATCAACGACTCACGTCTCTTGTGGCATCCACCATTGATCTGATTTCGGTAACGATGGAGAACGTTTCCACGTGTTGAAGCACTCCCTGCACCTTCGTGGTGGCCTTCCCTCTCCATTTTTCTGATTCTCTCTCATTTTACAACGATTTCAGCTCCTTCTTGCGCGATTCTGGAGCATTCATGATCCCATTCGATCCTATAGTCGCACCCTGGAAGAAATTATCAAATGGCTGTAAGCATGTGGGAACTGCTGTTTTCTGCCACAAAACCCTTCACAACCCCTTCCTGGACTCCATCAGTCTCACTGAGGTCGCCCAGCTATTGGCCTCATGATGGAATTGATGGTTCACCAATTGGTGCTGTAATCGTTGCACACAGTCCGATTTTTTTGTCAAGAATTGGCATTTTTTCGAAATTCCAAAATTTCAGTCACCTCCACTGCCTTAGAAATTGCAGCTCCTTCACCCTTATTTGTTTCAACTGGAGCTATGAATTCAAAAGTTTGCAACCTCTGAATCTTTCACAAGTCGAGCTAACTTGCTCTCTTCAGTACCAAAAACCATTGACCATCGCTCAAGATCCATGATTTTGTCTATAGAAACCTTGGAGTCTTTTTCGGAGAACTATCCGCAATAGCTTTCTAGCTATTCTTCAAGCTTATGAGGCTTGATAACTTGCCTCTTGATCCAATCAGAGACTGAACCTGATTTATTGCCTATTGTCTGCCATCTTCCAAAGCATGGAGTTTCTTCAACCTTCTCCTGATGCCATCCCAATGATACTAACCCAACGGGGTTGGTTCAGTTGGTTGGCTTGGCATCCAAAGTTCTTTGGTCCCAGGTTCGAGCCTTCCCTTGGAAACCAAGAAGCATCCCAATGATACTGAATAATTACGATCTTGGAGAATTTAGGCAATGGCAATAATTATTCACAAGCATGAAGATCCTTAGGCAAGCTTAACAAAACAGGTTAAAGCTCCCTCGTCGCTTACTAGCAAGATAGCGATGACGGGAGAGCTAGTTCTTGGGCACCCACGTGTTTTCAGATATTTTCTGTGACTGCCCAGGATTTTTCACGCGGCTGCCCGACATTTTTCACGCGACCCGGGACCCGATTTTTTGCGGCAAGCCATCAACTGATTGCCAAGTGGTGGTAAGTCATCTGTTATCCCATAATAAACTCGAATATTTTTCACCACGTGCGCCTGGGAACCAATGGCGCCGGGACCACTGGTGCCAGGCGCGGACTCCTTGTGGCCGGGACCTGCTTATTGGTGCCCGGGGGACACGGGACCCCATATCGTCGGGACCCGGGCCCTTGCCCTGCCTGCCCTGAAATCGCATGGGCAGCCTATAGCCTGCCTGCCTATCCACGCGTCCAAAGCGCACAGGCTCGCTCGGTACTTCGGTCCCCGTGCTAACAAGCCACAACTTAGCACAACGGTTAAAAGCCTCGTTAAAAGTTTCACATTGATTGTGAATTTAATATCCTATATATTAAAACTATTTTAGAGATTAGAGAGAGAATGTTGCCATGCCTATAATCTACCACTCACACCTATATATTAAAACTATTTTAGAGAGAATGTTGCCATGCCTATAGCCTACCAGTCACACCTAATGCCACGCCTAAGTCCCCCCTCTCATGGCTACAGCCTACCAGCCACACCTAGGTTCCCCCTTTTCATGTTTTAGTGAGATTGTTGTCATGCCCATAACCTACCCATCACACCTAATGTCACACCTACTCCCCCTCTCATGGCAACATCCTACCATTCAGACCTAATGTCACGCCTAGGTCCCCTCTCTCTCTTTCATAATGTCACACTTAATGGCCATGTCCGTCCCTCCTCTCTCCCACGCATGCCGTCTCCCTCTCCCTCTCTGCCCGTTGGCCCCTCTCTCTACATTCGCGTCAGGCAAGCTCTCTCTCACTCTCACAATGGCCAGCCGCATCCCTCCACGTCCGCCAAGCTCTCTCTCTCTCTCTCTCTCTCTCTCTCTCTCTCTCTCTCTCTCTCTCTCTCTCTCACACACACACACACACACACACACACACACACACACACACACACACGCCAGCCTGGCCACCCCCTGCCCGCACAACATTTCTCTCTCTCTCTCTCTCTCTCCCTATTTTCCTGTTGCCCCGCCCCGCGCTCCCTCCCTCTCTCCCTCTCCCCCACCCCGCTCCCTCCCTCTCTCCCTCTCCCCCACCCCGCTCCCTCCCTCTCTCCAACGCTCTCTGCTCTCTCCATCTCTCTCTCTCTCTCTCTCTCTCTCTCTCTCTCTCTCTCTCTCTCTCTCTCTCTCTCTCTCTCTCTCCATCACTCTCTGCTCATGGTCATCAAGCTTTCTAATTCTGTATTTTTTTGGTGAGATTGTATGCGGGTTCTGGATTTTTGTCTGAGATCATATGCAGGTTTTGGATATTTGTCTAAGAGATCATATGCAGGTTCTGGATATTTTTTTGAAAGATGATATGCTGGCTTTGTACTTACGGATATTTTCCTGAGTAGGATCTCTCTCTCCATTGTGCTGATTTTCTGAAAGGCTCAAAGACAGAGAGTCGAGACCACAGCTGCAAGTATTTTCTTTTTTTTGCATTGCTCAATGAGAACACCATGATTCATGAATGTTATTGGAGTGAAGCCTCAATCTGCAATTGATGTTGCAGGCTTTGTACTTCTGCATATTTTTATGAGTAGGATCTCTCTCTCCGTTGTGGTGATTTTCTGAAAGGCTCAAAGACAGAGAGTCGAGACCATAACTGTAAGTATTTTTTTTTTTTTTGCATTGCTCAATGAGAACACCATGATTCATGAATGTTGCTGGATAGTGAAGCCCTCCATCTCCAATTGATTTTTCACAGCTGTAAAAAATCATGGCAACAGCCTACCATTCACACCTAATGTCACGCCTAGGTCCCCCCTCTCTCTTTCATAATGTCACACTTGATGGCCATGTCCGTACCTCCTCTCTCCCACGCACACCGTCTCCCTCTCCCTCTCTGCCCGTTGGCCCCTCTCTCTACATCCACGTCGGCCAAGCTCTCTCTCACTCTCACACTGGCCAGCCCTGTCCCTCCACGTCGGCCAAGCTCTCTGATCTCTCTCACACTAGCCAACTGACTACCCCCTGCCCGAGCAGCGTTTCTCTCTCCCTCCCTATTTTCATGTTGCCCCGCCCCGCGCTCCCTCCCTCTCTCCCTCTCCCCCCACCCCGCTCCCTCCCTCTCTCCAACGCTCTCTACTCCATTGCTTCTTTCCTATGTTCAGCATCAGGTGTAGACATTGCCTCTAAAATTGTATTTGGTTCCTGCACAAAGTAGCAAGCTGCATCATCCATAAATAGAATCTAGGGTCGAAAAATCTCTGTTGCTCGAAATTCGAGCCTTCTGTAACTGGTTTTATACATCTTGCAGGATGCTCATTAATAAATGGATTTGAGGCTAAGCATCGAATTCCAACATTTCACACGTGTAGAGCTATTGTATCTATGTTTAAGTTCCCATAAGAACCTCATAATTTCTATATGTGTCATCTTGATGAGATTTTTGATACAAATCAAAGAAGATGCATCAAAGATCAAATATCATTGTTGAGATTTGACTTTGAGTCATAGAATCCAATTAATAGGTGCTCATAACAAATCCTAAAGGTCTTGTTGGATTATCAAGAAGAGGGAGTGAAAAAGTCATTATTTTGCCAAAATTATTGATCTAGCTAGCATTAGAGAAAATTAGAGCCTGACGAGGGCCTTTAAAAAAGATGCCTTTTTTTTTTTCTCATTTGTGTTGCCATGTGGACCAATAGAAACCCCGATATCAAGCTTCTACGTAATGTAGCTTTTCTCAAATATAATAAAATGAAAACTTTTTAAATATATAAATGTTTCGTTGGGCAACATGTGGAATGCTATTAGATGTTGAGGCCTACCCTTCCAGCCTAATATGACAAGAGGCTATGCAGGGTTAAAATGAGTAGATCGATGTAGCTTTAATGTGAATGACTCATAAAATCAAAGTTTACAAGGTTAACTAGAGTTAACTCATAGCACCAAAAAGTTCAGTGTTTCAAAATTTTGCTCACACAATTTCAAATTCATAGCTTCTGCACATAACGAAACTCTTGGGTTTTCATGCATCCATCATCGAAATGAACATTTCGAAAAAGCAAAAGGACAAAACTATCATTTTGATTTTATTGGATTATCCATTTCAGAACATACGCATTCAGAGATAAATGTGCAAGAATTGAATTTTCAAGATCATTTAAAAAGCGGATGTGACTACTGATATATTACTTGCACTTTTATTTTCTTCATTCTGAATCATATTTTTTTTAAAAGCTAACATGATCATTCTTCTCTTGCAGATTTATATCCATCCAATATAAATGAATGGGGCCAGCTAGATCTCTCGTAGGTGTGTTAGATGTAGTACACACAGATATTGGACAGTTGCAATATAAAGGCAGGACTACAAAAGATCGTATTGATAGTGGGGTCTTCTTTTATGAATCTATATACATTCCTGATTTTAAAGGGAGATTTGGCCAAATCTAGCCGATTCCAATACCTAGTTTTACAAGTGATGAATGGGTTGTAATGATTGATGTAAGAAATTTGTTAAAGATAAGTATAGGCTAAAAAATAGTCCGATTAAGTTTGTTTGTTGCTTTGAATATATTTTTCAATTTCCTTTCAACTGTCAATGTACACAAAACTCCAAGTATGTTTGTATGTAAAAATTTATCAGATAGTTTATCATGTGAGCTTATGGATGAAGACTGGGATAAAAAATTATATGGAGATATAGATCAAAATGTCTTTCATATGCTTTCGTTATTAGATAGAAAAAAACAAATATTGACCCTTTGCTTCCATTACCAAAGATGGAAAAGGATTAAAAGTAAATGGATGCCACTTGATCAAGACATTGAAGAAAATGGACACTCTGAGCGAAATATTATTGACATAATTTACGATGATGGACTTCTGACTTTTTGACTTGTATTGAGGTGGAGGAAGATTGGAGCCTGAATTATATCAGACAAGAGTTGTTGCTCCTACAACATGATATACCCCATACTTTAGATTCATTTCCAATGGAAAGCTGGTAAGTAGCTATAAACATGTTATTCTTCTTGAATAGCTTAGTTCAAAATCAGTAATATAACAGCTATTCTAAATGCAATATACTTTGTGTCAATTTTTGCAGGTACATAAAAGACATGAACTTGAGATAGATATTGGCGAAACTATTCAAATAGTGGAGAAACACTGAAATCTATTATCAAAAAAATGCAAGTCCATCATCATTATTGAATAAAAAACAAAATAGATACTTATTTTTTTGTCAGTTTCGAAATTGCAATACAATAATATTCTAGAGACATAGCTTGATTTCACTATGGCAACCCATGCATGGCTCAGGTTGTCGTCGACGGGACGCGTGTCCCGTCAACTCGCCTCGTGGCGAGGCCAACTAGTCCTTATCCACTGATAGGACCTGCAGTACAATAACACAGTAGTTCTACTTTAATTCTAACTCTCTCCCTAAAAGTAGAATAAAAATTGGAGCCGCCTCGATTAGTACACCAACATGCTAGCCAAAGCGACTCCAAAATTCAATTGATTTATTTTAATTTGAAAATTTGTTTGTAACATGCTAGTTGGGATGGCTCTAAAGAAGTTTACATTTTAAGAAAATGATAATAGTTTAAAAAGTTTATTTGTTTTTTTATTAAAATAATAATAATTTAAAACATTTTTGAGAAGGAAGCTACAAGTAATGCAACTACAAATCTCATGCGAAGTTTGATCCTAGCTCAAGATGAATATTGGTGGCATGTTTAATGCGTGCAAGTCAGATGGAAATCATCTTAGTGGTATTTTCAATGTCGAGCAGATGAGTAACAATGCCCTTGGGAGGTATACAATACCTGAAAACATCTACTAATACCCTCTAGGCTGAGCAACAAAAGGAGGAAATCTAGAAGAGGGGCATGTGTCTAATTAGGTAGTTGGTGAGGCAAACCATAAGCTAGCATGCTAGCTTTTGAAGCTTCAAGAATAGATTTTCATCATCAAAATAAACCTATTTTTAAAAGGTAACAAAATGTCTTTTGTTTTACCTATGTAAGTGTCTTTGATATACTTTGATTTAAATCTATTTATTTCATGAAAGATGTTTGTGAAGCTCTAAAGACTTAACACATCGTGTGCTAGCCTACGAAAAAAAAATTAAATTTAAGAATAATAATTCTTTTCAAATAGATTTTAAATTCTTCATAGCCAATTTTTTATTTTTAAAAGGCCAATCCAAAATATTCATTTATCTTTTTTTTATTTGATCATTTTTTATTATTTCTTTTCAAATTTTGAAAGAAATTAATTTTGAAAAAAATTGATTCTTTTTTATTTGAAATTTCTTCGTAGGCTAGCACATCGATGTGTTGAGTCTTTAGAGCTTCGCAAACATCTTACCATAATAAAAATAAACCTATATTTAAAAGCCAGTAAAGCATCTTTTGATTATTCAAAGTTTGATGGGTTATGAGATTTTTAAGTATATACTAAACCACAATTCTTATTTTAAAAAAATCATGTGGTGGCATGAAAAGGGTATCACACCATTTGCTGACTTTTTGTTAGATCATGACTGAAAAAACTCATAAAACCTGCAAAGAACTTACTCGTAAAATGTCAAAACCCCAAAGAAATACCCTTGCTAGGTAGATAGACTAAAGACCCTATGCCACCCTAACATCACCTTGCAACATATTGTGACATGTTCTTGGTTAGAACTCATAATGCAAGATGTTCCCCAATCATACTTTGCCAGCCCTTGAGCAATGAGCTACTTCCAATACACTATCATAGCTCCATATGCATGCTACAAAATGCTCGCCTCCATAGCCACTGATCACCTCCATAGCCACTGCCATTGTTGTCAGACTCTCCCCATTGCCTTCTTCATGACCATCGCTCTCAAGCCTAAAACATCTTTCTTTAATCAGCATATGAAGGAAATGCTATACGTCATCATTAGAATGTTATGTGTCACCAGTTTACCTGGTTTTTTTCCTACTTTTATCACCAGTCTATATCATAATTAGTTTCAATGGAAGGTTTAAGCCCTCATAAAATTAAACTAGTCATGCAGGGCTAAACTAGTGGGTTATTTGTTACTTCATAGAGGGGTAAATAAACCCCATCCTTGGTAACAAATTCTCCAGGCAGAGCTAGCTTGTGTTACAAGTCACTGATACCAATTCACAAATGTGCTAGTATGAATATGCAACAAAAGCCCAACAACTTCCTGAGCAATGTGGCCTGTTTTAGCATAGTAATTTGTCTAAGGAAACCTTATCAAAATGTTTGATTTGAGCAAGCTTTCGGGTAACCTAATTACAACAAATGCACCCAAACCCATGCCCAGTTGGCTCCTCCCTTGGAGCCAACGATGTTTCCAAAGGGAACATCACTAAATACTTATCCAGACAGGCTTGCATTCACTCGAGTGGAGCCAGAGTCAAGCCAACACACAGGATAACGAAAAGTTTGACTCGAATAATATTGTAGCATGGAGAGCTCTGAGATTTGATTACTGTGTTTCATGTCAGACAAAACTCCACTCTTTTTGAGCACTAACAACGTGCACACACGTGCAAAATAGAAGAAGTAAAGGCAAGGCTTAAGATACATGAAAACAAGCTCCACTTATTTATGGAAGTGATCTTGAAACAAAAAAAATTGTCTAGACTGACCAACTTTCCTCAGAAAGCTTTGTGACACTACATAAACAAGGCAACCAGTCTTCTTAATAGACACAACGTTAATACTTTGGAATGGTGATCTTGTAAGGATGATATTTAGGATACGAAATGACCAGATTTAAGACCACAGCCAAAAGCGAAAAGTTTTAACAGACCGGAGCCCTGGGGAACAAGATACTTCTGTGGCATTGAAACAACTCAAAATATCAAGTATGCGTAGAAATCTCTTTTACAACCTGCTCTTCCAACATTCTTAATAAATTCCCATGAACAGCTTATCAAAGCCAGATCACGTGAGTGGTCCAACACAAACTTCATGAATCGTTTCCACACATTACAGTTATAAAAGTCTGTGTAGAATGCTTCACACGTTATAAACAAGAAAAAAAGAGTTTCTTTATTCTTGCCAGATAATACGTCAGCAAATGGTTGCATGATAGCATTGACACAATATGATTGGCAGAGGTGTACATGGATATAATGATACACCTTCATATTGATTCATTTATTTTGACAGAAAATAAAAAGAATTATCAGTCCACTTGAATAGTGGAGTACCTGCAAACAAAAATTTGCATGCAGGATTCCAATGAGCGGCTTATCAAAGCCAGATCACATGCAGCTGTCCAACACAGACTTCATGAACCGTTTCCTATACACACATTACAGTTGTAAAGGTGTGCATAGAATGCTTCATTCGTTATCCACAAGATAAATAGAGTTTCTGTACTCTTGCCAGGAATATCAAATACATCAGCAAATGGTTGCATGATCTTGTTGACACCATATAATTGGCAGAGGTGCACGTTTTACTTTTATGGATGTACTGATACACCTTTACAGATAAAAAGAATATGAACTAAAGATAATACTCAACCGATGTAAAATTCCCTCCCCCAAAGTCGCCTCTAACAGAAGAAGGCCCAGAACCGCCAACATAGCCATTCTTCCATTCCAAGTTTCAGCACTTCTAGTCCAACCCCATTCCCATACTGCTACTGGTCCTGGGAGCTTCCTCCGCATCATGTCATATGTTACAAGCAGTTCCTCCACACTTCCCAATGGAACCACCGCCTGCAGAGGGAATGACATTTCCTTCAAAGAAGAGTTTGGAAGAACAGAGCAGAAATAAAAGGCACAAAGAATATCAGGAAGAAGTTTGCATTAGTAGCCAACTACCGAGCCTAATAATGAAAGAGCACAAAAACACAGTTATTATCTTGGAAACCGTGGCACATCTATATCTTTTGCCTCTACAACTCTCCTCCATTATGCACCTCAAATTATTTCTGAGAACATAGGAGTGGGTGGAAGCATGCTTTCTTGGGATTTGTTTGATTTTCCAAGTAACTTCATCAAAGTCCCAATTGTAAAAACGTATATGTAAAGTTGAAGTCCAAATTCAACTGACTATTTGTCCATGTATTCTTCAACATTGTACTACGATTTCAGGTACCTTTTACTGACATCCAAGCATATCACCCAAAAAGAATAGAAAACCAAGAAGCCAAAAAGAAAGCCAACAGAAAGATAAATAGGGTATAAAAAATTGAATTTGGCTCAGGCTCACAGTTGATGTATCCCTTTCGAGATCTGCAAAAAATTAGCAGTCACCTTTTCTCTGAAAGAAAATGATAAGCTGTTTATATCATTTCAAATGAGTTGAAATGATTCTTTCACCCCTTAATAACAACTCAATCTTGTGCATACTCAAGTAAATATAAGCCATAGTTTCCATGCAAAAGTCATCCTAACATTAGAAGTTATCTCATACTTGAGCTGGAATAAATATTTCACCAAAGCACTTTTGAAAGATGAAACTTATCAGATAGATAACTTTTCAAGAAACAACATGAAAAAGCAAGGATTGCAATGAAGCTCTCCCAATGCAACAGCTGAAGCTTAATGAACCGTTTCAAGAACAAGACATATATATAAGCAGCAACCAACTTGAAATGATTCACTTTATTGACAACCATTCTAGCAAAATTGCATTCACAGAATTCCTGCATATTGATGGCAAAGCTGGAAGGTAAAATATAGAAGCAAGAGGAAGTCACACTTCAAAGAGTCATCCATGACTGGGATAACAAATAATCTTTCCAGCCTTTTAGAAAATCTTCCCACCGCTCAAGAGAAAAATGGCACTTTCCTCTTCCAAAAGCAGCGCATTCAGCTAGGCCCCCTTGAACCTACTAACAATCATATCCTCTCAATAGGTGACCCTTGCATCATGTCTATACACAGGCATTATCTAATCTATCTCCACAGTTCAAAAACTAGGTATCCCGTATATCAGCAGGCTTAGCAAGAAACCCTGCTGACAATTAGGTCAGAATCTCTTCTTGATTCTTTTTGCAGCATGTGGTCTTTTATAGGACCATCAGACTTAATGAACAGTTCCATGTCCCAATCACAAGCCTCCCATGTGTGCCTACAGCCACAGATGAATTAGTCATTGTCTACCTCTTCCCCTTAGAATGTTAAAAGCATTTCGGGTGTCAAGAAAAGACAAGCAGACTCACCGGACGCGGATCTACAGTAGGAATAGACATCACTCCTGCATGAGGAAGAGCTTCAAGCACTGCATCTGCCAAATCTGCAATAAAAGCTGGTTCACAATTTAAAGCTGGAACACGACCCCAATTCACAATTCCCGACTCAAGTGCAAGCACTCTGTACTCCATGTCAATTTCCTCAAGTGTCTCGATATGCTCACTCACAAAGCTGTAATAACATATAACACAGCATGAGACATATAAGCTGACATTCACCATTAAGTTTTGAAACAAAAACAAAATCAGATTAGTTGCACCATCGCTTTGTCCTAACCTTTATACCAATAATCACATTTTATCGCTCTCAGCTTTACAAGCCTTGGGGTATGTTTCACAAATCATTTCATCTCATCGATAGGATTAAGAAGTGCATAAGTAACTGTTCAAGTATGGCATCCCAAATCTTATGTCTATGTTCACATCCAAGTTTCTGTAAGAACAGTGAATCACAAAACACACCTACCTGACTGGAACAGCTAAAAGACTTTTGATACCCTGTTTCCCAAGCTCCTTGATTTTTTCATCTGTATATGGCTTTAACCATTCAACAGGTCCAACTCTACTCTGTCCCAATCAAACCATTCTTCAAAAACTTAGAAGCCATGCAGCCTATATATATTTGGAAAAAAAAGTTAGGTTCAAAAAGACAATACTATGTGAACTTCAAGGATAATGAACCATCGCATTTTGCTTCTTGTTAGAATATCAGCAGATAAGTGGGGAAGATCTCCCAAACCTGATAGGCAAGTGTGTGTTTGCATTTCACTCCTCTAAACTTCAGCTCTGTCATTATTAAGTCAATGCATTCCTCCATTTCAGCCTTATAAGGATCTCCAGCTTCTTTAACGTAAGATACAGGCACACCATGAGCACTGAAGAATATGTGCACCTGCCATAATGCCTTCTAAATTAGTCAACTATAGATAAGAATCATGAAAAAAAATCCCATGCAAGAACAGGAGTAGCATCAGCATGAGTCTAACAAATCCATAAAAAAAATACCAACTATTTGAAGGTTATTATTTCTCCTCCAACTTTTCTCAGACATTTGATTATTTTGGGAAAAGGGCCATGTGTCCTACTTGCCCTACTTGTTGAATATGCATGGGAGGGGTTCACATGTATTTATTCAAACAACCCCATGGCACATGCACCACTTACAGGTTACAAATATACAACGCCAAATGGGGTAAAGTTGGCATTTCTTTCAACAACCCATTCCGTGAGACATAATTTTGGAAATGACCCAAAGCCATATTGATGTTCACTAAAAAGACCATATCTCTAAAAAGAAACTTTCTTAATGATTCATTCATGTTAAATATCTCTTGGTGAATTGGAGTACATCCAAATTCACACACTCAATCTGAGAAGTGATACTGTCATCAGGTAAAGATTCACTGTAACATAAAGCACAATCTGATCCCCAAAGATTGGCGTCAAAAGAGTTAAAGGTCCCATCGTAAAGCAAAGGCATTATGCTAAGAAGAGAGGTTCCTACACTTGTCTCAAACATAAACAGAAAAGATGATAGCATAGATTCCTCAGAATGGCATTCCCATTGCCCAACCAACACCAGATGTTCAGAAAAAATATGTTCCTTGCCTTTGATAAAAACATTCAATACATCTGATTTTGATAGACATGTTGCGAACAAAAGGTTGTGTTCAAGATGAATATTTCAATACAAGAACAATTGGAATGCTTCTGCAATGTATCTATCCCCGTACTCTTTTGCAGACAGAATCACATGCACTTCTAAACTTAATATGGTGCAGTGCTTAGTTCTTAGAACGCCAAAACTGGCCTAGACATTCCGCATCTGGAAGAATATCCTTTGTAACAGGACAACTTTAGCTAACATGGCCTACTTGGAGAAGGTCAACTTCCAAGGAAGAGCCTATTGGCATAGATAGACCTCGGATGATTATCAAATCTTGAACAGGAGAGGTTGCTTCTGTATGCAAAGGTGCTTAGACGCTGGATGTTTGAACTGATTTATCAATGGGACTTTCACAAAATGGAAGATAATCATAATCCTTCCTTACAGAATATTGTGCTTGGAGTTGTCAAAACAGTGAAGTTTCTAGCAAGGGGCAAGGAATTGATCAGATTAGTTGAAGCTTGGATAGATGCAAAAGTTTGTTTGGTTCAAGGAAATCGCCATGCAAGAAGCAAGTCTACTCCAGTGATGGTTGTTGAGGACATCTCTATGTTCATGTTTATCCACATTCTTTAATGTCTCGTAAGAATCAAGATCTCATGTATTGTGTTAGAAAATTTGAAACTTTATTTACAGGAAGCTAGTTGGTTTGTGTGGTGTGACGATGCGCATCCAAGTATAGGAACATAAGATATCATAGCACAGTGCACTCAATGTTTCACGAATCGGCGATTCGAAGAAGGAATCGCGGTTCAAATCGGTCCGGTTCGAATCGGCCAATTCGAATCGGAAACCTGTTTGAATCGGTTGCCGTGTAAAATAAAATTCAAATTGGCCCCGTAAATGAAAAATGGTTCGAATCAACCGATTCGAACCTGACTTGGCCGGTTCGAACCGGTTGAATCGGCCGATTAGAACCGCTGATTCAAACCGGTGCATGAAACAATGATAGCACTTCTATTGAATTGGTAGCACCATCCAAAGCAACAGACAAATCGCAACTTACAGAAGCGACTAAATTGCACCACTTATAACTTAGCAAAGGCTCTACTGGAAAGGCAAGATAGTTGTTTGGAGCATTACATGGAATTGTCTAGTAGCAATGACCGTTTACAAAAGGTACAACCCAACCAAAGTACAAAAACTATGCGTCCAGTAAACATTTTTCTGGGTAGCTAAGTTTGTAGGGCACAATTAAAATGACTTGTTGTTGACACTTCAATGGTAGTGTTCCTCCAT
Source organism: Diphasiastrum complanatum (assembly GCA_029204225.1). Taxonomy (NCBI): domain Eukaryota; kingdom Viridiplantae; phylum Streptophyta; class Lycopodiopsida; order Lycopodiales; family Lycopodiaceae; genus Diphasiastrum; species Diphasiastrum complanatum. The sequence continues at coordinate 48,986,019 of CM055106.1, forward strand.
TGATATGTGGTAGCACACATTTTCATTCAAAAATGTCCCCTTAATCATGATCTATGCTATTATGGATCACTCTATCATTCCACTGACGGATCTCCATGCTTACATGGTAGTCACGGTCCATTCCAATGTTCCTCTACCTTGGGCTCTGTTGTATGTGTGGAGACATTTACAAATGCTGTGACTGTCGACATACCAGCTTGGCATTCATGACTAGTCGATATTCCATTGACTCTGAGTTATCTTTAATCAGCTATATTTGCTTCTATATGATATTCATTGGCATATATGTGTATCAACAAGATTTGACAGCATGCATTGATTACACAAGTAGGGTGGAGCCTATTTGTATGTATCACGACATTTCCTACACCTTTTAGAAGCCAATCTTGGTCCATTCAGATATGTTGGCCATGATGGAAACAATTTCAGCTTGTTACTATATGGCATTTATCATCCACCCTAATGCATTTGCTATATGCTATTCGTGGATACAAATCAGTCCTAGTTTTTTACATGACAATTGTATAGGCTATTCATGCTTCCTATGCCCGCCTTGGGATGCAACCAGTAACCAGTGCCAGTTTGTAGTATCATTTGACTACCATGATAAGCAGTACCGCTGTTTTACAATTGATTCCAACACGTTCAAAAGAAATATGTTAAAAGTTGTTTCTTGGACGATGTGATGAAATATTGATCCCTATTATGTTCAAAAGCATCCGCAAACTATCAAAAGTTGTTTAAAAAGGACAAAAAGCCTTTCTGCAACTTTTTCACAATGGAACAAAGGTTGTGGAATTATTCTAAGTGGTTATTATTAATCCACAACTGAATTACAGCACATCAAGGTGCAGCTGGTCAAGTGTTGATGTAAATAGAATTTTGCATCCATGAAGGGCTGTTACCGATATCAAAGTAAGCATGTCACTGCTGTGAAAACAGGAACATTAGGCCAATCAATGTCAAAGAGGAAGACACAAGGACAAAGATAAAGATGCTACGATAGACCTCTCTTTGTTGAGCAAGAAGACAATAAGAGAAGATGAAGGTAAGTCTCCCTTGTCCTGACAAGGACTGTAACTTTGAGCAACCACTCAAGAAGGTGCAGGAAAGAAGCCATGTCACTATAATCGACCTCGGATGTTTGTCGGTGGCTAGCTTTTTTCTAATCATGGATGTTCAATCAAGGTGGAGTGTTGGAAATGTGACTTTCACATTCATATCAACATTTGTAATGACTTGGCAGAGGTTCATTTCAGGTCCAAAAAAATTTCTGAAACTACTGAAATTGGACCTGAAACTACTGTAATCGTAATAGTCTGTTTTTTTTCTCTCTACTGATACCCATATTTCATGGTTTTTTTTTTCTTTAAAAAAAAAAACAGCAATTCTGGGTGAATCACTGTTTTTTTTTTTACAGCGATTATAGAATCGCGATTCTAGAACGGGGGGTGTAACTATGTTCTGGATCCATTTACGTTGCATGGTGCTACTACAAAAACGATATATTCCATACATCCTTCCATTGCTACTTTATGGCATACATGGTCGATATTGATAGCAACTCCATGCATCTTTCTAAGGGCTAGCTATAGCAATCACTAGTAGACTACTAGGCATTGATGGCTGCCTCAGGCAGTTCACACCCACACCCACATCCATTTACTTATATTGTTCTTCAAACATCATATCAGTGTATTATCTTTTAATATGTGAAGCTACTTGTTTGTTCTGATATATCTCCACTTTCCCAAGGTTGATTACTGGGTGTCTTGCTATCACTGATCTGGTGACAAGTATCTACTACCGTGTTTGGAAACAATCTCAAAGAGCTCTTCAAATTTCATCTTCTTAAGTTGTAACCTTTAAAGCTCGGCATGAAAGTGACCGAGCTCTCAATATCTGTGATTCAGGAATATAGAGTCAGGAGGTAGGACTTGATTGATTATAGACTCTACATTGTACAGAGCTGTGATTGCATTTTAAACACCAAGCTAACACTTATTTTTGATATTATGTAAGGCCAGAAATGAAATCAACAAAAATATCTGTGAAATGATACAAAGGTTCATCAAACTTGATCGGTACAAGCTAGTCAATGGCTTCAATGCTTGGTGTCATAACTTAGGAAGATTGAAAAGCTCGTCAAAAGAAGTTTAAACCAGACTGATAGCTAGACTCATCAATAGTCACACTTATACACCTGGCCATAACACTACAAATAGGCCATCAGACGCCAATAAATAGGCCCTGAGACACTAATATAATTCACATGGATCAAATATAGGAGAGCTCTACCACTTGCATTGATTCAGTGAAGGTTGTATCTGAACTAAATCACATTCTTGCATCACCTTGGATCAGATACAGGAGAAGTTTGTGTATTGATTCAATGAAGATTATATCCGAAAACAATCAGATTTTCAAAACTTTTTTAAAACATTTTGTACAAAAAACAAAAGAAAAAAATTTATCGTATTCTTTTTCTAATCCAAACTGCAATTCAAGGATACATTGATTCTCTCAGTCACTTGGTGCAAACACACATGGAATTACTTTAAAGAACTTGGGATACTATTGTTATTTGGCGCTCTTGACCTACAATTACATTCAGATGACACTCACGGATTATTAGGTTGGCATGGAATGTCAACACATGCATCATGTAGCAAGCCTAATGTTTATGCAGTTATCTAACATTCTTGGGCCATTCAGTGGCATAGCTAATCAATGTACGCACCAAGTTCACCTTAATGATAAATTCTATTATTAAATGCAGAAGGAAGCAATCAATATGCCCTGTCAATACATGCATCATGTAGCAAACCTAATGTTTATGCAGTTATCTAACATTCTTGGGCCATAGCTAATCAATGTATGCACCAAGTTCACCTTAATGATAAATTCTTTTGGTTCTATTATTAAATGCAGAAGGAAGCAATATATATGCCCTATCTAGTATCAAGAAGTACAGACAAAAAAATGTTGATGTTGCAAAGATCATAATTACCTCCTCTGGCTTATTAAACTTTGAAAGCTCTTTCTCAATAAGGGTTGCCATGGACTGCACATACCCTCCTCGATGGTACCATGAGGGAATGACTGTATGTTCCATGCTAGAAAGATACTCATCTTCCCTGAAACACCAAAAAAAGCTTGCAACTCACATCAAATGGCATTATTCAATAAACATTTGGTAGAAAACATCAACAAATAGACTAAATGATACAAGGCCTTTCACCTCATCATATATTCAATGCACTAAGTATTCTTTTGTACACAAACAACCTCATGAACAAAAGATCAATCTTGCCCCAACAAACTCACATGAAAAGATTGGGCAACATGCAAAAATCAAAATAATCCACATAGGTAGCCACCCCATGACATCCAAAGATCAGTTTAAGTCCAAGATGGCTTCTCCTTAGCATAAAAGGTTTTACAAAGCTTTTCTACTCTTGCAAAACACGAAGTACAATCCTATATTATGGTCAAATGTCGAGTCCTGAAGTAAAGTTCAAGTATAAGAAAATTCTTTAAATTGGTGAAAAATCTTTATCACTAGACAGAATGGTGTCGTCAACCAGATGAGAAAAAACTAAAGTAGATTTATCCACTAATGTGATAGTCCGGAATATATGGCGCCAAAAAATCACAGCCACTTACAAGGTCAACTGGACATCTCAAACTCAATTCTATACCGACTCCAAACTCAAACTTGAATAAAATATCTACTTTGTTTCAGCTAAGCGTTTAGCTTCAAGAGAACAGATTTTATCGTCTCTGTATATAAGGTGTTTTCCTGTATCCTTAGCTTTTTGCAGAGCATCTTTCCTTTCCACCACTTGTACAAGAGTGACGTCTCTGACGTAGTACATCCTGTCGAGATTCCAACAAGGTGAAGTGCAATACAAGGGTTCCAGCATCATTCTTGGTACACTAGGCTTAGTCCAAACCTTTTGTCATTATGCTGGAGAGTAGCTTTTCCAAAAAAAAAATTAGCTTCTATAAAGGCATCGCATCCTAAGAGTCCAAAATGCCTCTGACACAAACATTTAGGGCTTTTTACTCTCGCAATCAGCTCTCAATCACCGTAGCAAAAATGAAAGAAACAAGAGCATCAAATTTACCTGGATACTGCTCCACTTTTCTTTCAAATTGTTGGATCGTATTTGAAATAGTTACATGGAAGGATGTTGTAAATTTAATGGCAGTAATTTCCGCCTGAGCTCTTCAATGGACGAATCTGTCTGTTAAAGGTGTGCTTGAACTGATAGGAAGATTTCTTGGTGAGAATCCATCTCTTTTTGGTGGCTGGCAAGAAGTCTGAAGACCGTTACCAAGTGCAAAAAGTATTGTAGGGATTGATGGAGGTGCCTCTTCATGTGGAGTTCAGGGAAGAGCACTGTTAGATTTCATATTAGATGAAATAAAACTAGGAGAGAGGCACAACGTGAGGGATACCCTCCTGAGAAGCAAATGTTTGTCCCTGCAACATAATTGCATCCACAACTGACTAAAAGGCAATGAAGCCGATTGTGTATGAGTGGGAGAGCTTCCCCCACTACCAACCTTCCTACCTTTTGCCATGGAGAAGCAATGGTAACTAGAAAAGCACAAATTCGGCACACAGTAATATGGTGGCTGATAGCAAATCACAGCATGGCGCCAGCTGCAATCAAGGCTAGCGCCATCATAGCTGAAGCAATCGCAACCAAGGCGCGAGTCAAATGGAGCAAGGGTGAGAGAGAGAGAGAGAGAGAGAGAGAGAGAGAGAGAGAGAGAGAATTGCAAAGTCGCATATAACCTTACTACCAAGGACAGAGGGAACTCGTTGTTAAGAAGGGAGCTCACTTAAGGAGGGACTAACCTGTTACACAGGAGAGAGAGGAGGATGCTATCAGATAAGAGGGTCATAATCTACTCGCCTTTGACATTGTTTTTCCCTCACATTCTTTCACTAGAGGTGAAAGTAGAACGAAGCTAGAACCTTTGAACTTATTGCCTCAACTGGTGTTGTGTTTTCAAAATCTGATTGAAGCTGCAAAATGATGGAACTGAGTATCAAGGATGTACAATCTAGCACAGCAAACTTACTCCCTTTACAAGGCTCGGATGTGACTGACAGAATATTCTGCTACTTACAACAGTAACAAGTGCTATTCATTAATTTAGGAAGAATCTATTGAAGGGACCAACAGCTTGTGCTGGACTATCTAAATTTGCTTCTGCTCGATTTTTGTACAGCCAGAAGTACATTAGAGAGGTGAAAAGCTGAGCTAAGTGTTCCAGTTGAGTTTGCAAGACGATGGGCAGAACAATCATCTTTCTGTTTGATACTTAATCTCCTTTGGATGGTGTACTTATTCAGTTTTCTCATGTTTTTAGGAAACAAACAGGAAATTTATACCAGAAGATCTGATGTACTTGTAATTCTTAACCTTGAGTGTGCACTGTGAGTGTCTATTGATCAAAACGCTTTAGAGTGAGTACATTAGTCATGCTAAGTAGAGTCTAGACTATAAAATCCAGCCAAAATTCAATCAGTGGTCCATAACAAATACATTAATTATTGTCAAATCGAAGAGAGTATCGTGCATGGGCACAATTTGTGTGGCCTCTATACGACTATGCACAACAGCCAAGCCTTGTTAAGCCCATTCTTGAAAAATGACTGTTTAGCTTTTTCCCAGACTCACAACCACGTCACGGTGATTCATGGTTATGTATAAACAAACAGGCTTACCTGAAGATGCCTTCAAGCAATCGCAAACTAGATCCACTTGTCGATATTGAAAACTGAGGGTATAGTGGCAGAATTACAAGTCTTGTGATACCATCCTTTTTTATCTGTGAATCACAGTTGAAGGTAAAGCTCATGATAAAACTTGTCTTGAACGTGTTGTGAGAAATCAAACAGCACTGAGGCAAAATAAGGATTTATTCTACACAAAAGGACAAGAGAAAAGCAACAAAATGAGTTAGAAAACAAACACTCGCCATCAGTTATGTTTACCCAAAAAACACTTCTTTTCAAATTTTCATGCACTGCTAGCAGTACCTGTGCCAGTGCTTCTTCTGTAAATGGATGCCAATATCGCATCCCAACATACACTTCAGCAGGTAAATTTTTCAGCTCCAATGCTTTTTTCAGGGCATCTGCCTGCAAGAATTAAAAAAAACATTTAGTTAGTATGTGGATCTTGTTATAAACTCAGAAGACACAGAGTTAAATGTTGAAAATACTAGATACTAGGAATATGTACATAAATAGCACTTTCCAGATATTATCAATCACATAGAAGCTTGCTAGAAATACCGCATACAGATGCTAAACCCCACATGGTACCATAGTAAGCATCTTGAGAAGTTGAAATACTCACAAGAAGCTAACAAGCCTTGCACATAAAAGTTTGTGTACTTGGTTCCCAACACAAACAAGGATCCTATTTAGTTATTTCAAGTATTCATCTACCAATCTTGCAACTATACGAGCTACGTGCATGTTATTAATGACTCCATGAGCCTTGGGCCTCCATGTTAATGACTCCATGTGTACTTGGGCCCTTCATTTATTCTTTTACATTCTTTAGGGATAATTATTGACCATTGGCTATTATGGTCCTACTAGTAGGCCACAAACTCTTACCCTACTTTTTCCTCTCATACACTGTAAGGAGGGCTCCATGTTTGGAAACTAGTTCTTAGAACCAAGAGTTTACCGTACCTTTGGCTGTTTGCAGTATACCAATCAAATTACTCATGGGAGATTGTTGTTCATTTATTGTATTACATTAAATCGATCTATGTACTTGCAATATTCTTAATACTTATATATCTCAATGTTAAATCTAAGATATTGACCAACGTAGCACAGGAGATGTGCAAGCAGAGTTCAACTCATGGAGTTAACCCACAAAGCCTTACACCAACAACTGCATCATACATAGCACAGACCAAATGCTCCTACACCATCCACTCCTAAGAGTAGATATAGGTCACATACACAAAGCTATGACCACATAAACTTAAGCCTACTACTTGGGACATTTTTTAAGAGAAATTTATAAAAGCCAGTAGTGATTGATGACTTTTAACAATTATAAGAAGTTAATACCTTGTCAACAAAGCTTAGATAATAACATCCAAGGGTATACAAATCTATAGTCTAAGGTGCCTACAATGGATGTAACTATTTCCAAGTTGCAAATCATTGATTGTGCTCACACAATGATTCATAATGCAAATGTGTATGATGTAGTTGTGGACGTCATTTCATCGATCTAATTTATTTGAAAGGCAAAATGTCAGGTAAAACCAAATGGGCTCTTGGATAGTGGTTGAACTCACAAAACAACTTTTTTTCTCCCTGTTTGATGTAGAAGCTACAAGTTTCCACAAAAACAAGTAATTATGGTATATACTTCAATTAGATACAACAATGAATACCAAGATTTACTAATCTAGAGCTTAGATTTAGATGCAAGGCCATCCGAGAATGAATAACTTCCATGCTATGAATCTTGATAGGACTTTTATTATCTTGGGTTATAAATGTTACTGTCTTGGGTCCCAACTCATTGGCTATTGTGTACTAAAAACAAATTTTTAATTCTAAAATGCTCGCACAAGTTGGTGTATGTGTAGGAAAATACGAATGTTTTTGTTTATCCTTGTATTCCTACTGTGTGTAGATTAGAAGGGTCTTAACAAGTCAACTATCAAAAAAAAGTGATTTTGCCTAGGATGAATATCTAGTAAATTGCCTTAGTGGCGCTAAATCCTTCACCAAGATTGATGTCAAAATAGAGTATCATCAAATCAGGATTCGATTAGAAGATGTACCTAAGACAACTTTCAAGAATCGGTGTGGGCACTAAATTTTGGAATAACTAATGCTCCCACTATTTTCAACAAATGGATAATTTATTTCGTCCATATCTAGGGAAATTGTGGGTTTTAAATAATATTCTTATCATTAGTAAGAAACTAGAGAAGCATGTAGAACATCTCAAGACTCTTATGGGGTTCTTAGACAGGAAACTAAAAAGACTAAATATGATTTCCTTCAACAATAATTACTTAGTCTAGTACATGTCATAGTATCCCAACATAGTATTTCAAGGCATGAGAATTGACTAGGATAAGATAAAGGCAATTGTTGAGTGGCCCATAACTGCGACTATTAAGTAGTTGACATATTTTTCAAGATTTACTGTATTTTTCAAAAACTCATTAAAAATATACCAAAGTCAAGGGAAACATTAATAAACTTTCGAGATCATGGTCTGATTCATAAAGGAGTTCAATTATGAGATTTGTTATACTATGTGTGCTAATCAAGTAGCAAATGCTCTTAGTGGGATCCATGGTAGCAACCAAATGTTTCAAACGTTTGGAAAAATCACCCAACGTTTGAAAACTTTTTTCAATTTTAGGGCCTTCAAAAAAAAATTAATATTTTGTTGGAAAAATTGCTCGATATTTGTTATACAATAGAAAAGGCTACATTAAGGAGCATAGAAACATGCACAACCTTATGATATCGCTCCAAATAGGTGACAAATAAGGCACACATAGACTTAAATGGATTTTGTTTTCCAAAAAAACAAAAGCTGAAGAAAAGGTTTCAAACGTGTTTAAAACATGACAGGTCTACTTATGTCTACTATTATGCACTCAAGTATAAACAATGCCAACTCAATAAACTAGAACATCTAAGAGCATGTTGCATGTTGTTAGATGTTGGAGAAACATAGTAGGGCTAGCATCATCTGATCAACTTATGGAGAATGCCCCACCTAGCCCAGTGTCAGCTCATCTGTATGGATGATGATCACTTTTGCAATTGGTTCACTGGAGATGTGAGTGGCATTTTTATCTACAGTGTCTATATAGCAGGAAGCTCTAGGGGGTTCGGGGGGCAGTAGCCCCCCGAGAAACGGGGGGTTCGGGGGGAGGTAGCCCCCCGGTGGGGGGTTTGGGGGGCAACGCCCCCCAACGGCGCCCCGGCCCCAATGGTAAGGCCTCTTCATGATTTGGCCTTCCAACTCCCCGAGTCAAAAACACACTTTTTGGTGTTTCGCACCCGAAACAATCGGCAAACTACACAATCATAATCCCCTCGATCAGAGCTTTCATCTGATACCCATATTGCCTAAAAAAAATTTAAAAAAAAAAAATCGATTCTACACAATTCTGGGAAAATCCCGAATCGCGATTCGGAATCGCGAATCGATTCTACACAATTCTGGGAAAATCCCGAATCGCGAATCGGAATCGCGATTCCGAATCGCGCTGCAACTATGGTTCTAACTAGTAGCTGCTAAGTTCTAACTAGTAACTTCTAACATAATACATTCAAATTTAAATACCAAAATCAAAATTGTAAAACTTAAAAGTTTAAAATTTAAACCTTTAAGGCTTTAACCATTAGTAATTAGATAATCGACTAACATTAAACAGACTACATAGTACATACTACAACTAAAACTTAACTTCAGGAATCAGAAACTTCAAACTTCAAACTTGAAACTAGATTCTAGAATCCATAATATACCATGATTCATGAATCATAACATAATAGTAAATACATATGCCAGGTGCCTCATGAGTCCGGTCACCAATGTAATGCATGATGTGTCTGATGATAAATCATGATGTGTATATACTACACTATAAACAACTCAAGAGTCAATGCTCGTCTAGTGACATGAACATCTACAAACTAGTAACTACAATGATCTAATGTACAATCATCAATGAGCACTGAGCAGTGAGCATTCTAAGCTCTCCTACGCCTGAGTCTCCTCCCACTCGCTGGTGCTGTGGAGCCTGCTGTGGCCTCTCGAGTGGCAGGCTCAGCTGCGAAATCCTCATCAGAGGCAGAGGTATGATGCCCCTCATCCTCATCCCCGCCCTCCTTGGACTCCTCATCCTCATACTCCTCCTCCTCTGAGGACTCTGACCTGACGATGCCTCAGACTCGGACTCAGACTCGTCCTCGGGGCTGTGAGCACAGGAGCTGCTACCCTCTCCTGCCCTTCTCCTACGCTCTGCTCGAGTGACATGCCCTGCACAATGCACACAAAGAGGGACAAATGTGCTATTGCCTGCAAATTAGTAAATTTCAATAATTAGTTCGAACTTTGAAAATTTAATTCAAGACCTTACACAATCCTAATTTCTCACCTGCACTCTGCATGGCCTCCTCATGGAGGAATGCATACACATCCCCCTCTGACTGGTCTCTCGGTGGCAACTCTGGAACCTTTGCCACATCAATCAGATCGGGATTAACCTACGCACATGTCACAATGCACATTAAAATCAACACAAAATTTGGAGGGCCGAGTCCCGACAAAAGTTAAAATTTAGCTACTGTCTAGTATCTACTAACTGCCAACTGGGTCCTGCCACCTGGGATGATGGATCACATGTTAGAATTTAGAAATTATAATTGATGGCTTACAAGTTACCTGGATAGGCTCTGCGGTGGTTTGGAGTCTACCCAAAAGTCTCAGGTTGGCGTGTACGTACACCAACCTCTCCAACTGTGCTGATGATAGTCAGTTCCTCTTCTTCGTGTGAATCATGGAATAGACACTCCAATTCCTCTCACAAGCGACTGCAGTGCAGTCCCGTGAGAGAATCCTGATGGCAAGGCGACGCAATTTGGGGACATCAACCCCAAACTTCGACCACCATGACACGAGACGTAGCTAGCCTGAATCACAGTTCAAGGCGCACTTAGTACTTACTACTAGCAAGTTGCAACCAAGTTCTAACAAGTTACAATATGATTGACTAACTGTGAACGGTTCGAACCGGGTCCGAACGATTCAATGGTTCGAACCGTGAAAGGCGGTTCGAACCCCGGTTCGATACAACCTTGGTTGGAAGGTGCGCATCCAGTCTTTCTGCCACGTCCTCATGACCTGAATGAACTGCAGTTGAATTACACGGAGCACGTCACCTCCTTCCTCATCAAAAAGCGTCGTGAACAAAAGTTGCTGCCACAATAAAGTTCAGTGGTGTCGTGGGACCGTCACCAATCTAGGTGTTGGGTAGTCATGGTGGATGCATGCGGCAAGATTGTTTATTCAAATTTCAGTGTCCACGTATCATAAATGCAATAAGTACAAGGGAAGATGGCCTCTTGCGAGTGTAAGCCCGCCCCAATGAGCACATATAATTGTACATACATTAGTTGTTGATTTAAAATAAAATAAATGGCTTAGGCCAATAGAGCTAAAATAGAATAGGAGAGGCCACAGTCCAGATACTTAGGCATAAGCTTAGGTGGCAGTGTCACATGGAGATCACATGGACTTCACATGGGCACCGCCTAGGCCAACCAATAGAAGTAGGAGGTGTGCCACATAGGCAAACTGATAGGATTAAGAGGTGAAGGGCCTACCTCAACCATAAAAAGGCACCTCATGTACTCATTTTTCATGTTCAATCAAAAGGAGGAGATTATGTCAAAGTCTCATTGTGAACATCCATGCTTCTAACGTGGCTCTCTCATACTTTTGATTTCATTGAATTATTTCATGCTTGCTTTGTGTTTTTGAGTAGTGTTAATCCATGCTTTGAGAACTTAGTGTAGGTGCATGACACATCCCTTGCTATCTTGTGATTATGAGTAGTGATATTGGGAATTTGATGCTCTTGTAGTGTTAATTACTCTTGCAACTAGTGTTAATGTGGAAATAGTGTTAGAATGACGATGGTAGTGTTCAACTGTTTGGAATAGCGTTAGTGGTACTTTCTTGCTTTTGATCTTGAATGCATGCTTTGAAAGAATGCTAGTAGCTATCTCATGGGAACAAAATGACTTGTGAAAAGTCATGACAGGCCGTGAAGTGATCTCTAAGCCCCCCTACATTTCTACCAACATGTGCTCTAAGCATATCCCACTTGGTTAACTTTTTCTATTTGACCGTTTGTCTAAGGATAATCAATTGTTCTCATGTTTAGTATGGAATACTGCTCTCTAAAAACCCCAATTAAATTTACTATTCGGGTCATTGACTATATCAAAAGGACGACAATAAAGTTTAGATAACCCTTCTACAAACAACCTTGCTAATTTTGGAGCTGTGATGATTGTTTTGGTCAAAATAAAATAAGCCATTTTCATCAAATGGCCAACTACGATTTTTGGGTTTTGGGCTGGCCTACCATAGAATCCATGGAGATACTCTCCCAATTACCATACCAGTTGGTATTTCTAAAGGTTGTAATAACCTACCTACCTTTAGACTAGTGATAAGCATATTGCCATAACAATCTCTCTAAAAAAGCCAGTCCAGATTTCAAGTACTACCAATTAGGGCAAATACCAGTCCAAATAGTGAAGAGGTCACTGGTCAGCCTACCTACAAGCAATTTTAAAAGCCCTAATCACTATAGTAGAAATAAAAAGAGGCCTTTAAGAGCCCAATAGTCCATAAAGCGCCAACAAGTCATATAGACTAAAATATTACTCTTCAACGACTTAATAATGATATGTTAAGATAAAAATATTAACATTTGTTTTCAGCAAAGAAATGAAAATAATTTGCAATCTCCTTCGAAACACAATTATTTGACAATCTTATGTCCAATTGCATGCCACAAGTCGCTGCCATCTCAACACATCGAATGAAATAACCTGTTCATCAGTTATCTTTCGCAATGGTGAGCCTCCACCAATAGCAGCATAACCCTGCGCACTTTTAGGAGCTCTCAAAGTTGAAATAAATTTTGCAAGTGGTCTCTGGAGAAATCGAAATAGCCGAGGCAGACGAATTATATCCTGTTATCAATGGTAACGAGATTTTAGTGAGTCCCAGTTATACAAAAAGTATCATTTAGCAGCTAAGGTTAGCATGTCACAAAAAACTGAAATCAAATTATGTAACTGTCTGCTTCCAGCTGGCCCAAATTGGAGCATGAACAAAGATCAACTAACAGCAAATTAAAAAAGATATATCGACTAAGCTCAGTTGTCATGAAATCTACTAATGATCAGCAAAGCACAAAGAGAAAAACAAGCAGTCTTTGATGATCCAAAGAGGGAAAACTGAGGAGGCTCACCGGATCTGCAAAAAGGTTGTACAAAAATGGTTGGACATCATCAAGCTTTTCTGGTCCTCCTAGATTAAGTAACAAAACTCCCACTTTTTCTTCTTTATCAAGAAAACTATCCTCCTCTTCAGTTTGACCCACAAGGGATGCTGCTGCTCTAAGGCTGTTGTTGGTTATAACGGCTTTTGCCCTTTGCTTAGATATTGATATGGGACTCTGCCCAAGCAACCTATCCTTCTTATCAAACAGAGAGGATTTCTCAGTATATGGAAGTTTATAAACATTGCTCGAATCTCCTGTTTGGCAGACAATTTGGCCCTCATACGTGAATGGCTTTGTGAAGCTTATCTGTTTACAATGAGAAAACTTATTATAGCTTGTCCTGTAGGTGAAGGTCACATGAGGTTGATCCGAATAAGAGGTAGAAAAACTGAAAATCGAGTTAAAATCTGGCCAGACTTCTTGTGCATGATTTGGAGGTTTAAGGACCAGCCTGCAAAAGCAATGAAGACCAGTTGTGATTGAATTCGAAGAAAACTAATAAAGACGCACCTGAATAATGGCCTGCTGAGAAGGCAAGTAAAATCCAAAACAATAAAAGTGGCCTTTTTCTGCTCCGGTGAATAATGCCATCTTGAACGAGAAAAAATTCAACAAGCTAAAAAACCACTAGAAGCATCAAGCCTGTAACAAATTACTCAATGCAACTTAATGTGTAGTTCAGAACCAGGGCTTTCCAAAATTTTAAAAAATTATTCTTAAACAAGCTTTTGGCTCGGGTATCCCCGGTGTGTAGGCAGGGAAATGAACCTGGGTGGGCAAGCCCAAACACAAGTTCGCCACACAACACAGTGCACACCACACAAAGGCCGATTGTTCACCAGATCAATTGCTGATAAAAAGTTCTTCCACCAAAAAACAAAGTAAAACCCTCGATAAGTTGCATGTGTTGGTGAAGGCCTCCGTTTTTCTCCTTGAGGTCAGAGATTTAATTCCATAATTTTGAAGATATCCAAAAGAAAACAAAAAAGAACGACGCTTGCTTACCCACTGTGCGTAGCAGCCTTCAACATTTGCGGTAGGAATTACTACGACACTAGACTTGCAGCGACGAAAGATGAATGCAGCTTCTCATCTGTGCAAGCATAATAACAAGTCAGACAGCTCATTAACACTAAGTTACGAAGTGAATGCATTGCCAGATAAAAAGCGTATCAGATTCCAAGATCTCAAATAAACTGCCTTTGATGAAAATTACAAGAAAATATTTTATGTGCCCTAATCCCAACAAAAGAAAAATCCAGTTGACTGATTAACTTGAGAAGTTCTCGGACAAAAACAAATCTCTAGCCAACAAAAAGTAAATAATTGTGAACGGTCACCTGCTGTCGACAAAGCTATTAAAAGGAAAAGGGGAACGACATCTAGATTCTCAAAACGAGACGCTGCGAATACCACAAGAGTTTGTAAGGGCTTTCAGACTTGTGTGTCATGCATCAAAGGGAGGTGAAGACAGTAAAATATATTCGAGAACATTAATAGAATCAGCAGCTACCTACGCGAAGACACGGTGATTGGAATTGCCAAAACAAGTCGTTCCTGGAAAAGTTTCGCATACACCAAAACGCTTCATGACCATGAAAAGAAAGACCAAAAATGCGAGAAGCCTGAAATGCGGTGTAGATTTAAAGGGTAGATGATTGCAACAAACAGATCTTCACAATTGATCATTGCAGCCACCGAAATTGAGCGGCAGCAGATCTGATAAGTGTTCGCAGGCCTCTCTCTCGCTCTCTCTCTCTCACTCTCTCTCTCTCAAACATCTCCAGGAATAAAAATATGTATGCAGGAAATTTTGGGATGCGATATCTTCCTTGAACTTTCGCGTTGGTATGAATTCCTTGCCTCCCCAGACTCCCTTCTAATAAGCAATGCTCACACTTTTTGACCAAAGAGTCATTCATTGTCATGCTCTTAAGACTTAGACTAGCATTCTTCTTCATTGACGTATGAAACTTGTACCCTTTTTTCTTTTTTTTGGCAAGTCTCTTGTTCACAACTTTCAAAGTTGGACTATCTTTCATTCAAGTTCAAAAGTATGCTTGCAAATTGTTTTTTAAAAAATTAATTAATTCTATGCAATTTGAAACTTAATAGATAATTAAAATAATTTACAACCCTCAATAATGTATATACATTTGAAGCACTTTAAGCTAAATTTTCTCTCCCTTTACTCTCATTCATGCTTATACATGATATCTCTTTGGGGTTCTATACTCATTGGTGCACTATAGTGTTGATATCTTGTCTTTTTGTGTGTAGAATACAATTGTTTTATGTTTGTTCGATTCACACGTGTGAAATACAGTAGCTTACTATTTTTGTACGGACAACAATAGTACTATATCATTCATATGTCATTTTGTCAAGATCTATCTGAGTTTAGGGCTTCTATGCATTGTTAGAGCTAGATTTCTAGATTGTAAATGGTGCTAGATGTGCTATCTTTAGTAACCAAAGATCTTAGAGTTTGATTGGATCTTAATGATCTGATTTTTTCTCACATGGTATCAGAGCTTTGGTGTAGGTTACTTGAAGGATCAGCCAAATTTAGCAAGGATTTGGAGGAGTTACCAATTCTAGAGCATGCTAGATTGATTTCTACTCAAAAATCAAGCATTTTTCATGTGTAGAATTGATCTTTTGTAAATCAAAACTCAATAGAAGGCAAAATAATTGAAGTAGGCCAATTTCACTCCATAATTGGTGGAATGTGAAGACTTTAATTGCTATGAATAGGTCTTATTGCATTCTTCAAGATACTATATCAACTTTGTAGTATTTGCATATAGAATTTGCAAGATTCAATTTTTTGTACTTTTGTCAAAATTCTCAATTTGATTGGATCCTTGTTGTTGAAGTTGCTGGACTTTTACGAGTGTTTCAAGTTTAGAAAATTAAAAATTTCATGAGATTGTAGGTTGATCAAGTATCTTCCATTCTATGTGTTGGATTTGCTAGATTTGGTGCAAGAAAGAGATTTGAGAGGTTCCATATCCTTGTGATTTCTTCTTGAGTTCATTTGTTGACATTCAAGAGAGTGCTTTGTGCATTGGAACAGGTTGAAAGAAAGGATCAAGTCATTGCAACATGGCTACATAAAGTGAATTCATGTTGGAAGGCAATGATAGGCTTACCTCAACAAATTATTCTACTTGGAAGGTGAGGATGGAGTCTTTCCTTGAGATGAATGATTTGATGGACATTGTTGTAGGTGTGGAGGAAAGACCCATGGCACAACAATATCATGGGAGGTATGACAAGAACATGGAGATTGGTGGAACTTCCAAAGGATAAGAAAGCTATTGGATGCAAGTGGATCTTCAAGGTGAAGACAAACCAAGATGGATCAATCAACAAACACAAAGGAAGGTTGGTGGCCAAGGGATATGCACAAGAACATAGTATTGACTATGATGAGACCTTTGCACCCGTGGCAAAGATGGTAAGCATTCGGGTCATCATCTCTCTTGCTACTCTATTTGGTTGGGATCTATGGCAATTGGATATCACTAATGCAGTATTGAATGGTAATGTTGAGGAGGAAGTATATATGGAGCAACCTGAGGGCTACATCTCACATGGAAAGCCAAATAATGTTGTTTTCTACAAAAGAGTTTGTATGGTCTTAAGCAAGCTCCAAGGAGTTGGTATGCTAACCTTAACACATTTCTACTCTCTCAAAACTTTATTATGAGTGAGTATGATCATTCAAATTATTATAGATTTTTTGGAAATCATGTTACTATTCCTCTAATCTATGTGGATGATATCATATTGAGTGGAGGCAACAATCAAGATATTGATGAAATCGAGATTGCACTCAAGGAGTTTGAGGTGCGGGGTGGGTTCTATGCACTATAGTGTTGATATCTTGTCTTTTTGTGTATAGAATACAATTGTTTTATGTTTGTTGGATTCACACGTGTTTTTGTATGCACAAAAATAGTATTTTATCATTTATATGTCATTTTGTCAATATCTATTTGAGTTTATGGCTTCTATACATGTTAGAGCTAGATATCTACATTGTAAATGGTGTTAGATGTGCTATCTTTTGTAACCAAAGATCTTAGAGTTTGATTGGATCTAAATTTTCTTGACAAGGGATATCTATTCTTGATGGTTAAATCATTTAACATTTTAAAGTCATCACACAAACGTGTGTTGCCATCCTTTTTATTAACTAAAAGGATTGGGTGCTCCCCAAGGGGACTTACTAGGTCGAATATGGCCCATCCTAAGAAGTTCTTGTAACTATCTAGAAATTGCATCCTCAGTTAAGAAACACAGTTTAAACACCCGACGGATCAATCACCACAGCACAACTCAAGTGCAACAAGACAAGACCACAGAATAGCTCACCTCAAACTGTATATTCAACTACTCAGTAAGTACAAAGATAAAGTTACTTAAAAGCACTCAAAGGGCTCGTAAAAGAAAGACATCCCGATAATTCTAGAACTAAGCACACGTGGTGCCGTCAAAATAAGAAAGCATTGTATAAGTCGATCATTGTTATTTTAACTCTCTCCCTCAATGATCAACGTCTCTCTTTATTTTAGGTTTACTCTATTCATGGAACATACCTCCATGATAGTATTACAAGTAAAATCTTTTTACATAACCAGATCTAAGCCAAGTTTGGCTCTAAAAGTTTCAAACTTTTCTTTACTTAAAGCTTTCGTAAATATATCAGCAACTTGTAACAACGTAGAAGAATGTACAATACTTATATCTTAAAATTGTAGTTTCTCACGCACAAAGTGATATTTTACCTCAATATGTTTTGTCCTAGCGTGAAAGATAGGATTCTTAGCCAATTGTATTCCACTTTGACCGTCACAGAAAATAACAATAGGATTTACCTGCTTCATGCCAATCTCACATAACAACTTACGTAGCCAAATAGCTTCCTAGGTAGCAGAACTTAACGCTTTATATTCGGCTTCTGTAGAAGAAAGAGAAATAGTATCTTGCTTCTTGCTAGACCATGAAAAACAACCGCTACCAAAATCTAGGGCATAACTTGTTGTTGACTTTCTATCATGTATACTTCCTACCCAATCAGCGTCAACATAACCCTGGCCAAGGTTAGGTGTACCTTTCACATACCTCAATATCTTTTTTGCAGCTTTCCAATGGTCCATAGTGGGTGATGACATGAATTGGCTAATCAAACTTACAGCATAGCAGATATCAAGACGTGTAGTCGTAAGATATATCAAACTCCCAACTAGCTGACGAAATAGAGTAGCTTCAACATGTGCACTATCATCAATACGAGATAATTTCTTACCAGCTTCGCAAGGGGTGATGGAAGGTTTGCACTCTGTCATGTGAAATCTCTCCAATACCTCATCCACGTACTTGTTTTGACATAACCTGATATCACTGCCAATTTGCCATACTTCGATACCCAAGCAGTAGTGCATCAGATCTAAATCTGTCATCTCAAACTGCTTGCATAGGTTGGCTTTGATAGAACAAGTGAGGTTCTCATCATTGCCCATGATAATGATATCATCAACATAAAGTACATTCAAGGCAATGTTATCATCGTTTATGAGAACATAAAGGTTTGGATTTGAATTTGTTCTTACAAACCCATGAGAAAGAAAGTAATTGTCAATGCGTCCATACGATGCGCGCGACGCTTGCTTAAGGCTATAAAGTGTTTTGTGTAGTTTACATACCTTCTGTTCTTGCCCTTTTGCCATGAAGCCCTGTGTTGGACCATGTAAACTTCTTCCTCTAAGTCACCATTCAAAAATGCGGACTTCACATCCATTTGATGGATCTTCCACCCAAAATGAGATGCTAGGGCAATGATAAGGCTAGCGTAGTCCACTTAGCCATTGGAGCAAATGTTACTTCATAGTCAATTCCTTTGCTTTGCTCATAACCCTTCACTACTAGGCGTGCCTTATGCTTTGCTATCGTGCCATCCGCATGAAACTTTGTTCTAAACACCCATTTGTTGTCAATGGGTTTCTTTCCAAGTGGTAGATCAACCAACTCCCATGTATCATGCGTGTGGATGGATTCTATCTCCTCTTCCATTGCCCTTTGCCACTCTTTGTGATCTTTTGCCTCATCAAAGGTTGATGGCTCTTGACACTTCAAAATGTCACTCATTAGGGCATAGTTCACAAGATAACGATCAGGAAACTTCCTTTCCCGCGTTGATCTTCTCACTTCTCTTTGTGTGCTAGATCTTGGTTAATTTAGCTTTGCGTCTTTCATGATCTTTTCATACCATTTTGGTATCTTAGATTTAGGTGATACACTACGTGGAGAGTATGTATCCCAAGGAGTGTCTAAGTAATGTCTCTTACTTCCAACCGGTTTCTCCTTTATTGCTCCTATTGGCAAGTACCTCTCCCTAGGCTCTTGAATAGGTGATGTCCTTTCATATTCACCCTCTCAACTCTCGTCTTCACGTGCATCATCTTGTGGAGCGTCTTCTTCATCTTCTTCTTCCAAAATTGTGGGAAGTCTTTTGATGTCGTGTTCCTTGCAAAAGTCCTCAAAATCATCAGATTTGTATTCGTCCCCTCTATCAGATCTTAGCACTTTGATGCGTGCATCCAGTTGGTTCTCTACCAAAGTCTTGAACTCGTTGAAGTGAGTAAAAGCGTCAGATTTCTTCTTCAAAAAATAAGTCCATGTCCTCCTAGAGTAATCATCTATGAAGTCATAAAATAATATGCTTTCCCCAACGACATGGTCTTCATTGGGCTGCACAGGTCGCTGTGAATAAGTTCCAACGGTTTCTTAGCTCTTGCAGCTCCACCTTTCTTGAATGTCTCCCTGTGATGCTTTCCCATTACGCATCCTTCACATATTGCATGATGATCATCCTGCAATGTTGGTAACCCTATTACCATCTTCAGCTTCACCATCAATCTCAAGCTCCCATAGTTCAAATGACCAAGTCTTCTGTGCCACAACTCAGATTGAGATGCTATTGAGATAGCCAAACCATATTCTCCTGGTTTTGCAGCATCCAATTTATAAAGGCCACAGTTACTATCTCTATAACCTTTCGCCACCACTTTATGATTGTGGTTCATATCCCTCATAAGGCATCCATCCTTGACAAATTCAACCTTAAGATGTTGATTTTCCATTATACCAATAGAAAGCAGACTCTTTTTGAGTCCAGGAAGATAAAGCACATTAGGGATGTTCTTGATTTTACCATCAGAAAACTGCACAGGTACATTGCCCACACCCTGTATTTGGCATCCTCTCCATTGACTTGAGTGACCTTATCCCCATCATGGATTGGTGAGAATTTCTCAAACCAATCACGTTTCCTGGTCATGTGCCTTGTGGCGCCTGAATCTATGAACCATCTGGCACCATCATCAACTTGGGATGCCAATGCTGATGAGAAGACACTTGTCTCGTCATCTTTTCCATCATCTTCGGCAATGTTGCCTGGTTGAGTCACTTTTCCCGCTTTTATGTCCGCTTTCTTCTTGTAACATTCGCGTGCCCAATGACCCAGTTTGTGGCAATAGTAACATTTGTCTTTCTTCTTCTTTTTCTCTTTTGATGACGACTCTCCCTCGTCATCATCATCCTTGGATTTCTTGGGAATCCTTTTCCATCCTTTCTGCTTGCCTTTGGCAAGCAAGGCTTGATCCTCTTGTGGGGTTTGCCTTGACTTCACCACTTCGCGACGCTGCTCTTCCTACAACATGATTCCGTGGAAGTCTTCAAAAGTAGGCAATCTCTCCCTCGAAGCAATGTCGCTCACAAACATCTGTAGCCCTTCCGAGACACCGCTCATTGTGGTATGTACCAATTCAACGTCCCTAATTGGTTCTCCGATTGCCACAAGTTCATCTCTCAGCTCCTTTATCCTGGTGAAGAAAGATCCCACTGATTCACTTTCTTCCATCCTTACTGCATTCAATCTCGACTTCAAGAACATGGCCCGAGCTGGATTGCAAGTTTGAAATTGCATTTTAAGAGCTTCCCAAGCTCCCCTAGCCGTCGTGGCATCACTTATATGAGTGATCACATGGTCTTTCACTGAAAGGTTGATCAAGGACAATGCTCTCTATGCCTTTTTATCAAAGGCCCTCATATCACCAGGAGTGGTATTTGGCCGAACTTCAATACCTGCCACGATCTCCCATAACTCTTTCTCCATCAAAATGTTTTTCATTTTGAATTTCCAGATGTTGTAGTTAGAAGCCTCATCAAGTTTGCTTGCATCGCCCAAAATTGCCTCATTGATGTTTGCCATTTTCAAACTGCTTGAAACTCCACTTGTAGGCTATAAAGTGTATGTCGAAGCCAACCGTGATGTCAGAAATAAAAAATAATGACCTGCGATTTTTGGCTCACCAGGCCACCCGCTGCTCTTTCACCAAATTGAAAGCCAAACTGGCGTCACTTTCCAAAATGCTTCTCGTCACCAACTCCCAGCTACCTGCCCAATGGAATGGTGGAATCACTTCTGGCATGCTCCGAACACTTTCTCCACAGTAATCACTCTATTTTGGCATACCGTACTTGCAGGTACAGTCAGGGTGCCCTTCGTTTGGAGGCCATAGCCTTTTATTTGGCCAAAATAGGCTAAAGGAGGTGAAAATAAGGGCAACTTGGGTTTTTGAACTGTTTCTTCAGTGTGAAGAAACTTCACCTTTCACAAAACTTGGGATCCAACAATTTTCTCACTTTGAAAATTTTTAATGAAAAGAAGGGTGCCTTTGCCCTTCAGATCTTCAGGACCCTTTCAAAGCCCATCTAAGGGTGATCCTCAATCCTGCGGCTCTCACTCGCTCTCCCTCTTGCAATCTCTACCGTGGATGTAAACTCCATGAGATCTGACGAATACAACTGCTTCTGTGCAATGATCCCCACACTTATATCCGTGGGCCCCTTCCAAACGCTATAAGCCTCTCCTCCTTACCACGCGCGACTCTCCCTTCTCTACCAGTGATGACAGCCCCAAGCCCTCACTCACAAGCAATGGAGGTTTTGTTTGCTTCACTCCAGCTCGCTGGCTGATCCACGGCCACCCACGGCCTCTCCACACATCCGCAACAGTAGCATGGCGCCCACTCCTAGCTCTTCACAGCTTCAAAAATGAATTTGTGTTGTGAGAGAACTGCTTTTTCCCTTCCTGAAACCCTAACTGTCAAAAAAGAAGATGTTTTTGGGCTTTATCTGATCTTCTTGAGAATCTATCTGAGCATCTACCTATCCCTCTGAGGTTGCCCTACAGCAAGCAATATTCTGCTCTAAACCGCTCTTCAAGCGATGTTCGATTGGATTCAAACCAATCACAAACGCCAAGCAACCCTTCAGAAGGATTTTCAGCTTCAATCTTTGCTTGCCCTCTGATCTAGCTGACAATCTTCTGCCTCTGAATCTTCTTACAATTTTGAGCTAATTCACGAATCTCCACAGACTCAATTTTGTGCTTCCTAATCAACAAACCGTCGTGAATTTGCAGCTCTCTGTTATTGTTTGGTGATTCTTGAAACCAAGGGCTCTGATACTAAGTTAGGAAACACAGTTTAAACAGCCGACCGGATCAATCACCACAGCACAACTCAAGTGCAACAAGACAAGACCACAGAATAGCTCACCTCAAACTGTATATTCAACTACTCAGTAAGTACAAAGATAAAGTTACTTAAAAGCACTCAAAGGGCTCGTAAAAGAAAGACGGCCCGATAATTCTAGAACTAAGCACACGTGGTGCCGTCAAAATAAGAAAGCACTGTATAAGTCGATCATTGCTATTTTAATTTCCTCTTCCTTGATGCTAACCATGTATCGTCTTACCACGCAAAAACATGAGGATAGAGATGATCTTTGTACTACCAGGCAAGTTGTGCATGGAAAAGTGGCTATTCCAGCGATCGAGCCACGACAGTACAACATTTGGATGTCGGTTCTTCTTTTCACCGAAAAAGAATTCCGGATTAAACATAGGATAAAGGAGAGCAGACCACGAGTGCGTAGAAGAACGCCACTCTTGCTCGGCCGCAAAGCATGCTTAGTGCATGCTTAGCGTGCATAGGGTACAATAGGGTCCATGTCATACTAAAGAAGAAGACAAAGGAAAAATGACAAGGGCTTCACAACAAAGTGGCTTAGGAAGCTTGAAACTACTACTTAAGGAGACTAGGCCACAATTAAGCACCTCAATGGTGAGGATGTAGTCTTTACCTCCTATCCCACCACACCTTTTCCTTCCTTTTTGGCCTAACTGGAGCTCATTCACCAACCAAACCGCTTTTTGGGCTGTTAGGGGTAATTGCTCCCAAGGGCCAATGTCAGGGAGTGTGCGTTTATAATTGGGATACGACATGAGATTGAATGGAAGAAAATCTGGAATTGGGGGAGATGTTGGAGCATGAGGAAATGCAGGGGGAGGTGATTGTGGGATGATAGGAGGTGATTGCGGTATGATAGGGGGTGAATGTGGTGGTGACCGAATGCGTGTCGGAGACGTGTGGAGTGGATTAGGTGTTATGATGGTGGATGTGGTCTGTTTTAATAATTGTAATGCAAAATCGTCTACATTGACTGCAGAGTCAAGTAGGGTGGAAGAATGTATAGGTGAGGATTATGGAATCAAAGCCCATGTTAAATGTGAATGAAGGGGTGGATGTGGTAGTAAATGGTGGGGGTAGTGGTGGAAGGGTAGTTGTGTTAGTAGGTAATGAAACCAGAATGGCTGAAGTTACCTGAGTGGATAGAACCATGCCTACTGAACCAGAACTGGAAGCGCTAGCATCCAAGGAGCCCGCTGCTGCAACTACTGCTTGTCTTCATTGTTGGGCTTGTTGGAGTAGAGTCTCCTGCTGCGCTATAACCTCCTTTGAGACTTGAGAAGATTTCAAGCTTTCTCCAGATTCAGAATACTTTGTCCCTTTATCACTGGATAAGATATCAGGGGAGATGGCATCGTCCATGCTTACAACCTTACCCTTCTGCTTCTTCGTGAGAGGTGTAGGTGAGGCAGGTTCTGCTAATACATGTGGGGTGGCCCTCTTATTTGTGTTAGGATAGACTTCCTCTAGCTCTTTCAGTACAACGACCATTTGTTGTCCTAGATGTTGTGTGACCAACATGTGCAAAACATAGCCACACTTGGTAGGGGATGTTTTGGCTTTCAAGGCCGGCAACTTTCTCTGTCCACTTGTAATTGTTGGTTGGATCATCCATGGTCATAGTAAATGAAAATAGATCGCTTGGTGGGGTGCAATCCATCTTGACGATGTGTACCTCCACCATGTGCACGAGAATTTCTACGGTTGCCCGGAGCTTAGAATCCTTGATCAACTTGATGGATATGTCGTCATTGATCTACGTAATGGTTTTTCCATCATCTTGCAGGAACTTCATGAAATATTTTAAATCATAACTGGTTCCTCTGCCGTGAATCGTCTCTCCCAGATTTGGGAATCCTATGCGTTGTAAGCATTCTGGGGAGATGTCGATTATGGTGTAACTGCCATCCTTGGAGGTGAGCTTGAAGGAAAAGAACATTTCTGAATATGTGGAATAGGCCGCTCGGACCAGACTCTCATTCTGCTGATCAATGAAATGGGTGAGATCAAAGCCAATGTTTGTTAATAGATCTTTGGCCAAATTCAGCAGTGTAGGATAATTCTTGATATAAATCAGTGATAAATCATCCGAAAAGGGTTTGGGGACCTTACGACGATGCAATGAGAGTGATGAGTCTTTGGAAGTCATGATGGCATTAATTCTAGATAGTGTTGGAGATGTTGAAATTTTTGAAATTTTTTAGCATAAACTCTCTTGTAAAAATCTAGAATGAACTTGTGGAGGGAATGGGTGAGGCCTATATATAAACTTTTTTGGACAGGAATTCGTAACTTCACTCAGTAATCGTCCTCAGTGCTCATGATTTCTCAGTGAGGTTCGCGAATTTTGAGGCACTATTCTGAGGGCCAATGAGTTCTTGTAAATGATTTTTTTGTACAAAAATGAGTAAAAATGGCTAATAGTACAAAAATTGGTTTGATCAAAATTCACGGATTTGAAAGAGAAATTGTGGAGGTGATTTTAAGGCTCAGCAAATTATCTTTGAATTATAACAGTGAGCATCTGATGCAAAAACTAATTTTTTTTTATTTATGAAAAGTTTGACTCTAAGATAGAATTCATGGAGGTAATAAATGAAGCGTTCATACTAAAAATGGGTCTGGGCGAATTCTATCTAATGCGATTGTGAAACAAAATCTCAGTAAAAAGAATGATTCTTGTGGTTGCATAGAAAAAGACTGATTGTATCACTTATCTGATGATATTTTGATATTCTGAAACAAGAAAACACACCAACAAAATTGTTGAAAAGGCAAGCAGGCAGTAAACAGAATTAAAGAATAAAATTTAGGAAATAAAACAACTAATATATATCAAGATAAAAACATGGCTCATTGTACTTTCTAGGTCTACTCTCATTGACCACAATGTCTAAAATATCGCCTTGTAGGGTTTGGAGTTGTACGTAACCAAAGGCAAATATTTTTTGGATTACATAAGGTCCTTGGCCAGAAATTTTAGTTAAGGTTTGGCTTGGCATAAGAGGACCTTATCTTTGACTTGAAGCTCTTTGAGTATTAAGGATCGATCATGCCATGTCTTTTGTCGATGTTTGTGGACCTGTTGGGCATGGATGCTGATTCGGCGAGTCTCAAAGAGTTGTTCAAGGTGGAATAATCTATTAGCTAGAATCTGTCAATGATTTATCTCGAGATTATAGGCTACTCGTAGGGATGGAATATCGAATTTCACAAGCATGCTGGAAAAGAGTTAGTAGACCTGTGGCTCTCTTCGGGGTAGTGCGATAGGCCCATAGAGCAGTGTGAAGTTTTAGTTTCCAATCAGATCGGCTAGACTCGACGGTCTTGGTTAGAACACCAAATAATATTTTGTTGGTGGATTCTACTTGGCCATTGGATGGTGGATAATACGAGGAACTTTTGCGATGTACCACAAACAATTTTGAAAGCAAATATGCTATGAGAGAGTTAAGGAAATGTGTATCCCTATCGCTAATAAGTTCTAGGGGGCAACCGAAATGAACGATAACATGTTCATAGAGAAATTTTGAGGTAGCACAAGTGTCAGCATTGCGAACAGCTCTAGCTTCAGTCTATTTGGTACAGTAGTCCGTGGCTACTACAATATATCTTGATTGAGTGTGTCTAACAGTAGGACTAATCGGTCCAACATAATCAATTTCCCATTTCTAGAAAGCTTGATCAGTTGTGACAGAGTGTAAAGGCATGTAGTCGGTCTTTTGAAATCGTTTTGTTCTTTGACAAACATCACAGGCCTTAGTGTAGGTGTGCATATCCTTAAAAAGAGTTGGCCACCAAAATCCAGCCAAGAAGATTTTCTTGACAGTCATTTCAGAAGAGAAATGACCTGCTCCGACACCTTCATGAGTTAGGGAGATAACATAAAGTATTTCACCTTCAGTAAGACAACGTTGGATAATTCCATCTAACCCTTGCTTGTAAAGTTGGCCTACAATTAACGTATAAGGTTTGGTTTTGAGGACCAATGCACGTTGTTCGGGTTTAGATAAGGATGGGTCCATCTCCCCTGAAGTTAAATATTCTGTGATATCCTTGGCCCAAATGGGTGTAGAGTCAACTTGAAATAAGATGGCATCAGGTAAATCATCGTTGACGCCTTGATCTGGAGTTGGAAGGTTAGGAATTCAAGATAGATAATCTACTAAAAAATGTTGAACTCCCTTTCGAACCACGATCCTAAACTCAAATTCTCGCAGTAATAGGATCCATCGAGTAATACGACCAACAATCACTTTATAGATTAATCGTGCTTTATTGGCGAAGAATGCAGTCCAACCAAGAACGATTTGATAGCCATATGTTTGGTGATATTTTTGTCAACACATTCTACTTTGAGACATTTAAAATGCTCAATGTAGTTTTGAATCGACTCTTCGCTACGCATCTTAATATGGGTGATTTGGATGAATGGGCTCTAAGTCAGTTTAGACGGTTTGAAACGCTTGATGAGAGCATCCTTGAGAGTAGTCCAGGAAGCAAGATCAGGAGCTTCAAGGTTGAGATACCACTCTTTGGCTGTTCCATAGAGTACCATCAAAAATAGTCGGAGCTTTTCAGTTTCAGAGGTATCTCCATAGAAACGGCATGCATTATCAAAGTCTTCAAGAAATTGAACTAGGTCAGATTCTCCATCGTACTTTGGTGCATCTATACGTGGAATTTTGTATTTTAGTCGTGGAGGAGCAGAATTGGAAGATTTAGCACAATCTTGAGACATGATGCAGTATGAGGAGTAGAGTAATAGTACATATGATCAGGGCAGTACTGTACTTGGCCAAAAAAGGACAGTTTTTGTGCAAAATGGAGAAGTTTGGGCAAAAACTGGACTTTTGTGCTGTAATAGAATTCATGGACAATACTTGAAATCGTGGACAGTCAAATGAATCAAACCATAGTACTCGTGAATTCTAACAAGGGGTGTTTTCTGTCAAAATACTGTTTTTTTAGGTTTTTTTGAATTTTTTTAAGGGATAGAATTCACAGAGGGTGTAGAGAAATTGTACTCATTGTGGGCAATTTCGTGGTATGGCTGGTGATTTCTGATATTGAGGTTTTGGTGACAGACAAGAGAAATATTGAAAAAAGTGCTTTTTTGACAAAAAAAATGACTAAATCTTTGAGATAGAATTTGCGGAGCTGCTAGAGGACTGATCTTTGATAGATCTAGCCTCAATGAAGCCAGCGATTTCTAAAACCAAGTTTTGGTTGAAAAACAATGGGCTTTAACAGTATAACAGGGTGTTTTCAAAAAATATGAGCAAGGTCAGAATTCATGGAGGTGATAGAATGGAAAATCAGGGTCTATTATGGTTGTAGACAGCTCAGCAAATTTTGATATACCTGTTTGGTCGAAAAAAATGTCACTTGGATCACTTCTTTCAAAGAAAATGCCCAAGTTGACACTTTTGTTGCTTCCCCCCGGCTTGATAGGTCGCTCAGCAGCTCGTTGAGGATCTGGAGAGAAGTCTCGTGCTACAGTGTGAAGAGAAAAAAACAAGCAAGCATACACACAAGCACGTGAGCGAGAAAACAAAAGACAAGGAAAGCTATCTAGAAAAAACTTAAAAAGCGACAACGGTGCCAATGTTGGAAGTATTTCTAGTTCGTACGGTAGCTAGATCTACTCACAAATATAGTATAGTGTAGAAGGGTTTGTCCACTTTCTAAGATCTACATGAAGCTTACCATGGAAATGAAAAGTGCAAACAAAAGAGAAATGAGAGCACCAAGGCTTCCCATCTGGTGCTCGAAAAACAACTAAGGTTCATCGGCTAAGGCTTTCCAACTAGCCAATACTACTAAGAAATGAACTTTGCTAAGGCGGTATCCAAATAGCAAAGGTGACTAATTTAATTCCTACTTAACACCCAAAGGGTAATATAAATAAGATTGTTGCTAATACTAAGCATAGAACAAATAGAAAGCATGCCACAATATAGAAACTGATGAAAAGGAGGCAAGAGGAGGCCCGAGCACCTTCCCTCAAGCTATGCACCTTCCCAAAGGGAACACAAATGAAATAGAGTGATAATTCTACAAAATAGAGAGCAAGATAGCTTAATCTCAAAAGTGTTATTTACAAGAGAAATGCCTCCCTTCTTATAGCAAGAAGGGCCTTCCATAAGCATACACTATCTTATGGGATTAGTATTTAAACTAGCCATTCTAAGACTTCTAAACTTCTAACTTAGAACTTTAAAACCTTAAAATTTCTAATTCTAGACTTAGGATAGCTTATAATAACTTAGAATCTTTCTAAGCTTAAGTTTTCTTAAGTCTAAGTTAAAGTTATTTTATTTGTTTAAGCTCCTTACCCATGGACTTACAAAACACATGCCATAGTAGAAGTTTATTGGCAAATACTCATACCTGGGCTTACAATACACATGCCATGGAGTTTTATTTCTTTTTTTATATTTTTCACTGTGTTTGCACAATTGCTAACATCCTATAAGGCCTGTCCTTAGACTTAGGAGGGGGTACATGTACAATTATACGTTCAAGAGGAGGAGGTGGAAGAAATTTTTTTAATTTTTTTTGTATTTGCAAATGGAGCTTTAACAAGGAGGATGAAAAGGACAAGAAAGAGGAGAAGAAGGCACACACAGATCTATACTTGCAGCAGGTACAACAACCTGCAAGCACAGACTGTGTACATTTCTTTTAATATTCTCCCCTTCTTAAAATTTAGAAGCAAAGTTATGTTTTAAGATAGCTTTTTATGTTTACAATTGGAAAAGCTTTGCAAAACAAACTTTACAATTTAAAAATGTAACTTAGAAACTTTTAAACTTAAGCTGTTTGCTTCCGTCCGCGCAGGTGCCCGCAAAAGTATTATTATTATTTTTGAGTTTTTTTTTTTTTGCAACAAATTTTACTGGGTTGCAAAAAATTTTCAACTTCCGACTCCCAAACCAAGTTCAGAAAACATCATTGGTTTCTAGAAAAAAACAGTTGAAAAAAAAGTCTCAAAACCGACAAACTTCCACCATAGCTACCAAAGGTGGCTCATTTTCTATTCAAACAACCTCAGATTGAGACGAACCAAAAAGCAAAGTTGTTCATCTCGATTAAACAAAGATAACTAAGCCTTCCTAGAACATCAACCAAAAGCTTAAGCCAACCAAAAACTTTAGTAAGCTCGATTGCACCTTATATGCAATGATCGGTGGCTCTGATGCCAAATGTAAGAATCCCCATTGTTGATCCGGTCATTGCTAAAGTACAAATAGGTGACGAACACTACATTACCGCCCAACCATAGAGGTACTGCCACCTCACCCCAGTGCACTAAAGCCCTAGACCACCATCAAGTAAGCTCGGATCTCCGATAAGCCACGGTGTGCCATACCACCATACCTTACTCTCAATCCTCGCCTAACTACATGCTGAGTCTTAGATAATCATCCTGACCATAAACTTATGTACACTTTTGTATGCATGGATGAGAGACCCCATGCATCCTCCTCCCTCACCCATGCATACAATTTTTACCATATAATGTTGAAAATTATATGCTAGCCCAAACCGATGATCCTCATCCTTTTTGTATAGATGCATTTAGTACACCAAATGCTTTCACATGATGCATTTGTTACACCTGATGTTTAGCCGCTGTTAACACTGGCTGTCTTAGTGAAAGAGCACCTGCCGACTGATGTTCCCATAGCATTACATCATTTGCTCCTACATTTCATGCCATATAAAAATCACAAAGAAGTTTCAAATAAGAGAGAAATTTGGTCTTTAGAAACGTGGCTAACTATAACGGCTACATGAGAGCAGAAATGATATTCCTATAATGATACCAATGGCAGTCCGAGGTGTGATGTCAAAAGCCTCCGTCATCCCTGACATTCTCGCAGTTTCTAAAGATATTTATGTTTGTTTTTATCAAATCCGGTGCCATTCCTCTCATTGACTATTGAACCACTAACAGAATGCCATGCGTGCGTATCCGCAAGCCTGACCTAATGATCCTTATCAAAGTCGTCGTCTTGATGCGCAAAAGAAGAAGCAGATGTAGAAATACTGAGGATTCTTTTCATAGATTTTGCTTGGCTTAAATGCCCAAGCCTAAGGTAAGCAAATATATTATTGCAATTCTGTCTTCTGGAATTATTATCGCTGTTATTAAGGGATTGGTGCCTTCTTATATTTGATTGCAAGATGGCTACTCTGCCTGCACGTTTAAGCAAGGAAGAGTATTATAAAAAGAATATCGACTAAGAAAAAATCGCATCATGCTCATGCTCATCTTAGAAATCCTTTTCACTTCCAATAGAAACTGCCCTCAATAATATTCATACCCCGCTCTACACTTCTCAATTTCTGATCATCTTTTCACTGTATGAAAACATCTGATAATTATCGATGCTTTCACAAATCTGAACCGAAAATGCATCAAAGAATCTGATAATGACTGTTGTTTTCACAACTCTGAACATCAAATGCATCAAATGCATCAAAGCATCCAATGATTACTTATTATTGATGCTTTGATGAATCTGAACTCTTGAAGACTTGAAAGTAGCTCAATATGCACAATACATTTTGGCCCAAATGGAAATGGAAAAACAACCAAACTCTGTCCTGTTGAGGAGCACTTGAGAGGTTCATCCACCTACTTAGTACTGACTTCATTTATTAAATATTCATCAATCCGAATTGTGGAGTCTTAAACATTATTATTCCGCTAGAGAAGACGATCCCTATACATAGTATGGTTGTTCTTTACTGCCTCAATATCTTCAGAATGTTGTAAGAATCTTGGACACTGATTGACAGGAATAGAGCCAGTTGAAACTATGAAACTGGGATGATTGTCCTTACATACCTACTGATTGATAAGTGGTTATAAATTTCATGCGTCTAATCCATTTTGAGATCCCGCTCAGTTCAAAATTCACATAATGGATAAGACGTCCATGATAACTATAACAAGATAAAATCTGAATTTTTCAGTTTTTTTTACACAAAAGAATCGATCATTTAGTCGATTATTTTTTTTCTATCTAAACATCTTAAAAATCCTAGCTATGAAAAAACCCTAAAAAAATTCATCAAATTCGTGCGCGCGCACGTGCACACTCTCTCTCTCTCTCTCTCTCTCTCTCTCTCTCTCTCTCTCTCTCTCTCTCTCTCTCTCTCTCTCTCTCCTTTAAAACTCTAAAAAAATCTTGACAAATACACACACACTCGACTCGAATTCAGAGACTTTTTCTCACACACACTCGACTCGACTTGAATTCAGAGAATTTTCCTAGACATGAATGTCCAAACCCAAATTTTTCTAGACATGAATTGGACTAAATGCAGACTCGACTCGAATTGGACAAATTCTCTCTCTCTTTTAAACCACTAAAAAAATCTCAAAAAATTCTCTCTCTCTCTCTCTCTCTCTCTCTCTCTCTCTCTCTCTCTCTCTCTCTCTCTCTCTCTCTCTCACACACACACACACACACACACACACACACACACACACTCGACTCGAATTCAGAGAATTTTTCTCACACACACATTTGACTCGACTCGAATTTAGAGAATTTTTCTAGACACGAATGTCTAAATTCGAATTTTTCTAGACACGAATTGGACTAAATACAGACTCGACTCGAATTGGACCAACTCGACTTGACTCGAATTGGAGGAACTCGAATTGGACACGAATTGTTGGAGACTCAAAACTCGAATTTTTGGAGGTTTCAATTTTTGGAGTCTCGAAATTTTTGAAACTCGAAACTCGAAATTTTTCTAGACTCGAAAATTTCGAGACTCAATTTTTGGAGACTCCAAATTGTCGAGACTCAATTTGTGGAGAGACGAATTTTTGGAGACTCAAGACACGAATTTTTAAACATATTTTTGAGGTACATTTCGAGACTTCAATTTTTGGAGACACAAAACTTTTGAGACTCAAAACTCGAATTTTTTAAGACTTCAATGTTTTGAGTCTCGAAATTTTCGAGACACGAAAATTTTGAGACTTGAAACTCAAATTTTTGGAGGCATTTTCGGAGACACAAAATTTTTGATACACAAATTTTTCGAGACTCAAAACTCGGATTTTTGGATATTTCAATTTTTGGAGTCTCAAAATTTTTGAGACTCGAAACTTGAACTTTTCTAGACTCAAATTTTTGGAGTCTCCAAATTTTTGAGACTCAATTTTTGGAGATTCCAAATTATCGAGACTCAATTTGTATAGAGACGAATGTTTAGGACTCAAGACACGAATTTTTGGAGGTATTTTCGAGGTACATTTCGAGACTTCAATTTTTGGAGACACAAAGTTTTTGAGAGTCGAAACTCGAATTTCTGGAGTCTCGAATTTTTGGAGATTTCAATTTTTGGAGACTCCAAATTTTTGAAACACAATTTGTGGAGAGACGAATTTTCTAAGACTCAAGACACGAATTTTTCGAGATATTTTTTGAGACTTTAATTTTGGAGACATCAATTTGTGGAGACTCGAAATTTTCAAGACTCAAAATTTTCGAGACTCGAATTTTTGGAGATTTCGATTTTTGGAGACTTGAAACTCAAATTTTTGGAGTCTCCAAATTTTTGAGACTCAATTTTTGGAGACTCCAAATTTTCGAAGTACATTTCGAGGGTCATTGTCAATTTGTGGAGAGAGAAATTTTTGGAGACTCAAGACACGAATTTTTGGTGGTATTTTCGAGGTAAATTTCGAGGTACATTTCAAGGTATTTTTGGAGACTTCAATTTTTTGAGACACGAAATTTTCGAGACTCGAGACTCGAATTTTTGGAGACTTCAATGTTTTGAGTCTCGAAATTTGAATGACTCGAAACTCGAATTTTTGGAGTCTCCAATTTTTTGAGACACAATTTGTGGAGAGACAAAATTTTGGAAAATCAAGACACGAATTTTTGAAGGCATTTTCGGAGACTTCAATTTTTTAAGACACGAAATTTTCAAGACTCGAAACTCAAATTTTTGAAGATTTCAATTTTTGGAGTCTCGAAATTTTTGAGACTTGAAACTTGAATTTTTTTAGACTCGAATTTTTGGAGTCTCCAAATTTTCGAGACTCAATTTTTGGAGACTCCAAATTGTCAAGACTCAATTTGTAGAGAGACAAATTTTTAGAGACTCAAGACACGAATTTTTGAAGATATTTTCGAGGTGCATGCATTTTGAGACTTCAATTTTTGGAGACACGAAATTTTTGAGACTCGAAACTCAAATTTTTGGAGACGTCAATGTTTTGAGTCTTGAAATTTGGATGACTCAAAACTCGAATTTTTGGAGAGACAAAAGTTTGGAAAATCAAGACGCGAATTTTTGGAGGCATTTTCGGAGACTTCAATTTTTGGAGACACGAAATTTTCGAAACTCAAATTTGGATGACTCGAAATTTGAATTTTTGGAGAGACAAAATTTTGGAATATCAAGACACGAATTTTTTGAGGCATTTTCGGAGACTTCAATTTTTGGAGACACGAAATTTTCGAGACTCGAAACTCGAATTTTTGGAGACCTCAATGTTTTGAGTCTCGAAAATTTCGAGACTTGAAACTCGATTTTTTGGAGTCTCTCCAAAATTTCGTCTAAATTTTCGAGACACAATTTGTGGAGAGACGAAATTTTGGAGAATCAAGACATGAACTTTTGGAGGCATTTTCGAAGACGTCAATTTTTTAAGACTCGAAACTCGAATTTTTGGAGACTCCAGATTGTCGAGACTCAATTTGTGGAGAGATGAATTTTCGGAGACTCAAGACACGAATTTTTGGAGGTATTTTTGAGGTACAATTTTCGAGACACGAAATTTTTGAGACTCGAAACTCGAATTTTTGGAGATTCAATTTTTGGAGACTCCAAATTTTCGAGAAACAATTTGTGGAGAGACGAATTGCGAAGTACATTTTGAGTATTTTCGAGTATTTTTGGAGACTTCAATTTTTGAAGACACGAAATTTTCGAGACTCAAGACTCGAATTTTTAGAGATTTCGATTTTTAGAGACACGAAACGATGATGCCTTTGATACCAGTCGTTCTGGGATCAGATATAAACATTCATAGAAAGCATTCACTGGCTCCGTTTGAGTTAGATAGGTTCATGACGTTTTGATGAAGAACTAATTTCAGCCATCAATGGTCCTCTCTCTCGCTCCTTTGTCACTGCCATCTTCTTTTGATCACAAAAGCTCTCTCTCTCTCTCACTCTCTCTCTCTCTCTCTCTCTCTCTCTCTCTCTCTCTCTCTCTCTCTCTCTCTCTCTCTCTCTCTCTCTCTCTCTCTCTCTCTCTCTCTCTCTCTCTCTCTCTCTCTCTCTCTCACACACACACACACACACACACACACACACACACACACACACACACACACACACACACACACACACACACAACTCACATTACCTCTGTCAGGCAGAACGTGAGTCTCTCTCTTCCTCTGTGTAATTAACAAAACAAAAAACGTGAGTATATATTAAGAGTCAGTTCCTTCAAAGTAGATCGTAATCCACACACCAATTTACCAAGAGTAGAAAAAGTATGCTTAATGTAATCTAAAATTAGTCCGCCTAATGTAATCTCCATAGCAGCCAACATTGTTTCTTTCTTAGAAGCGTGATGCAATCTCCATAATGCAAACGTTTCTTTCTTAGAAGCGAGCAACCAATACATGTATGCAGCTCATCGATGCTCTTGCTCCTGCTCTTGCTCGCATTCAATCGATGCACATGGATGGTTGTTCCTATCGCAGGGATCTGTGAACTCCTAATAGAGCAAGGCCTCATCTCATTTACTGAAAATCTATGCCCTTAAAAAAGTGCTATCTTAAAATCCCTGCCTTCTAAAAGAATTTACTTTCAAGAGTTTTGAATCCTGTAACATTTCTGCCATGCGAGATCACCTATACATCGACTTTCATGTCTTTATAGTCTTTAGAGACATAACCCATCTATAAAAAAATGCTCTCTCTCTCTCTCTCTCTCTCTCTCTCTCTCTCTCTCTCTCTCTCTCTCTCTCTCTCTCTCTCTCTCTCTCTCTCTCTCTCTCTCTCTCTCTCTCTCTCTCTCTCTCTCTCTCTCTCTCTCTCTCTCTCTCTCTCTCTAGCTGGCCAGACCAACACTCTCTCTGTGGCCTAATTTAATTTATGAATGCAAAATTTTACCCAATGTTATAACTAACTTCCCACAATAGCAAATACTTTTATAGATAACATCAAAAAATCATTGAATTTAAGGACGCTTATATTTAATAGTACCCTTAGACTTTATAAAAATAATTGATTTTTACTTAATAGGTGTAACGTTAATATTAAACATAGATAGTTTATGTTTGTGTTTTTACTTATACTTGTTTGTTAGGTAGAATTTGATCTTTTCGTTGATACTGTACAATAAACCTAATGATTTTTGTTCTAATTAACAGGCCATTTCTATTTGAAAAACTGAAAAAAGAATCCATGTGGGTTTATCGACATGGACACTCCTGAGTGTGTGCGAAACAACCCTTTGTATATTACTCCAGAGCATGAAAGTAGGTCTGCAAGGAAAAGGAGATTAAATAGGAGATGCAATGCGGCTCGAAGAGCATTGTTGGCTGCATCTAGATGCCAGAGAGTTATCGAGGATACGGCATGTCCGAGTGCAAGTTTGGGGCCAGACTCGCGTAGCGTTGAGGGTGTGTCGGCCGTTACTATTGATGTTGTAGGTAGTATTGGTGGGACGCCGGATCATGTTTGTTGTGATCCCACCTATAGTACGTTAGAGTTAGAGTCTGCATCGGAGAGGAGAGGTAGAGTAGAGAGAGAGAGATAAGAGCAAGGAGGAGACTAATTCCATACTAGTTGGAGCAGGTGCAGGAGTTGATTCATAGGGATGGATCTGATTTTTGCACTGTTTCTGGTGTTGTTGATGATAGTGGAGTGGATATTGGTTTGTCTGTAGGTGGGCTTGAGTTGCCATATGATGTTGTGCCGAGTACATCTGAAGTAGGGTCTATAGGTGTCCATATGATTCCACCTGTTACAACATTGGATTTGATGTCCAATGTTGATAATATAGAGAGAGTTTGTCCGTTCGTGAGAGACAGAGAAGAATTAGAGGGAGTAGAATCGAATTTAGTAGCATTTGTTATACCTGAGGCTATGCGTAATCACGCATCATATAGGACTCCAGAGATAGAGTCTAGAACAGAGCGGGTTAAAAGGTTGCAACATAGATATTATGCAAGGAAGAGATATTTTGATAGGAGTGGTCCAAGATCGGTAGCTATCGTTACTCTAGAGGAAGTGCGTAGCAACCCGTCTTATATGACCCCTAAGGTAGAGTCCAAAATGGAGTGGACTCTAAGATTGCAATGTAGGTATTACGCAAGAAAGAGATATTTGGATAGAATTACGTCTACGCATGCTCGAAGAAGTTTGTTTGAGGTAGGTAGATAGTCTCAAACACCAACGTGTCATGATTTGGGAGGAATGGAGTTTGTTTGTAGTTGTCGTTCAGCCCTACAGTGGAAACCGAAAAAAAGTTCATCTTTTGTTGCATGAAAGGCAAGGTGCGTTTGCCATTGATGCCTTCGCCCCCTCTTGAGCTCCACGAGTTGTACACATCTTCTGATGACGTCGAAGTTCATTTTAGAAAAAATGTGCAAAGTCATAATAACTCATTGGCCTTTGCTTCTCTTGGTGTGAATCTAGATAGATCCATTGCCAGTTCCATAGGTGGTGCATATACATTTCGAGTGTCAGATCGGTTGTATCATCATATTGGTGGTTTGTTGCATGTAGATAGACCTTCTTTTTCACAGATCTACATCATGGATGGTGATGATCTACAGATAGATCAAAGATTATCTTTGAACCCCAAGCTCAGATGTGATGTTCTCTCTCTTTTGCAGAGCATGATGATGGAGGTGAATCCATTTGCTCAATGTTTTAAGAACGTTTCTCGAATCATGTGTAAGAACATTACGAAGGATATTCGTCTCCTCATAGTGTCTGGTTGTTCGCAGAGTAGAGCCAATAGGCAATTCAATGCTCCTACAAGCAATGAGATTGCCATGCTTATGCCTATAGATGAGACCCCAAGTGATGGAATGCGGGATATCATATTGTACTCCATTCAAGATGGTTTGCAGCATATTACGGAGCATCATTCATCGTATGACCCATTGCATTTTGTTCTTCTCTTTCCTTACGGTACCGACGGGTGGTATCAGGGGATCCCCCATGTGCATGTGAGAGAGGATTCACATGGTGATGATAATGATATTCATGGTGTACATTTTGACCCTCATGAAGAGCATTTAGAGGGTGGACACAAAGTTGTCACTATTCGAGAGTTTTACAGCTACCATTTTCAGGTTCGAACGGAGCATGTTTCACCTATACATTTGGGTGGAAGGCTACTACAAGAGTATACGTGTGATGTGGTAGCAAAAATGGTGCTAAACAACATGAACTATATCTATAACAATCGAGATAGATTTCGTAGAGAGATTCATAGTGGTATCGTTGATGCTCTTGGAGCTCATTCAACTAGCGACATAGGGCAACAGATAGTCCTTCCATCATCTTATATTGGTTCACCATGTCATATGCATCAACAGTACCAAGATGCCATGGCTGTCGTTAGGGAGTTGGGTTCTCCTGATCTGTTTATTATGATGAAAACAAACCCAAACTGGTTAGAAGTGATACGTGAGTTGAGATTTCAGCAGACACCCTCAAATAGGCCGGATTGGTTGTCAAGAGTTTTTAACTTGAAGCTCCAACATTTGATTCATTTGTTGAAGAAGAGATATTTAGGCGCATTATAGGAAGGCTTCATGTCGTCGAGTTCCAAAAGAGAGAATTGCCTCATGCCCACCTGCTGATTATATTAGAGGAGCGAAGCAAACCCATCACTGTTGGAGATTATGATTGTATGGTGTGCGCAGAGATACCTTTGAGGGAGGATGATCCGGAGTTGTATGAGATAGTGAAAATATGTATGATGCACGGGCCATGTGGAACATCTTTTCCAAATGCGCCGTGCATGAAGATGGAAAATGCTTGAAAAACTATCAAAGGAGTTTCATTGATGAAACATCGATAGTGAACTGGTATCTTTCGTATAGACATAGGGACAATGGAGTGAAGGTCCGATTGCATGGAGTAGATTTAGACAACAGGCGGGTAGTACCATATAACAGATGGTTGACACTACATTTTCAGTGTCACATCAACATGGAGATATGCGTACACATACACAGTGTGAAGTAATTGTACAAATATGTGTACAAGGGACCAGATATGATTACGGCGGAGGCTATGGAGGTTGGTGGTCAGATAGCAGGGTCAGTGAATGAGATAGATCAATTCTTGAATGCTCGATATTTTTTTGCGAGTGAGGCTTGCTGGCGACTATTTGGGTTTTCTATGGGTGTTCATAAGCCAGTTGTGACCTGACTAGCAGTCCATCTTCCTGGACAGGTGTTGGTGTATTTAGTGAGGGAGCCGACTTAGAGGAGGTCGTAGATGGTCACTCAAGTACCACTTTGACAGCTTTCTTTGAGCTAAATAGAAGTGGTGATTCATGTGCCAGAGAGTTGTTGTACCAGAACTTGCCACGATTTTACGTTTATAACAGAACAATGTGAAAGTGGGCCCGTCGAATCAACACACAATCGATTCCAACTGTTGGTCGTAGGTATTTTGTCCATCCGTCTGAAGGAGAGAGATTCTATTTATGAGTTCTTTTGGCTCATGTCAGAGGTGCAAAAAGTTTTGAGGACTTGCGCACCGTTGACGGCAAGTTGTTTTCGTCGTTTAGAGATGCTTGCAAGCAAAGACTTCTCATAGATGACATGATGGAGTGGAGTAAGTGTCTATGTGAGGCGATTTTATGGGGGACTCCATCGCAGTTTTGACTCATGTTCGCTGTACTTCTCTTGACATGTTCCCCTTCCGACCCTTTAGAGCTTTGGAAGAGTATAGAGCCGCATTTAGTAGAGGATTATGCGCACGATTTAGGTCAACCAGTCATATGCGAGACCATTATTGTGAGCCAGATTATGGCCATTTGTCTACATTTGTTTGGATTGTTTTGAGGTGCTATCAATGTGTACTTGATTTTCAGGTTTGAGTCCGTACTCAGACAGGGTTTCACACGTGGGATACTAGAAAGTACACCTACCTTCAATTAATGATTGTTCTTGTTAGGATTTTGTGTCTAGAATTGTTCTAGATTGATCTTAATCTCAAGTAGATTGATAGATCAAGTAATGTGACAACCAATCCCTCTTGAGGATCAGATTAGGATCCACTCTTGGTCCTTTTTGTACTTTTTGCACATGGTATTAGAGCCTAGTACAAGAGGTTTTGTAGGCTGTAGGAACCCTTTTCACACGTGTGAGGCCATACAACTCCAGTTTTGACTAAGAAATTTCAAAATTTTGTAGAATTTGACTCACATACCCAATTTGAGTGACTTTTGGTGCAAAATCAAGCATTTTCTAGAGTTAATCTAATCCTTTGATTAGTTCTTGGATTAGATCAGCCAAAAAATAAAAAAATTGAAGCTTGAATTAGGTGCACTAATTGATCGTCTCTGATTTTTTGAGTGTATGTTTCCATCATTCTAGATTTGTTCATGAGTAATAGGATTGAGTCTATAAGCTTTCTAAATTGCTAGAAGACTTTAGGTTCAGATCTCTTAGAGAAACCATAAGAGTTTCTAGTGCTTTTTCACATTCAAAAATGGCATCAATGGGTGGTTTTTTGCTTGAAGCTAGTGAAAGACTTACATCCACTAATTATGCTACTTGGATAGTTCGAATGGAGTCTTTGCTTGTACTTCATGATCTTTATGACATAGTACTTGAGGTGGAAGTAGAAGCTCAAGGAGGAGTTGAATTGACTAAGTACAAAAAGAGATGTAGAGTTGCATTACACTGCATAAAAATAAATGTAAGTAATGAACTTTTGAGAGAAATCTCATCTTGTACCACATCCAAAGAGGCATGGGATTCATTAAAAGCCATTTATGGATCCAAGAACACTTCAAGGATACTCATGCTTAGGAATCAAATCCTTCAAAGCATGAAAGGAAGTAGTGAAAGTGCCCAAAATTATGTCTTTAGGATCAAATCTTTGAATAAAGAGTTATCTTCTATAGATGATAAAATCAAAGATGATGAATTAGTCCAAATCATTTTGAATGGATTAGGAGATGATTATTCCAATCTTGTTCAAACCTTTGCTATTCAGGATTCACTTCCTAGTATTGAAAAACTTCAAAGTGTGCTTGTTAGTGAGGAGAGTAGAATGCTTCATATCAAAAGTAGGATGAGTTCCTTATCTTTGAATGATGATGATGAAAAAGCTAACTTTTCTTTGAAAGGCAAGAAGAAGAAGTTTCCATCCAAGAAGACTCAAGACATGGAGATGGAGAACAAAGATGGAGCATCAAGTTCCAAAGGCAAGAGCAAGAAGGACAAGAAGAAGCTAAAGTGTTTCTTTTGTGGAAAAAAGGACATTTTGCATCCGAGTGCTACAAGAAGAAGAATGCCCAAGAGAAGGACAATCAAGGCAATCTTGTGCTTGAGGAGGAGGAAGAAGGCAATCTATCTTTGATGGTATCCTCACCACAAACATCTAGTCAAGACACTTGGTGGATTGATAGTGGGGCAAGCTCTCACATGTCTCACCAAAAAGACTACTTTTCTAATCTACTTTCTTACAATAGTTCTAAGAGATTTATCTTCACTGGAAGTGATCAAGAATGTGAGATTTTAGGTGTTGGATCCATTCCTTTATGTCTAGGATCATCTAAAAAAGTAGATCTAGACAGTGTTTTTTAAGTACCTTTAATTACAAAGAACTTGTTGAGTGTAGGACAACTTATGGATAGTGGATTACATGTACATTTCAAGCATGGAGCATGTTTTATCTTGAAAGATGAAAAATGTATTGCTAGTGGTTTCAAACAAGAGAGGTTATTCAAATTGGATGCTAATGTGATGGTTGGAAGTGTGAACATGGCAAGGGAGGAGCTCACTCAAGTAGAATTATGGCACAAAAGGTTAGGCCATCCTAACTACAAAGCTATGGAGACCATGGTGACAAAGGAGCTAGCAAGAGGACTTCCCAAAACCATATCCAAGTGTGGCAAGCTTTGTGAAGCTTGTGGACTCTCCAAATCTCATAAGCTTCCTTTCAAGAGATCTTTGATAAGATCTAACTCTCCTCTTAACCTTATACACTCGGATGTTCATTCATTTTCACATGAATCAAATGGTGGAGCTCTAATGTATGTCACTTTTATTGATGATAAATCAAGATACTCTTGGGTTTATCTCTTGTCTAAGAATAGTGAAGTTTTTGAGTCCTTTGTAAAGTTCAAAACTCTTGTGGAAAAGCAACTTAATACTAGCCTGAAAGTATTAAGAAGTGATAATGGAGGGGAGTACATCTCCAATAGGATGAAAGAGTTTTGT
This sequence comes from Diphasiastrum complanatum, assembly GCA_029204225.1. Classification (NCBI taxonomy): domain Eukaryota; kingdom Viridiplantae; phylum Streptophyta; class Lycopodiopsida; order Lycopodiales; family Lycopodiaceae; genus Diphasiastrum; species Diphasiastrum complanatum. The sequence continues at coordinate 49,028,222 of CM055106.1, forward strand.
GAAACTAATGGCATAAAGAGAGAGTTTACTTGTACATATACTCCACAACAAAATGGAGTAGTTGAGAGAAAGAATAGGACACTATGTGAGTGTGCTAAATCTATGAGATTAGATGCATCTCTTTCTATTTCATTTTGGGGAGAAGCTATTTTATGTGCAAACTTTCTTTGTAATAGAATGACTAATAGTGCCATTAAAGGACTTACACCTTATGAAGTATTGTTTGGCAAAAAGCCAAATCTTAGTGATTTGAAAGTTTTTGCATGTACTTGTTTGTACATATTCCTTTAGAAACAAGGAAAAAGGAAGATGCCACTTCTTTCAAAGGCATCTTTGTTGGTTATAGTAAAAGTAAGAAAGCCTATAGGATATATGATCCTATTACAAAAAAAGTTGTTGCTAGTAGAGATGTACTTTTTGATGAATCTCTCCAAGCCAAAGGAAAGGTGACTTCCAGCAACACTCAACTTGTCAAAGATCATGCTATGGCCGAGGAGGAGCTTCATGAAGATGAAGACCAAGTGGAACCTAGTCCAAGTCCAAGGGTGCCAAGAAGATCAACAAGGACAAGGATTGAGCCATCAAGGCTCACTTATAGTGACAAAGGGGAGCAAAGGGAAGATTCTCAACTACTCAACTCTTCTACTTTCTTGACTACTATGCTTGAAGAACCAACTAGTTTTGAGGAAGCAAATAAGTCTCAATATTGGAGGAAAGCTATGCAAGTAGAGTTTGATGTATTAATGGAAAATCCAGCTTGGAAACTTGTTGATTTACTTGATGGAAAGAAGCCTCTTATTTGTAAATGGATATATAGATTGAAATATAATCAAGATGGTTCCATATATAAGTACAAAGCTAGACTTGTAGCAAAAGGTTTTTTGCAAGTCAAAGGCATAGATTATGATGAAACCTTTGCACCTGTTGCAAAGCTTGTGACATTAAATTAATCATATGTCTTACAACTTCTTTAAAATGGGAGCTCTTCCAACTTGATGTGACAAATGCTTTCTTGAATGGATTCTTGGAAGAGGAAATCTACATGTGCCAACCCGAGGGCTTCATCAAAGATGGAGAAGAAGACAAGGTGTGTCTCTTGAAGAAGAGTCTTTATGGACTCAAGCAAGCACCAAGAGCATGATACTCTAGGTTGCATTCCTATCTTATTTCCATTGGATTTGTTGTAGGTTCTTATGAACCATCATTGTACTACAAATGTAATGATGGAAAGATCATTATCTTAGTTTTATATGTTGATGACATTATACTCACAGGAAATGATCTAGATGGCATTAAGAATGTAAAAGTTTCCTTGTCTAGTAAATTTAAGATGGTAGATCTAGGACTTCTTAAAGTTATACTTGGAATAGAAGTAACTAGAAGTAGTGATTTTACCTTCATATGTCAATCTAAGTATGCTAGATCAATCTTAGCAAGATTTGGCATGATTGATTGTAAAGGAGTTGAAACTCCTATGGAACTAAGTGTAAAAGTTTCTAAGGAAAGTGATGAAGCATCCTTTGAGGACATCACTACCTATAGAATGCTTATTGGTTCCTTGATATACTTAACTATCACTAGACCAGATCTTAGTTTTTGTGTTGGCAAGTTGAGTCAATACATGCAAAGTCCATTAATATGTCATTGGAAAGGAGCAAAAAGGGTGTTAAGGTACATCTCGGCTACAAAAGACTTTGGCATAGTTTATGAAAGGACTAGTATTTGTTTGAGAGCATATTCAGACTCAAGTTTTGCAGGTGACAAGATGGATAGAAGATCCATAAGTGCATTTGCTACATTCTTATGTGGAAGAGTTATATCTTGGCTTTCCAAAAAGCAAGATACCATCTCTCTTTCATCAACAGAATCCGAATATAAAGCTATGAAAACAACAACGATCACATCACGATTCCTCTCTCTCTCTCTCTCTCTCTCATATGCTCTCGGTTCTCTCTCTCTCTCTCTCTCTCTCTCTCTCTCTCTCTCTCTCTCTCTCTCTCTCTCTCTCTCTCTCTCTCTCTCTCTCTCTCTCTCTCTCTCTCTCTCTCTCTCTCTCTCTCTCTCTCTCTCTCTCTCTCTCTCTCTCTCTCTCTCTCTCACGGTTCTCACGGTTCCTCTCTCTCTCACTAATGGTTCTCACAGTTCCTCTCTCTCTCTCTCACACACACACATACCGCAAAGGATCCCATTTTGACTGCATACAACGACATTTCATCGCAAAGGACCGCAAAGTCAACGATTGCGGTCATATATGAAGCACAATCGCAAAGTCTCGCCTATGCTCTGAATGAAGTGAACGAACCTCAACCGCACTGTAACGTATTGCTTATGGTCTGAACAAAGTGAACGAACCGCAAACCACATTGCAAGGGTCTCACCTACAGCTACATACGATCTGAATGAAGGCATAGGGACTGCATATAGGCTGTATAAGGACCGCATTTTTGCCGCATAGGGACCACCGCCACCTAGATCGGAAAAATCATCGTCCGTCAATGACATACTGAATTTCCAAATCATTGGCCGTCTTCTAGATCGGCCGCCATTGCCAGTCAACGACGGGCACTCTTTACTAGTCTATACATATATATATATATATATATATATATATATATATATATATATATATATATATATATATATATATATATATATATATATATATATATATATATATATATATATATATATATATATATAGATACATATATATAGTAAAGAGTGCTCATCCTATCTCGCTCCAATAGCCTGCATGATGACGAAATCTGCAAAAAAGAAACATAATGTTAGTATAAGACTTATTCAAATACTAAACCCTAAATCTTGACTATATCCAAGAACCTTCTTCTACACAACCTTCTCCGTGTACACAATATGACAGATTTTTCTCTTCAAATCTATTTCTAACTCTAACCATAACTCTAACTCTAACTCTAAGGCCATAGTAGCAAAAAAATGCTACACCATCACTAGGTTCAATGAGGACTCGTTCTTGGCTTGTAGAATGCGACAATTTTGAATTTGGTTCATTTGCAGTATCTGCAGAACATCATCTTATTTGTCGGGGGTTCAACTGCTCTTGACATTGTGTTAATTTTTGATTTGGCTTTGGTGGCTTTGGGCCTTTCTTCTACTTACTCAAGTTTCTATTGGTGTATAAGGTGTGAGAGTCTCTGGTTGAGAAACTGGAGGACTCGTTCCTTCTGGTGTCTTCTTGTAACAACATTGGTATTGTAATGACTCTTGATAGAGTCAATTCTGAGTGTGTCATGATGATCATCACCCATCTATCATATGAAGTTGGCAAGCTTGAAAGCAGTGTCATTATTGCATCTTGATCATTTATGACTAATCTGACAGTGGCCATTTGCTTCAATAGGTTTTTGAACCGGTTGATGTAATTCTGTAATGAATCACCATTTTGTCATTTTGGGGAGAAGAATCTTCTTTTGAGGTGTAGCTTGGAAGCTACTGACATTGTGCACATTGTATAGTGTGCTCAAGATGTCCCAGACTTCCTTGGAGGTCTGAGTTTCAAATACATGGCCAATTTGTGTGTCTGATATGTTGAGGATGATCAGCGCGAAAGCTTTGTCATCTTTAAGCTTCCATTGGGAGATTGCAGCATTGCTTCGAGTCTTGCCTCTGCACCTATGACAACATCATACAAATCCTTAGCCATTAACACATTTTTTATTTTAAATTTCCACAGATGATAGTTGGATCCATCAAGCTTGTCCATGATGGGACTGGCTTTTTCTTGGGTATCCATGTGGACTGCAAAGTCTGTGCCATTTACTGATCTACCTATCGCATCGGGGGTCTATTCAAATCTCAAATCTGAGAAGAATAAATACCACAATACATTGAGGCAATGGATCAAAGATTTACAAGAAGAAGAAGCCTTGGAATTTGTCATTGCTGTAGCGGAAGTTCATTATGTACCTATACCATTAACAGATTTATCAGATCCTTTGCATAGATCACATCAATATATTGATGTTAATACCCAATCACATCATTGCGAAGAACCATTTAACATGATAGAGTCTGAGGTGCCGTAGATAGAGCTGATCGTGAATATTTTGTCTAGTAAGATGGATATTACACTGGGAGAATTCTTGAAGTTGGTGCCTCAAGCCAAGGAAGTATTAGTTGAAAGATTGACCAAAACTAAATCAGAAGTCTAGCGGGAACCACTTTATTGTGTCAGATTTGAAGACTCAAATGAAGCACTCAATGTAGGAGCAACCTGGAAGAGTGAACAAAGGAATATTTGTTAGAGTTCTTATGCTCACCTTCAACAAATCGTTCAAGTAATGAGCATCCTGAAAACCGAAGGCCGACAACATATTTTTAGGCCTTCAAATTTTTTCCCTTGAGATTTTCTATGACTTAGAAATTATTTTAAGACACCTTCATCTTTTCTGTCTTTTTTGCTCCTTAGCAAAAAATGCGACACACTGGCCAAGTGGCAAGAATAACTTAGAAATCATTTTAAGGCACCTTCGTCTTTTTCGTCTTTTTTGCTCCTTAGCAAAAAATGTGACACACTAACCAAGTGACCAGAATACCTTAGCAATGATTTTTAAGGCACTTTTGCCTTTTTCTGTTTTTTCCGTATTTTTGGCTGACCGACTTTGCCAACTTATGAGTAACCCTAAACACAACTGGACAAACAAATATCTCAAAGGCGGTTGACGGTTACCAAATCCCTTATTTCTCACCCAAATCTTTGTCCTAGAATTCGCCGGCTTCACTGAGACTAGATCTCATCAAGATTAGTCCTCCAAAAGCTCCGTGAATTCTATCTCAGAGATTTTGCCTATTTACTGTCATGAAGTCACATTTTTTTCCATATTCCCTATTTGCCAGTCAAACCTCTTTGTTAGAATTTGCCATCTAGCCTAAGAAATCGTTTTCAAAGAATACAATTTCCTTGTCCTACCCGCGAATTCTGACAGTACAATTTTTTTTCCGGATATCTAAAAAAATCACTATTCTAACATTTAGAAGTCCCTATCAAAATTTGCGAGTATTACAGTTCCATTTATCTGCCTCTCCACATTCTGTCATGACCAAAAAGACCAGTTTTTTGTCCTACACTATCAATTTTGCAAGCAAACTGCCTTTTTACCAAGTACAGTACTGACCTGTTCATCTGTATTCTGCATCATGTCTTGTGACTGTGCTGAATCTTCTAATCCGTCTCCTCCACAACTAGAACAAAATATTCCACGTATCGATGCACCAAAGTATGATGGCGAATCTGACCCAGTCGGAGCTCCAAGACTTTGATAATGCATGCCATTTTTATGGAGATACCTCTGAAATTGAAAAGCTTCGCCTATTTTCCATGGTACTCTATGACACCGCCAAGGAGTGGTACTTGAATATCGAAGCTCCTGATCTTGGTTCTTGGACCACCCTCAAGGACGCTCTCATCAAGCATTTCAAACCATCCAAACTGACTCAGAGCCCGTTCATTCAAATTACCCATATCAAGATGCATCCCGAAGAGTCTGTTCGAAACTACATTGAGCATTTTAAATGCCTCTAAGTAGAATGTGTTGATGAAAATATCACTGAATGTATGGCCATAAAATTGTTCTTAGTTGGATTGCCTAAAAACATCTGTCGTGGACTCAAACCAGTTGACCTTTATGATCAACTTAAAGATGTGATGACCGATGCTATCCGTGAGGAAGACGAAGGTTCCGACGATGACTTTGACCATCGTGAAAAGAAATCTAAGAATCTGGACTGTCCTAATTATCCGAAGTCTGACAATATTGCTCAATCTTTTGAACTTTTACATCAAATGGATTAGAATTTGATATTTTTTAATTAAGTTCATTACTTTTTCATTGCAATATATTATTAAAAAACAAAAACAAAAAAATATTTTTCTCCTCCAAATAAGAGAAGTTGTGCATTATGCAAAACCTTGCGTAAATGAATGAATATCAATGTATTTAAATGGAGATTCACCATTTAAAAATTTATCATTTGAAATTATCATAAGGATATCAATGATGCAAAGGGTGTGAGCACTCTTATTTCAAAAAATTGAAGATTTCTTTACAATCTCCTTTGTCAATGGTGTAGAAAGTTGGTGGATCATTAACATTTTTTGGAATAAATGTTTATATAGGATCATCTTTGACAACCATTTTTTCACCTCTTACAATTCTTTTTTGATCTCTCTTTTGTTTTCAAAATTTGTCGTTTGAATTGTTCAAGAAGAAGATTATTTCTTTTATCTGGTAAGAAATCACAAAGAGCTATGCTTAGTATAATTAAAAAAAAAACCACTTAACATTTTAAATATTAAACTAAAGAAGCTATGCTCAGCATGGAAGGAGTTACATACCATGTCTAGAGTGCTTTAGCATTTTATCTCAGAGAATACAGCCTCTGGCATTCTTCAAAATCTTGGCAATTTAGACTCATGACCATGGTCTCTTTGAAGTTTCATGAACAATTTATTCTTGAAGTCTAGAAATTTTATTAGAACTTAATCTTGTTTATTTATTTACAATATAATTTTTCTCATTTGATTTACTAAAAAGAAAATCTCAAAGATAAAAAAAAAAACTTACCTCAAAAAAAAAATTTCTCATTAAAATGAGGATTTTCCATTTCATTCTCAACGATTTACTACATCTCTAGGTAGCTCAATCTCATAGTTAAAAGAACACTAACAACTAACTCCATGGACTTGATGTCTTGCATATTTTTCCACTCAGTAATACCCTTATCAAAGGCAATGGGATTTAGTGCTGAAGAGAGAGGGAAAAGATTTTTTTTTTTTTTTGGACTTTGTTAATAAAGAAATTTATGAATAAGTGACCACAAATAAAATAAAAACACATTAAATTGGAATAAAAGTTATAATTTAAAGATAAGATGATCATGCCAAACATAACTTAGAAAAAAAAATAGCAAAAAAGTTCCATAATCTAGATATTAGACATCAAAAATCTATATTAGACATAAGAAAGAGTTTTTACCTGGCCACTTTGAAAAGCAAGTTCAAAATAATTGTCGTATTTCGTTAGGCTCTAAGCAAAGTTTTCTGAATTGAAAGACAGTTTTGTCTCTTGAGCACAATGAGCTTTAAGTTCTAGCTGCTCCCTCCTTCGAACATATTAGATATCCCTTAAGAAAAAAATTCTACTTTTCTATATCACTGTCATTTTCATCATGTAATTCTAGGCAATGTTGTGATCTCAGGCAAGGAGTTCTACTTCCTCTACTGTTAATCTGGCAATGGTTGTGGCACTAACATTTTGAAAAGTTTAAATGTGTGGATACTTCCTAAAGAGTTCTTTTTGGGCTTGCAAACTATTTATGGCTCCATTTACAAAAAATTGATAGGAATCTAACAACTCAAAAATCAAAATTATTTACAAAATTACAATCCTCGAGACTAAAACTACAAAAGAAGTGACAATATTGACATGTGTGTGTGATCTTTGAAGTTTATTTTAAGATTATGTACATGGGTTCTCTAACTTTCTTTGGCCTATCACCAATCTCGGGGTCAACAAGCGGGTGGCTTGTCACATTGGTTAATGTCCAAAATTATTGTTGTTTTTTTTTAAATTTTTGGTCTAATGAATTTGCTCTCTCATTTTTGAAAATTTGAAGGAGCTCTCAAGTGGATTGATTCCCCCCCAAGGTAAAACAAGTGTGCAGAATTGAAAATTTTGGATCATAATTGGGTCTAATCAGTCCACAAGAGGGATTTGATGCATCACTAAAATAGCTTCACATGTGTGAAGTACAAGCAGTGTATGGAGATGGGGCTGAGAGCAAACTACAAATGATCATTAAAGCATTGAACTCAAAGAAATAAATGCAAATGGAAGATCTACACAAGCTTGTAAGTGAAATCTCCAAAATCTTCAACTCTCCAATGTTCAATGTGTAGAATGAGCTCCAAAAATAGCGTATACAAAGAGTAGCTATATTGGTCTGAGCTGATTTCAACGTGTGAGGGTGCCATCAGTCCTTAACCTACCCCTAATTTGAAAATATCCAATCAAATTGCACCTCTCCAAAATTCTTAGATTCTAGGAGGTAGATCGTAACTTATAGAAACTTGCCAAATAATGTTCTCATGACATTTGGTACCAGCATACTTAGGCCTATTCTTCACACATGGGAATAGCATCTACACGTGGAATTAACCTATGTATATACTATACGGTTTTAATCAAGCTAGCATTTGCATTTTTCACACTCCTCATAAAATAGCTTGTTTAAAGTACTATGACTTTCTTGAAAATCCTAGACACAATGAGATGGTACCAACACCATCAATATTACATTCTCAATCGCTTGATGTAAAAATTGACTTCTTAGCACCATGATAAGAGAGTAGAGCTGACAAATATTCCTATTGATATGCCATGTGAGAAGATGCCCCACTATCTATCCACCAAATGTCACTTGAGTTGTCTTTGCTTGTTGATGGTGTGGTCGATGCCATGAAAGATAATTCAGAATCATCTTCCTCTTCCTCATTTGCAAGATTATATTTTTTGCTCTCTTGTTGTGCAAGTTTCCTCCTAAAGCATTCAGATGCATAATGTCCTTTCTTACCACAAAATAAACATTTCTCCTTGGATTTGTCTTTCTTATCCTTTCTCTTAAAATTTGCTTGACCTTCTTCACCTTCAGATGGACCACCTCCTTATTGTTGGGGTGCGATAGGCTACCTCTTTGTCTTACCACTTTGCTTTTTTAGATATCTAGATTTTTGTAGATATATTCACTTGTCTTCTCAACTAAAATGTAGTCTACTCACTAGCCTCTATCAACATGACCCTGTCAATGCCATTTTGTTTTTAATTGGGTGCATTTTACAGAATTAAATCATCATTTTGTTATGCTCGAACATTTATCACCTCTCTTACTTATTCATTATATTTTTTGTGGCCATCAATTAAATCTCTCTCTCTCTCTCTCTCTCTCTCTCTCTCTCTCTCTCTCTCTCTCTCTCTCTCTCTCTCTCTCTCTCTCTCTCTCTCTCTCTCTCTCTCTCTCTCTCTCTCTCTCTCTCTCTCACACACACACACACACACACACACACACACACACACACACACACACACACACACACACACACACCATAGGAGCATGTAAAAACATATTTGTTGGTAGAGGATATAACCCACAAATTGACTCTGAGTGACCTTTAAATGTTTGAAAAAGCTTAAAACGTTGTGCATATGATTATCAACTCCATGGATAGGTGATGCATTATTTAGTCCTTGTGTGCTGGATGGGCGATATTCTCATTAATTTTCTTGTCAGAAGATTCTCATTGGTATGTACTATTCATTGCCACCAATTATATGTCTTCATACAAATTCATTTAATGCACACTATTGATTTCTATTTTGTTTCAAATTAGATCACTTTTTTTTCTAGGAATATATGAATATTAGAGTGTATTTTCATTTTTGAAGATAACCATTTCCTGCCTTTGGATCATTTAATGTTGGAATTGAGAAATATGATATGCCCCCAATGCTATATTTTCATTTATGAAGAAAATATTATCCCAATCCATCTTTGGTGCTCTAGCCTTTGGGTCTTTCATGGGTAAAATTGATGGATATGAGTGCCTCCAATGCCAAGCTTTATTGGTAATAGTCTATAAATAGCTTGTTTTAATTTTTTTGTAGAGTTATTTAAGTGCTTTTGAAAATTGCCAAACTTTTGTTAAAATTATAGCTAGCTCAACATTGTTGACTTCAAAATAGTTGTATCCTGTGATAATGAGAGTATAAGAGATCTTCAAGATATCAAATTATGCAATCCTTCTTTTGAAGATGTGATTTCTAACATTTTTTAGATGTTTGATACATTGTTGTTCAATAGTAAACTAAGAAAATTATTGGCAATTTGTGGAGCTCCAAAACTAGTGCCTGAGGTGCTATTGAAGTACAATGAGAGTGTGGCATTTAAGCTGCCACCATCCAAGGTCTTGGGAATGGAAACAGATGATGAAGGCATAAGACTGCCAACATTATATATGTTATGTAGCCTCAACAATCCAAGGATTTTCAAGAAATCTTAGGGTTTTGTCATATGGCGATGAGTTTCAGTGGTGGTAAACTGATTGCTAATGGAAGTGGATTGAGGAAATGATGTTTAGTCTAGGTGATAGTGATAACTATCAGTGACTTAAGAAGAAAAGTTTAATGCTACTTTATAGAACAAGAAAAAGATTATTCTATCGGATGATAGGACCAAGTTCTGTGGAAAGCTTATCAAGCTATAATAATAGCTCTGATACCATGTCGGAGAAGGGTAGTAATGTGATTGTGATGTGAATTGGTCGAACAATAGGATCAAAATGATCTTATTGCCACACAAAAGCGATTGTTGATTGATTCCCTCGGTGCATGAACTACAACATCAGTAGGCGGACACAAAACAGAGCTTAATTGCTTTGTTGTTTGCAGAAGCAAAAAGGAGTACACAATTAGACAAAGCAGTAAGACAGTTAGATAGGAAATGTAATAGTAAGGCATACAATTCTGACAAGAAATTTGAACATAATAAAAAAATAATGACTGATTCAGATTAATGTATAACACCATTGTGTATCAAATGAGTAATGTTGCAGATTACCTAAAATAGATTCTTGATAAAATTTGGCACTTTTCATTCTATTTTAAAAACATGCACATTATTTTTTATCCAAAAAAATTTAGAAACCTAAATTTCTTGATTAATTCATATTGTGTATAAAATTGTGAATAAATACATTTTTTAACATGCACTATTTGCGATAAAGTAAATGTTGAAAGAGAGTTCCCTTGGTATAATGCGTAATGAGCTGCAGGCGATCCATCATGTTCCTGATCACTTCCCTCCTATCCAGAACCTCATCGTCCTTCAAACATATCAATCCCTATAAAAATTCAGCTTCTTGATCGACAAATCTTCATTTGTACCACTTCCTTGTCCTTCTTTTCCTTTGTATCCTATAAATTTCTTTCTCTTACGCCTGATATGACAAAGCTTGGGTTGTTGAGGTTAAAAGTTCATGTTCTTTTATTGGAGTTTTGAAAGAATTTATCTTGCAAAGTGGAAGAGCTGGGTCTTTTAAATAGATGTTGAATTTCGCGAATATTTTTTGCATCGCCTAGGCTTGCAAGGAGTTTGGTAGAAGGATTAGCAGCAAGCTCAATGGACGCATCTATCATGTGTTGGCAAAGAAAGAGAAAAGTCAAATGTGCTTTGTCAACCTCCCTAGCAGGTTTGTGAAGCCAAAGAAAAAAAACATTGAGTTGGTTATGTGTAGAAGCACCAGGAAAGAAAATGCTCAGGTTATTCATCATATACCAGATGGCATGGTCAAACCAGATAATGGAGGAGTGATTTTTGCATTTGTCATTGCATCTACATTTGAAGAAAGGTCTTTTCCAGTTCCAAGCTCTAGCTTGGTGGAGATTAATCTTGTTGAAACTGGTGTCAAAATGTCCACAAATTCGTGCTCAGGTTTGTTCAAAAGGGCAACGAGAAGGCTCAAATTTGTTCATATGTACGATCTTATCAAAGGCAATGGGAGTCTCAGAAATGGAGTTTTTGTTCAAGGCAACAAGTTTGTAGGTTTGTACTTCTTTATTAGTGAGATGTGCAAGAATGATCCAAAGCTCGATAGGTAGGGGTGCAAGAAAATTGACAGTGGGTAAGCTCCAAAGCTTGTAAAAAGTATGAGCAGAGTTGAGTTCAATAGTGCGTTTGGCAATTTTTGGATTGGCAGAATTCAAAAGTGGATTGATCACCAACATCATACATATCTTGGGAAAAAATTTCAAGTGCTGAGGCGCTATCCTCGTCCAAATCATCTAAAAAGATGAGAGGGTGTGGAGGTGGAGGTGAATCGGAAATAACAAGAGTGGGATCAGCAGAAAAAACATCTTTTTTTTTTTTCAAGACAAGAAAAAACTTTTTTGATATGAGAATTATAAAATTTCTCTTCCCTTTCATATTTTTCAACAAGCCCGACCAAGTCAATAGCAAAGTTTTTAATGATACCCAAAGGATCAGTCTTCCGTACTCCATGTAAAGCTTAACCCAATGTAATGTGTCCAATAGGTCAACCATACAAAGTACCTTATCATCAGGTCCCGTAGCGTTACACGTAGTACGATCTATTCCATTAATAAAACTATGCAACATGACAGCTTTTTTCATGCAAATAATCAAAATCTGAATGAATTGATTAGGGGGAGGAAGGGGCTCCCCATAACCCAGGTTTACTGCATCTTGATACCATCTTGAGGACTAGACATAACAAGAAAAAGGTCCTTGTTAGCTTATGAATCCAAGTAAGGTAAAGGTTTTGATACTATCCCGACCAAAGAATAGTCGAATTTACACCTCAAGGATGCATAAAGGGAGATTAACAGATCAAAGCTCTTCTCAAGTCAAGACCAAAACCTTTAAAAACCCTTTATTCATAAACCAACAAGGAAAAACATAGCTGAAAAGTATACATTACTAGAAAGCACCATAAAGCAAAACATATTTCAAGACATCCAGCTGGTACCTGTCACCATCCCACCACACAAAACCATGCAAGTTAGCACAATGAGAAAAACAGGTGTCAACGCTGAATGTCAGTTGTTATCCATGTACAAAATACGTTCAACTCAACTAATTAGCTTGCAATGTAGATGACATTTAGTAGTCCAATCTTCCCTTACTGAGAATTGCATATAGCGATAGGCCAAACCATATCACTACCGTATCAGGACGAGTGCTATATTGATCAGTTTGATGGTTTTGGTCCTTATCTTTCACTTACACAAATAAAATATAATGCACTTAGAAAAGAGCTGTAAAATATAAAGCATAATACAAACGTGTAAGTAGCTTGGACCAACACATGAAGTTTTGGGCTAATCCATGCCATACCAAATTTTATACTTGTAAACAAGTAATGTATGGTTCTCGTGACTTCTTGAGCAAATCCATGCTATGCAACAATCCGCAAGCATCCTTATTGTTATATTAAATTTTGAACCATGATCGTGACTTAAGATGCAATAAAGCGCAATACCCATTTTTTATAGACAAGAGCATTTATTTATGACATCTATGAGGGCAATCATTTAAAAAAAAAAAACTTGATTCAGTATGCCACAGTCAAGCATGCTATAGAAAGGGGTATTCGACAAACTAATTAAAACATCTTCCCATGAGTATTATGATAAACCGTCTCTTAAGCAGCCAACGTATTCAATTTGAAGCTTCTATCTTAAAGTAGTGACCAAAATATGCGAGAAACACCAACCTGAACGCAAGTGACTTTTGTGAACTGGCCATGTATGCTTTTGAATGCCTTTGAGAACCGTCTAAATCCGTATGCAAGTCTATGTATATATAGCATTACATATTAATGTCCATGATAGATATGTTATAGTTGTAATCCAGAACTTCTGTAAAACCCATTATCAAAGCTTTCGTAGTGGTATTGTACAGTATATCTCTTGCATGGCTTGGAGAAAAATGCTAGGTAGCACTGATCATACATTTTTTAGCAATATGCTGGAATCCAATGATATGACACTAATACTCATGCTACATTGCTGCTATACTGTTGAAAGACAGACATGATAGCAAGAAAACATATACATATTTCGAGTGCTCATTATGATAATAGAGATCATACATTAGAAAATCATCAAAAAAGCTCATCACTGGATTGTAAATTGAGAATGGTTTGTTATCTCATCGCTGGACAGTCGTGATACATCTCTCCATAATGATGTATATAAAGAACTATCCTACGATATGTATGATAGCATGCTGGAATAGCAACGAGGAGTTGCTTTTAGACACACAAATTGGTAGTGAGTGTGCTTGAAGAGTGAGTACATCATGTGTGTTATATGATAGCATGTACTCAGAAAGTATTCTCTCCTCTGGCCAGCGATAGCATGCAAAAATGTAAGTGAGCAGGTTGAATATAACATGAATGAGCGGCGATGGGCAGTGTGCACTATGAACATCATTTACTTTTGGCCAGCGATGGCAATATTCATTCATACAAGAGACATTTGGCCAGCGATGGCTTTATCATACATCTGGCCAGAGATCATGCTTAAACACATAAGAAAAGATGTGGTATAACAAGGGCTTTCCAATGATATGTTACATGACATACTTCTGAGCTATGATTAAAAAGTTATGGCAAGTCAAAAGTATTAGTGTTATAATATTTTAGTAATATAAAAGACATCTTGCACGAATTTTTAAAGGGTCTTTTTGGAGCTCAAAACTCCCCTAATGCCTGATGTAGATATTCCTACAGCTAACAGGATCAAGCTTCTTTCTCAAGTCAAAAGGGATTTGCATATAACATAGATAGGGCACTCGAAGGTGCTTTAGAATTGGCTTGTAGCCATATTAGGCTTTGAAGAGAGTCTTTGAGTCAACTGCTTTTGTGTTCGAATAGTTTTGTAGATAGCAAGCTATAGAAACTACTTCGGCCCAAAATTTCTTGGGTAGCTGAGCATTCGATAGCATTGTTCGTGCTGCATCTAGCAATGTTTGGTTCTTCCTTTCGGCTAATCCATTCTGCTATGGGGTGTAGCTGGTGGTGAACTGATGATGTATGTCGCACGAAGATAGATAGACAAACATTTCATCTGTCATGTATTCTCTCCCACAATCTGTGCGTACTTGAGCTTTCAACCAGTCTGTGTCTCAACAAACTGCTGAAATTCTTTGAAGTAGTTGAATGCCTCAGACTTGTTCTTGATGAAAATTGTCCTAGTGAATCTCGGATATTCATCAATAAAAGTGATACCTAGAGAGGGTATGCTCATAGGGCCGCACGGATCACTATGTATCAATTCTAAGATGGTCTTAGCTCTAGTGGCTTGTACTTTTGGGAATCTTGATCTAGGTTGTTTTCCTAGTAAGCACATCTCACATATAGTTCGAGTGTCTGTGGAGGTAGCATTTATGCTTAAATCCTTGACCATACTATTGTGATGCATGTACAAGATAGCTCTCATGTTTAAGTGTCCTAATCTTTCATGCAATAGTTGGGCATTAGAATTACTCACATTTGTAGAAAGTGCATATTCATGACTCAAGATATACAAATTACCTTCTCTATTTGCAGGGAGAATTCCATTAGATTCTTCATCCAAGATGGTATATAAAATATGTAGCCTATCAAACAAAGCTCTATAGCCTTAATATGTGATCTTGTTGATAAATAATAAATTCTTGGTTACATAAAGTACACCATCAAGTAATCTAGAAATACCATCTAATACCAAACTGTTGGTGTTTTACTCTGATACCACCCTATTGGTGCTAGACAATTGAACTCAACAAGAGTTCTCACCAAACAAAGAAAAATTTTATGAACATTATAAAAGATCAAATTGAATTATTGAATTTTGATTATTACTTGGATCATTCGTCGGCTAGTGGAATATCTGTATAGGTGTCTTAAACAATCAAGACGAGAATGAAACAATTAGGCATCTGTGACAGCCATAGATACTCTACGTTAGTGAATGGAGCAAGTATTAGTAAAGAAAGAGAGAAATGAATTAGAGAGCATTCGACCACGCTAATGCAAGTGAAGAAAATAGAGAGTTTGTATATTAGTTGTTGTGCTAAAAATGATCAGATCATAAAAGGTTGAATCATGTGCTCGAAAATGGTTCAAAGTATTGTTGCACTAAGCGTTGTGATCCTACTATGCTTGTTACAGATTAAAACTCTCTCTCTCTCTCTCTCTCTCTCTCTCTCTCTCTCTCTCTCTCTCTCTCTCTCTCTCTCTCTCTCTCTCTCTCTCTCTCTCTCTCTCTCTCTCTCTCTCTCTCTCTCTCTCTCTCTCTCTCTCTCTCTCTCTCTCTCTTGGATGGTACTCTACTTTATTTTTTCTACTTGGAAATCATTGATTGCATACTATAGTTTTTCAAAAATGTCAAAAATTCATAATGTAGGTTATCAAGAATGCATAGCTTAGGTTTAGAATAATAAAATTTCATATCATAAAATTAACCTCATTTCGACACTTACATCATTTCCAATATTTAATTGCTGATTAATGTGAATCCTAAGTTCAAAAATGTCAATTTTCGTACATGTCACATGATGTTAGTAAAACAAAAAAAAATTTGGCTTTCTAAATTTTTTTAAAATAATTTTACGAATTGTTGAAAATCCAGCAACTATAATATCCATCAGAATTCGACAAATACTTGTTCATTGGAGGATTTATGGTGTCTTTTTGTCCGTCGAAAATCCACAAATTGGTCGGAATCCAACCTTGATATTTCTTGTCGCATTTCAATGGTTAGATTCATCAGAATGTGATGGGCATTTCACCTCCAAGTATGTCAAATGTGTTGGATGTTGGATTCCAATGGACATGTCAGATGTCAAAATTAGATGTCCAATTTATATTGGTCATCGATAGTTGAATGTTGGACAGTGTAACCATCGAAATCATGATGTTGTGTGAAAACTCATAAAAATCACGACAAATTTTGTAATCCATAGATATATTATTGCCAAAACTACCTTAAGGAAAACTAGGATTTGCAAAATGTAGACCAAAGTCTACCATAAGATATGCTTGGTTCCAAGGGCGGGCATTGAATTTTTTAGTGTGTGTTATATAATTTGAAATTGAATTTATGAGCTCACAAATTGAGTTGTTTAGTGATTTTGTTGTACAATACACAATAATGAGTAAAAAAAATATCTCTCTTACACGAAGCTTTACTATATTGATTAATTTTCACTTGTTTAAACTTTTAAAAAACATTTCTATTCACAAGTCCAATTTGATGATCACGAAGTTCCATTTTAGGTTGGAATTGATTCATGAACATTGTTCCCAGAGAATGGAGGCTCACTATATTGGAAAGTGAATAAAAGCTTCCCTCAACCCCATATATTATGAGCAATACAACCCAATAGCATGGTACATCAATATGCCAATATTGACATTTCATACTTCTATATAGATTAGAGCAAGAGATTAAACTAGTAAAGATCTAGGAATATTAACAATGCCACTATTTTCTAAAAATTGAAGATTTTTTGCATTCTCTTCTACCATCATCCAACATGACTATGTTGCACATCTATTCTCACAACACTAGTATTTATATGACTTGTCTTTATTAGTGAACAATCTCACAAATAAGCCATTACCAAGACAATTCCATGGAAACCAAGCTTTGTGATAATGCAACATGGAACACAAATTGTTAGTCAATATAAAGTTGAATCTCATCCATGCAAGTTCATAAGGCAATCATATTACGAGAAAATGCAAGGACTTTAAAAAGCTCACGAGTTTCATTGAATGAAATTAGATATGCTAACGATGAGAGAAAGAGTTTCTACAAATGTGCATGTTACTCATATTCAATTTATATGGACTATGAGAATTTTGATGATAAAAGATTTACATTGTTTTTAAAAATTTGATGTTACAATCTAGAATATTAAGCTTTGAAGTTTTTACTTGTTGCTTCGTCTAGTTTGGTTGTTCAATACTCATGGGCATATATGCATACCTCAAACGCAAAACTGGGAAGTAGTAGAACATTTAACCTGCAACACTAGGAAGTAGTGGAACATTAACCTGCAATGAGCTGACTTTGAATTTCCTCCTTTGGACTGAAAATACACTCAAAATCCTATAAAGTATAATTGCATTGCATGTTTAGAATGAGATTGCCAACTGAACAGTAATTGCAAATATCTCGCTATGAGCCCACATGATGTGGAGAAACAAGAGCTTTATTGCAGTTCTGGATATGGCATATATGCTGGTTTGGGCAAATAAGTGCCCTTTCCACAAATTAATGCGTCACAAATGAATTATATACGCTCTTCAGATGCATGTATTTCAACATTTGAATTGATATCCCTCTCATCATTCACATCAAGTTGTCGGAGATGACTCAATAACTCTTCCTCCTCTCCTTCCATACATTTATGCGAGGCTTTCTGCATAAAAATATCAATATTATCCCATTTTCTCTGATAATACTAAATCGATCTTTATCGATCATTCTTTTTCAGATAGGGCTCATAAGTTGTATGGATTTCTATTTCTAAAAGGCTAGAAATACACGTAATTGATGATAAACAAAATTATACATAATTGATGAAAAAAAGGATCAGTTTGTGAAACATTTTACTGCTTTACATGAGGCTATGTATATTTTGATAACAGTAACAGTGGTAGCCATGCTGCACTTACCTCATTCAAACTCTTTAAGCTCAAAGTGTAGTAGGAAGTAATGGCAGCGGCAGCAGCGATGCCAAATACCGGTACAATAATTCTTATCGGATCCATGTACCAGAAAGTAATGTCTTGCTTGTCACCACTCCTTTTACGCCTGAAAATCATAAACTACTAAGAGCTAAGAACCTCACATTCCTCATAAAAACCTTTTGATTCTAAAATACAGCCCACTTCAGGAAAGCCCAATGGAAAACGTTCACATAAATTGCCAGCTTCTCTTGGATTCACTGAGAAGGCAATAATACGCTGATGAAACTAATAACTACAAGCTTAGCAAGAATCAACAAACATTGTTCCTAGGAATTCAGCTGTGCCCCAGAAACGACGTCGTGTTTATATATGATTCAACTTCAAAATGTTTTCAATTACCGACTAGTTCAAATTCCCAAATCTGTCCATAATCAAATGCGAAAATATCAAAAAGCCAACAAGGAGATTTATAAATATGTGTGTTATTTTTTGTCATTAAAGTGTATTTTGGAAGGTAATTATCGAAGAGAGATCAGTGAGAATGAAATGGACGATGACTCAAAACTTGTCAAAAGCAATGCAGGAGACGCAAATCACAGAAAAGTACCCAGTTGCCCGGTCAATCCTGATCCGATTTCAAATCTACATGCAAATGATCAGATGATCGACGCGATGGAAATTTTTGAGCCCTGTATCCTTTTTCAGTTTCAATATTGATTCGTGTCTTTTACAACATCAAATTACTACCGCTATAAACACAACGATCATTAAATCAAAAGTTTAATGTCTGTTATTTCTTCTGATCAGATGCGCTGTTGCTTCTGAACAGCACAAGCGAAACTATAGAAGCTATAAAAACAGTACTGTACAGAAGCCACCACCAAAAAAAAGAAACATATTTGCTAACACGAAATAGGATCGTAATGTTACATCTTAAAGGTCAATGATGAATATTAACGGTATTTTAGTGGTTCACAGCGAAAACCAATCCATATATCATGTGTGAGAACAAACAAGGATAATCACGTCAAAACTTTGGTATATCTTCCTTCTTCTCATCATATTCATAACAAAACCGACGCCACAAAAACAATATTACTTAGTTTACAGAAGAAGCTATAGAGGTAGAAACAATAACGGTTCCAGTGAAACGGCAGGATTGCGAGCCAACCTCGATCTCCTGTTTGGAGTAACAGCACACGAAGCTCCAATACTGGATGAATCAAATTTTCACAACTCCAAGGTCGTTATCGCCCGATTATGTATACGAATATAAGAAGAAGAAAAATAGCGATGATATTGCAGCAACGCGTTGTGTGTGCTTTACAGATGGAAGGAGTGAAGGCAGGTTGTTTAAATAACGGAGAGATTTGATATGTGGATGCTGTTGTTGTTGAGAAAGAGGAGTGAAGTTGCAATTAGGAAGGGAAGGAAGGCACGTTACGGCACCACCTTTTCACACACCCGGCATTCATTTGTAAATGCCACTTGGGTTTAGGGTGAACAATATATACAGCTAGTGACACACGTCCTCTCACTCTATTCTAGATTGTGTTGTTGTTGTTGGTGGTGGGACTTTTCTTCCTCCCTTGGAAAGTGTTGTGAGAAGTGTTCCATTTTTGTATTTTTGATATGATTTTGTTGAAAAGTGGAAGATCACTCAAGATTGACTCTATTTCCATGTGTGATATGTTGTTTTTTATGAGTTTATGTCAACCAATGATTGCTTGCCATATGCATTTGCATGTGGCATTCAATCATGAGAACTTTTGTTACTTAAAAAAGGAAAGTGTCTTGAATGTTTTGTTTTATTTTAATATTGGCATTGCATTGCAAAGGCAACACTATGTGGTGAGGTTGGTCATTGAAGTTAGTTAAAAAGTCAACATTAAAGATATGCTCGTGGTGAGAGCCCAAACTTTAAAGGACTGTACTTTTGTTAGGGGCGTTTGTTATGCATGGCTAATTTGCCTAAAGACCCTTAAGCGTCGATGCTCGTAAATAATTGAAGATAGGAACCTTACTTGTTAAAGGCACTCCCTTAGATGTTGAAAGTGTTGAAATTTGATGCTCAGCCTCAAATCCATTCAATAATGAGCATCCTGAAAAACGAGAAACAGAAGGCTCGAATTTCTAAGTAGAGGATCGAAAAATTCAAGATCAAATTTTCTAGAAATTTTCGATACTAGATCGACTTTTCGAGTCATTATTTTTCAAGTCATTGTACATTTTTCGATATTGTCAATCTAAAATCCAACCGTTGAACGACTTCGCATTGACAGTCCGCCCACTTTGTACATGCATTAACTGTAATGAGGCGGTTGTAGTAACTGCAACAAAAGGTAGTTGTAGATAGTTTGTAGAATATCAATCCTAGAATCTTCATCAGAAAACTTCTTCTAATTATTCGAGTTTTTGTAACTAGCGTTATCACCCTCAACGACTGTAAGCTGAAGTTATCACTTCAAGCATTGTACTCACTGTTTGATATTAATCTGAGTGCAAATTTTCAGTCCCACTACTGTATGTTTCATTGTGCATTTTTCTAAATCATTCAATTTGAACATTCTACTGCTAACTGTGGCGCTTTCGATCCTACACCAAGCTCGCTCACCAACTTCCGCACATTTCCACTGATTTACGACATAGTATCAGAACAGGTCGTTCAGTAATCCGCGCATTGTCTGTGGATTATCAAGTCTTGTTTCTACCAAGACAATGTTTTAGCATGCGCGCAACCAACAGTATCTCGAAATCGTTGTTTCCACCTCAACCGAAATGGATTCATCTACTAGTTCTTCTCTAATCGACAAACTCGATGGGAGTAACTACCATCTCTGGAAGTTCAAAATGAAGGTCATACTACTAGCCAAGGAACTATGGGACATTGTTGATGGCATAGAAGTTAAACCTAAAGGTGATGCAGTCACTATCACCAAATGGAGACTGAAAGATGACAAGGCTTTTGTCATGATCACTCTCAACATAAAAGATAATCAAATCAGTCACATACGTGCTGCTCAGACTGCTAAGGACGTATGGGACATCCTAGCAACCCTCTACGATATCAGGGACGCCTCCTCCAATCTCCATTTGAGGAAGAAATTCTTCACCCTGAGAATGTCTGAAGCAGTAAGTGTTTTGAGCCACATTAACACTTTCCAAAATCTTATGGAGTAGATGACTACAACTAGCTCAGTCATTGGAGATACCGATGCTTTTGTGACTCTATTATCGAGTCTTTTTGAGGCCTATAAGAATTGGGTCCTAGCAATTTCGATCCAGGAGAAGATCACCCTTTCAAGACTAATTTCATTACTTCAACAAGAGGAGGCCAGAAGAATTGAAACCTCCTCATGCACAGGGTCGGATCCTCAAGCTCTATATTCCAAAAATCAGAAGTTTAGATCCAAAAAGAAGAGCAATATGTAGTCCATTAGAGGAGTTTTGAGCTCCAAAAAGACCCTTTAAAAATTCGTGCAAGATGTAGTTTATATTATTGAAATATTATAGCACTAATACTTTTGACTTGCCATAATTTTTTAATCGTAGCTTAGAAGTATGTCATCTAAGATATCATTGGAAAGCTCTTGTCGAGCACTTTCCAATGCACTAAACTCTGCTAGATTCGGACTTACCACTAAAAAGTTATGTCATTTTTAGTGTGGAATCAAAATGTGGACTCAAAAAGTTACGTTACGTAGATTTCAAATTTGAGTGTTTTGATTGGTCCATGTGTAAGAAAAAATTGAGAAAAATTAAAAAAAAATCTTTACAAAGGGTCTTAATGAATTTAGAACTCCTCTAATGATGATCGAATTTTGACTCAGGCTCAAATTTTAGCTCTAGGTCTAATTTTGGCTCAGGGTCGAATTCGAACTCTTCATCTTTCCAACCAAAGCAAAAACTATTCTGCAGATACTGCAAGAAAATTGGACATGAGATCAAGGACTGTAGAACTTTAAAATTCAACAATGAGAAGAAGAAGCAATTCCAACAACAAACGAATTTTGCCTAAACCAGTAGATGAAGCAGCCTTTATGACCAAGGTCGGAGAACAACAAAATATTGATTCATGGTATCTCGATTCTGGAGCAACTCAACACATGGCTCACCATTAAGACTGGTTCAAAGATTATAAATCTTTCACCCACTCTCGAGTTGTGCAACTTGGAGACGACTCATCATATTTGATTCAACATGAAGGAATAGACTCAAAATCAAATTTCAGAAAGGTGAAGTCAAATTGCTATCCAACATTCTCCATGTTCCAAATCTGACCATGAATCTGCTCTCAGTTAGCAAAATCACTGATTCAGGTCAGAGGGTCAAATTCAATACAACCAGCTACACCATCCTTGACAAATCTCGAAAAGTTTTAGCTTTTGGGAGAAGAAGTGACAATCTCTACAAATTCAGCCATTGTTATTCTTCCAATAGTCAAGCTCTTCACACCTCAACTTCCGAATCATCTGATATGCTTTGGCATTTTAGATTAGGCCATTTGAACTTCAATAATACTCAACAAATGTCGACTCAAAAACTAGTACAAGATCTGCCTTCTGTCACCAAGCCAACTTTTCCATGTAAAAGTTGTATAATCAACAAGCATGCTAGAAGTCCTTTCATTTCTGACTCAGTTCATACATTAGAGAAATATAGAGCCCAACAAGGGCCTTTGAAAAAGATGTTTTTTTTTTCTTATTTTTGTTGCCATGTGGACCAATTGAAATCTTGAAATCGGGGTTCTACATAACATAGAATTTCCCAAATATAAATATAATAAAAACTTTTTAAATATATTACTATTTCGTCGGACAGCATGTGAAAATGCTATTGGTTGTTGAGGCCTGCCCTTCCAGCTCATCACTGCCCGAAGAGACCCAAAAATATCAAAAATGAATATGAAAGATGGTTGAAATGAGAAAATCGATGTACCATTAATGTATATACATTGTGAAATCATGGTTAACAAGATTAACTAGAGTTGATTCGTAGCGCCAAATAGTTCAGTGTTTCAAATTTTTGCCAACACATATTTTCATATTTAGGGCTTTTTGCCTACGCATATTTTTAGATCCATAGTTCAGTGTTTTTGCCTACACATAACGAATGGCACCATCAAGGAAGTCGTGCTCCTCAATCGACTCTGTGCTTCTCTTCAACAAGAAAGATGATAATGGATTATGGGTGCCAAAAAAAATTCAAAAAACTCTTGGGTTTTGACGCATCCATCATCAAGAGGAGCATTTCGAAAAAGCAAAAGGTCAAAACTACCATTTCGATCTTATTGGAAGGCCATAATTTTGGATTTCAGAACATCATCAGGAGGATAATCTATTTCTGAAATTCTAGTCCAACATGTATATATGCATTCAGAGATAAATGTGCAAGGATTCAACCGTCAAGATCACAAAAAAAGCAATTGTGAGTATTGATATTTTTGATACTTTGATTTTTGTCATTCGTTAATATCTATTAGTAAACTTGCCAATTTGATTATTTTTCTCTTGCAGATTTATATCCATCCAACATAAATGAATGGGAGCCTAGTGGATCTCTAGCAGGTGTGTTAGATGCTATTCACACTGATATTGGACAGTTGCAATATCGAGGTAGATCTGCAAAAGATCTAGCTGATAGTGAGATCCTTTTTTTTATGAATCAATGTACATTCCTGATACAAAAGGATATTTTGGACAAATAGTCTCAATTCCATTACCTAGTTTTGAAAGTGATGAATGGGTTGCTCCAGATGCTGCAGTTTCAGAATCATTTCGTTGCAAGCTATATAATGATGTAAAAAATTCATTAAAGATAAGCACGAGATCAAAAATAGTCAGATTGAGTTGGTTTATTTCTTTGAATATACTTGTGGATTTCTTTTCAAGTGTCAATGTACACAAAACCCCAACGATGTTTGTATGCAAAAATTTATCAAATAGTTTATTATCTGAACTTATGGATGAAGGCTGGAACAAAAGATCAGATGGAGAAATAGAATGCAAAATCAAAATGTCTTCCATGTGCTTTCGTTATTAAATTGAAAAAACAAATTTGGGCTTATGCTTCCATTATCAAAGATGGAAAAAAAATAAAGGTAAATGGATGCCACTCGATCAAGACTTGGAAGCCAGTGGACATTCAAAACGAAAAAATATTGAAATTATATACAATGATGCAGTTTTGACATGTGTTGAGGTGAAAGAAGATTGGAGTCTAAATTACATCAGGCAGGAACTATTGCTCCTACAAGATAATATACTTTCAGACTTCAGATTCATTTTCAATGCTAAACTCGTAAGTAACTATAAACACTCGATTCTTTATGAATAGTTTCTATCAAAACTTTCTCATACAATCTCTATACTAATTGTAACTCACTTTGTATTAGTTTTATGCAGGTGCGTAAAAGACATGAGCTCGAGATCAAATGCAGAGATATTGGCGAAACAATCCAACTTATGGAAGAACATTGAGATTTATATGCAAATACATGTCAATAATCATGTCTTTTTATCAATCTAGAAAATTGCATTCCAATCTATATTGATATCAATAAAAATCCCATAAACAGGTTGTTTATATGTAAGATTGTATTTTTTTTTTATGTATCTCTATTTACAAATGAATTCATATTCAGTAAGTTTTTCTATATTTTCTATATCAGTATTAAAAACTATTAAGGCATCAATCCCCTCTTCTATAATTTCGCCTTCCTCTGTTTCGGGAAGGACTTGTATGCCTTTTAAGGTAACAGGCCTCTGTCCTATAATTTTGCCTTCCTTTGTATTTAGAAGGACTTCTATGTCTTTTTTATCATATATAACAATATCTGCATCTTGAGCAATCTGAAAGGCTGTTAAGACAAGAGCATCATGCTTTTTCGGGCCTTCGATTTCAAGTGTAACACTTACATCATTCTGTACATAAGTTCTGATCAAGGGCTCAAAGTTTTTTTGATCTCTGAAGTTTTTTTTATCTCTCTCAACCAGACCTGCTTTCTCACAGGCATGGAATGGCATGGGCAGTGAATTTTGTCCTAGCCATCATTCTCAGAATCAAAAGAAGTAAATTTAAGAAAAAAAAAGTCTGTGATTTGAATATCAAAACCAAGCGCAAAGAATGAAAACAAAAAAATTTGCGAAAGAATCAAACGTGCCTTACTTTTTCATTATTGTCTGTGCTTTGTACTCGCGCTTGGATCCAATACTCGGTTTTCTAATATCTCTTTCGAGCGCATAGGATGTTGAGGTTTTGTTCTAACTTGCATTCTATGCCTGAAAGTGAGATTCAAAATCTTTCTTCTATATTTTTTTTTTGTTGAAATGTCTAATTTCAATTCTAGTCTGCTATCTTTTTTTCATGAAATTGGTATTAGTGATAATATAGAATATTTCAAATCTTTTTTTTTTCTTTTTATTCTTCCTTCTATTATTGAGGGTCCTAGTGTGGAAGCATTTTTTGATATTTATCTCAGATTTAAGTCTCTGCTCAGTCCTCTCTTTTTCATACCTCAGAATAAGGACATGACTCATTATCAGGACCTGGTGGCACTCGACAAGCATAGTTATAAAGCTAAGTAAGTTACATAATGATTTCAAGTCTGTAGATGATTGTCCAATTCACAATAAAAATGTAAATTTGCTGAGTTTCAGTTTGCATTTGTTTTTTTTCTTTGGTTAAATATTACTGATGATTCGGATGCTCGCCCTTCTACTTTTGAAGCTGTTTCTTCTAGTGGTACAAAACCTGAAAAGTCGAAGACTGTAGATATAGAAACTTTTTTTTATTGATACGAGCGTTAGTTTAGATGATTGTACAGATTTTGATCCTGCACGAAATAGGGCATCGTTTATTGGCCCTCGAACTACCAACACCCTTTCTCTTTCTAATAAATCTCTTATTACATTGCCTACTTATAATATAGATAATAATTTTTTTTTGACACTATCAGATATATCGGATCTTTTTGATTTCACAGAGGCCGAGACTCTTTGTATTTTGAGCAAAGAGCTTCATGAATTTTCGGATATAATCGATTATGATGCTGATGATCTTCTCCATAGTGTTGACTATGTAAATAAGAATGAGTTTTATTCAAGGAAAGACTGCTTGAAAATGGTTGTGAGAAAATGTGCCAAAAAAAATGATTTTCTTTCTGATGAAGAGTTCTTGAGATTTCAAAGCCAGCTTGGTTTTCCAAATACAACTGTCTATTCACCAACCTTATTGACATCGAAAGGTGGACATAATATTGAAGGAGAGGCAGTGATCGAAGAAGACAAAGCTGAATGTGTAAGTTTTGTATCTTTCTTGTACTAATAGATCCGTAAGGTCAGATTTTATACTGGAGCTTACTTTGTATTTTTTTCATTTCAGGAAACAATTTTTCTTGATGATTTTGCAATTCGTCGATGGCCAGAGATCCTCTGCTGGAGAATTTTCAAGAGATCATGCACTAGATCATTATCTGAAGTTCTTCGAGAATAATGAGATAAGTGTTGTCCATTCAAAGTTTCATCAACATGGTGAGACAATGATTATGGCAATCAAGGCATTTTCTCATTTTCTTGGAGGACATAATTTTAATAAGGTGTATAAAATAATTTTTGTAAAAAGAAATATTGCACTTAAGATTTTAGGAGATGATCTAGTAAATTCCATGCTCAAGTCATCTCATTTTGCATTGTATGCAGCCTACGTTGATCTGAGTAAGCATGAAAACTACGAGCTCTTGGAGCCTTACGAGAGAAGGTTGCATGATTCTAAATTGCAACTGTTATTAGAGAAAGTGTCGAAAGCAGAGTAGATATTGGATAACCAAACTTTGTAAACTTTTTCATTTAATATACAAAAAAAAATTTGTATGTCTATTGTATAAATTTTGCATTATGACAAATTTGGATTTTTCTGTAAAACCAATGGAAAAGTTGCAGTATATAGTTGTTCTTTGTGCTAGTCCCACCATGTTGTGTACTTTTATGAAATGTCGCTCTTGCTTGCCAATGAGATTTTTTCATTCCTTGCGATGACCATACGCTAAGACTTCTACTATTTCTTGCAAAGAATGTCGAATGATGCCGTAATATGTGCTGCATGTCATAAAAATATAATCTAAATCAGTACCAAAAGTATTTAAATTAATTGCACATATTTGTCTATAGTAGTGTAACATAGAAATCTTACCATATAGTGTGTTATAGGATCAACACCCCATGCACTTCGAACTGCATCCACAAATTCACTGGTTGTTTTCTGTATCATTTGTACATTAGTATTTGAAAATTTATCTTTTCTCAAGTATTTCACCACGTTGTCTAAGTTTTTCCAAACTTCTACTTTGTGTATACAAGTAGAACCTTCTTCTTCAAAATCTTGAGTTCCAACAATAATCTCTTTCCAAACCGGGTATTGAATCTTGGATTGTTTGCCAAAATAATTTGATAAAAATCTTCGAGCTTTGGATCCTCCAATGCTCGGCTTGCATGGAATATTTCCTGTTTTACCTGATAGCTTGTCATCTTTTTTTTATTTTAACATGGCCTTTATTTAAGCCTGCTTTAGACAACTCATCCTCTAATCTGAAAATAGCTTCCTTCGCAGATGCCTCTGGCTCGGAATTCCATGCAAACAAGATGTGAAGATATATTATTTTTTCTATTATATGCACCTCTGCATGCAATTTACATATATGAACATTCTGAAGAGGAATTGGTAGTACAGGTTTCCAATTAGGATCTTCTCGATCTCTTGATATTCCAAACAAGGGTGTTTAGAGTTAGCGCCATACATTGAACATACATTTTAGTGTCTTCAGATCTCCTGCTAAATGCCATTCTATGTTGTCAATTCCAAGAATATTGAGTGGAACTCCATCCATGTGATTTTTTATGGTGGCAAGATATGAAATTCTATTAAATATCCATGAGAAAATGTCATGGTCTTCTTTCATCACCTATAAGAGAAAACAAAAACGTGGTTTAGCCTCATAATATTAACACAGAGAAGATTTCCCAAATGAAATTTATACTAAAATGATTATCCCTATTGATTATGCGAAGGAACTGCTATACCTGACATGCTGCCAACCACCAGATATCATTTTCTGATTGAACACGGAAGTTGAGGCCTTTTGAGTCTTTTGAATTTGAAAGTGATCCATTCATGATCGTAAGACTGACTCTCTCCATTTTCTGACCTTTTATAATTTCAAACTCATCTAACTTGAGAACAACTATCAACTTGTTATTGACATTCTCATTTGTAATACCATAAAATTTTATGATGAATGTTAGTAGCTGATTAATATCAATAAATAACTTGTTGGAATTTTTTTATGCTAGACATTCTCCTTTCGAACAATACACTTCATTGATATGAGATGGATTACCAACTATTGTCTGCATACCTCGGTTTAACATGTCTCTTTTTTTTAAAAGATGAAATGGTTGTGGGATTGGAAACTTCTTAATATTACCTATGCAAATGTCTCTGGTATCATCTTAAACATTCTTGCATATGCTTCTCTACAGATGCTAAAAAATTTACATGTCCCCCTGAACCAATGTAGTGTCTAATATTTTTCCAACTTCATTCATAATGCTATCAGTAACCGAAGCCTTAATCTTTTTCATTTTTTTATTGTTTAAAATTGATTTCATAGATTTAGAAGTCAAGATAGAACCTAGTGAGTTTCCAATGGAAAGCTCATCGGCCAAATGGTCTTCAGCAACCAATGCTGATTTGCATTGCAAACATAATGTTCATGAAAATGTCAGTAGAAATTAGGAGACTCATAGTATTTACAACAACATGATAAGAAAATTAATAGAAAGTTGAAATTAATAAATAACAAAACTAATGATTTTAATGAATCAAAAAGTTTAAGCATTGAATGTTCATTCCCATAGAGCATCAAATTCACACAGTAACCCAAAAGGCCATTTTTGCCATGACACATATAGATTATTATTTGACTCACCGAATGAAAATCTGAATGTTGCAATGAACATGGATCAATAGGATACAATGTTCCCAATGATCATAAATCTACATGCTTTAGCTTTTCCTCCCTGTATCGGATCATATCAAAAGTTGACAATTTGGGTTGCTTTGAATTTCTTGTCCTAAGTGGAGCATATTCTGGTGACAGATCCACATGAAAATGATAAAGCTTTGTCATCAGTATAGTAGTATAATAACAAGCAACACAATGACAATAACAAAACTGGAGATGGCGCTAAACACTTGTTCAACCCTGTTGGAGATAGAGATGGCGCTAAACACTTGTTTGACCCTGGAGATAGAGATGGCATAGGCTTTGTTTCTAAAATGTCACTCCTAATTCAAATTTTTGTGTGTTCCCGACTATTGGGAGGGAATATTTCAGTATTTTAAAACTATACTTTAACGGTGGTTAAGCACCAGTGAAGTTTGATGTGACTAAACTAAGGTGCATTCATTTACATGGAAAGTAGTGCGAACAGATGCATAAAGAAGTTAGAAAATTATATTTTAATTACTTTATACTTATTTTTCTCTCTCCTACATGGCATTTCTTATAGGGCCCTCTTTGGGCCCATATTTTCTCTAGTGCTTCCAAAGTCCAGCTAGATCTTGTACATAGCGACATTTGTGGCCCGATGCAGACTGCTTCCAAAGGGGGAGCTCTATAGCTCCTAACCTTCATCGACGACTTCTCTCGAAGGACTGCAATCTATTGTTTGAAGAACAAATTAGAGGCATTCAAGTTCTTCAAGGCGTCTACGGAAAATCAGACCCATAGAAAGATCAAAGCTCTTTGCATAGATGGAGAGGGAGAATTTATCTCCACTGAATTTAAGGAGTTATGCAAGGGCAACGAAATACAACAACAATTCACAACGAGCTACTAACCTTAGTCCAATGGTGTAGTTGAACGGAAGAATCAGACGCTCATCGAAAGTGCCAAGAGCATGTTGATCCATGCCTCTCTTCCAAAGAAATTTTGGGCAAAAGCACAAAATTGATCCATCACCAAAGCCTTGAATGGCAAGACACCTTATGACATGTGGACATGATCGAAACCATCACTCAAGAATATTAGAGTGTTTGGTTGCATTGCTTATGCTCAGATCCCTGAAGATCTCAGCAAGAAACTGGATGACAAAAGCACAAAATCGATTTTCGTTCACAAAGATGTTGGCACAAAATCATTCACGAGTAGAGATGTCATTTTTGTGGAAGATCGATTTATCAACCACAAGGAGAAAGCTCGAGAAATTTTTGATCCAGATATCAAAATAAAATTTGATCCACGTATCAAAAAAGATTCCAGAATCAAAAATCAAAAAATCGATACAAACTCAAAAAATGAGCCTGAATAGCAGGGGGTCGAAATTCAGCCAAGAAGATCAAATCGACCAAGACAGCCTCCATCCAGATTTATGGATGATGCAGTCTGCTACTTTGTGCAGGAACCAAATACGATTTCGGGGGCGATGTTTACACCTGATGTTGGTCAATGGAAAGCAACGATGGACACTTAATTTGATTCTCTAATAGACAATCAAACATGGATAGTCACTGAGCTGCCAAAGGGAAGAAATCTGATTCATGCAGAAGGTGTTTGGCATACCTTTGCTTTTGAGCATTGCCCTAGCCATCTCAACAATGGATCTATTCTTTCGCTTTGCAACTCCGTTTTACTGCGGTGAATAAGGTGTTGTAGTCTGCCTCTTGATCCCTTGATCTTTGCAAAAATCAATAAATTCTATCGAAAAATACTCACCACCTCCATCAGATCTCAAAGTCTTGATGTAACTTCCTGTTTGCTTTTCAACTAATGTCTTAAATTCCCTGAACTTAGCAAAAGCGTCTGATTTCTTGCTGATGAAATAAATCCAAATGCATCTGCTATACTCATCAATAAAGGTAATAAAGTAATAGCAGCCACTAAGAGATCTAGTCTGCATTGGTCCACATAGATCATTGTGGACACGATCTAGGATGCCACTGGCTCTCCTTGCTCCACTTTTGAGAAATCTTTCTTTATGTTGTTTTCCCAAAATGCAACCTTCATAAATTCTTCCTTCAAAAGAAATATCAGGCAATCCAATAACTAAATTACCTCTTTTCAGAATTTGTAAACTTTGAGCACTGATATGACCAAATCGTTGATTCCAAAGATCACTTCGACTATCAACAATGCTTACCATAGCTCGAGTAAAAGATCTCGCATTCAGTTTGTAGAGTCGATTTTCGTTGACTCTAGCTCCTGTAGCAATCACTTTGTAGTGATTCTTGATGTCCTTGACGAGACATTTGTCGCTATCAAACTAAACCTTCAGTTGTTGATCAGCCATCGTCCCAACTGATAGTAAATTGTTGGCTAAACTAGGAACATATTGCACATTGCTTATCTGCTTTATCATTCTGTTGGTTAGCTTCACTGGTACCACTCCAAATCCTTTCACAGGTACCAATTGGCCATCAGCTTGTCCAACTTCATTGCCATTGTGGATTTCCTTAAATTCAAAAAACCACTCCTTCCTCGAAGTCATGTGCTTGGACGCTCCATTGTCAATGTACCAGATATCCTTTGCTTCGTCACTTGTCATTAGTGCCGTAATGAACAAGTTTGAGCTTTCACCTGTATCAATTTCATATTGATCATCATTGAATTGATGTTGATTAACATAATTGTCTTCATAATGATCATCATCAAATTGATGTTGATTAGCATAATTGTCCGCCTGCCATTTGCCTTTTTTTTGTGCTATCTCCTTTTGTTTCTTGAAGCATTCACGCTCCCAATGGCCAGGTTTGTTACAGTACCTACAATTTAATAGCCATGTCCTTGACCTCGGCCTTGATTCCAATTGCCTCGATTCGGGCTATCATTGGCTTGCTCATGAAATTGTTGAAATGATCCTCGGCTTGAGTTTCCTCCTCTCGATTGATACCTACCACGGCCAAATCTTCCGCCTCGTCCTCTAACTGCAAGAGCTTGATCATAGCCCCTGTTACGATTATTCAAGTTCTCTTGACGTTGCTCTTCCTGCAAAAGTAATCCACCTAGCTCTTCATAGGTTGGAAGATTCTCCCGTGTGGCAATGCTTGTCACAAACATCTAATGTGACTCACTCAAGATGTTCAATGTCAATTGAATGGTCTTGCGGTCCTGTACTCGCTCTCCAATGGCAGCTAGTTGATCACGGATCTCCTTCACCTTCAATAGGTGATCGGCAATAGTTGCACCATCATCCATCCGTAATGTGTGCAGCTTCATCTTCAGGAATAGCACTCGAGATGTGTTTGTGGTCTCAAACAATGCCTTCAACGTATCCCACGCTTCTTTCGGTCCTTCCAAATCCGAAATGTAAGGAATGATAGCATCTCTGACTAACAAGTTGATGACATTCTGTGCTTTTGTTTCCTCCTATCAAATGCTCGTTGATCTTCTTAAATCACTGGCCTTGTCTCCTCACCTGTCACGATCTCCCATAGCTCCTTTTCCATCAGAATGTTCTTCAGTTTGAATTTCCAAACTGCATAGTTGTCGGCTCCTTCCAACTTGCTTGACTCATTGAGAACGCTTTCGCTTAGCATTGCCATAATTGCAATTAGATCACTCCAGATTGCAAAAATAATTGCAAAAATGAAAAATTTGCTGCAAAATTGACAAAAGACGTCTCCGACCACTTTTCAATCCAAGCTATGGATTGAAAGTTATGCCAAATTAAAGATTTTGGCCTTAAAATGGCTCACAATTGCCCTTAAGCCTGAAAAATGGCATATTGCCAAATTACCATTTTTGAAAATTTTCTCCGTCTCGCACAGATCTCTGATTTCAGAGATTTTTATATTAGTGCATAGCCCTTTGTACCAGCATAGTCCTGTCTAATCAAATCCCAAAAACAGTCTCTCTAGCTAGGTCAAAAAATCACTCTGTTTTCTGCTTACCTGCAAAAAACCACCAGTGGACAGGCCTTAAACAAAAGTGGGCCAGTACCGAAGTATGCACCTTGCATTGACTAATTGTTGCTGCATTTTATATGATCTTCACAATTTAAATTTATGCCAGATAGAAAGCTAATTGTACATTCAATGACATGGTGCTAACACCGTTAATAATCTGGTCATTTGACATTCAATGAAATGGCCCTTTCAGCATTTCATTTGAAGTTGAAGAAAAGTGAAGGAAAACTTTATAAAATTTCTGGCCGTCGGATCTGTGAGAGATCTGTGGTGCATATCAGCTTTTCCTTTATCTTTGCCACCTTAAATCTGGCGTTTCGGACGAGAGAAGTCGCGTTTCGGACAGTCTGTGCGACGTTTCGGACACATGTAGGACATTTTGGGCCTCTTGGATGGCGTTTCTGTAAAAATTACAGCAAATAAGGATCCTAAAACACTTGAAATGATGAGGGAAACAATAGATTATGATTTCATAAGATTAGCACAAGTTGAACCATCAAAATCCATCAAAAATCTATGCTTGAACCTCACTAAATGGCCCAAATCCTTGAAGAAGACTTCACACGTGTGAAAGTACGGCCTCCCACAGTCTGAGTACTGTACACCAGACCTACATTCAATCCTATAATCATTAGTAATCACAAGCACTCAAACAATTATGAACATAGAGAGCAATTGCACCATTATGAGAGAAAAATCATGAAATTGCTTGATTGATTTTGGTGAGATATCATCACCTATATATACATGATCCATCACGGTTTTGGGCAGGTATGAGTAGCCCTAAACCTATCCCTAATGCTAATTTTGGTGGATCTTTCATCCCTACCAAGTTAGGGTTGGAATCTTGGAGATCCCTCAACAATGCAAAAATTACCAAAAATAGCTCCTATTTTTACTCCCTTGTATCTAAGCATAATTTGGACTCATTCCAAAGGTTCTAACACTTAGGTCTACTTGAGAACATCCTTATGAATGGAATCCTATGCTATTTGGCACGTGTGACAAGCCACATCATGACCATCTAACTATTTACAAGTCATATGACCAAAACTAGTCAAGCTAGAATTGTGAATTTTTAACACTCCTCCTCACTATCTAGCTTTGTTCAATCATTGCTTTACTAATCACTCCAAGTGATGATCTGAACTTCATAAAAGGTGTCTTTTGAAGTGGTTTAGTAAGTAGATCAGCTACACATTCATTGCTTGGAACATGCTCCAAAGCAATCTCCTTGGCTTGCACCATTTCTCTCACAAAGTGATGGCATATCTCAATGTGCTTAGATCTTGCATGGAAGATTGGGTTAGATGCAAGGTGTTGGGCTGATATATTGTCATTGTAGATGATTGGTGCCTCCTCTGAATCCATGATCTTTAGCTCCACCAATAATCTCTTGATCCAAAGTACCTCCTTTGTAGTGGTTGTCAAAGCTTTGTACTCGGCCTCGGTTGAAGATAGAGATATAGTTTCTTGCTTTTTTGAAAGCCATGAAACCACACCTTCTCCTATGAAAGTTGAATAGGCACTTGTTGATTTCCTATCCCTCTTGTCCCCTGCAAAATCTGAATCACTAAACGCATGAAGGTTAATCACATCTCCTCTATATAGAATCCCAAAATCCAATGTACCCGAGATGTATCTTAGAATCCTCTTAGCCTTTTTCCAATGGATATTCAATGGCTTTTGCATGGATTGGCTCAACCTACATACACTAAAGCTAAGATCTGGTCTAGTTATAGTGATCCACATTAAGGAACCTATAAGTTGCCTAAACAAAGTGATGTCCATGAAGGATCTTTCATCATCTTCATTTGGCACTTTTACATCTTGCTCTATTGGTGTGTCAACACTTTTGCATACTTCCATCTTAAACTTCTTCAAAAGACTTTGAGCATAGTTTACTTGACTTATAAAGATAAAATCAGACCCTCTAAGTACTTCTATGCCTAAGATGAAGTGAAGACACCCTAGATCTACCATCTTGAACTCTAAGGATAGATCTATCTTGATTTTTTCAATACCATCAACACTATTTCCACTAATGATGATGTCATCTACATAAATGAGTAAAAGTACAATACCAACATCATCAAACTTAATGTAAAGAGTGGGATCATATTCACTTTGAACAAAAGAAAGTGAAATAAGATAGCAATGTAGTCTTGAATTCCAAGATCTCGAGGCTTGCTTCAAGCCATAGATGCTTCTTTGGAGATGGCATACTTTGTTCTCCATTCCATGCTTGATGAACCCTTGTGGCTGCTCCATATAGATATCTTCTTCCAAAAAACCATTCAAGAAAGCATTAGAGACATCCATTTGACATAGAATCCATCCAAAATGTGATGCAAGTGCAATGATTAGTCTTATTGTGACCATCTTGGCCACGGGTGCAAAAGTTTCCTCATAGTCTATCCCTCTCTCTTGAGCATAACCTTTTGCAACTAATCTTGCTTTATGTTTGTTAACACTCCCATTTGCATTCAACTTAAGCTTGAAGACCCACTTGCATCCTATTACATTCCTTTGAGGTCTCTCAACAAGCAACCAAGTTTCATTCTCAATCAAGGCATCATACTCATCCAACATAGCTTTATACCATTCTTTGGAGTTCAATGCATCTTCAACATTAGACGGTTCTTCAAAACTAGATAAAGCATAAGAAGTGGATGAGATACCCTCAACTTGCTGTCCTTTGCCTTGATATGTGAGCCTTGATGGCTCCACTTTTGCCCTTGAAGATCTCCTTGGTGTGATAGGTGGGTTTGGTGCTTGCTCCTCCATGAGCTCCTCCTCAAAACCAAGATCTTGCTCCTCGGCCATCTTCTTCTTGATTGTTGGAGCACTTGAGCCTTCTTCAAGCATATGCATATGATGTTCATCAAAGATGACATCCCTTGAAACAACAAATTTGTTCAAGGATGGGAGATAGACTTTGTAGCCCTTGCTTGAGCTTCCATATCCAAGCATGATCCCTCTTGTGGAAGATGGATCCTCCTTGGTTCTTGTTTCCAATGGCACATGCACATAACATATACACCCAAAAACTTTCAAGTGATTAAGATTGGGTTTCTTTCGATACAACATCTCATATGGAGTTTTGCCTTCAATTGCTTTGCAAGACACCCTATTCATCAAGTAGTTTGCACATACAAGAGACTCACCCCAAAAGGATTTGGGCAAACAAGCATCTAATCTTAAAGCCTTAGAACATTCACATAATGTTCTATTCCTTCTTTCAGCAACTCCATTTTGTTGAGGAGTGTAAGGACAAGAAGTCTCTTTCTTGATCCCTTCCTCCTCACAAAAGGCCTTGAACTCATTGGAGATGAATTCTCCACCATTGTCACTTCTAAGGATCTTGATGCTATGATTATGATGCTTTTCCACAAACAACTTGAACTTTACAAAAGTATCAAATACTTGAGACTTGAAGGAAAGTAAGAACACCCAACAATATCTTGAGTAGTCATCAATGAAGGTTAAAAACATGGATGAACCTCCATTAGATTTGGTGCTAGCAATGTGCACATCCGAGTGTATGAGTTCAAGAGGATGAGATGACTTTGTGATGGAGTTAGGAAACACCTTCTTATGTGCCTTGGATAAGGCACAAGCTTCACAAACCTTGTCTTCCTTCCCAATAGACCTTGGTAGGCCTAAAGCATACTCCTCCTTGATCATAGCCTCCATGGAACCCGAGTTGACATGTCCAAGTCTTTTGTGCCATAAAGTAAAGGTAGATATCTTGCTCTTCTCGGCCAACATGACAACATTAGTATCCACAAATGCATCCAGCTTATAAAGTTTGCCAAGTCTAGTGCCCTTAGCCACTATCTTACCCTTCTTCTTGATGAAACATTCATTTGAAGCAAAGTCAACATTGAAACCATTGTCTACCATTTGGCCAACACTTAGTAGATTCTTTGTTATTGTAGGAATGTACAAAACACCTTCTATGTTGATCTTTTTGGAAGATCCTAAGCAAAGGGGAATGCTACCAACTCCTTCAATCTTACAAGCTTCATCATTTGCTGTATAGATAGACTTTATAGGTCCATCATAAGATAAGAGAGAAGAGAAAAACTCCCTTTTACTAGTCATGTGTGAACTAGCACCCGAGTCAATCCACCAAGGATCTTCTCCTTTGAAGCTTGTTGAAGAAAATATGGACATCATGAGAGAGTCCTCATGTGAACTCTCCTCCTCCTCCTCTTTGCTCATGTTGGCTTGGCTTTGATCTTGCTTCCTCTTGAAGCATTCTGAGGCATAATGCCCCATCTTGCTACAATAGTAGCACTTCACCTTTGATTTGTCCTTCTTGACTTTGGTGGTTGATGGAGATGCCTTTGGGGGTCCTTCTTGATCCTCAAGCTTTGTAGACTTCTTGAATGTTGATCCTTTGCCTTTGGACTTGTCTTTGCCTTTGGTGAAGAGAGCTTGGTCATCTCCACCTTGGATGGAAAGCCTATCCATCCTCTCTTGCATTTGGCTCCTTCTTGATTCCTCGGCCATGAGTGTGCCTTGGAGTTCTTCAAGTATGGGTAGCTTACCCATAATTGCATATCCCTGAACCAAATTGTCAAATTCAAAGCTTAGTCCATTCAATATGAGTTGAACAAGCTCTTCATCCTTGATAGGGTCACCTATAAAGGCTAGCTCTTTGTTCAATTCCTTTACTCTTAGGACAAAAGTATGTGCACTCTCTCCTTTCTTTTGATAGCTTCTATAGATTTGATTCTTCAAAGCTAACATTCTAGTTTGGTTCTTGGATTCATAGACCTTTTGCAAAGTCTCCCAAGCATCTTGAGCTGAAGTGCAATCTCCTACCTCTCTTAAGAGTTCATTTGCAACATTCATTTTTATGCAATGTAGTGCAACATTGCACCTCTTGATGTATTTGGCTTTTTCTTGAGGATGAATAGGTTCACCCTCCTTACCATTTACAATTTCCATCAGATCTTGCATGATCATGATAGATTCCATTCTAACTTTCCATATGGAATAGTTAGTTTTGTTGAGCCTTTCATTAGTATCCAAAAGATATGCATTTATAGATGCCATCTAGTCTCCTAATCAAGGACTTGACACAAATGAAGGTTACTTCTATTGATTTGATTGAAGGTCTATCTTATCCCACTTCTTAGGGACCTGAAAAGATCAGTAATAGACTTCCTATAAAGATCTAAGAATGATCTCTAACAAAATCAAATCATAGAATACTAGAAACAATGCACTTGCTTGATTGAAGTAGACAATACTAGTAGAATTGCCCCTCTTTCTATAAAGAACATTAAAGCTTCCAAATGATCTGATCAAGAGTGAATTTCAGCAACCTAATATACTTCCAAAATCACTTGTAAAAGAGCTAAATGGAACTTAATGAGGATGCAACACAATCTACTATCCAATCACAAGCAAAAAATGATCAAAATTGATGAAAAATTGATCTAATTTGGTGCATAAGTCAAGCAATGGTTGGACTGAACCTAAATCACTTTAGGAGGTGCCTACTACACCTTAGAACAACCTTGAAGAGTCCCCAAAACTCTGATATTCCCTCTCCTTGAATGCTAGAAAGCCTCCTCTATGAAATCACCTCCAAAACTCGCTTAGAAATCAATGCTTGGAGCAAGCAAAACTTGCTATCTTGGTAATGTGAATTGAATTCAACTTTGCCTCTGGTTTTAGACACCTAAACACCTGCAAATGAAGTCACACAACACCAATCTCCAATGTATTTGACTCACTTTGAGTTCTAGAATCAATACTAGATGCTAAGATCCAATCTACACAAGATTTAGATCAAAAATTGTGATCAAATTGAATGAAAACCAAGGATTTAGCTCATTTCAACCTTTAGGCTCTGATACCATGTAAAAATTACAGCAAATAAGGATCCTAAAACACTTGAAATGATGAGGGAAACAATAGATTATGATTTCATAAGATTAGCACAAGTTGAACCATCAAAATCCATCAAAAATCTATGCTTGAACCTCACTAAATGGCCCAAATCCTTGAAGAAGGCTTCACACGTGTGAAAGTACGGCCTCCCACAGTCTGAGTACTGTACACCAGACCTACATTCAATCCTATAATCATTAGTAATCACAAGCACTCAAACAATTATGAACATAGCGGCAATTGCACCATTATGAGAGAAAAATCATGAAATTGCTTGATTGATTTTGGTGAGATATACATGATCCATCACGGTTTTGGGCAGGTATGAGTAGCCCTAAACCTATCCCTAATGCTAATTTTGGTGGATCTTTCATCCCTACCAAGTTAGGGTTGGAATCTTGGAGATCCCTCAACAATGCAAAAATTACCAAAAATAGCTCCTATTTTTTCTCCCTTGTATCTAAGCATAATTTGGACTCATTCCAAAGGTTCTAACACTTAGGTCTACTTGAGAACATCCTTATGAATGGAATCCTATGCTATTTGGCACGTGTGACAAGCCACATCATGACCATCTAACTATTTACAAGTCATATGACCAAAACATATGATGTTTCACTATCTCTTACATCAATTTTACACATCAAGATATAACTAGAACATGAAGAACCAAATAGAATGTAAATAGAATTGTGAATTTTTAACAGTTTCAGACATGTGTGCCGCGTTTCAGACCTGTTCAGCACCTTTCCAGTGACATAATGCAGCCAACAAACCTGCAAAACACTATTTTCCAGCCAAAAAACTCTCTTTTTCACTCAAATCTCCACCAAAATCCGTGATTTTTTATGCAATGAGTTACAAATCCAACTCTCC
This sequence comes from Diphasiastrum complanatum, assembly GCA_029204225.1. Lineage (NCBI taxonomy): Eukaryota > Viridiplantae > Streptophyta > Lycopodiopsida > Lycopodiales > Lycopodiaceae > Diphasiastrum > Diphasiastrum complanatum. The sequence continues at coordinate 49,068,264 of CM055106.1, forward strand.
TTGTAGTTGGCTACCTCCCAACACTACTCTCACTGAAAATGATGGAGGATACTGAGTTTTCCAGACCTATCCTACTTGCTTGCACAAGTTTCACACAAAATCACAAAAGTAGGCTACAAATTCAATGAAATCACAGTTTCTCAGTTCCTAAATGCTTCATAACTGTGAATGGCAGTACTAGACACAGTCTAGTGTGATTTGCAGTTTCCCAAACAAACAAATGAGGGATATCTTGGCAAAACACTCTCACAAATGGCACTTTTCACACACTTCTTGGAAGTATTGTAAAAATCTCCCAACTCAACAGATTTTCAATTTGTCTGATGCTACCCTGGCCTTTTTGATGCCTCCGGGACTGTGTCTTCATTCCCCACTGATGATTCTGAGCTCCAAAACCTGCAAGATGCACCAAGGAAGGATTCTTCCAACTTTTGCTCTCCAAGCTTTCACCTCCTGTGAAGGACTTTCTCACTTCATTGCGGAGCCTGTGACAAGCTGTATCCACTGATCAGGCACGCAGGACTATCGGGCTTTGATACCATGTCAATGATCTGATAAGCACTATCAATCATTCATCATAAGCAATCACCATAAGAGAAGGAGGAAGAACACACAATCACTGTATCACACTAAATGAAAGAGAGTACAATAAACCCTGAATATATATATATATATATATATATATATATATATATATATATATATATATATATATATATATATATATATATATATATATATATATATATATAGAGAGAGAGAGAGAGAGAGAGAGAGAGAAATAGTAGTTGACTATAGACTAGCCTACAGCTACTTACAACTGGTAACAGTTGTCAACAGTAAATCGTAAACAATAACAAGTTTATCATTGGTTTCTAACATGAAGCAATATCTGTTTCACTCCATCATCGGCTCATTGATGTATGCAATGATCTGTACTCGACCCGACATTGCATATTTGATCAATTCACTCAGCCAGTTCCTATCAAACCCATTGGAAAGCACTCACAAAAGTCATGAAGTACATCCAGACAACCAAACATCTTAGCATATGTTATGGAGGCAACCAACCTACCAACATACTTGAAGGATACACAGATGCGGATTGGGCAGGAGATATTGAAACCAGAAGATCGACTTCTGGATTTGTATTTTTATACAATCAAGGTCCAATCTCTTGGAACAGCCAAAAGCAGACCTCAGTAGCATTATCATCAACCGAAATAGAATACATTGCTACCACGAATGCTACAAAGGAGGCAATTTGGCTGAGGCACATGCTAGCAGAAATCGACTTTGCACAGTCACATCCAATGACCAACTTTTGTGACAACCAAAGCACCATAGCTCTCTCTCTCAATCCAAGATTTCATTCTCGAAGCAAGCATATCGAAATCAGATATCACTAAAGTGCAAAGCAAGGAAGTATCATTAGTCTACTGCAGTACAGAATTAATGGCAGTAGATTACTTCACAAAGGCTTTGTAAAAAAAGCACCACCTCAGATTCAACGACATGTTGAATCTGAAAATCAAAAGTTCTCAGGATCCACATTAAGGGGGAGTGTTGAAATTCGATGCTCAACCTCAAATTCATCCAATAATGAGCATCTTGAAAAACCAGAATCGGAAGGCTCGAATTTCTGAGCAGAGGATCGAAAAATTTAGGATCAAATTTTCTATAATTTATCGATACCAGATGGACTCAAAAAATTTTATATTTTTCGAGTCAATATATATTTTTGAGTCATTGGACATTTTTCGATACTTGTAAATTTCGATATTGTCGGTCTAAATCCGACCCAACAACTTCACGTTGACAGTCCGCCCACTTTGTCATTGCATTAACTATAATGAGGAAGCTGTAGTAACTGCAACAAAAGGTAGTTGTAGATATTTTGTAGTATATCAATACTAGAATCTTCATCAGAAAACTTCTTCTGATTATTCAAGTTTCTGTAACCAGCGTTATCACGCTCAACGACTATAAGCTGAAATTATCACTTCAAGCATTGTATCACTGTTTGATATAGAGTGCAAATTTTCAGTACCACTACTGTATCATTTCATTGTGCATTTGTCTGAATCATTCAATTTGAACATTCCGGTGCTAATTGTGGCGCTTCCGATCCTACACCAAGCTCAGTCATTAGCTTCTGCACATTCTCACTGATTTACAACAGAAAGGTAGGTCTCTAGATGTTAAGGATAGTAGTAGCTTTGGAAAGCAATGCACTTAAGTGATTAGAGGCCACATTCTTACACATTTAAGGGCCATTGCATACCATCCAAAGACATCGTCCATTAGAGTTAAGCGGTATGTCTAAAGAATTTAAAGACAAACCCTATACTTTAAAGACAATGATTTTTTGAGCCATGTATCTACGTGTTTAAAGGCCATGTCTTAGCTCTTTAGAGGTGCAACACTTATAGGTAATACCTTGAAGCACTTAGAGATATATCCTTAAATTTTAGGGAGAACATGTTTCCAAGGATGTGACTTTAATGGGGAAAAGAGATGCCCTTAAAATTTAAGGACCCTAAACTTAAAAGACACACCTTCATCTTTTAGAGACCATATCTCTCAAGAGTAACATCCTTAAGTGTGAATGGGTAATGTCCTTAAGCCATTAAAAGTGTGAAACCCCCCCCCCCCCCCCCCCCCCCCCCCCCCCCCCCCCCCCCCCCCCCCCCTTTCGCGACTTAAAGGTTGCATCTTGTAGTACTTAAAGACATGTCCTTAAAATTTAAAGGTAGTGACATTCAAGAGCAATATCCTTAGGGATAAAGACCATATTCTAAATTGTTTGAAGGTGTAGCCTAGCTCTTAAAGGCAATACCCTTAGATGTTAAAGCCCACGTTTCTAATTTTGGGTACTACAATCCCTAAAAGGCTTTCCTAAAGGTCATTTGAGCAAGAAATGGAGTCTCATTCATAAATGGACACTTTGAGCTAGATCTTAGACCATGATCAAGAGGCCCAGATCTATAGATATGGATTACGACCATGAATCGACATTAGTCCAATACAATGAAATCCCCTCCTTATAGTCGTACCTCTAAGAGCTTGAAAAACTCTTATTGAATGGGGAGCACGAAGTAATAGAGAAGGCCCTTGGGATTGGATCTAGCAATATTCTTTGTTACTCATTTAGGGCACAACCACCTTTAGAAGTAGTGCCCCTTGAAATCCTTTAGCACTTTTCGGTTGGACCAATTCTATACCCAAAAGGTGCCTAACAGTTGACAACAAGAATCCACCACATGTTATATGTTTCAAGTTGGAAATGAGATCTTTTCTTAATCCAACAAGAAACAAGACACCATAGCCCTATCCCAACAATAGTTGAGTTTAAAGCTCATAATAGTGCAGCAAAAGAAGCAATTTGGCTTAAGCAAATCTTGACTGAAGCTGGAATATCACAAGTGCATGAAACCATCATGTATTGTTATAGTCAAAGTGGAATCCAACTAGCGAGGAATGTTGCATACTCCACTTAGTACAAAAGACACTGAAGTGAGGTATCACTTCATTCGAGAGAAGTTGACATACGACATTGGAGTGAAAACCAGCTAGAGGATATCATCACCAAATCGTTGTGGAGAGATATATTTGAAGAGTTTAGCGAGAAACTCTCCATAGTTTAAGTTAGCTAGTTTTTAGAGAAAAGTGCTAAAAGTCAAATCACTACTTGAGTGCAACAACTTAAGTTAAACTAAGCTAGTTCATGGTTACAGTTGGACTCACTAAACAAATGGCACTATATGAGACACTTATTGATCTAGAATGAAGAGCATGGATCTAGTCATGCCAATGTATATTTGGTTTGTGATAAGTTTTATGCTAATCCAGCTCTTAGAATGTTTTTGGAGTACAATGTCCTAGATAATCTTCCATGCTTAGTGGTGAATGATTTCTCCATATTTGCTATTGGGATCTATAAGATCCTAATATCAGAAACTGACATCGCGATGCTGTAAAATCTTCACTTACCTAGCCACCACAATATCTATATTTAGAGACAAAAAACAAAAATTGCTAAAACAATTCAGCCTTCAATTGCAAGATGAAGAAAAGTGGTGAAAGAGCTTTATTAGCAACAACCATGCTACTTCTCTAAAAGCTAAACTACACCCAAAGTACTAAAGGGACCTCAAAACCAAGATAAACAGTCATTGCCACTTACATCATACATAAAGCAAGTAAAAGTGCTCAGAAAAATGTACATAGAACTAAATCAAAATACTCGAGTTCTCTTCCTCATTTGAAGAAGAAACAGACTTAGGCATATGATTAAATAGATCCGAGAAGACCGGGTAGGGATATATGCAGCTCATTGGTCAATACCATAAAAAACGACAGTGGAGGAGAAACACAACTAACACCCATGACACTAATTTAGAAAGGAGCACAACAAAGCACTTGACACCCTAGATTCCATGCCATGCACACAAACTCTTTTGCGGTAGTTTTGATGCAACACACATGCAAGATTACAAGAGAAACCTAGCCAATCAAGCAAAAACTATTGTGTAATGCCACGTGCATTTCTTATTCGCAAATTTTTGTATCTTCTATGAGAAGATGGCACACATATTTTCAAAGTACTTACTTTTTCCAAGAGAAAATTAGCAAGTACTATTTTTCATAAACAAATATACAATTGTAAAAAGCCTAATTAATAGCCAAGAAAAAGTAACAATAATATCTAGTATGATCAAAAATACAATTGCTCAAAGTTACAAGTTACAATAGTTGATTATTTTAGCCCTAGTGTAATAAAGTTTAAATAAAAGTTAGCAAAAAAAAGCCACATCAAGTAGAGATTTAAGAAACACTATAATGAGTTTTTTTTCATCAAAGACAACGATCTCTACAATATTCAATTGACTGAATCTTTATAAGGTTTACCACTTCTCTAACAAAATAAATCATCACACCTCAAGTCCTCATAATCAAGAACAAGAGACACTATCATCTATTTGTAACTTTGACATATCAAAATTGTTACAGAAAAGTTGAATGATTTAAAAGCACAAGAAAAGTACAATTAGATACAAACACAATAGTTCTTGTCGAGTAACACATTCTTAATACACATAACACCAAAACACTGCAAACATGGACATTTCTAGTCACTCAATTTAGAAAAAAGAGGTACTAACTCACGAGCACAACAATTGAGATTGTTACTATTAAAGGTGGGGCATCCATGGAACATTGATTGTGACTCATGTGTGTGTGTGTGTGTGTGTGTGTGTGTGTGTGTGTGTGTGTGTGTGTGTGTGTGTGTGTGTGTGTGTGTGTGAGAGAGAGAGAGAGAGAGAGAGAGAGAGAGAGAGAGAGAGAGAGAGAGAGAGAGAGAGAGAGAGAGAGAGAGAGAGAGAGAGAGAGAGAGAGAGATTGATTTTGATTGGGGGTGGGTATCACTATTTTGTAATACCACCTAGGTTGGAAGATTCCCCATCTTTTAGAAGTAACCAATCCATGATATTAAAATATTTTTAAACATTTGATATCTCTAAAATTAATATATGATTTCACATTGGAATCAATTAGACTACTTTTTATATTGGTGATACCAATGAATGCTCATCAACTCATGCATGAATAATTATAATATTTTGCAATATGAAGGTAATGGAAAAAGAAAATGGGGCAATCACAAGGCTATGCCTCCAATATGAGAGAGAGAGAGAGAGAGAGAGAGAGAGAGAGAGAGAGAGAGAGAGAGAGAGAGAGAGAGAGAGAGAGAGAGAGAGAGAGAGAGAGAGAGAGAGAGAGTCTGTGTGAGTGAGTGTGTGTGTGTGTCTCGGGTGGGGGAGTCATGGGCCATAGCCACTGTTCATGCACAACTACTTTTGGATGAGGAGATCTTATCTTGAGCAAGAGTTTTGGGATGTCCAACATTAGTTTGTAATGTACTAGCAGTGAGGAACTCAACCGAAAATTGGCCTACGATTTCAAATCTTTGTAGGCCTTATTTAAGTCTAATTCCTTGAGGTGCTAAAGGGTGTGTCCCCATTGAATGTTCTTGGGGATGGACCCCAAAGTCAAAAAAAAATGTTGACCAAGATTTTGGGAGAGGTGTTTGTGCACATGAGGACATATGCACAATTGATGCACACCACATGATTTCTCCTCACATTTCAAAAATTACAACAATAGTGACATTTCATTGTTGACCCTAGGAAGGGGTAAATTACGTCTTTGCAAAATTCACATTATTTTGCATCATTCTTACTCATGGGGAGCTAGGTCACGAATAGCGGAACTATGAATTGAACTCCTTTGGATAAGGGGGTATGTCCTCACAAAAGTAATAGGTTTTGGTGTGGTTCATAATGGGGACTAGCGCTAAGTGTATGTGGTCAAACCATCTAGTTGCATGCGCATCTATGTGTGACCAACGCTCCAAAGGTGGGTGAGAGAGGGTGTGTGTGTGTGTGTGTGGGGGGGGGGGGGGGGGGGGGGGGGTTTAGGGTCTTTGGGGCCAGCCTACTAGGCTCTCAAATGATCCCACGGCATACTAGTTTTCAGTTTTATAAGCTGTCTAAAGGTGGCTTTGGTTTGCCTATGGGACAATCTTCATGCAAAAGTTACATCCAAGAAATTTAAAAAAAAGGTTATATCCAAGAATGAGTTTGCCCGGTGGCCAGGGCCCATGCTTCTAACTTTAAGATAAGATGGGGGAGGCGTGTGATGATGTTTCTAGAGGGAAAAAATTGGGTGTCGATGAATGATTTATAGGCGTCCACGTGTTTGAGGTAAAAGGCCTCGACATTTGTGCAACATTAAAGAGGGCTGGGCTGACCAGGCCAAGTCCCAGTCCCCTTTTTTATTACTGCATTTAGGCATGAATTAAATTATTATTATGAATCGACATTCTCTGGTGACATCTTCGCGATTATTTTTATTATCCATTTAGCATTAGGCTTTACCTCTTCCAGCTTCAGCATTTCAGCTCGCTTGCTTGCTTTTTTAAGTAGGAGAGACATATTTCTGTTTAATCTGGAACTCGGAAGTCTTCGTTGCTCAGAAGTAGAACAGCACCAGCACCAGCATTGTTGGGCATTTACGTCTTTGCCTATTTGCAGTGACTAGGTGTTCTGCAGCAGGTGCTACGTGATTTGAAAGGCTGTTACGTTCAGTATGGAGTACATCTTGTTGTTTTTAAAACTGCTTAACTATTCCTTTAGGCGTTTGGTTTTGTTTGATTTAAGTTTCAACCTCAGGCTTTGTCACCAGAAAACAGATGACATGACGTAATTTAGTAATTTACGTTCTCCGGGAGGTTTTGTTGTGCCGTACTTCTGCATCTTTGTTGTCCTGTTGGCGCTTAATCACGCGGGATCATTATAATTTAACTTCTTCTCCGTTGCGTAGAGTTAGAACAGGGACATCATTTTTGCCCAATTGTCCGTCCACACATGTTTGCCTATTTGCAGTGGCTACTAGCCAGGTTTTCTGGACGTATTCTGCAGGTGTTTCGAGTTCAGATAGACTTTTACATTTAGTTGGAGTAAATCCTGTTGTTCTTAACATGTGCTCAAGTATTTCTTTTTTATTTGCTCAATGCCAGCCCCCGGTTTAATCAGATGCCACAAGGTGTCTGTAGCACATGACATATTCACGTCTTCCTGGAGGTGTTGGTTTTTTGTGCTTCTTCATCTTCGTTGTTTTGTCTCTCTGTGATTACGCCGCATGATCATTATATTCGAACCCCCTCTCCACCTTCTGATGTCGGATAATAACTATGGCATGTCGCAGTTTGACGACTTCAACTCACGATTCGACCCTAGTATTGCCATTATAATATTTGTGGTAATGACATCATTGATAATTTTTGGCTTCGTTGCTGTGTATATAAGCGTCTGTCTCGCATCCGAAAGAGATACCGATTCATTAGAGCATCCTTCCTCGGGGCAAAGGCAAGAGAGGTTATCTCAGGGCCTTGACAAAGCGATGATAGCATCTCTGCCGTGCCTGAGATATTCATCAGTGCAGAAAGGGAAGCAAGAGAAAGTTATAACGGAATGCCCCGTGTGCCTCACAGAATTTGGGGAAAATGAATACATCCGCTTCCTGCCAAGGTGTGGTCATGCTTTCCATCTCGATTGCATTGATATGTGGCTCTTTTCTCATTCAAACTGTCCGTTATGCAGACGGAGTCTTCTCCCCTTGACAAATTATTGTCATACATTTGAAATGGACATAGAATCGGCAGTTTTTGAGAGCAGAAACTCGAGGTTGATTGGTAGATCCAGCCATTCGTCACCTGAGGGACCTTGTGAGTTAAGCGTGGCCATAAATGATGCAGCAGCCGAACCTAACAACATAAACAAAACTTCGGACAGAGTCACAATTGAGCAATCCAGCTTGGTTGTGTCAAGAGATTTGGAGGAAGTTATCTTGGAACAATTATTGGCCTCAAGGGAAGGCAAAAGAGCTTGTCGCGAGTCTGCTTCGAGAAGATCATACTCAGCAGGAGCTTCAAACTCTTCAGAGCAAAAAGCATTGCGTGGGACAAGCCAATTCGACCCCAATTTGAACATGACGAATCGTCTGATTCATGCAAAAAGTTGTTCGAATATTGTGGATTATGTAATATAGCAGCACACATTTGCAGTTGCAGTTCCGCCAGCTTAGAGTCCGCGGTTACTTACGTTTGCTCTGTGAGAATTACCGAAAAAATTAGGCTTCAATCATCTCTTCTGATGCCATCCAGTAAATTGGTGGTTGGCACTGTTACTGTCAGCCTGTGTGACATATTGTAACTTACAGGTATGTGTTTTGGTTTATACAAAAGCGTCTCTTAAGCTTTAGCCCCAAGTATTTGTAAAATGAAGTCGTACCATATGCTCAGCAGAAGGACCTCTGGATTTTTTTATGTATTTGGGAATGTATTTTGTAGTGACCTCTTCACCACGTTTAATCTAGGTTCATTTGTGACATCCTTCAAGTGAGAGTTGTCAATGAAACCCCATTGAACCATGGGAAAGATTACTGGGAAGTCCTTTCCCTAGGGTATAGTTAAGAGGCATCCCTCTGAGGCTAAATTTATTTAAATAGGTCGCACACACTCACTTACGGGCTGTTGATTTTTTTTGAGACATGCTCTTTTACAATTTCAAGATTCATAATAAGATGGCAAGAGGTATTGAGTGGCTTTCAGAAGCCGAATATGTTATTGCCACACAGGCCACTAAGGAGGCAATTTGGATTAGACTTCTACTCAACGACTTGGATATTTTTTGACCTCTACCTACTGCTTTGTTATGTGACAATTTAAGTTGCATAAATGTATCTTTGAATCCTAGATATCATTCTAGAACAAAGCATATATAGATTCAGTTTCCTTTGTCAAGGAAAAAGTTCATGACAAGGAAATTGAGCTAATTTACGTGCAAAAAAAAAAAATCAGGCTGCATTTACCAAGGCTCTACCAAGGGATGCGCACTTGAAATTTATGATGTTAAATTTTTAGAAGTGTTTGTAGTCGAATTAAGGGAGAGTGTTGGAATTTTAATTTCACTCCAAACTCTTCATGTCACAGCCACTATGTCTGTCAAATTCGAGCAAAATTCGACAGTCTGTATTTTTACTCTAGATTCGAATAACAGGAAATCAATATTCCTCAGAATTTCTTTCGAACATTTCTCTATTTGAATATTGTTCAACCTTTATTCAAATTCGAATTTTGTTTGACAATCTACAATCTTCATTCAATTTTTATTTGATAGTTGACAATCTTCATTCGAATTATTCAACACTCCAGACTCAATCAGTTATTCGACACTCCTCTGACACCCATTCGATTCAATCCTCATTCGAATTTCTCACGTGTCAACCACAACTATCTGAAATACTTCTACTACACTTTTTGACAGAAATAAGCAAGTCTTTGTCACACATTTCAAAAAGAATTTTTTATGGTGATCATATGGATATCAGTACACATTAACTACAGTCCAACTACTATTCTAGGATAGTAGAATTTAAGATATTTCTATGAATAGAAGCCAAAATTGCCACAAATGTATGTTGTCTATGTAAGCTATCCCATAGCAGTGTGTCAATGTAGCCATAGCTACAAGGTTTCAAGTTGTAGACTTGAAACTCCTTAAAGTTTTATATTTCCTGATCTTTGTCATTTGAAAAACAAAACACTATTTTTTGAATAGTTTTTCTAGCGATCAGTCTTCAAATTTAGATTATGATCTTGAGCTCTATCACGTTCAGTTTTCATAGTAATAGAACTTAGACAATTCAGTTATGTACCTCTTTTGAAAGATATAAAGCTCAAAATGCAAAATTTCAGTTGAGTACTCCAATATTTTAGCATTGTCTGTGAATGTCTGATTCATTTATTTTCTCAACTATTGATAATTGCAAAGGCAAGGTCAGGGTAGATTAATGTCATTCTGCTATCAGACATTTATCATAACATCGTGATCTTCCTTTGATCATGGTTTATTCCATATTTTAAAAAGTGAGTACATTGCAAGAACTTGTTGAATGCAAAGCAAATAGGGAGTCAACTTACTTCACGCACATGCGCATGCGCGTGCGCACACACACACCCCAACAACAACAACAACAACAACAAAGCCACATAGCTGGGAAAAAGATCTGAACCATAGTAAACCCTTTATAGGATGCAGCACTTCATTCAATTGTTTTCCTTTTGATTTGAAGTTTAACGAAAGTGGTGAAAGGAAAGACACTAGAGGAGGCATTCAATGGTATCAAGCCCAAGGTGGGTACTTTGCATGTTTTTTGTTGTATGACATACACTCGTATTCCCAAGAACAAAAAGAAAAAATTGGATGCAAAGTCATTCAAGTGTATATTTTTTAGATACAATGAAGAGCAAAAGCTCTATAGATTGTAAGATCTTACCAGCAGAAAGATGATCATAAGTCTAAATGTGATCTATGATGAGGATTACTCATCTCCTTTGAAAGAACATGAGAAGATGCACATAAGTGAATTCATTTCAATAACTGATTCCAAATTTGAAGACCCAAGTCTAGATCTTAGAGGTCCATGAAGATGGTCAAGTGCAAGAGCATAGTCTCATGCATGAGCATGAGAAGAGCTAGTGTAGGGTATAGAAAACAAAATACAGAAGTTGCATGGAACACACAGTCATCATCTTCATCACTTCTTCCTTCTAAGAGTCTACCAAAGTATTACTTGTAAATATTGAAAGAAATGAGAGATGCTTGAAGGTAGTGAGTGTGACAACCAAGGTGTTAAAATGTCTTACAAGAAACCTATGCAATGTCTGAGTCAACAGACGAATTTTGCACTTATGACTACTATCTTGGATTCACACAAGCCACATTCATTCGTTGAAGCAACAAATGAGAAGATATGGCATCAAACCATGCAAAAAAAGTAACGTTATTTTCAAAAATGATTTGTGCCAAAAAAAATCCCATTGGGTGCAAATGGGTCTATAAGACCAAATACGAAGCGAGTTGGAGCATAAACAACAAGGCTGGTTGTGAAAGGCTAAATACACAACGGAAGGAATGGATTATGATGTGACTTTTGCACATGTGAGAACTATGAATGTTGCCTACATGGCTATTTGGCTTAAGAGGTACTTGGTGATGTGCACATCACTCAAGTAGATCCTACTATTCTACATTGTGATTGCCAGAGTTGTATTTGGCTAGCCCAAAATCATGTGCATCATGTTCGTACGAAGAGAGTGGTCATTCATATGTTTTGAGAGTTAAAGACTTAAAACAAGGAGCTTGATTACATAGGAGATTCCATTAAGGAATGTGAACTTGTTCAATCTATCTTGAAAGGACTAAGTGTGGATTTTGCTAACTTGGTGCAAGGCCGGAGATACAACAAACATGTACAAAATTGCACGTATTAATTAACATGTGAATGTCAATCATCATAGCTTACATGTAAATCGCACCCCCTTGCATATTCTCGCTCTCTCTCTGTTACTTCTTGGTTGTTTGTTGAGGCTTCTCTAAGGGCCTCACGCAGCCAATAAAGCGTCATGTCCTTGGGTAGAAGGGCGAGGTCAGGTGGATATGATTGTCTTCTATGCCCTCTCCTGAAAGTGGCTCGAGCGGTTTGTCTACGAGCCTTGGCCTGTTCGTATAGCGAAATCCACTTTTGCATTTCCTCGCTATTAAGAATGCAAAACTTATTTACCATTGAAGAATTTGGTTCTTCAAGGATAGCAACCTTGAAATGTTCTTAGATTCATATATTTTTTGAAGAGTTTTCCATGCTTCTTGAGCCGAGGTGCAATCACCTACCTCCTTAAGAAGCTCATTTGCTACATTCATTTTTATACAATGGAAGGCAATCTTGCACCTCTTCTTGTATCTTGTAGCTTCTTGAAGGTGAATGGTCTCATCCTCTTCGCCACTCAATATCCATTACATCTTGTAAATTAGACTATATTACATTCTTAGCTTCCAAATAGAGTAATTAGAAACATTCAATCTATCATTTGGATGCAAGAGATATGCATTTATGGAAGCCATCTCTATCTAATCAAGAGCTTGATCACAAAAGATGGATGCAAAATAGAAATGATTGAAAATCTAGCTATCCCACTACTTAGGGACTTAAGAAGATTCAAACCATGACTTCTCAACAAGATCCTACTTGACCTTGAACTAAATCGGATCTATTTGAAACAACAAAAATGGAAATTGGCTTGAATTGGAATGAAAAATGGATCTAGAATTGCCTCCATCTTGGTCTCGACTTCACAAGGCACTTGGTTAGGGATTTGACCTAGAAAAAAGTATCCTATGCTTTTGGCACGTGGTGACATCCCACAAGATGGCCTCAATGCAATTTACAAGTGAAAATTTAAAACTAGCTTGTGTAATTTTAACAGTCTGTATATGTGCATGTATGTGGATGTGCATGTATTGTATCAACAAGGCAGTAGTCTTGTTATCATCATCCATCGAGGATAGCCTCACACTTGACCTGGCTACACTCTCCAAGGCAAAGGAGATGTGGGATACACTACTCACGAGATTTCAAACGAAATCACGCAGTCAAATAATGATACTGGAAGATCAGCTGACAAACCTACAGTGGGATGGCAAAGATCTCACTTCTTCTATTAGGAAGAGGAGGGATCTATTCCTGTCCCTACACAATTTTGGAGCAGAAAATGCAGTGTCAGCAGAGAAGCAGCTCACTTATCTGTTGAGAGCTTTACCTAGATCCTTCCAAACAACCAGAACCCTACTAGCAAAGGATCCTACAATGACCCTCGAAAAGGCAATTGTCGAGATTCGAGAGGAAGTCGAGGCTAGAGAGCACCTTGATCACAAGGATGCTTTTGACCGCTACAGCAACAAAGAAAAGACCAAGAAACAATTCAGGCCTAAGAGGGAGTCAGATCAAAAGCAGGATCGTGATCAACAAGCAGAAGGGACTAGCAAAGGCAAATGGAAGAACAAAGGGAGGTCGAAACAACAAAGTGAAGACAAGAAGACCTGCGTGAGGTGCAGACGTGAAGGACACACAGTCTATTCGTGCTGGCTCAATCCAAAAATTGAGTGTATCCACTGCCACAAGAAGGGTCATGTAGCCATGGACTACCGCTTGAACCCAAGAAACAAATCAGCACAAAGCAGACAGGAGAACAATAATAGTTCGTCCTATGTCGAGGAGCTTGAGAGCTCGAAAATGGACGAAGAGAGATCGAACAAAAATAATTCGACCGCCTACATCTGTGCAAACATGTGTGGAGTGTCAACATCTGACATACAGGAGGTGATCGTAGACTCAGGAGCTACCTCACGCTTCGTGACATCAAGATGAATTATGTCTGATTTTCGAAGTGCAGATCCATCAAGATTCATTGTTCTTAGAGATGGATCCAAACATCAAGTGAACGGTATTGGTTCACTGTGGCTCAGCACGAATGGCAGAACAACTCGAAGATGTTCTGTTCGTGCCTACACTGTAGTAGGACTTGCTTTCTGTGGCAAGAATAGTTGATGCAGGGACGCGTGTGACGTTCTTAGACGAAGCATGCAACGTTGTTGATGCTAGTACCAGTACCCTGATCACTCAAGGCAGAAGAAAAGGTAATCTGTATCACTAAAAGGTACGTCTGCCTGCAGATCAAGTGCATCATAACACTGTGAAGACAGTCAAGGATGTCAGATTTGATGAGAGCATAACGATGGCCAGCGATGATCCCGTCAACTATGAAGTTTTTGAAAGACAGTACTATGATCTTCCAACTATGACAGAGGGAGCAGAAGACGAACACGAAAACGAAGATTTTCGGGTTGCTTCACATTCGAGTGACCAATCAAAAGACGAAAGATTCGAGAGGCAGCCTACTACTACAATACCTGTAAACCAACATGGTTTCGGACCTAGCAGAGCAGACAAAGGCAAAGGCATTGCAGTTCCAAGAGGATCTCCTAGAAGGTCGACAAGACAATGAAGAGCACCAGCAAGATACGTGCCAGGCAGCTCTGCTTCTACATCAGAAGCGTTCTGTGGATTCAGTGATGAACCATAGACTTTCGAGGAGGCAATTGAGTGTCCAGAGAAGGACAAATGGATCCAAGCCATGAATGAGGAGATGGAATCCATGAGGAAGAACCAGGTATGGATGTTGCAGCCATTACCAGATAAGCAAAAGGCTGTAAAATGCAAATGGGTATTCAAGCTAAAGTGGACGACACTCTGATACTCTGCAAGAGTGAAAAGCTGATTGCTGAAGTGAAGGATGACATCTCGAAACATTTCGAGATTGTAGACCTGGGAGAAGCCAGGAGTTACCTTGGCTTGTAGATTGACAGGGACTATGAGGGAGGTAAGTTGTACCTTCATCAATCCAGATACATCCAGAAAATTCTAGAAGATTTCGGGATGTTGAATTGCAAAGGAGCGAATACTCTAATGCTTGCAGGAACGGTATTGACAAACGAAAATTGTTCGAGGACTGAAGAAGAGAGAGAATTGATGTAGCTCACACTTTACAGAAAACTGATAGGATCATTGATGTACCTTGCAGATAACACACGTCCTGACATTGCTTATGTTGTGTTTAGGATGAGCCAAATCTGTACGAATTCAGGCTTGATACATTGGAAGATTGCAAAACGAATTTTGCAATATCTTCAATTAACAAAGGATTATGGTTTGTGTTATTGTTGTAATGCAGGGTTCCAGATGCTTGTCTATAGTGATGCTAGTTGGGCATCCCTCAAGGACGACTGTAAAAGTGTCTCAGGAGGATGCACCATTGCGTCAGGAGCAGCAATTCTCTGGGTCAACAAGAAGTAGACCATTGTGGCTCAATCAACCTACGATGTATTGGAATGGCAAAGTGGAGCCCCAGCCACAGCCCACGCTCAAAGAAATCCCATAAGTAGTAGTGGGACTTTGTTCAAAGTGGATATAAGTGGTAAATGTCCAAGTGTTTAATGTCCCCTGGTACCAACCCCTTTGCGGGCAAGGGGGAGCATTTGGATTCGTGGACGGCTAGGCGTCCGGGGACAGGATCCCCGAACGCGGCTTACGGAAGGGGCAAAAGGCTCCATGATTTTGGTGCAACCTCTGAACCAGAAAGGTTAAGTTGCATCACGGTGCAGCCTCTGAACCAGAAAGATTAAGTTGTATCTATTGAAGGCCCACCGAATTCCTATAATTAGAAGTCCATCATTGTAACTTATATCAATATTCCTCCTCTCAGAGTCTCACTTTGTTCGAGGTCTTGATCCGGTGGTACCCATTTACTTTTAGTTCATTTTTCTCTTTGGTAATGGAAGCAGAGGCTGAGCGTTTGTTTTTCTATTTGATAACAAAAGCATATGGAGGACATTTTGATTCTGCATTCTATATTTCCATTTGATTTCTTATCCCAGTCTTCATCCATAAGCTCAGATAGTATACTTTAAGAGATATGCTACTTTGGAAACCTTCGCCGAGCATGCTACACTCATTGTGAACCTTCGCCGACCTGAAAGATGGATTCAGAACACAAAATTAGGTTGGGCATAGGTTGAAAACCCTAAAAAATTTCATTAAATACGGTACCTAGGTGAAGGATGCACTTAGGCAAGGGCCTACAGAACCTTCACCCAGCTACACCATTGGTCAAGAACCTTTGCTGAGAATTCTGGAAGCTATTTTCACAGTATTGAACATGCTTGCGAATTTTGTCCAGAACTAATAAGCCAAACTAGTACTTTGTCTAATAGACCCTCCAAATTAGCCTATAAAAGGGCTGATTTCGATTTTATTTCTCACTTGTGCTAGCGAAGCTCTTGCAAATTTTTCCCGCGACAAGTTTGATCAAGTTCTATTAGTGTTTGCATCTCATTTTGTGTATAGATGCTGATTTTTCTACATTGTTGAGATTAGTAGCATATTTCTCTTTCTAACCAAAGATCATTCAAGTAGATTGGATCATAATGATCTGAAATGTTTCACACTCTCCTTGCTTCATTCGGGCACTATTCAGCTTTGACTTCAGAAACATGATTCTTGACAGATTTGACGTCTCGAACTGTTCCTTCAACACATCCCATGTCTGTCTGGGTGTAACAGCATCACAAATGTGGGTAATGATGTGATCCTTCACTGACAAGTTAATGAAGGTCAAAGCTTTCCTCATCTTTTTTGTCGAACACTTTGATATCCACTTCATTTGGCGATAAACCATCAAAGTTCAAAAGCGTTTTATTTTCGTCATTTATGAAGTGTGTTAGCTGGACCCGACCTCTGTGAAACACCAGAGCGGGCCGTCCACCATTCGTGGTTGAAAAACACCACCTTGGTTAAAGCGTCGCACTAGTCACACCCGCCGTCGGTACTGTCTAGCAAAATACCTAGACCCGACGGTCGGCGAAAATACCGTCACTTAGCAAACAAAGCGGTGCGTATAACTTGCACCCCACGAGCACATCATACACAGTAAATCGGTTTCTAGCCCATGTAAGATTTTTACTAACTGTAAACCGAATTCAATGGCGAAAGAGATATTAGCAAGATCCTAACACGAATTAGTGATCAGAAGTTTTACGGAACCGTGACCCTAGAAATCTAGTGAATCATTGCAGCCAAAAGTACTAGCACCCCCTCCTTGCAACCGTATCTCTGAGAGCCTAGAAAACTCTCATCAGTTGGGGAGCACGGGGCAATAGAGAAGGCCATCAGGGTTGGAAGTGGCAAACCCTCTGTTGCTCACGTAGGGCCGAACCGCCATTAGAGGTGGGGCCCCTTGACCCTTTTAGGACGTTTTGGCTGGACCAACCCCCCGTCAAAAATGTCCCTAACATTGGTGCGTCTGCCGGGAGTCGAAAAATTTTCAGGAGATGTTGCTTGAAAGAGTAGTTATCCATATCGTTGGACTACAAAGCACTAGTTGTCATACTACCAGAAGTCTACACGTTTCGTAGGTCCTAGATTGCGTGTGTTGAAAACAATTCCACTATCTAAACCGTCAACCGCAAACTAGCATAACCGTACAAGCGGCTAGTACCACGTTGATCACAAGACGAAGTGGTTAGCATCACATAGTGATGTGTGCTGATCCCACACCTAGAACATACGTTATGAGTTCACAATCCAACCCTAGTTGCATGTGATCCGACTTCGCCAAGGCCATTCTATTTCCAACACTTTGGAATACAGTTTGGACTTGAGACTACATAAAATTTTCACCAGCAAGGAGTTTAGGCTGTGATGCCAAGTACTACTAGAAATCTTTCATAGAGTGACGGGACAGGTCAGAGAATGGGGTTTTGTATGAAGCCTAGGGTGAAAGTGAAAACCAGAGCCCTAAGTCGAAAGTCATTACCCTACGACCCACCAACCCTAGCATCTCATAGAGATGGCACCTGGTACAAAGAACCAAGGAAAACTGTACATGGGTATGGTTGGATTAGAATTGAGCAAAAAAATGACCAAGTTGAGTTAGTTAGGTCGTATGCAGTATTAGTGGACGAAGGATGGATGACCTATGGGATAACGTGGGAAAATCACAAAACGCATGTGCAACGACAGTTGATTGCTATCCATAATTGAGAAATCTATTATGCAGCAATCATTAGTGTCACCCTAGACAAGACATCATAGGTATACCAAGGAAACCTAGGTCTAAGGGAGCACCGCACGGAGAGACTTCAAATCTCCAGAGAGAGCATTTAGGGCTTAGAAGAAGTCATCGTGGGTTTCTTGTCCCACCAGTCTTAAATGATGAGTCTCACTCACCTATAATGGACTTGGATGATACGTTGGAACCTATAGAAGAACTACCAGAACTTGAGCCAACCGACGCTACAGAACCACCGTTAGTGAACGTAACACCTGCTGCTACAGAACCTGTTGCCAACAAAATGGCACGACGTTTGACTGAACCAATCGTAGTACCCCCAGAGGCAGGAGGACTACCAAAGCTTAGTGGATCCACTCCTGAGTTTCATGGAGCACCGTATGAAAGTGCCGAAGAGCATATTGATGCTTTTTGGACCACTTGCTTTACCAGTGCCATCACAAACCCACATCATGAAATGATGTTTTTTGCCACCACTTTATCTGGAACGGCTAGGCATTGGTATCATAGTCTGCAGAGAGGATCAATTCACACCATTGAGGAGTTCCATAGACTGTTCTTAATTGAGTATGTTCCCCACCAAACGGCTGATGGCCTACTGTTCACACTGACTGCCCTACAACAAGGAAGTAATGAAACCATCCGACAATATTGGCGTCGTTTGACAGAGTTGTCATGTCAAGTGGAACCCACTGTGTTACTACCACCCCTATTACTACTGACTTTCTTTCTGCGAGGGCTCAAGAATGACATACAAATGATTGTACGTCAGAGTAACCCCCATACATTGGCTGAGGCAGTAGAGAAGGCAATCGTGGTAGAAGACGCACAGATTGCGGTTGCCCACGCATCCCACCTATCGCAAGCAGTGAACAGCTTGAACCTAAGCCCGGAAACGTGGAGAAGAGACCCAATCGCAGCTATAGGAGCACACCCCATAGTGGAATTCCGTCCCATACAGGCTATTGAACCTCGACAAGGCAGGAACGTGCAAATACAAGATGCACGAAGGCTCCAGGCACAGATGCCCGATAGAGGCTATGAGAGCACAGGCTCTAACGCATAACTAGGCGATATGCGAGCCATGCTAAAGGGATACATGGACGTGATGAGTGAGAATATGCATACCCTTAGCAGCAGATGTAAATTTTCTCAAACGGCACCAAAATTTGTTGGGTCAGACATCTTACCATGCTAGAGAAGTGTTTTCAGAAGTGCGCAACAACCTGTATAGCTTTGAATGCTAACAAGTGCCTATTTGGAGTTCCTTACGGGGTACTATTAGGACACGTCATTAGCAAGTACGGAATGGCAACTAATCCAGAAAAAATAGCTATGCTCCTAGCCATGATAGCACCAACTACGGTGTCCCAACTTCAGACATTCTTAGGCTCGAGCGGTTATTACAAAAGATATGTGATAGCCTATGCCACATGTACTTACCGGATGACTAGCTTATTGAAAAACAACGTGGAGTGGACCTAGGACGAGGCATGTGAGAAGACTTTTCAGGAATTAAAAGTAGCTTTGGCTAACGCTCCAATATTGAAACCACCTATGTACGACAGGGAGTTCTTCGTTTTCACGAGCACCACGGACACGTGCATAAACTGTTGCATAGCCCAAATTTGGGACAAAAAATATCACCCTATTATTTTTATAGGGAGAAATCTAAACAAAGCCGAACTTAATTATAGTAAGGCTGAGAAAATTTGTTTGGGGATAGCTTACGCTGCTGTCAAACTAAGGCATTACCTATTGCATCAGAAAGTGACTTTCTTTACCAAGAGTACTACAGTCACCTTGATGATGAATAAACTAGAACCTCCTGAGCGCTTAATGAAGTGGATAATCCCTCTTCAGGAATTTGACTATACCCTCCAAAGCAAGCCACCTAAACTGCAGGGGTTAAACGATTGTATTTGCGAGCTGGGAGGGATTACTAAAACAGACGATGAGTGGGAGACTGATCACTTAAGAGAACTTTTGAGGGTAGACGTTGGCACAATTCGTGAGTGGTATACAGCTTTAGCAACCTACCTATCCACACTAGAGACACCCAGCAGTATGACGACTCCAGAAAAACGAAAGCTACGTCTACAAGCCCTAAAGTTTGCCTTAATAGGGGGCACGTTGTACAAACGAGGTGTAGAAGGGTTGTATCGAAGATGCGTCACTCATGAAGAAGCCAATTTATACTAGAAGAGTGTCACGATTCTGGCTGTGGGGACCACTTTGCCGGCCAGCTCATAGGGCAAAAAATTCTGAGGGCGGGTTACTGGTGGCCGACACTATTCCAAGATGCTCATTTACATGTCCGGAACTGCGACACCTACCAACGAGTTGACAAGACGGATAATAGGGTGCGATCGTTAGTTCCAATACAAGCATGTCTCCCCTTTGAAAAATGGGGCATCGACTTCGTTGGCCCAATACACCCAGCTTCATCTAGCCGGAAACATTATATCA
Source organism: Diphasiastrum complanatum (assembly GCA_029204225.1). NCBI lineage: Eukaryota > Viridiplantae > Streptophyta > Lycopodiopsida > Lycopodiales > Lycopodiaceae > Diphasiastrum > Diphasiastrum complanatum. Next base: position 49,088,821 of record CM055106.1, read on the forward strand.
TAGTGGCCACTGACTATTTCACAAAGTGGGCCGAGGTACGGGCTGTGGCCAAAGACAATGCAAAAGAAACTGCTTGGTTCTTACTAGAACAGGTGATAGGCTGATTCGGTACACCTAAAGAACTCATCTCTGACAGGGGTACCCATTTCCTAAACAAAACTATCAAGGCTTTGATCGATCAATTGACGATCAAGCACCGAAAAAGCACACCCTACCACCCGCAAGCCAACGGTCAAGCTGAAAGCACGAACAAACAACTAGTGGGTATTCTAAGGAAAACCATATCAGACCGACAGAGGGATTGGGACAAAAAACTGTATTCGGCATTGTGGCATATAATGCCACCTATAAGACTAGTACCAACCACATGCCCTTTTTTCTAGTGTATGGCCAAGAATGTGTACTGCCAATAGAAATAGAGCTCCCATCCTTGCGGTTTGCCATGAAGCACGACCTAGGAGAGAAAGAATCAATACAACACCGACTGGACACTTTACAAGATCTGGATGAGCACCGAATAGCTGCCATAAATCACCAAAAAACCCACAAAAGACGCATGAAGGAGATTCATGATAGGAACATGCACGATTATCAGTTCAGACAGGGGCAGTTAGTGTTGTTCTACGACACTAGACACGTGCTGATGCCTAAAAAGTTGGGGCCACATTGGAATGGTCCATATGTAATAGTGAAACTATATGAAAATAACACGGTTAAGCTAGCCGAGTTGAACGGTGAAATTTTTAAGCACCGAACCAACATAAACAAGATAAAAGTTTACCATAGCTAAAGAGAAGCCGAAGTCACCTGTACAGTATGTAACACGTTTTCAGGTATCGAAGTGAACGACCTAGAAGCATCACGAATATTGGGAACACTCAGAGAATCAAAAGTAGCCCTAGTGACCTTGTACATATACATTGAATGGAAGGGTGCGAAAAACCAAAACAAAAATTCATAAAATCAAGAAAAATACAAAAAGATTATTGTTGGGATATGGAACTCGCCCAGGAACTTGGGACATATACGTTGAAGGTAGACGGAGCCTGCAGACATTCGAATAGAGAAGGTGCCATAGGAGCAGTATTGCAGAATCCCAATGGGACTGAACTAGCCAGTATAGGAATCCTATTAGGGAAAGGATTCACGAACAACACTGCCGAATACAAAGCCCTTCTAATCGGTCTACAAATGACCATGGGAGTTGCGCAAACTATAAGCAACCTCCGAATTATGGGGGATTCACAACTCCTAATCCGAGGTATGACTAGCATATACCAACTCAAAAGCAGGACCTTACAGGCCTATGCAATTGCCATCAATGAATACACTAGAGAGTTTTCCCACATCGAATGGATGCATATTTCACAAGCACAGAACCAACGTGCTGATAGTCTAGCAGGGATAGCCTACGACCATGATCATTACTGGCAATGTGAGCCAGGTAGGATAGTCATTTCACCCATAACCATTGCCGGAGCTATGGACAATCCTAAAAGCCCAAGCATGGTATGGAGTTCAGTGGATCAGAGGTCTGATAAAACAAGTAGCTCTAGAGAATCCCCAACTCCTAGTCCAATTACATCAGTTAATGAGCCATGAACTATCTAGAACTTGTTTTAGGTCACACCATAGTAGCATAACCCATGGATTAATGCACACGGCCTAAGTACATAGTAAAACTCTGCCCTAGCATGAACCTGATAGATACACACGGAAGGGGAGAGGGGGTGTACAACTTAAAGATTTTTAGTACATTCAACACATTGTATATTCATGTATATAAATGCCAAAACACAAGTGATGGAATTCACTGCTGAAAAGAGAATGGAAGACCCATAGAGCAGTAATCAGCCCGAGCAACGCCATAGAAAACTGATGAGGTTCGTACTGAAGAAAGGACAGAGGACCGACATAGAAATCCAATGTTCTGAAAGAAGAATTGAAGAAACAAAAGAACCTACGAATCAGAGTCACTAACGAGCTGGTTAGCACCAATAAGGAGTGAGATACCTGAAAGCAGAAGTACAATGACCTCAAGGAGGCTAGTGAAAGACGGCAGATAAGCCATAGGGAGGGGTATAAAGGGCAAGAAAAGATCCTAGCCAACACCAAGGTGGAACTAGCTGCAACTGAAACTACCGTAGCCATGCTAGCTAGGCAGTTACATGAGTATCAGTAAAAAGAAGCTGCAAGAGGACCAATCAGGCCTCAGAGTTCCCGCAACCCTTTACCCGCTTACCCTGTGCACTGCAAGGAAATTTTGTCGGACAGTCTGTTCTACAAAAATTTTGATGCTTACAGCTTATATCTACTGCCCATGGAGTTTTCGCTAGATATCCAGGTTTTTGAGCTACGACCATTCACGAGTTCCGCCCTCAGATTTACATGGCCACTCATCCCAGGTAGTTTTGAAAACTACAAAGATTCCTGCGAAAGCTTATGTAGGTTCTCAATTGTTGCTGCACACCAGAAAGATGATATCATTAGATTGGCTGGCCACTATGCCTATTGCTTGCAGAATTGGTTACTACAACCTTGGGGCGCTAAGACTAAACCCATTAGGATTCACCTTACCAAATGGTGGTACAACCCCAATGAGTCCATGGAGTCAGGAGCGGACCTAGCATTGTACCTGCGGATGCGTGACAGAACTTCCAAGAAATGCAAAACCCTAAATGAGATATTTTATTTTAAGTTCCTGGAAGGTGCCGATCCAGCCCTTGTAGATGTGGCAGAAGTGGACCCCAATCACACCGGGGAGTTGAAAAACCAACGGACGGAAATGTGCAGGAATGCACTGTAACCACCCACCTCACTATTATGCATCATACACTAGACACGGTATGGTGAGCATCTGTTGCAAGTCTCAGTTTCTATGCATACATCTTTATTGCACCTCTATAAAAACTCTGAGCTGCATTTGGGCATTTGCTAACTTCTATGGGCATAAATGAATGTATAGATGCATAGTTGAGGGGGGGTTGAGAGAGGAAAAAATGGGAACAAAAACAGTGCAGTGGGGTGGGGAGTGACTCCATCGCCCAATGGGTAAGGCACAGAAGAAAAATATATAAAAAAAACAAAAACAAAAAAACAAAAAAGAGAGAGAAAGAAAGACGGAGAAAAAGTAAGAGAAAAAAGAGAAAAAAGAAAGAGACTTCAACTGTATGTATCAGGTCTCGAACCAATTTGTGAGGACGAGTGACGCCTCGCACATCCATAAGAGGTGAGGACGATTTTTTTAATTGATTCCATAGACTAGCAGAAAACCAGTACTTCCTAGCATCTTGTGTATTGGATCTTGACCGAATCCGATACTAATATTTTACCCAGATCTGTCGTTCTCCGTGATGTTCCAACCTCAATGGACATCATGGCGCTTCCTAGCACAAGCAGAGCGGCTGAATGGATGAACCTTGTCGAGCCTCTGCTCAAGGCGATGGGGATCTATTGAAAGGCCTTCTAAAAAATAAAAAGTATGGAGTTTATTGGTATGGCCTTCGGTACCTGGAATGAGGCCAAGGCAAAATTTGACATCACCTTTTAGGGATTAGTGCACAAAGTGTGGGTCACTGAGGCCGCCCTTGCTGCCATAGTTAATATGTCTCTGGTCCTCAACCAACTCCTTTCATTAATAGGCCAAATCAATCATTAAGCCTTTTGTTGATACCCAGATTGACCAGTTCACCAGATTTGCTAGAAGTCGTTTGTGATCCTACCCTGCTTGTTGCACTCCATCTTCTGAATAACTTCCTTGATGGTTGGGAACGTCTGGAAGGAACAAATCTCCTCACAGATCCTCCATCACTTGGTAGAATCTAATTATGAGTTAGATACGAGGACCGTGCAGCCTTATGACTGGACAAAATGGTCTTCGGAGAGCTAAAGAGAGCCATTAAGAGTAATACCAAATAGCAGTTTGCTACTGGTTTTCTTTTGTCATCTTTGGCCACCGCATACTTAGAAAATAAGGTTCACAGGTTCCATGATGATTCTGCTATGCATCTATGAAGTAGCACCGGATGAATCATCCCACCAAGCTTCCTCATCCCAGAGAAGTCGTCGAGTATGCAACGAGATTGTTTCACCCCACTCTCCTTCCACGTCTCGTCGTCATACTCAGCAACCATTGTCAGCTGCACCTATACTCCCTGTGGCTTCTCGCTCAAAACTACCCATCCCCCTATCCTCTACTACTACCCTTGCCTCCGCTTCCTTACAAGGGTCATATGTGGCCATTGGGTCTTCAATCCCAATCACAGTTACCCAAGTCGCCTCACCCCCACATGCTACTGCCATGTCTCCATCCACACATAAGTTTATGGACATGTTCAATGATTCTGATCCCTTACAAGCGGATGAGCACTTTGTGATGTCGTTGAGCTCCGAGCCTTTTAATCCGGACTCCCCTATAATAAGATTCGGTCATTTCCAAGAAACTTTTGATACTTTTGATTCAACACCATCACTTCAGCAAGGCCAACAAGCGGAGCAAGTTTTCAGGCACCCGACACCATCAAAATATCTTCTACAGTCAGATCACCAAAGCAGTTCGACACACAAGTCCCAAAAGGATTCGAGGGTGAAGACATTTTTGAAGAAGAAGATCTGCATGCTAACCTTCAAAGAAAATCTGGACAACCTGTTGGATTTGGACCTCCTGCTACTGCCACAGTATTGCCAAACATATCATTAGATTTTGGTGATATCCTAGGGATCCACACACACTTAGGACAAATGATCCAGAACATGATTGATGAAAAGCCTTTAATGGAAAAGAGAATAGCAGATCTTGGATCAGAGAATACTCTTATCACCAAAAAGCTGATCCAGGTCAATTGAAAATTGAAGATAGCCAAGCAACACAAAGACTAGTCAAAGGCAGAGTTGAAAAGGCAAAGTAGCATGAAAAAGCCTTAGAGAAATACAACTCCGATCTCCAGAATGCGCACCAACGCTCAAGATCAAGTTGACAAAGTCATCTTGGCTTTGATCAAAGATCCATTTTTCAAGTTAAGAAGTGCTCTTGGAATTGTAGATAGATGTACATTAGACTTGCGTCAAGAGCAAATAAGTGTTTTTTTTCGCACAATATTGATTGTAATACGGCGCGTCCAGAATTTTTGAAAAAGGTTCAGTACCATTTAATAAATATTCGGTGTGAGGCTAATCAAAGTCCAAACTAATAAATTTCATGAGGTGTCATCGGACCATCACCAATTTTGGTGGGGGATACAGTTGGAGGGTTTGCAGATAGCGAGGCAACCCTAACCCTAGTTAATAAGTGAGAGAGATTTGGCACCCTGCGTGTGTAAGTCCAATCCGATGATCACATGGTTATTTGATTAGTTAGAAGTTATTAATAAAAGGACTTTAGGCCTTTTTGCGGGACTTTTAATGTCGCAAGGCCTAATAGTCAAGTTAGTGAATGAAAAGGCTCTCCCCAAAATTCGAATTTCAAATAATAAGGGAAGTGGAGATTGGCCAATAGGATTTGAGGCCAAAGCCCTAAAATCCACTATATATAGTGGTGATTCGAGTTATTTTGTACATTCACTCTTCATTTCAATAAAGCGGGTGGATACTCTTTCAAATGGATATGGAATGTCCTTGCTCTTCTTCTTTAATCATCTATCTCTCATGTTTTCTTTGGATTTGCAAATTGTTGGATTTGAGGTTTGTTGGATTTTATCTTTGTTATATTGTGTGTGTGTGTGTGTGTGTGTGTGTGTGTGTGTGTGTGTGTGTGTGTGTGTGTGTGTGTGTGTGTGTGTGTGTGTGTGTGTGTGTGTGTGTGTGTGTGTGTGTGTGAGAGAGAGAGAGAGAGAGAGAGAGAGAGATTAACAGATCAAAGCTCCTCTTGACAAGTCAAGACCAAAACCTTTTAAAACCCTTTATTCGTAAACCAACAAGAAAAAATATGGCTTAAAAACATACAGTATTATAAAGCACCGTAAAACAAAACAAAGACATCCAACTGGTACCTGCCACCGTCCCACCACACAAAACCGCGCAAGTTAGCACAGTGAGGAAAATAGGTGTCAACGCTGAATGTCAGTTGTTATCCATGTACAAAAAAGTTTACTTAGCTAATCAGCATGCAGTAAAGATGAAAAATCATAGTCCAATCTTCCCTTATTGAGAAATACTTATAGCGATAGGCCAAACCATATCTCTACCATCTCAGGACGAGTGTCATGCTAATCAGTGTGATGGTTCAGGTCCCTATCTTTTTAATAATAAACCAAATATGCATTTGAAACCAAGTTGTACGAGATTTGTAAAAAAGACAAACGATTAGGTAGCTTGGACCGATACATGAAGTGCATTGTAAATCCATGCCAAAACAACATTCCTACCTGTAAACAGATAATGTATGATTCTCGTAACTTCTTGAGCACAAAAATATGCAATGATGGAATTGTATATGCAAACAACCATATGCAAAGATGGAATTGTGATGTAGTAGGCCATGCTACAGCGCCCACCAGATGTGTGTAAGCTGCACTATCATATATTACCTTAAAGCAATCACATAGCAAGAATAGATAGGTAAAGAATACACTTACCGTTGATAATGTGGATCACTTTCCGATTGTAGGAGGATGAGCGATCCAAAATCTCGTCGTCCTACAAGCATATCAATCTCTATAAAAGTTCTTGACAGGTAACTCATTCTTTGTCGCACTTCTTTGCCCTTCTTTCCCTTTGAATCCTCTGAATTTCCTTCTTTTACTCCCACCTCGGCCATCAATAACAGAGCTTAATTTGTTGAGTTTAAAAGTGCCCGTTCTTTTATTGGAATTTAGAAAGAATTTGTTTTGCAGTGTGGAAAAGCTAGGTCTTTTGAGCAAGCATTCAATCTCTCTAATTTATTCAGCATCGCCTAGAGTTGCAAGGAGTTTGGCAGAAGGATTTGCGGCAAGTTCAATGGACACATCTACATGTATTCACGTAAAAAGAGAAAAGTCAGGTGTGCTTTGACAATTTCCCTAGTCGGCTTGTGTAGCCTAAGAAAAAAGGCATTGAGTTGGTTATGTGGAAAAGCACCAGGGAAGAAAATGCTCAGATTATTCATCATGTACGAGACAGCGTGGTCAAACCAGATAATGGAGGACTGAATTTTACATTTGTCACCACATCTACATTTGAAGAATGGTCTTTTCCAGTTCCAAATTCTAGCTTGGTGGAGATTCAATCTACTGAAACCAATGTCCGAATTTGTGTCCAGGTTTGCTTAGAAGGGCAGCGAGAAGGCTCAAATTTGTTCATAGGAATGATATTATCGAAGGCAATGGGAGTCTCAAGAATGGAGTTTTTATTTAGAGCATCAAGTTTGCAAGTCTGTACTTCTTTATCAGTAAGGTGTACAAAAATAATCCAAATCTCAATAGGTAGGGGAGCAAGAAAATTGACAATAGGTAAGTTCTAGTGTTTGTAAGAAGTACGTGCGGATTTGAATTCAATAGTGCGTGCAAGGACAAAAGGGACTTGGCAGTTTTTGGATTGGCAGAATTCAAAAGTGGATTGATCACCAATGTCACAGATGTCTTGCGAGAAAGTTTCAAGTTGCGACGCACTATCTTTGTCTGATTCATCTAGAAAGACTAAAGCATGTGGTGGAGGAGGAGAATCAGGTAGAATAGTAGTGGATTCAACAAATAGAAGGTCGTTTTCTTTTTCAAGCAAGAAAAAACTTTACTAATATGAGTCTCTTCTTTTTCATATTCCTCAACAATCCCAGCCAAATCAACAGCAAAGTTTTCAATGATACCCAAGGGATCGATCTTGCTTTTACCGTAATCCATGTAAATCTTAACCCAATGTAGTATATCCAAAAGGTCAGTGATACAGAGAACCTTATCTTCAGGTCCAGCAGCGTTACAGATAGCACAATCTATTTCAGTAATAAAACTATGCAACATGACAGCTCTTTTCATGCAAATAATCAAAGTTTGAATGAATAGATTAGGGGGGGAGGGCCCCATAATCCAAGTCAACAGCGTCCTAATACCATCTTGAGGACTAAACATAACAAAAAAGACCTACGTTAACTTATGAATCCAATTAAGGTAAAGGTTTTGATACTATCCCGACAAAGGATAGTCGAATTTACACTTCAAGGATGCATAGAGAGAGAGATTAATAGATCAAAGCTCCTCTTGACAAGTCAAGACCAAAACCTTTTAAAACCCTTTATTCATAAACCAACAAGGAATAACATGGTTTAAAAGCATACAATACTAGAAAGCACCGTAAAACAAAACATATTTCAAGACATGCAGTTGGTACTTGCCACCATCCCACCACACAAAATTGCACAAGTTAGCACAGTGAGGAAGACAGGTGTCAACGCTAAATGTCAGTTGTTATCCATGTACAAAATAAGTTTACTTAGCTAATCAGCATGCAGTAAAGATGAAAAATCATAGGGCTAGTCTTCTCTTATTGAGAAATACTTATAGCGATAGGTCGAACCATATCTCTACCATATCAAGACGAGTGTCATGTTGATCAGTGTGATGGTTCTGGTCCCTATCTTTTTAACTTTAATAAACCAAATATGCATTTGAAATCAAGTTGTACGAGATTTGTAAAAAAAGCAAACAAGTAGGTAGCTTTGACCGATTCATGAAGTGCGGGGCAAATCCATACCAAACCAGCATTCCTACTTGTAAACAGGTAATGTATGGTTCTCGTAACTTCTTGAGCAAATCCGTGCTATACAAGAGTTTGCAAGCTAACATATCGTTATATTATATTTGAACCATTATCGTGACTAAAAATATAATCAAAACACAACACCCGCATTCATTCATAAAAAGAGTTTGTAACCACATACAATCGGCCCTCTCTAAATGTTACCTCTATATATGTTAACCCTGGCTATTAGTTAATTTTTGGCTACTCCCAAGGATTTTACATAGTAGAAATGTTAACTGTTATTTCTTAACAGAATTTACTCCCGCCTTCAAGAAATTGACTTGGTTTTATGTTATTTTACAGATACTACTTGTGAAGGAGATGTGCAGACTCTTGACAGAAAAGAGAGTGGGCTATAATTTGACGGCTGAGGCCTGGGCTAGCAAAATGCCCTAAAAAAAAGTGCCCTAAAAACCCAAATTTGCCAATGGGTTTCTCAAATTTGGGTTCTTTAAAAACCCAAATGTGCCCCAAATTGAGGGTTTCGGGTTTCCTTCCGACTAGCACCGGCCCCTAGCCATCGCGTTACACCAACTCCCAGCCATCACGTTACACAACCATTGCGCCCACCAGCCCCCAGCCATCGTGATTTGAATGATGAGATAATGGGTATGCAAATTCAGAGTAGTCGGTAAACATCAATTTCAACTTAGTTTCAATCTATGTAATGCATGAGTCAACCAATTTCTATAAGACTTTTATAAGCGTCCAATTTATTGTTCAATTATTGTTGTGAAATGTCAAAGTCATGCTTGATGTAGGCCAAAATCATGTACATATTATGTTTACACATGTGTAAAGCCTCTTCCCACGTGTGAATGAAATGCATTTATCATTTAGATGAGTCATATAGGTTGTACATACCATTTCATTTGAGATCTAGTGGCTAAAATGGCCAAAATCTAGTTTTCTAGCTATATGCCACTTGGCATCATTTTATTGGTAGGAAAAGCTATTTCACATGAATAGGAGTGATCTCACACGTTCCAAGGATTGCTCACATGTGTCAGAACATCAGTAGTATGTGAGATCCAACTTGTAGTAGATATTTGTGCAAGTCCCTATAAATTAGGAAAATTGCCTAAAATCAAGGGAGGTGGCTATAAGTTAGGAAACTTGGTCCATGTGCCATATTGATGATTATTGGTGGATCCTTTGATGAGTAGGCACTCTCACACGTGCCAAATCAACTGAGTAAGCATCAGCTCTTGTGTATATATGGTGGCTCATTTGGCCATAATTGACATGGAAGAGCAATTCTAGTGTTTTCTCTCTATTTGTCTTGTGTTTTTATGCATTGATTGGTTCTAAGCTTAGTATACTTTATTCTCAGCCTACTATCTGTACTCTGATAGGTTTTCACACGTGTGAAACCAGCAAGTACAAGTTTTGATCAATAATGATTGTTCTTGTTAGATTTATTCATCTAGATTTGATCTAAATGCTATCTAATCTTGTGTAGATTGATAGGTTGATCTAATCTAACATCCAATCACACTTGTGGATCTGATTCAGATCTATTCTTGGTCCATTTTGTTGTACTTTGACATGGTATTAGATCCAAGTACAAGTGTATTAAAGACATTGATCTAAAACTATTTCCAAATTGGCAGGTTTTTGAAAACAAGCTAATATTGAGGTAGCGAGTTGAAATGGATAGCTAGAACCAAAATATTTGTACCAAATCTTTCTGTGGGCTGCAGGTATACCTTCCACACGTGTGGGGCCGTACATAAACTGTTTTGAACAGTATTTTTTATTTTGGTGCAATTTGAGCTTCATACACCCAATTTGAGTCAATTTAGTGCATTTTTCAAGCTTTCACTTGCATTGTTTCTATTCCATTGATTTGTTCTTGGTTTAGATCAATCATATAGGTGTATTAGAGCTTGTTTACAATACATTGAAGTTGATTCTCTGTTTTTTTTAGTGTACCTTGAAGTTGAGAGAGATTGAGTGCTATAAACCAAAGATTAAAGAGTGAATTTGCAAAGTTGAGATTGTAATCTATAGATCCATCATTCTAGATTTGTTCTAAAGTGGTAGGGTCAGGTCTACAAGCTTATCGATTGCTAGAAGACACTATAGGTTCAGATCTCTAAGTGAAACCATCTAAGTTTCAAGTGCATTTACACTAATAATGGCATCAATGGGTGGCTTCTTACTTGAAGCTAGTGAAAGGCTTTCATCAACTAATTATGCCATTTGGAAAGTTTGAATTGATCATTATTTGTACTTCATGATTTGTATGACATTGTTCTTGGTGTGGAAGAAGAACCTCAAGTAGCTCAAGAATTAGTAAAGTACAAGAAGAGATTTAGGTTGTCATTACATTGCTTGAAAATGAATGTAAGTAATGACTTGTTGAAAGAGATCTCATCTTGTAGCGCATCCAAAGAGGCATGGGATTCACTAAAATCTATCTATGAATCCAAAAATACTTCAAGAATACTCATGCTAGGAAATCAAATACTTCAAAGCATGAAAGGAAGTAATGAAAGTGCCCAAGATTATGTTCTTAGGATCAAATCTTTGAATATTGAGTTATCTTCCATTAGTGACAAGATTCAAGACAATGAGCTAGTTCAAATCATCTTGAATGGATTAGGAAATGAGTATTCTAATCTAGTTCAAACATTTGCTATTCAAGATCAACTTCCTACTATTGAAAAACTTCATAGTGTGCTAGTTTCTGAGGATAGTAGGATGCTTCATATCAAGAATAGGATTAGTTCTCTTTCTTTGATTGATGGTGATGAGAAAGCTAACTTTTCTTTGAAATGCAAGAAGAAGAAGGTTCCATCCAAGAAAACCCAAGATGTGAAGGTCGAGAGCAAGGATGGAGCTTCAAGTTCAAAAGGCAAGAGTAAGAAGGACAAGAAGAATCTTAAGTGTTTTTTCTGTGGTAAGAAAGGACACTTTGCATCCAAGTGTTACAAAAAGAAGAATGCCCAAGAGAAGGACAACCATGGCAACCTTGTGCTTGAGGAGGAGGATGAATGCAACTTACCTTTGATGGCTTCCTTAACACAAACATCTAATCACAACACATGGTGGATTGATAGTGGGGCTAGTTCCCACATGACTCACCAAAAAGACTATTTTTCTACCTTACTTTCTTACAATAACTCTAAGAAGTTTATCTTCACTGCAAGTGATCAAGAATGTGAGATTGTAGAAATTGGATCCATTCCATTATGTCTTGGATCATCTAAGAAAGTAGATCTAGACAATGTTCTTTATGTACCTTCTATTACAAAGAACTTGTTAAGTGTTGGTCAACTTATGGATAGTGGATTAGATGTTCATTTCAAGCATGGAGCATGTTCCATCTTGAAGAATGATAAATGTATTGCTAATGGCTTAAGTAAGGAAGGTTATTTAAGTTGGATGCTAATGTGATGGTTGGAAGTGTTAACATGGCAAGGGAGGAGCTCTCTCAAGTGGAGCCATGGCGCAAGAGGTTAGGCCATCCTAACTACAAAGCTATGGAGACCATGGTGAACAAAGAGCTAGCAATTGGACTTCCCAAAGCCATATCCAAGTGTGGCAAGATTTGTGAAGCTTGTGGACTCTCCAAGTCTCACAAGCAACCTTTCAAGAAATCTTTGACAAGATCTAACACTCCTCTTGACTCAGATGTTCACTCTTTTTCACATGAATCTAATGGTGGAGCTCTTATGTATGTCACTTTTATTGATGATAAATCAAGATACTCTTGGATTTACCTCTTGTCTAAGAAAAGTGAAGTGTTTGAAACCTTTGTGAAGCTCAAAACTCTTGTAGAAAAGCAACTTAATGCTAGCTTGAAAGTATTAAGATGTGATAATGGAGGGGAGTACATCTCCAATAGTATGAAAGAGTTTTGTCAAACTAATGGCATTAGAAGAGAGTTTACTTGCACATACACCCCACAACAAAATGGGGTGGCCGAGAGGAAAAATAGAACACTATGTGAGTGTGCTATAGCATTGAGATTAGATGCATCACTTCCTATTTCATTTTGGGAAGAAGCTATTTTATGTGCAAACTTTCTATGTAATAGAATGACTAATAGTGCCATTGGAGGTCTCACACCTTATGAAGCATTGTATGGCAAAAAGCCAAATCTTAGTGATTTGAAAATTTTTGGATGTACTTGTTATGTACACTTTCCTTTAAAAGTAAGGAAAAAGGAAGATGCTACTTTATTTAAAGGCATCTTTGTTTTTTAAAGTGAAAATAGTAAAGCATATAGGATATTTGATCCTATTACCAAGAAAGTTGTAAGTAGAGATGTACTTTTTGATGAATCTCTCAATGGCAAAGAGAAGGTACTTTCCAACAACTCTATTCTTATCAGTGATCATGCTATGGCCGAGGAGGAGCTTCAAGGAGTTGAAGACCAAGAGGATCTTGCTCAAGATCCAAAGGTGCCAAGAAGATCAACAAGAGTGAGGGCCGAGCCATCAAGGCTCACTTATAGTGACAAAGGAAAGCAAAGGGAAGATTCTCAACTACACACCTCTTATTCTTTCTTGACTACTATGCTTGAAGGACCAACATGTTTTGAAGAAGCAATTAAGTCTCAAAGTTGAAAGGATGCTATGCAAGTAGAGTTTGATGCCTTGTTGGAAAATCAGACTTGGGATCTTGTTAATCTATCTTATGGAAAGAAGCCTCTTACTTGTAAATAGATATATAGATTGAAGTATAATCAAGATGGTTCCATTCATAAGTATAAAGCAAGACTTGTAGCAAAAGATTTTTTACAAGTCAAAGGCATAGATTATGATGAAACCTTTGATCCTGTTGCAAAGCTTGTAGCCATTAGATTGATCATATGCCTTGCTACTTCTTTCAAGTGGGAGCTCTTTCAACTTGATGTGACAAATGCTTTCTTGAATGGATTCTTGGAGGAGGAGATTTACATGTGCCAAACCGAGGGCTTCATCAAAGATGGAGAAGAAGACAAAGTGTGCTTTTTTAAGAAGAGTCTTTATGGGCTCAAGCAAGCACCTAGAGCTTGGTACTCTAGGTTGCATTCTTATCTTATTTCCATTGGATTTGTTGTAAGTTCTTATGAACCATCATTGTACTACAAATGTAATGATGGAAAGATCATCATTTTGGTTTTATATGTTGATGATATAATTCTCACAGGAAATGATCATGATGGCATGAAAGATGTAAAAATTTCCTGGTCTAGTGAGTTTAAAATGGTAGATCGAGGACTTCTAAAGGTCATACTTGGAATAGATGTTACTAGATGCAATGATTTTACTTTCATATGTCAATCTAAGTATGCTAGATCCATCTTAGAAAAGTTTGGCATGAAAGATTGTAAAGGAGTTGAAACTCCCATGGAACTAAATGTAAAAGTTTCTAAGGAAAGCGATGAAGCATCCTTTGAGGAAATCACTACCTATAGAAAACTTACTGGTTCCTTGATCTATTTGACCATCACTAGACCAAATCTTAGCTTTTGTGTTGGCAAATTGAGTCAATACATGCAAAGTCCACTAATATGTCATTGGAAGAGTGCCAAAAGAGTGTTAAGGTACATCTCGGCTACTAGAAACCTTGGCATAGTATATCGAAGGACTAATCTTTGTTTGAGAGCATACTCAGACTCAGATTTTGCAGGTGACAAAGTGGATAGAAGATCCACAAGTGCCTTTGCTACATTTCCTATGTAGAGGAGTCATATCTTGGCTTTCCAAAAAGCAAGATACTATCTCACTTTCATCAACCGAATCCGAGTATAAAGCTATGACAACAACAACAAAGGAGATCCTATGGATGAGAAGACTATTGGAGTGATCAAGTCTGAAGATATTCCATGCATTTATTGTGACAATCAAGTAGCCCAACAACTTGCCAACAATCCAATCTTCCATGCTCGAACCAAGCACATTGAGATTTCACATCACTTTGTGAGAGAGAAGGTACAAGCAAAGGAGATCAGGATCATCCATGTTTCATCTTCAGATTGTGTTGCTGATATACTTACCAAACCATTGGCAAAGGATCCATTTATGAAGTTAATATTAGCACTTGGAGTTGTAGATAGATGTATACTAGATTTACCAAGCTAGATTTTGAGGAGGAGTGTGAAAATGTCAAAGTCATGCTTGATCTAGGCAAAATCATGTACATATTATGTTTACACATGTGTGGAGCTGTTCGCACATGTGAATTAAATGCATTTATCATTTAGATGAGTCATATAGGTTGTACATACCATTTCATTTGAGATCTAGTGGCTAAAATGGCCAAAATCTAGTTTTCTAGCTATATGCCACTTGACATCATTTTATTGGTAGGAAAAGCTATTTCACATGGATAGGAGTGATCTCACATGTGCCAAGGATTGCTCACATGTGTCAAAACATCAGTAGTAGGTGATATCCAACTTGTAGTAGATATTTGTGCAAGTCCCTATAAATTAGGAAAATTGCCTAAAATCAAGGGAGGTGGCTATAAGTTAGGAAACTTGGTCCATGTGCCATATTGATGATTATTGGTGGATCCTTTGATGAGTAGGCACTCTCACACGTGCCAAATCAGCTGAGTAAGCATCAGCTCTTGTGTATATATGGTGGCTCATTTGGCCATAATTGACATGGAAGCTAAATCTTGGTCTTGGAGCAATTCTAGTGTTTTCTCTCTATTTGTCTTGTGTTTTTATGCATTGATTGGTTCTAAGCTAAGTATACTTTATTCTCAGCCTACTATCCATACTCTGACAGGTTTTCACATGTGTGAGACCAGCAAGTACAAGTTTTGATCAATAATTATTGTTCTTGTTAGATTTATTCATCTAGATTTGATCTAAATGCTATCTAACCTTGTGTAGATTGATAGGTTGATCTAATCTAATATCCAATCGCACTTGTGAATCTGATTCAGATCTATTCTTGGTCCATTTTGCTATACTTTGACAATTGTTTGTACTACGCTGGAGTCACATTTTTGTTTGATTCCCTCCATAAATGTTTGCATTCTTTATTGACTCCCTGGATATATGTTCCCTTGAAATATGTTAATTTTTTTTCCCACCCTGTTTATCTGTTATAGTGTTAACCCTCTATATTAGTTAACTTTTCATTACTCTCGAGGCCTAGAGAGGGCAGACTGTATTCACGGAGTAAATGAGAGTTACCATTTTATGTATGATAAGCAATGACACAGTATATTATGGTACTACTTGCTTATGGAAAGAGATATGTAACAAATTGGTTTAATAATCATCCCGCTCTTCTAAACGTATAACGATTGATAATTTCTTACACTGCCTACATATTCCTTTGAAGTTTACTTGAAATAACCACCGAGATATGTGAGAAGCATCAACCTGTTAGCCGATTTTTTACGGCAAAAATCGGGCTAATTTGGAGCAAAAAGCGGTTATAGGATATTTAACGACCACCAAAACACTATGAATACGACAAAAGTTGAAGCAATATATTGGACCAAAAAGGGGTCCCAGCCAACCCTTAAAGTGGCTAGACACATTAATTAGTAGTAGAAAATGTATCTATACAAACGGTCTAAGGAATCGTCGAAAATAGTTGACATAGACACACTTTTTGTAAGACCGAAGAAAAATACCGGTCCATGTAGAAATAGGTCTCAGCCTGCCTAAATGTGATTAATCAGAAGTCTTACGGCCTTAATATTGGCTTGATAGTAAGAATGTCGGCAATGTTGAGCAAAGTTTCGATGTACCCAAAAATATTTTGACCAATAGAAAAACCTCTTTATTTTCAAGGATGGCCAGTCCGGGTCCAAGATTGCTCTAGTTTGTCACTTATAACAACGTCAGCAACTTGCAGAATCGAAAATCGGTCAGAGGCATTACCAAGAGAAAAATCGATAAAAATGGTATCGAAAAATATAAGCGCAATGGGTTTCAAAAATGTAGACACAAGGGGTTTCAAAAAAATGGAAAAATGGCAATTTACGGTATCAAAACCACAGTTGCAGAGAAAAATTAGCAAGGCACACAATGTTAGGGAAGCCAACCGGTCTAAACAACTTGAAGGGTCGTATAACAATAATGTTGTCAAGTCGAACTACATGAGCTCCTACACAAACAAGCTGCACATGCAAGAAAGGCCGCAAAAGCACAAGAACAATGACCCCAAGCTCACGTTAGCTCTTGCGCAAATGACCTGCACATGCAACAAAGGCCGCAGAAGGTGCGTCACGACAAGAAAGGCCGCAAAAGGTGCGTCACAACAGCAATGACCCCAAGCTCACAGATCGCAACACTAGCAACAGCAACCAGAATCTGGAGCACATACAATGCACTACGTGGCATGGCAGTAGGAAAACCATAGCAGGAGGAGCAATCTGGAGCAAGGACAATCTTATTATAAGCAGCTCAAACTTCAATACTCCTTCAGACTTCCTATTTCTTTTCTTCTTCTTCTTAGGCTTGGCTTCCAAGAAGGGAAGAAGGTAAAGAGATTTGTGCTTAAGAAAAGAACCTATGACTGAAGCAGTAATTTAAGCTGATTTGATGATTAAAGAATGGAGAAGAGAGGAGAGGTGAGGAGGGGCCAACTTCTTAGAGAGGAGATGATTTCTTGACATAGTAGTGGGTTCCACAGCATAGAAGTTTTTTTTTATTTCTTGATTTTTCTTTGTTTTGAGCCAATTGCAGAAGGTTAAGGGCCTAATGTTCCTCATGATGACATCATGCCAACCCACACTTGCATTCAAATTATTGTTATCCAAATAGATTGCATGCAAGCTACCCAATCTTTTAAAAAGATCAGCTGCAATAGAGTCAGTAATGTCATTTCGGGTACACTATTTATAGTTCATGCAGGCCATTCAGAAAAGGGAGAGGCCCAGACAAAGAGTTCTTCTGCAAACCAAGGTATTGTAGCTGAGAAAGCTTATTCAGATCTTGTGTAAGTATTCCTCTCAGCCCAATGAATCTGCATGCTACCAGTCTATCAATCGCTCCGTTGGCATTATATTTGATCTTAAAGATCCATTTGCAATCCATAATATTGCTGCCAATAGGAGCTTTGACTAATGACCATGTCTTGATCAGATAGGAATACTCTCTGTCCATAGCTTCTCTCAAGAGATCAGAGTCTGGTTGGCTAAGTGCCTCTTCGACTGTCGTCAGTTCCTGCATTAAAAGACAGGCAGACTCATGAGTATACCTTGTGGGCTGTGTGCTCACTCGGCTTGATCTTCTAGGAGGATTCGACTGATGAACCGCGCCTGGGATATGTTGTTGGGTAGCAGCAACATCTTCATCTGATTCATTGTCTCAAAGTGGGTCGACGATAGACATTTCTGAGCCAAAAGCTCGGATTGTCGTGTCAATGGTAGGTGATGAAGATTCTTCTTGAGCAATATCCTTGCCTTTGAGGTCGACGAACTGATCCTCGATAAAGACTGTATCCCGTTTATACAAGATTTGCTGGGTATCAAGATCGTACAGCTTGTAGGTGTTATCAGACGAAGTATATCCGATCAGGATGGTCTTTAGACCTTGGAAGTCCAATTTCTTCCTTGTGTCCTTTGGGATCTACGCGTAGGCAATGCACCCAAACACTCTTCGGTTCTTCAAAGAAGGCTTGGAGCCTATCCACACCTCGTGGGGTGTGTTGTCTGAGAGGGCCTTGGTCGAACATCTGTTCTGGATGTAAGCTGCAGTGGAGATAGCTTCAGCCCAGAACCTCTTGGGCAACGATGCATGTGCTAGCATACACTTATCAGATTCCACCAGAGATCGGTTCTTCCTCTCAGCTTAGCCATTAGACTGAGGACTGTAAGGAGTGATGAATTGTTGCTCAATGCCTTGGCTTTGGCAGTACTCCTTGAACTCGACAGAGATATATTCTCCACCGTTATCTGACCTTAGGGCCTTGATCGTCCTTCCAGTCTCCTTTTCTACATGCTTCTTGAAGATTATGAAGCAGTTGAAGGCTTCTGATTTCTTCTTTATGAAGTACACCATCGTTCTTTTCGAGATTTCATCAATAAAGGTTATAAAATACTTGGCTTCCTTCAGCGAAGGATTTTTCATCAGGCCACAAATATCTGAGTGTACAACATCTAGCAATCCTCTAGCAACATGCTGATGGCTTGACTTAAATGGCTTCCCAGTCTGTTTTCCAACTAGACAGTCTTGACAGACAGGTAGCTCGACTATTTCGTGAGGATAGTCGAGATCAAGAACAATAGATTGTCTAGACATTCGTTGTACAACAGCATAATTTAAATGACCAAGTCTATAATGCCAAAGTAAACTTCTATTTGATTGATTTGAAGTACTGAGAGCCTGACTAGAGGCAGAAAAACAATGACTTAATTTATACAAGTATCCATGCCTCTTTCTGAGTGCTAGGATCTTGCCTATCCTATCAACTACTTTACATTGATCACATTCGAATTCTACTCTGTGTCCTAGATTTGTGATTCTGCTTACAGAGAGTAGATTTGTGGATAATTTAGGTACATACAGAACTTTGGAGAGTAGCTTAGATTGATCATTTGCAAAGTATAATCTTACAGTTCCTTCACCTTTAATAGCTTGTGTGCTATTGTCACCAAGGTAAATGAATTTCTGGGTACAGTAAGGTGTATAGGACTCAAAACAGCCAATCAGGCTAGTCATGTGCTGAGTGGCTCCGGAATCCAGGAACCAAGAACTGTTGCCAGATGCTCCTTGATGGTTGGTCATGAAGGCATCATGATCCGCTTCTTGAATGGGTTGTGGAACTTCTGCAGCTGCATTTGCCACTTGATTCGACTGCCTTTTGTTGTTGTTCTTCACTTGAAGTATTCGGCAGTCTTGTATTTCGTGGTTGTTTTGTTTGCAGTATCTGTAGAACAGCTTTTTCTTTGTCTGCGGATTTGACTGTTCCTTGTGCTGAGCTAGTTTCTGGTCTGGCTTTGATAGCTTCGGGCCTTTCTTCTTCTTCTGCTTTGTCATGCCCTTGTTGGTGTACAAGGCATGAGAATCAGCTGAGGAACTTGAGGCTTCGTTCCTTCGCGTGTCTTCCTACAACAACATAGTGATGACTCTCAAAAGAGTCAACTCTGGATGAGTCGTGATGATCATCACTCAGCTGTCGTAAGAACTTGGCAAGCTTGTAAGCAATTGCATCACTGCGTCTTGATCGTCTATGACAGATCCGACAGCGGCCATTTTCCTTAGCAGGTTCTTGAATCAATTAATGTGATTCTGCAGATAATCACCATTCGTCATCTTGAGAGAGTAGAATTTCTTCCTGAGATGTAGCTTCTTGCACTTTGTATAGCGTGCTCAAGATGTCCCAGACTTCTTTTGATGTCTGAGCCTCGAATACATGGCCAATCTATGTATTCGTGATGTTGAGGATGATCAGTGCAAAAGCCTTTCCATCCTTAGCTTCCATCGATTGCCGCATCGTCCGCTTCAGGTTTCCCTTCTGCACCTGTAACAAAGTCGTACAATTCTTTTGCCATTAGTACAGTCTTCATCTTAAATTTCCACAGATGGTAATTGGCTCCATCAGGCTTGTCCATGAGAGGACTAGCTTTCCCTTGGGATTCCATGTGGAAGAATTAGTCTAAGTGATAGGAGAAACTATCAGTGACTTAAGAATGAAAATCTAATACTGAAAAATACATAACAGGAAAACAATTACTCTATTGGCTAGTAGAGTCTTGTACTGTGGGAGCTAATCAAGCTATAAAGATTGCTCTGATACCGTGTTCGTCATGGGAGCGCGTGCGTGGGACTAATTCGTGTTCGTCCTCACTTCGTCTTCTTTATCGTGAACAATTTTTTGTCTTTTAATTTTCTTTTGTGCAGAAGCCCTTACAGGATCCCAGACACTCGACTACGCATCACAGAACATATTCTATTCTAGCAATCATGATACACAGCACAAGACAAGATGCACGAAAATAGAGTAACTGAATTATCAGTTTTATTTTAGAGTGAATTCGTCAGTGTCTCGCTCGTTGGCGGAATGACATTCTACTCTTTCGTTGTGTTCTACTCATTGGCAGACTTTCATGCACAGCTCTGGTGTCTTTACCTTCTTACTCTATTCGCTACATCTCTCTCTATCCCTTACAGATCTCTGTATTCACACATACTATTATGATCCAGAGAGGATCGTTTATATCTCCACTATGTGGAGTTTACAAGATAGCTAAACATCAAATCACATGACTAGTTAATGCTAATCAATTAGTTAGTTAGTCTCCGTCATTGCTACTCGTTTCAGTTGGGCGTAAAGCCCATTGAGCTGCCAGCTAACAGTGCAAAAGATTTTTTCTCGTCTGTTTCGTAATCTCCCGTTTGCTTTCGTTCTTTTCATTTCTTTTTGTAGTTTTCGTTGCGCTTCCCTTTTGCGGTTTGCGGTCCTGGAGGTGTGTTTGCTCGTGATTGATTCGCGAATCGTTCGTGCTTCAAGTCAAAGACACATTGACTATCGTGAATCGTTCTCGTTTGTGCTTCGAGTCAAAGTCATGTTGACTGTCGCGAATTGTTCGACCTTCGTGTCTTGTTCGTGCTGCAACAAAATTGCAGGAGTTCACCAATTTTGACATTCTCTCTTGAACCCTCGATCTCCCTCTTAAATAGGCAACAGTGTGAAGATCTCATGGCCTCTTTCGTCTTTCAGTCCAGGGAATGTGGACTCGTTGAACTTCACATCTCTGCTCGAATTAACCTTCTTCGTGGTTGGATCATAGAGTCTGTACACATGTGTTCCGTTCGAGTAGCCGACCATGATTGTTTGTTCGGATTTGTCGTCGAGCTTGCTTCTCTTTTCCTTTGGAATGTGCTTGTATGCTACACACCCAGACACTCGTGTGTATGAAAGATCAAGCTTTCTGTCTGGCCACATCTCGTATGGTGTTTTGTTCTCCAACGTTGTCGTTGTTGATCTGTTCTGCAAGTGTACTGCTGCAGTTATTGCTTCGGCCCAGAATTGGCCTGGCAATTGAGCTTGTGCCATCATGCATCTGGCTCCTTCGACTAGCATTCTGTTTTTTCTTTCTGCCACATCGTTGTATTCTGGTGTGTATGCAGGAGTGAATTGGTGTTCAACACCCTGTTCTTCGCAAAATCTTGAGAATTCTGTGCTTTTGTATTCACCTCCATTGTCAGATCTAAGGATCTGTATCCAATTTGAGGTGTGTTGCTCTGCGAATGTCACGAACTTCTTGAAAGAATCAAACACTTCTGATTTCTTCTTCAAGTAGTAGATCGTGGTCATTCAGTAGTAGATTTTGCAACGTTTGCTTTTTCAGCTTTGTTTTTCCTTTTTGGGTTGAATTTGCAGTCGTATGCAGAATGCCCTTTCTTCTTGTAGTGCATGCAAGGTAATGCTGGATTGAACCAGCATTTTTTGGTTGTATGGTCTGGTTTGTGGCAGTGATCACAGGAAGAAGATTGTTGATTTGAGGACTTCGTCTTCTCGAATCTTGGCTTATTTTTGTTCTTCTTCTTGCCTTTCGTGAAGAGAGCCTTCTCTTGATCAATGCTTCCCTCTCCTTCGTCTCTCATCAGTCTCTCATCAGTGACAAGACTGACTACTTTGTCGAATGTCATATCTGGTAGACTCAGTATGAGCATTCTCAGCGGCTGATAGGACGTCGATAGAGATTTCATGAAGTACATCAGTTGCTGTGGTGCTAGGACCTGGTGCTCATGTCTTGATGCAGCGAGTTGAGCAAAGATCGTTCTGATCTTCTCAGCGTGCTGATCCAACTGGTTGCCATCCCACCATATTGATTGCAGCTGATTGTGAAGGTGCATGACTGAAGCTGCAGTCCTCACTTCATACTTCTGCTTTAATCTTTTCCATGCTGCATGGCTGCTTTTGCAGTCTTCAATCTGCATGAGTAGATCTTTATTTATGGACGAAATGATGATCGCCACTGCACGCTCATCCTTTCTGATCCATTCAGCTCTCCTCGGGTCTCCTTCTGGAGGCTGCACCTTGGTCACCGACCAGATGCCTTTGCCCTTCAAGAGTGTTTTGATTTTGAATTTCCAGATTCTGTAATTTGCGCCATCGAGACTGATTGCTACTCTGGTCTGGATTTTCGTAGCCATATTATGTTGTTTGAAAGAATCACTGCTGGGATATCAGTAGTGATAACCTATTGGCTCTGATACCATGTCGCGGGAGCACGTGTGTGGGACTGATTCATGTTCGTCCTCACTTCGTCTTCTTTATCGCGAACAATTTTCTATCTTTTAGTTTTCTTTTGTGCGGAAGCCCTTATAGGATCCCAGACACTCGACTGCGCATCATAGAACATATTCTATTCTAGCAATCATGATACACAGCACAAGACAAGATGCACGAAAATAGAGTAACTGAATTATCAGTTTTAGTTTAGAGTGAATTTGTCAATGTCTCGCTCATTGGCAGAATGACATTCTACTCTTTTGCTGTGTTCTACTCGTTGGTAGACTTTCATGCACAGCTCTGGTGTCTTTACCTTCTTACTCTATTCGCTACATCTCTCTCTATCCCTTACAGATCTTTGTATTCACACATACTATTATGATCCAGAGAGGATCGTTTATATCTCCACTATGTGCCAGTTTACAAGATAGCTAAACATCGAATCACATGACTAGTTAATGCTAATCAACTAATTGTTTCAGCTGGGCGTGAAGCCCGTTGAGCTGCCAGCTGACAGCGCGAAAGATTTTTTATCGTCTATTTCGTAATCTCTCGTTTGCTTCGTTCTTTTCGTTTCTTTTCGTAGTTTTCGTTTCGCGTCTTTTTTGTGGTTTGTGGTCCTAGAGGTGTGTTTGTGATTCATGATTGATTCGCGAATCATTCGTGCTTCGAGTCAAAGACACGTTGACTATCATGAATCGTTCTTGTTCGTGCTTCGAGTCAAAGTCATGTTGACTGGCGTGAACTGTTTGACCTTCGTGTGTTGTTCGTGTTGTGACAAAATTGCAGGAGTTCACCATTTCTGACAATGTTGGGAGAGAGGGAGGAAGAATAAATGACGAACGAGAAACGAACTCGAACAAAAAATGTTCGTGCACAACGAAATGTGTTAAATGACTCTCTCCCTAAGCATGACTACGCCTATCAGAATGAGCAGAACTTTAGTGATAGAAATCACAGTCATTCTAGATTACGTAGCCAAACATTTAAATGGATGAAGCACTAGATGAATAATTTGTTGCAAATTGCAAAACAAATTATCTATCGCAAATGATTCATGAAGAGCTAGACTGTACTCGACTGATAATTAGTCACAAATTATTTGCGAAAGACAAGATTAAAAGTTAACCATCTATTACCAGAAAGAGCAACAAGAAATATCAGACAGAATGAAGAATAAGCATAGCAATATTGATAGATTTAAAATGCAGAACAAATGAACTGTGTCAAATTAAGTATATCAAGTATACAAGTCAATAATGCGGTAGAGCACAAGACTGTAGTGGACAAAACCGCATGCCCTAAAAAGCTTATTTTTGTCTCTAATGAGGAATAAAACCTCTTCTCTTAGTCTCTTCTTCACTCACTTGATCATCTGATCATCATCATCAAAGAATACGCAGATGGTATCCAATATATATACATAATATTACAAACGTGCAGATGCGAAAGTACAGAGTGGATGTGCTGTCTGTAGGAGATCATGGGTGGCTGCAATCGTTGTCCAATTTGTTAGCGAAACTACATGGGGTGAGTGTAAAAAGGGTGCGACGTTAGCCAGTACTGAAGTGAACGTTGGTGATGACGCAAAAGTGCGTCACTCTTACGAATGGCCTTAGGATTTACAGGGTGCCTTATCTGTTAGGGCACCTTTGGCATTCAGTAAGGTAGTGTCCCCTTTTTTGGCGACCCCTGGGATTGGAAACGGCGTTACCCTGAGCACTCACATAAGGGCAATGTGGGCCCTTCCCCCGTTGGGGATCTTCCGACGGGACCAGTCCCTCGACGAAAAATCCGCCCGACACAACCTGAATGGTAGATGCTAGTGACTCTTGTTAAGTGGTCATGTTTACCTTTGAATGTCTTTGAAACACGTTCACAATCCGTTTCCAGTTCTATGTACAACATTGCATAGTCAACCGCACGACAGACGTGTAATTGTTATAATGCGTAACTTCTGAAAACTCATTATCAAAGCTTTGCAGTGGTGTGTTACAGTATAGCTTTCTTGCATAGTTTATGAGAACAAAGATAAAGAGCAGGATACATACATTCTCTTGCTGTATATCGGCAACCAATGGTATGAATCTAATATATGTGCTACTTCACTACTATATTGTGAAAGACAGAGATGATAGCAAGTATCCTCAAAGCATATACACTTTTTGAGTGCTCGTCATGATAAAAGCTATCATTTATTTAAGAAGCAATATGTAGCTCATCGCTTGACAGAAAATAAGAAAAAGCTTCAGTGTCTCATCGCTGGACAGCGATGAAGGATCCCATCGCATTATTCGTTAAGTCAATTCTTATGTAAAGTGGTGTATGAGTTCAATGTTGTGAAGGCAACGATTCGCTTCAATGCACACGCTCAGATGTACATGATGGTATAAGAGTGCAAGCAAACTGTATGCTTCATAAAGTGGTATGAAAACAAGTAATGTAATGGCTTCTAGCCAGCGATGGCTTGCCTATATATATGTGGACAGATGTAGTATATTCAAACTACTTCCAATCTGAGCAACGATGGACAACAATCAATTGCTAGTGCTTTATGTAAGCAAACAACCATATGCAATGATGGAATCGCGATGCAGTAGGCCGCCCTACAGCACCTACCAGATGTGTGTAATCTGCACTATCATATATTACCTTAAAGCAATCCCATAGCAAGAATAGATAGGTAGATAATACACTTACCGTTGATAATGTGGATCACTCTCCAATTATAGGAGGATGGGCGCTAAGGAGAAGGAGAAATTCTATTGCCATGAGGAGAAGGAGAAAGGAGAACCCTAATATCGGTTCAATGCGCAGATGTGCTATCTGACTGGTTAAACAGGCCATCCACGCGTTGAATCAATATCAGGTTTCTTTCTAAAATAGTCGAACTTCTTAATTGTAGCTCCAATTGAGATGAACATGGTGCCATTAGAAAGAGCTCGACGAGAGCTTCGCAACGGCAACCTACATGACCTGGTTTCGAGTTATAGTTAAAGTTCGCAGAAAATATCTCTAAAAAAATATATATTTCAAAAAAATAACCCGAATATCGGTTCAGCGTGCGCCCTTAGGGTCTGAGCGGGCTCAAACCCTAAGGGCGCGCGCCGAGCCGATATTAGGGTTTTGAATCTTTTGTTTTTCTTATTTTTTATTTTTATCTTTTATTTTTTAAAGAGCTCGACAAGAGCTTTGTAACGGCACCAGAATGACCTAATTCTAACTTACGGTTCAAAAGTTATAGGCAGTCAAATTTTTGGTGCCAAAACTTTGACTGCCTATAACTTTTAAACCGTAAGTCGGAATTAGGTCTTTACGAAGGGCCCATTTTGAATCCAAACTTCTCCTGATGTAGAAGTCAATAGAGAATCACATTGCCATAGTAATGATGTATCTCCATTTAGGACGCTCTTGTATGTATTTGCTTTAAGGCCTGCACCTTTCATAATGAAAGGTACCAAGAGCACCTGTTAGGAACTTAGCAAGTCTAGAAAAACAACAATCGTGTGCATTCATTTTTATCTGAACATATCTTTACGTATTCCAAAGAACTTGCGATGAGATTATTTATAAGATTAGGAAAAGGTGTAAAGTCTGGGCTATCAAGTCTTTCTAAAGCTACTTTTCATACAAGATATATGCACATGAAACAAGGGTTATGTCGAGTCTTGTCAATTCTGTTAATGTATAAATGCTTGGTGATCCATTTACATTTATTGATGGCATCTTCTTTTTTACGTAGTGGTACAGTGTTCCCTTGAATCCATTTTTTGTTTTTTAAGAGTTGGAGCGTAGGTAGAAGTCTCATGAGTTTCAACCAACCATCATGTAATTCAAAAGCAATACCTTGGATATTAGTATGTTGTAGAACAATATGATTAAGTCCTTTTTTTAAAGAGTGTTTAAGGACCTTACTATTGATTATATTGCAATTTGTAGTCAGAACACGACCAAACTTTTTTGAGATAAAGCCTTTAAAATGTTTCAAAGTAGTACATGAACAAGCTTGAAGGTTTTCAACTTGAAAGTTACAAAAGACTTCATAAGGCAGATTCCAATCCATTTTAACATTCGGCATGTATGACCAATCAAAAATGATATCGTCGAAGGACTCATGTATAAAGCCGAATAACTGGAATAAAATGCGAGCATAAAATTGCTTCACATAAAAGGTCTCAAACATCCTATTACGGTAAAGTTAATGTAGAAAGAGTGTTCACTTGGTATCATGCGTAATGAGCTCTAGGAAATTCGTTGTATTCCTGATCAGTTATCTCCTATCCAAAATCTCGTCGTCCTGCAAGCATATCAATCCCCATAAAAGCTCAGCTTCTTGAAGGTAACTCGTTCTAGTTAGAAATCAGAGTTAATCTGATATACATTTTATGTAAGCTCTAAATGTGTTATTGTAATTAGTGTATAGTTAATTAGATTTGCTGTATTCAATTGTGTTTGGGACGTGACCCATTAGGATATATTGATCGGGCACTGATCCCGTAGATGGCTACTTGGGTTAGCCGGGTAGCCACACGTGAGAAGAAACTAGCCTGTATAGTGATTTTGGTTTCGTTATGCTATACTCGAGGGCATGTCTCGCATTTGTCAGTTATTTAGGTCATATTGGGCCTTGTTCTAGTTTGACAGTGTTAAAAATTCACAATTCTAGCTTGACTAGTTTTGGTCATATGACTTGTAAATAGTTAGATGGTCATGATGTGGCTTGTCACACGTGCCAAATAGCATAGGATTCCATTCATAAGGATGTTCTCAAGTAGACCTAAGTGTTAGAACCTTTGTAATGAGTCCAAATTATGCTTAGATACAAGGGAGAAAAAATAGGAGCTATTTTTGGTAATTTTTGCATTGTTGAGGGATCTCCAAAATTCCAACCCTAACTTGGTAGGGATGAAAGATCCACCAAAATTAGCATTAGGGATAGGTTTAGGGCTACTCATACCTGCCCAAAACCGTGATGGATCATGTATATATAGGTGATGATATCTCACCAAAATCGATCAAGCAATTTCATGTTTTTTCTCTCATAATGGTGCAATTGCTCTCTATGTTCATAATTGTTTGAGTACTTGTGATTACTAATGATTATAGGATTGAATGTAGGTCTGGTGTACAGTACTCAGACTGTGGGAGGCCGTACTTTCACACGTGTGAAGCCTTCTTCAAGGATTTGGGCCATTTAGTGAGGTTCAAGCATAGATTTTTGATGGATTTTGATGGTTCAACTTGTGCTAATCTTATGAAATCATAATCTATTGTTTCCCTCATCATTTCAAGTGTTTTAGGATCCTTATTTGCTGTAATTTTTACATGGTATCAGAGCCTAAAGGCTGAAATGAGCTAAATCTTTGGTTTTCATTCAATTTGATCACAATTTTTGATCTAAATCTTGTGTAGATTGGATCTTAGCATCTAATATTGATTCTAGAACTCAAAGTGAGTCAAATACATTGGAGATTGGTGTTGTGTGACTTCATTTGCAGGTGTTTAGGTGTCTAAAACCAGAGGCAAAGTTGAATTCAATTCACATTACCAAGATAGCAAGTTTTGCTTGCTCCAAGCATTGATTTCTAAGCAAGTTTTGAAGGTGATTTCATAGAGGAGGCTTTCTAGCATTCAAGGAGAGGGAAGATCAGAGTTTTGGGGACTCTTCAAGGCTGTTCTAAGGTGTAGTAGGAACCTCCTAAAGTGATTTAGGTTCAGTCCAACCATTGCTTGACTTATGCACCAAATTAGATCAATTTTTCATCAATTTTGATCATTTTTTGCTTGTGATTGGATAGTAGATTGTGTTGCATCCTCATTAAGTTCCATTTAGATCTTTTACAAGTGATTTTGGAAGTATATTAGGTTGCTGAAATTCACTCTTGATCAGATCATTTGGAAGCTTTAATGTTCTTTATAGAAAGAGGGGCAATTCTACTAGTATTGTCTACTTCAATCAAGCAAGTGCATTGTTTCTAGTATTCTATGATTTGATTTTGTTAGAGATCATTCTTAGATCTTTATAGGAAGTCTATTACTGATCTTTTCAGGTCTCTAAGAAGTGGGATAAGGTAGACCTTCAATCAAATCAATAGAAGTAACCTTCATTTGTGTCAAGTCCTTGATTAGGAGACTAGATGGCATCTATAAATGCATATCTTTTGGATACTAATGAAAGGCTCAACAAAACTAACTATTCCATATGAAAAGTTAGAATGGAATCTATCATGATCATGCAAGATCTGATGGAAATTGTAAATGGTAAGGAGGGTGAACCTATTCATCCTCAAGAAAAAGCCAAATACATCAAGAGGTGCAATGTTGCACTACATTGCATAAAAATGAATGTTGCAAATGAACTCTTAAGAGAGGTAGGAGATTGCACTTCATCTCAAGATGCTTGGGAGACTTTGCAAAAGGTCTATGAATCCAAGAACCAAACTAGAATGTTAGCTTTGAAGAATCAAATCTATAGAAGCTATCAAAAGAAAGGAGAGAGTGCACATACTTTTGTCCTAAGAGTAAAAGAATTGAACAAAGAGCTAGCCTTTATAGGTGAACCTATCAAGGATGAAGAGCTTGTTCAACTCATATTGAATGGACTAAGCTTTGAATTTGACAATTTGGTTCAGGGATATGCAATTATGGGTAAGCTACCCATACTTGAAGAACTCCAAGGCACGCTCATGGCCGAGGAATCAAGAAGGAGCCAAATGCAAGAGAGGATGGATAGGCTTTCCATCCAAGGTGGAGATGACCAAGCTCTCTTCACCAAAGGCAAAGGCAAGTCCAAAGGCAAAGGATCAACATTCAAGAAGTCTACAAAGCTTGAGGATCAAGAAGGACCCCCAAAGGCATCTCCATCAACCACCAAAGTCAAGAAGGACAAATCAAAGGTGAAGTGCTACTATTGTAGCAAGATGGGGCATTATGCCTCGGAATGCTTCAAGAGGAAGCAAGATCAAAGCCAAGCCAACATGAGCAAAGAGGAGGAGGAGGAGAGTTCACATGAGGACTCTCTCATGATGTCCATATTTTCTTCAACAAGCTTCAAAGGAGAAGATCCTTGGTGGATTGACTCGGGTGCTAGTTCACACATGACTAGTAAAAGAGAGTTTTTCTCTTCTCTCTTATCTTATGATGGACCTATAAAGTCTATCTATACAGCAAATGATGAAGCTTGTAAGATTGAAGGAGTTGGTAGCATTCCCCTTTGCTTAGGATCTTCCAAAAAGATCAACATAGAAGGTGTTTTGTACATTCCTACAATAACAAAGAATCTACTAAGTGTTGGCCAAATGGTAGACAATGGTTTCAATGTTGACTTTGCTTCAAATGAATGTTTCATCAAGAAGAAGTGTAAGATAGTGGCTAAGGGCACTAGACTTGGCAAACTTTATAAGCTGGATGCATTTGTGGATACTAATGTTGTCATGTTGGTCGAGAAGAGCAAAATATCTACCTTTACTTTATGGCACAAAAGACTTGGACATGTCAACTCGGGTTCCATGGAGGCTATGATCAAGGAGGAGTATGCTTTAGGCCTACCAAGGTCTATTGGGAAGGAAGACAAGGTTTGTGAAGCTTGTGCCTTATCCAAGGCACATAAGAAGGTGTTTCCTAACTCCATCACAAAGTCATCTCATCCTCTTGAACTCATACACTCGGATGTGCACATTGCTAGCACCAAATCTAATGGAGGTTCATCCATGTTTTTAACCTTCATTGATGACTACTCAAGATATTGTTGGGTGTTCTTACTTTCCTTCAAGTCTCAAGTATTTGATACTTTTGTAAAGTTCAAGTTGTTTGTGGAAAAGCATCATAATCATAGCATCAAGATTCTTAGAAGTGACAATGGTGGAGAATTCATCTCCAATGAGTTCAAGGCCTTTTGTGAGGAGGAAGGGATCAAGAAAGAGACTTATTGTCCTTACACTCCTCAACAAAATGGAGTTGCTGAAAGAAGGAATAGAACATTATGTGAATGTTCTAAGGCTTTAAGATTAGATGCTTGTTTGCCCAAATCCTTTTGGGGTGAGTCTCTTGTATGTGCAAACTACTTGATGAATAGGGTGTCTTGCAAAGCAATTGAAGGCAAAACTCCATATGAGATGTTGTATGGAAAGAAACCCAATCTTAATCACTTGAAAGTTTTTGGGTGTATATGTTATGTGCATGTGCCATTGGAAACAAGAACCAAGGAGGATCCATCTTCCACAAGAGGGATCATGCTTGGATATGCAAGCTCAAGCAAGGGCTACAAAGTCTATCTCCCATCCTTGAACAAATTTGTTGTTTCAACGGATGTCATCTTTGATGAACATCATATGCATATGCTTGAAGAAGGCTCAAGTGCTCCAACAATCAAGAAGAAGATGGCCGAGGAGCAAGATCTTGGTTTTGAGGAGGAGCTCATGGAGGAGCAAGCACCAAACCCACCTATCACACCAAGGAGATCTTCAAGGGCAAAAGTGGAGCCATCAAGGCTCACATATCAAGGCAAAGGACAGCAAGTTGAGGGTATCTCATCCACTTCTTATGCTTTATCTAGTTTTGAAGAACCGTCTAATGTTGAAGATGCATTGAACTCCAAAGAATGGTATAAAGCTATGTTGGATGAGTATGATGCCTTGATTGAGAATGAAACTTGGTTGCTTGTTGAGAGACCTCAAAGGAATGTAATAGGATGCAAGTGGGTCTTCAAGCTTAAGTTGAATGCAAATGGGAGTGTTAACAAACATAAAGCAAGATTAGTTGCAAAAGGTTATGCTCAAGAGAGAGGGATAGACTATGAGGAAACTTTTGCACCCGTGGCCAAGATGGTCACAATAAGACTAATCATTGCACTTGCATCACATTTTGGATGGATTCTATGTCAAATGGATGTCTCTAATGCTTTCTTGAATGGTTTTTTGGAAGAGGATATCTATATGGAGCAGCCACAAGGGTTCATCAAGCATGGAATGGAGAACAAAGTATGCCATCTCCAAAGAAGCATCTATGGCTTGAAGCAAGCCTCGAGATCTTGGAATTCAAGACTACATTGCTATCTTATTTCACTTTCTTTTGTTCAAAGTGAATATGATCCCACTCTTTACATTAAGTTTGATGATGTTGGTATTGTACTTTTACTCATTTATGTAGATGACATCATCATTAGTGGAAATAGTGTTGATGGTATTGAAAAAATCAAGATAGATCTATCCTTAGAGTTCAAGATGGTAGATCTAGGGTGTCTTCTCTTCATCTTAGGCATAGAAGTACTTAGAGGGTCTGATTTTATCTTTATAAGTCAAGTAAACTATGCTCAAAGTCTTTTGAAGAAGTTTAAGATGGAAGTATGCAAAAGTGTTGACACACCAATGGAGCAAGATGTAAAAGTGCCAAATGAAGATGATGAAAGATCCTTCATGGACATCACTTTGTTTAGGCAACTTATAGGTTCCTTAATGTGGATCACTATAACTAGACCAGATCTTAGCTTTAGTGTATGTAGGTTGAGCCAATCCATGCAAAAGCCATTGAATATCCATTGGAAAAAGGCTAAGAGGATTCTAAGATACATCTCGGGTACATTGGATTTTGGGATTCTATATAGAGGAGATGTGATTAACCTTCATGCATTTAGTGATTCAGATTTTGCAGGGGACAAGAGGGATAGGAAATCAACAAGTGCCTATTCAACTTTCATAGGAGAAGGTGTGGTTTCATGGCTTTCAAAAAAGCAAGAAACTATATCTCTATCTTCAACCGAGGCCGAGTACAAAGCTTTGACAACCACTACAAAGGAGGTACTTTGGATCAAGAGATTATTGGTGGAACTAAAGATCATGGATTCAGAGGAGGCACCAATCATCTACAATGACAATATATCAGCCCAACACCTTGCATCTAACCCAATCTTCCATGCAAGATCTAAGCACATTGAGATATGCCATCACTTTGTGAGAGAAATGGTGCAAGCCAAGGAGATTGCTTTGGAGCATGTTCCAAGCAATGAATGTGTAGCTGATCTACTTACTAAACCACTTCAAAAGACACCTTTTATGAAGTTCAGATCATCACTTGGAGTGATTAGTAAAGCAATGATTGAACCAAGCTAGATAGTGAGGAGGAGTGTTAAAAATTCACAATTCTAGCTTGACTAGTTTTGGTCATATGACTTGTAAATAGTTAGATGGTCATGATGTGGCTTGTCACACGTGCCAAATAGCATAGGATTCCATTCATAAGGATGTTCTCAAGTAGACCTAAGTGTTAGAACCTTTGGAATGAGTCCAAATTATGCTTAGATACAAGGGAGAAAAAATAGGAGCTATTTTTGGTAATTTTTGCATTGTTGAGGGATCTCCAAGATTCCAACCCTAACTTGGTAGGGATGAAAGATCCACCAAAATTAGCATTAGGGATAGGTTTAGGGCTACTCATACCTGCCCAAAACCGTGATGGATCATGTATATATAGGTGATGATATCTCACCAAAATCGATCAAGCAATTTCATGTTTTTTCTCTCATAATGGTGCAATTGCTCTCTATGTTCATAATTGTTTGAGTACTTGTGATTACTAATGACTATAGGATTGAATGTAGGTCTGGTGTACAGTACTCAGACTGTGGGAGGCCGTACTTTCACACGTGTGAAGCCTTCTTCAAGGATTTGGGCCATTTAGTGAGGTTCAAGCATAGATTTTTGATGGATTTTGATGGTTCAACTTGTGCTAATCTTATGAAATCATAATCTATTGTTTCCCTCATCATTTCAAGTGTTTTAGGATCCTTATTTGCTGTAATTTTTACAGACAGGTGGTAGGCCAATTTTAGGACACCTGTCCTTTCATGCAGTTAGTGGCTTTGCTATATGTACAATGTTTCTTCATAATATACATAACTCTTGTTGTGCCATCTATGAGAGCTTTAGAGGAGTGGCTATGGTGATTGTGTGATGTGATCTGCATACTGCACTAGGTCCTATCTGAATTTCAACTTGGTATTAGAGCATCAGGGTGATGCAGGTATGCATGATCCAATGGAGCTATGGGATAGCGTCTTTCACCAGGAGAAATAACACTCAGAGCATCTCAGGAGAGAGGACTCCATATAGGGTATCGGCAGTTCGAATGGCAGGAGACAGCAAAGTTCCTTTGATCGGAGCTTCAGGGAAGATCAGAACGATCATCGTAGGTGGATTTCGGGGAAAATTCACGAAAAATTGCTCATAAACGGCTTCAAATGGTTTTTACGAAAAGCTGGCAAGAAATCTGTCAGTGGTTCATCAATTGCTGAGTGGAGCAGATCAAAAGGTGGAGCAGGGTAGTGACAACTCTAGACTGAGAGGATTTTGAAATCCATTTATAGTGTGAAGAGAAAGAAGCAGTTCGGGGAACTAACTACGATGGTCTAGTTTTCGAAAAAAAAAATACAAAAAACCATGGATCTTTCTCTACAGTTGATGGAATTGGGCACTGTAAATTGCTATCCAAGAAGGTTCTATTGAGGCCAAGAAATACCCAGATTGGTGGGGTCAGCCATGAAGCACAGTAGGAGCAATTACTCCTTCTCAGAGGCTATGGAAATTTGCTCAACCAGGGTTTACAGCTGGTAAATGGTTGATCTCATTTTGTTCCACAAGTGGCTGAAGATGGGTATTTTAGGAGGGCGAGTCAGCCTGTAAAGGGCCGTGGACAGTCATGGAAAAATGGAAGAACAATTGTCTTCAATCTGAGAGAATCATATTTGAGGGCTAGGGCTTTTATCAAGAAAAAGATGGATCTTCTTTTGTAGAAGACTATTTCCTAATATATCAGCGGCTAGAACTGGGTGCTCTAATGAATATATTCTGCTGGCAGAAGGCCGAAGGTCGCCGTGGAACAGAGAAGGTGAATTCTTGTGGGAAACACAGCAGTTTGCAAGCTTATTTCATAGCCAGCAAGTTTGTGAAAAGCCTTGAGAGAGAGGTGGAGGACCCACGAGGGTCGTGCACGGCCAGTGAGGCCAAGTCTATAGAGTGCTAAGGAATCCAGCAGCTGCAAGGATGGAGTTTGGCGTGCTAGAACACTAATGACCGTCCGATCTAATACGTTGAAGATCGATGGTAGAGGTCATGCAGGATCTGGACCGTAGGAAGTGGCAGAGCCATCGGATCTGCAGGGAAGAGGACTTGAAGGCCCATGAAGTGAAAAAGACACTTCATTTTCATTAAAAAATCTCACATTGAAATGTGAATTTGGACCCAAAGGGCTTGAAAGCCAACACTTCATTAAAAATCTTCTTTGTGAAGAATTAGTTCATTTTGCAAGGACAATTTTTGAAGAGGCCTATCTTTGGCTAGAAGGCACCTTTTTTGGCCATCTTTGGGCCAAAATGACCCTTGAAACTGGCTGCTCAGAGCTAGCAGATAGAGCGATGTCACAGAGCAGGGAGAAACGTGTTTCGGGGTGTTTTTGTCACCATTATATCAAGTGAAATGCGGGTGACCTAGTGATGGGCTACAGGGATGGAGATGGTTGCTCAAGGAGTGACAGTTGATACTTTAGCGAGTGATCAGGTGAGCTGCAAGTTATATGCATAATGATCTCCAGGTTGGCATCACATGTCATTTCTATCCATCATTATTTGGTAAGCAGGATGCAGTTTTTGGTTAGATCCAGTTGGAGTCTAGTTGCACTACATGTGGACAAATTCTTGGAGAGCTATCAGTGGGTAATTGATACTTAGTGATCAGATGGTACGGGGAACAGGGTTTTGGAGCTATCCTACCTGATATGCTATGGATCGTGGGTGAGTTGTTCATCACGATAGTGGATCTAGTTTGTATTTGATGGATGTGGTAGTGAAATAGGCTCCTTGGTGGGAGGCCTATATCCTGGCAACATCAAGCATGGGAAGTTAAGCCTACATGGGATGTAGGAGAGGCATACTATCATCAGTGTCTCTGGGAGATAGGCGAGCTACTCAGGTACAGCCTATGGTGAGGTCTGTGTACATTCATTCATTGAGTCCTTGGTAGACTCTTGTGCTTGGAGCATGGGGAATGGATGGGGATCAGCTCTCAGGACTCATTGGACAGTTGGATATGCTTGGACGTGAGGGCATCCTGTCACAGATGCGGGCCATGGTTGGAGACCTGATTTGGTGACCAATGGTGTAGCAGCGGATCTAAAGGTGGCACGCGTGTTGGTACGACAGGATACCACTTATGGGCAGGCCTTGGTCATGTATTTGATGCTTTATCATTGATGTTGGTTTGCATGAGTGTGTGTGGGCTTGCATGTTACCTTGTCACGGGAGTCTAGATTTGAGTCGGAGTTTTATGTGGTTGTGCATTTGTTACATTTGAAACAAAGTAGTCATTTTATGCTCATTGACTTGTCATTGTCTACTAGATGTCTATCTGGTGAGGGTACAATCTTATGATGGCAGTAAGATATCCTCATGTTGAGCCTCAGTCGCTCATGTATGTCAGTTTTACAGGTCTGTGCTTGTAAGTGTCTGATAGGATGTCAGCCTAGCTAGATGGAGGATGTAATTCTCATGGTGGCAGTGGGATTTCCTCAGTTGAGCCATGTTGCTCATGTGGTCCACTTGTGTTTCAAGTTGGATGGGGACAAGTCAGTTGGTCGAGAGTATGGTAGACTCTCTGTATGAGCATTGTGTTTACATGATACTTTGTGAGTCAAACTTGGTGGTTTGTTAGTGTGCTTGAGTGTGAGTCAAGTACAGAGTAGCTGGACATGCATAATATCTTTTGGACACTCCAGACGTTGCTACAAATTATTATTTTTCACTGTTATCACATTTGAGCTTAAGGAAGAAAGTTAGAAGTCAGAGTTAATCTGATATACATTTTATATAAGCTCTAAATGTGATATTGTAATTAGTGTATAGTTAATTAGATTTGTTGTATTCAGTTGTGTTCAGGATGTGACCCATTAGGATATATTGATCGGGCACTGATCCCATAGACGGCTACTTGGGTTAGCTAAGTAGCCACATGTCAGAAGAAATTAGCATGTATAGTTATTTTGGTTTCGTTATGCTATATACTTGAGGGCATGTCTCAGGTTTGTCAGTTATTTAGGCCATATTGGGCATTGTTCTAGTTTGGCAGGTAGTAGGCCAATTTTAAGACACTTGTCCTTTCATGCAGTCAGTGGCTTTGCTATATGTACAGTGTTTCTTCATAATATACATAACTTTTGTTATGCCATCTATGAGAGCTTGAGAGGAATGGCTATGGTGATTGTGTGACGTGATCTACATACTGCACTATCGGATGTGATCCTATCGGAATTTCAATTGTACTTTGTTGCACTTCCTTGCCCTTCTTTCCATTTGAATCCTGTGAATTTTTTTCTTTCACCCCCACCTTGGCCAGAGATTAAAGAGCTCGGGTTGTTGAGGTTAAATGTGCCCGTTCTTTTATTGGAGTTTTGAAAGAATTTGTCTTGCAGTGTGAAAAAGCTAGGTCTTTTGAGCAAGCATTCAATCTCTCTAATATTTTCAGCATCACCTATAGTTGCAAGGAGTTTGGCAGAAGGATTTGCAGCAAGCTCAATGGACACATCTATCATGTATTGGCATAAAAAGAGAAAAGTCAAGTGTGCTTTGACAACTTCCCTAGCCGGCTTGTGTAGCCAAAGAAAAAAGACATTGAGTTGGTTATGTGAGGAAGCACCAAAAAAAAAAATGCTCAGATTATTCATTATGTACTAAACGGTGTGGTCAAACCATATAATGGAGGACTGATTTTTACGTTTGTCACCACATCTATATTTAAAGAATGGTCTTTTTAAGTTCCAAATTCTGGCTTGGTGGAGATTCATTCTATTGAAACCAGTGTCAAAATGTCCACGAATTTGTGCCCAGGTTTGCTCAAAAGGGCAGCAAGAAGGCTCAAATTTGTTCATACGAATGATTGCTTTTGAATGTCTTTGAAATACGTTTACAATCTGTTTCTAGTTCTATGTACAGCATTACATAGTCAAATGCACAACGGCAGATGTGTAATTGTTATAATCCGTAACTTCTGAAAACTCATTATCAAAGCTTTTGCAGTGGTGTGTTACAGTATAGCTTCTTGCATAGTTTATGAGAACAAAGATAAAGAGCAACATACATACCTTCTCTTGTTGTATATCGGCAACCAATGGTATACTTCACTGCTATACTGTGAAAGACAAAGATAATAGCAAGTATCATCAAAGCATACACACTTTTTGAGTGCTCGTCATGATAAAAGCTATCATTCATTTAAGAAGCAATATGTAGCTCATCGTTGGACAGAAAATAAGAAAAAGCTTTGGTGTCTCATTGTTGGACAATGATGAAGGATCCCATATCACATTGATTCGTCAAGGCAACTCTTATGTAAAGTGGTGTATGAGTTCAATGTTGTGAAGGTAGCGATTTGCTTCAATGCACGCACTCAGATATACATGATGGTATAAGAGTTCAAGCAAACTGTATGCTTCATAAAGTGGTATGAAAACAAGTAATGTAATGGCTACTAGCCAGCGATGGCTTGCCTACATATATGTAGACAGATGTAGTGTATCCAAACTACTTCCAGTCTGAGCAACGATGGACAACAATCAATTGCTAGTGCTTTATGTAAGCAAACAACCATACGCAATGACAGAATCGCGATGCAATAGGTCTCGCTACAACGCCTACTAGATGTGTGTAATCTGCACTATCATATATTACCTTAAAGCAATCCCATAGCAAGAATAGATAGGTAAAGAATACACTTACCGTTGATAATGTGGATCACTCTCCGATTGTAGGAGGATGGGCGCTGCAAATCCAGAACTCTATTGCCATGAAGAGAAGGAGAAAGGAGAGAGATAGTGTGGGAAGGGAAGAAGAGGCGTGCCACCTTTCTTATAGGTGATTTTATTTATAGAAGAAACCTTCCATAGTAGCCGTAGGATGAAGCTAAGTCAATCTTGATCGTTGAAGTAGTAATAAATGCAAGTGGAGGTTTAAACATTTCCCACCAAAAAAAAAAAATTGAGGGTCATATACCTTACAAAGCTTATGATTCCAAGTAGTGTAAAATAGCGTCGAGTACCATTTATGTGTGTGTGTGTGTGTGTGTGTGTGTGTGTGTGTGTGTGTGTGTGTGTGTGTGTGTGAGAGAGAGAGAGAGAGAGAGAGAGAGAGAGAGAGAGAGAGAGAGAGAGAGAGATCTATCATTGTTGAGTAGTGTTAATGGTTAGTGTTAGATTTGGACATAAGCATGTGCTTGATTGTGAACTATGTTATCGCTCTCATGGGAACGAATCTCCGCGTGACAACAAGTTAATTGGCTTCATCTCTTTGATGCTTGATGTGCTTGGATCTAGGGTTGAAGATGGATAGGAAATACCTGCTACACACGTTAAGATCGATCTCTTGCTATTCCATAAGCCCATCATGACCCTTGATCAAAAACATTTTTCCAAATCCATTAATGACATCCATTTTTAGGAAGACAAATAATCTCTTCCCTCTTCGCCATCATCTCCAATGCCTTGAAGTTGAGATGCCCCAATTTCTTATGCCATACCTCTTGAATTGTTAATTGCTCCCTTGCTACAAATCCATCTTGGTTAGCAACAACACAAGCATCAAGTTTGTACAATTTGCCTTGCATTTTCCTCTTGCAATAAAGGTTCCTTTTTTAGTGATCAAGCAAGCATTGCCAACAAACTCTACTTCAGAATCTAGAACCTTGTCAACCATTTGACTCACACTAACAAGATCTTAATTATGAAAGGTATGAACAAAACCTTCTCTAAATTGACATTCTTATTTGTAGAGAGAGAGAGAGAGAGAGAGAGAGAGAGAGAGAGAGAGAGAGAGAGAGAGAGAGAGAGAACCAATGCCTTTCATGGCACATTCACCATCATTTGCCATGTAAATAACCTTCTTCTCACCTTCATAGGTCATTATTCATCGAATCAATCAAACAAACTGTATGGATAATGTGAATTTTGAATTATGGGCTTTCATAATTAGAAATATATGTAGGCTTGTAAATTTCTTATTAAGAATTTTTAAGGTTCAAGGGTAGGTGGATTTTGTGAAGGGGATCTTTTTCACATTAAAACTTGCCTTGTAGAGGGCAAGAGGGTACGAATGTCCTAAAGAGTTGCCCAAATTTGACATTGCATGTCATGAACGCGTTCCATTTTGTACTAAGTATTGGCCCTCCCCACAAATAATCCAGGACTAAAGTAGCGAGTGGCAGAGGCCACATGCTACTCAGGGACCAGATTATGAGTGATAATGCCCCCCTGACCAATTGGTCATTACCGCAGGTAATTGATGTTCACTTGATTTTTTTTGTCACATTCTCTCTCTCTCTCTCTCTCTCTCTCTCTCTCTCTCTCTCTCTCTCTCTCTCAATACATAATATAGGGCCCAAAAAGGGCTTAAAATTAGGTAAATGTCAATTATGTACAAGATAATAGCCATTTGGAGGGTGTTGTAAAGCTGACTCAAGAGCACCAAGTGTGCCCCGTAAGACTCAGAGGGAGTGACACTCTCAAAATTCCCAGAGCAAAATTAGGAAGTCAAGGACTGAGCCTTCAACTTGTGGTGAGCCAATCAAATAGTTACAAGTCATGAGCTAGCTCTGGAACTCAAGTCATGGCCTACCTAGTCAGCTCCTAGGACCCATGTCTAGGAGCTAAGTTGATTTTGCCCCTCGAGACAGCTCTCGGGATCCATATATGGGAGCTAGACCGATTCTACCAGGCTTAATCAACAAAATAAAAATTAAGTCCACAAAAGCGTGCTTTACCAGACAACACCATATTCCAAGACAGAAAGGGCATGCCAAATCACAACAAAACTATAATGAGAGTTAAACAAATAGAAACTTGGGTAGCTTAATCAACGCCAAGAGTCCGGTCGCCAAGTCTCAGCCCAGCACAAGCCAGGCACAATGCCCAACACGTGTTGGTGGCCTCTGAGACCAATCAATCTATGTATAAATATAACCTCTTCTAGATTTAGTAAAGTTGATCATTGGGGATAATTGCCATTTTGATTTCACCTCCAAGTTGGTCCTAGTACAACCTTTTTGCGTCGCTGGTGCTTAAGGATCCACGTCATCGATGTGTGGCCCACTGGTATGCCATTTGGTTAGTTTGGCTACCACTATGTCTTGAGATTTCCCGAGTGACTTGTCTTTATCTTTTTTTACCTTTTGGGGACAAATTCTAAGTTGGTTTTCGGGTTGATTGGGATTTATGTTCCTATATTTGAATGATAGGCTGGTTGTTTTTTCTAAGTTGGCTTTTCAATGAGTTCATATTGGATGAATGTTAGACTTAAGCGTGTCTTGAGAAAACTGCTCAAGTCTCAATGCCCTTTGAAGCGTCGTTGCTACAGAGGGCTATTATCCAATAGAGTGGCAAAGGCCACAAGCTATCCAAGGACCCAATTAAATGTGATAATGGCCCCAATGAAACATTATCCCACATAATTGCATTTAGCAAGAGTTTTCCAACAACTATCTCATACATTTCTCTTTTGAATGGCAAGAATGTATAGTATGCATTGTGCAATATAATATAAGTCCAAAGAAGAGGGCTTTAATTTAGGTGAAAGGCCATAATTACCCTACTATTGAAATTAGGTAATTGTGCAATTGCAACTATTTTGATGACAAATGTATACATACGTACACCTTGTACAAAGAGAAAGGGTAGAGCACAAGTCTCCAAGAT
Source organism: Diphasiastrum complanatum (assembly GCA_029204225.1). Classification (NCBI taxonomy): domain Eukaryota; kingdom Viridiplantae; phylum Streptophyta; class Lycopodiopsida; order Lycopodiales; family Lycopodiaceae; genus Diphasiastrum; species Diphasiastrum complanatum. The sequence goes on from CM055106.1 coordinate 49,130,397, forward strand.
GTCACCATCGCGACAGAGTTGATTGTAGCCTGAGGCAGGACAATTGATCTCCGGTGCCTTCCTTATCGGACAATTGGTCTCTGGTGCAATGCATTTCCATTTTTTAGTTGGAGAAAACCTTAGCGAAGAAACCATTTTGTCCATCCAACTAACCGTATTGAAAATCTTGGATTTAAACCCACTTTCCGCAGATTTACAGCATAAATTTTTTTCATCAATAGCATCAATTTTTTCCTTTCTTTTTCAAATGTACTCCAGTTGTAGTCCTGATGGGTCAGACTGAATCTGGTAACTTGTATCTATCTATCTGCCCACACTCCGCACCACAGCACCAAGTTCCAACCTTAGCAACGCGGACAGCTTCAGCCCTGACTGACGTTTCCCTTTTGCAGCGAGCACTCCGTTACATACATGTAAGTAAGTAAGATAACGTAACAGCAACAGCTGCAGCAGCACCCACCTTCACCTGGGACCAGAAGCATCTTCCGTACGTAGTGAGCTGAACTACCTACTCCCATATCAACAGTTCACCAGAGGGATTTGAGTTTGTTATGTTAGAATCTAGATAATGATATATCCCTCCCTCCTGTGTAAATGTTGAGAGCCAGCTAAAGCCTAAGAAGAACTTTATAGACGTTGCAGCCCGACCTTTCTCAGCCTGGGTGCGTGTGCCAGCAATGTGTATTGATAATGAGAAAAAGAGGTGGTAGAAAGAACCTGTTTGTGGAGAGGGAGGGGACTCTAAGCCTTGAAGGAGGCTCAAAGGTCATCCATCACGTGGTTGGAGCCACATTATGTAGATCAATATCTGACATTGACAATGCAACCTATGACAAAAGCTGGAAATGGCCCATGTGATGGAAGAGGAAAGAAACAAGCATTGTTCAAATTTGACCAATGTTTTGTAGTCAAATCACATGTTGGGTGTGGAGGAAAAGCCCAAGTTCGAGGGACTTCTTTATGAGGGTTTTTTGCTTGAAGATGAAAGCCCCCGACAACCAAGGCAGGCTTTCTCGCATACAATGCCCACGTTGAGTTTTATTTATATGGTGTTAGTTATGTGTCATGGGAGTTTTTAGAAAAATAAATCCCAAAATTTTCATGTCGACAACCAATGATTGACTACAACGTAGCGAGTGGACTCTCCAAACTATCTGACAAACATCCATTGATTATTGATATGAAACATGTATCCGAAGTTTTAGCGCTAGGTGTCATTCCCTCATCTGCTATCCACATGAAAGTTTTCGTGGAAGGTTTTAGTTTTTGATACCCAAATGTAAATTGTGGTTTTAAGGTGGCTACAATATAGCAAAAAAAACAAAAACTTGGCATTGTGAAAATATATGAAGGACAATAAACCATTAACAAATTTGTCAAAGATGTCATTATATCTTGAAAAGTGCACATCAACTAACAATAAGAGCTCTTGATGGTAGTAAACTTCATGAAAATGTTTCAAATTTCAAATTGAATATTTTGAGAAATAAAAAATTGAGTAATTTGTTTTCATGGTTTGATAGCTTTATTTAAAGAGTATAGGAAAAAAAAACTCTAGAAGGCAAATTTCCAAACCTATGATGGGACATCAACCTACAAGAAACATCATCTGAAAAAGGTATGTAGGGTGAACCTAATCAATTTTCAACGCTAATTACGACCATCCAAAAAAATCCTTCTTTAATGTGATTAATTCAATTTTAGCTTGAATGATGTCTTTTGTACTATTATTATTTTCACAAACAAACATTCAAGACAACTTCTAGCAAGTAAATCAACAATCTTATCATTTCAATGTCACCATTCTAATGAGCTCCAATATCAAAAACTAATACAACACTATTTATCCAAAATAAAATTTTGATTTGCATATGACTTTACAAATATTTCTACATGTACTTTTTATACCTAGATAAGATGTAAGGGAGGCTCAAATGTCATTACTTGGTTGGAGCCACTTTATGTATATCAAAATTGACATTGACATCATAACATATGACAAAGATGCAAGATAAAATCAAGTGTTTGTGGCAATCAACATGGCCTTGCCTTTGCTATTATTAAATCAAAGCTATCTTTGAGAATGTGCTTTCTACCTTTATTCTTTCCAAACATACACTCTAAACAACCCTCATTAACTAATCTAACAATCTTATCATTTCATTGTCACTATTCTAGTGAACTCCAATATTGAAAACAAATGTTGGTAAATATTAATCCAATATTATTACACTTTGCAGATAACTTATCACAAACTTCTATGTGTGCAATTCACACATAGTTAAGACATGAAAGAGGCTCAAAGGATGTCGCCTAGTTGGAGCCACATTATGCAAATCAATAACCTACACTAACACTTAACCTATGGCCAAAGATGGGATGGCCCATGTCATATTCAACCACCCTAATTATGTGTTATGCATCATTTTTATTTACCATAATAGTATGGCTCTGAGGTGATAGCCTCACTATGAGGTGGAATGCTAGGTCAATGTTATGAATGGTTTAGTACCACATGTTAGCACCTTAGATTGCCTCATGTCACAGATTCAAGCATGGACTATGCTTATGGTGGAACTCAGTTGCACTATGTATTTAGAAGAGAGAGAACCATGTATGATCTATTTAATCTACCCGAGGAGTAGGTGGATGGCATGAGCATGCTTGAGCTAGGTGTTTCTCTAGGCAATGAGTGCCCATAAGATCCGAGTACGATTGTCGATAATATGGGATGTTAGTTATCATGATGGCTCTATGGATGGGGGAGGTAAGAAAGCGTTCATCAGTTAATGTGTGGAGTCCACCTTATGAAGTGTGAAAATTCACATGTGTGGGAATGCCCTAATGTGTGATTATGATCTCCTAAGCTTTGTCTTTGCACTTTAGATCAACTATAGATTGAAATCCAAGATCAATGTCAAATTCTAAGGCAAAGATGCAAATCTATATGCATACATTCATCAACTGAGTTCTTTCACACGTGTGGAAAGCACATATGAAAAAAACTAAGTACAAAAAGTTGTTGCTCTCAGGTTGAGAGAGAAAGCAACTACAAGGCCTCGGGTAGAGAGAGAAAGTAAAATAGTCACAAATTGCCAAATCTCCATTAACTCTCAAAATCTCTATACAAAAGTGAGGTGAATCAAAGTACATGTAGTATCTTGAGGTAGTCCATGCTTAATTCTTATTGGACCCCTTTCTAGCACCTCTTACAGTCTATTGGATAAGTCATTCAACATCCCTACAATTTGATTGGACCCATCTATTGAAATTCTCACTTATGATTGGACCCTTGATTTTTTTCCAACACATTATCACTCATCAAATCTAAACTAGACACTTGTAAAGAACCTAACAAGCTCGAGCTAAATCATAGTTGACTTTTGGCCTAATGATTGAAAAACATGTGTACTTGAAAATCTACCCTCTAAAGCCAAAGTTGGCCCTATCAACTACCTACATCAAAATACTTGATGAACAAACTTTATCAGACCCCTAAAGTCAAGACAGATAGCTTTTTTATATTTTTCACACTCCTCCTAAAAATATATCTATTCTAGAAAAGCATGGATCTTGGAATCAATCCAATATTAGATCTATGTTTGATGAAGAAACTCTTGAGTAGTGGCTTGGTGAGTAGATCGGCAATACAAGAAGATGGATCAATATGCTCCAAATGGATCTCTCCTCCAATAAGCTTCTCTCTCACAAAGTGATGTGCAAATTCGACGTGCTTGCTCCTTGCATGAAAAATTGGATTGTTGGCAAGGGCTTGGGCTGAGATGTTGTCACAATAGATTAATGGTAGATCATCCTCCTTGATGCACTTTAGCTCCAATAAAATCCTCTTTATCCAAAGCACTCTTTTGTTGATGTAGTGAGTGCTTTATACTCGGCCTCACATGAAGAGAGATAGTATCTTGCTTTTTGGAAAGCCAAGATATGAGATGTTCTCCAAGAAATATAGTATATGCACTTGTGGATTTTTGATCCACCTTGTCAGTAGCAAAATCCGAATTCGAGTAGCCAATAATGGATAGACTTAACTTTTATAAAGCAAGCCAATCACGACATGAAGATATGTAGCTTAGCACTCTCTTGGCCATCTTCCAATGATGGATCTTTGGATCTTGCGTAGATTGACTCAAGTTGTGCACACAATAGCTCAAGTCGGGCCTAGTGATCATTCTTTTTTTTCTTAATTGTCTTTTTCCAAAAAAAGAAAATAAACCAAGTAATGAAAAACAAAGATTTCATAAAACAATAGAAGTAAAACTAATAAGGTGCTGGATTATGTTGGTTGAACTGGCTGAACCGGCTGCCAAAACTTGCTTAGTCGGTTGCCATTCACCTTAAAATCAAATCGTTTGCCATCCAAGTGTTCTAAAATAATTGCTCCCTAGTTCAATATTTCTTTCACCTTGTATGGTCCTTCACTTGTAAACCTCCATTTGCCTTTGATCAGTTTCATCTTATACATTAATGCTAGATCTCCTTCCTTTAGGTCTTTTTCTATAATTGGTGATTGTGTCATGCTTCAACCCACTTGGTCATGTAGTTAGTTGCAACGATGATATATCTAGCTTGAGATCCTCTTGCCACAGGATAAATAGGACTAACGTAGTCATGGCCCCATTTCTTGAATGGTGCTTGTGATAAAACTGAATGCAAAGGTTCATAATTCTGCTTTGTACGACGCCATGCTCGTTGACAAACATCACATAACTGAATATAATTTTCCGTATCTTTATGAAGTGTAGGCCACCAACATCCTGATTGTAAAAGTTTGTGAACGGTGATATCTGTTGAAAAATGTCCTCCGCCCATTCCATCATGCGAAAACATGATTAGTTTAGATACTTCATGCAACAAAACACATCTTCTCAAAATATCATCAATTCCTCGGTGATATAATTGGCCCGCAATCAATTGATAAGGTTGTGCCTTCATAATCAATGGCCTCTTTGGTACTTTTGTCAAGGAGTCATTGGGTTGGCCTAGCATCAATAGATTTTAACAATATTGACTGCCCACTCAGGTATTGCTTCAACGTAGAACAACGCAACATCTGGTAGCTCATCATCCACTTCAGTATTAACTGGTGTTGTTTCGATCCTTGAGACATGGTTGGCGGATAATGTTGTTTACCTTTTCGAACCACAACTCGAAAATCAAATTTGGTCAATAAAAGTTGCCATCTTGCAATACGTCCCGTGTTACACATCTTGTTTACTTAATAAAGTATTGGCTGATGATCTGTATAAAATGAAAAACGCATTTCCATTAGATAATGTTGAAACTTCTTAACATAAAAAACCATGGCTAATGCTTCTCGTTCTATTGTCGAATAATTCTTTTCAAAACTTGTAAGTTGTCTACTTACAAACCTAATAGGATAATCTTTCTTGTATTCACCTAGCTGCGTCAAAACTGATCCAATAGCATATTTTGATGCATCAGTATGAACATGAAATTACTCAATTGTCCAAATTAAAGCTCATAGGACCGGTGCAGAAGCTAAAGCTTTCTTCAATTTTTCAAATGCTTCCAATGTCTCAACTGTCCAGATTGGTACAATAGTCGACTTATATATAGGTCTTGCTAAATCCGCAAAGAATAAAATAAATATTCAATAGTAATTTGCATGACCCATAAAAACGTAGACTCCTCGAATTGTTCCTGGCGGCGGTAACTCCACTATGACTGATTTTAAAACAATCTGTAGCAATGCCATGTCTTGATTGTGAAAGTACTATACTTTAGGACCATAAATGGATCTACAAAAGATCCACAAGAGTGATTAGATGCTTGCTTAACAATCTATCAAAAAACTAGACACAAAAAAGTTGATCTAGATTGGCAATTTGACAAACAACAAGCATTAACAATCAAAAGCATTGATCAACATTGAAATCCAAGCCCACACGTGCAAGCCACAGCCTGTTGTACGGCCTGTAGATTGAGAATGAAGTAGAAATCAATCTGATTTCATTTGGATCACAAAAACTCAATGTACATAGTGAACTAGCTTGAGATTGCCAATGAGCTCCAAAAACATTTTGTCTTCTCACGGAACTTGAAATACATAGCAAATTCGACTTCTGTTTTGAAGTTAGGTGGATTTCTAGAATGTAATAAGGGAGTTAAATCAGTCTTTTTTTCCTAAAATGAAACCCTAGTCTATTTCCTAAAGTCATGCTTGGTAGATAGCTAGTTGTCAATTTTCACCTTAAATCTAGGATTTATGTCCCATAAACTAGGAATCACTACCAAAATGACATGATCAACCCTATGGACATGACCTAACCTACATTAGGATGGGTTTCCCATGTGGCATCATGGCCTCACATGTGTGTGACCCACTTGTGTACACAATTTACACTATTCTACATGGTTTTTTATCAAGCTAGATTTGCCAATTTTTGGCAATTCTCACATTGATATCACATGTCCAAGGACAACTCCATGAGTAACCCAAATTTGACACTTTTTAGGATTTAAGGAGACTTGGTATTTGAGACAACGTTCAAATACTTTTTCCAAACGATCCAAGTGGTCTATATCGGCACTATGGACTCCGAGATCATCCAAGTAGATTTCAAGGAATTTCTGCAAGTAATCTGTAAAGGAAAACTGCATCACTCTTTGAAATGAACTAGGTCCATTACAAAGTCCAAACGGCATAACTTTATAAGCATTTATAAACATAAGTTTCCCATTCTATTGCAAAAGCTATTTTACGGCGATCCGCAGGTGCGATCTTGACTTGGTTGTAGCCACTAAATCCATCCAAAAAACAGTAGGCTTCCGCTCTAGCAAGGCATTCCATTATACTTTTAGTGAAAGGTAACAGAATGTGATCATTTTGTATCACTTTTCAGGGCTTTGAGATTCACGCAAATTCTCATCTTCCCACTCTTCATAGGAACAACAACAACTGGCGAAACCCATTCCGTATATTCAATTTTGTAAATAAAGTCGGCTTCAAGTAACCTCTGTAGTTCTTTCTTAATAAGTTCAGTTACGGATTATCACGATAAAATCTTGTGACCTTAGGGAGTGCATCAGGCATCAAGGGTATTGTATGCTCAATAATTGATGTAGGTATCCCTTTTAGATCATCCAAGCAAAATAGTCTTGATACTTGATCAATAACTTTCTTAACGCTTGAAATTGTTTGGGAGTAATTTGTGCTCCAACTTGCACCATTTTCTCTAGTTTTTCTGGTTCAGCAAGATTCATTGGTTGTGCCCTAGCTGGTCCATCGTAAACATCTTTCGTTTCTGGTTCTTGCTCTTCTGGTTCACGATGAGCTTTCGGTAACATCATCACAACATCATCTAAAGTAAAGCGTCTGAAATGCTCAGGCATATCAAGCTATACTACTTCTGATTGTTCTTTTCATAAGGAGTGATCTTGGATCTTCGTTTAGCTTTCTTGGTAGGAATCAATCGTGGAGGTGGTGATTTCCTAGAAGATGTGGTCTTCTCTGAAGGTGACGACTTCCTTGATGGTGATTTCTTGCGAGAATTATGACTTGAAGAATCATCCTTGATCTTTTCTTGTCCTTTATCCAATAAAGGTGGTATATTTTTAGATCAACTTTTCAAGATAATTTTTACCATTTCAGGACCGTATTATAGTGTTGCTTAGTCTGTCTCTTCGTCATTGATCTTGCAATCTTTCCTTCCTTCAATATAACTGCTTTTGGCGGTTTTCTTGTTGGTTCATCCGGAATATCTCAAACTCCAAACCTCGTAGGATCCATATGATTGAGAATCTACTCATCTATAAGCTTTGCATCTTTATCATAAGTCAAGGTGCGACTCACATGAATGATCAATCGGATCTAGAATTGGATCTATTGATATCCAAGCTACGTTCATCATATTCAATGGAAAAGTGATCTGCTTATCCAAAGTTCAATCAGGTAAAGGAATCTCGCTCAATTCGGATTGATTATCTCGTTGACACATATAGCATGTTGTACAATCCACTATTGCAAGATCTTGGTTCCAATTGACAGTATCCGTTTGAGAGTCATAGTGAACTCCCAGAGTATTCACTTGTCGATCACAAGTATAATCCGTTGTGATGAATCATCATCCCCTTTTTGGACTACTAGCTTGATAGTCCAAGTGATTGGATCAACTTTTACTGCACGCTCATGATTCTCGAAAGTAATTTTTCCAGTGCCCCAGTTATAAATCACTTGCACAACTCGTAATTATGGATGTCCCAATAAGACACGATATACATTCGGTGCGTCAGGTAAGTCCATTACTACAAAAGTAATGACAAACTGCACTCCAACAAATTTGACAGGTATCTGAGTCTACCATTCCCTTAGGACGGTGATCAACTAGTTTAATGGCAAAAGTTGCAGGTTTTATCTTAGTAAGGCCCCACTTTGCACACAGCCTTGTTGAAATGCGGTTAACTCCATAACCTCCATCTATCACGGCTGCTTCTTTACCAAACTGTCTATGTTGTATCGGCAAGGTGATATTTTGTTGCTCACTTTCCTAGGTTGCTCCTACATTGAGTACTGGATGAACTAGAACCTCTTTCTGCTTCTGAGCTCTGGTAACAACCATCAAAGGTACACTTGGTTTAGTAGGCTGAGCTGTTGCTCTTTGCTTGATCATAATTATATTCACTAGAGCAGCAATTGGCGGTGGTTTGGTCTTGCTGGACAATCCTTGTAACGATGTCCATAACATCCGAGTGGTGCTCTATCCCATCGTCTCATTGCTTGACTAATTCGCATTAGGATCTTGCTAATGTCTCTTTCCCCATTGAATTTGGCTTACAGTTAGTAGAAATCTTACATGGGCTTGAAACCGATTTATTGCCTATGATGTGCTCATGGGGTGCAAGTTATACACACCGATTTGTTTGATAAGCGATGATATTTTCACCGACCGTCAGGTCTAGGTATTTTGCTAGACAGTACCGATGGTGGGTGTGACTAGTGTGACGCTTAACCAAGGCGGTGTATTTCAACCGCGGATGGTGGACGGTCCGCTCTTGTGTTTCAAAGAGGTCGGGGTTATCAACTCAATCACTGTGCGATACCCATTCATTGCAAAAAATTACGTTCATAACTTTGATAGCTTCTTGAAGTTAGGTAGGTTAGTCCATCCTTAAAAAAACCAAAAATTGTGCATAACAAAAAGATAGTGTGAGTAGTTACCGCTAAACGATATAGCCCCTATCACATGTCAGTCTAACATAGGAGGATTCTGTTCCCTATAGTATGAAAATCGATTTACGTGGGCATGAAAGTATTGATAATGATTCATGACATATGCGAGTAACGAAATGAACAATGTGCAACGAGGACATTTATCCTACGTTTCAAAAAATTGACAACAAGACCAAAAGTTACCTCATGTCTGTAGGGGGGAGGGGCAAGTTACCTCATGTGTGAAGAGGGGACCAGTTGCCGCAAGAGCCCCAAGTCACGAGTCCATTTTGCCTGTCCAACCTAATTAACCCGAGAGAATATGGTATCCCTCCATCATGGCCATCTGTCACTCCACTCCAAAGGAAAGAGAATCGGTCCTCAGCACAAAATCAATGAGGCACAATAATGCCAAGCTTTGTGATTGCTCAGCTAGGACAAGTATTGTTGGTCTGAGGCAGAACGTTCTGCACTTACATGCTAGAGGTGCATAGTGAAGATGAAGGATGCAAGGGCAGCAGACCTCACGCATGCATTCTATCCTACAAGCTACAACAGATTTTGAGGTAAATGGACCCAGATTAGAGGCATGAGCACATGGTGGACTGCAAATGGGCGTAGTTACAACATGTTGTCATTTGAGTGCGCCATCATGTCCGGATCTTCAATTGGCCTGAGTGAGGGCTAGGCCTTGTTTTTGCATCATTGCTGGTTCGCAATCTCAAAATTGCAAGCTAATGGCTTTGGTTTGTTTCAGATAGCTGATTTGAGCCTGATTCTGTAAGCTCTGGATCCATCACAACAAGTCGGGACAGGAGCTGCAACGGTTTAAATGCAAGCACAAAGTGGAGGCCATTACTGTCAGAACTTGACTAATATGCATTCGCTTGCGATCCTTAGATTCTTTGCAGATCTATGAAACAGTTGATGCTTTTGTGATGTTGGGTTTCTGCTGGCGGACTGAATGAATCAATCAGATGGGCAGATTGCTTCAATTCTGCTCACAGATTGCGCCCATCAACAGTGTGCAGGCAGTGGAATGATTAGCTTTTGACCAAAATTGAAGTTGGTGGAGCAGCAGAGGTCAGCGCTCCTGTAGCGATGGCTTTCTTCCTTCAATGGATAATAATCAAGCCTCATTAATAGCTCAGACAGCTTAGGTAATTGTGCTCTCAGACAGTGATCAGATCTGTAAAGGATGTGAAAAATGTAAAAATAAGCTTGGTAGAGGCCAAAAATCTTGTATATAGATAAACACACATGTGTGGAGCCTGTTCACACGTGTGAAAATAGTGTACTTGTCATGTACCATAATCATGTAGGTTGTACATATGATTTAATTCAAGTTCTAGTGGCTAAAAAGGCCAAAAACTAGTTTTCTAGACATATGACACATGGCATCAATCTATTGATTGCATGAGCCACATCCTTTGGTTAGGTGTCATATCACATGTGTAGAGGACAGCTCACATGTGTGGAATAAGCTGAAGTAGGCGAATTTTGACTTCTAGAAGATTTCCAAGTAGATCTCCATATAGAAGGAAAATGGACCAAAAGTGCTCAAAATAGAAGGTTTTGTCCAAGTGTCAGTTTTGCATGATGAATCATCATATGACAAAGCACCTTCACACATGTGGGATCATAGGGATGATCAGTACCACGAGCTCCTACTTATTGTATATATAGAGCCACATTTGGCCATAATCAATGTGAGACACCAATCTTGGTTTTGAAAGCGATTTTGAGTGATTCTCTCCATTTGTCTACATTTGTTTTGATTGTTTTGAGGTTCTATCAGTATGTACTTGATTTTCAGGTTGTAGTCCGTACTCATACTGTGTTTCACACGTGTGAAACCATAAATTACACTTACCTTCAATTAATGATTGTTCTTGTTAGGATTTTGTGTCTAGAATTGATCTAGATTGATCTTAATCTCAAGTAGATTGATAGATCAAGTAATCTGACAACCAATCCCTCTTGAGGATCAGATTAGGATCCACTCTTGGTCCTTTTTGTACTTTTTGCACATGGTATCAGAGCCTAGTACAAGAGGTTTTGTTGAAATCGATAGGGTTAATCCAAATCAAAGCCAAAATTAGCAGTTTTTTGGAAACTAGTCAAATTTTGTGTAGCGAGTTGGATTTGATAGCTATCCTCAAAAGTTTTCGTCCAAATCTTGTTGTGGGCAGTAGGAACCCTTTTCACACGTGTGAGTCCGTACAGATCCGGTTTTGACTGAGAAATTTCAAAAATTTGTAGAATTTGACTCACATACCCAATTTGAGTGATTTTTGGTGCAAAATCAAGCATTTTCTACAGAGAATCTAATCGCTTGATTAGTTCTTGGATTAGATCAGACAAGAAATTAAATTTGAAGCTTGAAATAGGTGCATTATTTGATCATCTCTGATTTTTTGAGTGTATGTTGAAGTTGAGAGAGATTTCGCTAAAAATCATAGATTAAGGAGTGATATGCAAGGTGAGAGGTTGAAATCCATTGTACCATCACTCTATATTTGTTCAAGAGTGATAGGGTCAAGTTTAGAAGCATCAATTTGCTAGAAAACATCCTTGGATCTGTCCTCCAAGTGAAACCTTTGAGAGTTTCTAGTGCATATAGAGCATCTATGCAAATCTTTTGTAGAATTTGACATAGATTTGCTTCAATTGAAAGTTCTAGAAAAGAGATTGAGATCCAAGTCACATTATTCAATCCTACTCAATTTGTTTGAGTGTTTGTGAGGTTTGAAAGGAGTCATTAAGGTGTCTATGGCAAATGTGTAGAGAGAGATCCAATTTTCTAAGAGTTCCTTCCTTTGTAGAAGGCAAGATCTAGAAGCTCATTTTGTGTTGTTATTGGTGGAGAATTTGTATTCTCCTAGGTGATCAAATCTTTCTAAGTGGCATTAGCTCTTTGAAGCACAATATCTTAGTGAGAAAAATCACAACGTTTGATTTTGAATTTTATTCCAAGTCTTAAAAGGTAGAGTAATTGGTGGAATCTGATAGGAGTGATTGAATTCAATTTATTGAGCAAAAATTGACATAGTATGTATAAAACTCAAATTAGTTCTATTCAAATTTCTTTGTGAGAGTGTGAGGGTCAATTTGTGATACCATTTGATGTCTAGAATGAGGAGGAGTCCATATTTGAGTATTCATGTATGGTTGAGATCTTTGTGAATCTCTAGTTGTCTAATTTTTAAGCTTTGTAAAAAATTGGTGGTATAGTTTGTTTTCATCAAATCAAATTCATTCTAAATCTCAAGAGTGAGATTATTTGGGTCAAAAGTGAGTCCAAAAGAAGTGATTAAGTTTGATTTTCATGTATTTAAAACAAAATCCATCTTTTGTTCAAGAATCTCAAGTGTTGAGAGAACTAGTCAAGTGAAAAGGAAAATCTAGGTGTCAAATCTTTTTCATATCCATTTCAACTTTCAAAAGAAAGAGTCATTGGTATTTGATGAGTCCAAAAGGAGATTGGATCTGATTTCTTTTGTGATTTGATTCAAATATTGTGTGCTTTTGTCTTAGTGATCAAAACAAAGTTTCCAAGTGACTAGTCATTAGTGTGAAGATTGATTCTTAGGTTTGTGAGCTAGATCTTTTGTAGATCATTCTAGATTATTGAAGATGTTCAAATCTAGTCTCTTGAAAGTCATAAATTACATTTGTAGAATCATATCACAGTTTTTTATTCACATGGCATCAATAGGTGGCATCCTATTGAAGGAAAGAAAGGATCCTAAGTACAACCTTTGTGGCAAGGGAGGATATATTTTCTCAAGATGCTACAAAAAGAAGACCAATTTATCCAAGGAGAGCCAAAGCGAGGGGGCCGAGGTGAAGGATGGAGCTTCAAGTTTGAAATGCAAATACAAGAAGGACAAGTCCAAGGGAAGGTGTTTCCTTTGTGGAAAGGTGAATGAGGCTTGGAGTCTCACAAGGACTTGCAAGATTTGTCTTCAAGAGTCCATCACAACACATGTCAAATCCTTTGAAATTTTTCATTTGGAAGTGCATTGTTTGGTTCAAGATGCAAAGATAGATGTCACTTTCATGAAAGTAACTTGGATTTGTTTTATGTCCTTGGAAAGTATTTTGCTTGGAACTTTAGATAAGTTCAAACTTATTGTTATGATCCAAGAGATATCAATCAAGAATAAGGAGCATCAATCACAAAATGAAAATAGTTTCATTTATGCTCTCATGTCAACTTATGAAGATCTATTTTGCTTTGAAGGGATTTTTGTATCTCAAAGGTGGCTTAAGGCAATGCTAGTTGAGTGTGATGCCTTAAAAGATAGCAAAATTTGTTTTCCTTGTAAGCTTACATTAGTTATGAAGTCAAGGAAATGGAAATATCTTCATAATGTAGGATCTTTTGGTTTCAGTAAGATCATGAATGATGTGTTCATTCATAAAGATGAAAATTGTATGTTTTCAATCCTAAAGGCAAGTTGTAAACTTCTTATGAGAATAAGTGAAGCATCCAAACTGGACACTTATATCCATAAGCAAGTAGTTGGCCTTATTGAGATGGAGATACCTTTTGATTTCAATATTGGAAAAATCATGCCAAGTTGTGGTGATTTTTGGACTTATGTTTCTAGCATAAGTAATCTTGATAATCATAGGAAGTGCATATTGAATGGTCATACTTGTTGTAATCATTATGAGACATGGAGGTCTCGGATTGCCATCAAGAAGGAGCATCATGAAAGGATCTTAAGGAGTCATCTCAAGGTTCAAGTGTGCCAAGGATTGAGGAGGAGAGACCTTCTCAAGTTGTGATTCCAAAAAGAAACTCAAGAAACATGGTTGAACCCATGTGGCTCACATTTCAAGGGAAAGAGGAGCGTATCTCATGTGAAGGAGCAAGCCTCAAGGTCAAGCATCTACATGAAAATTGGAAGGAATCAATTTTGGAAGTGCTAGGATGGTGCAAAGCTCTCAAGTTCATCAAAGATGTCAACATCAAAGAAGCATTATCATGGATATGGTGATTTCAGATCAACATCAAGCTCATTGGCTGATCTTCACACCTTTTGAACCAGCAAAGACCAATTCCGCCCATGTTCAAGATCATCATGTTTTCCATCAAGCTAGATTTACCAAGCTAGATTCTTGAGGAGGAGTGTGAAAAATGCAAAAATAAGTTTGGTAGAGGCCAAAATTCTTGTATATAGATAAACACACATGTGTGGAGCCTGTTCCCACGTGTGAAAATAGTGTACTTGTCATGTACCATAATCATATAGGTTGTACATATGATTTAATTCAAGTTCTAGTGGCTAAAAAGGCCAAAAACTAGTTTTCTAGACATATGACACATGGCATCAATCTATTGATTGCATGAGCCACATCCTTTGGTTAGGTGTCATATCACATGTGTAGAGGACAGCTCACATGTGTGGAATAAGCTGAAGTAGGCGAATTTTGACTTCTAGAAGATTTCCAAGTAGATCTCCATATAGAAGGAAAATGGACCAAAAGTGCTCAAAATAGAAGGTTTTGTCCAAGTGTCAGTTTTGCATGATGAATCATCATATGACAAAGCACCTTCACACATGTGGGATCATAGGGATGATCAGTACCACAAGCTCCCACTTATTGTATATATAGAGCCACATTTGGCCATAGTCAATGTGAGACACCAATCTTGGTTTTGGAAGCAATTTTGAGTGATTCTCTCCATTTGTCTACATTTGTTTTGATTGTTTTGAGGTTCTATCAATGTGTACTTGATTTTTAGGTTGGAGTCCGTACTCAGACTATGTTTCACACGTGTGAAACCATAAAGTACACTTACCTTCAATTAATGATTGTTCTTGTTAGGATTTTGTGTCTAGAATTGATCTAGATTGATCTTAATCTCAAGTAGATTGATAGATCAAGTAATCTGACAACCAATCCCTCTTGAGTATCAGATTAGGATCCACTCTTGGTCCTTTTTGTACTTTTTCCACAAAGGATAAGGTTACCCTTGGAATATAGATGTATCAGCAGACCCTCCACATGCATCGATGGACAGTTGGGCCCCAACTGAGGCAACAGGCAGGCAGGCTGCGAGGAGGTGATGAGTGAGGAGCTGGAGGAGGCAGCGATGAACTGCAGGAGCAGCGAGGGTCACAGAGAAAAGAGTTGCCACAAAAATTTGCTTGTTTGGTCGTAGAAGTGCGCTCATGGCAAGTCGAAGACAACACAATATATCCACTTCAGAGTCCACCAACTGTGCAGGATTTTGAAAATGGTTCAACGTGGCCTCAGTTGAGTGAAAAGCCTTTGAAAGAGCAACTTTCGAATGGACGAACGATCCACTCCTAGCTCATGAAATGTACTTTGATAGGCAAGGAACTTAGACAAATTCAAAAAGGTTCAATCAACATGCACTTCTCGCATCATCTCACAAAACATTTCTCAACGACCAAAGTAATCTTCCTCAACCACTCATGCAACTCTTCATACAATCATTATCCAACTACAATCACAAGTTCACCATGATGATCACACACTCTTCTAAACACAATGGCAAAGATGGAACGACAAGGAATTCTTTCACTCTCCATGACTTTTGCATATACAAAGCTCTCCCATAGATGACACTCATACTTAACTCACTCTCTTATTCAAAATTTACTCACAATAGACATGGAGTATGGAGAGCTCATCATGGGTCGTGACTCTCAATAATCTTCCATACCTAAGAATGAGATGAATGGAATGACATGATGATAATGAACCTTGTTCTGTCCCTCGAGAATGGAAATTGTGAAGAATGAATGCCTTCCCTTTTAAAGAATTCGATGAAGCCCTCGACTGACTAAGTGACTAAATGATATGATGTTAAGACTTCTCTCTCTTGAAACTCTCTCAACATGGCATAGAAGGAGTGAACAATGCATGGTCAAGTTATCAAAGGAAACTTTTGTCAATATCCACCTCATACATGATGCAAAATAGTAAGCAAACATCAAAGGGAGAAATGAATAGTCAAGAGCATGAGATCTCAAAAATCAATCCTTTTGGATACATCTACCACTCAACGATGAACCTTCCATGCAAACAAGCTCTAACGATACAAGGCAATCCCAAACCAAAACCACTAAATCATGCCCAAACCCACACAATTACGAGGAATGCACTAACTCTAATAGATTAGAAACAAGACAATCACAACTAAAGATCACACTCAACACGTTATTGCAACAAGGATCCAAAACTACTCATACTCAGAATTATCAACTCCCAGAAATACCAACTCACAGAAATACCGACTCTCAACATCATCTCACTATCACATCATTATCCAACTATCATCCAACTATATACATCATCTCATCATCCCAATTCTTTCATCAAACTATCACATCATCATCCAACTATATATAACACAAAGAGTGGCCTCCTTTTATAGTGAATCCCAAGTGTCCCCCTTCAAAATGAGGCTTTGCCAATTTTCGTGCCCTTCAAGCCCTTTTGTCCATTTGTCCAACACCCATTGGCAAGTACAACAAGTGGCCTCCTTGAGGGTGTAGGGGTTGGTGCCATTTAAGGCCCCCTTCCAAAACTAGCCAAGATGCCCTCTTAGTCAAAAGCTAGAAAAAATATCTTATAGGCCCTCTAGGTCCTAAAGTCTTGTTTACATTTATTATCCAAAAGGTGGGTGAGGACTTTTGTCAAGCCCCTATTCCACCTAAGGTGCCCTCCATTTCCTTGGTCCTTGGTCCTTTGTTTCTTTTAAACCTTCATTTGGTTTTTCTTTCCTTTGTAGCCAATACGGCCCGGCGGCCCTTGGCTTTTGGTTTCTCGGGATTACCGACTGATTTGCGTATATTGCCCATTTCCCGTAATTTGCCCAATTTTATCCGTTAGGGTTTCTGTGACTCCTTGACACTGAATCCATATTTTTCGGTCCCATTTTTATCCAAAACCTTTCTTTCTCGATTTTTTCTTCTGTGGTTGACTTTTCTGGCATTCATGATTAGGGCTCCCACGACAACACGATTTCCTTGAAAAATGTACTAAGCAACCATATATTAGTGAAACCAACTCTGTACATGGTAGGATTTTAGCACGGCTATGCCGGCTATTTTTACAATTGGCCAAAAAGCCGTAAAACTTTATCACGGGCCATTTCTAAGGCCGCAAACTTTGCTCTAGCCTCATTTAGGGCGGGCTGGGACCCAATTCTAGGTGGACCGGCACTTTTGGCTCGGTCTTACAAAACTTGACCACAAAAATTTTTTTACAATTTTTTCAAAAGTCAGTTTCTTACTTTTAAACTGTGTCTAGCCACTTTAGGGCAAACTGGGACCCAGTTCTAAGGCAAATTTGTGCTGATTTTTCTCTAATAATCGGGTTTTACATGCCGGTTTTTTCAATTATTGCAAACTTAAACTTCAATATTAGTCCGATTTTCCATGCAGAAATATCGACTAACATCAACAACAGAGCGAGAGGCACTGGCAATGATTTAGTCAGTAAAAAAGTTCCGACATTATTTGATGACCACACATTTTGTCTTTTATACGAACCATCAACCCTTGTTATATCTTGTTAATAAAACTTGCAACATAGGGAGAATTGCTCATTGGTTAATTCTATTGCTGGAGTTTGATTTTCGAATTGTGGTTCGCAAGGCAAAGCAGCATTACATGGTGGATCATGTGTCGCGAATCAAGGGAAAGGAGACTGCAGCCCTACATGATGATGAGCTACTTGACGCGGCCTTGTTCTACATTGATACTATACCAAAATGGGCCGCATATATAGTTGAATATCTAATGTGGGGCCAACCAGATAAGACTTTACTCAAGGCGGAATAGCAAAAATTGACTTTAAAAGCTAGACCTTATCAGCTGATTGTCGGCCAGTTGTATAAAAGTGGACCAGATGGTATTTTTCGAAGGTGTATTCTTCTACACAAGGCCACCCAAATTATTTGAATTTCGCATGAAGGCATGGGTGGTGGTCATTTTGCATCCGACATTACAGTTCGCAAGATCCTACAATCAGGATGCTAGTGGCCAACGATTCATAAAGACACGGATGAATACCTAAAGAAATGTGATGTGTGCCAAAGAGCTAGGAGGCTGACAAGACTGAACTATGATCTATTACATCCAGTTCTAGCTCAAGCACCATTTAAAAAGTGGGGTTTGGTGTGAAAAATACAAAAATAAGCTTGGTAGAGGCCAAAAATCTTGTATATAGGATGATTACACATGTGTGGATCCTGTTTCCACATGTGAAAATAGTGTACTTGTCATGTACCATAATCATATAGGTTGTACATATGATTTAATTCAAGTTCTAGTGGCGAAAAAAACTAAAAACTAGTTTTCTAGACATATGACACATGGCATCAATCTATTGATTGCATGAGCCACATCCTTTAGTTAGGTGTCACATCCCATTTGTAGAGGACAGCTCACATGTGTGGAATAAGCTGAAGTAGATGAATTTTGACTTCTAGAAGATTTTCAAGTAGATCTCCATATAGAAGAAAAATGGAACAAAAGTGCTCAAAATAGAAGGTTTTGTCCAAGTGTCAGTTTTGCATGATGAGTCATCATATGACAAAGCACCTTCACACATGTGGGATCAAAGGGATGATCAGTACCACGAGCTCCCAGTTATTGTATATATAGAGCCACATTTGGCCATAATCAATGTGAGACACCAAACTTGGTTTTGGAAGCAATTTTGAGTGATTCTCTCCATTTGTCTACATTTGTTTTGATTGTTTTGAGGTTCTATCAATGTGTACTTGATTTTCAGGTTGGAGTCCATACCCTGATAGGGTTTCACATGTGTGAAACCAGCAAGTACATTTACCTTCAATAAATGATTGTTCTTGTTTGGATTTTATGTCTAGAATTGATCTAGATTGATCTTAATCTTATGTAGATTGATAGATCAAGTAAATCTAACATCCAATCCCTCTTGAGGATCAGATTAGGATTCACTCTTGGTCCTTTTTGTACTTTTTGCACATGGTATCAGAGCCTAGTACAAGAGGTTTTGTTGAAATTGATAGGGTTAATCCAGATCAAAGCCAAAATTAGCAGTTTTTTGGAAACTAGTCAAATTTTGGGTAGCGAGTTGGATTTGATAGATATTCTCAAAAATTTTGGACCAGAACTTGTTGTGGGCTATAGGAACCTTTTTCACACGTGTGAGGCCATACAGCTCCGGTTTTGGCTGAGAAAATTCAAAAATTTGTACAATTTGACTCACACACCCAATTTGAGAGATTTTTAGTGCAAAATCAAGCTTTTTCTATAGAGAATCTAATCCCTTGATTAGTTCTTGGATTAGATCAGCCAAGAAATTAAATTTGAAGCTTGAAAGGTGCATTAATTGATCATCTCTGATTTTTTGAGTGCATGTTGTAGTTGAGAGAGATTTTGCTAAAAATCATAGATTAAGGAGTGATATGCAAGGTGAGAGGTTGAAATCCATTGTACCATCACTCTAGATTTGTTCAAGAGTGATAGGGTCAAGTTTAGAAGCATCAATTTGATAGAAAACATCCTTGGATCTGTCCTCCAAGTGAAACCTTTGAGAGTTTCTAGTGCATATAGAGCATCTATGCAAATCTTTTGTAGAACTTGACATAGATTGGCTTAAATTGAGAGTTCTAGAAATGAGATTGAAATCCAAGTCACATTGTTATACCCTACTCAATTTGTTTGAGTGATTTGAAGGTTTGAAAAGAGTCATTAAGGTGTCTATGACCAATGTGTAGAGAGAGATCCAATTTTCTAAGAGCTCCTTCCTTTGTAGAGGGCAAGATCTAGAAGCTCATTATGTGTTGTTATTGGTGAAGAATTTGTCTTCTCCTATGTGATCAAATCTTTCTAAGTGGCATTAGATCTTTAAAGCACAATATCTTAGTGAGAAAAATCACAACTTCTGATTTTGAATTTCATTCCAAGTCTCTAAAGGTAGAGTAATTGGTAGAATCCAATAAGTGCTCAAAATAGAAGGTTTTGTCCAAGTGTCAGTTTTGCATGATGAATCATCATATGACAAAGCACCTTCACACATGTGGGATCATAGGGATGATCAGTACCACGAGCTCTCACTTATTGTATATATAGAGCCACATTTGGCCATAATCAATGTGAGACACCAATCTTGGTTTTGGAAGCAATTTTGAGTGATTCTCTCCATTTGTCTACATTTGTTTTGATTGTTTTGAGGTTCTATCAATGTGTACTTGATTTTCAGGTTGGAGTCCGTACCCTGACAGGGTTTCACATGTTTGAAACCAGCAAGTACATTTACCTTCAATAAATGATTGTTCTTGTTTAAATTTTATGTCTAGAATTGATCTAGATTGATCTTAATCTTATGTAGATTGATAGACCAAGTAAATCTAACATCCAATCCCTCTTGAGGATCAGATTAGGATCCACTCTTGATCCTTTTTGTACTTTTTGCACATTTGGATCCACCCTGCAGCGAGAAGTTCACAAGCCCGATATATTATCGTGGCCACAGACTACCTCACCAAGTGGGTCGAAGCCAAGGTAGTGCAAACAGCTGACGCTCGGACAATTGCCAAGTTTCTTTATGAGAATATCATTGTGTGCTTTGGATGCCCGGTGGAGCTAGTCAGCGATTGCGGCAGCCATTTTGTCAATGAGACCATCAAAGGTTCTATTGGAGGAATTCTTTGTGATCCATAGATTTAACACGTCTTATTATCTTCGGGGTAATGGGCAGGCCGAATCATCCAATAAAATCCTATATAGCATAATCACAAAAATAGTTGAAGCTAGCAGATCTGATTGAGAACACAAGCTACATGCTGCTCTATGGGCATTCAAAATAGCTTACAAGGGAAGCACTAATCAAATGCCATTTTAGGTGGTTTTGGTCAGGATGCTGTAATGCCAGTAGAATTTTTGATACCATCATTAAGGATCGCCACAACACAATGCCTTGATGAATCCAAATCTCTACAATTACGCCATGAAGCACTGCATAAAATATGTGAAATACGCTTACTAGCTATAAATGCATTGGCAGCTGAGAAAGAACGACGCAAAGCATGGCATGATCATCGTTTGCGCAAGAAAGATCTTCGATCGGGAGATCTCGTCCTCATGTGCAAAACCAAGGCGATCAAGAGAAAGTTGAAGTTCACAGATGAAGGCCCGTTCTAGGTAAAGGAGATTTTCAGCCATGGAGCCATGAACCTCGAACAGTTAGATGTGACACCATTTAATACGCCCATCAATGGTATCCGGTTGCACAAGTATTGGCCACCTTAGTGAAACAGATCAAGGATGCTGATGGCATGTTACAAAAAGTTCACCTGGAAGGCCATCACAACTAGATCTAGCAGAGATCTAGCTAGATCAAGCCAGATCCACTTTATTCTTGGACTTCTAAAATGTTGTAGATTAGTTCTTGTTTCTTGTTTTGTCAATTTATGCAAGTATAGTAGTGCTTAGGATTTGATTTCAGTTCATTTTGCAGCAAAGTAGAAATAGAAATCTATCGTTGTTCAACTGAGTAGTAACGTAGATCATTTGTTGAACGCATTGGCTTGCATTTTGGTTGATTATACATGTGCATTCAGTTCAAGAAAGACCCATCCAGATGTCCTCTGACAGACATGACAATACTACAATGATTATCAGCCCCTTTTGCCTAATTTGGACTTAAAACAAGAAAGATAATCTCAATAAGTGCCCACAGTCTCTGTTGACAGGCAGAATACCGAGCTGTCAAAGCTATAAAACAAGCAGCAAAAGAAGTAACGAAACAAAGAACTAGTTAACAGATTCTAAGACAGAGAATCTATAAACATTTGTCGCTCATTGCCACTTGTACTAACACACATCATTTATCCATGTAGTTGTAACAGTCAATGCTCAGATCTCTGCAACTGTTATCTAAATATTTTAAACGTTCTGAGTTCCTCCAGACCTGCTCATAATAGTTACAAAATGACTTTGCCAAACTATTTTGATTACTACCACACCTACATTTGAAACCGTGATGACCACGCATCAACAATCTCACGACCTGCACCAACCCTCATCAGATCTGAAACAACTCATCTAACTCCCACACATACATCTCCTACATTCCTCCAAGACAGACCTACACGCTCCCTCCCTACAGAACCACAGAGCCTCAGCCATCCTGTCACGCTCCATTCCCTTTAAATCTCAACCGACGCTTTCTTCAAATCTCAACCAACGTTTTTTTTTCAGATCTCGATCGACGGGTTCGCGTCAGATCTCGACCGACGAAAGCGATCAGATCTTGACTGAAGGGTTCACGTCAGATCTTGATTGACGGGTTCTCAATCAGATCTCGACCGACGGGTTCGCTTCAGATCTCGACCGACGGGTTTTTGATCAGATCTTGACCGATGGATTTTCCTCGACCAATGAAAGCAATCGAATTTCGACCGACGGGGTTCCTCACCATCTCAACCAACCAACTCCATTCCAGACCATAGAACTTTCAACCGACATCTCTAATTGGCATTTCGACTGAACCACCATCTCCCCAAAGCCTTAGAGGCTGAAAAAAACTAAAAATAAATAAATAAATAAAAATTTCAAAAAATAAAACTCATACCAATAGGAAGCCCTTTTCATACTGAGTCTCCACCTTCACTTCCTTCAATACCCTAAAAAATAAATAATCCAAAAAAAAACAACCAAAAACCCTAAAAAATCCAAAAACACCAGAAACACATACCCAACACAAAAATGATACAACAGTACCCAATGGCCAACAATACAAATCCTGAAATCCCAGAATATTATCCATACGAGATCAGGTCCCCTGTAGCTGAACAAATCAGACGTCATAGGTTCTATCCAAATACACGAGCCATCCACAAACCCATTCGAGGGACAAGAACTTGATAGAGCTGAGTCTTCATGAGCATGAGCCCATTCTTATGGTGCTGACCCCTCCCAGGCCAGAACCAACCTTAATAGTGCTTCTGCTGCCCGTGGTGCTCATCTTGAAAGACGTACACCCAAGTTAGATCTACCAAAGTTTGACGGTAGTTCGGACCCTCAAAGATTTTTGCAAATCTTTGAGAATCATGTGATGTGTATGGCGAAACATCTCCCGTTGGTATGGTCCAATTGTTTTCAATGACTATGATTGCTAAAGCACGTGATTGGTTTTTCAACCTTGATCGTGAAGAAAAGACAAACTGGTCAATTTTAAAAGAGTCATTTGTCAAGTATTTTAAGCCCTTTCGCTTGATCGAGAGCCCTTTTGTCAAATTGAATAACATCAAAATGACAAAACACGAACGCGTATGAGACTATATCGAGCGTTTCAAACGCCTCAAAATTCAAGTACAAGAACAGCCCTCCAAACAGATGCTCATCATTTGGTTCCTAGTCGGACTTCCACGATGGATTAGATGCAAGCTTAAATCAAATGATGAATATATGAGCCTCAAATTAGCTATGTATGATGCCATCAAGGAAGAAGACGAAGGATCAGATGTTGACGAATCCAAGGAAAGACGAGCACCACAAGCTCTTGTCCATGAATCAAAGCCGATCGAGAACACCCGAGATCAACTTTGGAAATCCCAGTTGGAGTTGATTCATAAGTAACATCAACTACAGATGGAGAAACTCACCAATGAGTTTCAAACTACCTTGAAGTCTATCCAAAGCAGTATGTCTGGTCAAACAAACCCTGCACAGGTACCTTATAGACGAAAACCGATATGGTGCCCACACTGCCGGGCTACACATCCTGCTGATGCTTGTCCATCATATCGGCCTATCCAAGCACATACAGTCCAACCATATGAAGAACATCCATCACAGTCTGGACATTCCCTGACTTATCATGAATACCCACCACAAAGTCCAGAACAATTAGCCATACAAGATGGCTATGCTTTTATACAAGGGCCATTGCACACCAGATGTTTCATCTGTGGTGAAACTGGCCACTTCATGGCTGATTGTCCAGTCAAGACCAAGTACCATGTTGAGTGTCCTGACTATATCAGAAAACACAGTTCCAAAGACTGTTCGAAACAACCAACTAAGATCCTACCTGCCCATCACATCAGTTATGAATCACGATAGGATCCTCACGACAACAACATGAGCAGCATGGCAACCAACAGTTAAACCTGCTGCTCAATCGAGAAGTTTCTTGCAAACTTCTACATTACCGCACAATACACCAGCTTCATAATGCAAAAAGACACTAATATGAAATGAGTCATTGTCGAAAGAAAGTGAAACCAATATTCTGTCATCTGCTACAATGTCCAACCAAGAGCAACCTCCATAGAGAATTGACAATTTTTCTCCCCTTCTACAAACTCAAATCTATTTGTCTTTCCACATGCTGATAAGATTTTCAATGTGCCAATACACAATAAATCTATGATTTGGAAATCCAGATAGAGATTCGGTTCTGAATCTCTTGCTCAGAGAGGTCCTCAGGACATAGTACCTCTCACTCTCTGTACAGTTTGTTTATTTCCTTGTTGTTTTTCATTCCTAGTGTGTGATTGGCTTGAGAAATACCTATTGCACAAGAGTCTTCCGTAGAGCATCTCAAGCCATACATTTTCATTCATATATCCACCTTCAGATCACCTTGCACAGAGTTTACAATGTTTGCGCATACTGAAACTTTGAGAAATATTTGTCATGTTAGAGTTGATTCCTGAATCTTATCGTCATATTCATCTTTGAGTCAACTACAACAAGATTGAAACAAATCTAGTTAAAATTTGTTCAATCTTTACTCCAGTCACATGTTCAACGTGTTTTCAACTACGTGTTCCACACGTCGATCCAATTCTAAACATGAACAGCTACAAGCAACAACACTCCCACCAACAGAATTTTTTTTTTTTTTGGGGGGGAGGGGGAGGAGAGTGGATATGCTTGGATCCACTGGAGTAGTTACGCTACCAACAACAACATCAGCAAGATCGATAGCCAAGGTCACAAGTCAAATATGAAAAGACAAGGCTAAAGATGGCAGATGGGTAATCCAAAGAGACTCAATAAGAGGAAGTATTCCAGTCATGACGAAGATCCTTCAGAAAAGAGAAACACAAGCATTGGAAAATCAGTCTCCTTCAACCGATCTTTTGCCATAGTTCTACGCCCATTCTCATGCCTATCGTCCACACCATCTACCGATGTCACCACCTCCACTCTTCCTTCCATCTGTTTGTTTATCATCAGTTTACTGTTCTTTTGAGAAATTTCCAATTTTTTATAGTCTTACTGAAGCAGCTGATAGATCATTTCAAGTGTCTTGCAGAGACTAATTGCCACCTATAATGGATGATCAGCCAAACAAAGATCTAAGAAGCAGGCGGCGAAGCAGCTAGAAGACATAAGAAGGAAAGGACGAAAACTTAAGCAACAGATGAGTCAGATCAATCTTGATCAAAAGAAACTCTCTGGAGCAATGATAGTTGAATCCCCTTCTATGAAGCCCAAAGAGATCCAAAAGTAACAGATCAAAAGAAAGACATGCAGAAAAGTAAAGACGAAGACAACTGTGAACCTGCAAAATAAAGCGAGTTCCTCACCCAGCAAGTGGTGGTTGAAGCTCAGCATTGCAAGGGTCCAAGGCTGCAACTGTAGAACTATCAGTTCCTTCACCCTACCACCAAGTCTTCATCATGTTTCCTTACCTTTACCAAATCGTCCACCCAAATCTGTTCCTACCACCAATTTTGATGACTCCATCCCACGAGATTGATATTTGAGTTTGTGCAACCTCCAAAACAAAGGTTTTTTTAAGACTGGGACTTCAACTGAGCGAAAAACTGTAGAAACGCCCAAAAGCAAATGGAGGATACAGACTTTCAGAAGTTAGTACCTGCCAAGAATCCAGAGATGAAACCATCAATGGCAGATACAAGTGGTAAGAAGGAAGACATGCGGGAAGCACTCGAGCATGTGAGTTGTGAAGCTGCTGGGAGCTCTTCAAATTTTAAGAATGTCAACCAATTGCAGCAATAAGACATTCTAGCTAAACTGTGGCAATTTGTAAAAAACAGTTTTTGTGATAAAGACTGGCGACAATAAATACTTGGTTTTATGTAAGCGAATGAGGATCTACGCTTTTCCAAGTGTTGATCAAAGACGCCAATGCGGAAGCGGAGCGACATCATCCAATATGAGTTGCAATGGGTCCTGCAACACATTAGGGGTGGGATGATGTTGGCTGATTCTGACGAATCCCCAAGATACTCGGACAGAGCAACTCAAGAGCACCTCACCTTAGACTGGGGAGGTCTCTGAGAAGACGAGACGAATGAAGACTGAGAGCCGAGTATGAGAGCCGAGAAATGCTTGTTAGGAATGACAAGCAAGAACTATGTAAGCCTCATGGTGAATCCCGGAAGATGGAATGACCCTATAGGAACTAGTATTTCTAGGCAAATGTAATAAATGCTAGTAGACCCCTCTTACGGAAAGTAGAGTGAGCCACCTTTTGATGGTGACCTCTAGTGGAGAGCATTATTCCACTTGTAGTTTGTGAAATGTGGAAATTCCACTAGGATGCCACCTAAGGAGCTCTCTTGCTTATTTAAGAGACTCCCTCTTTGTGAAGAGGAGCTTTTTGTGTATTGTATCAACTCCATGTTGAAATGAGAAGAGCCTCCATGAGTTAGATGCATCCATTGAGCTCCTTGATCATGATGGTTTTCTTGAGTGATGCCCCTATGATCATGCCCTTCCATTCATATTGTGTGTGGTTGTGGATTTAGAGTGGATTAGTTTTCTTGTTTTTTCTAGTTGTGGATTAGTTTTCATTTCTTGTTGTGAATTAATGTAGGAATCAGCATTCAAGTAAACTAAATAGGCTAGAAATGTGGCATAAATCTTGCATATCTTCCAACATTCTAGTTCTTGATGTTCTTGGGATGTCCACGAATCAAAAGACTGGTTGGTTTCTTGATTCTTGGACTTCTAAAATGTTGTAGATTAGTTCTTGTTTTGTCAATTTATGCAAGTATAGTAGTGCTTAGGATCTGATTTCAGTTCATTTTACAGCAAAGTAGAAGTAGAAATCCGTTGTTGTTCAACTGAGTAGTAACGTAGATCATTTGTTGAATGCATTGGCTTGCATTTTGGTTGATTATGCATGTGCATTCAGTTCAAGAGAGACCCATCCGGATGTCCTCTGACAGGCAGGACAATACTACAATGATTATCAGCCCCTTCTGCCTAATCTGGGCCTTAACACAAGAAAGATAATCTCAAGAAGTGCCCACAGTCTCTGCTGACAGGCATAATACCAAGCTGTCAAAGCTCTAAAACAAGCAGCAAAAGAAGTAACGAAACAAAGAACTAGTTAACAGATTCTAAGATAGAGAATCTGTAAACAATATCACCGCTCTTTTCAAATCTACCGTGGATGCTTAGACCAAGGTCCAGGTTATCCACCAGCAACTAACGCAATGCCTAACCCCGCTCCAGACACAAATCTGAGTGCTGAAAACATAAAATGAGAGCGGAGGTCACAACATTACAAGCAGAGAAGACGGCTGGCACAATCTGCACCCATCAACAAACCCCTCAACCAAGCCGAGGTGGATCTCCTCATAAAACAGGTGCAGGTCTATACCGATACATTTGCCAAGTACCAGGCCGAATTCGACAACTATCGGTGCGAGGCATTGCAAGAGTTGGCGCAGGCAAATAATGCTCTGACGGCCTTCCAAAAAATATGGAGTAGCAACCTCAACAGCCCCAATGGTGATTCCACCGCCACACTTGAAAGATCCGGCTAGCTCCAGTTCTAGTCCAGAGAAGGGCAAACAGTCCGAGAGACCAACCGTGCAAGATCAGGACTTAGATGTAGTAGATGTCAGTGGTCAGTAGGATGTGGGCCAAGATACGGGTCCGAGCCAAAGCCAAGGGGAGGGCCAAGCTGTCGCGGAAGCTTTCTCTTGTGTGTCGTGTTTGTCCTTTCTTCTGATTCGCAAACAATTTTCTATCTTTGAATTTTCTTTTCGTGCGGAAGCTCTTACGGGATCCCAGACACTCGACTACGCATCACAGAACATATTTTATTCTAGCAATCAAGAGACACACCACAAGGACAAGAGATACACGAAATAGAGCGACTATATTGTCAGTTTGGTTTTAGAGCGAGATCGTCAGTGTCTTGCTTGTTGGCAGAATGACTCTCTGCTCTTTCACTGTGTTCTACTCGTTGGCAGACTTTCATGCCCAGTTATGGTATTTTTGCTTGCTTACTCTATTCGCTACGTCTCTCTCTATTTCTTACAGATCTCTGTATTCACTATCTCTCCTCTTACAATTATGATCTAGAGAGGACTATTTATACCTCCACTATGTGGAGTTTACAAGATAGCTAAATGTAGAATCACAAGACTAGTTAACGCTAATCAACTAGTTAGTTAGTCTCCGTTGTTGCTATTCGTTTCAACTGGGCATGAAGCCCGTTGAGTTGCCAACTAGCAGCGCGAAGGGTTTCTCTTCGTTTGTTTCGTTCTTTTCATTTCTTTTTGTAGTCTTCGTTTTGCGCCTCTTTTGTGGTTTGCGGTCCTAGAGGTGTGTTACAATTCGAGATTGATTCGCAAATCGTTTGTGCTTTGAGTCAAAGACACGTTGACTGTCGCAAATTGTTCTCGTTCGACCTTCGTGTCTTGTTCATGCTGTGACAAAGTTGCAGGAGTTCACCATTTCTGACACTCTCTCTTGAACCTTGCAGCTTTGTTTGTTCAATCCAATTACCTCTCTTTGCTTGGTAAAGAGTGGCTTGTCGAGCGGTTTTGTGAGGAGATCTGCAATCATACTTTCTGATTTTATGAATTGGACTTGGAGCTCTCCTTTCGAGATCAAATTTCGAATGTGATGGTACTTCAGAGGAATGTGCTTCATCTTTGAATGGAAGATAGGATCCTGGGAAAGATAGATGACACTCCATGAGTCCATCATCATCATGCTTGGCCCCTCTTGTGGTATCCCGATTGCCTCCAACATCATCCGCAGCCACACTACCTCATTCGCCACTTTCGAGGCTATGACATACTCAACTTCGCAAGAGGATTGAGCTACCAAGGTTTGCTTTTTGCATATCCAGCTGATCGCAGCTCCGCACGCTATTGTACATCCTCCAGTAATGGACTTGTTGTCATCCTTGCAGCTCGTCCAACTCGTATCACTGTAGTGATGCAGCTCGAATTCTTTCTCCTCGTTTCTAGCTCTGTAGGTTTATCCAATATTCTGGGTACCCTTCAGATACTGTAGGATTCGTTTGGCCATTTGCAAATGTGCTAGACCAGGACTGGAACAGAATTGGCTCAATGCATAAACAGAGAAGGCCAGATCCGGTCTGGTACAAATTGTCAAGTACATCAGGCTCCCAATTAAGTTCTGGTAGGGTATACCTGCCATCTTCTGTTCTTCCTCTTTTGTTTTTGGGCAATCAAGTTTTGTGAGCTTGGCTCCAGCTATCATTGGTGTGGCTTTCTCTTTGCAGTCCATCATGTGGTACTACTTCAGTACTTTTCTGGCATATTTAGACTGACTCAAGTGCATTTCACCATTTATTCGATCTCTTCTGATTTCCAGTCCTAGGCATTTTGTTGGTTCTCCAAGAATTGTGATTTTGTAGCTTTCATAAATCTGACTCTTCGTGTCTTTGATTAGCATCAAGGAATTTCCTATCATCAGTGAATCATCCATGAAAATGGTCAGTATCACAAAATCCTTTCCTACTTTTTTGATGTAGACATTATAGTCTGGTTGAGTAGGGTTGAAGTCTAGAGACTTTAGAAGACCATCAAGCTTTTTGCACCAGGCCCGTGATGTCTTTTTTAGACCATAGATGCATCTCTGCAATCGACAAACATATTGTATGTTGTCGGGGTCTTCATAGCCTTCGGGTTGCTTCATGAAGATTTCCTTCTCTAGATCTTCATGGAGAAAAGTTGTTTTCACGTCAATCTGGTGAATTTCCAGATTGTACTGTGTGGCGTATGCAAGGAGTAGCCTTATGCTTGTCATCTTCACCATGGGCGAATATGTGTCGAAATAGTCGACATCATATCTCCGCGTGTAGCCCTTTACGACAAGCCTTGCCTTGTAGCGGCCAATAGTGCCATCTGATTTTAGCTTTTTCTTGTACACCCACTTGCAGTCGACTATTTTTCTGTTTTCTGACAGTGTCTCTAATGTCCATGCCTCGTTTTGCCTCATCGACTCGATCTCCTCTGACACTGCCTGCTTCCAGAATTTTCCTTCTAGACTCTGGATGGCTTCTTAGTATGTTGCTGGCTCTTTTGTGAAGCTGCAATTCGAGTTTTGTTCGACAACAACACTTGTCGTATGATCGACAAGACGACAAACAAGTTGTTGACAATCAGATGCAGAGAAGGAAATCTCTACTAGGCCAGAATAATCAGCAACTCTAAAAGCATATTTAATTGCTTCAGAAAACGAAGATCAGCTCTGGCATAGAAGAATGTATCATCTGAACATGTGGATCCTGTATGACATGAGCAGAAAGGACATTGTCACAGGTCTTGTCAGAAACGCAAGCAACATTGGAATCCATTCACACAAGAGGGAAGAAGAGCCAAGAAAGTTCTTGAGCTCGTCCACTCTGATGTGTGTGGACCGATGAAAACAGATTCGCTCTCAGGTTTGAGATATTTTCTAACGTTCATAGATGATTACAGCCGAATGACCACGATCTACTACTTGAAGAAGAAATCCGATGTATTCAATTCTTTCAAGATGTTTGTGGCATTCGCAGAGCGAAACACCTCAAAAAAGATACAGATCCTTAGATCTGACAATGGAGGTGAATACAAAAGCACAGAACGCTAGTCGAAGGAGCCAGATGCATGATGGCACATGCTCAATTGCCAGGTCAATTCTGGGCCGAGGCAATAGTTGCAGCTGTACATTTGCAGAATAGATCTACAATGACAGCGTTGGAGAACAAAACACCATACGAAATGTGGACAGGCAGAAAGCCTGATCTCTCATATGTACGAGTGTTTGGATGTGCAGCATACAAGCACATTCCAAAGGAAAAGAAAAGCAAGCTCAATGACAAATCCGAACAAACAATCATGGTCGGCTACTCAAACGGAACACATGTTTACAGACTCTACAATCCAACCACGAAGAAGATTGTTTCGAGCAGAGCTGTGAAGTTTGACGAGTCCACATTCTCTGGACTGAAAGACGAAAGAGGCCATGAGATCTTCACACTGCTGTCTATTCAAGAGGGAGATCGAGGACATGCATCAAATCAGAATGCGAAGCCCCAGATTTTAGAGCAGCAGGAAGCAGAGGATCGATCCCATGAACAAGAAATGTTCGAGCAGTGACAAAACGAACCTCGAAGGTCAACAAGACAAAGAAGAGCTCCAGACCGCTATTTTGACAAACTTCAATGGAGCGAAGACACGCAGTGTTCATAGCTATAGAGAGCCGATGCCTTTGACATCGTGTCTGCTTCCAACGCCTAGAATCACTGCTCTGTCATTTTCGAATTTGCAAAAGTTGATCAAGATCTTCTTGTTCCAGGTTATGTGAGATGTTGCTCCTGAATCGATGACTACATCGTAGTCGTGTTCAGAGTAGCTTGTCGAAGCTTTGTCGAGTATCGTGAAAGCTTTGTCACCTCTTTCAGCATCCTTTGATGACCTGCAACATTTGTCTTTTCAGCTTTGTTTTTTCTTTTTGGGATGAATCTGCAGTCGTATGCAGAATGCCCTTTCTTCTTGCAGTGCATGCAAGGTATTGCTGGATTGAACCAGCATTTGTTGGCCGTATGGCCTAGTTTGTGGCAGTGATCGCAGGAAGGAGATTGTTGATTTGAGGACTTCATCTTCTCGAATCTTGGTTTGTTCTTGTTCTTCTTCTTTCCTTTCGTAAAGAGAGCCTTCTCTCCTTCTTCTCTCATCAGTCTCTCATCAGCGACAAGACTGACTGCTTTGTCGAATGTCATATCTGGTAGACTCAGTATGAGCATTCTCAGCGGCTGATAGGACGTCGGTAGAGATTTCATGAAGTACATCAGTTGTTGTGGTGCTGGGACATGGTGCTCCAATCTTGATGCAGTAGGTTGAGCGAAGATCGTTCTGATCTTCCCAACATGCTGATCTAACTGGTTGCCATCCCACCGTATGAATTGCAGCTGATTGTGAAGGTGCATGACTGAAGTTGCAGTCCTCACTTCATACTTCTGCTTTAATCTTTCCCACGCTGCATGACTACTTTTACAGTCTTCAATTTGCATGAGTAAATCTTCATTTATGGACAAAACGATGATCGCCATTGCGCGCTCATCCTTTCTGATCCATTTAGCTCTCCTCGGTCTCTCTCTGGAGGCTACATAGGTAGAATTGAATAAGACGAGTTTGTGAGTCGTAGTCACATCCTTTCACACAAAAGGGTTGTGTTTGAGTTGCATGTGAGATCCTAGAGTGTTTTTCATTCTTTTGAAACTCGTGGAAAATGTTGACACCAAAATTGTAAGTGTTTCATCATCAGATAGAGGCTAGATTCAAATTCAAATTGATTGATTCCCTGTTGTGAGCTAGATCTCACCTATTTTGTTGCAAGATTTCAATAGGTTGGATCAACATACCAATTTAGATCCTAGATTGAGAGAGTAGCAACACATTCAATTCCATTTGTTGTCTAATAACAAGGAGTCTTCACATTCATGGCATCTATAGCTTGGGAAATCCTTAAGACTATTATGAAGCAAAGAACACATCAAGACTGTTTACACTTAGAAACCAGATATTTCTAAGCTATCAGAGAGTTGATGAGAGTGCTTCAAGTTATGTCATGAGAGTTAAAGATCTTCACAAAGAATTAGCATGCTTTGGTGATACTCTAAAAAACAATGAACTTGTTCAAGTAGTCCTTAATGGATTAAGAGATGAGTATGAAAACATTGTGCAAACTTATGCTATCAAGGAGGAGCTACCATCTTTAGAGACTCTTCAAGGAGTTCTACTTGCTGAAGAGTGCAGGCAAGAGAACAAGATGCTGAGGATCAATGAACTCTCAAGGAAGGATGGAGGAGATGGCAAAGCTCTCTTTGCCAAGAACAAGTCAAGAGGGAGGAGCAAGAACCAATATTCTCAAGCTTTCACCAAGGACAAACTAAAGGACAAAGCAAAAGACAAAGACTATGGAGGAGTAGAAGATGATTCAACCTAGTCTTCTATCTTCAAGAAGAAGACTCAAGAAGATCAAGCCAATATTACCATAGAAGACTCACATGCAAGTGAAGGAGCAAGATCTCTCATGATGTCTAGTTTCTCCTCTACTCCTTTTAATGATGTATCTTGGTATATTGATAGTGGTGCATCATCACACATGAGTAGCACCAAGAGTTCTTTTATTTCTATTGAATCTTGTCAAGAACTTAAAGAATCAATATACACTGATGTTGGTGATACATGTTCTATTGAAGGAGTTGGATGTATATCCTTAAAACTTGCATCTTCAATGAGTTTTACACTTTCCAATGTACTTTATTTCTCTAAACTCACAAAGATTGTGATTAGTGTTGGAAAGTTATTAGATGATGGTTTTGAAGTGTTGTATCATTAAGAAAGGTGATGAGATCCTAGCATTTGGATCTAGATCTAGTGGAATTTTCAAGTTAGATTTACATGGGAATGCAAGTATTTGTGATATTGCTTTGAAGACTTGTAGAAGGAAGTGTGGCATAGGAGGTTGAATGATACCAAATTCAGATCTATGTCTATTATGATCAAGGAGATCAAGCCAAGAGAGGCTTATTCTATGGCAAAATCACATAAGAATCCATATTTGATGTCTTCTACCAAGACAAAACATCCAATGGAGTTGAAACACTCAGATGTTCACCTTTCTTCATCCATAAGCAAGAGAGATGCCTCTTTCTTTTCCAATCTTATTGATGGTTTCACAAGTAACCAATGGCTATGTCTTGTTTCTTCAAGTTTTATGGTGCATGTGTATTTTCCATTATGCAAAACTTTGTGGAGTTATGGAGCTATTGGAAGGAATGCACTATATGGAGTCTTGTTCAACCATAAGCCTAAGGTTGTGTACCTTAGTGTTCTTGAAAGTTATTGTTTTGCGTGTGTTTTCTTGGAAGCAAGAAAGGATGGTGATCCAAGTTTATGGATCATGGTAGGACGCTTATCCACCAAGGAGGTCTATAAGGCCATTATATTCTCTATCTCGAAGGTGTTTGAGTATGGATATTCCATTATTTATGAAGATCTATATTCAACCTTGGAAGGGGCTGAGAGCATAGTATCTCAAGATGCATCACAAGTTCTTTCTATGGAGAATGGTCAACTTATGATAGGGTCGAGGTTTAAAAAGGAGTATCCTCAACAAGAGAATCTAAGGGGATCTTCATTGTACAAGGTTGAATACTTGTGGCTCTTTATTCATGGAAAATAAAAGATAAGATCAGGTGGTATTCATTCCATAATACTCACCTATGTTTCTCTGATGTATAATCTTGCTTAGTTGAGATTTTGTCATCTCAAAGATTAAGTAAGGCTATTCTAGTTTTGAATGAAGCCTTTAGATTGGAATTAGTTCTAGTCATTGGTGACTTAATTATGTTTCCAAGTAATCTAGAAAGCAAGATATGGTATCATCATTTGTGTGCTCCTAAATTGAGTAAGAGCAAGAATAAGAACAAGCTCAAGCATATTGAAAAATATGTTCTTTCATGTGATGAGGCATGTTGTAAACTTCTTTTGAGGTTAAGTGAAGCATCCAATGAGGACACTTACACCCTTAAGAAAGTATTTAGCCTCAATAAGATCAAGTTAGAGTTTGCTTTCAAGATTAGATCGGATAGAGTTCACAGTGTTTGGACTAGTAAAGCTAGTGTGCTTAATCTTGATTATTGCTCTTGTTTCGATCTTGATCTCTATGATCATCATCATAATGAGGCTTGGAAGCCTCGGATTCTACTTTTTTTCTTGCAACCATCTTCATGCAAAAAGATTTCTCAAATCCAAGATCAATATCAAGCATGGAGGAGGCATATCAAAATAGTAGCAAATTGGTAGAATATTTTTCAAAGGCGTTTGGAAGAGATTTCTATCAAAGAGATCTTATCATGGTTACGGTAAGGGTGCTGCTATGATGGATTCTTTGAATGATCTTCAATTCAAATTCAAAGCAAAGAATATACACAACAAGTGATGTGTAAAAATTTCAACAAGAGATTATCCCTAGCATATTGGCCAGGGCAACACCTCAACCAAGGACACCACCTCATGCTCTGCCTAAAGCTAATGATGATGTAGTTATATTGAACAAAGAAGTGACAAATATAGATAGCAAAATATAAAAATATTTATACAATGTATGGGAATCAATGGAATATATAGATAGAAAAATAGACTCCAATTTATTGAAATAAAGAGTCAATACAATAATTTCAAAAAATACCATATGACTCTCTCTAAATTTGTATTGATGCATAGCTAGGGCTTTTTTTTATTAAAATAAAGAGTTTATATATGAATTTCACAATATTTTCATTTCACAAATGATGTATTGATTGCTCTTTCACAACATTTGTACGGATGCCCAATCAGGGCTTTCTCGTATTGAAATATAGCATCTATAAGTTGATTTAACAAGATTGCATTTGAGTCTATTGCTCTTCCACAATAGTGATTGTTGATGGTAGATTTTTGCAGCATGTTATCAGCTCCTGTCTTTTTTGTAACTACAATAAGAAGAAGAAAATGTTGGAATATCAATCCACACTCTAGAGAGAACTATCAAACAGGGCGGATAGCTCAGTGGTAGAGCATCCCATCCGGTATGAGGGAGGTCCTGGGTTCGAATCCTAGTCTGTCCATCCATATTATGATTTATGGATTTCTAACATGGTATCAGAGCCAAGTTAGACCTAACAGTTCATGGTGTCAAAGCCATGGTTAGGTGGCCCAAGTTGTGGAGCAGGTGACAACTAGGACCCCAAGCAAGTGTGGCTTGAGGGGGGGGGTGTTGGAATATCAATCCACACTATAGAGAGAACTATCAAACAAGGTGGATAGCTTAGTGGTAGAGCATCCCATCCGGTATGACGGAGGTCCTGGGTTCGAATCCTAGTCTGTCCATCCATATTATGATTTATGGATTTCTAACATAAAATGTTAGTGCACTTACATTTGTACACAATATCATTTTGAATCTACTCATTTTCATAGGCAATAGTTATGGGTTGCTTACAAGTCTTCCATTGATAATGAATCTGAAATAACTGGGTAGATTGTTGTTTAGAAGAACGAGCTCTGATCTGATATAATCAATGCTCCAATGTTGTTCCATCTCAATCATAGTTTGTTGGCTGATTTTGTCGAATTCCCAAGATACTCGGACAAAGCAACTCAAGAGCACCTCTCACCTTAGACCGAGGAGGTCTCTGAGAAGACGAGACTAATGAAGACTGAGAGCCGAGCATGAGAGCCAAGAAATGCTAGTTAGTAATAACAAGCAATAACTGTGTAAGCCTCATGGTGAATCCCGGAAGATGGAATGACCATGTAGGAACTAGTATTTCTAA
This sequence comes from Diphasiastrum complanatum, assembly GCA_029204225.1. NCBI lineage: Eukaryota > Viridiplantae > Streptophyta > Lycopodiopsida > Lycopodiales > Lycopodiaceae > Diphasiastrum > Diphasiastrum complanatum. The sequence goes on from CM055106.1 coordinate 49,167,184, forward strand.
GCAAATGTAATAAATGCAAGTACACCCCTCTTAAAGAAAGTAAAATGAGCCACCTTTTGATGGTGACCTCTAGTGGAGAGCAATATTCCACTTGTAATTTGTGAAATGTGGAAATTCCACTAGGATGCCACCTAAGGAGATCTCTTGCTTATTTAAGAGACTCCCTCTTTGTGAAGAGGAGCTTTTTGTGTATTGTATCAACTCCATGCTGAAATGAGAACAGCCTCCATGAGTTAGATGCATCCATTGAGCTCCTTGATCATGATGGTTTTCTTGAGTGATGCCCCTATGATCATGCCCTTCCATTCATATTGTGTGTGGTTGTGGATTTAGAGTGGATTAGTTTTCTTGCTTTCCTAGTTGTGGATTAGATTTCATGTTTTCTTGTGGATTAATGTAGGTTGCAAGCATCCAAGAAATTTCTAGCCAATAATGTGGTATAGATCTTGCAAATTCATTTACGTTTTGGTTTCTTGAGTTTCTTGGAAAATTCAAGAACCAAGAAGATGGAGCTTCTTGATTCTTGAATGCTTGTAGGAATTAATTTTCTGTTTTTTATGAATGTGGCATGCTAGGCTAGTTTTCTGATCTTGCAAGTAGTTTACTTTCCATTTTGCAATGATTTGTTCTAGCATTATGTTTTAAAGTGCCATAGTAATGCCCAACCGTGTTTCAAGAAGAGTTGTTTTTGGGCATTCTTGGTGTGCTTGCATGGTAGAATGATTGCAAGTGATTTCAAGAGTTCAAGAGTGTTCGAAATCTGAGTATCCGTGACAGGTTGAACCATACCCCCGAGAATCTGCTGCCTGATCTGGACATTGAACCAAATAGAAATGACCAAGAACATGCCCAGCTAACAACCAAAATGGAGGTAGCATAAGCTATAACAAGAAGCAAACAAGCAGAACCAGTCAACATTTGGCACCGTTGCTGCTTGAACTCCACACCTCATAAACCCACACCTGCTGCAATAGTGTTCTGATCTGCAGTTACCTTGCAAACGAACTACCCTACCTGCAAAACGACCTGCAAGAAACAACAATCGCAGGCAAAACGACTTGCTTGCAAATCTGTCTGAAAACCATTTTGCTTGCACTTGAACCTGCAAACCAACCAGCAAGCCACCACAACTGCAAACCAGAGCCCACACCCATCAACTACACTCCTTCAGCCGCTTCGTCACGCTCATTTCTTTCATATCTCAGCCGACGCTTCCCTTCACATCTCAGCAGACGCCCTCCACTCATATCTCAGCCGACGTTTTTTTTTTAAATCTCAACCCACAATGCTCATCATGAGAGACGTACACCCAAACTAGATCTACCAAAGTTTGACGGTAGTTCGGACCCTCAAAGATTTTTGCAAATCTTTAAGAATGCATGTGATGTGTATGGCGAAACATCTCCCGATGCTATGGTCCAACTGTTTTCAATGACCATGATCGCTAAAGCACGTGATTGGTTTCTCAACCTTGATCGTGAAGATAAGACAGACTGGTCAATCTTGAAAGAGTCCTTTATCAAGCGTTTTAAGCCCTTTCGCTTGATCGAGAGTCATTTTGTCAAATTGAGTAACATCAAGATGGCAAAGGATGAATGTGTACGAGACTATATCGAGCGTTTCAAACACCTCAAAGGTCAAGTACAGGAACAACCCTCCAAACAGATGCTCATCATCTGGTTTTTAGTCGGCCTTCCAAGATGGATTAGACGCGAGCTTAAATCCAATGATGAATATATGAGCCTCAAATTAGCTATGTCTGATGTCATCAAGGAAGAAGACGAAGAATCAGATGTCGACGAATCCAAGGAAAGACGAGCACCACGTGCTCCTCTCCATGAGTCGAAGCCGATCGAGGATACCCGAAATCAGCTTTGGAAATCCCAGTTGGAGTTGTTTAATAAGCAACACCAACTACAGATGGAGAAACTCACCAACGAGTTTCAAGCTACCCTGAAGTCTATCCAAAGCAATATGCATGGTCAATCAAACCCTGCACAGGTACCTTATAGACAAAAAACAATATGGTGCCCACACTATCGGGCTACGCATCGTATTGATGCTTTTCCTTCATATCGACCTATCCAAGCACATATAGTTCAACAATATGAAGAACACCCATCACCATCTGGACATTCCTTGCCTTATCATGAATATCCACCAGCAAGTCCAGAACCACTAGCCATACAAGATGGCTACGCCGTTATACAAGGGCCACTGCACACCAGAGGTTTCATCTGTGGTGAAACCGGCCACTTCATGGTTGATTGTCCAGTTAAGACCAGTACCATGCTGAGTGTTCCGACTGTATCCAAAAACACAGTTTCAAAGACTGTCCAAAGCAACCAACTAAGATCCTACATGCATGTCACGTCAGTTATGAATCACAATAGGATCTTCACGACAACAACACGAGCACCATAACAACCAACAGTTAAATCTGCTGCTCAATCGAGAAGTTTCTTGTAAACTTCTACATCACCATCCAATACACCAGTTCCATCATGCAAAAGGCAATATGAAATGAGTCCTTGTCGAAAGAAAAGTGAAACCAATATTCCGTCATCTGCTACAATGTCCAATCAAGAGCAACCTCCAAAGGGAATTGACAGGTTTTCTCCCATTCTACAACCTCAAATCTATGTCTTTCCACATGCTGATAAGATTTCCAATGTGCCAATACACAATATTTCTCGGATTCGGAAATCCAGATAGAGATTCGGTTCTGAATCTCTTGTTCACAGAGGTCCTCAAGACATAGTACCTCAACCATACATGCATCTCAAGCTATATCTTACAACATCTGCTATCAATGATGGTAAATTTTAGTGTAACCAACCCTGTCTTGTTTTGACAAGGGCATGTCAGAGCAAGTCACATTACTCTACAAAACAACTGAAATATTGCAACTATCAAGGTACATTATCGATGTTGATGAATGCAAGTTTTGTTCGACAAGTGCTATACAGTTCTCACTCTTTGTCATGTTTGTTTATTTTCTTCTTTCTCTTCACCTATTTTGTGTAATTGATTTTTGCATGAGAAATAGCTATTGCACGAGAGTCTTCTATAGAGCATCTCCAGAACACATTTTCATTCATCTATCCATCTTCAGATTCCCTTGTACAGCAGTTTAGGATTTTTGAGACATATGAGAAATCCATGTCAAATTAGAGTTGATTCATGCATCTCCTTGCCATATTATTCTTTGAGTCAACTAAAGAAAGATTGAAACAAATTTAGTTAAAATTTGTTCAATCTTTAGTCCAATCGCATGTTCAGCGAGTTACGTGTTCCACACGCCGATCCAATCCTGAGCATGAACAGTCACCAGCAATAACATCCCCACTAGCAGATTTTTTTTTGGGGAGGGGAGAGAGTGGATTTGCTTGGATCCACTAGAGCAGTTGCACTGCCAACAACAACATCAACAAGATCGACAGCCAAGGTCACAAGTCTAATATGAAAAAGACAAGGCTAAAGAAGGCAAATGGGTAATCCAAAGAGACTCAATCAGAAGAAGTACCCCAGTCACGACAAAGATCCTTCAAAAAGGGAAACACAAGCATTGGAAAATCAGTCTCCTTCTTTAACCAACCTCTTGCCATACTTCTGCGCCCATTCTCATGCCTATCGTCCACACCATCTATAGTTGTCACCACCACCCTTCCTTCCATCTGTTTGTTTATCATCAGTTTACTGTTCTTCTGAGAAATTTCCAGTTTTTGATAGTCTTACCGAAGCAGCTGATAGATCATTGCAAGTGTCTTGCGGAGACCAACTACCACCTATATTGGTTGTTCAGCCGAAAAAGACCTACAAAAGCAGGCAAAGCAGCCAAAACAAATAAAGAGAAAGATCCAGGAAGCTGAGGAGGAAAGGACAAAACTTAAGCAACAGATGAGTCAGATCAACCTTGATCAAAAGAAGCTCTCTGGAGCAATGATAGTTGAATCCCCTCGTATGAAGCCCAAAGAGATCCAAAAGTAATGGGTCAAAAGAAAGAGCTGCAGAAAAAGAAGATGAAGACAACCGTGAACCTGCAAATAAAGCAAACTCCTCACCCAGCAAGTGTTGGTCAAAGCTCGACATTGCAAGGGTCCAAGGCTGCAACTGTAGAACTATCAGTTCCTTCACCCCACCACCAAGCCTTCATCATGTTTCCTTACCGTTACCAAACCGTCCATCCCAAACTGTTTCTACCACCAGATTTTTGATGATGAGTCCATCCCCTTGAGACTGATAACCAAGATTTGTGCTACCTATCAGAAAAGAGCATCGACAAGACTAGAACTTCAACTGAGAAAAGAATTGCGGAAATGCCCAGAAGCAATATGGAGGATACAACCTCCTAGAAGTTAGAATCTGCCTAGAAACTAGAAGTGAAATCATCCATGGTATCTCTTCAAGCTTACCAAAAATCTCATCTCTTTTCGAAATATATTTAGATTCATAAATGAATATACCACATCTACAAGATCCTTTGGACTTCTTCCTTTGTATTGCAACTTCCCAACATCAGAGTGCATCACATCCAATATACCTGCAAGTGATTGTGCTGGCTCACATTCACTTATGTTGGATGGATATAAATCTAAAAAAAAAAACACCTCTCAATTGTAACTAGTCTAGTTAACAAATTTCTTTATCCTAACCAGCATAGTTAAATAAATTTAACCTGAGGTATTGACGTGGCAGATTATTTTCCAATTTATTTGAGCTATGTTATGTAGATTTGAAATGTATGTGTTATGGCCATATTCGATTAGGGACTTGGAATAGTCCTAATATGGTAGACCGGCCCTCCAGTGTTCGAGATTATTGGTCACGCCGTGATTTAATTCCATGTCAAGGCCTGTTAGTGACTAATTACCTTGAGAGTACCCAGACACTCTAATTGAGACATATGGAGTATTGCATGCATGTGTGACAGATATAGGCAGGAGGACTGCATGAAGAGATGTGATCTATTTATAGTTGACCTGCATGGGGGTTGCATGGTTTCATGCACAGGACCCTACTCTCTATATAATGAGGTAGGGATTCTCCCGTCGACATGTTGGGTTTAGGTTACCAGTTTCTCTCTTCTCCTCTTGCTTCACATGGCATGGCTTGGGGGCTAGATCCAGGTTTGATCTAGGATTGGTTAGGCGGTTTGGCTCCATAGTCTCTCTTATTGTGTTCTCCTATCCTCATCATAGGGATTATCCCTTTGGGCATTACATTGTTATCAGAGCCCGGCTAAGGTGCGGTCTTGGATAGGAGTGTACGCAAGCTCTACACTAGTTTGGAAGTGCAGATTTCTCAACGAAAGTTTAGAAGTGGATTTACTAATTCATTGAGCTTTGCAAAGTTGTGGTAGAGTGCCCTTCTACGCATTTACTTTTGTTAAAAATGTTTGGAATTAGTTTTGAAATTCATTCTTAACTTTTTAGTTTCTTGAGGAAGTTTCCAATTCATGTGGAATGATTTGTAAGAGTGAACCATGTGGCTTATTGCTTAACTCGCTTCCTATGGAGTTTTGGATAGATGCAAGAATCTGTTATGTTATTTGTAATGGGATTCATGCATGACTAACTTTGTTTAATGATTGATTGATGAAAATCAATTTTTTTCTGGATGAATTAAACTATTAGTGATGTTGTTACATGAATCTAGTTTACAGCCAAGATATAACATGATGAGAATTGCAATTCTGTCATTTCTCTAGATAGTCGAAGAGAATGAGCTGTTTTTTGGAGTTGAATCCTGCAAACCAATCTTTCATCAGTATAATTCCTAGTTTTCTTCTTGGTAAATTGTAAAGTTTCAGAAAAAAATAAGGACAGCGGTTATACTGGTTGAAATATCGCATGCATGACTGTTCCTTCTTGGTTATAGACTAAATTCAATTGCATGTTGGTTGACCTTTCAGAGTGCTAGAAGCCTCTGTTTTCTAGCTCAGCTTCAGAGTCCTCTGAGGAGTTAGTTAACGGATGACTGTTCCTTGCTTATTCTCTGAACAACCAATGAATCTCAATAAGAATCTGTGTAGGATTGATATCTTCTTCAATCATGGCATGAATACAGATTCTAGATTCATGTGGTACCTACAAAACGTGAAGAGGAATAGCTAATGGAAAGGTTGGCAACGGCACTTGAAAGCCTGACAACTTGTAAAATTGATTCACAAGGGAAACCTTGTCTGCTATCTATTCCAGATGATAGATCAATGGCCTCATTTCTATTGCAGCCTGGAAGCTAACATACTTCCCAGGGAGGACCGTAGATGGATATGGCATTTGATATGAACAGTAGCAGCCTCTGAACCTGTATGTGATCTGCAGAAGTGGCAGGGAAGGTCCTCAATGGATTCTTCATGCGTGTTGGTCGTTTTGAAGATTGGATTTGGTTTTTACCTGCTTTGCCATCGTTGGAAGGAGGGCAAGCTTCCTTCAACGTGCTACATCGTGAGTGAATGGAGCATTGTTAGTGAGATAGAATTGGGCTATGGGCTGTAACTTCACCCTAGGAGCGCGCAATCCAGCTCTGGAAAAGAAACTCTCCTACCCTTTGTCTCTCTCTCGACCCTGCTGCTGAAATCCTTCTCATTTTCTCTCGTGGAAATTTCATTTAATTCTCACGATGGAGTAGGGTTAGGAAGCTTTCTGAAGCCATTTGGAAGGCGGCTGTCAGAGTTGGTGTTCATAGGGTGGTGACTGATAGGGTAGTGGAGAGGTCTTTACATGGGGGATCCTTTTCAAATGAATAAGGATGTGGACCCATGGCCTTTTGTTTTGGTTTTTTGTTACTTTTTGGACTTTTGGACATTAGTGTGCAAGGTGTTAATGAGTGTGATGCAAGGTGAGTAATTGGCAATTTGGTAAATTGGCTGTCTATTTGCATCGGTGCTATTACATGCCAGTTAATCAAGGCTTGATAGAATTTGACATTTGGTAGCTTAGAGTTGATCCAAAATTGATTCTCTAGATCAACTCCGAAAATTCAAGCTACTAACACCCGGATAGAGAAATTTTGTTTTCTTGGTGTTTGATTATCAAAATTTAGCCTTGAATTTAATATTGTTTCTCGTAAAGGGAGTTGAAGGAATTTGGATTTCCTTTCTCTAAGGACAATATGCATGTCACTTTGACATTTTTGGCTAAGCCGGTTTTTTGGAACTTAAGTATTGTTGGGTCAAGCTGTAAAATTGGTATCAAGAATGAATTTTTTTAAACCGATCTTGACGAAATGGAGGAAGTGGTACAGTTCTCATGCATGTACTTATTAAAGGGATTTGTTTCCTAGGTATTGCGGCTATTTTGCCACTTAGCTCTGGAGTATAAGTACTCCCAGTAAGTTGGGTTAAATGGTGTTTGGTTTTTTCCTTTTCAACTCGATAGAACACCGATGAGTTTGTTTGTGTTCTCGATGATTTCGATCATTGGGAATAGGGCAAACAAAAGCTTTTGAGATACTTGTTAAAGTAATTAATTGGAATAGAATGGAGAATATTTGGAGGTAGTTTTTTATTCGACAAAAGTTGTGTGTTGAATACAGGAAAAGAAGTACCCCGGAGTCCAAATTTTATGAATTTTTTTATTAATTACAAACAACTTTAACGAAGTAATTCTTGAGCCAGTTGAGTGAAAAGAAAAAACAATCCAATTTTTTTTAGAAAATTTGGAATTGATAGGAACTGATCAAAAGTATAAAACTGATTTCATTTCCAGTTAAGTCCTATGGTGAATTATATTCCAGATTAGACTAGTAGTGTTTTTCATACTAGTAGTTGATTTTTGGTAAATCAGTTATTCAGCCCAAGTATAGGATAGAAATGAAATTGTTTCAAACTGTTTTTCTACAGTAACTAATTTTAACATTTACTAATGTCGTTACGTCTTCTTAATACCTTAGCTGAAATAGATTTTCAGGGAAAATTCTAAAGAGGGAAGAAGAGTAGCCATCAGTGTTAGTAAGTGTGATCAGGAAATGTATTTTGCGGTTAGGATTTTGGTAATTCCAGTAAATAATTGCTTAATACCGGATATTAATTTCTTGGATTAAATTCATAACTAATATCTTTGTAACCATTGAGTTATCCGCAGTTTTGGATATCAATTGTGATGTTAGAATTAGAATCTGATACATGGATTACATTGGATCTGTTAATTGATAGAAGCTTGTCCCTAGAGTTAATGCTCTTGGATCCAAGGGGATTCGAAGCTTATCATTAACCAGAAAGGATCAGAATGTAATATTGAACCATGTTAATTCTTTTGTTTAGATCACAAGATCAGGTGTGGATTGTGGTATCCATCTGATAGACATGCAAGTCATCCAAATAAATGGATTCTCTAGTGTTGGGAGCAAGATATAATATCCTATATGGATTATAGGACAGCTAGATGATTAATGGATCTCTAGAATATCAGATAAGGCGGTTAAGGGTTTTCTGGAAGGAAAAGATGATGGTATGGGACATCAGTAATTTTGGAAAGAGAATTCTCGGACTATAAAGATCTGATGATCGATGGTGTGTTTTAGTACCTAGTTGCGATATGGGAAAAAAGGAAACCATTCAATCAAATGGGGGGTATTTTGGAAAATTTTGAGGTTTAATCTAGATCCCAATGTGGTATCTCATTATTTACAAAATCAGAGGCCCTCGAATCTATTTCTTGCTTTCTTCATTCATCCTTTACTTCTTAGTAATTTCTTGAATATAAGACATCAAACTGGTTTATATGATTCTTTCCAGCATAAAGTTATTCTTCTGAAAGACTGTTATGTCATATAAATTACTACTTGTGTGAATTGACTTGGAATTCAGATAAATTCTAAGGTTAAAGTGTTTCAATTTTTTAAACCTAGAATATCTCTTTGTGCTAAATGGATTTCGATGGAATGGTAGTTTCTGTCACTCAAGTTGGAAATATTTGAAGGGAAAGTCCTAATTGTAATAAAGTGAATCCTTTAGTGGAATGCACTTATTACCGACTTTTCTTGGATTTGGATATTTTCATATATCATCTTTCTAGTTAACTTTTATTGAAATTGATAATTTCTTTAAAAGGAGGGGTGAAGTGATGGGATAAAATTCTATTTGGAATATGTGGGTTGCATAGTTTTTGGAAGTGAACCAGCTGGGGTATAGAAATGAGATTTGGCCTGAAAGTAATTTCGGATAGATTTAGAGTAAGATACCTAATTAGAACTTTTCGAATAAGAAGAATTCTCTAGGGATTCTGTGGACAATCTAGAACTAGAACAAGTTTGAAAATTTGAATCATTATCTATAAGTAGTACAGAAGAGGTCAAAGGTTACTAATTCCATTTGATTGGAATAGGAGTAAGTTAATCAGGATTTAAGTTTGAGATGTTTGTATTGGATCAACCTAATCTTAGTTTAGGTACTAGGATCGGAGAGGGGTTGATAATGTGGAAGAAATTATGCTATTAGAGGTAAGTTGGATGGGAAAATTGCTGAGAGTGAATGTTATTCGTCTTAGAGATTTTCTGGATATGTTATTTACTCAAGAGAAATAGAAAATCTTTTGTAGCCGAATTACAAGATCCCAGTGAGATATGTGAGTAACATATGTGGGTTCTAGAGGAATCTGCCAGATAAGAATGTGTTTATGTACTGGGTCGTAATGAGATTATTCACATATGTGCACGATTAATCTTGTATGAATCTACTGTGTATTCCTGGTTACTAGAGTTATTTGGTGCACTTAACCTAATCAGTAAACATAGACATATGATCAAGTATTATTTTGACAGATACTTGTAGAGTTAACAAATCTTTGTATGAAAGATTTACTAATGGATCTTTTATTAACCCATTAAATTTTGTTCTTGACAGATAAAACACTTTTTTCTGAATTACACAATTTGAAATATGGCTACTTGAAAATCAAACATAAAAAATTTGCTTCTTACAATCCAAAAACAAGTGACCTGATTAAAAGAGCTGATTGATTACTATGTACAATTTTGTCATTATAAATTCTACTGACTGAAAAAATAAGGTGAGGAGAAATATTAAAAAGTATATAAAACAAGAAGTAAAAAATGAGCAAATTGTATTATTCTTTAAATGAAAAAAAGATATCAACGATGTCATCTTAAACAAGATAACTACATGGTAAAAAATTGACAATGTATATGATACTTGTTTGAAGCAGTTAGAAAGTTAGTTGGGGGTCTTGACAATATGTGAATAAATTCTTGTGATTTTTGCGAGTTCCTTTCGCCCATGATTTTACAAAAATATAGCATTTGGTGTGTTACCATTTTCATGCCAGCATGATTTCTAATACGTAAAAGCTATGGTCTAGTACATAATTAAAAAATTTCATGATGCATCAAATTCTAAATAGCTCCATAAGGTAGTTTAAAGAATTCACACTTGGACTCTTTAGCGTAGAGTAACTCTCGACGGAGTTTCATCAAGACGATTTTCAATTGTTCTACAAGGGACTTAATAAAGTGACTATAAAGAATAAATATCCATTACCCAGGATGGATGACCTTGTAGATCACTTGGGTGGAGTACAGTATTTCACCAAGATAGATCTCAGGACAGGGTACCATCAAATAAGAATTAAGTCGGAAGATGTCCAAAAGACATGATTTTGTTCTAGATTTGGCCATTATGAATTTCTAGTGTTGTCATTTGGATTAACGAATGCTCCATCAACGTTCCAGCAAATGATGAACGATTTATTTCGTTCATATTTGGGGAAGTTTGTGGTTGTATTCTTAGACGACATTCTCGTTTACAGTAAATCCTTGGTGGAACACGTAGTGGGATTCTTTAAAATTAGATTTGATGTTATTACGCAAAAAAAAAAAGTTTATAGAATAAAAAAAAAACTATCATGCTCTAAAGATTAGTCTACCCCAAAAAAAAAAAATTCAATTGTCTATTTTTTTTATATTTACATGGAACACTGCTTAAACATGAAGTATAGCCTCGACATCTAGGCTGTCACGAGAGCTAATGTCCGCATATTCCTACAATGAGTGATTGTTATTGCAAACTAAGATGCGTCATTGGTCACCTTGTCTATTTGCTTGTTGCTCCATGAGGGTTGCCCCCTTCAACAATCAGATTGTCAATGCTTAATTAAATATTTTGAAAGCATAAAATATCAACTTGATGGGGAAACAAGATTAAGATTATGTCTTTCAATTCCACCATCGTTGGTGCTTTTATGGTCTTGACACCCGTTGCTGTTGTGATATCCACGTCTTTTCCTTGATAAAAGTTCACCCACATTGCAAAAGGGTAAAATTTTCTTGTCTTCAACATTGCAAGCACCACTTGAAGAAAAGATGAATTCAATCTATGCCTCATACGAAACAAGGAAAATATAAGGAAACAAGGAAAATATAAGGCTCTCTGAAAAATGTTAAATGGTGTCATTGCAAACGATTTTTTATTTTTTAAGCCCCATCCTATGTCCTCTTATATAACAACAAGTACCATAAATTGGAAGTGTTGATTAGATATTTCTTGAGGCTCTGTCACTCTCCTAGATTCATTTCCTCTCTCATTCAAACAAGAGAAGTGATGTACATGTACAATGCTTAGGCCTAACAAATATGATTCTAATGGTTTACTATGCTAAACACTTACAAATCATTTGCATGTGCAAATGCAATAAGCTGCTGCCTCTTTCCAATGAGCAAAAACACCTACGATGCCTTTTGATTGCAAAAATTGTTCCATGGCTTCTAGTAACAATGGATCTATTTCTATGCTAGCAATGGCAAGGATTGGGCTTTTTATACTTTTTCACCATAGTATATGGAAGTTTGTCCCTTTTCAAGTCCTCGTTACATATTTAGATTTCATCTCCTTGCCCTTGCAGAGATTTCCTAGATTGTTAGTTCTTCTTGCCCCTCCATGCAAATGCCATTAGTATTTTCAAAGTATGAAAGGCGACCTATGTTGCTTGTGAACACACCCAAGCACAAGCTTTTATATAATTTAGACATAGCCCAATCAAGCATTGTTTTGTGGTTGCCTAATTGTAACACATTGTTGTAGTATGCAACATGTTCATGTTCTCATAGATGAAACTGCTACATGAGAAAGAATTCAAACACAACACATCAAAGCATCATTATATGGGTAGTGTGCAAAGTGTTCGTGTTCGTTGATGTTGAGATTAGATCGCTACATGAGAAACAATTCAACCACAACACCATGTTGGAATGAGCCATACATGTTGGCTTCTCATTTCAACTCATAATAGGCACCGAGGAGGTGACCTTCCACAGCATGAAAAAAAAATTTGTTCCATTTTTATGCCGTAAAATTTTTTTACATACACCTTTTGCATTCTGGAGGGTGCATGGAATTAATATCAACATCATCAAAGCGGTATGGAAGCTTTCTCATAGAGAGACCCACCATTACCATTTATTCAAGGTGTTGCAAACGTTCAGTGTAGTTTGGGTATCATTTTATTACGATTTCACATGCATGGGCATGAGTAAATGGCAGGTGTGCATCCAAGGGTCCTGTGCACAATGCATAGCAGGCGAGAGAGTGTCCCTAAGCAATCTGAAAATCGCCGCATATTTGGCAAGGGGGAACTTGGAAGTCTTATTTTTTGGTTTAAACACATGCCCATTTTTGTTGGACAGATCAGAGGCGTACAAATAGGCACATTTATGAGACAAACAAATTATCCTGGTCACTCGATTCTTGCCAATAATAGCTGATTGGACACACTGTCATGCAGTCAGTCAGATAGTAGACTCTTGCCCAAAATGTGAAGATCATTTAATCTTCTTTCCTAGGCAGCAGGCTGCGCAGTACCAAGCAGCCAATAGGAGGATCAGGCGCTCTTTCCTACTCCAGTCATTGATATAGCGGCCAGGCCGCCAGCCCTATGCAAACAAAACTCAGAACTGTGGGCAAAATCTTACAAAAGAAAAAGCTGACCCTGCACATGTGATTTACAAAGCGTCCATGCAGAAATCGAACCCGTACAAACATTTTCCATCCCTTTTCAAGACTGATGTAGACCCGTCAATTGAGTTGCTAAATTGACATTCCAATCGCAGACCTGCAGACCACCAGCAACCTCCAGAATGCACATCAGCATTTGATTTTCTAAACCCTGCTGTTTGCTATGTGTATACCTGTGTTTTTCGTTCATTACAGCAGTCACAAGTTTGTTGTAAAGTATTTCTTGTCTATCTACGCTTGTAGTGTGATTTCATTTAGCTCTCTGGGCTTCACAATTCCTTTTGGATTTTGTGCAGATACAAGCCCACACCAGCACTAATCCGACTGAACCACTTGCGTATATAATGTCATCATGCCATGCATCTATTACTCTACTTTCATTGCACTGCCTAACCTCTTGGAGGGCATTGACGCATCTCCTAACACCTTCAATTACAGTGTTTCTGACACATTGTTTTTCCGGTTACTGATCAATGATCTACATCCGTTGCTTAATCACTTACAAGCTACCACTAAATTCACATAAATGGCTAGCGATTGCAAAGACAATAAGCAGTGCTCTGGAAACCTCTTGCACTTACCCTAGCAAAATCTGGTATAAACTTGGAGTTCTGGGAATCATATTTTTTTTACATTCAAAATCCTTAACTTCGAAAAAGATGACCTCACTTTTCTTGCACAAATTTTTTGTGAAAGTCTAAGATCCTACAACTTTCCTTTTGAAAACTTAAATTTCCTACATACATTTTTTTTTGTCTTCATTTATAAATTTCGTTATTTAGGATTTTGAATCCTTTAAGTTTCCATTTACACACACTTATTTCCTGTATATATGTAGAGTTTACACACTCATTGAGTGCAAACCACACAGCTATGCTCTCATATTACTCTAAAATGAAACATACAAAAACTCATTCAGAAATTTGCTTAAGCCTTGTGTAACAATGACTGCAAATTTGCAAAATGTATGAATTTTGTGAAGTGCAATTTGAAAGTGAATGCATTGATAAAATCACACGAGGTAAAATTAACCAACATCGAACCACACCAACACAACATGCAACACATAAAATATTAAACACTATAAAGAAATGGTTCCATCAAAATTATAGTATTGCTCAAAGTCACAAAAGTCACAAAACTGTCTATTCAATATTGTCATTGATCAAAAATTGAACAATATGGTTCTAGATATATTTCACACACATGCAAGAGTGAACTCTTGTATGATTACATGGTTTAGGAAGCACCATCCTTTGAGACTTGAAACAACATAGCAAACATAACAAAACAGTATCATATATATCGGTGCCATATACTCGACCATCATGTACAATAGATGGTTTCCACTTTGCTTTACATATATAATCAACATCATGTGATTCTAAATCATCAGTCCTCTCGCCTTCCCATCAGGTTCGCTGAAATATTTACTTCACAATCTGGAGACAAAATCGTTGAAATACACTTTACAATCTGGAGACAAAACCACAATTTAGTATCCTTCTTTCAAGTATTTACATCATAACAAATTCAGCTTTAGAAAAAACAACCAACTATCAATCACATTTGGAAGATAGAATTTGAGTTTTCAAGACTTAAATTACATGTCTCAGGCCAAACAAGTTGAAAAAACTAGCATTTAAATCTTTCCTGAATTTTTATGGAACTAACACAAAATCAACAATCGTAGTATAGGTAGGCTATAGCCAAAACATGACCTAAAATGCATGCTATAATTATCAATATGCTAAGACTTTTTTAAGACTTAGAATTGGCATGTTCTCCTTCATGCACACTCACAAAAGTCGACTTTTTCAGCTTGATACTTCTTCGTACTTTTGAATGGCTCAATTAGTCTTGCAAACCTATGACATTTGCGACAACTTCAATATCTTAAAATAAACACATGCTACAAGGTTTTTGAAACATATCATGATACAAATAACAAGTAGCAATTTGAAACAACAAAATCAGAATAAAAGTCTAAGAAGTTGAAACAATCAAATGCTAATATTAGTAAGAAATATAACAAATCGATAACCATTAATGTTGAAAAATATGAAAACCTGCATTTACACTATTGCAAAATGAAAGTTGAGATGAAACGTACAAGTTTATAAAAAGATCGCCACAACACTTTTTCGCTAGTGTATGTCTATATTTGGCTGATGTAGCCCGCGATTGAATAACAGCAGGAAAATCAATTGATTCCACATCAGCACTCCCCTCGATCGAGATGCGCATCAAAGCATCCATTGCTTCCAAACTATTTCTTTTTCGGTCCTTGATAAGATTCAAGTTGGTGAGTGGTTCTTCAATGTACTCGAGTTGAATTGTGGCAATGTCACGCTCGCACTGCGCAAGTTGAAGCTCACTCAATGAGCACCAAGTTCCAACTGCAGCATGTTGAAGCTTGAGTGTGTAAAGCAGGGGCCAATCTCTAGACGATGAGGCCTAAAGGCTAAAGCCTAAAGCAAATGGGCACGCCTTATCACATCACATTCAAGTGCATTAAAAATTTTGGGCTGGAGCCTGCCACCTAGCATTTGCATCATGTGCCACATGGCTAAGCCAAGAGCTAGAGCCTAGACCAGAGTTCGAAATCCAGTCTCCAACTTCCAAGTGGCATTGTGGCTGCTGGCAGTAATTACTTATTTAGACTTTCAAAGTTCAGGCTTTAAAGCTTAAGCCTTAAAGCCCAATGCCCAGACCCCAAGGCTATTGTAAGTAATGTAAGTTGTGACTTGAAAGTTGAATGTCTTAAATCTTTTAAGGGCAGAGCAAACTTTAAAGACTGTATGGTAACTCTACAAGTACTACTTGTAAAAATATCTCCAGTATTTTTTTAAACAAGCCATAAAAAATCTTATAATCTTCTATGTATAATGTTTATAATCCTCCAAGTTTAAAAACTAATCATAGGTTTAGCACAATACAAAGTTAACTAAGGAGCTAAAATCCATTATATTTCAAAAAATGCCGAATTTTAGGAAGGCTACATCCTTCTAAAATATTTGCATAACAATTTTTAGCTAAACTTGTCGGGTACTTGCGGTTTCCTTCGCTTTGCCTTGGCTTCGTAATGGACCACATACTAGAGCCTTGCGGTTCCTTGGCGGTTTCCCTTGGGTTCATCGACCTTTGCTTGTAAGCGTAAGCTTGACCCTTGTGGTTGTGTTTGGCTTACGGTTTTTTCCTGTGGGCAGTTCCCGTGTATTTCTGCAGGTAAGGCCTGCTAGCTCTTTACGTGTATTTCTGCAAGTTTTGCTTCATAAGCTATCAGTGCTTACTGGGTAGAAACTTCATGTTTCTTCAACTCCCTCTTCAAAGCGTGGTAGTCTTATGATTCCCAAACTAGCTCATTGCCTTTCAAACAAACCCTTATCTAAGGGTTTTGTGAATATGTCAGCAACCATCTGCTTGGTCGGAATGAACATAGTTCTTAGCTCGTCCTTCTCAAGCTTGTCTCTTATCAAATGATACTTGATCGCAAGATGCTTCGTTCTTGAATGAAACACAGGATCCTTTGTCAGATGTATAGGTGTAGAAGTGTTGTCCATGTACAGCGCCAACGGTTCGTTGATGCTCTCTCCCAGTCCATCTAGAAATTGTTTGAGCCATGTCAGCTCATTAGCCATCTTGGCTGCAGCAACATATTTTGCCTCACAAGAAGATTGGATGGCTATCGTCTGCTTCCTACTGACCCAAATGACAGCTGCATCTACTACAATGGCACAGCCACCTGAGACGCTCTTGGAGTCATCTTTGATTGATGCCTAGCTCGCATCACTGTAGGACTTCACCTGAAATCCCGCATCACGACAATAGCCAAGCCCATAGTCCTTTGTATGTTGTAGGTATGGCAGGATCCTCTTGGCAATTTTTCAGTGTATAGGTCCTAGATTCATGTTGAACTAGCTCAAACTAAACCCTGCGTAAGCAATGTCTAGCCGCATATTGTCTGCCAAGTACATCAAAGAACCAATAAGCCTTCTGTAAGGCTTATGCTGCATTGCTTCCCGTTCTGCATCGTCTCTGGG
Organism: Diphasiastrum complanatum; assembly: GCA_029204225.1. Classification (NCBI taxonomy): domain Eukaryota; kingdom Viridiplantae; phylum Streptophyta; class Lycopodiopsida; order Lycopodiales; family Lycopodiaceae; genus Diphasiastrum; species Diphasiastrum complanatum. Next base: position 49,184,197 of record CM055106.1, read on the forward strand.
ACAATCTTCATTGGTCAATATTGTGCCAAGCATCATCGGAGTATTTACTCCCTTGCAATCAGCCATCTGAAAATCATCAATAATTTTCTAGATGTATCTTGATTGGTATAGATACAATCTTCCACCTTCAAAATCTCTGTCAATCTGCAATCCCAGGTAGCATTTTGCTTTTCCTAGGTCTGATATTTCAAAGTGCTTTGAAGTATTCTCTTTCACCTATGCAATCAGTGTGTCGCTCTTTGACAGAATTAGTGTGTCATCAACATAGACACCAATAATAATTACTTCACTATCTACGATCTTTATATAGATGTTGTAATCTTCCATTAAAGGTTGGAATCCTAACGATCTAAGTGCGTGATCCTTCTTCTTGTACCACTATTAGGAGGACAATTTCGGTCCATAGACTCTTGTGTGCATTTTGTAGGCATAGTTAGCAAATGACTTACAGGTAAAACCTGGTGGCTGGTCCATGACTGTGTATGCAAACAATAAACGAATAGATGTGTGCTTGACAACGAGAGAAAAGGTTTCAATATAGTCAATACCATACTTTTGTGAGAAACCTTTCGCAGCTAGCCTGGCTTTGTATTTTAGTATATTGTCATCTGGTTTGTATTTGTACTTGTAGACCCACTTGCACTTGACAGTCTTCATGTCTGCTGACATTGGTTCAAGAGTACAGACTTGGTCCTTCTTCATGAGTCCATCTCGTCTTCCATGGCCTTTATCCATTTGTCCTTTTCTGGATAGTGAATAGCTTTCTCATAAGTTTGTGGTTCACCTCTGAATCCACAAAACTCTTCTGAGACAGAAACTGAACTGTCTGGTATGTTCCTGATAGGTTGCCTTCTTTCTCTGCTAGATCTCCTTGGAAATGGTGTAGGATCCTGCTTTGCCTTTGTCCTTCATATTGACAATAGAACCACTGTGCATTGCAGGTGTTCTTAGTACTGGCTACATGTCGGGCTGCTCGTCATTTGAACTGTCACCAAGTTCATTCAGATTTTGAACATCTTGATCAAGATGTTCAGGATCTGCTCTCTTTGTCGATGTGAGCAGGTCATAGTACTGCTTGTTGAGAATTTCATAGCCAACTGGATCACCATCAGCAGCCATCGTTTTAGCTTCGTCAAATTTGACGTCTCTCACAATCTTCACTTCATTGGTTTGAGGCATGTAGATTCTATAGTATGAAGAATTTACATTGTAGACCATCAATAAACCTTGCTCCACTTTTTCATCCAGCTTCTTTCTCTGCTTGTCTGAAATGTGTGCATATGCTACACATCCGAAGATACGTACATGTTCTAGATTCATCTCGTTTTCCCACCACACCTCATGTGGGGTGGTGTAAAGAACATCTGATTTGCCTGTCCTATTCTGTAGGTAGGGCCATAGCTATTGCTTCAGCCCATAAAGATCTTCATGCCTTTGAGTAGGCCATCATGCATCTTGCCGCTTCCATGAGAGTCATGTTCTTCCTCTCAACTACACCATTGTGTTGTGGTGTGTATGCTGCAGTCTTCTTGTGAAGGATGCCACGAATGCTACAAAAATTAGCAAATCAGTTGGAGATGTATTCTCCACCTCTATTTGTTCATATCTGCTTGACTTTCTTTTCTATCCACTTCTCACCCAATTTACATATTATGTGAATCTATCAAGAGCTTCTGATTTGTTGTGGATGAAGTAGACGACAGCACGGAAATCATCGATGAAGGTGATATAGTATCTTGAGCCTCCTATAGAAACCACATCAAAGGGTCCGTAGATGTCCGAGTGTGTCAACTCTAGGAGCTATGTCGCTCTAAAGGAGTCCTTTGTAAAGGTGGTACGAGACACCTTGCCTTTGTGGCACGCATTGCAGGATGTCTGACTGGTTGCATCTTTGATGCAAACCCCTATGAATACGCCATCTTGGTTGGCTTTGTACAGTGCCAACGTGTTCATATGACATAGTCTCCTACACCATAGGATGTCCACAGGCTCATTTTAACAAGTAAAGGTGAGAATGTCCTCCAAATCTAAGGTAGAACCTCCAAATGTCCTCCAAGCAACCTGCAAGCTCCAAGATGCTTTTCCAACTCCAAGCTAGGACGCGTCCACCTGCAAGTAAGGATCTGCAAGCCTCCAAGGACCTCTCCTCCATCTGTGTCTCCACTCTTATACACAAAGGTAAGCTGGCCTCAAGTATTCACCACCCATAGATCCAATCTCCAAGCAAGACCTATCTAGCACCCCCTTACTAACCATAAACAAATCACAAGCATACCACAAAAATCAATGGCATACTCAAGATCCAAACCCTAATTATGTCCCATACCATAAGCAAGATCCAAACCCTCAACAAACTACACACAAGAATTTACGCTACACACTAGTAGCCACACTAGAGCATAAGCAATACAAGCAAAAGAGATCTCTCTCTCTCTCCCAATGGGCACCCTACTCCCCTTATATAGATGGCAATTGGTACCCTCCAATACACTATGGAGTTCCATGCACATCCAATGAGAAAGAGAGAGGCCTAGAGGAGTTCAAGAGCCTTCATAGGCTTATGGAAGGTCATCAGACAACTTTCATAACCTATGACTCTTTGATTGTAACTCTTGTGGAACTTGAAACTCAATGGACCTTTTGGGAGGGTGCTCTCCCACTAGGACCCATTGCCCAAGTTGTGCAAGTATACTTTGGTCCAAGACCAATAAAGTGATCTGGTTCAAGGTTGAGGCCCAAGGTTAGCAATGTCATGATTGCGTCTTGATCGTCTATGACTGATCCGACATCGGCCATCTGTTGCAAAAGATTCTTAAACTGGATAATGCGACTCTGAAGAGAATCACCAGTAGACATTTTGAATGTGAAGAATTTCCTTCATAGATGTAACTTAGTAGTTACGTCCCTCACGTCATATAGCTAGTTCAAAATGTCCCAAACGTCTCTTGACATTTTAGGTTCAGCTATCTGTCCAATCTGTGTATATGATATATTGAGGATAATAAGCATGAAAGCTTTACCGTCCTTCGATTTTCACTTTGAGTCATCATCTTCAGGTGTTACTTTCTTACCTTTAACAACATCCCATAATTCGCTGGCAATTAGCAAGGTCTTCATCTTAAATTTCCACAAATAATAGTTGGATCCATTCAGCTTGTATGTGATAAGACCGGCTTTACTTTGAGAATCTATCTGGAACTTAGTCTTTCGATTGTATCGATGACGCTAAGATGTGGTAATGCCAACAATAAGAAATCAATTCTTGATACTGAAAGGTTGAAAAGAACTGAAGAGTATAATATCAATTTAATATCGCGAAAGATATGAAGTATTAGAGCTTTTGCTCTGATATCATATTGGAATCAGATAAAGAAGTAGTGAAACAGCTCTAATACCATGTCGGAAAGTGGTATGCAGAAGATAGGTCTAGTTCAAAAAGATACGAATGAAAATAATTCGTGTGTCTAGAAAGAAAACCTTTCGTGCATGGCGGAATAAACTATCTTCATCTTTCCAATGCATGACTATGCCTATCATTTTCAAACAAGACAATAGTGATAGAAATCGTGTTTGAACTTATAGTCATGTTTGTCGGCCTTCGGCTGTTTTCCGAATGCTCATTACTTGAACGATTTTTTAAGGCTGAGCATAAAAAATCTAACACTACTTGCATAGCATCATCTAGACAAAAAGATGAACCAAAACATGTGAGTAAAGCAAAATGAGTCACTTTCACTTGCGTACCTTATCATTTGAGTTTTGATCACCAACACCATCATGAAATTGCCTTGCTTTTCATTTTGATCTCTCTTTTTCTTGAAGCAATCACTTGCAAAATGCCCTTTGACTCTACAATAAAAGCATTTTAACTTGAATCTATCTTTCTTCTTGCCAACAAAAGTAGAAGGCCCACCTTGATCTTGACCCTTTGACCACTTGCTTTTGCCTTTGCCCTTGCTTGCCTCTTGAGAACATAGCCTCCTCCTCTCCAACTTGAGAAATGGAAGTAGATCCTCCTCTTGATAGAAGCCTAAACTCCTCATTCACCAAGATCTCTTGCTACCATCGATGGGCCCAGACCCACGATTGTTCAGCCACAAGATGCTACAATCCCAGTCATTCACCAAGGAGAATCATTCACTCAAGGACCTGCAGCTCGAAGGTCTGCAAGACAATGACAGCAACCTGATCGTTTTGTCCCTCAGACGTTCATCAATCACGATGAACCTGCCACAGTTGTAGAAGCTCTGTCAATGCCCAATGCAAACAATTGGAAGGCTGTCATGGATGCTGAGTATCAGTCTCTAATGAATAACAAGAATTGGAGTCTTGTCAATCCTCCTATTGGTGTAAAACCAGTTGAGTCCAAGTGGATCTTTAAGTTGAAGCTTAAGCCAGATGGATCCATATCCAAATGGAAAGCTAGACTGGTGGTTAAAGGCTTTGAACAAGTATATGGGATAGACTACACTGAGACCTTTAGTCCAATGATAAAACTTCAGTCTATTCGTACCTTACTGGCTATAGTTGCTATAGAAGATCTGGACATTCACTAGATGGACGTCCAGACAACATTCCTACAGGATATATACAAGAAGAGATATTCATCTATCAACCAGAAGGTTACATCCTTCAAGGCAAAGAGCATCTAGTATGTAAATTGCATAAGGCTTTATATGGTTTTAAGCAAGCTCCCAGGGCCTGGTATGATAGAATTAATCACTTCCTATTGCAGCACAATTTTACTTCTTGCTCTGCAGACTGCAATGTAAATCTCAGGCGTAAAGGGTCAAGCTATGTTATAATAGCATTATACGTTGATGATTCTTTAATTATCAGCAATTCAAATCAGTTATTACAAGAAACCAAATCTCTACTTTCATCAGAGTTTGAGATGACTGATTTAGGCCCAGTCCATTACCTTTTTGGTATGGAGATCAACAGAGATCGCGCAGGCAGAAGGATAACTATAAGCCAAGAATCCTACTTGACTAATGTACTTCGCATATATGGCATGGAGGACTGCAAACCCATAGACACACCTATGGATCCATGAGCTAAGCTGTCCAAAGACATGTGTCCCAAAACTCAAGCAGATCAACAAGAAATGTGCAAGTATCCTTATCAGTCTGTCATAAGATCTATTATGTATTCTATGATCTGCACATGACCTGATCTAGCATATGCAATAAGCATATTGTCTTAGTACATGTCCAATCCAGGCCTACAACACTGGAAAGCTCTGCAAATTATACTGAGGTACATTCAAGCTACAAAGCACTATGCTTTGAGCTATAATGGCAATATAGAAGCTGCACTCACATTGACCACTTATTTAGATTCAGATTGGGCAGGAGACGTGGATACCAGAAAATCCACATCAGGCTACATTTGTTTCCTTGCAGGAGGACCCATCTCATGGAACAGCAGAAAGCAAAAATACACTTCTCTGTCCTCCACAAAATCTGAATATGTTGCAGCTACATCAGTAGTGAAGGAAATAATCTGGCTAAGGAGGCTGCTGCAGGATCTGCAATTCCCACAGATCAGTCCAACAACACTCCAGTGCGAAACAGAGCTTCATAGCTCTATCTCTGAGCCCAAGAACTCATAATAGAACTAAGCATACAAAAGTTCAATTCCATTTTTTTAGAGAGAAAGTTCAAAGTAAAGATGTTGTACTAAGTTACTATCATACAGACAGTATGTTGGCCGATATTTTGACAAAGCCATTGTCTAGAGATAAGCATTCTACTTTAGTAGATATGTTAAATCTCAATTGCAGATCAGATTCATAGCAGTTAGCTTAAGGGGGAGTATTGGAGTTTAATCTAACTCCTGCCCATCCCAACAGCCCTCCTTCTCTAAATTTTACTCTCTCAAATGTAACCTGCAGAAAAATTGAACTGTCGCTACAATCAGGTTTTTTATTTTAACTCATATTTTTACACAGGCGAAAAACCCGACACTGCAGTTTTACATGGGTTTTTACACAGGCAAAAATTGCGAAAAACCCGACACTACATTTTTACATGCAGTTTTCAACAGGCGAAAAATGGCAAAAAATCCGACACTGTGTTTTTACACAGATTTTTTGACAGTCGAAAATTGCGACACTTTCCCTACAAAAAGTTGAAGGTGTCCTACATGTAAAGAAAATGTCCTACAAATCTCGAAGGTGTCTTACAAATCATGAAGGCTGTCCTCAAGTAAAGGCAAAGCCCAAAAGGCCAAAGGGTGTTGCATTTCTAGTCTGCAAAAATACATATATTGTCGCTATCAGACCAGAAAGCCTTCACGCTCCATCAACGAACTAATCAGTTTTACAACTGTTATCAATCTTGTAATTGTAAAGTTAAGCTAGTACAAGATTTTTCAGCTGATATGTATATATACATGTAATTGAGTGAGGGCAGGAGGATGGTAGATGAGACGATTATGATACGTAAGGTCAGATTGCGGAGAACGCCTTTTATTAGTAGCTGACTCCTCAGAGTTGGTCATCATAGAGAGAGAGAGAGAGAGAGAGAGAGAGAGAGAGAGAGAGAGAGAGAGAGAGAGAGAGAGAGAGAGAGAGAGAGAGAGAGAGAGAGAGAGAGAGAGAGAGAGAGAGAACTATTTTAGAACCTTAGCAATTCTCTTGAATGTGCTAGTAGGATCATGCGCTTATCAACACAATTGTATTGCGGTCTGATTGTTGTTTTTACAACCTTTCATTATACATATTCACTATTGTTCTACTTCATTGCATTCTTGTTGAATGATAACTCTCACTCCCTTTTACACAAACACCATTATCAGAGAATTGTATGGCTATCTACGATGCCTAAATTGATTTTACATTCTCTTAATATCAGGTTATCAGTATTAGAGGATTGCATGGCTGTCTCAGATGCCTAATTGTTTTTGCAATCTTTCTTTCACAGCAGTCTATGACTCCTACACTAATAGTCTGATTTCACACACAAAGAACTGCTCGTAACTCCATTCTCCAAGTAATCCACAATTCTGCTGGTTATAACAATTTGTTTTTCTCCCAATAGAAGTGGTATTAGTGCTGATATCGATTTCCGCCCATAGAGTAATATCAGTGTCTGCTTCCACAAGAGTGGTATCAGAGCTTGCTCCCACAGAAGCCACTTGAGGTTGCCATGTTGCAATGATCTGATCTTCTCTTTGAACCTGTTTCAATGGCCTCAGAACTCCCTTGAAAATAAAAAAAATGAAACTCAAGAAGAAATCACAAAGATATGGTAACAATCTAGCCTCTCCTTTTTCTCTTTCTAGCAAATGCTAGCACCTAGAATCTTGATTTCTTGATCACAATAGATCTAAACACAATATCATGAACTTTTGCCAACACCTAAGATTGAAACACACTCTTGAAAAAGTCTAGAAACTTAAAATCAAGAGATCCTATCAAATTTAGGGTTACTCAAAAAATGCAAAATATTGAATCAAGCAAAATCTACATGGACAAGCTAGAATCTAGATATCTAATCTAATAGAATGTATCGTCCACAATCACAAGCGATTTTTGCCTCCACATTCTAATAAGTGGTCTCACAAATTGGCCATCTACAAGTATTTTGACATAAAATGATTTTAAGATCACAAAGATCCAAACTCTATACTTGAAACTACAAGATTTGAGCTAGAAACACCTCCAAATCCACATAGAATTCATGGAGCCCTCAAATCCACCTCTAGATTTGGCTGGCTTGAAACATGCTCTGATACCATGTGAAAAAATACAGATCCAAAAAACATTAATGGATCAACAAGATCTTGGGCCAATTCGGTTGCACGTCTAGAAATAGCTAGAAGATAGAACTTAGAAATACACAAAGATCTGGTCATAAACACTTAGATATGACTTAGTACTTACTGTCCCTTTCCATATAGAAGCACTAAAGTACAGTACTTCACACGTGTGGATCCAAGATCTACCAAGAAATTGTGAGAAGTTTCAACTAGTTTAGTCAAGTCTAGTCACATTTTGGTTAATTGTCAATATTAGGCCAATATGCATTTTAGACTTAAAAATAAATTTTATGAAAGTTATTTTAGTCAAAGTTCATTTGAATTACCACTTTTGGAAAGTGTGAAAAACTTAGGAGGTCAAGTTTGGACACATTCAAATTTGAATGTTAGATGCATTGAATCTAGTCATATTGTTGATAGGGTTTTCATTATGGAGAAAACCAAAGATTCATTAATGAGACATGGATATGCTATAAAAGACTGTAAATTTGTGGGAAGAGAGGATTCTCTCTCTCTCTCTCTCTCTCTCTCTCTCTCTCTCTCTCTCTCTCTCTCTCTCTCTCTCTCTCTCTCTCTCTCTCTCTCTCTCTCTCTCTCTCTCTCTCTCTCTCTCTCTCTCTCTCTCTCTCTCTCTCTCTCTCTCTCTCTCTCTCTCTCTCTCTCTCTCTCTCTCTCTCTCTCTCTCTCTCTCTCTCTCTCTCTCTCATTCATTTCATGCTTATACATGAGTTCTCTTTGGTTCATCTATCCATTGGTGCACTATCTTGATGATATCTTGCAATCTTGTGTGTAAAATGCTTATATTTTGTTATTTCTGGATCCACACATGGGAAATACAGTAGGGTAATGCTATTATATGAGCAGAAACTTTATTCTATCATATATTTGACATTTGATCAAGTTCTTGTTGACTTTGCATCTCTTTCATTGAGTAGATGCTGATTTTTTTACATTGGCAATGTTGAATGTTGTGTTGACTTTCTAACCAAAGATTAAGGGACACATTTTGGATCTTAATGGTCTAAAATTATTCACATGGTATCAAAGCTTTTGTGTTTCAGATTATAAAAGGAACAACCACATTTATCAAAGATTTGGAGGAGATTTGCTTGTTATAGTGCTAGAAAAGAATTGAGCGTTTCCATATCTTTCTGATTTCTTTTCTAATACATTCGTTGTCATTCAAAAGAGTGCTTTGAGCATTGGATAAGGTTGAAAGAAGAAGATCATGTCACTTCAACATGGCCACAAGTGGAGGCTTTATGTTGGAGAGCAATGGTAGGCTTACCGCAATCAATTATTCTACTTGGAAGGTGAGGATGGAGTCCTTACTAGAGATGAATGAGTTGATGGAGATTGTTGCAGGTGTGGAGGAGAGGCCTCAAGCACCTCAAGGTAAAGTGAGGTATGACAAGAGAGCAAAGAAAATTGTACACATGATCAAGATGAATGTTGTTGCGGAAGCTGTTATGTTTCATGTTTGTCCTCTCTCTTCTGCTTCGCAAACAATTTTATGTCTTTGAATTTTCTTTTTGTGCGAAAGCACTTACAGGATCCCAGATACTCGACTAAGCATCACAGAACGTATTTTATTCTAGCAATCAAGAGACACAGCACAAGGCCAAGAGATACACGAAATAGAGCGACTATATTGTCAGTTTGGTTTTAGAGCAAGATCGTCAGTGTCTCGCTCATTGGCGGAATGACTCTCTGCTCTTTCACTGTGTTCTGCTTGTTGGCAGACTTTCATGCACAGCTATGGTATTTTTGCTTTCTTACTCTATTCGCTACGTCTCTCTCTCTGTTTCTTACAGATCTCTACATTCACTATCTCTCTCCTTTTAGTTATGATCCATAGAGGATTGTTTATACCTCCAACATGTGGAGTTTACAAGATAGCTAAACGTAGAATCACAATACTAGTTAACGCTAATCAACTAGTTAGTTAGTCACTGTCGTTGCTATTCGTTTCAGCTGGGCATGAAGCCCGTTGAGTTGTCGGCTGGCAGCGCAAAGGATTTCTCTTCGTTTGTTTCGTTCTTTTTGTAGTCTTCGTTCTGTGCCCCTTTTGCGGTTTGCAGTCCTGGAGGTGTGTTTACAATTCGCAATTGATTCGCGAATCATTCATACTTTGAGTCAAAGACACGTCGACTATCGGGAATTGTTCTCATTCGACCTTCGTGTCTTGTTCGTGTTGTGACAAAGTTGTAGGAGTTCACCATTTCTAACACTCCCTCTTGAACCTTGCAACTTTGTTCGTTCAATCCAATTGAATCTCTTTGCTTGGTAAAGAGTGGCTTGTCGAGCGGTTTCGTGAGTAGATTTGCAATCAGAATTTTTGATTTTATGAACTGGACCTAGAGCTCTCCTTTCGAGATCAGATGTCGAATGTGATGGTACTTCAGAGGAATGTGTTTTGTCTTTGAATGGAAGACAAGATCCTGGGACAGATAGATGGCATACTGGGAGTCCATCATCATCGTGCTTGGCCCCTCTTGTGGTATCCCGATTGCCTCCAACATCATCCACAACCACACTACTTCATTCGCCACTTTTGAGACTGCGACATACTCAGATTCGCAAGAGGATTGAGCTACCAGAGTTTGCTTTTGCATATCCAACTGATTACAGCTCCGCACGCTATTGTACATCCTCCACTAATGGACTTGTTGTCATCCTTGCAGCTCGCCCAGCTCGCATCACTGTAGTGATGCAACTCGAATTCTTTCTCCTCATTTCTAGCTCTGTAGGTTAATCCAATATTTTGGGTACCCTTCAGATACTATAGGATTAGTTTGGCCATTTGCCAATGTGCTAGACCAGGATTGGAACAGAATTGGCTCAATGCAGAAAAAGAGAAGGCCAGATCCGGTTTGGTACAAATTGTCAAGTACATCAGACTCCCGATCAAGTTCTGGTAGGATATACCTGCCATCTTCTGTTCTTCCTCTTCTGTTTTTGGGCAATCCTGTTTCGTGAGCTTGGCACCAACTATCATTGGTGTGGCTTTCTCTTTGCAGTCCATCATGTGGTACTGCTTCAGCACTTTTCTGACGTATTCTGACTGACTCAAGTGCATTTTTCCATTTGTTCGATCTCTTCTGATCTCCAGCCCTAGGCATTTTGTTGCTTCTCCAAGATCTGTGATTTCGTAGCTTTTAGAAATTTGATTCTTTGTGTCTTTGATCAGCATCAAAGAATTTCCTATCATCAATGAATCATCCACGAAAATGGTCAGTATCACAAAATCTAGCATCAAAGAGACGGAGTTAGTTGTCACGCGGAGGTTCGTTCCCATGAGAGCGATAGTATAGTTCAGATTTCAACATGAATGGAGGATCTAACACTAACATCCATTAACACTAAGCATTAACACTACATCCATTAACCCTACTTCCATTAACCCTAAATCCACAACAATGAAAGAAACTTACTCTTCTCTTTCTCCCTTTCTCTCTCACAAAAAGCATTAGAAATAGCAATCCCAATAATGATCAGATCCAACAATTAGCAAAATCCAAAGAAAGCATGAGAAATGGAGGAGAAGAGAGGAAGAGCAAAGGACATTCATCAATCCATTTCTAAATAGAACCAATCTGCTTTATTGAAATGAGGAAATGAACATCAGGAGCAACTCGAGTTGGTCCCTTTTTATAGTAGAGAGGAGGACCCTAGCCTCTGAATCCTATTGGTCCAGTCTTGCCTCTCTTCTTATTCAAATTTAAAAAAGTGTGAGAACCGTCAAAATTGGAGGGAAACCCAACTTTATTCACTAACTTGACATTTAGGCCCTGCGACATTAAAAGTCCCGCAAAAAGGCCTAAAGTCTTTTATTAACTTTTAAGTAGTCAATCAAATAACTATGTGATCATCGAGTTGGACTTACACACGCAGGGTACCAAATCCCTCTCACTTATTAACTAGGGTTAGGGTTGCCTTGGGATCTGCAAACCCTCCAACAGTATCCCTCACCAAAACTGGTGGCGGTCCCACGACACCTGCAATATGCAGTTATTGGGGACTTTTATTGGCTTCGCGCCGAATCTTAATGAAATGATATTGCACCTTCTCCAAAAAGTCAAGGCGTGCGGTATTGAAATCCAAGTTGTGTGGCAGGAAACAACGGTGGGCTCCGGCAATCCACTTGGAAGTTGTCCATGAGGTGAAGTGGGATTCCCAATAGCCTCCCATCATAGCTGCGCAAAAATACAGTCGAGCAATCGGCAGCTGATCTTTGATTTGCTCTGAGGCCAGCGGCTTATTTGGATCGAACGCCAAGGTAGGAAGGCAATCGTCCCATTTGGTTGCCACTGACGCCAACAGAGTTAGACCTTTAGCAAACATTGCCGATTGTCGCAACGTTGGATCCGGAGAGTGGACATACTCTCTCTGATATGCTTGTAAGGCACGGTGGAAGTCCACTAAAATGTTCCAGTTGTAAGGCTGATGGATGATTGGCCAATTGGGCGTATGGATGGTGATTTTGTCCATAGCCAATCCCAAATCTAGATCAACGATCAATAAATGTGTAGGAAGAATCATGAAATAGAAATAGTTATTCACCAAGGAGACAACTGTGGGCTTAATTTCCAACAAGTCTAACAAGCTTCCTTTTGCTAGATTAGGTCAAGATCTAATATGCTTCTTGGAGATGTTCATCTTTGTGCTAACTTGGCTAGTCTTGAGGATAATGATGGTTCTTCATGGCAAGTGCAAGCATGCAAAAGATAAGGAAAGAGCTAACTTCATCAATGAAGGTGGTGACGGTTCTTCCTTGGAAAAGATTGTTGCTAATGATTTCTTTGATCATATGGAAAAAGATGTTGCTAGGTGCATGCATGAAGGAGATGGTTCTTCTACATTTTTTTGTGATTAGTCCAAGAAAGTCATTTTTGCAACAAGTGAAGTCACATGTCTTCATAAAGAGAGTAGATCAAATGCTTCTATCATGAGACTTGGTGAGGGAGATAGTCACAAATCAAGAAAAGGAGAAGTATGTGAAGAGTTCAAAGTAGGATGTACTTTTAATGATGTCATTGTGAATGATAGGAAGAATCATTATCATATGAGTCATTACCTAGAACATTGAGTAGAAGTTCTTGTTTGAAAAAAGAGAGTACTTCAACCATCCTTATGTTGAAGGTACTAATCATTTTGTTCGTGGCTTCTAATGTTTTTGAGGTTTCTACTTCTTATGATGCAATCATTAAGAGGGAGTCTTATGAAGGAAAGAGCAACGGAAGACTGGTTCTTGGGAAGATCCAAGTCATGGATCTCACATCTCTTCATCAACTCAAAGGATTCTATGATTGTGAATTGATCACTCATGATCAAGATGGCAAAAGGTTGGTTGGAGAAGACTACATGGAGCAAATCGAAAGGAAATTGAGGTTTGTTGTGGACTCAAGAGGTCTGAATTTATTAGGTTTGATACTCATCTTCACCTACTCTACTTCATGTTGGATGGAAAGTTTGGAATCTATCTTTTGATTTATGATGGTGGCATTGTTTTCACTAACCTTTGTGGAAATTCGAGATCAAACATTGATGAGATCTTGTTGGATCTAGATCATATGTTTGAGAGGGAGTATTTCCAGAGGTTTAGGTTTAAAGATATTCATATCTTGATGTCTATGATGTTCAAGAGAAAGGTAAGCAAGTGGAAGTGACATACTTTGCCTTACTCACATGTTTTGGAGAATCTTCTTGTGTAGATGATGCTATGCAAGTGGATATTGGTTTTCATGCTGTAAAATCAACTACTAAATTTGGAAAATGGCCTTGATGGCCAAGTGGAAAATCAAGAGGTTGATCTCAAAGGGCTTCAACCACACAAAAGGCAAAGTGGTAATTTGGAGCTAGTCAAGAGCATCAAAGGAAGGTCATTTAGCAAATATGTTTTGAATATGTTTTTGGAGGTATATGAAGACTCAATTAAGGTCAAAAGAACAACAAGGAAGTGTTGTTCAAGTTTACTTTACTTGTTCAATCTCATGTTTGAGATATTTCATGTGGATGAATGCAAATTGTCAAGATATGGTAAATCTAGTTACATTGGTGAGCATCATTTTGTTGTTGGAGTTGTAGTAGCATTTTTGGCTGGTTTTGCTGATGGAAATGAAGCTTTTGGAGGTTAATTATGTCACTCATTCATGGCCAATTCATCAAGTGTTGATGATATCTTGTGGCAAGATGGCAATGGAGGCTCATTCATTGAGTGTTTTTATGGTGGATACATATCAAGAAAGGACAAAGATGGAGGAGACAAGCAAGCAAATGGTCATTACTCACATTTATTGTTTGGTTGCTGTAATTTTCCAGAGAGTTCAATGTTTGAAACATGGAGGAATCATTTCATTTACATTCTATTTGGTTCTTCGTGTTCTAGTTACATCTTGATGTGTAAAATTGATGTAAAAAATAGTGAAGCGTCTAAAGTGGACACTATTATCTATATCAATTATGGAAACTACTTTAGAACATTAGAAAGGAGATGTATACTTAGGATGGAGATGATTATAAAGTTGGATCAAAATTCTATGGTCAAAACTATGCCAAAACTAGTTGAAGAGAGAGTGTGAGAAATTTCAACTAGTTTAGTCAAGTCTAGTCATATTTTGGTTAATTGTCAATATTAGGCCAATATGTATTTTAGAATTGGAGATAAACTTTATGAAAGTTATTTTAGTCAAAGTTCATTTGAATTACCACTTTTGAAAAGTGTGAGAAACGTAGGAGGTTGAGTTTGGACACATTCAAATTTGAATGGTAGATGCATTGAATCTAGTGATATTGTTGATAGCGTTTTTATTATGGAGGGAAACCAAAGATTTATTAATGAGGCATGGATATGCTATAAAGGGCTGTAAATTTGTGAGAAGAGAGGATTCTCTCTCTCTCTCTCTCTCTCTCTCTCTCTCTCTCTCTCTCTCTCTCTCTCTCTCTCTCTCTCTCTCTCTCTCTCTCTCTCTCTCTCTCTCTCTCTCTCTCTCTCTCTCTCTCTCTCCTCTCTCTCTCTCCTCTCTCTCTCCTCTCCCTCTCTCTCTCTCTCTCTCTCTCCCTCCCTCTCCCTCTCCCTCTCCCTCTCTCATGCTTATACATGAGTTCTCTTGTGTTCATCTATCCATTGGTGCACTATCTTGATGATATATTGCAATCTTGTGTGTAAAATGCTCCTATTTTGTTATTTTTGGATCCACACGTGGTTATACAGCAGGGTACTGTTATTGTACAGACAACAACTTCCTTTTATCATATATTTGATGTTTGTTCAAGTTCTTATTGAGTTTCCATCTCTTTCTTTGAGTAGATGCTGATTTTTTTACATTGGCAATGTTGAATGCTGTGTTGACTTTCTAACCAAAGGTTAAAAGACACATTTTGGATATTACTGATCTTAAATTCTTCACAGAAATCAACATTCTACACATAGAATACCAAGATATCAAGAGAGAAACACATGAGATGGACATAGAAACACAAGAGATGAATTCTCCACAAAGAAAGAAACTATGATGATTATTTCTCCATGCAGGTACAACTATTTATAGCTTCCAAAATGTCATTTGGCCACTTGCTCCAGATTTGACCTAATTTGGAAACTTCTAGATACTTCATCAAAAACCTAGAAAATCTAGTCTAGATGCAATGTACCAAAATTAGCCAATTAGAATGGGTCCAAATCTGACCTCATCCAGTTATCTACTTGTCAAAATAGTAAACCACTATTTAGGCCCTTATTGAGAAATATGAAACAATCTCTAAGTTGAGATTTCCAAGAAAACTAGTTGACAATTTTTCACAGGAGAAACTTTGAATTGTTCACTCAGTGAGATCAATTATCTGAGCTATTGGTAGTGGAAGTAAGAGTGCGAGCCTATTGTTGACGTTAGTATGTTAGATAGCTAGTATGAATGAAGAGTGATCAAGCAGTACATCATTGTAGAGACAAATTAGTAGTATGAGACAAAATTGCACCTTTGATTAGAACAAAAACGATCTTAACATATCAGAGTACATGTGCATGTGCGCAATGGTTGTGCTTTGGTTTCAAAAACTTCATGCTTATGGATTGATGATCTAATGATCATTGTAGATCAACACATAGTAGACAAACTGTCAACATCGTGTTTCGATCAAAATGGTTGACAATAACAGAATAGATTCCAGATTGAAATAAGTGCTAGGGTTGACATCGGTGTTGGTTAAAATAGGCACCAAATCAATTTTATCCTTTTGACCCAAGCCCGGATCAAAATCAATTTTTGATTCTCAAGGGTTGAATATAGACTTCGATTCTCTATGGCGATTTTGCAATTTTCTGAGTATGTTATCGTTTTAGGAACAAAGGGCCAAAAGCTCAAGGTTTACCCCATCATTTGACACCAACGTGGACAACTCCTAAAACTTGTATCTACAATTCACAAAATGTTTTCCACTATAAAGTTGAGTGTTTTATTAGCTTTCATGTATCTCATGTTTGTATTTCTAATTTTATTATGATGCCTCTATGTTCTATTTTCATTGTCCTTGACTTTGAGCATGTGAAAGTTGAAAAGCTTTTCATATTGTAGAAGTTTTAAATAGGATGTATATTCACTAATGCATCAAAGTACTTGCTATGGTCATATTCAGTTAAGGACATGGAATAGTCCTATTATGGTACATCGGCCCTTCAGTTTTTGAGATTGTTAGTATGCCAAGAGTTAATTCCATGTCAAAGCCAGTTTGTGACTAATAATTGAAATTTAAATAATTTGCTTTGGTCTAATATGTTCCCACTATTTTGAAAAAAGTTTAGTCGGCCAATACCCGCTCAACACAGACATGGTATACATACCACCGGTGAGTATGTGCACGACGTGTGTCATGCCACATCAAGATGTTGAAACACATGTTGCGTGAGACGTGTTCGAAAGAAATGGAAATCTATCGGATCCTTGTGTAAAAACCCTAATTGTTTATGTCTTCTTGACATATACATAGAATTGTTGAAAATGCATGCAGGTGTTTCTTTCCTGAAATCACCTACAGATTTGTGTTTGGGAGACTGTCTGTACCATTCCTTGGTGGTTTGGAAGAGCAGTTTGTAGTTATCTTTTCAAGATGCTTCTGATCTTCATGAATGGATAGCCATTGGGAAGCACGATCCGAATTATCCAGAGAG
Organism: Diphasiastrum complanatum; assembly: GCA_029204225.1. NCBI lineage: Eukaryota > Viridiplantae > Streptophyta > Lycopodiopsida > Lycopodiales > Lycopodiaceae > Diphasiastrum > Diphasiastrum complanatum. Next base: position 49,201,127 of record CM055106.1, read on the forward strand.
CCAACATGCCACTCTTCCAATGATGGAGTGAGGAAGGAGGGCGTGTAGCGGATGCGGCTATAGTTGCCATAGTAATAGCAACAAATCTAACCTTCGGTACCTTTTTAGATGCTTTGTTGTGAAGGTCTTAGGGTTTGCATGGACGAATGTTATGCTAAAGTATTGAATCTTGTTTCAAACATGGATAACAACTGATGCTCAGCTATGACACTTATCTTCCTCACTATATTGACTCTACAATTTTTCTGTTGTGGAATGGTGGCAGGTAGCTATTATTTGCAAGAAATTGTGGACAGATTTTAGATTATAAGTAAAATGGATTTTCTTTAGCTTTTGGACTTGGGCTCTGGAATAAAGGACTAATTTGCCTAGAGATTTGTGTAATTGTTTCTACATGAAGGTAATGTCTTTATTTAGAGAAGATCAACCCATTTGAAAGATTTATAGCTTAGTGTATATTTGAATTATGAGTTATTACTCATGTGTAGAGGCAAGCAATTGATGAATTGTTGCATCTACGAGTAATTATTCTAGATGGCAAGATCAAACTGAGAATAAGAAATAATGCTATGTCTTATTTTTCATGTTCTGAGGATAGAACCTGTTTAAGAGAGGAAGAATGTTACGAGTACATTCAGCTAAGGAAATATGAATACTTGCGTTTCATGCACCTGTTGATCATGTAGTTTTTTTCAAGATGCTAGTCGTGGAATAACAAGCTATTGGATATATCAAACCTATAAAGTTTGAAGCTCTTGTTGTTGGTGAACTTAATTATTTTGAGAGCATAATAGAAGGTGACTTCTTTTTATCTTGTTGCTCTTATTGTATTTTTATGAATTTGTACTCATTTGCAACATTATTTATAGATTTGTTTGAGAGAAGCACTTATTGACAGGTAAAAAAGTTGTGTGTGCTACACTTGGAAACACAGAGCATGAAAGGTTTGCTTTGGAGGTTCTTCCATTTTATCCAGAGTACCCAATGGGGTTAGCTAATTTGGTTAGGTTCACATCCAACATTTCTTTGGTCCCAAGTTAAAGCCCTCCCCTTAGAAACCAATAAGCTTTTTATGTAGAGTGACATCAACAATCATGATAGTAAACAATCATAGATGATGTATCTATTGCATTTTGCTGAGAAAAACTTGGTAGCTACTAATAACCAAAGGTATGAAATGTTACTATTTTAAATGCATGTGCCTTGGTGATTGCATATTAGGCTTTTTATCTCTTCCACCACGTAATCCTTTTTAGAGCATATCATGTGGGTGAGGCTTGAGGTACCACCCATCCAAGACTTGAGCAGATGGCCCCAATTCTTCTTATGTAATGCATGCTACAAATAGCAACATCATCCAACTTTAAAACTACACCTTGCCAATGAGGCAATTATCAAAACTCAAAAGTTAAAGAAAGTGCAACACTCTACACACTCCAAAATCATCATACCCTTTTAAAATTACATTGAAACTTTAGACATATTTTATGTTTTGAAAATGAAAAACAATGGAAATACTTAAAAGGTTCAATCGAAAAAAAATCAATCAAAAATAAAGTACCTTTTTCAAAATACATAGAATTAACTTTGAATATCTTTTATTTTTTGAAATCCATAGCAATACATATAGCTAAAAAGTCTAACTGAGGAAAACAATCACGAAATGAATGTTTGTAGTTGTCTTTTGAATTGTAAGGATTCATGGCAACCTTTCCAATTCAACAATCAAGTAGTGACAATTATTGATGATTATGCTATTAGAAAAGTAAGACAACCATTGTAGCATACTGAAACAAATTCTCCTCCAATACATTAAAAAAATAAACTACAACTTTAAAATATATATTTTTTTAGAGGGGGTGCAACATGACTCTAGCTACAAATTATGACAGGTAGTAGTTTTGCCTGTAAGATTAAAATCCACTTTATAATGAAGCTTCGATGTGTCCACACAACTTGTGTATAAGTGTGCACTGCCCAAAGTTATTGTAGGGATTTGTGGAGTAGATATAAACTGCTTGCTTAAGATCCAAGAATTCACAACATATGAGGTAGTGTGATTTTTTCCTTGTCCAAAGAAGAGATTCTCACCATACGAACTATTGGGAGAGTGTGGTTGCTTGTTGTTGTCCAACAAAAACGATGCCATGGGAGATGGACATAGTGAGGGGAGGAGGGGACAAGGCAAGTAGGAGAGAGAGAGAGAGAGAGAGAGAGAGAGAGAGAGAGAGAGAGAGAGAGAGAGAGAGAGAGAGAGAGAGAGAGAGAGAGAGAGAGAGAGAGAGAGAGAGAGAGAGAGAGAGAGAGAGAGAGAGAGAGAGAGAGAGAGAGAGAGAGAGAGAGAGAGAGAGAGAGAGATTTCACATAGTCCCTCTTAACAAGTAAAGACCAGACCTTTTGAATCATTTTATTTTATCGTAACAGGCTATAACAAAGCTATATAAAGCCTTACAATACAAGGTACCATAAAATGAAGCAAGTTTTAGGATACTGAGCTGCTTCTTAGTACGAATATTCTTAGAATATCCAAATATTCTAAGATACATCATTTCAATCCACCAAAATCTCTAGGAGATCCATCAAGTCTCATAAAATTATAACTCAATCCAGAGTACTACAATTACTCTAATGAGTTAGTAGCCCCATTTTTAGCATCTCATGTAAGAAATCAGCAATCCATCTGAATCTTGATAGGTTGAACTGTCTTTTATAAATCCGGATATATAGATTGAACTCGTACACAAACATATATAGACTACAATCTATTATCCACTAAAATAAGCAAAACTCTTCATAAGTAAAAACAATTTACTCAACGAGAGATGTCTGTGAGATCCATAGGTCTTAATAAAATACTAGGGTAAAGAGCTTAGACTTTCAAAATACTGATCTGAAATCTCAACTCATTTAGTAGATTGAGAATTACTCGACATACTTAGGAATCAACACATTTCCTGATTATCCTCTGACTAAGTATCCATTTATGATCTGTCAATCACAAATAGTTAGATTCTTATGATTTGTCAATTATAATCCTCTTGAATCCCAAACTATACTCATTTCCTAAAGGATACTAAAATTAATGTCTAATACACAACTCAGAAAATATATAAGAATTATTCTAAAATCTTCTCCACCCTGGAGATACTAGATTTTAAGAATATTTCTCAAACTGGATTTTCAACCAAAATGTGAGCTATCCAAATTCCAAAGCCATCATGTAATCAAAGCCAGAAATCATACCAAAATGGTATGAATAACTATCTCCACCCACCAAAAGCTTCATATTACTGTCTAGAACTGAATTCTAGATCCCTGAAAATTCAGTTATCATTATTGGAATAATTAAGATTCGTTATCCAATTGAGCTCTCTAGGATACAATCACTAATGAACTGAGTCTATTTCTCAGCTGAGAAATACTCGGTGGATCGCGCAAGAAGCTTTTCTGCAGATATTGCAAAAGAGCTAATCACGACATCAAGGAGTGTCGCATCCGCATCTACAATGAGGCAAAGGAGCAACAACAGCAGCAGCAGTCAGACTCCTCCACCACAGCGGAATTTAAGGAGTCAGATACACACTTGTTAATGGCTTACAACAGCAGTGAAGATTGTGATAGCTAGTACCTGGACAACGGCGCTACCCAACACATGACCTCTCGCAAGGAATGGTTTACAGAGTACACAGCTTACAACAAAGACGAATTTATCTACCTCGGAGATTCTAGCACCATACGCGTGGAAGGCAAAGGAGCAGTGAAGATCAGCTTCAACAACCATTTGTCCATTTGTGTTCCTAACTTCCTTCACGTTCCTCAAAAGAATGGCAATCGCCTGTCGAAGAAGATGATAGTATGCCATTACAATTCCAAAAACCGGATCCAACAAGAATGGATCCCATGCAAGGCAACAAAGTGCAGCAAGGTCAAGCAGATCAAGTGTAGTAGAAGACCAAGAACCTTGCACTTCAAGCTATCAGCACTCTTGCAGCCTTCGCCAAAACTTTCGCTGACTCTTCTGAGAATTCTATTTATACTAAATCATCTCGCTCTATTAAGTTTCTTGAAAAGGACGAATGTACCTTCTGCTTTGGAGATCATCCAAGTACTAGGTGTCCAATCAAGAATTCGCGCTTGTTAAAAGGACAAAATACAGAGCAACAGGCTTGTCGACAGCAAGATCCAGTGGTTCAATGGTCAGAAGCAGAATCAAGCCAACAAGGAGCTCACCAGAAGGATGGATGTCAGATTGATCCATCTAAATCACGAGTTTCTTCAACAGGCAGTGGCAAGGTAGAAGTTTTGGTTATATCCTCTTGCATGTCACCGAATTCAATGGAGGACCATAACAGCCTACCAGTCTATTTTGTGGAAGATCCTAAGGGAAATCTGTTACATGTTATGCCTATCAACTTAGAGGTGATGGCATACTGCACTCAGTTAGGTTCTATGGATGCGGAGGAAAACACCGCCGGACTGAATGTCCACACTGAGGAGATCCGTCAACATTTGATCCCTCGTGTTCACAATGGGGAGTTAATCATCCATGCTGAGATTGTCCAATGAGAAATTCACAAATAGCCAGGAGGCATTTGGCCTATGTAGACCGACATGCACCTAAGGTAACCCTTCCACCTCGAACGTACTACAAAAGAAAAATCTTAGTGCCCCGAGTTATGAAACGAGTGACGAAGAGGACAATCTGGCAAAAGTCCCAAAGTACGCAAAGATACCCTCGGGCCAACAAGTAAAACCATCACAAAAGACAGAGATGGTAGAATTCATGATGTCAAAGGTAACTGAGGAAGTCAAGAAATTGGCATCCGACGAAGTCCAATGGATTTTACCAAGTTTCTTGGCGCAATCACTACAAAGAATTCTTAGTGATGAATTACAAAGGGGACTAGCATCAACAGAGCAACTTGAAGGCAATTCAACACAAGATCCAAGGAACAGTTCCATCACACAGCCTTCAACGGGGAAGTGCAATGACAAAGAGAAGACTAAAGTTGATGATTGCCCCTCAACGAGCAAGATTTATCCAAAGTCTCATTGTTCCATACTGCAGCAGCCCAAACCAACACCAAATCCGGGTATACCGATTATTCAAAGGCCAAATCCAGGGAATCCAAGCCCAAATAGGCCTCCAGTATAGCAAGCACCAGCACCTACAATGACAAAGCCTTGTCCTAAATCTTTGATATTGACTGTTGAGGAAAGTCTTCAGGTTATGGCATACCATGAATACCTAGACAGACAAGAGAGTCAAGCAAGCATGTCATATCCACATTATGATTTGGGGGAGTCCATGATGTTGGGACCAGTTGCGCCAATCTATGAGGATCCAGTTTTATCTTGGGATACTATGATGAAATGCCTCAACTACCCAATTGGTGATGAACAAGGTTATCCCGGAATGGCCACCAGACCCTTATGGGTATTATTGAAAATCTGGCAAGTCCCAGTTCTTGCTGATCATCCACTAATAAAGCCTCAGATTTTATGTAAGCAAATTTTGTCCACGCTTTTCCTGAAGCAGCCATGTCCCAGCAATAAAAGAACCAACAACAGCGCCCCTTCTCGACAGTTCCAGCCTAGTGCCGAGGGACCGGCACTACTTTGGGTCATGGACCCTATTGTGGGTATTTCCTGCACAGTAATAAACAAGTGAGTCCCACCACTTAAAATATTGTTGGCCCTCAAATCCACCTCTAGATTTGGCTGGCTTGAAACATGCTCTGATACCATGTGAAAAAATACAGATCCAAAAAACATTAATGGATCAACAAGATCTTGGGCCAATTCGGTTGCACGTCTAGAAATAGCTAGAAGATAGAACTTAGAAATACACAAAGATCTGGTCATAAACACTTAGATATGACTTAGTACTTACTGTCCCTTTCCATATAGAAGCACTAAAGTACAGTACTTCACACGTGTGGATCCAAGATCTACCAAGAAATTGTGAGAAGTTTCAACTAGTTTAGTCAAGTCTAGTCACATTTTGGTTAATTGTCAATATTAGGCCAATATGCATTTTAGACTTAAAAATAAATTTTATGAAAGTTATTTTAGTCAAAGTTCATTTGAATTACCACTTTTGGAAAGTGTGAAAAACTTAGGAGGTCAAGTTTGGACACATTCAAATTTGAATGTTAGATGCATTGAATCTAGTCATATTGTTGATAGGGTTTTCATTATGGAGAAAACCAAAGATTCATTAATGAGACATGGATATGCTATAAAAGACTGTAAATTTGTGGGAAGAGAGGATTCTCTCTCTCTCTCTCTCTCTCTCTCTCTCTCTCTCTCTCTCTCTCTCTCTCTCTCTCTCTCTCTCTCTCTCTCTCTCTCTCTCTCTCTCTCTCTCTCTCTCTCTCTCTCTCTCTCTCTCTCTCTCTCTCTCTCTCTCTCTCTCTCTCTCTCTCTCTCTCTCTCTCTCTCTCTCATTCATTTCATGCTTATACATGAGTTCTCTTTGGTTCATCTATCCATTGGTGCACTATCTTGATGATATCTTGCAATCTTGTGTGTAAAATGCTTATATTTTGTTATTTCTGGATCCACACATGGGAAATACAGTAGGGTAATGCTATTATATGAGCAGAAACTTTATTCTATCATATATTTGACATTTGATCAAGTTCTTGTTGACTTTGCATCTCTTTCATTGAGTAGATGCTGATTTTTTTACATTGGCAATGTTGAATGTTGTGTTGACTTTCTAACCAAAGATTAAGGGACACATTTTGGATCTTAATGGTCTAAAATTATTCACATGGTATCAAAGCTTTTGTGTTTCAGATTATAAAAGGAACAACCACATTTATCAAAGATTTGGAGGAGATTTGCTTGTTATAGTGCTAGAAAAGAATTGAGCGTTTCCATATCTTTCTGATTTCTTTTCTAAACATTCGTTGTCATTCAAAAGAGTGCTTTGAGCATTGGATAAGGTTGAAAGAAGAAGATCATGTCACTTCAACATGGCCACAAGTGGAGGCTTTATGTTGGAGAGCAATGGTAGGCTTACCGCAATCAATTATTCTACTTGGAAGGTGAGGATGGAGTCCTTACTAGAGATGAATGAGTTGATGGAGATTGTTGCAGGTGTGGAGGAGAGGCCTCAAGCACCTCAAGGTAAAGTGAGGTATGACAAGAGAGCAAAGAAAATTGTACACATGATCAAGATGAATGTTGTTGCGGAAGCTGTTATGTTTCATGTTTGTCCTCTCTCTTCTGCTTCGCAAACAATTTTATGTCTTTGAATTTTCTTTTTGTGCGAAAGCACTTACAGGATCCCAGATACTCGACTAAGCATCACAGAACGTATTTTATTCTAGCAATCAAGAGACACAGCACAAGGCCAAGAGATACACGAAATAGAGCGACTATATTGTCAGTTTGGTTTTAGAGCAAGATCGTCAGTGTCTCGCTCATTGGCGGAATGACTCTCTGCTCTTTCACTGTGTTCTGCTTGTTGGCAGACTTTCATGCACAGCTATGGTATTTTTGCTTTCTTACTCTATTCGCTACGTCTCTCTCTTTGTTTCTTACAGATCTCTACATTCACTATCTCTCTCCTTTTAGTTATGATCCATAGAGGATTGTTTATACCTCCAACATGTGGAGTTTACAAGATAGCTAAACGTAGAATCACAATACTAGTTAACGCTAATCAACTAGTTAGTTAGTCACTGTCGTTGCTATTCGTTTCAGCTGGGCATGAAGCCCGTTGAGTTGTCGGCTGGCAGCGCAAAGGATTTCTCTTCGTTTGTTTCGTTCTTTTTGTAGTCTTCGTTCTGTGCCCCTTTTGCGGTTTGCAGTCCTGGAGGTGTGTTTACAATTCGCAATTGATTCGCGAATCATTCATACTTTGAGTCAAAGACACGTCGACTATCGGGAATTGTTCTCATTCGACCTTCGTGTCTTGTTCGTGTTGTGACAAAGTTGTAGGAGTTCACCATTTCTAACACTCCCTCTTGAACCTTGCAACTTTGTTCGTTCAATCCAATTGAATCTCTTTGCTTGGTAAAGAGTGGCTTGTCGAGCGGTTTCGTGAGTAGATTTGCAATCAGAATTTTTGATTTTATGAACTGGACCTAGAGCTCTCCTTTCGAGATCAGATGTCGAATGTGATGGTACTTCAGAGGAATGTGTTTTGTCTTTGAATGGAAGACAAGATCCTGGGACAGATAGATGGCATACTGGGAGTCCATCATCATCGTGCTTGGCCCCTCTTGTGGTATCCCGATTGCCTCCAACATCATCCACAACCACACTACTTCATTCGCCACTTTTGAGACTGCGACATACTCAGATTCGCAAGAGGATTGAGCTACCAGAGTTTGCTTTTGCATATCCAACTGATTACAGCTCCGCACGCTATTGTACATCCTCCACTAATGGACTTGTTGTCATCCTTGCAGCTCGCCCAGCTCGCATCACTGTAGTGATGCAACTCGAATTCTTTCTCCTCATTTCTAGCTCTGTAGGTTAATCCAATATTTTGGGTACCCTTCAGATACTATAGGATTAGTTTGGCCATTTGCCAATGTGCTAGACCAGGATTGGAACAGAATTGGCTCAATGCAGAAAAAGAGAAGGCCAGATCCGGTTTGGTACAAATTGTCAAGTACATCAGACTCCCGATCAAGTTCTGGTAGGATATACCTGCCATCTTCTGTTCTTCCTCTTCTGTTTTTGGGCAATCCTGTTTCGTGAGCTTGGCACCAACTATCATTGGTGTGGCTTTCTCTTTGCAGTCCATCATGTGGTACTGCTTCAGCACTTTTCTGACGTATTCTGACTGACTCAAGTGCATTTTTCCATTTGTTCGATCTCTTCTGATCTCCAGCCCTAGGCATTTTGTTGCTTCTCCAAGATCTGTGATTTCGTAGCTTTTAGAAATTTGATTCTTTGTGTCTTTGATCAGCATCAAAGAATTTCCTATCATCAATGAATCATCCACGAAAATGGTCAGTATCACAAAATCTAGCATCAAAGAGACGGAGTTAGTTGTCACGCGGAGGTTCGTTCCCATGAGAGCGATAGTATAGTTCAGATTTCAACATGAATGGAGGATCTAACACTAACATCCATTAACACTAAGCATTAACACTACATCCATTAACCCTACTTCCATTAACCCTAAATCCACAACAATGAAAGAAACTTACTCTTCTCTTTCTCCCTTTCTCTCTCACAAAAAGCATTAGAAATAGCAATCCCAATAATGATCAGATCCAACAATTAGCAAAATCCAAAGAAAGCATGAGAAATGGAGGAGAAGAGAGGAAGAGCAAAGGACATTCATCAATCCATTTCTAAATAGAACCAATCTGCTTTATTGAAATGAGGAAATGAACATCAGGAGCAACTCGAGTTGGTCCCTTTTTATAGTAGAGAGGAGGACCCTAGCCTCTGAATCCTATTGGTCCAGTCTTGCCTCTCTTCTTATTCAAATTTAAAAAAGTGTGAGAACCGTCAAAATTGGAGGGAAACCCAACTTTATTCACTAACTTGACATTTAGGCCCTGCGACATTAAAAGTCCCGCAAAAAGGCCTAAAGTCTTTTATTAACTTTTAAGTAGTCAATCAAATAACTATGTGATCATCGAGTTGGACTTACACACGCAGGGTACCAAATCCCTCTCACTTATTAACTAGGGTTAGGGTTGCCTTGGGATCTGCAAACCCTCCAACAGTATCCCTCACCAAAACTGGTGGCGGTCCCACGACACCTGCAATATGCAGTTATTGGGGACTTTTATTGGCTTCGCGCCGAATCTTAATGAAATGATATTGCACCTTCTCCAAAAAGTCAAGGCGTGCGGTATTGAAATCCAAGTTGTGTGGCAGGAAACAACGGTGGGCTCCGGCAATCCACTTGGAAGTTGTCCATGAGGTGAAGTGGGATTCCCAATAGCCTCCCATCATAGCTGCGCAAAAATACAGTCGAGCAATCGGCAGCTGATCTTTGATTTGCTCTGAGGCCAGCGGCTTATTTGGATCGAACGCCAAGGTAGGAAGGCAATCGTCCCATTTGGTTGCCACTGACGCCAACAGAGTTAGACCTTTAGCAAACATTGCCGATTGTCGCAACGTTGGATCCGGAGAGTGGACATACTCTCTCTGATATGCTTGTAAGGCACGGTGGAAGTCCACTAAAATGTTCCAGTTGTAAGGCTGATGGATGATTGGCCAATTGGGCGTATGGATGGTGATTTTGTCCATAGCCAATCCCAAATCTAGATCAACGATCAATAAATGTGTAGGAAGAATCATGAAATAGAAATAGTTATTCACCAAGGAGACAACTGTGGGCTTAATTTCCAACAAGTCTAACAAGCTTCCTTTTGCTAGATTAGGTCAAGATCTAATATGCTTCTTGGAGATGTTCATCTTTGTGCTAACTTGGCTAGTCTTGAGGATAATGATGGTTCTTCATGGCAAGTGCAAGCATGCAAAAGATAAGGAAAGAGCTAACTTCATCAATGAAGGTGGTGACGGTTCTTCCTTGGAAAAGATTGTTGCTAATGATTTCTTTGATCATATGGAAAAAGATGTTGCTAGGTGCATGCATGAAGGAGATGGTTCTTCTACATTTTTTTGTGATTAGTCCAAGAAAGTCATTTTTGCAACAAGTGAAGTCACATGTCTTCATAAAGAGAGTAGATCAAATGCTTCTATCATGAGACTTGGTGAGGGAGATAGTCACAAATCAAGAAAAGGAGAAGTATGTGAAGAGTTCAAAGTAGGATGTACTTTTAATGATGTCATTGTGAATGATAGGAAGAATCATTATCATATGAGTCATTACCTAGAACATTGAGTAGAAGTTCTTGTTTGAAAAAAGAGAGTACTTCAACCATCCTTATGTTGAAGGTACTAATCATTTTGTTCGTGGCTTCTAATGTTTTTGAGGTTTCTACTTCTTATGATGCAATCATTAAGAGGGAGTCTTATGAAGGAAAGAGCAACGGAAGACTGGTTCTTGGGAAGATCCAAGTCATGGATCTCACATCTCTTCATCAACTCAAAGGATTCTATGATTGTGAATTGATCACTCATGATCAAGATGGCAAAAGGTTGGTTGGAGAAGACTACATGGAGCAAATCGAAAGGAAATTGAGGTTTGTTGTGGACTCAAGAGGTCTGAATTTATTAGGTTTGATACTCATCTTCACCTACTCTACTTCATGTTGGATGGAAAGTTTGGAATCTATCTTTTGATTTATGATGGTGGCATTGTTTTCACTAACCTTTGTGGAAATTCGAGATCAAACATTGATGAGATCTTGTTGGATCTAGATCATATGTTTGAGAGGGAGTATTTCCAGAGGTTTAGGTTTAAAGATATTCATATCTTGATGTCTATGATGTTCAAGAGAAAGGTAAGCAAGTGGAAGTGACATACTTTGCCTTACTCACATGTTTTGGAGAATCTTCTTGTGTAGATGATGCTATGCAAGTGGATATTGGTTTTCATGCTGTAAAATCAACTACTAAATTTGGAAAATGGCCTTGATGGCCAAGTGGAAAATCAAGAGGTTGATCTCAAAGGGCTTCAACCACACAAAAGGCAAAGTGGTAATTTGGAGCTAGTCAAGAGCATCAAAGGAAGGTCATTTAGCAAATATGTTTTGAATATGTTTTTGGAGGTATATGAAGACTCAATTAAGGTCAAAAGAACAACAAGGAAGTGTTGTTCAAGTTTACTTTACTTGTTCAATCTCATGTTTGAGATATTTCATGTGGATGAATGCAAATTGTCAAGATATGGTAAATCTAGTTACATTGGTGAGCATCATTTTGTTGTTGGAGTTGTAGTAGCATTTTTGGCTGGTTTTGCTGATGGAAATGAAGCTTTTGGAGGTTAATTATGTCACTCATTCATGGCCAATTCATCAAGTGTTGATGATATCTTGTGGCAAGATGGCAATGGAGGCTCATTCATTGAGTGTTTTTATGGTGGATACATATCAAGAAAGGACAAAGATGGAGGAGACAAGCAAGCAAATGGTCATTACTCACATTTATTGTTTGGTTGCTGTAATTTTCCAGAGAGTTCAATGTTTGAAACATGGAGGAATCATTTCATTTACATTCTATTTGGTTCTTCGTGTTCTAGTTACATCTTGATGTGTAAAATTGATGTAAAAAATAGTGAAGCGTCTAAAGTGGACACTATTATCTATATCAATTATGGAAACTACTTTAGAACATTAGAAAGGAGATGTATACTTAGGATGGAGATGATTATAAAGTTGGATCAAAATTCTATGGTCAAAACTATGCCAAAACTAGTTGAAGAGAGAGTGTGAGAAATTTCAACTAGTTTAGTCAAGTCTAGTCATATTTTGGTTAATTGTCAATATTAGGCCAATATGTATTTTAGAATTGGAGATAAACTTTATGAAAGTTATTTTAGTCAAAGTTCATTTGAATTACCACTTTTGAAAAGTGTGAGAAACGTAGGAGGTTGAGTTTGGACACATTCAAATTTGAATGGTAGATGCATTGAATCTAGTGATATTGTTGATAGCGTTTTTATTATGGAGGGAAACCAAAGATTTATTAATGAGGCATGGATATGCTATAAAGGGCTGTAAATTTGTGAGAAGAGAGGATTCTCTCTCTCTCTCTCTCTCTCTCTCTCTCTCTCTCTCTCTCTCTCTCTCTCTCTCTCTCTCTCTCTCTCTCTCTCTCTCTCTCTCTCTCTCTCTCTCTCTCTCTCTCTCTCTCTCCTCTCCCTCTCTCTCTCTCCCTCTCTCTCTCTCTCTCTCTCTCCCTCCTCTCCTCTCCCTCTCCCTCTCTCATGCTTATACATGAGTTCTCTTGTGTTCATCTATCCATTGGTGCACTATCTTGATGATATATTGCAATCTTGTGTGTAAAATGCTCCTATTTTGTTATTTTTGGATCCACACGTGGTTATACAGCAGGGTACTGTTATTGTACAGACAACAACTTCCTTTTATCATATATTTGATGTTTGTTCAAGTTCTTATTGAGTTTCCATCTCTTTCATTGAGTAGATGCTGATTTTTTTACATTGGCAATGTTGAATGCTGTGTTGACTTTCTAACCAAAGGTTAAAAGACACATTTTGGATATTACTGATCTTAAATTCTTCACAGAAATCAACATTCTACACATAGAATACCAAGATATCAAGAGAGAAACACATGAGATGGACATAGAAACACAAGAGATGAATTCTCCACAAAGAAAGAAACTATGATGATTATTTCTCCATGCAGGTACAACTATTTATAGCTTCCAAAATGTCATTTGGCCACTTGCTCCAGATTTGACCTAATTTGGAAACTTCTAGATACTTCATCAAAAACCTAGAAAATCTAGTCTAGATGCAATGTACCAAAATTAGCCAATTAGAATGGGTCCAAATCTGACCTCATCCAGTTATCTACTTGTCAAAATAGTAAACCACTATTTAGGCCCTTATTGAGAAATATGAAACAATCTCTAAGTTGAGATTTCCAAGAAAACTAGTTGACAATTTTTCACAGGAGAAACTTTGAATTGTTCACTCAGTGAGATCAATTATCTGAGCTATTGGTAGTGGAAGTAAGAGTGCGAGCCTATTGTTGACGTTAGTATGTTAGATAGCTAGTATGAATGAAGAGTGATCAAGCAGTACATCATTGTAGAGACAAATTAGTAGTATGAGACAAAATTGCACCTTTGATTAGAACAAAAACGATCTTAACATATCAGAGTACATGTGCATGTGCGCAATGGTTGTGCTTTGGTTTCAAAAACTTCATGCTTATGGATTGATGATCTAATGATCATTGTAGATCAACACATAGTAGACAAACTGTCAACATCGTGTTTCGATCAAAATGGTTGACAATAACAGAATAGATTCCAGATTGAAATAAGTGCTAGGGTTGACATCGGTGTTGGTTAAAATAGGCACCAAATCAATTTTATCCTTTTGACCCAAGCCCGGATCAAAATCAATTTTTGATTCTCAAGGGTTGAATATAGACTTCGATTCTCTATGGCGATTTTGCAATTTTCTGAGTATGTTATCGTTTTAGGAACAAAGGGCCAAAAGCTCAAGGTTTACCCCATCATTTGACACCAACGTGGACAACTCCTAAAACTTGTATCTACAATTCACAAAATGTTTTCCACTATAAAGTTGAGTGTTTTATTAGCTTTCATGTATCTCATGTTTGTATTTCTAATTTTATTATGATGCCTCTATGTTCTATTTTCATTGTCCTTGACTTTGAGCATGTGAAAGTTGAAAAGCTTTTCATATTGTAGAAGTTTTAAATAGGATGTATATTCACTAATGCATCAAAGTACTTGCTATGGTCATATTCAGTTAAGGACATGGAATAGTCCTATTATGGTACATCGGCCCTTCAGTTTTTGAGATTGTTAGTATGCCAAGAGTTAATTCCATGTCAAAGCCAGTTTGTGACTAATAATTGAAATTTAAATAATTTGCTTTGGTCTAATATGTTCCCACTATTTTGAAAAAAGTTTAGTCGGCCAATACCCGCTCAACACAGACATGGTATACATACCACCGGTGAGTATGTGCACGACGTGTGTCATGCCACATCAAGATGTTGAAACACATGTTGCGTGAGACGTGTTCGAAAGAAATGGAAATCTATCGGATCCTTGTGTAAAAACCCTAATTGTTTATGTCTTCTTGACATATACATAGAATTGTTGAAAATGCATGCAGGTGTTTCTTTCCTGAAATCACCTACAGATTTGTGTTTGGGAGACTGTCTGTACCATTCCTTGGTGGTTTGGAAGAGCAGTTTGTAGTTATCTTTTCAAGATGCTTCTGATCTTCATGAATGGATAGCCATTGGGAAGCACGATCCGAATTATCCAGAGAGCCAACATGCCACTCTTCCAATGATGGAGTGAGGAAGGAGGGCGTGTAGCGGATGCGGCTATAGTTGCCATAGTAATAGCAACAAATCTAACCTTCGGTACCTTTTTAGATGCTTTGTTGTGAAGGTCTTAGGGTTTGCATGGACGAATGTTATGCTAAAGTATTGAATCTTGTTTCAAACATGGATAACAACTGATGCTCAGCTATGACACTTATCTTCCTCACTATATTGACTCTACAATTTTTCTGTTGTGGAATGGTGGCAGGTAGCTATTATTTGCAAGAAATTGTGGACAGATTTTAGATTATAAGTAAAATGGATTTTCTTTAGCTTTTGGACTTGGGCTCTGGAATAAAGGACTAATTTGCCTAGAGATTTGTGTAATTGTTTCTACATGAAGGTAATGTCTTTATTTAGAGAAGATCAACCCATTTGAAAGATTTATAGCTTAGTGTATATTTGAATTATGAGTTATTACTCATGTGTAGAGGCAAGCAATTGATGAATTGTTGCATCTACGAGTAATTATTCTAGATGGCAAGATCAAACTGAGAATAAGAAATAATGCTATGTCTTATTTTTCATGTTCTGAGGATAGAACCTGTTTAAGAGAGGAAGAATGTTACGAGTACATTCAGCTAAGGAAATATGAATACTTGCGTTTCATGCACCTGTTGATCATGTAGTTTTTTTCAAGATGCTAGTCGTGGAATAACAAGCTATTGGATATATCAAACCTATAAAGTTTGAAGCTCTTGTTGTTGGTGAACTTAATTATTTTGAGAGCATAATAGAAGGTGACTTCTTTTTATCTTGTTGCTCTTATTGTATTTTTATGAATTTGTACTCATTTGCAACATTATTTATAGATTTGTTTGAGAGAAGCACTTATTGACAGGTAAAAAAGTTGTGTGTGCTACACTTGGAAACACAGAGCATGAAAGGTTTGCTTTGGAGGTTCTTCCATTTTATCCAGAGTACCCAATGGGGTTAGCTAATTTGGTTAGGTTCACATCCAACATTTCTTTGGTCCCAAGTTAAAGCCCTCCCCTTAGAAACCAATAAGCTTTTTATGTAGAGTGACATCAACAATCATGATAGTAAACAATCATAGATGATGTATCTATTGCATTTTGCTGAGAAAAACTTGGTAGCTACTAATAACCAAAGGTATGAAATGTTACTATTTTAAATGCATGTGCCTTGGTGATTGCATATTAGGCTTTTTATCTCTTCCACCACGTAATCCTTTTTAGAGCATATCATGTGGGTGAGGCTTGAGGTACCACCCATCCAAGACTTGAGCAGATGGCCCCAATTCTTCTTATGTAATGCATGCTACAAATAGCAACATCATCCAACTTTAAAACTACACCTTGCCAATGAGGCAATTATCAAAACTCAAAAGTTAAAGAAAGTGCAACACTCTACACACTCCAAAATCATCATACCCTTTTAAAATTACATTGAAACTTTAGACATATTTTATGTTTTGAAAATGAAAAACAATGGAAATACTTAAAAGGTTCAATCGAAAAAAAATCAATCAAAAATAAAGTACCTTTTTCAAAATACATAGAATTAACTTTGAATATCTTTTATTTTTTGAAATCCATAGCAATACATATAGCTAAAAAGTCTAACTGAGGAAAACAATCACGAAATGAATGTTTGTAGTTGTCTTTTGAATTGTAAGGATTCATGGCAACCTTTCCAATTCAACAATCAAGTAGTGACAATTATTGATGATTATGCTATTAGAAAAGTAAGACAACCATTGTAGCATACTGAAACAAATTCTCCTCCAATACATTAAAAAAATAAACTACAACTTTAAAATATATATTTTTTTAGAGGGGGTGCAACATGACTCTAGCTACAAATTATGACAGGTAGTAGTTTTGCCTGTAAGATTAAAATCCACTTTATAATGAAGCTTCGATGTGTCCACACAACTTGTGTATAAGTGTGCACTGCCCAAAGTTATTGTAGGGATTTGTGGAGTAGATATAAACTGCTTGCTTAAGATCCAAGAATTCACAACATATGAGGTAGTGTGATTTTTTCCTTGTCCAAAGAAGAGATTCTCACCATACGAACTATTGGGAGAGTGTGGTTGCTTGTTGTTGTCCAACAAAAACGATGCCATGGGAGATGGACATAGTGAGGGGAGGAGGGGACAAGGCAAGTAGGAGAGAGAGAGAGAGAGAGAGAGAGAGAGAGAGAGAGAGAGAGAGAGAGAGAGAGAGAGAGAGAGAGAGAGAGAGAGAGAGAGAGAGAGAGAGAGAGAGAGAGAGAGAGAGAGAGAGAGAGAGAGAGAGAGAGAGAGAGAGAGAGAGAGATTTCACATAGTCCCTCTTAACAAGTAAAGACCAGACCTTTTGAATCATTTTATTTTATCGTAACAGGCTATAACAAAGCTATATAAAGCCTTACAATACAAGGTACCATAAAATGAAGCAAGTTTTAGGATACTGAGCTGCTTCTTAGTACGAATATTCTTAGAATATCCAAATATTCTAAGATACATCATTTCAATCCACCAAAATCTCTAGGAGATCCATCAAGTCTCATAAAATTATAACTCAATCCAGAGTACTACAATTACTCTAATGAGTTAGTAGCCCCATTTTTAGCATCTCATGTAAGAAATCAGCAATCCATCTGAATCTTGATAGGTTGAACTGTCTTTTATAAATCCGGATATATAGATTGAACTCGTACACAAACATATATAGACTACAATCTATTATCCACTAAAATAAGCAAAACTCTTCATAAGTAAAAACAATTTACTCAACGAGAGATGTCTGTGAGATCCATAGGTCTTAATAAAATACTAGGGTAAAGAGCTTAGACTTTCAAAATACTGATCTGAAATCTCAACTCATTTAGTAGATTGAGAATTACTCGACATACTTAGGAATCAACACATTTCCTGATTATCCTCTGACTAAGTATCCATTTATGATCTGTCAATCACAAATAGTTAGATTCTTATGATTTGTCAATTATAATCCTCTTGAATCCCAAACTATACTCATTTCCTAAAGGATACTAAAATTAATGTCTAATACACAACTCAGAAAATATATAAGAATTATTCTAAAATCTTCTCCACCCTGGAGATACTAGATTTTAAGAATATTTCTCAAACTGGATTTTCAACCAAAATGTGAGCTATCCAAATTCCAAAGCCATCATGTAATCAAAGCCAGAAATCATACCAAAATGGTATGAATAACTATCTCCACCCACCAAAAGCTTCATATTACTGTCTAGAACTGAATTCTAGATCCCTGAAAATTCAGTTATCATTATTGGAATAATTAAGATTCGTTATCCAATTGAGCTCTCTAGGATACAATCACTAATGAACTGAGTCTATTTCTCAGCTGAGAAATACTCGGTGGATCGCGCAAGAAGCTTTTCTGCAGATATTGCAAAAGAGCTAATCACGACATCAAGGAGTGTCGCATCCGCATCTACAATGAGGCAAAGGAGCAACAACAGCAGCAGCAGTCAGACTCCTCCACCACAGCGGAATTTAAGGAGTCAGATACACACTTGTTAATGGCTTACAACAGCAGTGAAGATTGTGATAGCTAGTACCTGGACAACGGCGCTACCCAACACATGACCTCTCGCAAGGAATGGTTTACAGAGTACACAGCTTACAACAAAGACGAATTTATCTACCTCGGAGATTCTAGCACCATACGCGTGGAAGGCAAAGGAGCAGTGAAGATCAGCTTCAACAACCATTTGTCCATTTGTGTTCCTAACTTCCTTCACGTTCCTCAAAAGAATGGCAATCGCCTGTCGAAGAAGATGATAGTATGCCATTACAATTCCAAAAACCGGATCCAACAAGAATGGATCCCATGCAAGGCAACAAAGTGCAGCAAGGTCAAGCAGATCAAGTGTAGTAGAAGACCAAGAACCTTGCACTTCAAGCTATCAGCACTCTTGCAGCCTTCGCCAAAACTTTCGCTGACTCTTCTGAGAATTCTATTTATACTAAATCATCTCGCTCTATTAAGTTTCTTGAAAAGGACGAATGTACCTTCTGCTTTGGAGATCATCCAAGTACTAGGTGTCCAATCAAGAATTCGCGCTTGTTAAAAGGACAAAATACAGAGCAACAGGCTTGTCGACAGCAAGATCCAGTGGTTCAATGGTCAGAAGCAGAATCAAGCCAACAAGGAGCTCACCAGAAGGATGGATGTCAGATTGATCCATCTAAATCACGAGTTTCTTCAACAGGCAGTGGCAAGGTAGAAGTTTTGGTTATATCCTCTTGCATGTCACCGAATTCAATGGAGGACCATAACAGCCTACCAGTCTATTTTGTGGAAGATCCTAAGGGAAATCTGTTACATGTTATGCCTATCAACTTAGAGGTGATGGCATACTGCACTCAGTTAGGTTCTATGGATGCGGAGGAAAACACCGCCGGACTGAATGTCCACACTGAGGAGATCCGTCAACATTTGATCCCTCGTGTTCACAATGGGGAGTTAATCATCCATGCTGAGATTGTCCAATGAGAAATTCACAAATAGCCAGGAGGCATTTGGCCTATGTAGACCGACATGCACCTAAGGTAACCCTTCCACCTCGAACGTACTACAAAAGAAAAATCTTAGTGCCCCCGAGTTATGAAACGAGTGACGAAGAGGACAATCTGGCAAAAGTCCCAAAGTACGCAAAGATACCCTCGGGCCAACAAGTAAAACCATCACAAAAGACAGAGATGGTAGAATTCATGATGTCAAAGGTAACTGAGGAAGTCAAGAAATTGGCATCCGACGAAGTCCAATGGATTTTACCAAGTTTCTTGGCGCAATCACTACAAAGAATTCTTAGTGATGAATTACAAAGGGGACTAGCATCAACAGAGCAACTTGAAGGCAATTCAACACAAGATCCAAGGAACAGTTCCATCACACAGCCTTCAACGGGGAAGTGCAATGACAAAGAGAAGACTAAAGTTGATGATTGCCCCTCAACGAGCAAGATTTATCCAAAGTCTCATTGTTCCATACTGCAGCAGCCCAAACCAACACCAAATCCGGGTATACCGATTATTCAAAGGCCAAATCCAGGGAATCCAAGCCCAAATAGGCCTCCAGTATAGCAAGCACCAGCACCTACAATGACAAAGCCTTGTCCTAAATCTTTGATATTGACTGTTGAGGAAAGTCTTCAGGTTATGGCATACCATGAATACCTAGACAGACAAGAGAGTCAAGCAAGCATGTCATATCCACATTATGATTTGGGGGAGTCCATGATGTTGGGACCAGTTGCGCCAATCTATGAGGATCCAGTTTTATCTTGGGATACTATGATGAAATGCCTCAACTACCCAATTGGTGATGAACAAGGTTATCCGGAATGGCCACCAGACCCTTATGGGTATTATTGAAAATCTGGCAAGTCCCAGTTCTTGCTGATCATCCACTAATAAAGCCTCAGATTTTATGTAAGCAAATTTTGTCCACGCTTTTCCTGAAGCAGCCATGTCCCAGCAATAAAAGAACCAACAACAGCGCCCCTTCACGACAGTTCCAGCCTAGTGCCGAGGGACCGGCACTACTTTGGGTCATGGACCCTATTGTGGGTATTTCCTGCACAGTAATAAACAAGTGAGTCCCACCACTTAAAATATTGTTGGCCAAGCCTTACCTAGTGGGCCACGCCACAGTACATTGTAAGTAGGAAAATAAGTGTGAGGGCACTGGCATCCTGCATGTGTAAGCCCAACCCAGCACAAGTAGCAAGTTGTAATTCCTAGGAATAAGAGACTAGGGGCTTAAAACTCTAAAATGACATTAGAGGTCCTAAGTCAAGTTGCAAATAAAAAAGCTAAAAGGGTCCAACTTAAAACTCACATGAATCATGTGAGTGCCCTTGTGCTTTCTTAGCACCAATAGATTTAAGTTGTGTTTATTTTAAAGGCCTGGATTAGAATCCTTGCCTCAATGAAGTGGTTAATGAGAGTGAAGGAGACTCACCTCTAAAATCTATAAGAGGGAGCCATTTCCTTTGTATTGTATCATCTTCCATTCTCATTTTTATAAAACTCTCTTGGTTTCTCCATCTCCATCTCTCTCTCTCTCTCCTCCCTCTCTCTTCTCTCTCTCTCCCTACTTTGGGATAGAATAGCTTTGGGTAGGCGCTTGAGCCCTAAAGCCATTCTCAACCTAGGCATTTCTCTCTCTCTCTCTCTCTCTCTCTCTCTCTCTCTCTCTCTCTCTCTCTCTCTCTCTCTCTCTCTCTCTCTCTCTCTCTCTCTCTCTCTCTCTCTCTCTCTCTCTCTCTCTCTCTCTCTCTCTCTCTCTCTCTCTCTCTCTCTCCTTGCTATGCAGGTGAAGGCGAGGTTGCCGCTCCCAGTGACGGACCCCTATGCTACATCAACGACACAACACATATGTTGAGAGTTTTCATTGCCTAGATGTACTTCATGACCTTTGTTAGTGATGGGGCAAGGGATATAGACTCTCCTGTTGTAATCAGCTGCTAAATGCAAAAATAGTCTAGTAGACAGCTTATGCTAAATGTAATCACAACTTTTAAGTGTTCTAATTTCCCAACAGGATCTTAAAAATTAATTCATACTATAAACAAGAGTACAGTCCACAAAGAGATTAGAGATGGTTTGTATGTGGTACTACTAAAATCAGATTCAACTTGAAGTATAGTTCTGAAATAAATGGAAGAGCAGTATGATAACGCAGGCTCCTCGGACGTCAAAGACAGCCATTGTCTAATTAGAAACTAAGGAGTCGTAGACGTCTGTGTTCTGATCAGAGTGACACCACCACCATCAATTCGGAGTGCCTTCACTTTCCTAGACGTTTGTCGCTCAGCCATGGCCTTGAATCTCTTGAAGCATTGAAAGGCTTCATATTTGTGCTTAATGAACATGGCTGTAGACCATCTAGAACAATCATCTATGAAAGTGATAAAATAGATTGCATCTCCTAATGACAGAGTTGGCATTGGACCACAAAGATCGCTATGTACAAGATCTAATACATGCTTTGTTTTGATGGAATGTGATTTTGGAAACTTGCTTCTAGAGTGCTTCCCATAAATGCATGATTCACAAAAGAAAGATTTCCTATCTAATGAAGACGGGAAATTCAAACCATCAACTTTTTTCTACAACGCATATAAGAAAGCGATCTTGTATTCACATGTCCAAATCGACTATGCCACAGAACAACACTGTCGTTTACTTTTCATTAGAAATACTAGCTAATGCAACTGAATTAGAGGTTGCATAAAGATTTTCGACTCTAGTGCATGTAGTCAGAGTAGTATCTTCCTCGAGTGTTGTACACTGCTCAAATGAAAAAGTAACAGTGTAGCCCTCATCAGTTATCGTAGAGACTGATAACAGGTTCTTTGACAGCTGAAAACATGAAGGACGTTAGGAACACAAATGGACAGATAGTTGTTGAAGCTGATCTTCACCGTTCCTTTGCCTTCCATGCGTATGGTGCTAGAATCTCCGAGGTAGATAAATTGGTCTCTGTTGTAAGCTGTGTAATCCGTAAACCATTCCTTGCGAGAGGTCATGTGTTGGGTAATGCCATTGTCCAGGTACTAGCTATCATAGTCTTTGCTACTGTTGTAAGCCATTAACAAGTGTGTATCTGACTCCTTGAATTCCGCCATGTTGGAGGAGTCTGGCTGTTGTTGTTGTTGCTGCTTCTTTGCCTCGTTGTAGATCCTGATGCGACACTCCTTGATGTCGTGATTAGCTCTTTTGCAATATCTGTAGAAAAGCTTCTTGCACGATCTACCATGCTCACCTTGTGTGTGAGGTTTCTGCTATTGCTGTTGCACTTGATTCTTGCTCTTGGAATAGTCTTTCTTCTTGATGTATAGAGCCATGGATTTGTCTTTGATGGACAGGCTGCTAGTCTTTCTCCGCATTTCTTCTTGAAGAAGATGACCGATTACCTTTTTGTTGGAAAGTGGTATGTAGAAGATAGGTCTATCTCAAAAAGAAACAAATGAAAACAATTCGTGTGTCTAGAAAGAAAACCTTTCGTGCATGGCGGAATAAACTATCTTTATCTTTCCAATGCATGACTACGCCTATCAATTTCAAACAAGACAATAGTGATAGAAATCACAATGACTTTCTAATACCTCTCTAGGTCCCATACCTCCATCCAAGGCATAGACACCTATCTGCCCTTATCCAAGGACACTAGTACCTTAATCTAAGACACCTATCCTTAATCCTAAGGGTACCCCTTATCCAAGAGTCATAAGACTCCATACCTCCGACCAAGGTATAGTCACTTGCCTGCCCTTTTCCAAGGGCACATACCCTTAATCCTAAAGGTAACTTGTCATTTAGCCTCCAACACTAAATGGACCAATAGGGGTCTGAAGTCTTGTCAGTTACATAGGTATGTAACAGTCATGGATTTGATGAACTGCTCTGTAGGTAGGCGTACCTTCAGATGATACAGGTTGCCTTTCCGTCTGTCTTGCGTGATGAGGGCACTGGTGCTGACATCAACCATGTTGCATGCTTCATCCGTGAATGTCACACACATGTTTGCATCTTCTATCCTTGCAACAGATAGTAGGTTCTTCTATAATGTAGGTACATACAGGACATCATCTAGCCTTCTGTCTCTGTCGTTGGTGTTCAGCCATAGTGCTCCAGTTCCGCTCATTTCATGTCGCAAACCATCTCCCAGAATGATGTATTTGGAGGAGTCTGTCTATCAAAAGTCAACTATCATGTGTCTTGCTGTCACAAAGTGTGATGTGGCACCTGAGTAAAGAACAACATCTTGAACATCAACTTGAGATTTAGCACAAACATCTGTACACAAGTAGACGAATGGATTTTGATTGGCTCATTTTTCGCCCATCTTTGAGGATTCAAGCTTTTTCACATATGATGTGTTGTTAGAGCTCTCCTTCCTTCCTTCTGCTTTCATGTTCCTTGGATTTTAATAGAATCCTTGGCAACATGACCATTCTTGTGACAGTGTACACACTTGATCTTTGGATTCAGCCAACATTTATCCGTAGTGTGGTCATCACGTTTGCATCTAACGCAAGTCTTCTTGTCATCGTCTTGCTGCTTGTTCTTGCTCTTGCCTTTTGATCTTTCTTCTTGATCTCCATCTCTTTGTTGGTTATGATCTCCTCTTCGGGTTGACTCCCTCTTAGGCCGAGGCTTCTTCTTCGTATGATTTCTCCTGCTATAGAGAGCTTTGATCTAACTCATATTTTGATGAGACAAGGGAGATAGAAGAACGTGAATGGAGAAGAGAGCAAGAATATTGCGGAATAGCTCTCCCGTTCTAATAAGCTGCTAAATGCAAAAACAGTCTAATAGACAGCTTATGCTAAATTTAATCACAACTTTAAGTGTTCTAATTGCCCAACAGGATCTCAAAAATTAATTCATACTCTAAAACAAGAGTACGGTCCACCGAAGAGATTAGAGATGGTTTGTATGTGGTACTACTGAAATCAGATTCAACATGAAGTATAGTTTTGAAATAAATGGAAGAGCAATATGATAACATGAGTTCCTCAGGCGTCAAAGATAGCCATCGTCTGATCGAAAACTGAGGAGTCATAGACGTCTGTGTTCTGATTAGAGTGAGTAAACAAGCGCGATCAAACAACAATGAAAGTGCATTGAATCACAACATGCATTCATCTACGTTGCACATAGATAAAATCAAGCTGTTGTTATATTACACTGAAGCACAATACAAATAGCAATTACAACCAAAATGACGGCGTAATTGGGATGCTCAAATAATGTGTCTCATCATGGACGGAGCAACCACTAATCTATGCTTGGATGATCTATTTATAGATTGCATCCGTGTATTAATTACATTGAATGCTTGTCACCTAATTAGGAAAGTCGTTGTACTTGGAAGTATATGGCTTTTGTGACAACTATACACAATATATATATACGGTCAATAATTTAGCATCGTTGACGTGGATGAGGACGTCGCAAATTCTCTCACCTCGCATTTTACGTAAAGTGGTTTTCTCTCACTTCACAAATTTCAAAAAGTGACTGGGAACGTTCCTCGTTCAAAATAGACAACCTTCGACATTTTCTCTGTCTTCGGGATTTTGCGAAAAAGCCGAAGGTGCCCTTAAAAGGCGAAGCTGCCCTTGAAACAGTTTAAAAAATAGATGATCTTCGGAAATTTTCTCTCTCTTCGCATTTTTCGAAAAAATGCAAAAAAGCTGAAGGTGTTGAAAACAGTTAAACTTTTGAGCTATGAAAGTGTCAATTTCAGGGAAATGCGAAAAAGCCGAAGCTGTTGAAAACATAGTGTATTTTTGCATATTGTCGCGACACTTAGAATATTTTTACATACTATCGTGAAAGTAATGTATTTCTGCAGACTTGTTCTAAATGCTAATTTCATGGAAGTCCTTGAAGATGGCCAAGTCTTCAATGACTTCAAATTATTGAACTTAACATCTGAACTTGAAATTATGATGGGATTGGTTACCCTTTGTTGGAGATCAACCGGAAGCCCGTTGTAGACGTTCTTCAAATAATTTGGCTATCTAAGTTTGGGATTCCTGCAGGTATTAGATGAGCAGACATAGAACCAAAGTTGGTTTCACCTGACCCTAGATCAATGATGAATAAAATGCAGGAAGAATCATGAAATAGAAATTAGTCATTCACCAAGGAGGCAACTATGGGCCTAATTTCCAACAATCCCCCTTAAGGTCACGGTTGGTGCCTTGGTATCTTTGTCAGGTTCAGCATGTTGAAAAACTTCTGGTGCTTGATTCTGAGAAGCACTTTGGTGAAGATGTCTGAGACCATTTTTGTTGTGAAGCAGTATTAAAGGATCACTTGCCTTGAGAAAACTTTCTCCCCAATGAAATGATACTGGATTCATATGTGCTTGGATTTGCCATGAAATCTGGGATTCAATGACAGTGAAATATAGCTCAAGTTGTCACACAGAATGGTGGTAACATTAAACTGAGTGTGATGTAAGTCGTGAATTAATAAACTGATCCATACAGCTTCTTTGGAAGCTTGACATGCTGTGATGTACTCTGCCTCTGTCGAAAAAAATGCAACTAATTTCTGCCTTCTTGAGTTTCACGAAATCGGTCCCCCTGCCAGATAGAAACAAAACTCGGAGGTATATTTTCTGGTAGAGACTCTTCCTCCCCAATCTGAGTCAGAGTAGCCTTGTGTGGGTCGATAGCATTTCCATCATAACATAAAATGTGATCTAAACTTCTCTGAATATATCTCATCACTCTCTTCAATGCTTTCCAATGAGAGATCCTAGGATTAGACATGAATTGACTTAACGTGTTGACAGTGTATGCTAAATCTGGTCTAGTACATAGCATTGCATACATTAAAGATCCGATTAGTGAATGATAAGGGTACTTCGCTGAGTCGAGTACTTCACCATCAGTCTCAGCACAAGAAGGTTTGGTCAATACTATGCTTGGATCCATTGGGGTATCAATTGGTTTGCAATCAAACATATGAAACTTTTCTAAAATGCCTTTTAGATATGCCTGCTGGCTAAGATAGATCTTCTTCTGAAGTCTATCTCTAGTAATGTGAATTTCTAGCAAAGAATGAACAGCTCCTAAATCAGTCATGTCAAATTCATTTGACAGATCACTTTTAGTAGTGTGCAGAAGAGAAGTGTCGTTAGACAAAATAAATGCTTCATCTACGTAAAGAGCTATGTGAACTGAAGTGGTGTCTATATCCTTTAAATAAACATTACAGTCAGTTGAATTGTTTGCAAATCATAATTGAATGAGATAAGAGTTGATTCTATCGAACCATGCTATTGCAGCCTGTTTCAGACCATAGATTTCTTTATGCAGCTTGCACACTTTCTGCTCTTGGCCTTTGACTTCGAATCCTTCTGGTTGGAAGGTATACAGCTCCTCTTCGACATTGTCGTTGAGAAATGTTGTCTTGACATCCATTTGGTGCATTTCAAGGTGTTTTGCGGCTGCTAACGCAATCAAAGTCCTGATTGACTGCATCTTGACGACATGAGTGAAAATTTCTTGATAATCCACCCCTTGGACTTGAGTGAATCCTTTAGCCAAGAAAAAGAAAAAAAAAAGAAAAAAAGAGAAGAGAATCGATAAACGTCGGATCAGTATGGATGAGAATAGAGAAAGAAATGGATTTATCTAGCATAGATGGAGATAGAAGATGGAATAGACATGGGACAAAAGAATGATGGATGGATAGTGGTTGATGTGGAGGAAACTGATCGGCTTGATATGAGGTTCATTCACTTGATTTAAACCAGGGATGTTGGATCTTGATGGATAATGTGACTGCAACCTAGATTTGACAAGATCTGATCAGTTTCGGTTGGCTAACAGTGTGATTTTAGCCCTTTTTCATGGTTTTTTTTTTTGAGATTTCTTCAGACCTGAGTGAGTCAAAACCTTCCTACAGTAGCTGTATCTAGACCATTCTAGACAATGTGAGTTCTGCAAGAGTTCTTGATGGACAGATTTGTCAGGATCTTGAAAAAACTCAGTTTTTTGGCAGTTTTTGGTGCTTTTTCTTAAATATTTGAAAATCTAACCATTGGATCTTCACAAAAATTTTATAGTAGCCAGATCTAGCTTATATCTATCTATAAAACTCTTTGCAAAGGTTACTTCACATCATATCTCAAAAAATCATGGAAAAAGTGCATTTTTTTTGGGCCTTTTTTTGCAAAATTTTAGGATTTTCTGGGAACAAATCCTCGCAGACTGGTATGAACTTGTATCTCATTCAGATTCAGCTGTTCACCAAGCTGCGAGAGTTACTTCCCAAGGAAACTCAAAAATCTTGAAAAAAA